>OX328011.1:30229098-31710406 GCA_946811545.1 Netelia fuscicornis
CACGGTCCGTCCACGCGCCGTCTCCGAGCCCCGATCGGTCCACGCGTCGTCTCCTAAGCCCTGATCGGTCCACGTGCCGTCTCCGAGCCCCGATGGGTCTACGCGCCGCCTCCTGAGCCCCGATCGATCCACGCATCGTCTCCTGAGCCCCGATCGGTTAACGCGCCGTCTCCGAGCCCCGATCAGTCCACGCGCCGTCTCCTGAGCCCCGGTCGGTTCATGCGCCGTCTCCGAGCCCCGATCGGTCCACGCGTCGTCTCCGAGCCCCGATCGGTCCACGCGCCGTCGCCGAGTCATGATCTGTCCACGCGCGGCCTCCTGAGACCCGATCGGTCCACGCGCCGTCGCCGAGCCGCGATCGGTCCACGAGCGGCCTCCTGAGCCCCGATTGGTTCACGCGCCGTATCCGAGCCCCAATCGGTCCAAGCGCTGTCTCCGAGCCCTGATCGGTGCACGCGTCGTCTCCGAGCCCCGATCGGTCTATGCGCCGTCGCCGAGCCATGATCGGTCCACGCGCGGCCTCCTGAGCCCCGATCGGTCCACGCGCCGTCGCCGAGCCGCGATCGGTTCTCGCGCGGCCTCCTGAGCCCCGGTCGGTCCACGCGCCGCCTACGGAGCCCCGATCGATCCACGCGAATCTCCTGAGCTCCGGTCGGTCGACGCGCCGTCTCCTGAGCCCCGATCGGTCCACGCGTCGTCTCCTAAGCCCCGATTCGTCGACGCGTCGTCTCCTGAGCCCCGATCAATTGACGCGTCTTCTCCTGAGCCCTGATCACTTCTCGTGCCGCCTCCTGAGCCCCACTCCGTCGAGGCGTCGTCTCCGGAGCCCCGATCAATTGACGTGTCTTCTCCTGAGCCCCGATCGCTCCTCGCGCCATCTCCTGAACCCCGCTCGGTCCATGCGTCGTCTTCTTAGCCCTGATGCCTCCACGCGCCGTCTCCGAGCCACGATGGGTCCAGGCGCCGCTTCCTGCGCCCCGATCGGTCCACACGCCGTCTCCGAGCCCCGATCGGTCCGCGTGCCGCATTCTAAGCCACGGTCCATCCACGCGCCGACTCCGAGCCCCGCTCGATTCACGCGTCGTCTCCTAAGCCCCGATCGGTCCACGCGCCGTCTCCTAAGTCCCTATTGGTCCACGTGCCGTCTCCCAGCCCCGATCGGTCCTCGCGCCGTCTCCGAGCCCCGATCGGTCCACGCGCCGTCTCCTGAGCGCCGATACGTCCACGCGCAGTCGCCGAGCCCTGATCGGTCCACGCGCTGTCTCCTGAGCCCCGATAGGTACACGCGTCGTGGCCTACACCCCGATCGGTCCACGCGTCGTCTCCTAAGCCCCGATCCGTCCACGCGCCGTCTCCGAGCCCCGATCGGTCCACGCACTGTCTCCTGATCCCCATGGGTCAACGCGGCACCTCCGGAGCCCCGATCGATCCACGCGAGGCTCCTGAGCCCCGAACGGACCACGCATCGTCTCCTAAGCCCCAATCGGTTAACGCGCCGTCTCCGAGTCCCGATCGGTCCACGCGCCGTCGCCGAACCCCAATTGGTCCACGCGCAACCGCCTGAGCCCCAGTCGGTCCACGCACTGTCTCCGAGCCCCGATCGGTCCACGCGTCGTCTCCGAGCCCCGATCGGTCCACGCATCGTCTCCTAAGCCCCGATCGGTCCACGCACCGTCTCCTGAGCCCCGATCGATCCACGCGCCGTCTCCTGAGCCCCAATCGATCCACGCGCCGTTTTCTGAGCACCGTTCGGTCCACGCGTCGTCTTGAAGGCCCCGATGCCTCCACGCGCCGTCTCCGAGCCACGATCGGTCCACGCGTCGTATCCGAAACCCGATCGGTCCACGCGCCGTCGCCGAGCCATGATCGGTCCACGCGCGGCCTCCTGAGCCGCGCTTGGTTCAC
The DNA here is from genome assembly GCA_946811545.1 of Netelia fuscicornis. Lineage (NCBI taxonomy): Eukaryota > Metazoa > Arthropoda > Insecta > Hymenoptera > Ichneumonidae > Netelia > Netelia fuscicornis. The sequence goes on from OX328011.1 coordinate 30,231,004, forward strand.
GCGCCGTATCCGAGCCCCCATCGGTCCACGCGTCGTCTCCGAGCCCCGATCGGTCCACGCGCCGTCGCCGAGCCATGATCGGCCCACGCGAGGCTCCTGAGCCCCGGTCGGTCCGCGAGCCGTCTCCTGAGCCCCGATCGGTCGACGCGCTGTTTCCGAGCCCCGATCGGTCCACGCGTCGTCTTCTAAGCCCCGATGCCTCCACGCGCCGTCTCCGAGCCACGATCGGTCCAGGCGCCGTTTCCTGAGCCCCGATCGCTCCACGCGTTGTCTCCTTAGCCCCGATCGCTCCACGCGCCGTCTCCGAGCGCCGAGCGGTCCACGCGCCGTCGCCGAACCCCAAATGGTCCACGCGCAACCGCCTGAGCCCCGATCGATCCACGCGAGTCTCCTGAGCCCCGGTCGGTCCGCGCGCCGTCATCTGAGCCCCCATCGGTCCACGCGTTGTCTCCTAAGCCCCGATCGGTCCACGCGCCGTCTCCGAGCCCCGATCGGTTCACGCATCGTCTCCTAAGCCCCGATCGGTTAACGCGCCGTCTCCGAGCGCCGAGCGGTCCACGCGCCGTCGCCGAACCCCAATTGGTCCACGCGCAACCGCCTGAGTCCCAGTCGGTCCACGCGCTGTCTCCGAGCTCCGATCGGTCCACGCGCCGTCGCCGAGCCATGATCGGTCCACGCGCGGCCTCCTGAGCCCCAATCGGTCCACGGGCCGTCGCCGATCCACGATCGGTCCGTGCGCCGTTTCCAGAGCCCTAATCGGTCCACGCTCGTCTCCTGAGCCCCGATCGGTCCACGCGCCGTCTCCAAGCCCCGATCGGTCCATGCATCGTTTCCTAAGCCCCGATCGGTTAACGCGCTGTCTCCGAGCGCCGATCGGTCCACGCGCCGTCGCCGAACCCCAAATGGTCCACGCGCAACCGCCTGAGCCTCGATCGGTCCACGCGTCGTCTCCGAGCACCGATCGGTCCACGCGCCGTCGCCGAGCCATGATCGGTCCACACGAGGCTCCTGAGCCCCGGTCGGTCCGCGCGCCGTCTCCTAAGCCCCGATCGGTCGACGCGTCGTTTCCTGAGCCCCGATCGATCCACGCGTCGTCTCCTGAGCCCCGATCGCTCCACGCGCCGATTTCTGAGCCCCGATCAATTGACGCGTCTTCTCCTGAACCCCGATCGCTCCTCGCGCCGTCTCCTGAGCCCCGCTCGGTCCATGCGCCGTCTTCCTAGCCCCGATGCCTCCACGCGCCGTCTCCGAGCCACGATCGGTCTAGGCGCCGCTTCCTGACCCCGATCGGTCCACGCGTCGTCTTCAAAGCCCCGATGCCTCCACGCGCCGTCTCCGAGCCACGATCGGTCCGTGCGCCGCTTCCAGAACCTCGATCTGTGCACGCGTCTTCTCCTGATCTCCGATCGGTCCACGCGCCGTCTCATAAGCCCCGATCGGTCCACGCGCCGTCTCCGAGCGCCGATCGGTTCACGGGCCGTCTCTGAGCCGCGATCGATAAAGCCGCCGTCATCAAGCCCCGATCCGTACACGCGTCGTCTCCGAGCCCCGATGCCTCTACGCGCCGTCTCCGAGCCACGATCGGTTCAGGCGCCGCTTCCCGAGCCCCGATCAGTCCACGTGCCGTCTCCTAAGCCCCGATCGCTCCACGGACCGTTTCCTGATCCCCGATCGGTCCACGCGCCGCCTCCTGAGTCCTGATCGGACGACGCGTCGTCTCCTGAGCCTTGATCGATCCACGCGTCGTCTCCTGAACCCCGATTGCTCCACGGGCCGTTTCCTGAGCCCCGATCGGTCCACGCGTCGTCTTCTAAGCCGAGATGCCTCCGCGCGCCGTCTCCGAGCCACGATGGGTCCAGGCGCCGCTTCCTGAGCCCCGATCGGTCCACGCGTTGTCTCCTAAGCCCGGTTCGGCCCACGCGCCGTCTCCTAAGCCCCGATCGGTCCACGCGCCGTCTCCTGAGCCCCGATCGGTCCACGCGTCGTCTTCGAGCACCGTTCGGTCCACGCGCCGTTTCCTGAGCCCCGATCGGTCTATGCGTCGTCTTTTAAGCCCCGATACCTCCACGCGCTGTCTACGAGCCACGATCGGTCCAGGCGCCGCTTCCTGAGCCCCGATCGGTCCACGCGTCGTCTCCTAAGCCCCAATCGGTCCACGCGCCGTCTCCTAAGCCCCGATCGATCCACGCGCCGTCTCCGAGCCCCGATCGGTCCACGCATCGTCTCCTAAGCCCCGATCGGTTAACGCGCCGTCTCCCCGCCCCGATCGGTCCACGCGCGGTCTCCTGAGCCCCGATACGTCCACGCGCAGTCGCCGAGCCCCGATCAGTCCACGCGCGGCCTCCTGAGCCCCGGTCGGTTCACGCGCCGTCTCCCCGCCCCGATCGGTCCACGCGCCGTCTCCTGAGCCCTGATCCGTCTACGCACGGCGTCGAGCCGCGATCGGTCCACGCGCGGCCTCCTGAGCCCCAATCGGTCCACGCGTCGTCTCCTAAGCCCCGATCGGTCCGTGCGCCGTCTCCGAGCCCCGATCGGTCCACGCACCATCTCATGCTCCCCAATCGGTCCATGCGCCGCCTCCGGAGCCCTGATCGATCCACGCGAATCTCCTGAGCTCCGGTCGGTCCTCGTACCGTCTCCGAGCCCCGATCGGTCCACGTACCGTCTCCGAAGCCCCGATCAGTCCACGCGCCGTCCCCTGAGCCCCGATCGGCCCACGCGTCGTCTCCTAAGCCCCGATCGGTTCACGCGCCGTATCCGAGCCCCAATCGGTCCACGCGCCGTCTCCTAAGCTCCAATCGGTCCACGCGCCGTCCCCTGAGCCCCGATACGTCGACGCGCAGACGCCGAGCCCCGATCGGTCCACGCGCTGTCTCCTGAGCCCCGATAGGTACACGCGTCGTCTCCTACACCCCGATCGGTCCACGCGTCGTCTCCTAAGCCCCGATGCCTGCACGCGCCGTCTCCGAGCCCCGATCGGTCCACGCGCCGTCTCCTAAGCCCCGATCGGTCAACGCGCCTTCTCCTCAGCCCCGATTGGTCCACGCGCCGTCTCCGAGCGCCGATCGGTGCACGCGTCGTCTCCTGATCTCCGATCGGTCCACGCGCCGTCTCCTGAGCCCCGATTGCTCCACGCGCCGTTTTCTGAGCACCGTTCGGTCCATGCGTCGTCTCCTAAGCCCCGATCGGTCCACGCGCCGTCTCCGGGCCCCGATCGATCCACGTTAGGCTCCTGAGCCCCGGCCGGTCCGCGCGCCGTCTCCTGAGCCCCGAACGGTCGACGCGTCGTCTCCTGAGCCCCGATCGATCCACGCACCGTCTCCTAAGCCCCGATCGGTGCACGCGCCGTCTCCGAGCGCCGATCGGTTCACGCGCCGTCTCCTGAGCCCCGATCATTCCATGCGATGTCTCCGAGCCCCGATCGGTCCACGAGCCGTTTTCTGTGCACCGTTCGGTCCACGCGTCGTCTTCAAAGCCCCGATGCCTCCACGCGCCGTCTCCGAGCCACGATCGGTCCGTGCGCCGCTTCCAAAGCCCTATCAGTCCAGGCGTCCTCTCCTGATCTCCGATCGGTCCACGCGCCGTCTCCTAAGCCCCGATCGGTGCACGCGCCGTCTCCGAGCGCCGATCGGTTCACGCGCCGTCTGCTGAGCCCCGATCATTCCACGCGATGTCTCCGAGCCCCGATCGGTCCACGCGCCGTTTCCTGAGCCCCGATCGGTCCATCCGTCGTCTTTTAAGCCCCGATACCTCCACGCACCATCTCCGAGCCACGATCGGTCCAGGCGCCGCTTCCTGAGCCCCGATCGATCCACGCGCCGTCTCGTAAGCCACAATCGGTCCACGCGCCGTCTCCGAGCACCGATCGGTCCACGCGCCGTCTCCTGAGCCCCGATCGGTCCACGCGTCGTCTCCTAAGCCCTGATCGGTCCACGTGCCGTCTCCGAGCCCCGATGGGTCTACGCGCCGCCTCCTGAGCCCCGATCGATCCACGCATCGGCTCCAGAGCCCCGGTCGGTCCCCGCGTCGTCTTCGAGCGCCGATCGATCCACGCGCCGTTTCCTGCGCCCCGATCGGTCCACGCGTCGCCGCCGGAGCCCCGATCGATCCACGCGCCGTCTCCGAGCCCCGATCGGTCCAGGCGCCGTTTCCGAGCCCCGATTGGTCCATGCGTCGTCTTCGAAGCCCCGATGCCTCCACGCGCCGTCTCCGAGCCACGATCGGTGCAGGCGCCGCTTCCTGAGCCCCGATCGGTCCACGCGCCGTCTCCTGAGCCCCGATCGGTCCACGCGTCGTCTCCGAGCACCGTTCGGTCCACGCGCCGTTTCCTGAGCCCCGATCGGTCTATGCGTCGTCTTTTAAGCCCCGATACCTCCACGCGCCGTCTACGAGCCACGATCGGTCCAGGCGCCGCTTCCTGAGCCCCGATCGATCCACGCGTCGTCTCCTGAGCCCCGATCGCGCCACACGCCGTTTCCTGAGCCCCGATCGGTCCACGCGCCGTCTCCGAGCCGCGATCGGTCCACGCTTCGTCTCCTGATCCCGGATCGTTCCACGCGTCGTCTCCTGATCCCCGATCCGTAATCGCGTCGTCTCCGAGCCTCGATCGGTCCACACGCCGTGTCCGATCCCCGATCGGTCCGCGTACCGCATTCTGAGCCGCGGTCCGTCCACGCGCCGTCTCCGAGCACCGATCGGTCCACGCGCCGTCTCAGAGCGCCGATCATTGCACGCCGCGTCTCCTGAGCTCCGATCGTTCAACGCGCCGTCTCCGAGCCCCGATCGGTCCGCGCACCGTCTCCTGATCCCCATCGCTTCACGCTGCGTCTCCGGAGCCCCGATCGATCTACGCGAGTCTCCTGAGCCCCGGTCGGTCCGCGCGCCGTCATCTGAGCCCCGATCGGTTGACGCGTCGTCTCCTAGACTCGATCGGTCCACGCGCCGTCGCCGAGCCCCGATCGGTCCACGCGCGTCCTCCTGAGCCCCGGTCGGTCCACGCGCCGTCTCCGAGCCCCCATCGGTCCACGCGTTGTCTCCTAAGCCCCGATCGGCCCACGCGCCGTCTCCGTGCCCCGCTCGGTTCACGCATCGTCTCCTAAGCCCCGATCGGTTAACGCGCCGTCTCCGAGCGCCGAGTGGTCCACGCGCCGTCGCCCAACACCAATTGGTCCACGCGCAACCGCCTGAGTCCGAGTCGGTCCACGCGCTGTCTCCGAGCCCCGATCGGTCCACGTGCCGTCGCCGAGCCATGATCGGTCCACGCGCTGCCTCCTGAGCCCCAATCGGTCCACGGGCCGTCGCCGATCCACGATCGGTCCGTGCGCCGTTTCCAGAGCCCTATCGGTCCACGCATCGTCTCCTGATCTCCGATCGGTCCACGCGCCGTCTCCTAAGCCCCGATCGGTCAACGCGCTGTCTCCGAGCGCCGATCGGTTCACGCGCCGTCTCCTGAGCCCCGATCGGTCCACGCGCCGTCTCCTGAGCCCGGATCGTTCCACGCGTCATCGCCGAATCCCCCATCCGTACACGCGTCGTCTCCGAGCCTCGATCGGTCCAAGCGCGGCCTCCTGAGCCCCGGTCGGTTCACACACCGTCTCCGAGCCGCGATCGGTCCACGCATGGTCTCCTAAGCCCCGATCGGTTAACGTGCCGTCTCCGAACCCCGATCGGTCCACGCGCCGTCTCCTGGGCCCCGATGCGTCCACGCGCAGTCGCCGAGCCCCGATCGGTCCACGCGGGATCTCCTGAGCCCCGATCGGACCACGCGCCGTCTCCTAAGCCCCGATCAATCCACGCGCCGTCTCCGAGCGCCGCTCGGTTCACGCGCCGTCTCCTGTGCTCCGATCGTTCCACGCGCCGTCTCCGAGCCCCGATCGGTCCACGCGCCGTCTCCTGAGCCCCGATCGTTCCACACGCCGCCTCCTAAGCCCCGATCGGTCCAGGCGTCGTCTCCTAATCCCCGACCGGTCCACGCGCCGTCTCCTGAGCCCCGATCGGTCCACGCGCCGTCTCCTAAGCCCCGATCTGTCCACGGGCCGTCTCCGTGCCGCGATCGGTCCACGCGCCGTCGCCGAACCCCAATTGATCCACGCGCAACCGCCTGAGTCCCAATCGGTCCACGCGAGTCTCCTAAGCCCCGACCGGTCCACGCGCCGTCTCCTGAGCCCCTATCGCTCCACGCGTCGTCTCCGAGCGCCGATCGGTTCACGCGCCGTCCCCTAAGCCCCGATCGTTCCACACGCCGTTTCCGATCCCCGATCGGTCCACGCGCCGTCTCCTGAGCCCGGATCGGTCCACGCGTCGTGCTCGAATCCCCGATCCTCACACGCGTCGTCTCCGAGCCTCGATCGGTCCTCGCGTCGTCTCCTAAGCCGCGACTGGTCCACGCGCCGTATCCTGAGCCCTGGTCGGTTCACGCGCCGTCTCCGAGCCCCGATCGATCCACGCGTCGTCTTGTAAGCCCAGATGCCTCCACGCGCCGTCTCCGAGCCACGATCGGTCCAGGCGCCGCTTCCTGAGCCCCGCTCGGTCCACGCGCCGTCTCCTAAGCCCCAATGGCTCCACGCGCCCTCTCCGAGCGCCGATCATTTCACGCGCTGTCTCCTGAGTCCCGATCGTTCCACGCGCCGTATCCGAGCCCCGATCGATCCACGCGCCGTCTCCTGAGCCCCGATCGGTCCACGCGTCGTTCCCCAAGCCCCGATCCATCGACGCGCCGTCTCCTGATGCCCAATCGGTCCACGCGCAGTCTCCTGAGCCCCGATAGGTACACGCGTAGTCTCCTAAGCCCCGATCGGTCCACGCGCCGCCTCCGGGGCCCCAATCGATCAACGTGAGTCTCCTAAGCCCCGATCGGTCCACGTGCCGTCTCCGAGCCCCGGTCGGTCCACGCGTCGTCTCCTAAGCCCCGATCGGTCCACGCGCCGTCTCCTGTGCCCCGATCGGTCGACGCGTCCTCTCCTAAACCTCGATCGGTCCACGCGTCGTCTCCTAATCCCCGATCGGTCCACACGCCGTCTCCGAGCCCCGATGGGTCTACGCGTCGCCTCCTGAGCCCCGGTCGGTCCACGCGCCGTCTCCTGAGCCCCGATCGGTCCACCCGTCGTCTCCTAAGCACCGATCGGTCCACGCGTCGTCTCCTAAGCCTCGATCCGTCGACGCGTCGTCTCCTGCGCCACGATCAATTGACGCGTCTTCTCCTGAGCCCGATCGCTCCTCGCGCCGTCTCCTGAGCCCCGATCGGTCTACGCGTCGTCTCCGAGCTCCGATCGGTCCACACGCCATTTCCTGAGCCCCGATCGGTCCATGCGTCGTCTTCTTAGCCCCGATGCCTCCACGCGCCGTCTCCGAGCCACGATCGGTCCAGGCGCCGCTTCCTGAGCCCCGCTCGGTCCACGCGCCGTCTCCTAAGCCCCAATCGCTCCACGCGCCCTCTCCGAGCGCCGATCATTTCACGCGCTGTCTCCTGAGTCCCGATCGTTCCACGCGCCGTATCCGAGCCCCGATCGATCCACGCGCCGTCTCCTGAGCCCCGATCGGTCCACGCGTCGTTCCCCAAGCCCCGATCCATCGACGCGCCGTCTCCTGATGCCCAATCGGTCCACGCGCAGTCTCCTCAGCCCCGATAGGTACACGCGTAGTCTCCTAAGCCCCGATCGGTCCACGCGCCGCCTCCGGGGCCCCAATCGATCAACGTGAGTCTCCTAAGCCCCGATCGGTCCACGTGCCGTCTCCGAGCCCCGGTCGGTCCACGCGTCGTCTCCTAAGCCCCGATCGGTCCACGCGCCGTCTCCTGTGCCCCGATCGGTCGACGCGTCCTCTCCTAAACCTCGATCGGTCCACGCGTCGTCTCCTAATCCCCGATCGGTCCACACGCCGTCTCCGAGCCCCGATGGGTCTACGCGTCGCCTCCTGAGCCCCGGTCGGTCCACGCGCCGTCTCCTGAGCCCCGATCGGTCCACCCGTCGTCTCCTAAGCACCGATCGGTCCACGCGTCGTCTCCTAAGCCTCGATCCGTCGACGCGTCGTCTCCTGCGCCACGATCAATTGACGCGTCTTCTCCTGAGCCCGATCGCTCCTCGCGCCGTCTCCTGAGCCCCGATCGGTCTACGCGTCGTCTCCGAGCTCCGATCGGTCCACACGCCGTTTCCTGAGCCCCGATCGGTCCATGCGTCGTCTTCTTAGCCCCGATGCCTCCACGCGCCGTCTCCGAGCCAAGATCGGTCCAGGCGCCGCTTCCTGAGCCCCGATCGGTCCACGCGCCGTATCCTAAGCCCCGATCGGTCCACGCGCCGTCTCGGAGCGCCGGTTGGTTCACGCGCCGTCTCCTGAGCCCCGATCGCTCCACGCGTCGTCTCCTGAGCCCCGATCGGTCCACACCCCTTCTCCTGAGCCCCGATCGGTCGACGCGTCGTCTCCTAAACCCCGATCGGTCCACGCGTCGTCGCCTAATCCCCGATCGGTCCACACGCCGTCTCCGAGCCCCGATGGGTCTACGCGTCGCCTCCTGAGCCCCGGTAGGTCCACGCGCCGTCTCCTGAGCCCCGATCGGTCCACGCATCGTCTCCTAAGCCCCGATCGGTCCACGCGTCGTCTCCTAAGCCTCGATCCGTCGACGCGTCGTCTCCTGAGCCACGATCAATTGACGCGTCTTCTCCTGAGCCCGATCGCTCCTCGCGCCGTTTCCTGAGTCCCGATCGATCCACGCGTCGTCTCCGAGCTCCGATCAGTCCACACGCCGTTTCCTGAGCCCAGATCGGTCCATGCGTCGTCTTCTTAGCCCCGATGCCTCCACGTGCCGTCTCCGAGCCACGATCGGTCCAGGCGCCGCTTCCTGAGCCCCGATCGGTCCACGCGCCGTATCCTAAGCCCCGATCGGTCCACGCGCCGTCTCCTGAGCCCGGATCGGTCCACCCGTCGTCCTCGAATCCCCGATCCGCACACGCGTCGTCTCCGAGCCTCGACCGGTCCACGCGCCGTCTCCTGAGCCCCGATCATTCCACGCGTCGTCTCCTAAGCCGCGATCCGTCCACAGGCCGTCTCCGAGCTGCTATCGGTAAACGCGCCGTCACCAAGCCCTGATCCGTACACGCGTCGTCTCCGAGCCCCGACCGGTCCACGCGCCGTCGCCGAGCCTCGATCGGTCCACGCGCGGCCTCCTGAGCCCCGATCGGTTCACGCGCCGGCTCCGAGCCCGATCGGACCACGTGCCGTCTCCTGAGCCCCGGTCGGTTCACGCGCCGTCTCCGAGCCCCGATGGGTCCACGCGCCGTCTCCTGAGCCCGGATCGGTCCACCCGTCGTCCTCGAATCCCCGATCCGCACACGCGTCGTCTCCGAGCCTCGACCGGTCCACGCGCCGTCTCCTGAGCCTCGATCATTCCACGCGCCATCTCCTAAGCCGCGATCCGTCCACGGGCCGTCTCCGAGCTGTTATCGGTAAACGCGCCGTCACCAAGCCCTGATCCGTACACGCGTCGTCTCCGAGCCCCGACCGGTCCACGCGCCATCGCCGAGCCTCGATCGGTCCACGCGCGGCCTCCTGAGCCTCGATCGGTCCACGCGTCGTCTTCTAAGCCCAGATGCCTCCTCGCGCCGTCTCCGAGCCACGATCGGTTCAGGCGCCTCTTCGTGTCCCCCATTCCGTCCACGCTCCGTCACCAAGCCCCGATCCGTACACGCGTCGTCTCCGAGCCCCGGTCGGTTCACGCCCCGTCTCCGAGCACCGATGGGTCCACGCGCGGTCTCCTGAGCCCCGGTCGGTCCACCCGCCGTCGCCGAACCCCAATTCGTCCACGGGCAACCTCCTGAGTCCCAGTCGGTCCACGCGCCGTCTCCTGAGCCCCGATCGGTCCACGTATCGTCTCCTACGCCCCGATCGGTCCACGCGTCGTCTCCTAAGCCCCGAACGGTCCACGCGCCGTCTCCGAGCCCCGATCGCTCCTCGCGCCGTCTCATGAGCCCCGCTCGATCCATGTGTCGTCTTCTTAGCCCCGATGCCTCCACGCGCCGTCTCCGAGCCACGATCGGTCCAGGCGCGGCTTCCTGAGCCCCGATCGGTCCACGCGCTGTCTCGTAAGCCCCAATCGGTCTACGCGCCGTCTCAGAGCGCCGATCATTTCACGCGCCGTCTCCTGAGCCCCGATCATTCCACGTCCTCTCTCCGAGACCCGATCGGTCCACGCGCCGTCTCCTAAGCCCCTATCGGTCCACGCGACGTCTCCGAGCGCTGATCGGTTCACGCGCCGTCTCCTGAGCCCCGATCGTTCCACGCGCCGTCTCCGAGCCCCGATCGGTCCACGCGCCGTCTCCTGAGCCCGGATCGGTCCACGCGTCATCGCCGAATCCCCGATCCGTACACGCGTCGTCTCCGAGCCTCGATCGGTCCACGCGCCGTCGCGGAGCCCCGATCGGTCCAGGCGTGGCCTGCTGAGCCTCGATCGGTCCACGCGCGGCCTCCTGAGCCGCGGTCAGTTCACGCGCCGTCTCCGAGCCCCGATCGATCCACGCGTCGTCTTCCAAGCCCAGATGCCTCCTCGCGCCGTCTCCGAGCCACGATCGTTCCAGACGCTGCTTCCTGAGCCCCCATCGGTCCACGCGTTGTCTCCTAAGCCCCGATCGGTCCACGCGCCGTCTCCGAGCCCCGATCGGTCGACGCGCCGTCTCCTCAGCCCCGATCGGTCGACGCGCCGTCTCCTCAGCCCCGATCGGTCCACGCGCCGTCTCCGAGCGCCGATTAGTTCACGCGCCGTCTCCTGAGCCCCGATCGCTCCACGCTCCGTCTCCGAGCCCGGATCGGTCCACGCGCCGTCTCCTGAGCCCGGATCGGTCCACGTGCCGTCTCCGAGCGCCGATCATTTCACGCGCTGTCTCCTGAGCTCCGATCGTTCCACGCGCCGTCTCCGAGCGCCGATCGGTTCACGCGCCGTCTCCTGAGCCCCGATCGTTCCACGCGGCGTCTTCGAGCCTCGATCGATCCACGCGCCGTCTCCTGAACCCCGATCGGTCGACGCGTCGTCTTCTGAGCCCCGATCGATCCACGCGTCGTCTCCTGAACCACGATCAATTGACGCGTCTTCTCCTGAGCCCGATCGCTCCTCGCGCCGTCTCCTGAGCCCCGATCGGTCCACGCGTCGTCTCCGAGCTCTGATCGGTCCACACGCCGTCTCCGAGCGCCGATAAGTTCAAGCGCCGTCTCCTGAGCCCCGATCGTTCCACGCGGCGTGTCCGAGCCTCGATCGGTCCACGCGCGGCCTCCTGAGCCCCGATCGGTTCACGCGCCGGCTCCGAGCCCGATCGGACCACGTGCCGTCTCCTGAGCCCCGGTCGGTTCACGCGCCGTCTCCGAGCCCCGATGGGTCCACGCGCGGTCTCCTGAGCCCCGGTCGGTCCACGCGCCGTGGCCGAACCCCAATTCGTCCACGCGCAACCTCCTGAGCCCCAGTCGGTCCACGCGCCGTCTCCTAAGCCCCAATCTGTCCACGACCCGTCTCTGGGCCCCGATCGGTGCCCGCGCCGTCTCCTGAGCCCCGATCGGTCCACGCGCCGTCTACTGAACCCCGATACGTCCACACGCAGTCGCCGAGCCCCGATCGGTCCACGCGCCGTCGCCGAGCCTCGATCGGTCCACGCGCGGCCTCCTGAGCCCCGGTCGGTTCACGCGCCGTCTCCGAGCCCCGATCGATCCACGCGTCGTCTTCTAAGACCAGATGCCTCCTCTCGCCGTCTCCGAGCCAGGATCGGTTCAGGCGCCGCTTCGTGAGCCCCGATCGGTCCACACTCCGTCACCAAGCCCCGATCCGTACACGCGTCGTCTCCGAGCCCCGATCGGTCCACGCGCCGTTTCCGAGCCCCGATAGGTCCGAGCGTCGTCTCCGAGCCTCGATCGGTCCTCGCGTCGTCTCCTAAGCCCCGACTGGTCCACGCGCCGTCTCCTGAGCCCTGGTCGGTTCACGCGCCGTCTCCGAGCCCCGATCGATCGACGCGTCGTCTTGTAAGCCCAGATGCCTCGACGCGCCGTTTCCGAGCCACGATCGGTCCAGGCGCCGCTTCATTAGCCCCGATCGGTCCACGCGCCCCCTCCTAAGCCCCAATCGCTCCACGCGCCGTCTCCGAGCGCCGATCATTTCACGCGCTGTCTCCTGAGTCCCGATCGTTCCACGCGCCGTATCCGAGCCCCGATCGATCCACGCGCCGTCTCCTGAGCCCCGATCGGTCCACGCGTCGTTCCCCAAGCCCTGATCCATCGACGCGCCGTCTCCTGATGCCTAATCGGTCCACGCGCAGTCTTCTGAGCCCCGATAGGTACACGCGTAGTCTCCTAAGCCCCGATCGGTCCACGCGCCGCCTCCGGAGCCCCAATCGATCAACGTGAGTCTCCTAAGCCCCGATCGGTCCACGTGCTGTCTCCGAGCCCCGATCGGTCCACGCGTCGTCTCCTAAGCCCCGATCGGTCCACGCGCCGTCTCCTGTGCCCCGATCGGTCGACGCGTCCTCTCCTAAACCCCGATAGGTACACGCGTAGTCTCCTAAGCCCCGATCGGTCCACGCGCCGCCTCCGGAGCCCCAATCGTTCAACGTGAGTCTCCTAAGCCCCGATCGGTCCACGTGCCGTCTCCTGTGCCCCGATCGGTCGACGCGTCCTCTCCTAAATCCCGATCGGTCTACACGTCGTCTCCTAAGCCCCGATCGGTCCAAGCGCCTTCTGCTAAGCCCCGATCGGTCCACGCGCCGTCTCCGAGCGCCGATCGGTTTACGCACCGTCTCCTGAGCCCCGATCGGTCCACGCGTCGTTCCTCAAGCCCCGATCCATCGACGCGCCGTCTCCTGATGCCCAATCGGTCCACGCGCAGTCTCCTGAGCCCCGATAGGTACACGCGTAGTCTCCTAAGCCCCGATCGGTCCACCCGCCGCCTCCAGAGCCCCAATCGATCAACGTGAGTCTCCTGAGCCCCCATCGGTCCACGTGCCGTCTCCTAAGCCCCGATCGGTCCACGCGTCGTCTCCTAAACCCCGATCGGTTCACGCGCCGTCTCCTGTGCCCCGATCGGTCGACGCGTCCTCTCCTAAACCCCGATCGGTCCACGCGTCGTCTCCTAAGCCCCGATCGGTCCACGCGTCGTCTCCTAAGCCCCGATCCGTCGACGCGTCGTCTCCTGAGCCACGATCAATTGACGCGTCTTCTCCTGAGCCCAATCGCTCCTCGCGCCGTCTCCTGAGCCCCGATCGGTCCACGCCTCGTCTCCGAGCTCCGATCGGTCCACACGCCGTTTCCTGAGCCCCGATCGGTCCATGCGTCGTCTTCTTGGCCCCGATGCATCCACGCGCCGTCTCCGAGCCACGATCGGTCCAGGCGCCGCTTCCTGAGCCCCGATCGGTCCATGCGTCGTCTCCGAGCACCGATCGGTCCACGCGCCGTCTCAGAGCGCCGATCATTTCACGCCCCGTTTCCTGAGCTCCGATCGTTCCACGCGCCGTCTCCGAGCCCCGATCGGTCCAAGCGCCGTCTCCTGAGCCCCGATCGGTCCACGCCCCGTCTCCTGAGCCCCAATCGGTCCACACGCTGTCTCGTGAGCCCCGATAGGTACACGCGCCGTCTCCGAGCCCCCATCGGTCCACGCGTTGTCTCCTAAGCCCCGATCGGTCCCCGCGCTGTCTCCGAGCCCCGATCGGTTCACGCATCGTCTCCTAAGCCCCGATCGGTTAACGCGCCGTCTCCGAGCGCCGAGCGGTCCACGCGCCGTCTCCGAGCCCCGATCGGTCCGCGCACCGTCTCCTGATCCCCATCGCTCCACGCGGCGTCTCCGGAGCCGCGATCGATCCACGCGAGTCTCCTGAGCCCCGGTCGGTCCGCGCACCGTCATCTGAGCCCCGATCAGTCCACGTGCCATCTCCTAAGCCCCGATCGCTCCACGGACCGGTTCCTGAGCCCCGATCGGTCCACGCGCCGCCTCCTGAGTCACGATCGGTCAACGCGTCGTGTCCTAAGCCCTGATCGGTCCACGTGCCGTCTCCGAGCCCCGATGGGTCCACGCGCCGCATCCTGAGCCCCGATCGGACGACGCGTCGTCTCCTGAGCCCGGATCGGTCCACCCGTCGTCCTCGAATCCCCGATCCGCACACGCGTCGTCTCCGAGCCTCGATCGGTCCACGCGTCGTCTCCTAAGCCCCGACCGGTCCACGCACCGTCTCCTGAGCCCCGATCGGTCCACGCGCCGTCTCCTAAGCCGCGATCCGTCCACGGGCCGTCTCCGCGCTGCTATCGGTAAACGCGCCGTCACCAAGCCCAGATCTGTACACGCGTCGTCTCCGAGCCCCGATCGGTCCACGCGCCGTCGCCGAGCCTCGATCGGTCCACGCGCAGCCTCCTGAGCCCCGATCGGTTCACGCGCCGGCTCCGAGCCCGATCGGTCCACGCATCGTCTCCTAAGCCCCGATCGGTTAACGTGCCGTCTCCGAGCCCCGATCGGTCCACGCGTCGTCTCCTGAGCCCCGGTCGGTTCACGCGCCGTCTTCGAGCCCCGATCGATCCACGCGTCTTCTTGTAAACCCAGATGCCTCCTCGCATCGTCTCCTAAGCCCCGATCGGTTAACGCGCCGTCTCCGAGCCCCGATCGGTCCACGCGCCGTCGCCGAACCCCAATTGGTCCATGCGCAACCGGCTGAGCCCCAGTCGGTCCACGCGCGGTCTCCTGAGCCCCGATCGGTCCACGCGTCGTCTCCTAAGCCCCGATCGGTCCACGCGTCGTCTCCTAAGCCTCGATCCGTCGACGCGTCGTCTCCTGAGCCACGATCAATTGACGCGTCTTCTCCTGAGCCCGATCGCTCCTCGCGCCGTTTCCTGAGTCCCGATCGATCCACGCGTCGTCTCCGAGCTCCGATCAGTCCACACGCCGTTTCCTGAGCCCAGATCGGTCCATGCGTCGTCTTCTTAGCCCCGATGCCTCCACGTGCCGTCTCCGAGCCACGATCGGTCCAGGCGCCGCTTCCTGAGCCCCGATCGGTCCACGCGCCGTATCCTAAGCCCCGATCGGTCCACGCGCCGTCTCCTGAGCCCGGATCGGTCCACCCGTCGTCCTCGAATCCCCGATCCGCACACGCGTCGTCTCCGAGCCTCGACCGGTCCACGCGCCGTCTCCTGAGCCCCGATCATTCCACGCGTCGTCTCCTAAGCCGCGATCCGTCCACAGGCCGTCTCCGAGCTGCTATCGGTAAACGCGCCGTCACCAAGCCCTGATCCGTACACGCGTCGTCTCCGAGCCCCGACCGGTCCACGCGCCGTCGCCGAGCCTCGATCGGTCCACGCGCGGCCTCCTGAGCCCCGATCGGTTCACGCGCCGGCTCCGAGCCCGATCGGACCACGTGCCGTCTCCTGAGCCCCGGTCGGTTCACGCGCCGTCTCCGAGCCCCGATGGGTCCACGCGCCGTCTCCTGAGCCCGGATCGGTCCACCCGTCGTCCTCGAATCCCCGATCCGCACACGCGTCGTCTCCGAGCCTCGACCGGTCCACGCGCCGTCTCCTGAGCCTCGATCATTCCACGCGCCATCTCCTAAGCCGCGATCCGTCCACGGGCCGTCTCCGAGCTGTTATCGGTAAACGCGCCGTCACCAAGCCCTGATCCGTACACGCGTCGTCTCCGAGCCCCGACCGGTCCACGCGCCATCGCCGAGCTTCGATCGGTCCACGCGCGGCCTCCTGAGCCTCGATCGGTCCACGCGTCGTCTTCTAAGCCCAGATGCCTCCTCGCGCCGTCTCCGAGCCACGATCGGTTCAGGCGCCTCTTCGTGTCCCCCATTCCGTCCACGCTCCGTCACCAAGCCCCGATCCGTACACGCGTCGTCTCCGAGCCCCGGTCGGTTCACGCCCCGTCTCCGAGCACCGATGGGTCCACGCGCGGTCTCCTGAGCCCCGGTCGGTCCACCCGCCGTCGCCGAACCCCAATTCGTCCACGGGCAACCTCCTGAGTCCCAGTCGGTCCACGCGCCGTCTCCTGAGCCCCGATCGGTCCACGTATCGTCTCCTACGCCCCGATCGGTCCACGCGTCGTCTCCTAAGCCCCGAACGGTCCACGCGCCGTCTCCGAGCCCCGATCGCTCCTCGCGCCGTCTCATGAGCCCCGCTCGATCCATGTGTCGTCTTCTTAGCCCCGATGCCTCCACGCGCCGTCTCCGAGCCACGATCGGTCCAGGCGCGGCTTCCTGAGCCCCGATCGGTCCACGCGCTGTCTCGTAAGCCCCAATCGGTCTACGCGCCGTCTCAGAGCGCCGATCATTTCACGCGCCGTCTCCTGAGACCCGATCATTCCACGTCCTCTCTCCGAGACCCGATCGGTCCACGCGCCGTCTCCTAAGCCCCTATCGGTCCACGCGACGTCTCCGAGCGCTGATCGGTTCACGCGCCGTCTCCTGAGCCCCGATCGTTCCACGCGCCGTCTCCGAGCCCCGATCGGTCCACGCGCCGTCTCCTGAGCCCGGATCGGTCCACGCGTCATCGCCGAATCCCCGATCCGTACACGCGTCGTCTCCGAGCCTCGATCGGTCCACGCGCCGTCGCGGAGCCCCGATCGGTCCAGGCGTGGCCTGCTGAGCCTCGATCATTCCACGCGCGGCCTCCTGAGCCGCGGTCAGTTCACGCGCCGTCTCCGAGCCCCGATCGATCCACGCGTCGTCTTCCAAGCCCAGATGCCTCCTCGCGCCGTCTCCGAGCCACGATCGTTCCAGGCGCTGCTTCCTGAGCCCCCATCGGTCCACGCGTTGTCTCCTAAGCCCCGATCGGTCCACGCGCCGTCTCCGAGCCCCGATCGGTCCACGCGCCGTCTCCGAGCGCCGATTAGTTCACGCGCCGTCTCCTGAGCCCCGATCGCTCCACGCTCCGTCTCCGAGCCCGGATCGGTCCACGCGCCGTCTCCTGAGCCCGGATCGGTCCACGTGCCGTCTCCGAGCGCCGATCATTTCACGCGCTGTCTCCTGAGCTCCGATCGTTCCACGCGCCGTCTCCGAGCGCCGATCGGTTCACGCGCTGTCTCCTGAGCCCCGATCGTTCCACGCGGCGTCTTCGAGCCTCGATCGATCCACGCGCCGTCTCCTGAACCCCGATCGGTCGACGCGTCGTCTTCTGAGCCCCGATCGATCCACGCGTCGTCTCCTGAGCCACGATCAATTGACGCGTCTTCTCCTGAGCCCGATCGCTCCTCGCGCCGTCTCCTGAGCCCCGGTCGGTCCACGCGCCGTCGCCGAACCCCAATTCGTCCACGCGCAACCTCCTGAGCCCCAGTCGGTCCACGCGCCGTCTCCTAAGCCCCAATCTGTCCACGACCCGTCTCTGGGCCCCGATCGGTGCACGCGCCGTCTCCTGAGCCCCGATCGGTCCACGCGCCGTCTACTGAACCCCGATACGTCCACACGCAGTCGCCGAGCCCCGATCGGTCCACGCGCCGTCGCCGAGCCTCGATCGGTCCACGCGCGGCCTCCTGAGCCCCGGTCGGTTCACGCGCCGTCTCCGAGCCCCGATCGATCCACGCGTCGTCTTCTAAGACCAGATGCCTCCTCTCGCCGTCTCCGAGCCAGGATCGGTTCAGGCGCCGCTTCGTGAGCCCCGATCGGTCCACACTCCGTCACCAAGCCCCGATCCGTACACGCGTCGTCTCCGAGCCCCGATCGGTCCACGCGTCGTCTCCGAGCTCCGATCGGTCCACACGCCGTTTCCTGAGCCCCGATCGGTCCATGCGTCGTCTTCTTAGCCCCGATGCATCCACGCGCCGTCTCCGAGCCACGATCGGTCCAGGCGCCGCTTCCTGAGCCCCGATCGGTCCATGCGTCGTCTCCGAGCACCGATCGGTCCACGCGCCGTCTCAGAGCGCCGATCATTTCACGCCCCGTTTCCTGAGCTCCGATCGTTCCACGCGCCGTCTCCGAGCCCCGATCGGTCCAAGCGCCGTCTCCTGAGCCCCGATCGGTCCACGCCCCGTCTCCTGAGCCCCAATCGGTCCACACGCTGTCTCGTGAGCCCCGATAGGTACACGCGCCGTCTCCGAGCCCCCATCGGTCCACGCGTTGTCTCCTAAGTCCCGATCGGTCCACGCGCTGTCTCCGAGCCCCGATCGGTTCACGCATCGTCTCCTAAGCCCCGATCGGTTAACGCGCCGTCTCCGAGCGCCGAGCGATCCACGCGCCGTCTCCGAGCCCCGACCGGTCCACGCGCCGTCGCCGAGCCTCGATCGGTCCACGCGCGGCCTCCTGAGCCCCGATCAGTCCACGTGCCATCTCCTAAGCCCCGATCGCTCCACGGACCGGTTCCTGAGCCCCGATCGGTCCACGCGCCGCCTCCTGAGTCACGATCGGTCAACGCGTCGTGTCCTAAGCCCTGATCGGTCCACGTGCCGTCTCCGAGCCCCGATGGGTCCACGCGCCGCATCCTGAGCCCCGATCGGACGACGCGTCGTCTCCTGAGCCCGGATCGGTCCACCCGTCGTCCTCGAATCCCCGATCCGCACACGCGTCGTCTCCGAGCCTCGATCGGTCCACGCGTCGTCTCCTAAGCCCCGACCGGTCCACGCACCGTCTCCTGAGCCCCGATCGGTCCACGCGCCGTCTCCTAAGCCGCGATCCGTCCACGGGCCGTCTCCGCGCTGCTATCGGTAAACGCGCCGTCACCAAGCCCAGATCTGTACACGCGTCGTCTCCGAGCCCCGATCGGTCCACGCGCCGTCGCCGAGCCTCGATCGGTCCACGCGCAGCCTCCTGAGCCCCGATCGGTTCACGCGCCGGCTCCGAGCCCGATCGGTCCACGCATCGTCTCCTAAGCCCCGATCGGTTAACGTGCCGTCTCCGAGCCCCGATCGGTCCACGCGTCGTCTCCTGAGCCCCGGTCGGTTCACGCGCCGTCTGCGAGCCCCGATCGATCCACGCGTCTTCTTGTAAACCCAGATGCCTCCTCGCATCGTCTCCTAAGCCCCGATCGGTTAACGCGCCGTCTCCGAGCCCCGATCGGTCCACGCGCCGTCGCCGAACCCCAATTGGTCCATGCGCAACCGGCTGAGCCCCAGTCGGTCCACGCGCGGTCTCCTGAGCCATGGTCGGTTCACGCGCCGTCTCCTGAACCCCGATCGGTCCACGCGTCGTTCCCTAAGCCCCGATCCATCCACGCGCAGTCTCCTGAGCCCCGATCGGTCCACGCATCGCCTCCTGAGCCCCGGACGGTCCAGGCACCGTCTCCGAACCCCGATCGGTCGACGCGCTGTTTCCGAGCCCCGATCGGTCCACGCGCCGTCTTCGAGCCCCGATCGGTCCACGCGTCGTCTCCTAGGCCCCGATCGGTCCACGCGCCGTCTCCGAGCCCCGATCGGTCCACGCACCGTGTCCTGATCCCCATCGGTCCACGCGGCGCCTCCGGAGCCCCGATCGCTCCAGGCGCCGTTTTCTGAGCACCGGTCGGTCCACGCATCGTCTTCAAAGCCCTGATGCCTCCACGCGCCGTCTCCGAGCCACGATCGGTCCGTGCGCCGCGTCCAGAGCCCTATCGGTCCACGCGTCCTCTCCTGATCTCCTATTGGTCCACGCGCCGTCTCCGAACCCCGATCGGTCGACGCGCTGTTTCCGAGCCCCGATCGGTCCACGCGCCGTCTTCGAGCCCCGATCGGTCCACGCGTCGTCTCCTAGGCCCCGATCGGTCCACGCGCCGTCTCCGAGCCCCGATCGGTCCACGCACCGTGTCCTGATCCCCATCGGTCCACGCGGCGCCTCCGGAGCCCCGATCGATCTACGTGAGGCTTTTGAGCCCCGGTCCGTCCACGCGCCGTCTCCTAAGCCCCGATCGGTTAACGCGCCGTCTCCGAGCCCCGATCAGTCCACGCGCCGTCTCCTGAGCCCCGGTCGGTTCATGCGCCGTCTCCGAGCCCCGATCGATCCACGCGTCGTCTTGTAAGCCCAGATGCCTTCTCGCGCCGTCTCCGGGCCACGATCGGTCCAGGCGCCGCTTCCTGAGCCACGATCGGTCCACGCGCCTTCTCCGAGCCCCGATCGGTCCACGCGCCGTCTCCTGAGCCCCGATCGGTCAACGCGCCGTCGCCGAACCCCAATTGGTCCACACGAAACCGCCTGAGCCCCAGTCGGTCCACGCGCTGTCTCCGAGCCCCGATCGGTCCACGTGCCGTCTCCCACCCCCGATCGGTCCATGCGCCGTCTCCTAATCCCCAATCTGTCCACGACCCGTCTCCGGGCCCCGATCGGTGCCCGCGCCGTCTCCTAAGCCCCGATCGGCCCACGCGCCGTCGCCGAACCCCAATTGGTCCACGCGAAACCGCCTGAGCCCCAGTCGGTCCACGCGCTGTCTCCGAGCCCCGATCGGTCCACGCGTCGTCTCCGAGCCCCGATCGGTCCACGCGCCGTCGCCGAGTCATGATCTCTCCACGCGCGGCCTCCTGAGACCCGATCGGTCCACGCGCCGTCGCCGAGCCGCGATCGGTCCACGCGCCGTCGCCGAGCCGCGATCGGGCCACGCGCGGCCTCCTGAGCCCCGATTGGTTCACGCGCCGTATCCGAGCCCCAATCGGTCCACGCGCTGTCTCCGAGCCCCGATCGGTCCACGCGTCGTCTCCGAGCCCCGATCGGTCTACACGCCGCCGCCGAGCCATGATCGGTCCACGCGCCGTCTCCTGAGCCCGGATCGGTCCACGCGTCGTCTCCTAAGCCCCCATTGGTCCACGTGCCATCTCCCAGCCCCGATCGGTCCACGCGTCGTCTCCGAGCCCCGATCGGTCCACGCGCCGTCGCCGAGTCATGATCTGTCCACGCGCGGCCTCCTGAGACCCGATCGGTCGACGCGCCGTCTTCGAGCCCCGATCGGTCCACGCATGGTCTCCTAAGCCCCAATCGGTTAACGCGCCGTCCCCGAGCCCCGATCGGTCCACGCGATGTCTCCTGAGCCCCGATACGTCCACGCGCAGTCGCCGAGCCCCAATACGTCCACGCGCAGTCGCCGAGCCCTGATCGGTCCACGCGCTGTCTCCTGAGCCCCGATAGGTACACGCGTCATCGCCTACACCCCGAACGGTCCACGCGTCCTCTCCTAAGCCCCGCTCGGTCCACACGCCGTCTCCGAGCCCCGATCGGTCCACGCACTGACTCCTGATCCCCATGGGTCCACGCGGCGCCTCCGGGGCCCCGATCGATCCACGCGAGGCTCCTAAGCCCCGATCGGTCCACGCGCCGTCTCCTAAGCCCCAATCGGTCCACGCGGCGTCTCCGAGCGCCGATCATTTCACGCGTCGTCTCCGAGCCCCGATCGGTCCACGCTCCGTCTCCCAGCCCCGATAAGTCCACGGGCTGTCTCCGAGCCCAGATCGGTCCACGCGCCGTCTCCGAGCGCCGATCGGTTCACGGGCCGTCTCCTGAGCCCCGATCGTTCCACGCGCCGTCTCCGAGCTGCGATCGGTACACGCGTCGTCTCCTAAGCCCCGATCGGTCCACGCGCCTTCTCCTCATCCCCGATCGGTCCACGCGCCGTCTCGGAGCGCCGATTGGTCCACGCGCCGTCTCCGAGCCCCGATCGGTCCACGCACCATCTTCTGCTCCACAATCGATCCACGCGCCGCCTCCGGAGCCCCAATTGGTCCACGTGCAACCGCCTGAGCCCCAGTCGGTCCACGCGCTGTCTTCGAGCCGCGATCAGTGCACGTGTCGTCTCCGAGCCCCGATCGGTCTACGCGCCGTCGCCGCGCTATGATCGGTCCACGCGCGGCTTCCTGAGCCCCGATCGGTCCACGCGCCGTCGCCGAGCCGCGATCGGTTCTCGGGCGGCCTCCTGAGCCCCGGTCGGTTCACGCGCCGTATCCGAGCCCCAATCGGGCCACGCGCCGTCACCTGAGTCCCGATCACTCCACGCGTCGTCTCCTAAGCCCCAATCGGTCCACGCGCCGCCTCCGGAGCCACGATCGATCCACGCGAATCTCCTGAGCTCCGGTCGGTCGACGCGCCGTCTCCTCAGCCCCGATCGGTCCACGCGTCGTCTCCTAAGCCCCGATTCGTCGACGCGTCATCTCCTGAGCCCCGATCAATTGACGTGTCTTCTCCTGAGCCCCGATCGCTCCTCGCGCCGTCTCCTGAACCCCGCTCGGTCCATGCGTCGTCTTCTTAGTCCGGATGCCTCCACGCGCCGTCTCCGAGCCACGATCGGTCCAGGCGCCGCTTCCTGCGCCCCGATCGGTACACGCGTAGTCTCCTAAGCCCCGATCGGTCCACCCGTCGTCTCCGAGCTCTGATCGGTCCACACGCCGTTTCCTGAGCCCCGATCGGTTAACGCGCCGTCTCCGAGCCCCGATCGGTCAACGCGTCGTCTCCGAGCCCCGATCGGTCCACGCGTCGTCTCCTAAGCCCTGATCGGTCGACGTGCCGCCTCCTGAGCCCCGATCGATCCACGCATCGGCTCCTGAGCCCCGATCGGTCCACGCGTCGTCTTCGAGCCCCGATCGATCCAAGCGCCGTCTCGTAAGCCACAATCGGCCCACGCGCCGTCTCAGAGCGCCGATCATTTCACGCGCCGTCTCCTGAGCCCCGATCGTTCCACGCGCCGTCTCCGAGCCCCGATCGGTCCACGCGGCGTCTCCTGAGCCCCGATCGGTTCACGCATCGTCTCCTAAGCCCCGATACGTCCACACGCCGTATCCGAGCCCCGATCGGTCCGCGTGACGCATTCTAAGCCACGGTCCGTCCACGCGCCGTCTCCGAGCCCCGATGGGTCCACGCGCCGCCTCCTGAGCCCCGATCGAGCCACGCATCGGCTCCTGAGCCCCGATCGGTCCACGCGTCGTCTTCGAGCACCGATCGATCCACGCGCCGTTTCCTGGGCCCCGATCAGTCCACGCGTCGCCGCCGGAGCCCCGATCGGTCTACGCGCCGTCTCATGAGCCCCGATCGGTCAACGCATCGTCTCCTAAGCCCCGATACGTTCACACGCCGTCTCCGAGTCCCGATCGGTCCACGCGCCGTCTCCTGAGCCCCGATCGGTCCACGCGTCGTCTCCTAAGCCCCCATTGGTCCACGTGCCGTCTCCCAGCCCCGATCGGTCCATGCGCCGTCTCCTAATCCCCAATCTGTCCACGACCCGTCTCCGGGCCCCGATCGGTGCACGTGCCGTCTCCTAAGCCCCGATCGGTCCACGCGCCTTCGCCGAACCCCAATTGGTCCACGCGAAACCGCCTGAGCCCCAGTCGGTCCACGCGCTGTCTCCGAGCCCCGATCGGTCCACGCGTCGTCTCCGAGCCCCGATCGGTCCACGCGCCGTCGCCGAGCCCTGATCGGTCCACGCGCTGTCTCCTGAGCCCCGATAGGTACACGCGTCATCGCCTACACCCCGAACGGTCCACGCGTCCACCCCTAAGCCCCGCTCGGTCCACACGCCGTCTCCGAGCCCCGATCGGTCCACGCACTGTCTCCTGATCCCCATGGGTCCACGCGGCGCCTCCGGGGCCCCGATCGATCCACGCGAGGCTCCTAAGCCCCGATCGGTCCACGCGCAACCGCCTGAGCCCCAGTCGGTCGACGCGCTGTCTCCGAGCCCCGATCGGTCCACGCGTCGTCTCCGAGCCCCGATCGGTCCACACGCCATCTCCTAAGCACCGATCATTCCACGCGCCATCTCCGAGCCCCGATCGGTCCACACGCCATCTCCTAAGCACCGATCATTCCACGCGCCATCTCCGAGCCCCGATCAGTCCACGCGCCGTCTCCTGAGCCCCCATCGCTCCACGCTCCGTCTCCCAGCCCCGATCGATCCACGCGCTGTCTCCGAGCCCAGATCGGTCCACGCGCCGTCTCCGAGCGCCGATCGGTTCACGGGCCGTCTCCTAAGCCCCGCTCGGTCCACACGCCGTCTCCGAGCCCCGATCGGTCCACGCACTGTCTCCTGATCCCCATGGGTCCACTCGGCGCCTCCGGGGCCCCGATCGATCCACGCGAGGCTCCTAAGCCCCGATCGGTCCACGCGCAACCGCCTGAGCCCCAGTCGGTCGACGCGCTGTCTCCGAGCCCCGATCGGTCCACGCGTCGTCTCCGAGCTCCGATCGGCCCACGCGCCGTCTCCTAAGCCCCGATCGGTCCAAGCGCCTTCTCCTAAGCCCCGATCGGTCCACGCGCCGTCTCCGAGCCCCGATCGGTCCACGCGCCGTCTCCTGAGCCCCGATCGTTCCACGCGCCGTCTCCGAGCTCCGATCGGCCCACGCGCCGTCTCCTAAGCCCCGATCGGTCCAAGCGCCTTCTCCTAAGCCCCGATCGGTCCACGCGCCGTCTCCGAGCCCCGATCGGTCCACGCGCCGTCTCCGAGCCACGATCGGTCCGTGCGCCGCTTCCAGAGCCCCGATCGGTCCACGCGTCATCTCCCGATCTCCGGTCGGTCGACGCGCCGTCTCCTAAGCCCCGATCGGTCCACGCGCCGTCGCCTGAGCCCCGATCGTTCCCCGCGCCGTCTCCGAGCTCTGATCGGCCCACGCGCCGTCTCCTAAGCCCCGATCGGTCCAAGCGCCTTCTCCTAAGCCCCGTTCGGCCCACGCGCCGTCTCCTAAGCCCCGATCTGTTCATGGGCCGTCTCCGAGCCGCGATCGGTAAACGCGCCGTCACGAAGCCCCGATCCGTACACGCGTCGTCTCCGAGCCCCGACATGTCCACGCGCCGTCGCCGAGCCGCGATCGGTCCACGCGCAGCCTCCTAAGCCCCGGTCGGTTCACGCGCTATCTCCGAGCCGCGATCGGTCCACGCGCCGTCTCCTGAGCCCCGATACGTGCACGCGCAGTCGCCGAGCCCCGATCGGTCTACGCGCGATCTCCTGAGCCCCGATCTGTCCGACGCGCCGTCTCCGAACCCCGATCGGTCCACGCGCCGTCTCCGAGCCCTGATCGGTCCACGCGCCGTCTCCTGAGCCCCAATCGGTCCACTCGCTGTCTCCTGATCCCCGATAGGTACACGCGTCGTCTCCTACGCCCCGATCGGTCCACGCGCCGCCTTCGTGCCCCGATCCGTGCACGCACCGCCTCCTGATCCCCATCGGTCCACGCGCCGTCTCATGAGCCACGATCGATCCACGCGCCGTCTCCGAGCCCCGATCGGTCCACGCGTCGTCTCCTAAGCCCTGATCGGTCCTCGTGCCTTCTGCGAGCCCCGAAGGGTCCACGCGCAGCCTCCTGAGCCCCGATCGGTCGACGCGTCGTCTCCTGAGCCCCGATCGGTCCACGCGTAGTCTCCTAAGCCCCGCTTGGTTAACGTGTCGTTTCCGAGCCCCGATCGGTCCACGCGTCGTCTCCGAGCCCTGATCGGTCCACGCGCCATCGCCGAGCCCCGATCGGTCCACGCGCCATCGCCGAGCCCCGATCGGTCCACGCGCCGTCTCCGAGCCCTGATCGGTCCACGCGTCGTCTCTTGAGCCCCAATCGGTCCACTCGCTGTCTCCTGATCCCCGATAGGTACACGCGTCGTCTCCTACGCCCCGATCGGTCTAGGCGCCGCCTTCGTGCCCCGATCGGTCCACGCACCGCCTCCTGATCCCCATCGGTCCACACGCCGTCTCCTGAGCCACGATCGATCCACATGCCGTCTCCGAGCCCCGATCGGTCCGCGTGCCGCATTCTAAGCCACGGTCCATCCACGCGCCGTCTCCGAGCCCCGATCGGTCCACGCGTCGTCTCCTAAGCCCTGATCGGTCCTCGTGCCTTCTGCGAGCCCCGAAAGGTCCACGCGCAGCCTCCTGAGCCCCGATCGGTCGACGCGTCGTCTCCTGAGCCCCGATCGATCCACGGGTCTTCCCCTGAGCCCCGACCGCTCCACGCGACGTCTCCTGAGCCCCGATCGTTCCACGCGCCGTCTCCGAGCTCCGATCGGCCCACGCGCCGTCTCCTAAGCCCCGATCGGTCCAAGCGCCTTCTCCTAAGCCCCGATCGGTCCACGCGCCGTCTCCGAGCGCCGATCGGGTCACGCCCCGTCACCTGAGCCCCGATCATTCGAAGCGCCGTCTCCAAGCCCCGATCGGTCCACGCGCCGTCTCCTGAGCCCGGATCGTTCCACGCGTCGTCCCCGAATCCCCGATCCGTACACGCGTCGTCTCCGAGCCTCGATCGGTCCACGCGCCGTCGCCGAACCCCAATTGGTCCACGCAAAACCGCCTGAGCCCCAGTCGGTCCACGCGCTGTCTCCGAGCCCCGATGGGTCCACGCGTCGTCTCCGAGCCCCGATCGGTCCACGCTTCGTCTCCTGATCCCGGATCGTTCCACGCGTCGTCTCCTGATCCCCGATCCGTAATCGAGTCGTCTCCGAGCCTCGATCGGTCCACACGCCGTATCCGATCCCCGATCGGTCCGCGTACCGCATTCTGGGCCGCGGTCCGCCCACGCGCCGTCTCCGAGCACCGCTCGGTCCACGCGCCGTCTCAGAGCGCCGATCATTTCACGCCCCGTCTCCTGAGCTCCGATCGTTCAACGCGCCGTCTCCGAGCCCCGATCGGTCCACGCGCCGTCTCCTGAGCCCCAATCGGTCCACACGCTGTCTCGTGAGCCCCGATAGGTACACGCGTCGTGTCCTACACCCCGATCGGTCCACGCGTCGTCTCCTAAGCCCCGATCGGTCCACGTGCCATCTCCGAGCCCCGATCGGTCCACGCGCCGTCTCCTGAGCCCGGATCGTTCCACGCGTCGTCCCCGAATCCCCGATCCGTACACGCGTCGTCTCCGAGCCTCGATCGGTCCACGCGCCGTCGCCGAACCCCAATTGGTCCACGCGAAACCGCCTGAGCCCCAGTCGGTCCACGCGCTGTCTCCGAGCCCCGATGGGTCCACGCGTCGTCTCCGAGCCCCGATCGGTCCACGCTTCGTCTCCTGATCCCGGATCGTTCCACGCGTCGTCTCCTGATCCCCGATCCGTAATCGCGTCGTCTCCGAGCCTCGATCGGTCCACACGCCGTGTCCGATCCCCGATCGGTCCGCGTACCGCATTCTGAGCCGCGGTCCGTCCACGCGCCGTCTCCGAGCACCGATCGGTCCACGCGCCGTCTCAGAGCGCCGATCATTTCACGCCCCGTCTCCTGAGCTCCGATCGTTCAACGCGCCGTCTCCGAGCCCCGATCGGTCCACGCGCCGTCTCCTGAGCCCCAATCGGTCCACACGCTGTCTCGTGAGCCCCGATAGGTACACGCGTCGTGTCCTACGCCCCGATCGGTCCACGCGACGTCTCCTAAGCCCCGATCGGTCCACGTGCTGTCTCCGAGCCCCGATCGGTCCGCGCACCGTCTCCTGACCCCCATCGCTTCATGCGGCGTCTCCGGAGCCCCGATCGATCTACGCGAGTCTCCTGAGCCCCGGTCGGTCCGCGCGCCGTCATCTGAGCCCCGATCGGTCGACGCGCCGTCTCCGAGCCCCGATCGGTCCACGCACCGCCTCCTGATCCCCATCGGTCCACACGCCGTCTCCTGAGCCACGATCGATCCACATGCCGTCTCCGAGCCCCGATCAGTCCGCGTGCCGCATTCTAAGCCACGGTCCATCCACGCGCCGTCTCCGAGCCCCGATCGGTCCACGCGTCGTCTCCTAAGCCCTGATCGGTCCTCGTGCCTTCTGCGAGCCCCGACCGCTCCACGCGCCGTCTCCTGAGCCCGGATCGGTCCACGCGTCGTCTCCGAGCCCCGATCGGTCCACGCGCCGTCCCCGAGCCCCGATCGGTCCACGCGCCGTTTCCTGAGCCCCGATACGTCCACGCGCAGTCGCCGAGCCCTGATCGGTCCACGCGCTGTCTCCTGAGCCCCGACAGGTACACGCGTCGTCTTCTAAGCCCCGATCGGTCCACGCGTAGTCTCCTAAGCCCCGCTTGGTTAACGCGTCGTTTCCGAGCCCCGATCGGTCCACGCGTCGTCTCCTGAGCCCCAATTAGTCCATGCGCCGTCTCCTAAGCCCCGATCCGTCCACAGGCCGTGTCCGAGCTCCCATCGGTCCACGCGTCGTCTCCTAAGCCCTGCTCGGTTAACGCGTCGTTTCCGAGCCCCGATCGGTCCACGCGTCGTCTCCTGAGCCCCAATTAGTCCACGCGCCGTCTCCTAAGCCCTGATCCGTCCACGGGCCGTGTCCGAGCTCCGATCTGTTCATGCGCCGTCTCCAAGCCTCGATCCGTACACACGTCGTCTCCGAGCCCTGATCGGTCCACGCGCCATCGCCGAGCCCCGATCGGTCCACGCGCCATCGCCGAGCCCCGATCGGTCCACGCGCCCTCTCCGAGCGCCGATCATTTCACGCTCCGTCTCCTGAGCCCCGATCGGTCCACACCACTTCTCCTGAGGCCCGATCGATTCACGTGCCGTCTCCTAAGCCCCGATCGGTTCACCCGTCGTCTCTTAAGTCCCAATCGGTCCACGCGCCCCCTCCGAGCGCCGATCATTTCACGCGCCGTCTCCTGAGCCCTGGTCGGTCCGCGCGCCGTCACCTGAGCCCCGATCGGTCGACGCGTCGTCTTCTGAGCCCCGATCGACCCACGCGTCGTCTTCTGAGCCCCGACCGCTCCACACGCCCTTTCCTGAGCCCCGATCGGTCCACGCATCGTCTCCGAGCGCCAATCGGTTCACGCGCCGTCTCCTGAGCCCCGATCGTTCCACGCGCCGACTCCGAGCTCCGATCGGCCCACGCGCCGTCTCCTAATCACCGATTGGTCCAAGCGCCGTCTCCGAGTCCCGATCGGTCTACGCGTCGTCTCCTAAGACCCGATCGGTCCACGTATCGTCTCCTAAGCCCCGATCGGTCCACACGCCGTCTCCGAGCCCCGATGGGTCCACGCACGCCTCCTGAGCCCCGGTCGGTCCACGCGCCGTCTCCTGAGCCCCGATCGGCCCACCGGTCGTCTTCTAAGCCCCGATCGGTCCACGCGTCGTCTCCTAAGCCCCGATCGGTCCACGCGCCGTCTCCGAACGCCGATAACTTTACGCGCCGTCTCCTGAGCCCCGATCGTTCCACGCGCCGTGTCCGAGCCCCGATCGATACACGCGCCGTCTCCTGAGCCCAAATCGGTCCACACGCTGTCTCGTGAGCCCCGATAGGTACAGGCGTCGTCTCCTACGCCCCGATCGGTCCACGCGTAGTCTCCTAAGCCCCGCTCGGTTAACGCGTCGTTTCCGAGCCCCGATCGTTTCACGCGCCGTCTCCGAGCTCCGATCGGCCCACGCGCCGTCTCCTAAGCCCCGATCGGTCCAAGCGCCTTCTCCTAAGCCCCGATCGGTCCACGCGCCGTCTC
Source organism: Netelia fuscicornis (assembly GCA_946811545.1). Lineage (NCBI taxonomy): Eukaryota > Metazoa > Arthropoda > Insecta > Hymenoptera > Ichneumonidae > Netelia > Netelia fuscicornis. Next base: position 30,260,250 of record OX328011.1, read on the forward strand.
CGAGCCCCGATCGGTCCACGCGCCGTCTCCTGAGCCCGGATCGTTCCACGCGTCGTCCCCGAATCCCCGATCCGTACACGCGTCGTCTCCGAGCCTCGGCCAGTCCACGCGCCGTCGCCGAACCCAATTGGTCCACGCGAAACCGCCTGAGCCCCAGTCGGTCCACGCGCTGTCTCCGAGCCCCGATCGGTCCACGTGTCGTCTCCGAGCCTCGATCGGTCCACGCGCCGTCGCCGAGTCATGATCTGTCCACGCGCGGCTTCCTGAGACCCGATCGGTCCACGCGCCGTCTTCGAGCCCCAATCGGTCCACGCATGGTCTCCTAAGCCCCAATCGGTTAACGCTCCGTCCCCGAGCCCCGATCGGTCCACGCGCCGTCTCCTGAGCCCCGATACGTCCACGCGCAGTCGCCGAGCCCTGATCGGTCCACCCGCTGTCTCCTGAGCCCCGATAGGTACACGCGTCGTCGCCTACACACCAATCGGTCCACGCGTCGTCTCCTAAGCCCCGATCGGTCCACGCGCCGTCTCCGAGCCCCGATCGGTCCACGCACTGTCTCCTGATGCCCATGGGTCCACGCGGCGCCTCCGGGGCCCCGATCGATCCACGCGAGGCTCCTAAGGCCCGATCGGTCCACGTGCCGTCTCCTGAGCCCCGATCGTTACACGCGCCGTCTCCGAGCCCCGATCGGTCCACGCGCCGTCTCCGAGCCCCGATCGGTCCACGCACTGTCTCCTGATCCCTATGGGTCAACGCGGCGCCTCCGGAGCCCCGATCGATCCACGCGAGGCTCCTGAGCCCCGATCCGACCACGCATCGTCTCCTAAGCCCCAATCGGTTAACGCGCCGTTGCCTGAGCCGCGATCGGCCCACGCGTCGTCTTCTAACCCCAGACGCCTCCTCGCACCGTCTCCGAGGGCCGATCGGTTCACGCGCCGTCTCCTGAGCCCCGATCGTTCCACGCATCGTCAACGAACCCCGATATGTCCACGCGTCGGCTCCTAAGCCCCGATCAGTCCACGCGCCGTCTCCGAGCCCCGATCGGTCCACGCGTCGTCTCCTAAGACCCGATCGGTCCACGTATCGTCTGCTAAGCCCCGATCGGTCCACACGCCGTCTCCGAGCCCCGATGGGTCCACGCGTCGCCTCCTGAGCCCCGGTCGGTCCACGCGCCGTCTCCTGAGCCCCGATCGGTCCACGCGTCGTCTTCTAAGCCCCGATCGGTCCACGCGTCGTCTCCTAAGCCCCGATCGGTCCACGCGTCGTCTCCTGAGCCCAAATCGGTTCACACGCTGTCTCGTGAGCCCCGATAGGTACACGCGTCGTCTCTTACTCCCCGATCCGTCCTAGCGTAGTCTCCTAAGCCCCGCTCGGTTAACGCGTCGTTTCCGAGCCCCGATCGGTCCACGCGTCGTCTCCTGAGCCCCAATTAGTCCATGCGCCGTCTCCTAAGCCCCGATCCGTCCACTGGGCGTGTCCGAGCTCCGCTCGGTCCTCGCGTCGTCTCCGAGCCCTGATCGGTCCGCGCGCCATCGCCGAGCCCCGATCGGTCCACGCGCCATCGCCGAGCCCCGATCGGTCCACACCCCTTCTCCTGAGCCCCGATCTGTCGACGCGTCGTCTCCTAAGCCCCGGCCGGTCCACCCGTCGTCTCTTAAGCCCCAATCGGTCCACGCGCCCTCTCCGAGCGCCGATCATTGCACGCGCCATCTCCTGGGGCCCGCTCGGTCCGCGCGCCGTCACCTGAGCCCCGATCGCTCGACGCGTCGTCTTCTGAGCCCCGATCGACCCACGCGTCGTCTCCGAGCCCCGATCGATCCACGCGCCGTCTCCTGAGCCCAAATCGGTCCACACTCTGTCTCGTGAGCCCCGATAGGTACACGCGACGTCTCCTACGCCCCGATCGGTCCACGCGTCGTCTCCTAAGCCCTGCTCGGTTAACGCGTCGTTTCCGAGCCCCGATCGGTCCACGCGTCGTCTCCTGAGACCCAATTAGTCCACGCGCCGTCTCCTAAGCCCTGATCCGTCCACGGGCCATCGCCGAGCGCCGATCGGTCCACGCGCCATCGCCGAGCCCCGATCGGTCCACGTGCCGTCTCCTGAGCCCCGATCGGTCCAAACCCCTTCTCATGAGCCCTGATCGGTGGGCGCGTCGTCTCCTAAGCCCCGACCGGTGCACGCGCCGTCTCCTGTGCCCCGGTCGATTCACGTGCCGTCTCCTAAGCCCCGATCGGTTCACCCGTCGTCTCTTAAGTCCCAATCGGTCCACGCGCCCTCTCCGAGCGCCGATCAGTTCACGCGCCGTCTCCTGAGCCCCGGTCGGTCCGCGCCCCGTCTCCGAGCACCGATTGGTTCACGCACCGTCTCCTGAGAGTCGATCCGTCCACGCGCTGTCTCCTGAGCCCCGATCGGTCGACGCGTCCTCTGTTAAACCCCAATCGGTCCACGCCCCGTCTCCGAGCGCCGATCGGTTCACGCGCCGTCTCCTGAGTCCCCATCCGTCCACTCACTGTCTCCTGAGCCCCGGTCGGTCCACGCGCCGCCTCCTGCGCTCCGATCCATCCACGCGCAGTCTCCCGAGCCCCAATCGGTCCACGCGCCGTCTCCTGAGCCCCGATCGGTCCACGCGCCGTCTTCGAGCCCCGATCGGTTCACGCATCGTCTCCTAAGCCCCGATCGGTTAACGCGCCGTCTCCGAGCGCCGAGCGGTCCACGCGCCGTCGCCGAACCCCAATTGGTCCACGCGCAACCGCCTTAGTCCCAGTCGGTCCACGCGCTGTCTTCGAGCCCCGATTGGTCCACGCGCCGTCTCCTAAGCCGCGATCCGTCCACGGGCCGTCTCCGAGCTGCTATCGGTAAACGCGCCGTCACCAAGCCCTGATCTGTACACGCGTCGTCTCCGAGCCCCGATCGGTCCACGCGCCGTCGCCGAGCCTCGATCGGTCCACGCGCAGCCTCCTGAGCGCCGATCGGTTCACGCGCCGGCTCCGAGCCCGATCGGTCCAGGCATCGTCTCCTAAGCCCCGATCGGTTAACGTGCCGTCGCCGAGCTATGATCGCTCCACGCGCGGCCTCCTGAACCCCGGTCGCGTCACGCGCCGTATCCACGCCCCAATCGATCCACGCGCCGTCTCCTGAGTCCTGATCGGTCCAGGCGCCGTCTCCTGAGCCCCGATCGGTTCACGCGTCGTCTCCTAAGCCCCAATCGGTCCACGCGCCGTCTCCAAGCCCCGATCCGTCGCCGCGTCGTGTCCTGAGCCCCGATCAATTGACGCGTCTTCTCCTGAGCCCCGATCGCTCCTCGCGCCGTCTCCTGAACCCCGATCGTTCCACGCGCCTTCTCCTAAGCCACGATCGGTCAGCGCCGTCTCCGAGTGCCGATCGGTGCACGTGCCGTCGCACGAGCCGCGATCGGTCCACGCGCGGCCTCCTGAGCCCCGGTTGCTTCACGTGCCGTATCCGAGCCCCAATCGGTCCACGCACCGTCTCCTGAGCCCCGATCGGTCCACGCGCCGTCTCCTGAGCTCCGATCGCTCCACGCGCCTTCTCCTAAGCCACGATCGGTCAGCGCCGTCTCCGAGCCCCGATAGGTCCACGCGCGGTCTCCTGAGGCCCGGTCGGTCCACGCGCCGTCGCCGAACCCCAATTCGTCCACGGGCAACCTCCTGAGACCCAGTCGGTCCACGCGCCGTCTCCTGAGCCCCGATCGGTCCACGTATCGTCTCCTACGCCCCGATCGGTCCACGCGTCGTCTCCTAAGCCCCGAACGGTCCACACGCCGTCTCCGAGCCCCGATCGGTCCACGCACCGTCTCCTGATCCCCATCGGTCCACGCGGCCCCTCCGGAGCCCCGACCGATCCACACGAGTCTCCTGAGCCCCGGTCGCTCCACGCGCCGTCTCCTGAGCACCGATCGTTCCACACGCCGCCTCCTAAGCCCCGATCTGTCCAGGCGTCGTCTCCTAAGCCCCGACCGGTCCACGCGCCGTCTCCTGAGCCCCGTTCGGCCCACGCGCCGTCTCCTCAGCCCCGATCTGTCCACGCGCCGTCCCCGAGCCCCGATCGGTCCACGCGCCGTTTCCTGAGCCCCGATACGTCCACGCGCAGTCGCCGAGCCCTGATCGGTCCACGCGCTGTCTCCTGAGCCCCGATCGATCCACGGGTCTTCCCCTGAGCACCGACCGCTCCACGAGCCGTCTCCTGAGCCCGGATCGGTCCACGCGTCGTTTCCGAGCCCTGATCGGTCCACGCGCCATCGCCGAGCCCCGATCGGTCCACGCGCCATTGCCGAGCCCCGATCTGTCGACGCGTCGTCTCCTAAGCCCCGACCGGTGCACGCGCCGTCTCCTGAGCCCAAATTGTCCACACGCTGTCTCGTGAGCCCCGATCGGTCCACGTATCGTCTCCTACGCCCCGATCGGTCCACGCGTCGTCTCCTAAGCCCCGAACGGTCCACGCGCCGTCTCCGAGCCCCGATCGGTCCACGCACCGTCTCCTGATCCCCATCGGTCCACGCGGTGCCTCCGGAGCCCCGACCGATCCACACGAGTCTCCTGAGCCCCGGTCGCTCCACGCGCCGTCTCCGAGCGCCGATTGGTGCACGCGCCGTCTCCTGAGCACCGATCGTTCCACACGCCGCCTCCTAAGCCCCGATCTGTCCAGGCGTCGTCTCCTAAGCCCCGACCGGTCCACGCGCCGTCTCCTGAGCCCCGTTCGGCCCACGCGCCGTCTCCTCAGCCCCGATCTGTCCATGGGCCGTCTCCGAGCCGCGATCGGTAAACGCGCCGTCACCAAGCCCCGATCCGTACACGCGTCGTCTCCGAGCCCCGATACGTCCACGCGCAGTCGCCGAGCCCCGATCGGTCTACGCGCGGTCTCCTGAGCCCCGATCTGTCCACGCGCCGTCGCCGAGCCTCGATCGGTCCACGCGCAGCCTCCTAAGCCCCGGTCGGTTCACGCGCTATCTCCGAGCCGCGATCGGTCCACGCGCCGTCTCCTGAGCCCCGATACGTCCACGCGCAGTCGCCGAGCCCCGATCGGTCCACGCGCGGTCTCCTGAGCCCCGATCTGTCCACGCGCCGTCTCCGAGCCCCGATCGGTCCACGCGCCGTCTCCGAGCCCTGATCGGTCCACGCGCCGTCTCCTGAGCCCCAATCGGTCCACTCGCTCTCTCCTGATCCCCGATAGGTATACGCGTCGTCTCCTACGCCCCGATCGGTCCACGCGCCGCCTTCGTGCCCCGATCGGTCCACGCACCACCTCCTGATCCCCATCGGTCCACGCGCCGTCTCCTGAGCCACGATCGATCCACATGCCGTCTCCGAGCCCCGATCGGTCCGCGTGCCGCATTCTAAGCCACGGTCCATCCACGCGCCGTCTCCGAGCCCCGATCGGTCCACGCGTCGTCTCCTAAGCCCTGATCGGTCCTCGTGCCTTCTGCGAGCCCCGAAGGGTCCACGCGCAGCCTCCTGAGCCCCGATCGGTCCACGCGCCGTCCCCGAGCCCCGATCGGTCCACGCGCCGTTTCCTGAGCCCCGATACGTCCACGCGCAGTCGCCGAGCCCTGATCGGTGCACGCGTCGTCTCCTGATCTCCGATCGGTCCACGCGCCGTCTCCTGAGCCCCGATTGCTCCACGCGCCGTTTTCTGAGCACCGTTCGGTCCATGCGTCGTCTTCTAAGCCCCGATGCCTCCACGCGCCGTCTCCGAGCCACGATCGGTGCAGGCGCCGCTTCCTGAGCACCCATCGGTCCACGCGATGTCTCCTGAGCCCCGATACATCCACGCGCAGTCGCCGAGCCGCGATCGGTCCACGCGCCGTCTCCGAGCCCCGATCGGTCCACGCATCGTCTCCTAAGCCCCGATCGGTTAACGCGCCGTCACCCCGCCCCGATCGGTCCACGCGCCGTCTCCTGAGCCCCGATCGATCCACGCGTCGTCTCCTGAGCCCCGATCGCGCCACACGCCGTTTCCTGAGCCCCGATCGGTCCACGCGCCGTCTCCGAGCCGCGATCGGTAAACGCGCCGTCACCAAGCCCCGATCCGTACACGCGTCGTCTCCGAGCCCCGATGGGTCCACGCGCCGTCGCCGAGCCTCGATCGGTCCACGCGCAGCCTCCTAAGCCCCGGTCGGTTCACGCGCTATCTCCGAGCCGCGATCGGTCCACGCGCCGTCTCCTGAGCCCCGATACGTCCACGCGCAGTCGCCGAGCCCCGATCGGTCCACGCGCGGTCTCCTGAGCCCCGATCTGTCCACGCGCCGTCTCCGAGCCCCGATCGGTCCACGCGCCGTCTCCGAGCCCTGATCCGTCCACGCGCCGTCTCCTGAGCCCAAATCGGTCCACACGCTGTCTCGTGAGCCCCCATAGGTACACGCGTCGTCTCCTACGCCCCGATCGGTCCACGCGTAGTCTCCTAAGCCCCGCTCGGTTAACGCGTCGTTTCCGAGCCCCGATCGGTCCACGCGTCGTCTCCTGAGCCCCAATTAGTCCATGCGCCGTCTCCTAAGCCCCGATCCGTCCACGGGCCGTGTCCGAGCTCCGATCGGTCCACGCGTCGTCTCCGAGCCCTGATCGGCCCACGCGCCATCGCCGAGCCCCGATCGGTCCACGCGCCATCGCCGAGCCCCGATCGGTCCACACCCCTTCTCCGGAGCCCCGATCGGTCGACGCGTCGTCTCCTAAGCCCCGACCGGTGCACGCGCCGTCTCCTGTGCCCCGATCGATTCACGTGCCGTCTCCTAAGCCCCGATCGGTTCGCCCGTCGTCTCTTAAGTCCCAATCGGTCCACGCGCCCTCTCCGAGCGGCGATCATTTCACGCGCCGTCTCCTGAGCCCCGGTCGGTCTGCGCGCCGTCACCTGAGCCCCGATCGGTCGACGCGTCCTCTTCTGAGCCCCGATCGTTCGACGCGCCGTCTCCGAGCTCCGATCGGTCGACGCGTCGTCGCCTACACCCCAATCCGTCCACATGTCGTCTCCGAGCCCCGATCCGTCCACGCGCCGTCGCCGAGCCATGATCGGCCCACGCGAGGCTCCTGAGCGCCGGTCGATCTGCGCGCCGTCTCCTGAGCCCCGATCGGTCGACGCGTCGTTTCCTGAGCCGCGATCGATCCACGCGTCGTCTCCTGAGCCCCGATCGCTCCACGCGCCGATTTCTGAGCCCCGATCAATTGACGCGTCTTCTCCTGAGCCCCGATCGCTCCTCGCGCCGTCTCCTGAGCCCCGCTCGGTCCATGCGTCGTCTTCTTAGCCCCGATGCCTCCACGCGCCGTCTCCGAGCAACGATCGGTCTAGGCGCCGCTTACTGAGCCCCGATCGGTCCAGGCGCCGCTTCCTGAGCCCCGATCGGTCCACGCGCCGTCTCCTAAGCCCCAATCGGTCCACGCGCCGTCTCCTAAGCCCCGATCGGTCCAAGCGGCGTCTCCGAGACCCGATCGGTCCACGCACCGTCTCCTGATCCCCATCGGTCCACGCGGCGTTTTCTGAGCACCGTTCGGTCCACGCGTCGTCTTCAAAGCCCCGATGCCTCCACGCGCCGTCTCCGAGCCACGATCGGTGAACGCGACTTCTCCTGATCTCCGATCGGTTCACGCGCCGTATCATAAGCCCCGATCGGTCCACGCGCCGTCTCCGAGCAACGATCGGTCTAGGCGCCGCTTACTGAGCCCCGATCGGTCCAGGCGCCGCTTCCTGAGCCCCGATCGGTCCACGCGCCGTCTCCTAAGCCCCAATCGGTTCACGCGCCGTATCATAAGCCCCGATCGGTCCACGCGCCGTCTCCGAGCGCCGATCGGTTCACGCGCCGTCTCCTGATCCCCGATCGTTCCAAGTGCCATCTCCGAGCACCGATCGATTCACGTGCCGTCTCCTAAGCCCCGATCGGTTCACCCGTCGTCTCTTAAGTCCCAATCGGTCCACGCGCCCTCTCCGAGCGCCGATCGTTTCACGCGCCGTCTCCTGAGCCCCGGTCGGTCCGCGCGCCGTCACCTGAGCCCCGATCGGTCGACGCGTCGTCTTCTGAGCCCCGATCGACCCACGCTTCGTCTCCGAGCCCCGATCGATCCACGCGAAGCTCCTAAGCCCTGATCGGTCCACGTGCCGTCTCCGAGCCCCGATGTGTCCACGCGCCGCCTCCTGAGCCCCGATCGATCCACGCATCGGCTCCTGAGCCCCGATCGGTCCACGCGTCGTCTTCGAGCACCGATCGATCCACGCGCCGTTTCCTGGGCCCCGATCGGTCCACCCGTCGCCGCCTGAGCCCCGATCGGTCTACACGCCGTCTCATGACCCCCGATCGGTCAACGCATCGTCTCCTAAGCCCCGATACGTTCACACGCCGTCTCCGAGTCCCGATCGGTCCACGCGCCGTCGCCGAGCCTCGATCGGTCCACGCGCGGCCTCCTTAGCCCCGGTCGGTCGACGCGCCGTCTCCGAGCCCCGATCGGTCCACGCATCGTGTCCTAAGCCCCGATCGGTCCACGCGTCGTCTCCTGAGCCCCGATCGGTCCACGCGTCGTCTCCGAGCCCCGATCGGTCCACGCGCCGTCGCCGAGTCATGATCTGTCCACGCGTGGCCTCCTGAGACCCGATCGGTCCACGCGCCGTCTTCGAGCCCCGATCGGTCCACGCATAGTCTCCTAAGCCCCAATCGGTTAACGCGCCGTCCCCGAGCCCCGATCGGTCCACGCGCCTTCTCCTGAGCCCCGATACTTCCACGCGCAGTCGCCGAGCCCTGATCGGTCCACGCGCTGTCTCCTGAGCCGCGATAGGTACACGCGTCGTCGCCTACACCCCGATCGATCCACTCGAGGCTCCTAGGCCCCGATCGGTCCATGTGCCATCTCCGAGCCCCGATCGGTCCACGCACAGTCTCCTGATCCCGTTGGGTCAACGCGGCGCCTCCGGAGCCCCGATCGATCCACGCGAGGCTCCTGAGCCCCGATCGGACCACGCATCGTCTCCAAAGCCCCAATCGGTTAACGCGCCGTTTCCGAGCCCCGATCGGTCCACGCACTGTCTCCTGATCCCCATGCGTCAACGCGGCGCCTCCGGAGCACCGATCGATCCACGCGAGGCTCCTGAGCCCCGATCGGACCACGTATCGTCTCCTAAGCCCTGATCGGTCCTCGTGCCTTCTGCGAGCCCCGAAGGGTCCACGTGCAGCCTCCTGAGCCCCGATCGGTCGACGCGCCGTCGCCGAACCCCAATTGGTCCACGCGCGACCGCCTGAGCCCCAGTCGGTCCACGCGCTGTCTCCGAGCCCCGATCGGTCCACGCGTCGTCTCCGAGCCCCTATCGATCCACGCGCAGTCTCCAGAGGCGCGATCGGTCCACGCATCCCCTCCTGAGCCCCGGACGGTCCACGCGCCGTCACCGAATCCCGATGGGTCGACGCGCCGTCTCCGAGCGCCGATCGGTTAACGCGCCGTCTCCCCGCCCAGATCAGTCCACGCGCTGTCTCCTGAGCCCCAATCAGTCTACGCGTCGTCTTCTAAGCTCCGATCGGTCCACGCGCCATCTCCGAGCCCCGATCGGTCCACGCACCATCTTCTGCTCCCCAATCGGTCCACGCGCCGCCTCCGGAGCCCCAATTGGTCCACGCGCAACCGCCTGAGCCCCAGTCGGTCCACACGCTGTCTCCGAGCCCCGATCGGTCCACGCGTCGTCTCCGAGCCCCGATCGGTCTACGCGCCGTCGCCGAGCCATGATGGGTCCACGCGCGGCCTCCTGAGCCCCGATCGGTCCACGCGCCGTCGCCGAGCCGCGATCGGTTCTCGCGCGGCCTCCTGAGCCCCGGTCGGTTCACGCGCCGTATCCGAGCCCCAATCGGACCACGCATCGTCTCCAAAGCCCCAATCGGTTAACGCGCCGTTTCCGAGCCCCGATCGGTCCACGCACTGTCTCCTGATCCCCATGCGTCAACGCGGCGCCTCCGGAGCACCGATCGATCCACGCGAGGCTCCTGAGCCCCGATCGGACCACGCATCGTCTCCTAAGCCCTGATCGGTCCTCGTGCCTTCTGCGAGCCCCGAAGGGTCCACGCGCAGCCTCCTGAGCCCCGATCGGTCGACGCGTCGTCTTCTGAGCCCCGATCGGTCCACGCGCCGTCGCCGAACCCCAATTGGTCCACGCGCGACCGCCTGAGCCCCAGTCGGTCCACGCGCTGTCTCCGAGCCCCGATCGGTCCACGCGTCGTCTCCGAGCCCCTATCGATCCACGCGCAGTCTCCAGAGGCGCGATCGGTCCACGCATCCCCTCCTGAGCCCCGGACGGTCCACGCACCGTCACCGAACCCCGATGGGTCGACGCGCCGTCTCCGAGCGCCGATCGGTTAACGCGCCGTCTCCCCGCCCAGATCAGTCCACGCGCTGTCTCCTGAGCCCCAATCGGTCTACGCGTCGTCTTCTAAGCTCCGATCGGTCCACGCGCCATCTCCGAGCCCCGATCGGTCCACGCACCATCTTCTGCTCCCCAATCGGTCCACGCGCCGCCTCCGGAGCCCCAATTGGTCCACGCGCAACCGCCTGAGCCCCAGTCGGTCCACACGCTGTCTCCGAGCCCCGATCGGTCCACGCGTCGTCTCCGAGCCCCGATCGGTCTACGCGCCGTCGCCGAGCCATGGTGGGTCCACGCGCGGCCTCCTGAGCCCCGATCGGTCCACGCGCCGTCGCCGAGCCGCGATCGGTTCTCGCGCGGCCTCCTGAGCCCCGGTCGGTTCACGCGCCGTATCCGAGCCCCAATCGGGCCACGCGCTGTCTCCTGAGTCCCGATCGGTCCACGCGTCGTCTCCTAAGCCCCAATCGGTCCACGCGCCGCCTACGGAGCCCCGATCGATCCACGCGAATCTCCGGAGCTCCGGTCGGTCGACGCGCCGTCTCCTGAGCCCCGATCCGTCCACGCGTCGTCTCCTAAGCCCCGATTCGTCGACGCGTCGTCTCCTGAGCCCTGATCAATTGACGTGTCTTCTCCTGAGCCCCGATCGCTCCTCGCGCCGTCTCCTGAACCCCGCTCGGTCCATGCGTCGTCTTCTTAGCCCGGATGCCTCCACGCGCCGTCTCCGAGCCACGATCGGTCGGGCACCGCTTCCTGAGCACCCATCGGTCCACGCGATGTCTCCTGAGCCCCGATACATCCACGCGCAGTCGCCGAGCCCCGATCGGTCCACGCGCCGTCTCCTAAGCCGCGATCGGTCAACGCGCCTTCTTCTCAGCCCCGATTGGTCCACGCGCCGTCTCCGAGCACCGATCGGTCCACGCATCGTCTCCTAAGCCCCGATCGGCTAACGCGCCGTCTCCTGAGCCCCGATCGTTCTACGCACCGTCTCCGAGCCCCGATCCGTCCACGCGCAGTCGCCGAGCCCCGATCGGTTCACGCGCGGTCTCCTGAGCCCCAGTCGGTACACGCCCTGTCTCCGAGCTCCGATCGGTCCACGCGTCGTCTCCTAAGCCCCGATCGTTCGACGCGTCGTCTCCTAAGCCCCAATCGGTCTACGCTCCGTCTCAGAGTGCCGATCATTTCACGCGCCGTCTCGTGAGCCCCGATCATTCCACGCCCCGTCTCCGAGCCCCGATCGGTCCACGCGCCGTCTCCTAAGCCCCTATCGGTCCACGCGCCGTCTCCGAGCGCCGATCGGTTCACGCGCCGTCTCCTGAGCCCCGATCGTTCCACGCGCCGTCTCCGAGCCCCGATCCGTCCACGCGCCGTCTCCTGAGCCCGGATCGGTCCACGCGTCATCGCCGAATCCCCGATCCGTACACGCGCCGTCTCCGAGCCCCGAACGGTTCACGCACCGTCTCCTGATCCCAATCGGTCCACGCGGCGCCTCCGGAGCCCCGATCGATCCACGCGAGTCTCCTGAGCCCCAGTCGGTCCGCGCGCCGTCTCCGAGCCCCGATCCGTCCACGCGCCGTCTCCTGAGCCCGGATCGGTCCACGCGTCATCGCCGAATCCCCGATCCGTACACGCGCCGTCTCCGAGCCCCGAACGGTTCACGCACCGTCTCCTGATCCCAATCGGTCCACGCGGCGCCTCCGGAGCCCCGATCGATCCACGCGAGTCTCCTGAGCCCCAGTCGGTCCGCGCGCCGTCTCCTGAGCCCGATCGGTCCAAGCGCCGTCTCCTAAGCCCCGTTCGGTCCAAGCGTCTTCTCCAAAACCCCGGTCGGTCCACGCGCCGTCTCCGAGCCCCGATCGGCCCACGCATCGTCTCCTAAGCCCCGATCGGCTAACGCGACGACTCCGAGCCCCGATCATTCCACGCGCCGTCCCCGATCCCCGATCGATCCACGCGCCGTCTCCGAGCGCCGATCGGTTCACGCGCCGTCACCCGAGCCCCGATCGTTCCACACGCTGTCTCCGAGTCCCAATCGGTCTACGCTCCGTCTCCTGAGCCCGGATCGTTCCACGCGTCGTCTCCTGATCCCCGATCCGTAAACGCGTCGTCTCCGAGCCTCGATCGGTCCACACGCCGTGTCCGATCCCCGATCGGTCCGCGTACCGCATTCTGAGCCGCGGTCCGTCCACGCGCCGTCTCCGAGCCCCGATCGGTCCACGCGCCGTCTCCTGAGCCCCAATCGGTCCACACGCTGTCTCGTGAGCCCCGATAGGTACACGCGCCGTGTCCTACGCCCCGATCGGTCCACGCGCCGTCTCCTGAGCCCTGATCCGTCCACGCGCGGCGTCGAGCCGCGATCGGTCCACGCGCGGCCTCCTGAGCCCCAATCGGTCCACGCGTCGTATCCTAAGCCCCGATCCGTCGCCGCGTCGTCTCCTGAGCCCCGATGAATTGACGCGTCTTCTCCTGAGCCCCGATCGCTCCTCGCGCCGTCTCCTGAGCCCCGCTCGGTCCATGCGTCGTGTTCTTAGCCCCGATGCCTCCGAGCCACGATAGGTCGAGGCGCCGTCTCCTGAGCGCCGATGCGTCCACGCGCAGTCGCCGAGACCTGATCGGTCCACGCGCTGTCTCCTGAGCCCCGATAGGTACACGCGTCGTCGCCTACACCCCGATCGGTCCACGCGTCGTCTCCTAAGCCCCGATCGGTCCACGCGCCGTCTCCGAGCCCGGATCGGTCCACGCACTGTCTCCTGATCCCCATGGGTCAACGCGGCGCCTCCGGAGCCCCGATCGGACCACGCATCGTCTCCTAAGCCCCAATCGGTTAACGCGCCGTCTCCGAGCCCCGATCGGTCCACGCGCCGTCGCCGAACCCCAATTGGTCCACGCGCAACCGCCTGAGCCCCAGTCGGTCCACGCACTGTCTCCGAGCCCCGATCGGTCCACGCGTCGTCTCCGAGCCCCGATCGGTCCACGCGTCGTCTCCTAAGCCCCGATCGGGCCACGCACCGTCTCCTGAGCCCCGATCGATCCACGCCCCGTCTCCTGAGCCCCAATCGCTCCACGCGTCGTTTTCTGAGCACCGTTCAGTCCACGCGTCGTCTTGAAAGCCCCGATGCCTCCACGCGCCGTCTCCGAGCCACGATCGGTCCACGCGTCGTATCCGAAACCCGATCGGTCCACGCGCCGTCGCCGAGCCATGATCGGTCCACGCGCGGCCTCCTGAGCCCCGCTTGGTTCACGCGCCGTATCCGAGCCCCCATCGGTCCACGCGTCGTCTCCGAGCCCCGATCGGTCCACGCGCCGTCGCCGAGCCATGATCGGCCCACGCGAGGCTCCTGAGCCCCGGTCGGTCCGCGAGCCGTCTCCTGAGCCCCGATCGGTCGACGCGCTGTTTCCGAGCCCCGATCGGTCCATGCGTCGTCTTCTAAGCCCCGATGCCTCCACGCGCCGTCTCCGAGCCACGATCGGTGCAGGCGCCGATTCGTGAACCCCGATCGGTCCACGCGCTGTATCCTGAGCCCCGATCCATCCACGCGCAGTCGCCGAGCCCCGATCGGTCCACGCGCGGTCTACTGAGCTCCGGTTCGTCCACACGCCGCTGCGAACCCCAATTGGTCCACGCGCAACCTCTCGTGCCCCGTCGGTAAACGCGCTGTCTCCGAGCCCCGATCGGTCCACGTATGTTCTCCTAAGCCCCAATTAGTCCACGCGCCGTCTCCTAAGCCCCGATCTGCCCACGGGCCGTCTCCGAGCTCCGATCGGTCCACGGGCCGTCTCGAAGCCTCGATCCGTACACGCGTCGTCTCCGAGCCCCGATCGGTCCACGCGCCATCGCCGAACCCCGATCGGTCCACGCGCCGTCTCCGAGCACCGATCGGTCCACGCGCTGTCTCCGAGCCCTGATCGGTCCACGCGTCGTCTCCGAGCCCCGATCGGTCTACGCGCCGTCGCCGAGCCATGATCGGTCCACGCGCGGCCTCCTGAGCCCCGATCGGTCCACGCGCCGTCGCCGAGCCGCGATCGGTTCTCGCGCGGCCTCCTGAGCCCTGGTCGGTTCACGCGCCGTATCCGAGCCCCAATCGGGCCACGCTCCGTCTCCTGAGTCCCGATCGGTCCACGCGTCGTCTCCTAAGCCCCAATCGATCCACTCGTCGCCTACGGAGCCCCGATCGATCCATGCGAATCTCCTGAGCTCCGGTCGGTCGACGCGCCGTCTCCTGAGCCCCAATCGGTCCACGCGTCGTCTCCTAAGCCCCGATCGGTCCACGCGCCGTCTCCGGGCCCCGATCGGTCCACGCACCATCTCCTGCTCTCCAATCGGTCCACGCGCCGCCTCCGGAGCCCCGATTGATCCACGCTAGGCTCCTGAGCCCCGATCGGTCCACGCGTCGTCTCCTAAGCCCCGATCGGTCCACGCGTCGTCTCCTAAGCCCCGATCGGTCCACGCGCCGTCTCCGAGCCCCGATCGGTCCACGCACCGTCTCCTCATCCCCATCGGTCCACGCGGCGCCTCCGGAGCCCCGATCGATCCACGCGAGTCTCCTGAGCCCCGGTCGGTCCGCGCGCCGTCTCCTGAGCCCTAATCGGTCCACGCGTCGTCTCCTGAGCCCCGATCGCTCCACACGCCGTTTCCTGAGCCACGATCGGTCCACGCGTCGTCTTCAAAGCCCCGATCCGTACACGCGTCGTCTCCGAGCCTCGATCGGTCCACGCGCCGTCGCCGAGCCCCGATCGGTCCACGCGCGGCCTCCTGAGCCCCGGTCGGTCCACGCGCCGTCTCCGAGCCCCGATCGGTTCACGCGCTGTCACCCGAGTGTCGATCGTTCCACACGCCGTCTCCAAGCCCCGATCGGTCCACGCTCCGTCTCCTGAGCCCGGATCGTTCCACGCGTCGTCTCCTGATCCCCGATCCGTAAACGCGTCGTCTCCTGAGCCCCAATCGGCCCACACGCAGTCTCGTGAACCCCGATCGGTCCACGCGCCGTCTCCGAGCCCCGATCGGTCCGCGCACCGTCTCCTGATCCCCATCGCTCCACGTGGCGTCTCCGGAGCCCCGATCGATCCACGCGAGTCTCCTGAGCCGCGGTCGGTCTGCGCGCCGTCATCTGAGCCCCGATCGGTCGACGCGTCGTCTCCGAGACTAGATCGGTCGACGCGCCGTCGCCGAGCCGCGATCGGTCCAGGCGTGGCCTCCTGAGCCGCGGTCGGTCCACGCGCAGTTTCCTGAGCCCCGATCGGTCCACACGTCGTCTTCTAAGCCCAGATGCCTCCTTGCGCCGTCTCCCAACCACGATCGGTGCAGGCGCCGCTTCCTGAGCCCCGATCGGTCCACGCGTCGTCTCCGAGCACCGTTCGGTCCACGCACCGTTTCCTGAGCCCCGATCGGTCTATGCGTCGTCTTTTAAGCCCCGATACCTCCACGCGCCGTCTCCGAGCCACGATCGGTCCAGGCGCCGCTTCCTGAGCCCCGATCGGTCCACGCGTCCTCTCGTAAGCCCCGATCGGTCCACGCGTCGTCCCCTAAGCCCCGATCGGTCCGTGCGCCGTCTCCGAGCCCCGATCGGTCCACGCACCATCTCATGCTCCCCAATCGGTCCATGCGCCGCCTCCGGAGCCCTGATCGATCCACGCGAATCTCCTCAGCTCCGGTCGGTCCTCGTACCGTCTCCGAGCCCCGGTCGGTCCACGTACCGTCTCCGAAGCCCCGATCGGTCCACGCGCCGTCTCCTGAGCCCCGATCGGTCCACGCGTCGTCTCCTAAGCCCCGATCGGTTCACGCGCCGTATCCGAGCCCCAATCGGTCCACGCGCCGTCTCCTAAGCTCCAATCGGTCCACGCGCCGTCTCCTCAGCCCCGATACGTCGACGCGCAGTCGCCGAGCCGCGATCGGTCCACGCGCGGCCTCCTGAGCCCCGGTCGGTCCGCGCACCGTCATCTCAGCCCCGATCGGTCGATGCGTCGTCTCCGAGACTCGATCGGTCCACGCCCCGTCGCCGAGCCCCGATCGGTCCAGGCGTGGCCTCCTGAGCCGCGGCCGGTCCACGCGCCGTTTCCTGAGCCCCGATCGGTCCACGCGTCGTTTTCTAAGCCCAGATGCCTCCTTGCGCCGTCTCCCAACCACGATCGGTGCAGGCGCCGCTTCCTGAGCCCCGATCGGTAAACGCGTTTTCTCCTAAGCCCCGATCGGTGCACGCGCCGTCTCCTGAGCCCCGATCGTTCCACACGCCGCCTCCTAAGCCCCGATCGGTCCAGGCGTCGTCTCCTAAGCCCCGACCGGTTCACGCGCCGTCTCCTGAGCCCCGATCGGTCCACGCGCCGTCTCCTGAGCCCCGGTCGGTCCACGCGCCGTCGCCGAACCCCAATTGGTCCACACGCAACTTCCTAAGCCCCAGTCGGTACACGCGCTGTCTCCGAGCCCCGATCGGTCCACGTATCGTCTCCTAAGCCCCGCTCGGTTAACGCGTCGTTTCCGAGCCCCGATCGGTCTACGCGCCGTCTCCTGAGCCCCGATCGGTCCACGCGTCGTCCCAAAGCCCCGATCCATCCACGCGCAGTCTCCTGAGCCCCGATCGGTCCACGCATCGTCTCCTAAGCCCCAGACGGTCCTCGTGCCGTCTCCGAACCCCGATCGGTCGACGCGCCGCCTCCGAGCGCCGATCGGTTCACGCGCCGTATTCTGAGCCCCGATCGTTCCACGCGCCGCCTCCTAAGCCTCGATCGGTCCAGGCTTCGTCTCCTAAGCCCCGACCGGTCGACGCGTCGTCTCCTGAGCCCCGGTCGGTTAACGCGCCGTCTCCAAGCCCCGATCGGTCCACGCGCAACCGCCTGAGCCCCAGTCGGTCCACGCGCTGTCTCCGAGCCCCGATCGGTCCACGCGTCGTCTCGGAGCACCGATTGGTCCACGCGCAGTCGCCGAGCCATGATCGGTCCACGCGCGGCCTCCTGAGCCCCGATCGGTCCACGCGCCGTCGCCGAGCCGCGATCGGTCCACGCGCGGCCTCCTGAACCCCGATCGGTCCACGCGCCGTCACCGAGCCGCGACCGGTCCACGCGCGACCTCCTGAGCCCCGGTTGGTTCACGTGCCGTCGCCGAGCCCCGATCGGTCCACGCGCGGCCTCCTGAGCCCCGGTCGGTCCACGCGTCGTCTCCGAGCCCCGATCCGTCCACGCGCCGTCGCCGAGCCATGATCGGCCCACGCGAGGCTCCTGAGCGCCGGTCGATCTGCGCGCCGTCTCCTGAGCCCCGATCGGTCGACGCGTCGTTTCCTGAGCCGCGATCGATCCACGCGTCGTCTCCTGAGCCCCGATCGCTCCACGCGCCGATTTCTGAGCCCCGATCAATTGACGCGTCTTCTCCTGAGCCCCGATCGCTCCTCGCGCCGTCTCCTGAGGCCCGCTCGGTCCATGCGTCGTCTTCTTAGCCCCGATGCCTCCACGCGCCGTCTCCGAGCCACGATCGGTCTAGGCGTCGCTTCCTGAGCCCCGATCGGTCATCGCGCCGTCTCCTAAGCCCCGATCCGTCGACGCGTCGCCTCCTGAGCCCCGATCGATCCACGCGCCGCCTCCTCAACCCCGATCGCTCCACGTGCCGTTTCCTGATCCCCGATCGGTCCACACGCCTTCTCCGAGCCCCGATCGGTCCGCGTGCCGCATTCTAAGCCACGGTCCATCCACTCGCCATCTCCGAGCCCCGCTCGATCCACGCGTCGTCTCCTAAGCCTCGATCCGTCCACGCGCCGTCTCCGAGCGCCGATCGGGTCACGCGCCGTCTTCTGAGCCCCGATCGTTCCACGCGCCGCCTCCTAAACACCGATTGGTCCAGGCTTCGTCTCCTAAGCACCGACCGGTCGACGCGTCGTCTCCTGAGCCCCGGTCGGTTCACGCGCCGTCTCCGAGCCCCGATCGGTCCACGCGCAACCGCCTGAGCCCCTGTCGGTCCACGCGCTGTCTCCGAGCCCCGATCGGTCCACGCGTCGTCTCCGAGCACCGATCGGTCCACGCGCCGTCGCCGAGCTATGATCGGTCCATGCGCGGCCTCCTGAGCCCCGATCGGTCTACGCGCCGTCGCCGAGCCGCGATCGGTCCACGCGCGGCCTCCTGAGCCCCGATTGGTCCACGCGCCGTCACCGAGCCGCGATCGGTCCACGCGCGACCTCCTGAGCCCCGGTTGGTTCACGCGCCGTCTCCGAGCCCCAGTCGGTCCACGCGCTGTCTCCGAGCACCGATCGGTCTGCGCGTCGTCTCCGAGCCCCGATCGGTCCACGCGCCGTCTCCGAGCCCCGAACGGTTCACGCACCGTCTCCTGGTCCCAATCGGTCCACGCGGCGCCTCTGGAGCCCCGATCGATCCTCGCGAGTCTCCTGAGCCCCAGGCGGTTCGCGCGCCGTCTCCTGAGCCCCGATCGGTCGACGCGCCGCCTCCGAGCGCCGATCGGTTCACGCGCCGTATTCTGAGCCCCGATCGTTCCACGCGCCGCCTCCTAAGCCTCGATCGGTCCAGGCTTCGTCTCCTAAGCCCCGACCGGTCGACGCGTCGTCTCCTGAGCCCCGGTCGGTTAACGCGCCGTCTCCAAGCCCCGATCGGTCCACGCGCAACCGCCTGAGCCCCAGTCGGTCCACGCGCTGTCTCCGAGCCCCGATCGGTCCACGCGTCGTCTCGGAGCACCGATTGGTCCACGCGCAGTCGCCGAGCCATGATCGGTCCACGCGCGGCCTCCTGAGCCCCGATCGGTCCACGCGCCGTCGCCGAGCCGCGATCGGTCCACGCGCGGCCTCCTGAACCCCGATCGGTCCACGCGCCGTCACCGAGCCGCGACCGGCCCACGCGCGACCTCCTGAGCCCCGGTTGGTTCACGTGCCGTCGCCGAGCCCCGATCGGTCCACGCGCGGCCTCCTGAGCCCCGGTCGGTCCACGCGTCGTCTCCGAGCCCCGATCCGTCCACGCGCCGTCGCCGAGCCATGATCGGCCCACGCGAGGCTCCTGAGCGCCGGTCGATCTGCGCGCCGTCTCCTGAGCCCCGATCGGTCGACGCGTCGTTTCCTGAGCCGCGATCGATCCACGCGTCGTCTCCTGAGCCCCGATCGCTCCACGCGCCGATTTCTGAGCCCCGATCAATTGACGCGTCTTCTCCTGAGCCCCGATCGCTCCTCGCGCCGTCTCCTGAGGCCCGCTCGGTCCATGCGTCGTCTTCTTAGCCCCGATGCCTCCACGCGCCGTCTCCGAGCCACGCTCGGTCTAGGCGTCGCTTCCTGAGCCCCGATCGGTCATCGCGCCGTCTCCTAAGCCCCGATCCGTCGAGGCGTCGCCTCCTGAGCCCCGATCGATCCACGCGCCGCCTCCTCAACCCCGATCGCTCCACGTGCCGTTTCCTGATCCCCGATCGGTCCACACGCCTTCTCCGAGCCCCGATCGGTCCGCGTGCCGCATTCTAAGCCACGGTCCATCCACTCGCCATCTCCGAGCCCCGCTCGATCCACGCGTCGTCTCCTAAGCCTCGATCGGTCCACGCGCCGTCTCCGAGCGCCGATCGGGTCACGCGCCGTCTTCTGAGCCCCGATCGTTCCACGCGCCGCCTCCTAAACACCGATTGGTCCAGGCTTCGTCTCCTAAGCACCGACCGGTCGACGCGTCGTCTCCTGAGCCCCGGTCGGTTCACGCGCCGTCTCCGAGCCCCGATCGGTCCACGCGCAACCGCCTGAGCCCCTGTCGGTCCACGCGCTGTCTCCGAGCCCCGATCGGTCCACGCGTCGTCTCCGAGCACCGATCGGTCCACGCGCCGTCGCCGAGCCATGATCGGTCCATGCGCGGCCTCCTGAGCCCCGATCGGTCTACGCGCCGTCGCCGAGCCGCGATCGGTCCACGCGCGGCCTCCTGAGCCCCGATTGGTCCACGCGCCGTCACCGAGCCGCGATCGGTCTACGCGCGACCTCCTGAGCCCCGGTTGGTTCACGCGCCGTATCCGAGCCCCCATCGGTCCACGCGTCGTCTCCGAGCCCCGATCCGTCCACGCGCTGTCTCCGAGCCCCGATCGGTCCCCGCGTCGTCTCCGAGCCCCGATCGGTCCACGCGCCGTCGCCGAGCCATGATCGCTCCACGCGCGGCCTCCTGAACCCCGGTCGCGTCACGCGCCGTATCCACGCCCCAATCGATCCACGCGCCGTCTCCTGAGTCCCGATCGGTCCACGCGCCGTCTCCTGAGCCCCGATCGGTCCACGCGTCGTCTCCTAAGCCCCAATCGGTCCACGCGCCGTCTCCAAGCCCCGATCCGTCGCCGCGTCGTGTCCTAAGCCTCGATCAATTGACGCGTCTTCTCCTGAGCCCCGATCGCTCCTCGCGCCGTCTCCTGAACCCCGATCATTCCACGCGCCTTCTCCTAAACCACGATCGGTCCACGCGCCGTCTCCGAGCCCCAGTCGGTCCACGCGCTGTCTCCGAGCACCGATCGGTCTGCGCGTCGTCTCCGAGCCCCGATCGGTCCACGCGCCGTCTCCGAGCCCCGAACGGTTCACGCACCGTCTCCTGGTCCCAATCGGTCCACGCGGCGCCTCTGGAGCCCCGATCGATCCTCGCGAGTCTCCTGAGCCCCAGGCGGTTCGCGCGCCGTCTCCTGAGCCCCGATTGTTCGACGCGTCGTCTCCTGAGCCCCGATCGATCCACGCGTCGTCTCCTGAGCCCCGATCGTACCACACGCCGTCTCCTAAGCCCCGATCGGTTAACGCGCCGTCTCCCCGCCCCGATCGGTCCACGCGCCGTCTCCTGAGCCCCGATCATTCCACGCGCCGTCTCCGAGCCCGGATCGGTCCACGCGCAACCGCCTGAGCCCCTGTCGGTCCACGCGCTGTCTCCGAGCCCCGATCGGTCCACGCGTCGTCTCCGAGCACCGATCGGTCCACGCGCCGTCGCCGAGCCATGATCGGTCCATGCGCGGCCTCCTGAGCCCCGATCGGTCTACGCGCCGTCGCCGAGCCGCGATCGGTCCACGCGCGGCCTCCTGAGCCCCGATTGGTCCACGCGCCGTCACCGAGCCGCGATCGGTCCACGCGCGACCTCCTGAGCCCCGGTTGGTTCACGCGCCGTATCCGAGCCCCCATCGGTCCACGCGTCGTCTCCGAGCCCCGATCCGTCCACGCGCTGTCTCCGAGCCCCGATCGGTCCCCGCGTCGTCTCCGAGCCCCGATCGGTCCACGCGCCGTCGCCGAGCCATGATCGCTCCACGCGCGGCCTCCTGAACCCCGGTCGCGTCACGCGCCGTATCCACGCCCCAATCGATCCACGCGCCGTCTCCTGAGTCCCGATCGGTCCACGCGCCGTCTCCTGAGCCCCGATCGGTCCACGCGTCGTCTCCTAAGCCCCAATCGGTCCACGCGCCGTCTCCAAGCCCCGATCCGTCGCCGCGTCGTGTCCTAAGCCCCGATCAATTGACGCGTCTTCTCCTGAGCCCCGATCGCTCCTCGCGCCGTCTCCTGAACCCCGATCATTCCACGCGCCTTCTCCTAAACCACGATCGGTCCACGCGCCGTCTCCGAGCCCCAGTCGGTCCACGCGCTGTCTCCGAGCACCGATCGGTCTGCGCGTCGTCTCCGAGCCCCGATCGGTCCACGCGCCGTCTCCGAGCCCCGAACGGTTCACGCACCGTCTCCTGGTCCCAATCGGTCCACGCGGCGCCTCTGGAGCCCCGATCGATCCTCGCGAGTCTCCTGAGCCCCAGGCGGTTCGCGCGCCGACTCCTGAGCCCCGATTGTTCGACGCGTCGTCTCCTGAGCCCCGATCGATCCACGCGTCGTCTCCTGAGCCCCGATCGTACCACACGCCGTCTCCTAAGCCCCGATCGGTTAACGCGCCGTCTCCCCGCCCCGATCGGTCCACGCGCCGTCTCCTGAGCCCCGATCATTCCACGCGCCGTCTCCGAGCCCGGATCGGTCCACGCGCGGCCTCCTGAGCCCCGGTCGGTTCACGCGCCGTATCCGAGCCCCAATCGGTCCACGCGCCGTCTCCTGAGCCCCGATCGTTCCACGCGTCGTCTCCGAGCCCCGATCGTTCCACGCGGCGCCTCCGGAACCCCGATCGATCCACGCGAGTCTCCTGAGCCCCAGTCGGTCCGCGCGCCGTCTCCTGCGCCCCGATTGTTCGACGCGTCGTCTCCTGAGCCCCGATCGATCCACGCGTCGTCTCCTGAGCCCCGATCGCGCCACACGCCGTTTCCTGAGCCCCGATCGGTCCACGCGCCGTCTCCGAGCCGCGATCGGTAAACGCGCCGTCACCAAGCCCCGATCCGTACACGCGTCGTCTCCGAGCCCCGATGGGTCCACGCGCCGTCGCCGAGCCTCGATCGGTCCACGCGCAGCCTCCTAAACCCCGGTCGGTTCACGCGCTATCTCCGAGCCGCGATCGGTCCACGCGCCGTCTCCTGAGCCCCGATACGTCCACGCGCAGTCGCCGAGCCCCGATCGGTCCACGCGCCGTCTCCTGAGCACCGATCGTTCCACACGCCGCCTCCTAAGCCCCGATCTGTCCAGGCGTCGTCTCCTAAGCCCCGACCAGTCCACGCGCCGTCTCCTGAGCCCCGTTCGGCCCACGCGCCGTCTCCTCAGCCCCGATCTGTCCATGGGCCGTCTCCGAGCCGCGATCGGTAAACGCGCCGTCACCAAGCCCCGATCCGTACACGCGTCGTCTCCGAGCCCCGATGGGTCCACGCGCCGTCGCCGAGCCTCGATCGGTCCACGCGCCGTGTCCTAAGCCCCGATCGGTCCAAGCGCCTCCTGCTAAGCCCCGATCGGTCCACGCGCCGTCTCGGAGCGCCGATTGGTTCACGCGCCGTCTCCTGAGCCCCGATCGATCCACGCGTCGTCTCCTGAGCCACGATCAATTGACGCGTCTTCTCCTGAGCCCCGATCGCTCCACGCGCCGTCTCCTGAGCCCTGATCGTTCCACGCGCCTTCTCCTAAGCCACGATCGGTCCACGCGCCGTCTCCGAGCGCCGATCATTTCACGCTCCGTCTCCTGAGGCCCGATCGTTCCACGCGCCGTCTCCGAGCCCCGATCGATCCACGCGCCGTCTCCTGAGCCCCGATCGGTCCACGCGTTGTTCCCCAAGCCCCGATCCATCGACGCGCCGTCTCCTGATGCCCAATCGGTCCACGCGCTGTCTCCTGAGCCCCGATAGGTACACGCGTAGTCTCCTAAGCCCCGATCGGTCCACGCGCCGCCTCCGGAGCCCCATCGATCAACGTGAGTCTCCTAAGCCCCGACCGGTCCACGCGCCGTCTCCTGAGCCCCGATCGGTCCACGTATCGTCTCCTAAGCCCCGATCGGTCCACTCGTCGTCTCCTAAGTCCCGATCGGTCCACGCGCCGTCTCCGAGCCCCGATCCGTCCACGCGTCGTCTCCTAAACCCCGATCGGTCCACACGCCGTTTCCTGAGCCCCGATCGGTCCATGCGTCGTCTTCTTAGCCCCGATGCCTCCACGCGCCGTCTCCGAGCCACGATCGGTCCAGGCGCCGCTTCCTGAGCCCCGATCGGTCCATGCGCCGTATCCTAAGCCCCGATCGGTCCACGCGCCGTCTCCGAGCGCCGATAAGTTCAAGCGCCGTCTCCTGAGCCCCGATCGTTCCACGCGGCGTCTTCGAGCCTCGATCGATCCACGCGCCGTCTCCTGAGCCCCGATCGGTCGACGCGTCGTCTTCTGAGCCCCGATCGATCCACGCGTCGTCTCCTGAGCCACGATCAATTGACGCGTCTTCTCCTGAGCCCGATCGCTCTTCGCGCCGTCTCCTGAGCCCCGATCGGTCCACGCGTCGTCTCCGAGCTCCGATCGGTCCACACGCCGTCTCCGAGCGCCGATAAGTTCAAGCGCCGTCTTCTGAGCCCCGATCGTTCCACGCGCAACCTCCTGAGCCCCAGTCGGTCCACGCGCCGTCTCCTAAGCCCCAATCTGTCCACGACCCGTCTCTGGGCACCGATCGGTGCACGCGCCGTCTCCTGACCCCCAATCGGTCCACGCGCCGTCTCCTGAACCCCGATACGTCCACACGCAGTCGCCGAGCCCCGATCGGTCCACACGCCGTCTCCTGAGCCCCGATCGGTCCACGCGTCGTCTCCTAAGCCCCGATCGGTCCACGCGTCGTCTCCTAAGCCCCGATCCGTCGACGCGTCGTCTCCTGAGCCACGATCAATTGACGCGTCTTCTCCTGAGCCCGATCGCTCCTCGCGCCGTCTCCTGAGCCCCGATCGGTCCACGCGTCGTGTCCGAGCTCCGATCGGTCCATACGCCGTCTCCGAGCCACGATCTGTCCAGGCATCGCTTCCTGAGACACGATCGGTCCACGCGCCGTATCCTAAGCCCCGATCGGTCCATGGGCCGTATCTGAGCGCCGATCCGTACACGCGCCGTCACCTGAGCCCCGATCGTTCCACGCGCGGTCTCCGAGCCCCGATCGGTCCACGCGCCGTCTCCTGAGCCCGGATCGTTCCACGCGTCGTCCCCGAATCCTCGATCCGTACACGCGTCGTCTCCGAGCCTCGATCGGTCCACGGGCCGTCGCCGAGCCCCGATCGGTCCAGGCGTATCCTCCTGAGCCCCGATCGGTCCACGCGCCGTCTCCGAGCCCCGATCGGTCCACGCATCGTCTCCTAAGCCCCGATCGGTTAACACGCCGACTCGGAGCCCCGATCGTTCCACGCGCCGTCTCCGAGCCCCGATCGTTCCACGCGCCTTCTCCTAAGCCACGATCGGTCAGCGCCGTCGCACGAGCCGCGATCGGTCCACGCGCGGCCTCCTGAGCCCCGGTTGGTTCACGCGCAGTACCCGATCCCCAATCGGTCCACGCACCGTCTCCTGAGCCCCGATCGGTCCACGCGCCGTCTCCGTGCGCCGATCGGTTCACGCGCCGTCTCCTGAGCCCCGATCGCTCCACGCGCCGTCTCCGAGCCCCGATCGGTCCACGCGCCGTCTCCTGAGCCCGGATCGGTCCACGCGCCGTCGCCGAACCCCAATTGGTCCACCCGCAACCGCCTCAGCCCCGGTTGGTCCACGCGCTGTTTCCGAGCCCTGATCGGTCCACGCGTCGTATCCGAACCCCGATCGGTCCACGCGCCGTCGCCGAGCCATGATCGGTCCACGCGCGGCCTCCTGAGCCCCGGTTGCTTCACGCGCCGTATCCGAGCCCCCATCGGTCCACGCGTCGTCTCCGAGCCCCGATCGGTCCACGCGCCGTCGCCGAGCCATGATCGGCCCATGCGAGGCTCCTGAGCCCCGGTCGGTCCGCGCGCCGTCTCCTGATCCCCGATCGGTCGACGCGTCGTTTCCTGAGCCCTGATCAATCCACGCGTCGTCTCCTAAGCCCCGATTGGTCCATGGGCCGTATCTGAGCGCCGATAAGTTCAAGCGCCGTCTCCTGAGCCCCGATCGTTCCACGCGCCGTATCCGAGTCCCGATCGATCCACGCGCCGTCTCCTGAGCCCCGATCGGTCCACGCGTCGTTCCCCAAGCCCCGATCCATCGACGCGCCGTCTCCTGATGCCCAATCGGTCCACGCGCAGTCTCCTGAGCCCCGATAGGTACACGCGTAGTCTCCTAAGCCCCGATCGGTCCACGCGCCGTCTCCGGAGCCCCAATCGATCAACGTGAGTCTCCTAAGCCCCGACCGGTCCACGCGCCGTCTCCTGAGCCCCGATCGGTCCACGTATCGTCTCCTAAGCCCCGATCGGTCCACTCGTCGTCTCCTAAGTCCCGATCGGTCCACGCGCCGTCTCCGAGCCCCGATCGGTCCCCGCGTCGTCTCCTAAACCCCGATCGGTCCACGCGCCGTCTCCTGTGCCCCGATCGGTCCACGTATCGTCTCCTAAGCCCCGATCGTTCCACGCGCCTTCTCCTAAGCCACGATCGGTCCACGCGCCGTCTCCGAGCGCCGATCCGTACACGCGCCGTCACCTGAGCCCCGATCGTTCCACGCGCGGTCTCCGAGCCCCGATCGGTCCACGCGCCGTCTCCTGAGCCCGGATCGTTCCACGCGTCGTCCCCGAATCCTCGATCCGTACACGCGTCGTCTCCGAGCCTCGATCGGTCCACGGGCCGTCGCCGAGCCCCGATCGGTCCAGGCGTATCCTCCTGAGCCCCGGTCGGTCCACGCGCCGTCTCCGAGCCCCGATCGGTCCACGCATCGTCTCCTAAGCCCCGATCGGTTAACACGCCGACTCGGAGCCCCGATCGTTCCACGCGCCGTCTCCGAGCCCCGATCGTTCCACGCGCCTTCTCCTAAGCCACGATCGGTCAGCGCCGTCTCCGAGCGCCGATCGTAGCACGCGCCGTCGCACGAGCCGCGATCGGTCCACGCGCGGCCTCCTGAGCCCCGGTTGGTTCACGCGCAGTACCCGATCCCCAATCGGTCCACGCACCGTCTCCTGAGCCCCGATCGGGCCACGCGCCGTCGCCGAGCCCCGATCGGTCCAGGCGTATCCTCCTGAGCCCCGATCGGTCCACGCGCCGTCTCCGTGCGCCGATCGGTTCACGCGCCGTCTCCTGAGCCCCGATCGCTCCACGCGCCGTCTCCGAGCCCCGATCGGTCCACGCGCCGTCTCCTGAGCCCGGATCGGTCCACGCGCCGTCGCCGAACCCCAATTGGTCCACGCGCAACCGCCTCAGCCCCGGTTGGTCCACGCGCTGTTTCCGAGCCCTGATCGGTCCACGCGTCGTATCCGAACCCCGATCGGTCCACGCGCCGTCGCCGAGCCATGATCGGTCCACGCGCGGCCTCCTGAGCCCCGGTCGGTTCACGCGCCGTATCCGAGCCCCAATCGGGCCACGCGCCGTCTCCTGAGTCCCGATCGGTCCACGCGTCGTGTCCTAAGCCCCAATCGGTCCACGCGCCGCCTACGGAGCCCCGGTCGATCCACGCGAATCTCCTGAGCTCCGGTCGGTCGACGCGCCGTCTCCTGAGCTCCGATCGGTCCACGCGTCGTCTCCTAAGCCCCGATTCGTCGACGCGTCGTCTCCTGAGCCCCGATCAATTGACGCGGCTTCTCCTGAGCCCCGATCGCTTCTCGTGCCGCCTCCTGAGCCCCCATCCGTCGAGGCGTCGTCTCCGGAGCCCCGATTAATTGACGTGTCTTCTCCTGAGCCCCGATCGTTCCTCGCGCCGTCTCCTGAACCCCGCTCGGTCCATGCGTCGTCTTCTTAGCCCGGATGCCTCCACGCGCCGTCTCCGAGCCACGATGGGTCCAGGCGCCGCTTCCTGCGCCCCGATCGGTCCACGCGCCGTCTCCTAAGCCCCAATCGGTCCACGCGGCGTCTCCGAGCGCCGATCATTCCACGCGTCGTCTCCTGAGCCCCGATCAATTGACGCGTCTTCTCCTGAGCCCCGATCGCTCCTCGCGCCGTCTCCTGAGCCCCGCTCGGTCCATGCGTCGTCTTCTTAACCCCGATGCCACCACGGGCCGTCTCCTAAGCCCCGATCTGCCCACGGGCCGTTTCCAAGCTCCGATCGGTCCACGCGCCGTCTCCAAGCCTCGATCCGTACACGCGCCGTCTCCGAGCCCCGATCGGTCCACGTACCATCTCATGCTCCCCAATCGGTCCACGCGCCGCCTCCGGAGCCCCAATCGATCCACGCATCGGCTCCTAAGCCACGATCGGTCCACGCGCCGTCTCCGAGCGCCGATCCGTACACGCGCCGCCTCCGGAGCCCCAATCGATCCACGCATCGGCTCCTAAGCCCCGATCGGTCCACGCGTCGTATTCGAACCCCGATCGGTCCACGCGCCGTCGCCGAGCCATGATCGGTCCACGCGCGGCCTCCTGAGCCCCGGTTGCTTCACGCACCGTATCCGAGCCCCCATCGGTCCACGCGTCGTCTCCGAGCCCCGATCGGTCCACGCGCCGTCGCCGAGCCATGATCGGCCCATGCGAGGCTCCTGAGCCCCGGTCGGTCCGCGCGCCGTCTCCTGATCCCCGATCCGTCGACGCGTCGTTTCCTGAGCCCCGATCGATCCACGCGTCGTCTCCTGAGCCCCGATCGCTCCACGCGCCGATTTCTGAGCCCTGATCAATTGACGCGTCTTCTCCTGAGCCCCGATCGCTCCTCGCGCCGTCACCTGAGCCCCGCTCGGTCCCTGCGTCGTCTTCTTAGCCGCGATGCCTCCACGCGCCGTATCCGAGCCACGATCGGTCTAGGCGTCGCTTCCTGAGCCCCGATCGGTCCACGCGCCGTCTCCTAAGCCCCAATCGGTCCACGCGCCGTCTCCTAAGCCCCGATCGGTCCACGCGCCGTCTCCGAGCGCCGATCGGTTCACGCGCCGTCTCCTGAGCCCCGATCGTTCCCCGCGCCATCTCCGAGCCCCGATCGGTCCACGCGCCGTCTCCTAAGCCCCGATCGGTCCACGTGCCGTCTCCTGAGCCCCGATCGGTCCACGCGTCGTCTCCTAAGCCCCGATCGGTCCACGCGTCGTCTCCTAAGCCTCGATCCGTCGACGCGTCGTCTCCTGAGCCACGATCAATTGACGCGTCTTCTCCTGAGCCCGATCGCTCCTCGCGCCGTCTCCTGAGCCCCGATCGTTCCACGCGCCGTATCCGAGCCCCGATCGATCCACGCGCCGTCTCCTGAGCCCCGATCGGTCCACGCGCCGTCTCCTGAGCCGCGATCGGTCCACGCGTCGTCTTCGAGCACCGATCGATCCACGCGCCGGCTCCTGAGCCCCGATCGTTCCACGCGCCTTCTCCTAAGCCACGGTCGGTCCACGCGCCGTCTCCGAGCGCCGAACGGTTCACGCGCCGTCTCCTGAGCCCCGATCGTTCCACCCGTCGTCTCCGAGCCCCGATCGTTCCACCCGTCGTCTCCGAGCCCCGATCGGTCCACGCGTCGCCTCCTAAGCCCCGATCGGTCCACGCGTCGTCTCCTAAGCCCCGATCGGTCCAAGCGCCGTCTCCTAAGCCCCGATCGGTCCACGTGCCATCTTCGAGCGCCGATCATTTCACGCGGTGTCTCCTGAGCCCCGATCATTCCACGGGCCGTCTCCGAGGTCCGATCGGTCCACGCGCCGTCTCCAAGCCCCGATCCATACACGCGTCGTCACCGAGCCCCGATCAGGCCACGCGCCGTCGCTGAGCCCCGATGCGTTCACGCGCCGCATCCTGAGCCCCGATTGGTCGGCGCGTCGTCTCCTCAGCCCCGATCGATCCACGCGTCGTCTCCTGAGCCCCGATCGCTCCACGCGCCGTCTCCGAGCGCCGATCGGTGCACGCGCCGTCTCCGAGCCCCGATATGTCCACGTACCATCTCCGAAGCCCCGATCGGTCCACGCGCCGTCTCCTGAGCCCCGATCGGTCCACGCGTCGTCTTCTAAGCGCAGATGCCCCCAGGCGCCGTCTCCGAGCCACGATCGGTCCAGGCGCCACTTCCTGAGCACCGATCGGTCCACGCGCCGTCTCCGAGCCGCGATCTGTCCACGCGCCGTCTCCAAGCCCCGATCCGTACACGCGTTGTCTCCTAAGCCCCGATCGGTTAACGCGCCGTCTCCGAGCCCCAATCGGTCGACACGCCGTCTCCGAGCCCCGATCGGTCGACACGCCGTCTCCGAGCCCCAATCGGTCCACGCGCCGTCTCCTCAGCCCTGATCCGTACACGCTTCGTCTCGGAGCCCCGATCGGTCGACCCGCCGTCGCCGAACCCCGATTGGTTCCCGCGCCCCCGTCTGACCGCCAATCGGTCCACGCGCTGTCTCGTGAGCCCCGCTCGGTGTACGCGTCGTCTCCTAAGCCCCGATCGGTCCACGCGTCGTCTCCTAAGCGCCGATCGGTCCACGCGCCGTCTCCGAGCCGCGATCTGTCCACGCACCGTCTCCTGATCCCCGATCGGTCCACGTGCCGCCTCCGGAGCCCCGATCTATCTACGCGAGTCTCCTAAGCCCCGATCGGTCCACGCGCCGTCTCCTGAGCCCCGATCGGTCAACGCGCCGTCTCCTGAGCCCCGATCGGTCCACGCGCCGGCTCCTCAGCCCCGATCGGTCCACGCGTCGTCTCCGAACACCGATTGGTCCATGGGCCGTTTCGGGAGCCCCGATCGGTCCACGCGTCGTCTTTTAAGCCCCGAAGCCTCCACGCGCCGTTTCCTGAGCCCCAATCGGTCCACGCATCGTCTTCTAAGCCCACATGCCGCCACGCGCCTTCTCCGAGCCACGATCGGTCTAGGCGCCGCATCCTGAGCAGCGATCGGTCCACTCGTCGTGTCCTAAGCCCCGATCGGTCCACGCGTCGTCTCCGAAGCCCCGATCGGTCCACGCGCCATCACGGAGCCCCAATCGGTCCACGCACCGTCTCCTGATCCCCATCGGTCCACGCGGCGCCTCCGGAGCCCCGTTCGATCCACGCGAGTCTCCTGAGCCCCTGTCGGTCCGCGCGCCGTCTCCTGAGCCCCGATCGATCCACGCGTCGTCTCCTGAGTCCCGATCGCTCCACACGCCGTTTCCTGAGCCCGGATCGTTCCAGGCGTCGTCCCCGAATTCCCGATCCGTACACGCGTCGTCTCCGAGCCTCGATCGGTCCACGCGCCGTCTCCGAGCCCCGATCGGTCCACGCATCGTCTCCTAAGCCCCGATCGGTTAACGCGCCGACTCCGAGCCCCGATCGTTCCACGCGCCGTCTCCGAGCCCCGATCGGTCCACGCATCGTCTCCTAAGCCCCATCGGTCAACGCGTCGTCTCCTAAGCCCCGATCTGTCCACGCGCCGTCTCCGAGCCCCGGTCGGTCCACGCGCCGTCGCCGAACCCCAATTGGTCCACGCGCGGCCTCCTCAGCCCCGGTTGGACCACGCCCCGTCTCCTAAGCCCCGATCGGTTCACGCGCCGTCTCCGGAGCCCCGATAGATCCACGCGCTGCCTCCTGTGAGCCCCGGTCGGTCCACGGGCTGGGTCCGAGTCTTGATCGGTCCACGTACTGTCTCCAAAGCCCCAATCGGTCCGCGTGACGCATTCTAAGCCACGGTCCGTCCACGCGCCGTCTCCGAGCACTGATCGGTCCACGCGCCGTCTCCTGAGCCCCGATCGGTCCACGCATCGTCTCCTAAGCCCTGATCGGTCCACGTGTCGTCTCCGAGCCCCGATGGGTCCACGCGCCGTCTCCGAGCGCCGATCGGTGCACGCGCCGTCTCCTGAGCCCCGATCGTTCCCCACGCCGCCTCCTAAGCCCCGATTGGTCCAGGCGTCGTCTCCTAAGCCCCGAGCGGTCCACGTGCCGTCTCCTGAGCCCCAATCGGTCCACGCGCTATCTCCTGAGCCCCGATAGGTATACGCGTCGTCTCCTACGCCCCGATCGGTCCACGCGTCGTCTCCTGAGCCCCAATCGCTCCACGCGCCGTCTCCGAGCACCGATCGATGCACGCGCCGTCTCCTGAGCCCCGATCGTTCCCCACGCCGCCTGCTAAGCCCCGATTGGTCCAGGCGTCGTCTCCTAAGCCCCGGTCGGTCCACGCTCCGTCACCGAGCCCCGATATGTCCACGTACCATCTCCGAAGCCCCGATCGGTCCACGCGCCGTCTCCTGAGCTCCGATCGGTCCACGCGTCGTCTCCTAACCCCGGACGGTCCACGCGTCCTCTCCTGCTCCCCAATCGGTCCACGCGCCGCCTCCGGAGCCCCGATCGATCCACGCGAATCTCCTGAACTCCGGTCGGTTCACGCGCCGTCTCCTGAGCCCCGATCGGTCCACACGCCGTCTCCTGAGCCGCGATCGGTCGACGCGTCGTCTCCTAAGCCCCGAACGGTCCACGCGCCGTCTCTGAGCCCCGATAGGTCCACGCGTTGTCTCCTAAGCCCCGACCGGTCCACTCGCTGTCTCCGAGCTCCGTTCGGTACACGCACTGTCTCCTGATCCCCATCGGTTCACGCGCCGTTTCCTGAGCCCCGATCGGTCCACGCGCCGTCTCCGAGTCCCGATCGGTCAATGCGTCGTCTCCTGAGCCCCGATCGGTCCACGCGTCGTTTCCTAAGCCCCGATCGCTCCACGCGCCGTCTCCTCAGCCCCGATCGGTCCACGCGTCGTCTCCTGAGCCCCGATCGGTCCACGCGTCGTTTCCTAAGCCCCGATCGTTCCACGTGCCGCCTCCTAAGCCCCGATCGGTCCAGGCGTCGTCTCCCAAGCCCCGACCGGTCCACGCGCCATCTCCTGAGCCCCGGTCGGTTCACGGGCCGTCTCCGAGCCCGATCGGTCCACGTATCGTCTGCTAAGCCCCTATCGGTTAACGCGCCGTCTCCGCGCCCCCATCGGTCCACGCATCGTCTCCTCAGCCCCGATCGATCCACGCGTCGTCTCCTGAGCCCCGATTGCTCCACGCGCCGTCTCCGAGCGCCGATCGGTGCACGCGCCGTCTCCTGAGCCCCGATCGTTCCCCACGCCGCCTCCTAAGCCCCGATTGGTCCAGGCGTCGTCTCCTAAGCCTCGAGCGGTCCACGTGCCGTCTCCTGAGCCCCAATCGGTCCACGCGCTATCTCCTGAGCCCCGATAGGTATACGCGTCGTCTCCTACGCCCCGATCGGTCCACGCGCCGCCTCCGGAGCCCCGATCGATCCACGCGAATCTCCTGAACTCCGGTCGATTCACGCGCCGTCTCCTGAGCCCCGATCGGTCCACACGCCGTCTCCTGAGCCGCGATCGGTCGACGCGTCGTCTCCTAAGCCCCGATCGGTCCACGCGCCGTCTCTGAGCCCCGATAGGTCCACGCGTCATCTCCTAAGCCCCGATCGGTTCACGCGCCGTTTCCTGAGCCCCGATCGGTCCACGCGTCGTCTTCTAAGCGCAGATGCCCCCAGGCGCCGTCTCCGAGCCACGATCGGTCCAGGCGCCACTTCCTGAGCACCGATCGGTCCACGCGTCGTGTCCTAAGCCCCGATGGGTCCACGCGCCGTGTCCTGAGCCCCGATCGGTCGACGCGTCCTCTGCTAAACCCCGATCGGTCCACGCGTCGTCTCCTGAGCCCCGATCGGTCCACGCGTCGTTTCCTAAGCCCCGATCGCTCCACGCGCCGTCTCCTCAGCCCCGATCGGTCCACGCGTCGTCTCCTGAGCCCCGATCGGTCCACGCGTCGTCTCCTAAGCCCCGATCGCTCCACGCGCCGTCTCCTCAGCCCCGATCGGTCCACGCGTCGTCTCCGAGCACCGATCGGTCCACGCGCCGTCTCCAAGCCCGGGTCGGTCCACGCATCGTCTTCTAAGCCCCGATCGGTAAACTCGCCGTCTCCGAGCCCCGATCGGTCCACGCGTCGTCTCCTGAGCCCAGATCGGTCCACGCGTCGTCTCCTAAGCCCCGATCGCTCCACGCGCCGTCTCCTCAGCCCCGATCGGTCCACGCGTCGTCTCCGAGCACCGATCGGTTTACGGGCCGTTTCCGGTGCCCCGATCGGTCCATGCGTCGTCTTTTAAGCCCCGAAGCCTCCACGCGCCGTTTCCGAGCCACGATCGGTCCAGGCGCCGCATCCTGAGCACCGATCGGTCCACGCGTCGTGTCCTAAGCCCCGATCGGTCCACGCGTCGTCTCCGAAGCCCCGATCGGTCCACGCGCCGTCACCGAGCCCCAATCGGTCCACGCACCGTCTCCTGATCCCCATCGGTCCACGCGGCGCCTCCGGAGCCCCGTTCGATCCACGCGAGTCTCCTGAGCCCCTGTCGGTCCGCGCGCCGTCTCCTGAGCCCCGATCGGTCGACGCGTCGTCTTCTGAGCCCCGATCGATCCACGCGTCGTCTCCTGAGTCCCGATCGCTCTACACGCCGTTTCCTGAGCCCGGATCGTTCCAGGCGTCGTCCCCGAATTCCCGATCCGTACACGCGTCGTCTCCGAGCCTCGATCGGTCCACGCGCCGTCTCCGAGCCCCGATCGGTCCACGCATCGTCTCCTAAGCCCCGATCGGTTAACGCGCCGACTCCGAGCCCCGATCGTTCCACGCGCCGTCTCCGAGCCCCGATCGGTCCACGCATCGTCTCCTAAGCCCCATCGGTCAACGCGTCGTCTCCTAAGCCCCGGTCTGTCCACGCGCCGTCTCCGAGCCCCGGTCGGTCCACGCGCCGTCGCCGAACCCCAATTGGTCCACGCGCGGCCTCGTCAGCCCCGGTTGGACCACGCGCCGTCTCCTAAGCCCCGATCGGTTCACGCGCCGTCTCCGGAGCCCCGATAAATCCACGCGCTGCCTCCTGAGCCCCGATCGGTCCACGCGCCGTGTCCGAGCCTTGATCGGTCCACGTACTGTCTCCGAAGCCCCGATCGGTCCGCGTGACGCATTCTAAGCCACGGTCCGTCCACGCCCCGTCTCCGAGCACCGATCGGTTCACGCGCCGTCTCCTGAGCCCGGATCGGTCCACGCGTCGTCTCCTAACCCCGGACGGTCCACGCGTCCTCTCCTGCTCCCCGTTCGATCCACGCGAGTCTCCTGAGCCCCTGTCGGTCCGCGCGCCGTCTCCTGAGCCCCGATCGGTCGACGCGTCGTCTTCTGAGCCCCGATCGATCCACGCGTCGTCTCCTGAGTCCCGATCGCTCTACACGCCGTTTCCTGAGCCCGGATCGTTCCAGGCGTCGTCCCCGAATTCCCGATCCGTACACGCGTCGTCTCCGAGCCTCGATCGGTCCACGCGCCGTCTCCGAGCCCCGATCGGTCCACGCATCGTCTCCTAAGCCCCGATCGGTTAACGCGCCGACTCCGAGCCCCGATCGTTCCACGCGCCGTCTCCGAGCCCCGATCGGTCCACGCATCGTCTCCTAAGCCCCATCGGTCAACGCGTCGTCTCCTAAGCCCCGGTCTGTCCACGCGCCGTCTCCGAGCCCCGGTCGGTCCACGCGCCGTCGCCGAACCCCAATTGGTCCACGCGCGGCCTCGTCAGCCCCGGTTGGACCACGCGCCGTCTCCTAAGCCCCGATCGGTTCACGCGCCGTCTCCGGAGCCCCGATAAATCCACGCGCTGCCTCCGGAGCCCCGATCGGTCCACGCGCCGTGTCCGAGCCTTGATCGGTCCACGTACTGTCTCCGAAGCCCCGATCGGTCCGCGTGACGCATTCTAAGCCACGGTCCGTCCACGCCCCGTCTCCGAGCACCGATCGGTTCACGCGCCGTCTCCTGAGCCCGGATCGGTCCACGCGTCGTCTCCTAAGCCCTAATCGGTCCACGTGTCGTCTCCGAGCCCCGATGGGTCCACGCGCCGCCTCCTGAGCCCCGGTCGGTCCACGCGCCGTCTCCGAAGCCCCGATCGGTCCACGCGCCGTCTCCTGAGCTCCGATCGGTCCACGCGTCGTCTCCTAACCCCGGACGGTCCACGCGTCCTCTCCTGCTCCCCAATCGGTCCACGCGCCGCCTCCGGAGCCCCGATCGATCCACGCGAATCTCCTGAACTCCGGTCGGTTCACGCGCCGTCTCCTGAGCCCCGATCGGTCCACACGCCGTCTCCTGAGCCGCGATCGGTCGACGCGTCGTCTCCTAAGCCCCGAACGGTCCACGCGCCGTCTCTGAGCCCCGATAGGTCCACGCGTTGTCTCCTAAGCCCCGACCGGTCCACTCGCTGTCTCCGAGCTCCGTTCGGTACACGCACTGTCTCCTGATCCCCATCGGTTCACGCGCCGTTTCCTGAGCCCCGATCGGTCCACGCGCCGTCTCCGAGTCCCGATCGGTCAATGCGTCGTCTCCTGAGCCCCGATCGGTCCACGCGTCGTTTCCTAAGCCCCGATCGCTCCACGCGCCGTCTCCTCAGCCCCGATCGGTCCACGCGTCGTCTCCTGAGCCCCGATCGGTCCACGCGTCGTTTCCTAAGCCCCGATCGTTCCACGTGCCGCCTCCTAAGCCCCGATCGGTCCAGGCGTCGTCTCCCAAGCCCCGACCGGTCCACGCGCCATCTCCTGAGCCCCGGTCGGTTCACGGGCCGTCTCCGAGCCCGATCGGTCCACGTATCGTCTGCTAAGCCCCTATCGGTTAACGCGCCGTCTCCGCGCCCCCATCGATCCACGCATCGTCTCCTCAGCCCCGATCGATCCACGCGTCGTCTCCTGAGCCCCGATTGCTCCACGCGCCGTCTCCGAGCGCCGATCGGTGCACGCGCCGTCTCCTGAGCCCCGATCGTTCCCCACGCCGCCTCCTAAGCCCCGATTGGTCCAGGCGTCGTCTCCTAAGCCTCGAGCGGTCCACGTGCCGTCTCCTGAGCCCCAATCGGTCCACGCGCTATCTCCTGAGCCCCGATAGGTATACGCGTCGTCTCCTACGCCCCGATCGGTCCACGCGCCGCCTCCGGAGCCCCGATCGATCCACGCGAATCTCCTGAACTCCGGTCGATTCACGCGCCGTCTCCTGAGCCCCGATCGGTCCACACGCCGTCTCCTGAGCCGCGATCGGTCGACGCGTCGTCTCCTAAGCCCCGATCGGTCCACGCGCCGTCTCTGAGCCCCGATAGGTCCACGCGTCATCTCCTAAGCCCCGATCGGTTCACGCGCCGTTTCCTGAGCCCCGATCGGTCCACGCGTCGTTTCCTAAGCCCCGATCGCTCCACGCGCCGTCTCCTCAGCCCCGATCGGTCCACGCGTCGTCTCCTGAGCCCCGATCGGTCCACGCGTCGTTTCCTAAGCCCCGATCGCTCCACGCGCCGTCTCCTCAGCCCCGATCGGTCCACGCGTCGTCTCCTGAGCCCCGATCGGTCCACGCGTCGTTTCCTAAGCCCCGATCGCTCCACGCGCCGTCTCCTCAGCCCCGATCGGTCCACGCGTCGTCTCCGAGCACCGATCGGTCCACGATCCGTCTCCAAGCCCGGGTCGGTCCACGCATCGTCTTCTAAGCCCCGATCGGTAAACTCGCCGTCTCCGAGCCCCGATCGGTCCACGCGTCGTCTCCTGAGCCCAGATCGGTCCACGCGTCGTCTCCTAAGCCCCGATCGCTCCACGCGCCGTCTCCTCAGCCCCGATCGGTCCACGCGTCGTCTCCGAGCACCGATCGGTTTACGGGCCGTTTCCGATGCCCCGATCGGTCCATGCGTCGTCTTTTAAGCCCCGAAGCCTCCACGCGCCGTTTCCGAGCCACGATCGGTCCAGGCGCCGCATCCTGAGCACCGATCGGTCCACGCGTCGTGTCCTAAGCCCCGATCGGTCCACGCGTCGTCTCCGAAGCCCCGATCGGTCCACGCGCCGTCACCGAGCCCCAATCGGTCCACGCACCGTCTCCTGATCCCCATCGGTCCACGCGGCGCCTCCGGAGCCCCGTTCGATCCACGCGAGTCTCCTGAGCCCCTGTCGGTCCGCGCGCCGTCTCCTGAGCCCCGATCGGTCGACGCGTCGTCTTCTGAGCCCCGATCGATCCACGCGTCGTCTCCTGAGTCCCGATCGCTCCACACGCCGTTTCCTGAGCCCGGATCGTTCCAGGCGTCGTCCCCGAATTCCCGATCCGTACACGCGTCGTCTCCGAGCCTCGATCGGTCCACGCGCCGTCTCCGAGCCCCGATCGGTCCACGCATCGTCTGTTAAGCCCCGATCGGTTAACGCGCCGACTCCGAGCCCCGATCTGTCCACGCGCCGTCTCCGAGCCCCGGTCGGTCCACGCGCCTTCGCCGAACCCCAATTGGTCCACGCGCGGCCTCGTCAGCCCCGGTTGGACCACGCGCCGTCTCCTAAGCCCCGATCGGTTCACGCGCCGTCTCCGGAGCCCCGATAAATCCACGCGCTGCCTCCTGAGCCCCGATCGGTCCACGCGCCGTGTCCGAGCCTTGATCGGTCCACGTACTATCTCCGAAGCCCCGATCGGTCCGCGTGACGCATTCTAAGCCACGGTCCGTCCACGCCCCGTCTCCGAGCACCGATCGGTTCACGCGCCGTCTCCTGAGCCCGGATCGGTCCACGCGTCGTCTCCTAAGCCCTAATCGGTCCACGTGTCGTCTCCGAGCCCCGATGGGTCCACGCGCCGCCTCCTGAGCCCCGGTCGGTCCACGCGCCGTCTCCGAGCCTCGATCGGTCCACGTACCGTCTCCGAAGCCCCGATCGATCCACACGCCGTCTTCTGAGCCCAGATCGGTCCACGCATCGTCTCCTAAGCCCCGATACGTCCACACGCCGTCTCCGAGCCCCGATCGGTCCGCGTGACGCATTCTAAGCCACGGTCCGTCCACGCGCCGTCTCCGAGCACTGATCGGTCCACGCGCCGTCTCCTGAGCCCCGATCGGTCCACGCGCCTTCTCCTAAGCCCCGATCGGTCCACGCGCCGTCTCTGAGCCCCGATCGGTCTACGCGCCGTCTCCTAAGCCCCGATCCGTACACGCGTCGTCTCCGAGCCTCGATCGCTACACGCGCCGTCACCGAGCCCCGATCGGTCCACGCGCCGTCGCTGAGCCCCGATCCGTTCACGCGCTGTCTCCTGAGCCAAGATCGTTCCACGCGTCGTCTTCGAGTCCCGATAGGTCCACGCGTCGTCTCCCATGCCCCGATCGGTCGACGCGTCGTCTCCTGAGCCCCGATCGGTCCACACGTCGTCTCCTAAGCCCCGATCGATCGACGCGTCGTCTCGTAAGCCGCGATCGGTCGACGCGTCGTCTCCTGAGCCCCGATCGATCCACGCGTCGTCTCCTGACCCTGATCGCTCCACGCGCCGTTTCCTGAGCCCCGATCGGACCACGCATCGTCTCCGAGCACCGATCGATCCACACGCCGTCTTCTGAGCCCCGATCGGTCCACGCATCGTCTCCTAAGCCCCGATACGTCCACACGCCGTCTCCGAGCCCCGATCGGTCCGCGTGACGCATTCTAAGCCACGGTCTGTCCACGCGCCGTCTCCGAGCACTGATCGGTCCACGCGCCGTCTCCTGAGCCCCGATCGGTCCACGCGCCTTCTCCTAAGCCCCGATCGGTCCACGCGCCGTCTCTGAGCCCCGCTCGGTCTACGCGCCGTCTCCTAAGCCCCGATCCGTACACGCGTCGTCTCCGAGCCTCGATCGCTACACGCGCCGTCACCGAGCCCCGATCGGTCCACGCGCCGTCGCTGAGCCCCGATCCGTTCACGCGCTGTCTCCTGAGCCAAGATCGTTCCACGCGTCGTCTTCGAGTCCCGATGGGTCCACGCGTCGTCTCCTATGCCCCGATCGGTCGACGCGTCGTCTCCTGAGCCCCGATCGGTCCACACGTCGTCTCCTAAGCCCCGATCGATCGACGCGTCGTCTCGTAAGCCGCGATCGGTCGACGCGTCGTCTCCTGAGCCCCGATCGATCCACGCATCGTCTCCTGACCCTGATCGCTCCACGCGCCGTTTCCTGAGCCCCGATCGGACCACGCATCGTTTCCGAGCACCGATCGGTCCCCGCGCCGTTTTCTGAGCACCGTTCGGTCCACGCGTCGTCTTCAAAGCCCCGATGCCTCCACGCGCCGTCTCCGAGCCACGATCGGTCCGTGCGCCGCTTCCTGAGCCCCGATCGGTCCACGCGCCTTCTCCTAAGCCCCGATCGGTCCACGCGCCGTCTCTGAGCCCCGATCGGTCTACGCGCCGTCTCCTAAGCCCCGATCCGTACACGCGTCGTCTCCGAGCCTCGATCGCTACACGCGCCGTCTCCGACCCCCGATCGATGCACGCGCCGTCTCCTAAGCACTCATCGGTCTACGCGTCGTCTCCTAAGCCCCGATACGTCCACAGCCAGTGTCGGAGCACCGATCGGTCCACGCGCCGTCTCCTGCGCCCCGATCGGCCCACGCGTCGGGTCCTAAGCCCCGATCGGTCCACTCGTCCTCTCCTAAGGCCCGATCCGTCGACACGTCGTCTCCTGATACCCGATCGATCCACGCGCCATCTCCTGAGCCCCGATCGGTCCACGCGTCGTCTCCGAGCTCCGATCGGTCCACGCGCCATCTCCTGAGCCCCGATCGGTCCACGCGGCGCCTCCTAAGCCCCGATCGATCCAC
Organism: Netelia fuscicornis; assembly: GCA_946811545.1. Classification (NCBI taxonomy): domain Eukaryota; kingdom Metazoa; phylum Arthropoda; class Insecta; order Hymenoptera; family Ichneumonidae; genus Netelia; species Netelia fuscicornis. Next base: position 30,300,466 of record OX328011.1, read on the forward strand.
GCGCCATCTCCTGAGCCCCGATCGGTCTACGCGTCGTCTCCGAGCTCCGATCGGTCCACGCGCCATCTCCTGAGCCCCGATCGGTCCACGCGGCGCCTCCTAAGCCCCGATCGGTCCATGCGTCGTCTCCTAAGCACCGATCCGTCCACGCGTTTTCTCCTAAGCCCGGATCGGTCCACGCGTCGTCTCCTAAGCCCTGATCGGTCCACGCGCCCTCTCCGAGCCCCGATCGGTCCACACGCCGTCTCCAAGCCCCGATCGGTCCGCGTACCGCATTCTAAGCCATGGTACATCCACGCGCCGGCTCCGAACACCGATCGGTCCACGCGTCGTCCCCTAATACCCGATCGGTTCACGCGTCGTCTCCTAAGCCCCGATCCGTCGATGCATCGTCTCCTGATCCCCGATCGATCCACGCGCCGCCTCCTGAGCCCTGATCGCTCCACGGGCCGTCTCCTCAGCCCCGATCGGTCCACGCGTCGGCCCCGAGCACCGATTGGTCCACGGGCCATTTCCGGAGCCCCGATCGGTCCACGCGCCGTCTTTTAAATCCCGAAGCCTCCACGCGCCGTTTCCGAGCCACGATCGGTCCAGGCGCCGCCTTCTGAGCCCCGATCGGCCCACGCGCCGTCTCCGAGCGCCGATCAGTTCACGCGCCGTCGCCTGAGCACCGATCGTTTCACGCGCCGTCGCCGAGCCCCGATCGTTCCACGCGCCGTCTCCAAGCCCCGATCCGTACACGCGTCGTCTCCTAAGCCCCGATCGGTTAACGCGCCGTCTCCGAGCCCCAATCGGTCGACACGCCGTGTCCGAGCCCCGATCAGTCCACGCGCCGTCTCCTAAGCCGCCATCGGTCTGCGCGTCGTCTCCTAAGTCTCGATACGTCCACAGCGAGTGTCCGAGCACCGATCGGTCCACGCGCCGTCTCCTGAACCCGGATACGTCCACGCGCAGTCGCCGAGCCCCGATCGGTCCACGCTCAGTCGCCGAGCCCCGATCGGTCCACGCGCGGTCTTCCGAGCCCCGATCGCTCCACGCGCCGTCTCATGAGCCCCGATCGGTCCAGGAGTCGTCTCCGAGCCCCGATCGGTCCACGCGCCGTCTCCTCATCCCCGATACGTCCACGCGTACTCGGCGAGCCGCGATTGGTTAACGCGCCGTCTCCTGAGCCCCGATACGTCCACGCGTAGTCGCCGAGCCCCGATCGGTAGAAGCGCGGTCTCCTAAACCCCGATCGGTTTACGCGCCGTCTCCTGAGCCCCGATCGTTCCACGCGTCGTCTCCGAGCGCCGATGGGTCCACGCGCCGTCTCCGGGCCCCCATCGGTTCACGCACCGTCTCCTGATCCCCGATCGGTCCACACCTGGCCTCCTGAGCTCCGTTCGGTCCACGCGCCGACTCCTGAGTTCCGTTCGGTCCACGCGCCGTCTCCTGAGCCCCGGTCGGTCCTCGCGCCGTCTCCTGAGCCCCGATCGTTCCAGGCGCCGTCTCCGAGCCCCGGTCGGTCCACGCACCGTCTCCTGAGCCCCATCCGTCCACGTTGCGCCTCCGCAGCCCCGATCGATCCTCGCGTCGTCACCTGAGCCCCGATCGCTCCACGCGCCGTTTCCTGAGCCCCGATACGTCCACGCGTAGTCGCCGAGCCCCGATCGGTCGAAGCACGGTCTCCTAAACCCCGATCGGTTTACGCGCCGTCTCCTGAGCCCCGATCGTTCCAGGCGCCGTCTCCGAGCCCCGATCGGTCCACGCACCGTCTCCTGAGCCCCATCCGGCCACGTGGCGCCTCCGCAGCCCCGATCGATCCTCGCGTCGTCACCTGAGCCCCGATCGCTCCACGCGCCGTTTCCTGAGCCCCGATCTGTCCACGCATCGTCTCCGAGCACCGATCGGTCCACGCGCCGTTTTCTGAGCACCGTTCGGTCCACGCGTCGTCTTCAAAGCCCCGATGCCTCCACCCGCCGTCTCCGAGCCACCATCGGTCCGTGCGCCGCTGCCAGAGCCCCGATCGGTCCACGCGTCGTCTCCTGATCTCCGATCGGCCCACGCGCCGTCTCCTAAGCCCCGATCGGTCCACGCGCCGTCTCCGAGCCCCGATCGGTCCACGCTCCGTCTCCTGAGCCCCGATCGGCCCACGCGTCGTTCCCTAAGCCCCGATCCATCCACGCCCATTCTCCTGAGCCCCGATCGTTCCACGCGCCGTCTCCCAGCCCCGATCGTTCCACGCGCCGTCTCCTGAGCCCCGATCGGTCCACGCGTCGTTTCCGAAGCCCCGATCCATCCACGCGCCGTCGCCTGAGCCCCGATCGGTCCACGCGTCGTTCCTTAAGCCCTGATGAATCCATGCGCGGTCTCCTGAGCCCCGATCAGTGCACGCATCGTCTCCTAAGCCTCGACACGTCCACGCGTCGTCTCCGAGCCCCGATCGGTCCACGCGCGATCGCCGAGCTTCGATTGGTCCACGCATCGTGTCCTAAGCCCCGATCGATCCACGCGCAGTCGCCGAACCCCAATTGATCCACGCGCAACCTCCTGTGCCAAAGTCGGTACACACGCTGTCTCCGAGTCCCGATCGGTCCACACATAGCCTCCTAAGCCCCGCTCGGTTAACGCGCCGTCGCCGAGCCATGATCGGTCCACGCGCGGCCTCCTGAGCCCTGATCGGTCCACGCGCCGTCGCCGAGCCGCGCTCGGTCCACGCGCGGCCTCCTGAGCCCCGATCGGTCCACGCGCCGTCGCCGAGCCGCGTTCAGTCCACGCGCGGCCTCCTGAGCCCCGATCGGTGCACTCGCCGTCTCCAAAGCCCCGATCGGTCCACGCGCCGTCTCCGAGCGGCGATTGGTTCACGCGTCGTCTCCTGAGCCCCGATCGATCCACGCGTCTTCTCCTGAGCCCCGATCGCTCCACGCGCCGTCTCCTGAGCCGCGATCGGTCCACGCGTCGTCTTCGAGCACCGATCGATCCACGCGCCGGCTCCTGAGCCCCGATCGTTCCACGCGCCTTCTCCTAAGCCACGGTCGGTCCACGCGCCGTCTCCGAGCGCCGAACGGTTCACACGCCGTCTCCTGAGCCCCGATCGTTCCACCCGTCGTCTCCGAGCCCCGATCGTTCCACCCGTCGTCTCCGAGCCCCGATCGGTCCACGCGTCGCCTCCTAAGCCCCGATCGGTCCACGCGTCGTCTCCTAAGCCCCGATCGGTCCACGCATAGTCTCCTAAGCCCCGCTCGGTTAACGCAACGTCGCCGAGCCTGGATCGGTCCACGGGCGGCCTCCTGAGCCCCGGTCGGTTCACGCGCCGTCTCCGAGCCCGATTGGTCCACGCATCGTCTCCTAAGCCCCGATCGGTTAACGCGCCGTCTCCGAGCCCCGATGGGTCCACGCGCCGTCTCCTGAGCCCCGATACGTCCACGCATAGTCGCCGAGTCCAGATCGATCCACGCACGGTCTCCTGAGCCCCGATCGGTCCACGCGCCGTCGCCCAGCCTGGACCGGTCCACGCGCGGCCTCCTGAGCCCCGGTCGGTCCAATCGTCGTCTCCTAAGCCCCGATCCGTCCACGGGCCGTCTCCGAGCCGCGATCGGTAAACGCGCCGTCACCAAGCCCCGATCCGTACACGCGTCGTCTCCGAGCCCCGATCGGTCCACGCGCCGTCGCCGAGCCCCGATCGGTCCACGCGTCGTCTCCGAGCCCAGATCGGTCCACGCGCAGTCGCCGAGCCCCGATCGGTCCACGCTCAGTCGCCGAGCCCCGATCGGTCCACGCGCGGTCTTCCGAGCCCCGATCGCTCCACGCGCCGTCTCCTGAGCCCCGATCGGTCCAGGAGTCGGCTCCGAGCCCCGATCGGTCCACGCGCCGTCTCCTGAGCCCCGATACGTCCACGCGTAGTCGGCGAGCCGCGATTGGTTAACGCGCCGTCTGCGAGCCCCGATCGGTCCACGCGCCGTCTCCTGAGCCCCGATACGTCCACGCGTAGTCGGCGAGCCGCGATTGGTTAACGCGCCGTCTACGAGCCCCGATCGGTCCACGCACCGTCTCCTGATCCCCGATCGGTACACACCTGGCCTCCTGAGCTCCGTTCGGTCCAAGCGCCGTCTCCTAAGCCCCGATCGGTCCACGTGCCATCTTCGAGCGCCGATCATTTCACGCGCTGTCTCCTGAGCCCCGATCGTTCCACGGGCCGTCTCCGATCTCCGATCGGTCCACGCGCCGTCTCCAAGCCCCGATCCATACACGCGTCGTCACCGAGCCCCGATCAGTCCACGCGCCGTCGCTGAGCCCCGATGCGTTCACGCGCCGTCTCCTGAGCCCCGATCGTTCCACGCGTCGTCTCCGAGTCCCGATGGGTCCACGCGCCGCCTCCTGAGCCCCGATCGGTCGATGCGTCGTCTCCTAAGCCCCGATCGGTCAACGCGTCGTCTCCTATGCCCCGATCGGTCGACGCGTCGTCTCCTGAGCCCCGATCGATCCAGGCGTCGTCTCCTGACCCCGATCGCTCCATGCGCCGTTTCCTGAGCCCCGAACGGTCAACGCGCCGTTTTCTGAGCCCGGATCGTTCCAGGCGTCATCCCCGAATTCCCGATCCGTACACGCGTCGTCTCCGAGCGTCGATCGGTCCACGCGCCGTCTCCGAGCCCCGATCGGTCCACGCATCGTCTCCTAAGCCCCGATCGGTTAACGCGCCGACTCCGAGCCCCGATCGGTCCACGCGCCGTCTCCTGAGCCCCGATCGGTCCACGCATCGTCTCCTAAGCCCTGATCGGTCCACGTGTCGTCTCCGAGTCCCGATGGGTCCACGCGCCGCATCCTGAGCCCCGATTGGTCCAGGCATCGTCTCCTAAGCCCCGAGCGGTCCACGTGCCGTCTCCTGAGCCCCAATCGGTCCACGCGCTATCTCCTGAGCCCCGATAGGTATACGCGTCGTCTCCTACGCCCCGATCGGTCCACGCGTCGTCTCCTAAGCCCCGATCGGTCCACGCGCCGTCTCCTGAGCCGCGATCGGTCAACGCGCCGTCTCCTGAGCCCCGATCGGTCCACGCGCCGTCTCCTCAGCCCCGATCGATCCACGCGTCGTCTCCTCAGCCCCGATCGCTCCACGCGCCGTCTCCGAGCGCCGATCGGTGCACGCGCCGTCTCCTGAGCCCCGATCGTTCCACACGCCGCCTCCTAAGCCCCGATCGATCCAGGCGTCGTCTCCTAAGCCCCACCGGTCCAGGCGCCGCCTCCTGAGCCCCGATCGGTCCACGCGCCGTCTCCTAAGCCCCGATTGATCCACGCGCCGTCTCCGAGCGCCGATCGCTTCACGCGCCGTCTCCTGTGCTCCGATCATTCTACGCGCCGTATCCGAGCCCCGATCGGTCCACGCGCCGTCTCATGAGCCCCGATCGGTCCACGCGTCGGCTCCTAAGCCTCGATCGGTCCACGCGCGGCCTCGTTAGCCCCGGTCGGTCCACGCGCCGTCTCCTGAGCCCCGATACGTCCACGCGCAGTCGCCGAGCCCCGATCGATCCACGCACCGTCTCCGAGCGCCGATCGGTCCACGCGTTGTCTCCTAAGCCCCGATCGGTCCACGCGCCTCCTCCGAGCGGCGAGCGGTCCACGCGCCGTCGCCGGACCCGAATTGGTCCACGCGCAACCGCCTGAGCCCCAGTCGGTCCACGCGCTGTCTCCGAGCGCCGATCGGTCCACGCGCCGTTGCCGAGCTATGATCGGTCCACGCGCGGTCTCCTGAGCCCCGATCGGTCCACGCGCCATCCCCGATCCACGATCGATCCGTGCGCCGCTTCCAGAGCCCTATCGGACCACGCATCGTCTCCTGATCTCCGATCGGTCCACGCGCCGTCTCTGAACACCGATCGGTCCACGCGCCCTTGCCGAGCCATGATCGGTCCACGCGCGGCCTCCTGAGCCCCGATCGGTCCACGCGCCGTCGCCGAGCCTCGATCGCTCCACGCGCGGCCTCCTGAGCCCCGGTCGGTTCACACGCCGTCTCCGAGCCGCGATCGGTCCACGCATCGTCTCCTAAGCCCCGATCGGTTAACGTGCCGTCTCCGAGCCCCGATCGGTCCACGCGCCGTCTCCTGAGCCCCGATGCGTCCACGCGCAGTCGCCGAGCCCCGATCGGTCCACGCGGGGTCTCCTGAGCCCCGATCGGTCCACGCGCCATCTCCTAAGCCCCGATCGATCTACGCGCCGTCTCCGAGCGCCGCTCGGTTCACGCGCCGTCTCCTGTGCTCCGATCGTTCCACGCGCCGTCTCCGAGCCCCGATCGGTCCACGCGCCGTCTCCTCAGCCCCGATCGGTCCACCCGTCGGCTCCTAAGCCTCGATCGGTCCACGCGCGGCCTGCTTAGCCCCGGTCGGTCCACGCGCCGTCTCCGAGCCCCGATCGGTCCACGCATCGTCTCCTAAGCCTCGATCGGTCCACGCGCCTTCTCCTAAGCCCCGATCGATCCACGCGCCGTCTCCGAGCGCCGATCGGTTCACGCGCCGTCTCCTGTGCTCCGATCGTTCCACGCGCCGTCTCCCCGCCCCGATCGGTCCACGCACCGTCTCCTGAGCCCCGATACGTCCACGCGCAGTCACCGAGCCCCGATCAGTCCACGCGCGGCCTCCTGAGCCCCGGTCGGTTCACGCGCCGTCTCCCCGCCCCGATCGGTCCACGCGCCGTCTCCTAAACCCCGCTCTGTTAACGCGTCGTCTCCTGAGCCCCGATCGCTCCACGCGCCGTCTCCTGAGCCCCGATCGGTCCACGCGTCGTCTCCGAGCACCGTTCGGTCCACGCACCGTTTCCTGAGCCCCGATCGGTCTATGCGTCGTCTTTTAAGCCCCGATACCTCCACGCGCCGTCTCCGAGCCACGGTCGGTCCAGGCGTCGCTTCCTGAGCCCCGATCGGTCCACGCGTCCTCTCCTAAGCCCCAATCGGTCCACGCGTCGTCTCCTAAGCCCCGATCGGTCCGTGCGCCGTCTCCGAGCCCCGATCGGTCCACCTACCATCTCATGCTCCCCAATCGGTCCACGCGCCGTCTCCTCAGCCCCGATACGTCGACATGCAGTCGCCGAGCCGCGATCGGTCCACGCGCGGCCTCCTGAGACCCGGTCGGTCCGCGCACCGTCATCTGAGCCCCGATCGGTCGATGCGTCGTCTCCGAGACTCGATCGGTCCACGCACCGTCGCCGAGCCGCGATCGGTCCACGCGCGGCCTCCTGAGACCCGATCGGTCCTCGCGCCGCCTCCTGAGTCCCGATCGGTCAACGCGTCGTGTCCTAAGCCCTGATCGGTCCACGCGCCGTCTCCTGAGCCCCGATCGGTCCACGCGTCGTCTCCTAAGCCCTGATCGGTCCACGTGTCGTCTCCGAGCCCCGATGGGTCCACGCGCCGCCTCCTGAGCCCCGATCGATCCACGCATCGGCTCCTGAGCCCCGATCGGTTCACGCATCGTCTCCTAAGCCCCGATACCTCCACACGCCGTATCCGAGCCCCGATCGGTCCGCGTGACGCATTCTAAGCCACGGTCCGTCCACGCGCCGTCTCCGAGCACCGATCGGTCGACGCGCCGTCTCCTGAGGCCCGATCGGTCCACGCGTCGTCTCCTAAGCCCCGATCGGTTAACGCGCCGTCTCCGAGCCCCAATCGGTCCACGCGCCGTCTCCTGAACCCCGATACGTCCACGCGCAGTCGCCGAGGCCCGATACGTCCACGCGCAGTCGCCGAGGCCCGATACGTCCACGCGCAGTCGCCGAGGCCCGATCGGTCCACGCGCTCACTCCTGAGCCCCGATAGGTACTAGCGTCGTCTCCTACGCACCGATCGGTCCACACGTCGTCTCCTAAGCCCCAATCGGTCCACGCGTCGTCTCCTAAGCCCCGATCCGTCGTCGCGTCGTCTCCTGAGCCCCGATCAATTGACGCGTCTTCTTCTGAGCCCCGATCGCTCCTCGCGCCGTCTCCTGAGCCCCGCTCGGTCCATGCGTCGTGTTCTTAGCCCCGATGCCTCCACGCGCCGTCTCCGAGCCACGATAGGTCCAGGCGCCGCTTCCTGAGCCCCGATCGATCCACGCGCCGTCTCGTAAGCCACAATCGGTCCACGCGCCGTCTCAGAGCGGCGATCATTTCACTCGCCGTCTCCTGAGCCCCGATCGGTCCACTCGGCGTCTCCTGAGCCCCGATCGGTTCACGCATCGTCTCCTAAGCCCCGATACGTCTACACGCCGTATCCGAGCCCCGATCGGTCCGCGTGACCCATTCTAAGCCACGGTCCGTCCACGCGCCGTCTCCGAGCACCGAACGGTCCACGCGCCGTCTCCTGAGCCCCGATTGGTCGACGCGTCGTCTCCTGAGCCCCGATCGGTCCACGCGCCGTCTCCTGAGCCCCGATGGGTCTACGCGCCGCCTCCTGAGCCCCGATCGATCCACGCATCGGCTCCTGAGCCCCGGTCGGTCCACGCGTCGTCTTCGAGCACCGATCGATCCACGCGCCGTTTCCTGAGCCCCGATCGGTCCACGCGTCGCCGCCGGAGCCCCGATCGGTCTACTCGCCGTCTCATGAGCCCCGATCGGTCAACGCATCGTTTCCTAAGCCCCGATACGTTCACACGCCGTCTCCGACTCCCGATCGGTCCACGCGCCGTCGCCGAGCCTCGATAGGTCCACGCGCGGCCTCCTAAGCCCCGATCGATTAACGCGCCGTCTCCGAGCCCCGATCAGTCCACGCGCCTTCTCCGAGCCCCGATCGGTCCACGCGCCGTCTCCTGAGCCCCGATCGGTCCACGCGTCGTCTCCTGAGCCCCGATCGGTCCACGCGCCGTCTCCTGAGCCCCGATCGGTCCACGCGCCGTCGCCGAACCCCAATTGGTCCACGCGAAACCGCCTGAGCCCCAGTCGGTCCACGCGCTGTGTCCGAGCCCCGATCGGTCCACGTGCCGTCTCCCAGCCCCGATCTGTCCACGCGCCGTCTCCTAATCCCCAATCTGTCCACGACCCGTCTCCGGGCCCCGATCGGTGCACGCGCCGTCTCCTAAGCCCCGATCGGTCCACGCGCCGTCGCCGAACCCCAATTGGTCCACGCGAAACCGCCTGAGCCCCGATCGGTCCACGCGCCGTCGCCGAGTCATGATCTCTCCACGCGCGGCCTCCTGAGACCCGATCGGTCCACGCTTCGTCGCCGAGCCGCGATCGTTCCACGCGCCGTCGCCGAGCCGCGATCGGGCCACGCGCCGTCTCCGAGCCCCGATCGGTCCACGCACTGTCTCCTGATCCCTATGGGTCAACGCCGCGCCTCCGGAGCCCCGATCGATCCACGCGAGGCTCCTGAGCCCCGATCGGACCACGCATCGTCTCCTAAGCCCCAATCGGTTAACGCGTCGTTGCCTGAGCCCCAGTCGGTCCACGCGCGGCCTCCTGAGCCATGGTCGGTTCACGCGCCGTCTCCTGCGCCCCGATCGGTCCACGCGTCGTTCCATAAGCTCCGATCCATCCACGCGCAGTCTCCTGAGCCCCGATTGGTGGACGTGCCGTCTCCCAGCCACGATCGGTCCACGCGCCGTCTCCTAAGCCCCAATCTGTCCACGACCCGTCTCTGGGCCCCGATCGGTGCACGCGCCGTCTCCTGAGCCCCGGTCGGTTCACGCGCCATCTCCGAGCCGCGATCGGTCCACGCATCGTCTCCTAAGCCCCGATCGGTTAACGTGCCGTCTGCGAGCCCCGATCGGTCCACGCGCCGTCTCCTGAGCCCCGATACGTCCACGCGCAGTCGCCGAGCCCCGATCGGTCCACGCGCGGCCTCCTGAGCCCCGATCTGTTCACGCGCCGTCTCCGAGCCGCGATCGGTTCACGGATCGTCTCCTGAGCCCCGATCGGTTGACGTGCCGTCTCCGATCCCCGATCGGTCCACGCGCCGTCTCCGAGCCCCGGTCGGTCCACGCGCCGTCTCCGAGCCCGGATCGGTTCACGCATCGTCTCCTAAGCCCCGATCGGTCCACGCGCCGTCTCCGAGCGCCGATCGGTTCACGCGCCGTCACCTGAGCCCCGATCGTTCCACGCGCCGTCTCCGAGCCTCGATCGGTCCACGCGCCGTCTCCTGAGCCCGGATCGTTCCACGCGTCGCCCCCGAATCCCCGATCCGTACACGGGTCGTCTCCGAACCTCGGTCGGTCCAGGCGCCGTCGCCGAGCCCCGATCGGTCCAGGCGTATCCTCCGGAGCCCCGGTCGGTCCGCGCGCCGTCTACTGAGCCCCGATCGGTCGACGCGTCGTTTCCTGAGCCCCGATCGATCCACGCTTCGTCTCCTGAGCCCCGATCGCTCCACGCGCCGATTTCTGAGCCCCGATCAATTGACGCGTCTTCTCCTGAGCCCCGATCGCTCCTCGCGCCGTCTCCTGAGCCCCGCTCGGTCGCTGCGTCGTCTTCTTAGCCCCGATGGCTTCACGCGCCGTCTCCGAGCCACGATCGGTCTATGCGTCGCTTCCTGATCCCCGATCGGTCCTCGCGCAGTCTCCTAAGCCCCAATCGGTCCACGCGCCGTCTCCTAAGCCCCGATCGATCCACGCGCCGTCTCCGGGCGCCGATCGGTCCGCGCGCAACCTCCTAAGCCCCAGTCGGTACACGCGCCGTCTCCGAGCGCCGATCGGTCCACGCGCCTTTTCCTAAGCCCCGATCGGTTCACGCACCGTCTCCTGAGCCCCGATCGTTCCACGCGCCGTCTCCGAAACCCGATCGGCCGACGCGCCGCCTCCGAGCGCCGATCGGTTCACGCGCCGTATTCTGAGCCCCGATCGTTCCACGCGCCGCCTCCTAAGCCCCGATCGGTCCAGGCTTCGTCTCCTAAGCCCCGACCGGTCGACGCGTCGTCTCCTGAGCCCCGGTCGGTTAACGCGCCGTCTCCAAGCCCCGATCGGTCCACTCGCAACCGCCTGAGCCCCAGTCGGTCCACGCGCTGTCTCCGAGCCCCGATCGGTCCACGCGTCGTCTCCGAGTACCGATTGGTCCACGCGCCGTCGCCGAGCCATGATCGGCCCACGCGAGGCTCCTGAGCCCCGGTCGATCTGCGCGCCGTCTCCTGAGCCCCGATCGGTCGACGCGTCGTTTCCTGAGCCGCGATCGATCCACGCGTCGTCTCCTGAGCCCCGATCGCTCCACGCGCCGATTTCTTAGCCCCGATCAATTGACGCGTCTTCTCCTGAGCCCCGATCGCTCCTCGCGCCGTCTCCTGAGCCCCGCTCGGTCCATGCGTCGTCTTCTTAGCCCCGATGCCTCCACGCGCCGTCTCCGAGCCACGATCGGTCTAGGCGCCACTTCCTGAGCCCCGATCGGTCCAGGCGCCGCTTCCTGAGCCCCGATCGGTCCACGCGCCGTCTCCTAAGCCCCAATCGGTCCACGAGCCGTCTCCTAAGCCCCGATCGCTCCAAGCGTCGTCTCCGAGCCTCGATCGGTCCACGCGCCGTCGCCGAGCCGCGATCGGTCCAGGCGTATCCTCCTGAGCCCCGGTTGGTTCACGCGCCGTATCCGAGCCCCCATCGGTCCACGCGTCGTCTCCGAGCCCCGATCCGTCCACGCGCCGTCGCCGAGCCATGATCGGCCCACGCGAGGCTCCTGAGCCCCGGTCGATCTGCGCGCCGTCTCCTGAGCCCCGATCGGTCGACGCGTCGTTTCCTGAGCCGCGATCGATCCACGCGTCGTCTCCTGAGCCCCGATCGCTCCACGCGCCGATTTCTTAGCCCCGATCAATTGACGCGTCTTCTCCTGAGCCCCGATCGCTCCTCGCGCCGTCTCCTGAGCCCCGCTCGGTCCATGCGTCGTCTTCCTAGCCCCGATGCCTCCACACGCCGTCTCCGAGCCACGATCGGTCTACGCGCCACTTCCTGAGCCCCGATCGGTCCAGGCGCCGCTTCCTGAGCCCCGATCGGTCCACGCGGCGTTTCCTAAGCCCCAATCGGTCCACGCGCCGTCTCCTAAGCCCCGATCGCCCCAAGCGGCGTCTCCGAGCCTCGATCGGTCCACGCGCCGTCGCCGAGCCCCGATCGGTCCAGGCGTATCCTCCTGAGCCCCGGTCGGTCCGCGCGCCGTCTCCTGAGCCCCGATCGGTCGACGCGTCGTTTCCTGAGCCCCGATCGATCCACGCGTCGTCTCCTGAGCCACGATCGCTCCACGCGCCGATTTCTGAGCCCCGATCAATTGACGCGTCTTCTCCTGAGCCCCGATCTTTCCTCGCGCCGTCTCCTGAGCCCCGCTCGGTCCCTGCGCCGTCTTCTTAGCCCCGATGCCTCCACGCGCCGTCTCCGAGCCACGATCGGTCAATGCGTCGCTTCCTGATCCCCGATCGGGACTCGCGCCGTCTCCTAAGCCCCAATCGGTCCACGCGCTGTCTCCTAAGCCCCGATCGATCCACGCGCCGTCTGCGAGCGCCGATCTGTTCACGCGCCGTCTCCTTTGCTCCGATCGTTCCACGCGCCGTCTCCGAGGCCCGATCGGTCCACGCATCGTCTCCTAAGCCCCGATCGGTTAACGCGCCGTCTCCGAGCCCCGATTGGTCCACACGCCGTCTCCGAGCCCCGATCGGTCCGCATGCCGCATTGTAAGTGACGGTCCATCCACGCGCCGTCTCCTGAGCCCCGGTCGTTCCACGCGCCGTCGCCGAACCCCAATTGGTCCACGCGCAACCTCCTAAGCCCCAGTCGGTTCACCCGCCGTCTCCTGTGCACCGATCGATTCACGTGCCGTCTCCTAAGCCCCGATCGGTCCACACGTCGTCTCCTAAGCCCCAATCGGGCTACGCGTCGTCTCTTAAGCCCCGATCAGTCGCCGCGTCGTCTCCTGAGCCCCGATCAATTGACGCGACTTCTCCTGAGCCCCGATCGCTCCTCGCGCCGTCTCCTGACGGTCCAGGCGTCGTCTTCTAAGCCCCCATGCCTCCACGCACCGTCTCCTGAGCCCCGATCGTTCCACGTGCCGTCTCCGAGCCCCGATCGCTCCACGCGCCGTCTCCGAGCGCCGATTGGTGCACGAGCCGTCTCCTGAGCACCGATCGTTCCACACGCCGCCTCCTAAGCCTCGATCTGTCCAGGCGTCGTCTCCTAAGCCCCGACCGGTCCACGCGCCGTCTCCTGAGCCCCGATACGTCCACGCGCAGTCGCCGAGCCCCGATCGGTCCACGCGCGGTCTCCTGAGCCCCGATCTGTCCACGCGTCGTCTCCTAAGCCCCGATCCGTCGACGCGTCGTCTCCTGAGCCACGATCAATTGACGCGTCTTCTCCTGAGCCCGATCGCTCCTCGCGCCGTCTCCTGAGCCCCGATCGGTCCACGCGTCATCTCCGAGCTCCGATCGGTCCAAACGCCGTTTCCTGAGCCCCGATCGGTCCATGCGTCGTCTTCTTAGCCCCGATGCCTCCACGCGCCGTCTCCGAGCGCCGATAAGTCCAAGCGCCGTCTCCTGAGCCCCGATCGTTCCACGCGGCGTCTCCGAGCCTCGATCGATCCACGCGCCGTCTCGTAAGCCCCGATCGGTCGACGCGTCGTCTTCTGAGCCCCGATCGACCCACGCGTCGTCTCCTGAGCCCCAACCGCTCCACACGCCGTTTCCTGAGCCCCGATCGGTCCACGCATCGTCTTCGAGCACCGATCGGTCCACGCGCCGTTTTCTGAGCACCGTTCGGTCCACGCGTCGTCTTCAAAGCCCCGATGCCTCCACGCGCCGTCTCCGAGCCCCGATCGCTCCTCGCGCCGTCTCCTGAGCCCCGCTCGATCCATGCGTCGTCTTCTTAGCCCCGATGCCTCCACGCGCCGTCTCCTGAGCCCCGATCGTTCCACGCGCCGTCTCCGAGCCCCGATCGGTCCACGCGCCGTCTCCTGAGCCCGGATCGGTCCACGCGTCATCGCCGAATCCCCGATCCGTACACGCGTCGTCTCCGAGCCTCGATCGGTCCACGCGCTGCTTCCTGAGCCCCAATCGGTCCACGCGTTGTCACCTAAGCCCCGATCGGTCCACGCCCCGTCTCCTGAGCCCGGATCGGTCCACCCGTCGTCCTCGAATCCCCGATCCGCACACGCGTCGTCTCCGAGCCTCGACCGGTCCACGCTCCGTCTCCTGAGCCCCGATCATTCCACGCGCCGTCTCCTAAGCCGCGATCCGTCCACGGGCCGTCTCCGAGCTGCTATCGGTAAACGCGCCGTCACCAAGCCCTGATCCGTACGCGCGTCGTCTCCGAGCCCCGACCGGTCCACGCGCCGTCGCCGAGCCTCGATCGGTCCACGCGCGGCCTCCTGAGCCCCGATCGGTTCACGCCACGTCTCCGAGCTCCGATCGGTCCACGCCGTTTCCGAGCCCCGATCGGTCCATACGTCGTCTCCGAGTTCGGATCGGTCCACGCGCCGTTTCCGAGCCCCGATCGGTCCGCGCGCCATCTCCTGAGCCCCGGTGGGTCCACGCGCCGCCTCCTGAGCCCCGATCGGTCAACGCATCGTCTCCTAAGCCCCGATACGGTCACACGCCGTCTCCGAGCCCCGATCGGTCCACGCGCCGTCGCCGAGCCTCGATCGGTCCACGCGCGGCCTCCGTAGCCCCGGTCGGTCCACACGCCGTGTCCGATCCCCGATCGGTCCGCGTGCCGCATTCTAAGCGGCGGTCCGTCCACGCGCCGTCTCCGAGCACCGATCGGTCTACGCGCCGTCTCAAAGCGCCGATCATTTCACGCGCTGTCTCCTGAGCCCGGATCGGTCCACGCCACGTCTCCGAGCTCCGATCGGTCCACGCGCCGTTTCCGAGCCCCGATCGGTCCATACGTCGTCTCTGAGTTCGGATCGGTCCACGCGCCGTTTCCGAGCCCCGATCGGCCCGCGCGCCGTCTCCTGAGCCCCGGTGGGTCCACGCGCCGCCTCCTGAGCCCCGATCGGTGAACGCATCGTCTCCTAAGCCCCGATACGTTCACACGCCGTCTCCGAGCCCCGATCGGTCCACGCGCCGTCGCCGAGCCTCGATCGGTCCACGCGCGGCCTCCGTAGCCCCGGTCGGTCCACGCGCCGTCTCTGAGCCCCGATCGGTCCACGCTCCGTCTCCTGAGCCCGGATCGTTCCACGCGTCGTCTCCTGATCCCCGATCCGTAAACGCGTCGTCTCCGAGCCTCGATCGGTCCACACGCCGTGTCCGATCCCCGACCGGTCCGCGTGCCGCATTTTAAGCCGCGGTCCGTCTACGCGCCGTCTCCGATCACCGATCAGTCCACGCGCCGTCTCAAAGCGCCGATCATTTCACGCGCCGTCTCCTCAGCCCCGATCGTTCCACACGCCGCCTCCTAAGCCCCGATCGGTCCAGGCGTCGTCTCCCAAGCCCCGATCTGTCCACGGGCCGTCTGCGAGCCGCGATCGGTAAAGCCGCCGTCATCAAGCCCCGATCCGTACACGCGTCGTCTCCGAGCCCCGATGGGTCCACGCGCCGTCGCCGAGCCTCGATCGGTCCACGCGCGACCTCCTGAGCCCCGATCGGTCCACGCGCCGTCTCCTGAGCCCCGATCGGTCCACGCGCCGTCGCCGAACCCCAATTGGTCCACGCGAAACCGCCTGAGCCCCAGTCGGTCCACGCGCTGTCTCCGAGCCCCGATCGGTCCACGTGCCGTCTCCCAGCCCCGATCAGTCCGTGCACCGTCTCCTGATCCCCATCGCTCCACGCGGCGTCTCCGGAGCCCCGATCGATCCACGCGAGTCTCCTGAGCCCCGGTCGGTCCGCGCACCGTCATCTGAGCCCCGATCGGTCGACGCGTCGTCTCCGAGACTCGATCGGTCCACGCCCCGTCGCCGAGCCTCGATCGGTCCAAGCGCGGCCTCCTGAGCCCCGGTCGGTTCACACACCGTCTCCGAGCCGCGATCGGTCCACGCATGGTCTCCTAAGCCCCGATCGGTTAACGTGCCGTCTCCGAACCCCGATCGGTCCACGCGCCGTCTCCTGGGCCCCGATGCGTCCACGCGCAGTCGCCGAGCCCCGATCGGTCCACGCGGGATCTCCTGAGCCCCGATCGGATCACGCGCCGTCTCCTAAGCCCCGATCAATCCACGCGCCGTCTCCGAGCGCCGCTCGGTTCACGCGCCGTCTCCTGTGCTCCGATCGTTCCACGCGCCGTCTCCGAGCCCCGATCGGTCCACGCGCCGTCTCCTGAGCCCCGATCGTTCCACACGCCGCCTCCTAAGCCCCGATCGGTCCAGGCGTCGTCTCCTAATCCCCGACCGGTCCACGCGCCGTCTCCTGAGCCCCGATCGGTCCACGCGCCGTCTCCTAAGCCCCGATCTGTCCACGGGCCGTCTCCGTGCCGCGATCGGTCCACGCGCCGTCGCCGAACCCCAATTGATCCACGCGCAACCGCCTGAGTCCCAATCGGTCCACGCGAGTCTCCTAAGCCCCGACCGGTCCACGCGCCGTCTCCTGAGCCCCTATCGCTCCACGCGTCGTCTCCGAGCCCCGATCGGTCCATGCGCCGTCGCCGAGCCATGATCGTTCCACGCGCGGCCTCCTGAGCCCCGTTCGCGTCACGCGCCGTATCCACGCCCCAATCGATCCACGCGCAGTCGCCGAGCCCCGATCGGTCCACGCGGGATCTCCTGAGCCCCAATCGGTCCACGCGCCTTCTCCTAAGCCCCGATCGGTCCACGCGCCGTCTCCGAGCGCCGATCGGTTCACGCGCCGTCTTCTAAGCCCCGATCGTTCCACACGCCGCTTCCGATCCCCGATCGGTCCACGCGCCGTCTCCTGAGCCCGGATCGGTCCACGCGTCGTGCTCGAATCCCCGATCCTCACACGCGTCGTCTCCGAGCCTCGATCGGTCCTCGCGTCGTCTCCTAAGCCCCGACTGGTCCACGCGCCGTATCCTGAGCCCTGGTCGGTTCACGCGCCGTCTCCGAGCCCCGATCGATCCACGCGTCGTCTTGTAAGCCCAGATGCCTCCCCGCGCCGTCTCCGAGCCACGATCGGTCCAGGCGCCGCTTCCTGAGCCCCGATCGGCCCTCGCGCCGTCTCCTGAGCCCCGATCCGTCCACGCGCAGTCGCCGAGCCCCGGTCGGTCCAGGCGCCGTCTCCTGAGCCCGGATCGTTCCACGCGTCGTCCCCGAATCCCCGATCCGTACACGCGTTGTCTCCGAGCCACGATGGGTCTATGCGTCGCTTCCTGAGCCCCGATCGGTCCTCGTGCCGTCTCCTAAACCCCAATCGGTCCACGCGCCGTCTCCTAAGCCCCGATCGATCCACGTGCCGTATCCGAGCGTCGATCGGTTCACGCGCCGTCTCCTTTGCTCCGATCGTTCCACGCGCCTTCTACGAGGCCCGATCGGTCCACGCATCGTCTCCTAAGCCCCGATCGGTTAACGCGCGGTCTCCGAGCCCCGATTGGTCCACACACCGTCTCCGAGCCCCGATCGGTCCGCATGCCGCATTCTAAGCCACGGTCCATCCACGCGCCGTCTTCGAGCACCGATCGGTTCACGCGTCGTCCCCTAATACCCGATCGGTCCACGCGTCTTCTCCTAAGCCCCGATCCGTCGACGCGTCGCCTCCTGAGCCCCGATTGATCCACGGGCCGCCTCCTGAGCCCCGATCGCTCCACGTGCCGTTTCCTGATCCCCGATCGGTCCACACGCCGTCTCCGAGCCCCGATCGGTCCGCGTGCCGGATTCTAAGCCACGGTCCATCCACGCGCCGTCTCCTGAGCCCCGGTCGGTCCACGCGCCGTCGCCGAACCCCAATTAGTCCACGCGCAACCTCCTAAGCCCCAGTCGGTACACGCGCTGTCTCCGAGCCCCGATCGGTCTACGTATCGTCGCCTAAGCCCCGCTCGGTTAACGCGTCGTTTCCGAGCTCCGATCGGTCTACGCGCCGTCTCCTGAGCCCCGATCGGTCCACGCGTCGTTCCCTAAGCCCCGATCCATCCACGCGCAGTCTGCTGAGCCCCGATCGGTCCACGCATCGTCTCCTAAGCCCCAGACGGTCCTCGTGCCGTCTCCGAACCCCGATCGGTCGACGCGCCGTCTCCGAGCGCCGATCGGTTCACGCGCCGTATTCTGAGCCCCGATCGTTCCACACGCCGCCTCCTAAGCCCCGATCAGTCCAGGCTTCGTCTCCTAAGCCCCGACCGGTCGTCGCGTCGTCTCCTGAGCCCCGGTCGGTTAACGCGCCGTCTCCGAGCCCAGATCGGTCCACGCGCAACCGCCTGAGCCCCAGTCGGTCCACGCGCTGTCTCCGAGCCCCGATCGGTCCACGCGTCGTCTCCGAGCACCGATTGGTCCACGCGCCGTCGCCGAGCCATGATCGGTCCACGCGCCGTCTCCTGGGCCCCGATGCGTCCACGCGCAGTCGCCGAGCCCCGATCGGTCCACGCGGGATCTCCTGAGCCCCGATCGGATCACGCGTCGTCTCCTAAGCCCCGATCAATCCACGCGCCGTCTCCGAGCGCCGCTCGGTTCACGCGCCGTCTCCTGTGCTCCGATCGTTCCACGCGCCGTCTCCGAGCACCGATCGGTCTACGCGCCGTCTCAAAGCGCCGATCATTTCACGCGCTGTCTCCTGAGCCCGGATCGGTCCACGCCACGTCTCCGAGCTCCGATCGGTCCACGCGCCGTTTCCGAGCCCCGATCGGTCCATACGTCGTCTCTGAGTTCGGATCGGTCCACGCGCCGTTTCCGAGCCCCGATCGGCCCGCGCGCCGTCTCCTGAGCCCCGGTGGGTCCACGCGCCGCCTCCTGAGCCCCGATCGGTGAACGCATCGTCTCCTAAGCCCCGATACGTTCACACGCCGTCTCCGAGCCCCGATCGGTCCACGCGCCGTCGCCGAGCCTCGATCGGTCCACGCGCGGCCTCCGTAGCCCCGGTCGGTCCACGCGCCGTCTCCGAGCCCCGATCGGTCCACGCTCCGTCTCCTGAGCCCGGATCGTTCCACGCGTCGTCTCCTGATCCCCGATCCGTAAACGCGTCGTCTCCGAGCCTCGATCGGTCCACACGCCGTGTCCGATCCCCGACCGGTCCGCGTGCCGCATTTTAAGCCGCGGTCCGTCTACGCGCCGTCTCCGATCACCGATCAGTCCACGCGCCGTCTCAAAGCGCCGATCATTTCACGCGCCGTCTCCTCAGCCCCGATCGTTCCACACGCCGCCTCCTAAGCCCCGATCGGTCCAGGCGTCGTCTCCCAAGCCCCGATCTGTCCACGGGCCGTCTGCGAGCCGCGATCGGTAAAGCCGCCGTCATCAAGCCCCGATCCGTACACACGTCGTCTCCGAGCCCCGATGGGTCCACGCGCCGTCGCCGAGCCTCGATCGGTCCACGCGCGACCTCCTGAGCCCCGATCGGTCCACGCGCCGTCTCCTGAGCCCCGATCGGTCCACGCGCCGTCGCCGAACCCCAATTGGTCCACGCGAAACCGCCTGAGCCCCAGTCGGTCCACGCGCTGTCTCCGAGCCCCGATCGGTCCACGTGCCGTCTCCCAGCCCCGATCAGTCCGTGCACCGTCTCCTGATCCCCATCGCTCCACGCGGCGTCTCCGGAGCCCCGATCGATCCACGCGAGTCTCCTGAGCCCCGGTCGGTCCGCGCACCGTCATCTGAGCCCCGATCGGTCGACGCGTCGTCTCCGAGACTCGATCGGTCCACGCCCCGTCGCCGAGCCTCGATCGGTCCAAGCGCGGCCTCCTGAGCCCCGGTCGGTTCACACACCGTCTCCGAGCCGCGATCGGTCCACGCATGGTCTCCTAAGCCCCGATCGGTTAACGTGCCGTCTCCGAACCCCGATCGGTCCACGCGCCGTCTCCTGGGCCCCGATGCGTCCACGCGCAGTCGCCGAGCCCCGATCGGTCCACGCGGGATCTCCTGAGCCCCGATCGGATCACGCGCCGTCTCCTAAGCCCCGATCAATCCACGCGCCGTCTCCGAGCGCCGCTCGGTTCACGCGCCGTCTCCTGTGCTCCGATCGTTCCACGCGCCGTCTCCGAGCCCCGATCGGTCCACGCGCCGTCTCCTGAGCCCCGATCGTTCCACACGCCGCCTCCTAAGCCCCGATCGGTCCAGGCGTCGTCTCCTAATCCCCGACCGGTCCACGCGCCGTCTCCTGAGCCCCGATCGGTCCACGCGCCGTCTCCTAAGCCCCGATCTGTCCACGGGCCGTCTCCGTGCCGCGATCGGTCCACGCGCCGTCGCCGAACCCCAATTGATCCACGCGCAACCGCCTGAGTCCCAATCGGTCCACGCGAGTCTCCTAAGCCCCGACCGGTCCACGCGCCGTCTCCTGAGCCCCTATCGCTCCACGCGTCGTCTCCGAGCCCCGATCGGTCCATGCGCCGTCGCCGAGCCATGATCGTTCCACGCGCGGCCTCCTGAGCCCCGTTCGCGTCACGCGCCGTATCCACGCCCCAATCGATCCACGCGCAGTCGCCGAGCCCCGATCGGTCCACGCGGGATCTCCTGAGCCCCAATCGGTCCACGCGCCTTCTCCTAAGCCCCGATCGGTCCACGCGCCGTCTCCGAGCGCCGATCGGTTCACGCGCCGTCTTCTAAGCCCCGATCGTTCCACACGCCGCTTCCGATCCCCGATCGGTCCACGCGCCGTCTCCTGAGCCCGGATCGGTCCACGCGTCGTGCTCGAATCCCCGATCCTCACACGCGTCGTCTCCGAGCCTCGATCGGTCCTCGCGTCGTCTCCTAAGCCCCGACTGGTCCACGCGCCGTATCCTGAGCCCTGGTCGGTTCACGCGCCGTCTCCGAGCCCCGATCGATCCACGCGTCGTCTTGTAAGCCCAGATGCCTCCACGCGCCGTCTCCGAGCCACGATCGGTCCAGGCGCCGCTTCCTGAGCCCCGGTCGGTCCACGCGCCGTCTCCTAAGCCCCAATCGCTCCAGGCGCCCTCTCCGAGCGCCGATCATTTCACGCGCTGTCTCCTGAGTCCCGATCGGTCCACGCACCGTCTCAGAGCGCCGTTCATTTCACGCGCCGTCTCCTGAGCCCCGATCGTTCCACGCGCCGTCTCCAAGACCCGATCGGTCCACGCGCCATCTCCTGAGGCCTAATCGGTCCACACGCTGTCTCGTGAGCCCCGATAGGTACACGCGTCGTCTCCTACGCCCCGATCGGTCCACGCCCCGTCTCCGAGCACCGATTGCTCCACGCGCCGTCGCCCGAACCCCAATTGGTCCACGCGCCGTCGCCCGAACCCCAATTGGTCCACGAGCAACCTCCTGAGCTCCAGTCGGTCCACGCGCAGTCGCCGAGCCCCGATCGATCCCCGCATCGTCTCCTAAGCCCCGATCGGTTGACGCGTCATTTACGAGCCCCGATCGGTCTACGCGCCGTCTCCTGAGCCCCGATCGGTCCACACGGCGTCTCCTAAGCCCCGATCCGTCCACGGGCCGTCTGTAAACCGCGATCGGTCAACGCTCCGTCACCAAGCCCCGATCCGTACAAGCGTCGTGTCCGAGCCCCGATCGGTTAACGCGCCGTCTCCGAGCCCCGATCGGCCCTCGCGCCGTCTCCTGAGCCCCGATCCGTCCACGCGCAGTCGCCGAGCCCCGGTCGGTCCAGGCGCCGTCTCCTGAGCCCGGATCGTTCCACGCGTCGTCCCCGAATCCCCGATCCGTACGCGCGTTGTCTCCGAGCCACGATGGGTCTATGCGTCGCTTCCTGAGCCCCGATCGGTCCTCGTGCCGTCTCCTAAACCCCAATCGGTCCACGCGCCGTCTCCTAAGCCCCGATCGATCCACGTGCCGTCTCCGAGCGTCGATCGGTTCACGCGCCGTCTCCTTTGCTCCGATCGTTCCACGCGCCTTCTACGAGGCCCGATCGGTCCACGCATCGTCTCCTAAGCCCCGATCGGTTAACGCGCGGTCTCCGAGCCCCGATTGGTCCACACACCGTCTCCGAGCCCCGATCGGTCCGCATGCCGCATTCTAAGCCACGGTCCATCCACGCGCCGTCTTCGAGCACCGATCGGTTCACGCGTCGTCCCCTAATACCCGATCGGTCCACGCGTCTTCTCCTAAGCCCCGATCCGTCGACGCGTCGCCTCCTGAGCTCCGATTGATCCACGGGCCGCCTCCTGAGCCCCGATCGCTCCACGTGCCGTTTCCTGATCCCCGATCGGTCCACACGCCGTCTCCGAGCCCCGATCGGTCCGCGTGCCGGATTCTAAGCCACGGTCCATCCACGCGCCGTCTCCTGAGCCCCGGTCGGTCCACGCGCCGTCGCCGAACCCCAATTAGTCCACGCGCAACCTCCTAAGCCCCAGTCGGTACACGCGCTGTCTCCGAGCCCCGATCGGTCTACGTATCGTCGCCTAAGCCCCGCTCGGTTAACGCGTCGTTTCCGAGCTCCGATCGGTCTACGCGCCGTATTCTGAGCCCCGATCGTTCCACACGCCGCCTCCTAAGCCCCGATCGGTCCAGGCTTCGTCTCCTAAGCCCCGACCGGTCGTCGCGTCGTCTCCTGAGCCCCGGTCGGTTAACGCGCCGTCTCCGAGCCCAGATCGGTCCACGCGCAACCGCCTGAGCCCCAGTCGGTCCACGCGCTGTCTCCGAGCCCCGATCGGTCCACGCGTCGTCTCCGAGCACCGATTGGTCCACGCGCCGTCGCCGAGCCATGATCGGTCCACGTGCGGCCTCCTGAGCCCCGATCGGTCCACGCGCCGTCGCCGAGCCGCGATCGGTCCACGCGCGGCCTCCTGAACCCCGATCGGTCCACGCGCCGTCACCGAGCCGCGATCGGTCCACGCGCGACCTCCTGAGCCCCGGTGCGTCCACGCGCCGCCTCCTGAGCCCCGATCGGTCAACGCATCGTCTCCTAAGCCCCGATACGTTCACACGCCGTCTCCGAGCCCCGATCGGTCCACGCGCCGTCGCCGAGCCTCGATCGGTCCACGCGCGGCCTCCGTAGCCCCGGTCAGTCCACGCGCCGTCTCCGAGCCCCGATCGGTCCACGCTCCGTCTCCTGAGCCCGGATCGTTCCACGCGTCGTCTCCTCATCCCCGATCCGTAAACGCGTCGTCTCCGAGCCTCGATCGGTCCACACGCCGCGTCCGATCCCCGACCGGTCCGCGTGCCGCATTCTAAGCCGCGGTCCGACCACGCGCCGCCTCCTGAGCCCCGATCGGTCAACGCATCGTCTCCTAAGCCCCGATCTGTACACGCGTCGTCTCCGACCCCGATCGGTTCACGCGCCGGCTCCGAGCCCTATCGGTCCACGCATCGTCTCCTAAGCCCCGATCGGTTAACGTGCCGTCTCCGAGCCCCGATTGGTCTACGCGCCGTCTCCTGAGCCCCGGTCGGTTCACGCGCCGTCCCCGAGCCACGATCGGTCCGTGCGCCGCTTCCAGAGCCCTATCGGTCCACGCGTCCTCTCCTGATCTCCTATTAGTCCACGCGCCATCTCCTAAGCCCCTATCGGTCCACGTGCCGTCTCCGCGCGCCGATCGATTCACGCGCCGTCTCCTGAGCCCCGATCGGTCGACGCGTCGTTCCCTAAGCTCCGATCCATCCACGCGCAGTCTCCTGAGCCCCGATCGGTCCACGCATCACCTTCTGAGCCCCAATCGGTTAACGCGCCGTCTCCTGAGCCCCGATCGTTCTACGCGCCGTCTCCGAGCCCCGATCCGTCCACGCGCAGTCGCCGAGCCCCGATCGGTTCACGCGCGGTCTCCTGAGCCCCAGTCGGTACACGCGCTGTCTCCGAGCCCCGATCGGTCCACGCATCGTCTCCTAAGCCCCGCTCGGTTAACGCGTCGTTTCGGAGCCCCGATCGGTCTACGCGTCGTCTCCTGAGCCGCGATCGGTCCACGCGCCGTCTCCTGAACCCCGCTCGGTCGATGCGTCGTCTTCTTTACCCCGATGCCTCCACGCGCCGTCTCCGAGCCACGATCGGTCCGTGCGCCGCTTCCACAACCCCGATCGGTCCACGCGTCACCTCCTGATCTCCGATCGGTCCACGCGCCGTCTCCTAAGCCCCGATCGGTCCACGCGCCGTCTCCGAGCGCCGAACGATCCACGCGCAGCCTCCTGAGCCCCGATCGGTCTACGCGCCGTCGCCGAGCCGCGATCCTTCTACGCGCCGCTCCGAGCCCCGATCGGTCTACGTATCGTCGCCTAAGCCCCGCTCGGTTAACGCGTCGTTTCCGAGCTCCGATCGGTCTACGCGCCGTCTCCTGAGCCCCGATCGGTCCACGCGTCGTTCCCTAAGCCCCGATCCATCCACGCGCAGTCTGCTGAGCCCCGATCGGTCCACGCATCGTCTCCTAAGCCCCAGACGGTCCTCGTGCCGTCTCCGAACCCCGATCGGTCGACGCGCCGTCTCCGAGCGCCGATCGGTTCACGCGCCGTATTCTGAGCCCCGATCGTTCCACACGCCGCCTCCTAAGCCCCGATCGGTCCAGGCTTCGTCTCCTAAGCCCCGACCGGTCGTCGCGTCGTCTCCTGTGCCCCGGTCGGTTAACGCGCCGTCTCCGAGCCCAGATCGGTCCACGCGCAACCGCCTGAGCCCCAGTCGGTCCACGCGCTGTCTCCGAGCCCCGATCGGTCCACGCGTCGTCTCCGAGCACCGATTGGTCCACGCGCCGTCGCCGAGCCATGATGGGTCCACGTGCGGCCTCCTGAGCCCCGATCGGTCCACGCGCCGTCGCCGAGCCGCGATCGGTCCACGCGCGGCCTCCTGAACCCCGATCGGTCCACGCGCCGTCACCGAGCCGCGATCGGTCCACGCGCGACCTCCTGAGCCCCGGTGCGTCCACGCGCCGCCTCCTGAGCCCCGATCGGTCAACGCATCGTCTCCTAAGCCCCGATACGTTCACACGCCGTCTCCGAGCCCCGATCCGTCCACGCGCAGTCGCCGAGCCCCGATCGGTTCACGCGCGGTCTCCTGAGCCCCAGTCGGTACACGCGCTGTCTCCGAGCCCCGATCGGTCCACGCATCGTCTCCTAAGCCCCGCTCGGTTAACGCGTCGTTTCGGAGCCCCGATCGGTCTACGCGTCGTCTCCTGAGCCGCGATCGGTCCACGCGCCGTCTCCTGAACCCCGCTCGGTCGATGCGTCGTCTTCTTTACCCCGATGCCTCCACGCGCCGTCTCCGAGCCACGATCGGTCCGTGCGCCGCTTCCACAACCCCGATCGGTCCACGCGTCACCTCCTGATCTCCGATCGGTCCACGCGCCGTCTCCTAAGCCCCGATCGGTCCACGCGCCGTCTCCGAGCGCCGATCGATCCACGCGCAGCCTCCTGAGCCCCGATCGGTCTACGCGCCGTCGCCGAGCCGCGATCCTTCTACGCGCCGCTCCGAGCCCCGATCGGTCCACGCGCCGTCGCCGAGCTATGATCAGTCCACGCGCGGCCTCCTGAGCCCCGATCGGTCCACGCGCCGTCTCCGAACCGCGATCGGTCCACGCGCGGCCTCCTGAGGCCCGATTGGTTCACGCGCCGTATCCGAGCCCCAATCGGTCCACGCGCCGTCTCCTGAGCCCCGATCGGTCCACGCGCGGCCTCCTGAGGCCCGATCGGTCCACGCGCCGTCGCCGAGCCGCGATCGGTCCACGCGCGGCCTCCTGAGGCCCGATTGGTTCACGCGCCGTATCCGAGCCCCAATCGGTCCACGCGCCGTCTCCTGAGCCCCGATCGGTCCTCGCGCCGTCGCCGAGCCGCGATCGGTCCACGCGTGGTCTCCGAGCCCCGATCGGTCTACGCGCCGTCGCCGCGCCATGATCGGTCCACGCGCGGCCTCCTGAGCCCCGATCGGTCCACGCGCCGTCGCCGAGCCGCGATCGGTTCTCGGGCGGCCTCCTGAGCCCCGGTCGGGCCACGCGCCGTCTCCTGAGTTCCGATCAGTCCACGCGTCGTCTCCTAAGCCCCAATCGGTCCACGCGCCGCCTCCGGAGCCCCGATCGATCCACGCGAATCTCCTGAGCTCCGGTCGGTCGACGCGCCGTCTCCTCAGCCCCGATCGGTCCACGCGTCGTCTCCTAAGCCCCGATCCGTCGAGGCGTCGTCTCCGGAGCCCCGATCAATTGACGTGTCTTCTTCTGAGCCCCGATCGCTCCTCGCGCCGTCTTCATAGCCCGGATGCCTCCACGCGCCGTCTCCGAGCCACGATCGGTCCAGGCGCCGCTTCCTGCGCCCCGATCGGTACACGCGTAGTCTCCTAAGCCCCGATCGGTCCACACGTCGTCTCCGAGCTCTGATCGGTCCACACGCCGTTTCCTGAGCCCCGATCGGTCCATGCGTCGTCTTCTTAGCCTCGATGCCTCCACGCGTCGTCTCCGAGCTACGATCGGTCCAGGCGCGGCTTCCTGAGCCCCGATCGGTCCACGCGCCGTATCCTAAGCCGCGATCGGTCCACGCGCCGTCTCCTGAGCCCCAATCGGTCCACACGCTGTCTCGTGAGCCCCGATAGGTACACGCGCCGTCTCCGAGCCCCCATCGGTCCACGCGTTGTCTCCTAAGCCCCGATCGGTCCACGCGCCATCTCCGAGCCCCGATCGGTTCACGCATCGTCTCCTAAGCCCCGATCGGTTAACGCGCCGTCTCCGAGCGCCGAGCGGTCCACGCGCCGTCTCCGAGCCCCGATCGGTCCGCGCACCGTCTCCTGATCCCCATCGCTCCACGCGGCGCCTCCTGAGTCACGATCGGTCAACGCGTCGTGTCCTAAGCCCTGATCGGTCCACGTGCCGTCTCCGAGCCCCGATGGGTCCAAGCGCCGCATCCTGAGCCCCGATCGGACGACGCGTCGTCTCCTGAGCCCGGATCGGTCCACCCGTCGTCCTCGAATCCCCTATCCGCACACGCGTCGTCTCCGAGCCTCGATCGGTCCACGCGTCGTCTCCTAAGCCCCGACCGGTCCACGCACCGTCTCCTGAGCCCCGATCAGTCCACGCGCCGTCTCCTTAGCCGCGATCCGTCCACGGGCCGTCTCCGCGCTGCTATCGGTAAACGCGCCGTCACCAAGCCCAGATCTGTACACGCGTCGTCTCCGAGCCCCGATCGGTCCACGCGCCGTCGCCGAGCCTCGATCGGTCCACGCGCAGCCTCCTGAGCCCCGATCGGTCCACGCGCCGGCTCCGAGCCCGATCGGTCCACGCATCGTCTCCTAAGCCCCGATCGGTCCACGCGCCGTCTCCTGAGCCCCGATCGGTCCACGCGCGATCTCCTCAGCCCCGATCGGTCCACGCGTCGTCTCCGAGCACCGATCGGTCCACGCGCCGTCTCAGAGCGCCGATCATTTCACGCCCCGTTTCCTGAGCTCCGATCGTTCCACGCGCCGTCTCCGAGCCCCGATCGGTCCAAGCGCCGTCTCCTGAGCCCCGATCGGTCCACGCCCCGTCTCCTGAGCCCCAATCGGTCCACACGCTGTCTCGTGAGCCCCGATAGGTACACGCGCCGTCTCCGAGCCCCCATCGGTCCACGCGTTGTCTCCTAAGCCCCGATCGGTCCACGCGCCATCTCCGAGCCCCGATCGGTTCACGCATCGTCTCCTAAGCCCCGATCGTTTAACGCGCCGTCTCCGAGCGCCGAGCGGTCCACGCGCCGTCTCCGAGCCCCGATCGGTCCACGCACCGTGTCCTGATCCCCATCGGTCCACGCGGCGCCTCCGGAGCCCCGATCGATCTACGCGAGGCTTCTGAACCCCGGTCCGTCCACGCGCCGTCTCCTAAGCCCCGATCGGTTAACGCGCCGTCTCCGAGCCCCGATCAGTCCACGCGCCGTCTCCTGAGCCCCGGTCGGTTCATGCGCCGTCTCCGAGCCCCGATCGATCCACGCGTCGTCTTGTAAGCCCAGATGCCTTCTCGCGCCGTCTCCGGGCCACGATTGGTCCAGGCGCCGCTTCCTGAGCCACGATCGGTCCACGCGCCTTCTCCGAGCCCCGATCGGTCCACGCGCCGTCTCCTGAGCCCCGATCGGTCCACGCGCCGTCGCCGAACCCCAATTGGTCCACACGAAACCGCCTGAGCCCCAGTCGGTCCACGCGTCGTCTCCGAGCCCCGATCGGTCCACGCGCCGTCGCCGAGCCTCGATCGGTCCACGCGCAGCCTCCTGAGCCCCGATTGATCCACGGGCCGCCTCCTGAGCCCCGATCGCTCCACGTGCCGTTTCCTGATCCCTGATCGGTCCACGCGCTGTCTCCTGAGCCCCGATGGATCCACGGGTCTTCCCCTGAGCCCCGACCGCTCCACGCGCCGTCTCCTGAGCCCGGATCGGTCCACGCGTCGTTTCCGAGCACCGATCGTTCCACACGCCCCCTCCTAAGCCCCGATCTGTCCAGGCGTCGTCTCCTAAGCCCCGACCGGTCCACGCGCCGTCTCCTGAGCCCCGATCGGTCCACGCACCGCCTCCTGATCCCCATCGGTCCACGCGCCGTCTCCTGAGCGACGATCGATCCACATGCCGTCTCCGAGCCCCGATCGGTCCGCGTGCCGCATTCTAAGCCACGGTCCATCCACGCGCCGTCTCCGAGCCCCGATCGGTCGACGCGTCGTCTTCTGAGCCCCGATCGACCCACGCGTCGTCTCCTGAGCCCCGACCGCTCCACACGCCCTTTCCTGAGCCCCGATCGGCCGACGCGTCGTCTCCTAAGCCCCGACCGGTTCACGCGCGGTCTCCTGTGCACCGATCGAATCTCGTGCCGTCTCCTAAGCCCCGATCGGTCCACACGTCGTCTCCTAAGCCCCAATCGGTCCACGCGTCGTCTCCTATGCCCCGATCCGTCGCCGCGTCGTCTCCTGAGCCCCGATCAATTGACGCGTCTTCTCCAGAGCCCCGATCGCTCCTCGCGCAGTCTCGTGAGCCCTGCTCGGTCCATGCGTCGTCTTCTTAGCCCCGATGCCTCCACGCGTCGTCTCCTAAGCCCCGATCGGTCCACGCGCCGTCTCCGGGCCCCGATCGGTCCACGCACCATCTCCTGCTCTCCAATCGGTCCACGCGCCGCCTCCGGAGCCCCGATCGATCGACGCTAGGCTCCTGAGCCCCGGCCGGTCCGCGCGCCGTCTCCTGAGCCCCGAACGGTCGACGCGTCGTCTCCTGAGCCCCGATCGATCCACGCGCCGTCTCCTAAGCCCCGATCGATCCACGCGCCGTCTCCTAATCCCCAATCTGTCCACGACCCGTCTCCGGGCCCCGATCGGTGCACGCGCCGTCTCCTAAGCCCCGATCGGGCCACGCGCCGTCGCCGAACACCAATTGGTCCACGCGAAACCGCCTGAGCCCCAGTCGGTCCACGCGCTGTCTCCGAGCCCCGATCGGTCCACGCGTCGTCTCCGAGCCCCGATCGGTCCACGCGCCGTCGCCGAGTCATGATCTGTCCACGCGCGGCCTCCTGAGACCCGATCGGTCCACGCGCGGTCGCGAGCCGCGATCGGTCCACGCGCGGCCTCCTGAGCCCCGATTGGTTCACGCGCCGTATCCGAGCCCCAATCGGTCCACGCGCTGTCTCCGAGCCCTGATCGGTCCACGCGTCGTCTCCGAGCCCCGATCGGTCTAAGCACCGTCGCCGAGCCATGATCGGTCCACGCGCGGCCTCCTGAGCCCCGATCGGTCCACGCGCCGCCGCCGAGCCGCGATCGGTTCTCGCGCGGCCTCCTGAGCCCCGGTCGGTCTGCTGCCGCCTACGGAGCCCCGATCGATCCACGCGATTCTCCTGAGCTCCGGTCGGTCGACGCGCCGTCTCCTGAGCCCCGATCGGTCCACGCGTCGTCTCCTAAGCCCCGATTCGTCGACGCGTCATCCCCTGAGCCCCGATCAATTGACGCGTCTTCTCCTGAGCCCCAATCGGTCCACGCGTCGTCTCCTATGCCCCGATCCGTCGCCGCGTCGTCTCCTGAGCCCCGATCAATTGACGCGTCTTCTCCAGAGCCCCGATCGCTCCTCGCGCCGTCTCGTGAGCCCTGCTCGGTCCATGCGTCGTCTTCTTAGCCCCGATGCCTCCACGCGTCGTCTCCTAAGCCCCGATCGGTCCACGCGCCGTCTCCGGGCCCCGATCGGTCCACGCACCATCTCCTGCTCTCCAATCGGTCCACGCGCCGCCTCCGGAGCCCCGATCGATCGACGCTAGGCTCCTGAGCCCCGGCCGGTCCGCGCGCCGTCTCCTGAGCCCCGAACGGTCGACGCGTCGTCTCCTGAGCCCCGATCGATCCACGCGCCGTCTCCTAAGCCCCGATCGATCCACGCGCCGTCTCCTAATCCCCAATCTGTCCACGACCCGTCTCCGGGCCCCGATCGGTGCACGCGCCGTCTCCTAAGCCCCGATCGGGCCACGCGCCGTCGCCGAACACCAATTGGTCCACGCGAAACCGCCTGAGCCCCAGTCGGTCCACGCGCTGTCTCCGAGCCCCGATCGGTCCACGCGTCGTCTCCGAGCCCCGATCGGTCCACGCGCCGTCGCCGAGTCATGATCTGTCCACGCGCGGCCTCCTGAGACCCGATCGGTCCACGCGCGGTCGCGAGCCGCGATCGGTCCACGCGCGGCCTCCTGAGCCCCGATTGGTTCACGCGCCGTATCCGAGCCCCAATCGGTCTACGCGCTGTCTCCGAGCCCTGATCGGTCCACGCGTCGTCTCCGAGCCCCGATCGGTCTAAGCACCGTCGCCGAGCCATGATCGGTCCACGCGCGGCCTCCTGAGCCCCGATCGGTCCACGCGCCGTCGCCGAGCCGCGATCGGTTCTCGCGCGGCCTCCTGAGCCCCGGTCGGTCCACGCGCCGCCTACGGAGCCCCGATCGATCCACGCGATTCTCCTGAGCTCCGGTCGGTCGACGCACCGCCTCCTGATCCCCATCGGTCCACGCGCCGTCTCCTGAGCCACGATCGATCCACATGCCGTCTCCGAGCCCCGATCGGTCCGCGTGCCGCATTCTAAGCCACGGTCCATCCACGCGCCGTCTCCGAGCCCCGATCGGTCGACGCGTCGTCTCCTGAGCCCCGATCGATCCACGGGTCTTCCCCTGAGCCCCGACCGCTCCACGCGCCGTCTCCTGAGCCCGGATCGGTCCACGCGTCGTCTCCGAGCCCCGATCGGTCCACGCGCCGTCCCCGAGCCCCGATCGGTCCACGCGCCGTTTCCTGAGCCCCGATACGTCCACGCGCAGGCGCCGAGCCCTGATCGGTCCACGCGCTGTCTCCTGAGCCCCGATGGATCCACGGGTCTTCCCCTGAGCCCCGACCGCTCCACGCGCCGTCTCCTGAGCCCGGATCGGTCCACGCGTCGTTTCCGAGCACCGATCGTTCCACACGCCCCCTCCTAAGCCCCGATCTGTCCAGGCGTCGTCTCCTAAGCCCCGACCGGTCCACGCGCCGTCTCCTGAGCCCCGATCGGTCCACGCACCGCCTCCTGATCCCCATCGGTCCACGCGCCGTCTCCTGAGCGACGATCGATCCACATGCCGTCTCCGAGCCCCGATCGGTCCGCGTGCCGCATTCTAAGCCACGGTCCATCCACGCGCCGTCTCCGAGCCCCGATCGGTCGACGCGTCGTCTTCTGAGCCCCGATCGACCCACGCGTCGTCTCCTGAGCCCCGACCGCTCCACACGCCCTTTCCTGAGCCCCGATCGGCCGACGCGTCGTCTCCTAAGCCCCGACCGGTTCACGCGCGGTCTCCTGTGCACCGATCGAATCTCGTGCCGTCTCCTAAGCCCCGATCGGTCCACACGTCGTCTCCTAAGCCCCAATCGGTCCACGCGTCGTCTCCTATGCCCCGATCCGTCGCCGCGTCGTCTCCTGAGCCCCGATCAATTGACGCGTCTTCTCCAGAGCCCCGATCGCTCCTCGCGCAGTCTCGTGAGCCCTGCTCGGTCCATGCGTCGTCTTCTTAGCCCCGATGCCTCCACGCGTCGTCTCCTAAGCCCCGATCGGTCCACGCGCCGTCTCCGGGCCCCGATCGGTCCACGCACCATCTCCTGCTCTCCAATCGGTCCACGCGCCGCCTCCGGAGCCCCGATCGATCGACGCTAGGCTCCTGAGCCCCGGCCGGTCCGCGCGCCGTCTCCTGAGCCCCGAACGGTCGACGCGTCGTCTCCTGAGCCCCGATCGATCCACGCGCCGTCTCCTAAGCCCCGATCGATCCACGCGCCGTCTCCTAATCCCCAATCTGTCCACGACCCGTCTCCGGGCCCCGATCGGTGCACGCGCCGTCTCCTAAGCCCCAATCGGGCCACGCGCCGTCGCCGAACACCAATTGGTCCACGCGAAACCGCCTGAGCCCCAGTCGGTCCACGCGCTGTCTCCGAGCCCCGATCGGTCCACGCGTCGTCTCCGAGCCCCGATCGGTCCACGCGCCGTCGCCGAGTCATGATCTGTCCACGCGCGGCCTCCTGAGACCCGATCGGTCCACGCGCGGTCGCGAGCCGCGATCGGTCCACGCGCGGCCTCCTGAGCCCCGATTGGTTCACGCGCCGTATCCGAGCCCCAATCGGTCCACGCGCTGTCTCCGAGCCCTGATCGGTCCACGCGTCGTCTCCGAGCCCCGATCGGTCTAAGCACCGTCGCCGAGCCATGATCGGTCCACGCGCGGCCTCCTGAGCCCCGATCGGTCCACGCGCCGCCGCCGAGCCGCGATCGGTTCTCGCGCGGCCTCCTGAGCCCCGGTCGGTCCGCTGCCGCCTACGGAGCCCCGATCGATCCACGCGATTCTCCTGAGCTCCGGTCGGTCGACGCGCCGTCTCCTGAGCCCCGATCGGTCCACGCGTCGTCTCCTAAGCCCCGATTCGTCGACGCGTCATCCCCTGAGCCCCGATCAATTGACGCGTCTTCTCCTGAGCCCCAATCGGTCCACGCGTCGTCTCCTATGCCCCGATCCCTCGCCGCGTCGTCTCCTGAGCCCCGATCAATTGACGCGTCTTCTCCAGAGCCCCGATCGCTCCTCGCGCCGTCTCGTGAGCCCTGCTCGGTCCATGCGTCGTCTTCTTAGCCCCGATGCCTCCACGCGTCGTCTCCTAAGCCCCGATCGGTCCACGCGCCGTCTCCGGGCCCCGATCGGTCCACGCACCATCTCCTGCTCTCCAATCGGTCCACGCGCCGCCTCCGGAGCCCCGATCGATCGACGCTAGGCTCCTGAGCCCCGGCCGGTCCGCGCGCCGTCTCCTGAGCCCCGAACGGTCGACGCGTCGTCTCCTGAGCCCCGATCGATCCACGCGCCGTCTCCTAAGCCCCGATCGATCCACGCGCCGTCTCCTAATCCCCAATCTGTCCACGACCCGTCTCCGGGCCCCGATCGGTGCACGCGCCGTCTCCTAAGCCCCGATCGGGCCACGCGCCGTCGCCGAACACCAATTGGTCCACGCGAAACCGCCTGAGCCCCAGTCGGTCCACGCGCTGTCTCCGAGCCCCGATCGGTCCACGCGTCGTCTCCGAGCCCCGATCGGTCCACGCGCCGTCGCCGAGTCATGATCTGTCCACGCGCGGCCTCCTGAGACCCGATCGGTCCACGCGCGGTCGCGAGCCGCGATCGGTCCACGCGCGGCCTCCTGAGCCCCGATCGTTCCACGTGCCGTCTCCGAGCCCCGATCGCTCCACGCGCCGTCTCCGAGCCCCGATCGGTCCACGCGCCGTCACCTGAGCCCCGATCGTTCCACGCCCCGTCTCCGAGCCCCGATCGGTCCACGCGCCGTCTCCTAAGCCCCGATCGGTCCACGCGCCTTCTCCTTATCCCCGATCGGTCCACGCGCCGTCTCGGAGCGCCGATTGGTTCACGCGCAGTCTCCTGAGCCCCGATCGCTCCACGCGCCGTCTCCTGAGCCCCGATCGTTCCACGCGCCTTCTCCTAAGCCCCGATCGATCCACGCGAGTCTCCTGAGCCCCCGTCGGTCCGCGCACCGTCATCTGAGCCCCGATCGGTCGACGCGTCGTCTCCGAGACTCGATCGGTCCACGCCCCGTCGCCGAGCCCCGATCGGTCCAGGCGTGGCCTCCTGAGCCGCGGTCGGTCCACGCGCCGTTTCCTGAGCCCCGATCGGTCCACGCGTCGTCTTCTAAGCCCAGATGCCTCCTTGCGCCGTCTCCCCACCACGATCGGTGCAGGCGCCGCTTCCTGAGCCCCGATCGGTCCACGCGTCGTCTCCTGAGCCCCGATTGGTTCACGCGCCGTATCCGAGCCCCAATCGGTCCACGCGCTGTCTCCGAGCCCTGATCGGTCCACGCGTCGTCTCCGAGCCCCGATCGGTCTAAGCACCGTCGCCGAGCCATGATCGGTCCACGCGCGGCCTCCTGAGCCCCGATCGGTCCACGCGCCGTCGCCGAGCCGCGATCGGTTCTCGCGCGGCCTCCTGAGCCCCGGTCGGTCCACGCGCCGCCTCCGGAGCCCCGATCGATCGACGCTAGGCTCCTGAGCCCCGGCCGGTCCGCGCGCCGTCTCCTGAGCCCCGAACGGTCGACGCGTCGTCTCCTGAGCCCCGATCGATCCACGCGCCGTCTCCTAAGCCCCGATCGATCCACGCGCCGTCTCCTAATCCCCAATCTGTCCACGACCCGTCTCCGGGCCCCGATCGGTGCACGCGCCGTCTCCTAAGCCCCGATCGGGCCACGCGCCGTCGCCGAACACCAATTGGTCCACGCGAAACCGCCTGAGCCCCAGTCGGTCCACGCGCTATCTCCGAGCCCCGATCGGTCCACGCGTCGTCTCCGAGCCCCGATCGGTCCACGCGCCGTCGCCGAGTCATGATCTGTCCACGCGCGGCCTCCTGAGACCCGATCGGTCCACGCGCGGTCGCGAGCCGCGATCGGTCCACGCGCGGCCTCCTGAGCCCCGATCGTTCCACGTGCCGTCTCCGAGCCCCGATCGCTCCACGCGCCGTCTCCGAGCCCCGATCGGTCCACGCGCCGTCACCTGAGCCCCGATCGTTCCACGCCCCGTCTCCGAGCCCCGATCGGTCCACGCGCCGTCTCCTAAGCCCCGATCGGTCCACGCGCCTTCTCCTTATCCCCGATCGGTCCACGCGCCGTCTCGGAGCGCCGATTGGTTCACGCGCAGTCTCCTGAGCCCCGATCGCTCCACGCGCCGTCTCCTGAGCCCCGATCGTTCCACGCGCCTTCTCCTAAGCCCCGATCGATCCACGCGAGTCTCCTGAGCCCCCGTCGGTCCGCGCACCGTCATCTGAGCCCCGATCGGTCGACGCGTCGTCTCCGAGACTCGATCGATCCACGCCTTGTCGCCGAGCCCCGATCGGTCCAGGCGTGGCCTCCTGAGCCGCGGTCGGTCCACGCACCGTTTCCTGAGCCCCGATCGGTCCACGCGTCGTCTTCTAAGCCCAGATGCCTCCTTGCGCCGTCTCCCCACCACGATCGGTGCAGGCGCCGCTTCCTGAGCCCCGATCGGTCCACGCGTCGTCTCCTGAGCCCCGATTGGTTCACGCGCCGTATCCGAGCCCCAATCGGTCCACGCGCTGTCTCCGAGCCCTGATCGGTCCACGCGTCGTCTCCGAGCCCCGATCGGTCTAAGCACCGTCGCCGAGCCATGATCGGTCCACGCGCGGCCTCCTGAGCCCCGATCGGTCCACGCGCCGTCGCCGAGCCGCGATCGGTTCTCGCGCGGCCTCCTGAGCCCCGGTCGGTCCACGCGCCGCCTACGGAGCCCCGATCGATCCACGCGATTCTCCTGAGCTCCGGTCGGTCGACGCACCGCCTCCTGATCCCCATCGGTCCACGCGCCGTCTCCTGAGCCACGATCGATCCACATGCCGTCTCCGAGCCCCGATCGGTCCGCGTGCCGCATTCTAAGCCACGGTCCATCCACGCGCCGTCTCCGAGCCCCGATCGGTCGACGCGTCGTCTCCTGAGCCCCGATCGATCCACGGGTCTTCCCCTGAGCCCCGACCGCTCCACGCGCCGTCTCCTGAGCCCGGATCGGTCCACGCGTCGTCTCCGAGCCCCGATCGGTCCACGCGCCGTCCCCGAGCCCCGATCGGTCCACGCGCCGTTTCCTGAGCCCCGATACGTCCACGCGCAGGCGCCGAGCCCTGATCGGTCCACGCGCTGTCTCCTGAGCCCCGATGGATCCACGGGTCTTCCCCTGAGCCCCGACCGCTCCACGCGCCGTCTCCTGAGCCCGGATCGGTCCACGCGTCGTTTCCGAGCACCGATCGTTCCACACGCCCCCTCCTAAGCCACGATCTGTCCAGGCGTCGTCTCCTAAGCCCCGACCGGTCCACGCGCCGTCTCCTGAGCCCCGATCGGTCCACGCACCGCCTCCTGATCCCCATCGGTCCACGCGCCGTCTCCTGAGCGACGATCGATCCACATGCCGTCTCCGAGCCCCGATCGGTCCGCGTGCCGCATTCTAAGCCACGGTCCATCCACGCGCCGTCTCCGAGCCCCGATCGGTCGACGCGTCGTCTTCTGAGCCCCGATCGACCCACGCGTCGTCTCCTGAGCCCCGACCGCTCCACACGCCCTTTCCTGAGCCCCGATCGGCCGACGCGTCGTCTCCTAAGCCCCGACCGGTTCACGCGCGGTCTCCTGTGCACCGATCGAATCTCGTGCCGTCTCCTAAGCCCCGATCGGTCCACACGTCGTCTCCTAAGCCCCAATCGGTCCACGCGTCGTCTCCTATGCGCCGATCCGTCGCCGCGTCGTCTCCTGAGCCCCGATCAATTGACGCGTCTTCTCCAGAGCCCCGATCGCTCCTCGCGCCGTCTCGTGAGCCCTGCTCGGTCCATGCGTCGTCTTCTTAGCCCCGATGCCTCCACGCGTCGTCTCCTAAGCCCCGATCGGTCCACGCGCCGTCTCCGGGCCCCGATCGGTCCACGCACCATCTCCTGCTCTCCAATCGGTCCACGCGCCGCCTCCGGAGCCCCGATCGATCGACGCTAGGCTCCTGAGCCCCGGCCGGTCCGCGCGCCGTCTCCTGAGCCCCGAACGGTCGACGCGTCGTCTCCTGAGCCCCGATCGATCCACGCGCCGTCTCCTAAGCCCCGATCGATCCACGCGCCGTCTCCTAATCCCCAATCTGTCCACGACCCGTCTCCGGGCCCCGATCGGTGCACGCGCCGTCTCCTAAGCCCCGATCGGGCCACGCGCCGTCGCCGAACACCAATTGGTCCACGCGAAACCGCCTGAGCCCCAGTCGGTCCACGCGCTGTCTCCGAGCCCCGATCGGTCCACGCGTCGTCTCCGAGCCCCGATCGGTCCACGCGCCGTCGCCGAGTCATGATCTGTCCACGCGCGGCCTCCTGAGACCCGATCGGTCCACGCGCGGTCGCGAGCCGCGATCGGTCCACGCGCGGCCTCCTGAGCCCCGATTGGTTCACGCGCCGTATCCGAGCCCCAATCGGTCCACGCGCTGTCTCCGAGCCCTGATCGGTCCACGCGTCGTCTCCGAGCCCCGATCGGTCTAAGCACCGTCGCCGAGCCATGATCGGTCCACGCGCGGCCTCCTGAGCCCCGATCGGTCCACGCGCCGCCGCCGAGCCGCGATCGGTTCTCGCGCGGCCTCCTGAGCCCCGGTCGGTCCGCTGCCGCCTACGGAGCCCCGATCGATCCACGCGATTCTCCTGAGCTCCGGTCGGTCGACGCGCCGTCTCCTGAGCCCCGATCGGTCCGGGCGTCGTCTCCTAAGCCCCGATTCGTCGACGCGTCATCCCCTGAGCCCCGATCAATTGACGCGTCTTCGCCTGAGCCCCGATCGCTTCTCGTGCCGCCTCCTGAGCCCCACTCCGTCGAGGCGTCGTCTCCGGAGCCCCGATCAATTGACGTGTCTTCTCCTGAGCCCCGATCGCTCCTCGCGCCGTCTCCTGAACCCCGCTCGGTCAATGCGTCGTCTTCTTAGCACGGGTGCCTCTACGCGCCGTCACCGAGCCACGATGGGTCCAGGCGCCGCTTCCTGCGCCCCGATCGGTCCACGCGCCGTCTCCTAAGCCCCAATCGGTCCACGCGGCGTCTCCGAGCGCCGATCATTTAACGCGCCGTCTCCTGAGACCCGATCGTACCACGCGCCGTCTCCGAGCCCCGCTCCATCCACGCGTCGTCTCCTAAGCCCCGAACGGTCCACGCGCCGTCTCCTAAGCCCCGATTGATCCACGCGCCCTCTCCCAGTCCCGATCGATCCACGCGCCGTCTCATGAGTCCCGATCGATCCACGGGTCTTCCCCTGAGCCCCGACCGCTCCACGCGCCGTCTCCTGAGCCCGGATCGGTCCACGCGTCGTCTCCGAGCCCCGATCGGTCCACGCGCCGTCCCCGAGCCCCGATCGGTCCACGCGCCGTTTCCTGAGCCCCGATACGTCCACGCGCAGGCGCCGAGCCCTGATCGGTCCACGCGCTGTCTCCTGAGCCCCGATGGATCCACGGGTCTTCCCCTGAGCCCCGACCGCTCCACGCGCCGTCTCCTGAGCCCGGATCGTTCCACGCGCCGTCTCCTGAGCCCCGATACGTCCACGCGCAGTCGCCGAGCCCCGATCGGTCCACGCATCGTCTCCTAAGCCCCGATCCATCGACGCGTAATTTCCTGAGCCCCGATCGCTCCACGCGCCGTTTTCTGAGCACCGTTCGGTCCACGCGTCGTCTTCAAAGCCCCGATGCCTCCACGCGCCGTCTCCGAGCGCCGATCGGTTCACACGCCGTCTCCTGAGCCCCGATCGTTCCACGCGCCGTCTCCGAGCTCCGATCGGCCCACGCGCCGTCTCCTAAGCCCCGATCGGTCCAAGCGCCTTCTCCTAAGCCCCGATCGGTCCACGCGCCGTCTCCGAGCCCCGATCGGTCCACGCGCCGTCTCCTGAGCCCCGATCGTTCCACGCATCGTCTCCGAACCCCGATGGGTCCACGCGTCGTCTCCTAAGACCCGATCGGTCCACGTATCGTCTCCTAAGCCCCGATCGGTCCACACGCCGTCTCCGAGCCCCGATGGGTCCACGCGTCGCCTCCTGAGCCCCGGTCGGTCCACGCGCCGTCTCCTGAGCCCCGATGGGTCCACGCGTCGCCTCCTGAGCCCCGGTCGGTCCACGCGCCGTCTCCTGAGCCCCGATCGGTCCACGCGTCGTCTCCTAAGCCCCGATTGGTTCACGCATCGACTCCTGAACCCCGATCGGTCCACGCGCCGTCTCCTGAACCCGGATACGTCCACGCGCAGTCGCCGAGCCCTGATCGGTCCACGCGTCATCGCCGACCCTCGATCGGTCCACGCGTGGCCTCCTGAGCCCCGGTCGGTTCACGCGCCGTCTCCGAGCCCCGATCGATCCACGCGTCTTTTCTAAGCCCAGCTGCTTCCTCGCACCGTCTCCGAGCCACGATCGGTCCAGGCGCCGCTTCCTGATCCCCGATCGGTCCCGGCGTTATCTCCTAAGCCCCGACCGGTCCACGCGCCGTCTCTGAGCCCCGATACGTCCACGCGTAGTCGCCGAGTCCAGATTGATCCACGCACGGTCTCCTGAGCCCCGATCGGTCCACGCGCCGTCGCCCAGCCTGGATCGGTCCACGCGCGGCCTCCTGAGCCCCGGTCGGTCCACTCGTCGTCTCCTAAGCCCCGATCCGTCCACGGGCCGTCTCCGAGCCGCGATCGGTAAACGCGCCGTCACCAAGCCCCGATCCGTACACGCGTCGTCTCCGAGCCCCGATCGGTCCACGCGCCGTCTCCGAGCCCAGATCGGTCCACGCGCCGTCGCCGAGCCCCGATCGGTCCACGCTCAGTCGCCGAGCCGCGATCGGTCCACGCGCGGTCTTCCGAGCCCAGATCGCTCCACGCGCCGTCTCCTGAGCCCCGATCGGTCCAGGAGTCGTCTCCGAGCCCCGATCGGTCCACGCGCCGTCTCCTCATCCCCGATACGTCCACGCGTAGTCGGCGAGCCGCGATTGGTTAACGCGCCGTCTGCGAGCCCCCATCGGTCCACGCGCCGTCTCCTGAGCCCCGATACGTCCACGCGTAGTCGCCGAGCCCCGATCGGTAGAAGCGCGGTCTCCTAAACCCCGATCGGTTTACGCGCCGTCTCCTGAGCCCCGATCGTTCCACGCGTCGTCTCCGAGCGCCGATGGGTCCACGCGCCGTCTCCGGGCCCCCATCGGTTCACGCACCGTCTCCTGATCCCCGATCGGTCCACACCTGGCCTCCTGAGCTCCGTTCGGTCCACGCGCCGACTCCTGAGTTCCGTTCGGTCCACGCGCCGTCTCCTGAGCCCCGGTCGGTCCTCGCGCCGTCTCCTGAGCCCCGATCGTTCCAGGCGCCGTCTCCGAGCCCCGGTCGGTCCACGCACCGTCTCCTGAGCCCCATCCGTCCACGTTGCGCCTCCGCAGCCCCGATCGATCCTCGCGTCGTCACCTGAGCCCCGATCGCTCCACGCGCCGTTTCCTGAGCCCCGATACGTCCACGCGTAGTCGCCGAGCCCCGATCGGTCGAAGCACGGTCTCCTAAACCCCGATCGGTTTACGCGCCGTCTCCTGAGCCCCGATCGTTCCAGGCGCCGTCTCCGAGCCCCGATCGGTCCACGCACCGTCTCCTGAGCCCCATCCGGCCACGTGGCGCCTCCGCAGCCCCGATCGATCCTCGCGTCGTCACCTGAGCCCCGATCGCTCCACGCGCCGTTTCCTGAGCCCCGATCTGTCCACGCATCGTCTCCGAGCACCGATCGGTCCACGCGCCGTTTTCTGAGCACCGTTCGGTCCACGCGTCGTCTTCAAAGCCCCGATGCCTCCACCCGCCGTCTCCGAACCACCATCGGTCCGTGCGCCGCTGCCAGAGCCCCGATCGGTCCACGCGTCGTCTCCTGATCTCCGATCGGCCCACGCGCCGTCTCCTAAGCCCCGATCGGTCCACGCGCCGTCTCCGAGCCCCGATCGGTCCACGCTCCGTCTCCTGAGCCCCGATCGGCCCACGCGTCGTTCCCTAAGCCCCGATCCATCCACGCCCATTCTCCTGAGCCCCGATCGTTCCACGCGCCGTCTCCCAGCCCCGATCGTTCCACGCGCCGTCTCCTGAGCCCCGATCGGTCCACGCGTCGTTTCCGAAGCCCCGATCCATCCACGCGCCGTCGCCTGAGCCCCGATCGGTCCACGCGTCGTTCCTTAAGCCCTGATCCATCCATGCGCGGTCTCCTGAGCCCCGATCGGTGCACGCATCGTCTCCTAAGCCTCGACACGTCCACGCGTCGTCTCCGAGCCCCGATCAGTCCACGCGCGATCGCCGAGCTTCGATTGGTCCACGCATCGTGTCCTAAGCCCCGATCGATCCACGCGCAGTCGCCGAACCCCAATTGATCCACGCGCAACCTCCTGTGCCCCAGTCGGTACACACGCTGTCTCCGAGTCCCGATCGGTCCACACATAGCCTCCTAAGCCCCGCTCGGTTAACGCGCCGTCGCCGAGCCATGATCGGTCCACGCGCGGCCTCCTGAGCCCTGATCGGTCCACGCGCCGTCGCCGAGCCGCGCTCGGTCCACGCGCGGCCTCCTGAGCCCCGATCGGTCCACGCGCCGTCGCCGAGCCGCGTTCAGTCCACGCGCGGCCTCCTGAGCCCCGATCGGTGCACTCGCCGTCTCCAAAGCCCCGATCGGTCCACGCGCCGTCTCCGAGCGGCGATTGGTTCACGCGTCGTCTCCTGAGCCCCGATCGATCCACGCGTCTTCTCCTGAGCCCCGATCGCTCCACGCGCCGTCTCCTGAGCCGCGATCGGTCCACGCGTCGTCTTCGAGCACCGATCGATCCACGCGCCGGCTCCTGAGCCCCGATCGTTCCACGCACCTTCTCCTAAGCCACGGTCGGTCCACGCGCCGTCTCCGAGCGCCGAACGGTTCACACGCCGTCTCCTGAGCCCCGATCGTTCCACCCGTCGTCTCCGAGCCCCGATCGTTCCACCCGTCGTCTCCGAGCCCCGATCGGACCACGCGTCGCCTCCTAAGCCCCGATCGGTCCACGCGTCGTCTCCTAAGCCCCGATCGGTCCACGCATAGTCTCCTAAGCCCCGCTCGGTTAACGCAACGTCGCCGAGCCTGGATCGGTCCACGGGCGGCCTCCTGAGCCCCGGTCGGTTCACGCGCCGTCTCCGAGCCCGATTGGTCCACGCATCGTCTCCTAAGCCCCGATCGGTTAACGCGCCGTCTCCGAGCCCCGATCGGTCCACGCGCGGTCTCCTGAGCCCCGATACGTCCACGCGTAGTCGCCGAGTCCAGATCGATCCACGCACGGTCTCCTGAGCCCCGATCGGTCCACGCGCCGTCGCCCAGCCTGGACCGGTCCACGCGCGGCCTCCTGAGCCCCGGTCGGTCCAATCGTCGTCTCCTAAGCCCCGATCCGTCCACGGGCCGTCTCCGAGCCGCGATCGGTAAACGCGCCGTCACCAAGCCCCGATCCGTACACGCGTCGTCTCCGAGCCCCGATCGGTCCACGCGCCGTCGCCGAGCCCCGATCGGTCCACGCGTCGTCTCTGAGCCCAGATCGATCCACGCGCAGTCGCCGAGCCCCGATCGGTCCACGCTCAGTCGCCGAGCCCCGATCGGTCCACGCGCGGTCTTCCGAGCCCCGATCGCTCCACGCGCCGTCTCCTGAGCCCCGATCGGTCCAGGAGTCGGCTCCGAGCCCCGATCGGTCCACGCGCCGTCTCCTGAGCCCCGATACGTCCACGCGTAGTCGGCGAGCCGCGATTGGTTAACGCGCCGTCTGCGAGCCCCGATCGGTCCACGCGCCGTCTCCTGAGCCCCGATACGTCCACGCGTAGTCGGCGAGCCGCGATTGGTTAACGCGCCGTCTACGAGCCCCGATCGGTCCACGCACCGTCTCCTGATCCCCGATCGGTACACACCTGGCCTCCTGAGCTCCGTTCGGTCCAAGCGCCGTCTCCTAAGCCCCGATCGGTCCACGTGCCATCTTCGAGCGCCGATCATTTCACGCGCTGTCTCCTGAGCCCCGATCGTTCCACGGGCCGTCTCCGATCTCCGATCGGTCCACGCGCCGTCTCCAAGCCCCGATCCATACACGCGTCGTCACCGAGCCCCGATCAGTCCACGCGCCGTCGCTGAGCCCCGATGCGTTCACGCGCCGTCTCCTGAGCCCCGATCGTTCCACGCGTCGTCTCCGAGTCCCGATGGGTCCACGCGCCGCCTCCTGAGCCCCGATCGGTCGATGCGTCGTCTCCTAAGCCCCGATCGGTCAACGCGTCGTCTCCTATGCCCCGATCGGTCGCCGCGTCGTCTCCTGAGCCCCGATCGATCCAGGCGTCGTCTCCTGACCCCGATCGCTCCATGCGCCGTTTCCTGAGCCCCGAACGGTCAACGCGCCGTTTTCTGAGCCCGGATCGTTCCAGGCGTCATCCCCGAATTCCCGATCCGTACACGCGTCGTCTCCGAGCCTCGATCGGTCCACGCGCCGTCTCCGAGCCCCGATCGGTCCACGCATCGTCTCCTAAGCCCCGATCGGTTAACGCGCCGACTCCGAGCCCCGATCGTTCCACGCGCCGTCTCCGAGCCCCGATCGGTCCACGCATCGTCTCCTAAGCCCCATCGGTCAACGCGTCGTCTCCTAAGCCCCGATCTGTCCACGCGCCGTCTCCGAGCCCCGGTCGGTCCACGCGCCGTCGCCGAA
This sequence comes from Netelia fuscicornis, assembly GCA_946811545.1. Classification (NCBI taxonomy): domain Eukaryota; kingdom Metazoa; phylum Arthropoda; class Insecta; order Hymenoptera; family Ichneumonidae; genus Netelia; species Netelia fuscicornis. Next base: position 30,343,925 of record OX328011.1, read on the forward strand.
CCCCAATTGGTCCACGCGCGGCCTCCTCAGCCCCGGTTGGACCACGCGCCGTCTCCTAAGCCCCGATCGGTCCACGCGTCGTCTTCAAAGCCCCGATGCCTCCACGCGCCGTCTCCGAGCCACGATCGGTCCGTGCGCCGCTTCCTGAGCCCCGATCGGTCCACGCGCCTTCTCCTAAGCCCCGATCGGTCCACGCGCCGTCTCTGAGCCCCGATCGGTCTACGCGCCGTCTCCTAAGCCCCGATCCGTACACGCGTCGTCTCCGAGCCCCGATCGTTCCACGCGCCGTCTCCGAGCCCCGATCGGTCCACGCATCGTCTCCTAAGCCCCATCGGTCAACGCGTCGTCTCCTAAGCCCCGATCTGTCCACGCGCCGTCTCCGAGCCCCGGTCGGTCCACGCGCCGTCGCCGAACCCCAATTGGTCCACGCGCGGCCTCCTCAGCCCCGGTTGGACCACGCGCCGTCTCCTAAGCCCCGATCGGTTCACGCGCCGTCTCCGGAGCCCCGATAGATCCACGCGCTGCCTTCTGAGCCCCGGTCGGTCCACGCGCCGTGTCCGAGCCTTGATCGGTCCACGTACTGTCTCCGAAGCCCCGATCGGTCCGCGTGACGCATTCTAAGCCACGGTCCGTCCACGCGCCGTCTCCGAGCACTGATCGGTCCACGCGCCGTCTCCTGAGCCCCGATCGGTCCACGCATCGTCTCCTAAGCCCTGATCGGTCCACGTGTCGTCTCCGAGTCCCGATGGGTCCACGCGCCGCATCCTGAGCCCCGATTGGTCGGCGCGTCGTCTCCTCAGCCCCGATCGATCCACGCGTCGTCTCCTGAGCCCCGATCGCTCCACGCGCCGTCTCCGAGCGCCGATCGGTGCACGCGCCGTCTCCTGAGCCCCGATCGTTCGCCACGCCGCCTCCTAAGCCCCGATTGGTCCAGGCGTCGTCTCCTAAGCCCCGAGCGGTCCACGTGCCGTCTCCTGAGCCCCAATCGGTCCACGCGCTATCTCCTGAGCCCCGATAGGTATACGCGTCGTCTCCTACGCCCCGATCGGTCCACGCGTCGTCTCCTGAGCCCCGATCGCTCCACGCGCCGTCTCCGAGCCCCGATATGTCCACGTACCATCTCCGAAGCCCCGATCGGTGCACGCGCCGTCTCCTAAGCCCCCATCGGTCTACGCGTCGTCTCCTAAGCCCCGATAAGTCCACGTCCAGTGTCCGAGCACCGATCGGTCCACGCGCCGTCTCCTCAGCCCCGATCGTACACGCTTCGTCTCCGAGCCCCGATCGGTCCACCCGCCGTCGCCGAACCCCGATTGGTTCCCGCGCCGCCGTCTGACTCCCAATCGGTCCACGCGCTGTCTCGTGAGCCCCGCTCGGTCTACGCGTCGTCTCCTAAGCCCCGATCGGTCCACGCGTCGTCTCCTAAGCCCCGATCGGTCCACGCGCCGTCTCCTGAGCCCCGATCGGTCAACGCGCCGTCTCCTGAGCCCCGATCGGTCCACGCGCCGTCGCCTCAGCTCCGATCGGTCCACGTGTCGTCTCCGAGCACCGATTGATCCATGGGCGTTTCGGGAGCCCCGATCGGTCCAGGCGTCGTCTCTGAGCCCCGATAGGTCCACGCGTCGTCTCTTAAGCCCCGATCGGTTCACGCGCCGTTTCCTGAGCCCCGATCGGTCCACGCGTCGTCTTCTAAGCGCAGATTCCCCCAGGCGCCGTCTCCGAGCCACGATCGGTCCAGGCGCCACTTCCTGAGCACCGATCGGTCCACGCGTCGTGTCCTAAGCCCCGATGGGTCCACGCGCCGTGTCCTGAGCCCCGATCGGTCGACGCGTCCTCTCCTAAACCCCGATCGGTCCACGCGTCGTCTCCTGAGCCCCGCTCGGTCCACGCGTTGTCTCCTAAGCCCCGACCGGTCCACTCGCCGTCTCCGAGCCCCGTTCGGTCCACGCACTGTCTCCTAATCCCCATCGGTCCACGCGCCGTCTCCTAAGCCCCGATCGGTCCACGCGCCGTCTCCGAGCCCCGATCGGTCCACGCGCCGTCTCCGAGCCCCGATCGGTCCACGCATCGTCTCCTAAGCCCCGATCGGTTAACGCGCCGACTCCGAGCCCCGATCGTTCCACGCGCCGTCTCCGAGCCCCGATCGGTCCACGCATCGTCTCCTAAGCCCCATCGGTCAACGCGTCGTCTCCTAAGCCCCGATCTGTCCACGCGCCGTCTCCGAGCCCCGGTCGGTCCACGCGCCGTCGCCGAACCCCAATTGGTCCACGCGCGGCCTCCTCAGCCCCGGTTGGACCACGCGCCGTCTCCTAAGCCCCGATCGGTCCACGCGTCGTCTTCAAAGCCCCGATGCCTCCACGCGCCGTCTCCGAGCCACGATCGGTCCGTGCGCCGCTTCCTGAGCCCCGATCGGTCCACGCGCCTTCTCCTAAGCCCCGATCGGTCCACGCGCCGTCTCTGAGCCCCGATCGGTCTACGCGCCGTCTCCTAAGCCCCGATCCGTACACGCGTCGTCTCCGAGCCCCGATCGTTCCACGCGCCGTCTCCGAGCCCCGATCGGTCCACGCATCGTCTCCTAAGCCCCATCGGTCAACGCGTCGTCTCCTAAGCCCCGATCTGTCCACGCGCCGTCTCCGAGCCCCGGTCGGTCCACGCGCCGTCGCCGAACCCCAATTGGTCCACGCGCGGCCTCCTCAGCCCCGGTTGGACCACGCGCCGTCTCCTAAGCCCCGATCGGTTCACGCGCCGTCTCCGGAGCCCCGATAGATCCACGCGCTGCCTCCTGAGCCCCGGTCGGTCCACGCGCCGTGTCCGAGCCTTGATCGGTCCACGTACTGTCTCCGAAGCCCCGATCGGTCCGCGTGACGCATTCTAAGCCACGGTCCGTCCACGCGCCGTCTCCGAGCACTGATCGGTCCACGCGCCGTCTCCTGAGCCCCGATCGGTCCACGCATCGTCTCCTAAGCCCTGATCGGTCCACGTGTCGTCTCCGAGTCCCGATGGGTCCACGCGCCGCATCCTGAGCCCCGATTGGTCGGCGCGTCGTCTCCTCAGCCCCGATCGATCCACGCGTCGTCTCCTGAGCCCCGATCGCTCCACGCGCCGTCTCCGAGCGCCGATCGGTGCACGCGCCGTCTCCTGAGCCCCGATCGTTCGCCACGCCGCCTCCTAAGCCCCGATTGGTCCAGGCGTCGTCTCCTAAGCCCCGAGCGGTCCACGTGCCGTCTCCTGAGCCCCAATCGGTCCACGCGCTATCTCCTGAGCCCCGATAGGTATACGCGTCGTCTCCTACGCCCCGATCGGTCCACGCGTCGTCTCCTGAGCCCCGATCGCTCCACGCGCCGTCTCCGAGCCCCGATATGTCCACGTACCATCTCCGAAGCCCCGATCGGTCCACGCGCCGTCTCCTAAGCCCCCATCGGTCTACGCGTCGTCTCCTAAGCCCCGATAAGTCCACGTCCAGTGTCCGAGCACCGATCGGTCCACGCGCCGTCTCCTCAGCCCCGATCGTACACGCTTCGTCTCCGAGCCCCGATCGGTCCTCCCGCCGTCGCCGAACCCCGATTGGTTCCCGCGCCGCCGTCTGACTCCCAATCGGTCCACGCGCTGTCTCGTGAGCCCCGCTCGGTCTACGCGTCGTCTCCTAAGCCCCGATCGGTCCACGCGTCGTCTCCTAAGCCCCGATCGGTCCACGCGCCGTCTCCTGAGCCCCGATCGGTCAACGCGCCGTCTCCTGAGCCCCGATCGGTCCACGCGCCGTCGCCTCAGCTCCGATCGGTCCACGTGTCGTCTCCGAGCACCGATTGATCCATGGGCCGTTTCGGGAGCCCCGATCGGTCCAGGCGTCGTCTCTGAGCCCCGATAGGTCCACGCGTCGTCTCTTAAGCCCCGATCGGTTCACGCGCCGTTTCCTGAGCCCCGATCGGTCCACGCGTCGTCTTCTAAGCGCAGATGCCCCCAGGCGCCGTCTCCGAGCCACGATCGGTCCAGGCGCCACTTCCTGAGCACCGATCGGTCCACGCGTCGTGTCCTAAGCCCCGATGGGTCCACGCGCCGTGTCCTGAGCCCCGATCGGTCGACGCGTCCTCTCCTAAACCCCGATCGGTCCACGCGTCGTCTCCTGAGCCCCGCTCGGTCCACGCGTTGTCTCCTAAGCCCCGACCGGTCCACTCGCCGTCTCCGAGCCCCGTTCGGTCCACGCACTGTCTCCTAATCCCCATCGGTCCACGCGCCGTCTCCTAAGCCCCGATCGGTCCACGCGCCGTCTCCGAGCCCCGATCGGTCCGCGCACCGTCTCCTGATCCCCATCGCTCCACGAGTCGTCTCCGGAGCCCCGATCGATCCACGCGAGTCTCCTGAGCCCCGGTCGGTCCGCGCACCGTCATCTGAGCCCCGATCGGTCGACGCGTCGTCTCCGAGACTCGATCGGTCCACGCCCCGTCGCCGAGCCCCGATCGGTCCAGGCGTGGCCTCCTGAGCCGCGGTCGGTCCACGCGCCGTTTCCTGAGCCCCGATCGGTCCACGCGTCGTCTTCTAAGCCCAGATGCCTCCTTGCGCCGTCTCCCCACCACGATCGGTGCAGGCGCCGCTTCCTGAGCCCCGATCGGTCCACGCGTCGTCTCCTGAGCCCCGATCGGTCCACGCGCCGTCTCCTGAGCCCCGATCGGTCCACGCGCCGTCGCCGAACCCCAATTGGTCGACGCGAAACCGCCTGAGCCCCAGTCGGTCCACGCGCTGTCTCCGAGCCCCGATCGGTCCACGTGCCGTCTCCCAGCCCCGATCGGTCCACGCGCCGTCTCCTAATCCCCAATCTGTCCACGACCCGTCTCCGGGCCCCGATCGGTGCACGCGCCGTCTCCTAAGCCACGATCGGTCCACGGGCCGTCGCCGAACCCCAATTGGTCCACGCGAAACCGCCTGAGCCCCAGTCGGTCCACGCGCTGTCTCCGAGTCATGATCTGTCCACGCGCGGCCTCCTGAGACCCGATCGGTCCACGCGCGGCCTCCTGAGCCCCGATTGGTTCACGCGCAGCATCCGAGCCCCAATCGGTCCACGCGCTGTCTCCGAGCCCCGATCGGTCTACGCGCCGTCGCCGAGCCATGATCGGTCCACGCGCGGCCTCCTGAGCCCCGATCGGTCCACGCGCCGTCGCCGAGCCGCGATCGGTTCTCGCGCGGCCTCCTGAGCCCTGGTCGGTTCACGCGCCGTATCCGAGCCCCAATCGGGCCACGCTCCGTCTCCTGAGTCCCGATCGGTCCACGCGTCGTCTCCTAAGCCCCAATCGGTCCACTCGCCGCCTACGGAGCCCCGATCGATCCACGCGAATCTCCTGAGCTCCGGTCGGTCGACGCGTCGTCTCCTGAGCCCCGATCGATCTACGCGCCGCCTCCTGAGCCCCGATCGCTCCACGCACCGTTTCCTGATCCCCGATCGGTCCACAAACCGTCTCCGAGCCCCGATCGGTCCGGGTGCCGCATTCTAAGCCACGGTCTATCCACGCGCCGTGTCCGAGCCCCGCTCGATCCACGCGTCGTCTCCTAAGCCCTGATCCGTCCACGCGCGGCGTCGAGCCGCGATCGGTCCGCGCGCGGCCTCCTGAGCCCCAATCGGTCCACGCGTCGTCTCCTAAGCCCCGATCGGTCCACGCGCCGTCTCCGGGCCCCGATCGGTCCACGCACCATCTCCTGCTCTCCAATCGGTCCACGCGCCGCCTCCGGAGCCCCGATCGATCCACGCTAGGCTCCTGAGCCCCGATCGGTCCACGCGTCGTCTCCTAAGCCCCGATCGGTCCACGCGTCGTCTCCTAAGCCCCGATCGGTCCACGCGCCGTCTCCGAGCGCCGATCGGTTCACGCGCTGTCACCCGAGTCTCGATCGTTCCACACGCCGTCTCCAAGCCCCGATCGGTCCACGCTCTGTCTCCTGAGCCCGGATCGTTCCACGCGTCGTCTCCTGATCCCCGATCCGTAAACGCGTCGTCTCCTGAGCCCCAATCGGCCCACACGCAGTCTCGTGAGCACCGATAGGTACACGCGCCGTCTACTGAGCTCCGATCGTTCCACGCGCCGTCTCCGAGCCCCGATCGGTCCAGGCGCCGTCTCCTGAGCCCCAATCGGTCCACACGCTGTCTCGTCAGCCCCGATAGGTACACGCGTCGCGTCCTACGCCCCGATCGGTCCACGCGTCGTCTCCTAAGCCCCGATCGGTCCACGCGCCGTCTCCGAGCCCCGATCGGTCCGCGCACCGTCTCCTGATCCCCATCGCTCCACGTGGCGTCTCCGGAGCCCCGATCGATCCACGCGAGTCTCCTGAGCCCCAGGCGGTCTGCGCGCCGTCATCTGAGCCCCGATCGGTCGACGCGTCGTCTCCGTGACTAGATCGGTCGACGCGCCGTCGCCGAGCCGCCATCGGTCCAGGCGTGGCCTCCTGAGCCGCGGTCGGTCCACGCACCGTTTTCTGAGCCCCGATCGGTCCACGCGTCGTCTTCTAAGCCCAGATGCCTCCTTGCGCCGTCTCCCAACCACGATCGGTGCAGGCGCCGCTTCCTGAGCCCCGGTCGGTCCACGCGTTTTCTCCTAAGCCCGGATCAGACCACGCGTCGTCTCCTCAGCCCCGATCGGTCGACGCGTCGTCTCCTGTGCCCCGATCGATCCACGCGTCGTCTCCTCAGCCCCGATCGCTCCACGCGCCGTCTCCGAGCGCCGATCGGTGCACGCGCCGTCTCCTGAGCCCCGATCGTTCCACACGCCGCCTCCTAAGCCCCGATCGATCCAGGCGTCGTCTCCTAAGCCCCGACCGGTCCAGGCGCCGCCTCCTGAGCCCCGATCGGTCCACGCGCCGTCTCCTAAGCCCCGATTGATCCACGCGCCGTCTCCGAGCGCCGATCGCTTCACGCGCCGTCTCCTGTGCTCCGATCGGTCCACGCGCGGCCTCCTTAGCCCCGGTCGGTCCACGCGCCGTCTCATGAGCCCCGATACGTCCACGCGCAGTCGCCGAGCCCCGATCGGTCCACGCATCGTCTCCTAAGCCCCGATCCATCGACGCGTCATTTCCTGAGCCCCGATCGCTCCACGCGCCGTTTTCTGAGCACCGTTCTGTCCACGCGTCGTCTTCAAAGCCCCGATGCCTCCACGCGCCGTCTCCGAGCCACGACCGGTCCGTGCGCCGCTTCCAGAGCCCTATCAGTCCAGGCGTCCTCTGCTGATCTCCGATCGGTCGACGCGCCGTCTCCTAAGCCCCGATCGGTCCACGCGCCTCCTCCGAGCGGCGAGCGGTCCACGCGCCGTCGCCTGACCCGAATTGGTCCACGCGCAACCGCCTGAGCCCCAGTCGGTCCACGCGCTGTCTCCGAGCGCCGATCGGTCCACGCGCCGTTGCCGAGCTATGATCGGTCCACGCGCGGTCTCCTGAGCCCCGATCGGTCCACGCGCCGTCCCCGATCCACGATCGGTCCGTGCGCCGCTTCCAGAGCCCTATCGGACCACGCATCGTCTCCTGATCTCCGATCGGTCCACGCGCCGTCTCTTAAGCCCCGATCGGTCCACGCGCTGTCTCCGAGCGCCGATCGGTTCACGCGCCGTCTCCTGAGCCCCGATCATTCCACGCGCCATCTCCGAGCCCGGATCGGTCCACGCGTCGTCTCCTGAGCCCCGATCGGTCCACGCGCCGTCTCCAAGCCCCGATCGGTCCATGCATCGTTTCCTAAACCCCGATCGGTTAACGCGCTGTCTCCGAGCGCCGATCGGTCCACATGCCGTCGCCGAATCCCAAATGGTCCACGCGCAACCGCCAGAGCCCCGATCGGTCCACGCGTCGTCTCTGAACACCGATCGGTCCACGCGCCCTTGCCGAGCCATGATCGGTCCACGCGCGGCCTCCTGAGCCCTGATCGGTCCACGCGCCGTCACCGAGCCTCGATCGCTCCACGCGCGGCCTCCTGAGCCCCGGTCGGTTCACACGCCGTCTCCGAGCCGCGATCGGTCCACGCATCGTCTCCTAAGCCCCGATCGGTTAACGTGCCGTCTCCGAGCCCCGATCGGTCCACGCGCCGTCTCCTGAGCCCCGATGCGTCCACGCGCAGTCGCCGAGCCCCGATCGGTCCACGCGGGGTCTCCTGAGCCCCGATCGGTCCACGCGCCATCTCCTAAGCCCCGATCGATCTACGCGCCGTCTCCGAGCGCCGCTCGGTTCACGCGCCGTCTCCTGTGCTCCGATCGTTCCACGCGCCGTCTCCGAGCCCCGATCGGTCCACGCGCCGTCTCCTCAGCCCCGATCGGTCCACCCGTCGGCTCCTAAGCCTCGATCGGTCCACGCGCGGCCTGCTTAGCCCCGGTCGGTCCACGCGCCGTCTCCGAGCCCCGATCGGTCCACGCATCGTCTCCTAAGCCTCGATCGGTCCACGCGCCTTCTCCTAAGCCCCGATCGATCCACGCGCCGTCTCCGAGCGCCGATCGGTTCACGCGCCGTCTCCTGTGCTCCGATCGTTCCACGCGCCGTCTCCCCGCCCCGATCGGTCCACGCACCGTCTCCTGAGCCCCGATACGTCCACGCGCAGTCGCCGAGCCCCGATCAGTCCACGCGCGGCCTCCTGAGCCCCGGTCGGTTCACGCGCCGTCTCCCCGCCCCGATCGGTCCACGCGCCGTCTCCTAAACCCCGCTCTGTTAACGCGTCGTCTCCTGAGCCCCGATCGCTCCACGCGCCGTCTCCTGAGCCCCGATCGGTCCACGCGTCGTCTCCGAGCACCGTTCGGTCCACGCACCGTTTCCTGAGCCCCGATCGGTCTATGCGTCGTCTTTTAAGCCCCGATACCTCCACGCGCCGTCTCCGAGCCACGATCGGTCCAGGCGTCGCTTCCTGAGCCCCGATCGGTCCACTCGTCCTCTCCTAAGCCCCAATCGGTCCACGCGTCGTCTCCTAAGCCCCGATCGGTCCGTGCGCCGTCTCCGAGCCCCGATCGGTCCACCTACCATCTCATGCTCCCCAATCGGTCTACGCGCCGTCTCCTCAGCCCCGATACGTCGACGCGCAGTCGCCGAGCCGCGATCGGTCCACGCGCGGCCTCCTGAGACCCGGTCGGTCCGCGCACCGTCATCTGAGCCCCGATCGGTCGATGCGTCGTCTCCGAGACTCGATCGGTCCACGCACCGTCGCCGAGCCCCGATCGGTCCAGGCGTGGCCTCCTGAGCCGCGGCCGGTCCACGCGCCGTTTCCTGACCCCCGATCGGTCCACGCGTCGTTTTCTAAGCCCAGATGCCTCCTTGCGCCGTCTCCCAACCACGATCGGTGCAGGCGCCGTCTCCTAAGCCCCGATCGGTCCACGCGCCGTCTCCTGAGCCCCGATACGTCCACGCGCAGTCGCCGAGCCCCGATCGGTCCACGCGCGGTCTCCTGAGCCCCGATCTGTCCACGCGTCGTCTCCTAAGTCCCGATCCGTCGACGCGTCGTCTCCTGAGCCACGATCAATTGACGCGTCTTCTCCTGAGCCCGATCGCTCCTCGCGCCGTCTCCTGAGCCCCGATCGGTCCACGCGTCGTCTCCGAGCTCCGATCGGTCCAAACGCCGTTTCCTGAGCCCCGATCGGTCCATGCGTCGTCTTCTTAGCCCCGATGCCTCCACGCGCCGTCTCCGAGCGCCGATAAGTCCAAGCGCCTTCTCCTGAGCCCCGATCGTTCCACGCGGCGTCTCCGAGCCTCGATCGATCCACGCGCCGTCTCCTGAGCCCCGATCGGTCGACGCGTCGTCTTCTGAGCCCCGATCGACCCACGCGTCGTCTCCTGAGCCTCAACCGCTCCACACGCCGTTTCCTGAGCCCCGATCGGTCCACGCATCGTCTTCGAGCACCGATCGGTCCACGCGCCGTTTTCTGAGCACCGTTCGGTCCACGCGTCGTCTTCAAAGCCCCGATGCCTCCACGCGCCGTCTCCGAGCCCCGATCGCTCCTCGCGCCGTCTCCTGAGCCCCGCTCGATCCATGCGTCGTCTTCTTAGCCCCGATGCCTCCACGCGCCGTCTCCTCAGCCCCGATCGTTCCACGCGCCGTCTCCGAGCCCCGATCGGTCCACGCGCCGTCTCCTGAGCCCGGATCGGTCCACGCGTCATCGCCGAATCCCCGATCCGTACACGCGTCGTCTCCGAGCCTCGATCGGTCCACACGCCGCCTCCTAATCCCCGATCTGTCCAGGCGTCGTCTCCTAAGCCCCGCTCGGTCCATGCGTCGTCTTCTAAGCCCCCATGCCTCCACGCACCGTCTCCTGAGCCCCGATCGTTCCACGTGCCGTCTCCGAGCCCCGATCGTTCCACGTGCCGTCTCCGAGCCCCGATCGCTCCACGCGCCGTCTCCGAGCGCCGATTGGTGCACGAGCCGTCTCCTGAGCACCGATCGTTCCACACGCCGCCTCCTAAGCCTCGATCTGTCCAGGCGTCGTCTCCTAAGCCCCGACCGGTCCACGCGCCGTCTCCTGAGCCCCGATACGTCCACGTGCAGTCGCCGAGCCCCGATCGGTCCACGCACGGTCTCCTGAGCCCCGATCTGTCCACGCGTCGTCTCCTAAGCCCCGATCCGTCGACGCGTCGTCTCCTGAGCCACGATCAATTGACGCGTCTTCTCCTGAGCCCGATCGCTCCTCGCGCCGTCTCCTGAGCCCCGATCGGTCCACGCGTCATCTCCGAGCTCCGATCGGTCCAAAGGCCGTTTCCTGAGCCCCGATCGGTCCATGCGTCGTCTTCTCAGCCCCGATGCCTCCACGCGCCGTCTCCGAGCGCCGATAAGTCCAAGCGCCGTCTCCTGAGCCCCGATCGTTCCACGCGGCGTCTCCGAGCCTCGATCGATCCACGCGCCGTCTCGTGAGCCCCGATCGGTCGACGCGTCGTCTTCTGAGCCCCGATCGACCCACGCGTCGTCTCCTGAGCCCCAACCGCTCCACACGCCGTTTCCTGAGCCCCGATCGGTCCACGCATCGTCTTCGAGCACCGATCGGTCCACGCGCCGTTTTCTGAGCACCGTTCGGTCCACGCGTCGTCTTCAAAGCCCCGATGCCTCCACGCGCCGTCTCCGAGCCCCGGTCGCTCCTCGCGCCGTCTCCTGAGCCCCGCTCGATCCATGCGTCGTCTTCTTAGCCCCGATGCCTCCACGCGCCGTCTCCTGAGCCCCGATCGTTCCACGCGCCGTCTCCGAGCCCCGATCGGTCCACGCGCCGTCTCCTGAGCCCGGATCGGTCCACGCGTCATCGCCGAATCCCCGATCCGTACACGCGTCGTCTCCGAGCCTCGATCGGTCCACGCGCTGCTTCCTGAGCCCCAATCGGTCCACGCGTTGTCACCTAAGCCCCGATCGGTCCACGCCCCGTCTCCTGAGCCCGGATCGGTCCACCCGTCGTCCTCGAATCCCCGATCCGCACACGCGTCGTCTCCGAGCCTCGACCGGTCCACGCGCCGTCTCCTGAGCCCCGATCATTCCACGCGCCGTCTCCTAAGCCGCGATCCGTCCACGGGCCGTCTCCGAGCTGCTATCGGTAAACGCGCCGTCACCAAGCCCTGATCCGTACACGCGTCGTCTCCGAGCCCCGACCGGTCCACGCGCCGTCGCCGAGCCTCGATCGGTCCACGCGCGGCCTCCTGAGCCCCGATCGGTTCACGCCACGTCTCCGAGCTCCGATCGGTCCACGCCGTTTCCGAGCCCCGATCGGTCCATACGTCGTCTCCGAGTTCGGATCGGTCCACGCGCCGTTTCCGAGCCCCGATCGGTCCGCGCGCCATCTCCTGAGCCCCGGTGGGTCCACGCGCCGCCTCCTGAGCCCCGATCGGTCAACGCATCGTCTCCTAAGCCCCGATACGTTCACACGCCGTCTCCGAGCCCCGATCGGTCCACGCGCCGTCGCCGAGCCTCGATCGGTCCACGCGCGGCCTCCGTAGCCCCGGTCGGTCCACACGCCGTGTCCGATCCCCGATCGGTCCGCGTGCCGCATTCTAAGCGGCGGTCCGTCCACGCGCCGTCTCCGAGCACCGATCGGTCTACGCGCCGTCTCAAAGCGCCGATCATTTCACGCGCTGTCTCCTGAGCCCGGATCGGTCCACGCCACGTCTCCGAGCTCCGATCGGTCCACGCGCCGTTTCCGAGCCCCGATCGGTCCATACGTCGTCTCTGAGTTCGGATCGGTCCACGCGCCGTTTCCGAGCCCCGATCGGCCCGCGCGCCGTCTCCTGAGCCCCGGTGGGTCCACGCGCCGCCTCCTGAGCCCCGATCGGTGAACGCATCGTCTCCTAAGCCCCGATACGTTCACACGCCGTCTCCGAGCCCCGATCGGTCCACGCGCCGTGGCCGAGCCTCGATCGGTCCACGCGCGGCCTCCGTAGCCCCGGTCGGTCCACGCGCCGTCTCCGAGCCCCGATCGGTCCACGCTCCGTCTCCTGAGCCCGGATCGTTCCACGCGTCGTCTCCTGATCCCCGATCCGTAAACGCGTCGTCTCCGAGCCTCGATCGGTCCACACGCCGTGTCCGATCCCCGACCGGTCCGCGTGCCGCATTTTAAGCCGCGGTCCGTCTACGCGCCGTCTCCGATCACCGATCAGTCCACGCGCCGTCTCAAAGCGCCGATCATTTCACGCGCCGTTTCCTCAGCCCCGATCGTTCCACACGCCGCCTCCTAAGCCCCGATCGGTCCAGGCGTCGTCTCCCAAGCCCCGACCTGTCCACGGGCCGTCTGCGAGCCGCGATCGGTAAAGCCGCCGTCATCAAGCCCCGATCCGTACACGCGTCGTCTCCGAGCCCCGATGGGTCCACGCGCCGTCGCCGAGCCTCGATCGGTCCACGCGCGACCTCCTGAGCCCCGATCGGTCCACGCGCCGTCTCCTGAGCCCCGATCGGTCCACGCGCCGTCGCCGAACCCCAATTGGTCCACGCGAAACCGCCTGAGCCCCAGTCGGTCCACGCGCTGTCTCCGAGCCCCGATCGGTCCACGTGCCGTCTCCCAGCCCCGATCAGTCCGTGCACCGTCTCCTGATCCCCATCGCTCCACGCGGCGTCTCCGGAGCCCCGATCGATCCACGCGAGTCTCCTGAGCCCCGGTCGGTCCGCGCACCGTCATCTGAGCCCCGATCGGTCGACGCGTCGTCTCCGAGACTCGATCGGTCCACGCCCCGTCGCCGAGCCTCGATCGGTCCAAGCGCGGCCTCCTGAGCCCCGGTCGGTTCATACACCGTCTCCGAGCCGCGATCGGTCCACGCATGGTCTCCTAAGCCCCGATCGGTTAACGTGCCGTCTCCGAACCCCGATCGGTCCACGCGCCGTCTCCTGGGCCCCGATGCGTCCACGCGCAGTCGCCGAGCCCCGATCGGTCCACGCGGGATCTCCTGAGCCCCGATCGGATCACGCGCCGTCTCCTAAGCCCCGATCAATCCACGCGCCGTCTCCGAGCGCCGCTCGGTTCACGCGCCGTCTCCTGTGCTCCGATCGTTCCACGCGCCGTCTCCGAGCCCCGATCGGTCCACGCGCCGTCTCCTGAGCCCCGATCGTTCCACACGCCGCCTCCTAAGCCCCGATCGGTCCAGGCGTCGTCTCCTAATCCCCGACCGGTCCACGCGCCGTCTCCTGAGGCCCGATCGGTCCACGCGCCGTCTCCTAAGCCCCGATCTGTCCACGGGCCGTCTCCGTGCCGCGATCGGTCCACGCGCCGTCGCCGAACCCCAATTGATCCACGCGCAACCGCCTGAGTCCCAATCGGTCCACGCGAGTCTCCTAAGCCCCGACCGGTCCACGCGCCGTCTCCTGAGCCCCTATCGCTCCACGCGTCGTCTCCGAGCCCCGATCGGTCCATGCGCCGTCGCCGAGCCATGATCGCTCCACGCGCGGCCTCCTGAGCCCCGTTCGCGTCACGCGCCGTATCCACGCCCCAATCGATCCACGCGCAGTCGCCGAGCCCCGATCGGTCCACGCGGGATCTCCTGAGCCCCAATCGGTCCACGCGCCTTCTCCTAAGCCCCGATCGGTCCACGCGCCGTCTCCGAGCGCCGATCGGTTCACGCGCCGTCTCCTAAGCCCCGATCGTTCCACACGCCGCTTCCGATCCCCGATCGGTCCACGCGCCGTCTCCTGAGCCCGGATCGGTCCACGCGTCGTGCTCGAATCCCCGATCCTCACACGCGTCGTCTCCGAGCCTCGATCGGTCCTCGCGTCGTCTCCTAAGCCCCGACTGGTCCACGCGCCGTATCCTGAGCCCTGGTCGGTTCACGCGCCGTCTCCGAGCCCCGATCGATCCACGCGTCGTCTTGTAAGCCCAGATGCCTCCACGCGCCGTCTCCGAGCCACGATCGGTCCAGGCGCCGCTTCCTGAGCCCCGGTCGGTCCACGCGCCGTCTCCTAAGCCCCAATCGCTCCACGCGCCCTCTCCGAGCGCCGATCATTTCACGCGCTGTCTCCTGAGTCCCGATCGGTCCACGCACCGTCTCAGAGCGCCGTTCATTTCACGCGCCGTCTCCTGAGCCCCGATCGTTCCACGCGCCGTCTCCAAGACCCGATCGGTCCACGCGCCATCTCCTGAGGCCTAATCGGTCCACACGCTGTCTCGTGAGCCCCGATAGGTACACGCGTCGTCTCCTACGCCCCGATCGGTCCACGCCCCGTCTCCGAGCACCGATTGCTCCACGCGCCGTCGCCCGAACCCCAATTGGTCCACGCGCCGTCGCCCGAACCCCAATTGGTCCACGAGCAACCTCCTGAGCTCCAGTCGGTCCACGCGCAGTCGCCGAGCCCCGATCGATCCCCGCATCGTCTCCTAAGCCCCGATCGGTCCACACGCCGTCTCCGAGCGCCGATCGGTTCACGCGCCGTCTCCTGAGCTCCGATTGTTTCACGCGCCGTCTCCGAGCCCCGGTCGGCCCTCGCGCCGTCTCCTGAGCCCCGATCCGTCCACGCGCAGTCGCCGAGCCCCGGTCGGTCCAGGCGCCGTCTCCTGAGCCCGGATCGTTCCACGCGTCGTCCCCGATCCCCGATCCGTACACGCGTCGTCTCCGAGCCACGATGGGTCTATGCGTCGCTTCCTGAGCCCCGATCGGTCCTCGTGCCGTCTCCTAAGCCCCAATCGGTCCACGCGCCGTCTCCTAAGCCCCGATCGATCCACGTGCCGTCTCCGAGCGTCGATCGGTTCACGCGCCGTCTCCTTTGCTCCGATCGTTCCACGCGCCTTCTACGAGGCCCGATCGGTCCACGCATCGTCTCCTAAGCCCCGATCGGTTAACGCGCGGTCTCCGAGCCCCGATTGGTCCACACACCGTCTCCGAGCCCCGATCGGTCCGCATGCCGCATTCTAAGCCACGGTCCATCCACGCGCCGTCTTCGAGCACCGATCGGTTCACGCGTCGTCCCCTAATACCCGATCGGTCCACGCGTCTTCTCCTAAGCCCCGATCCGTCGACGCGTCGCCTCCTGAGCCCCGATTGATCCACGGGCCGCCTCCTGAGCCCCGATCGCTCCACGTGCCGTTTCCTGATCCCCGATCGGTCCACACGCCGTCTCCGAGCCCCGATCGGTCCGCGTGCCGGATTCTAAGCCACGGTCCATCCACGCGCCGTCTCCTGAGCCCCGGTCGGTCCACGCGCCGTCGCCGAACCCCAATTGGTCCACGCGCAACCTCCTAAGCCCCAGTCGGTACACGCGCTGTCTCCGAGCCCCGATCGGTCTACGTATCGTCGCCTAAGCCCCGCTCGGTTAACGCGTCGTTTCCGAGCTCCGATCGGTCTACGCGCCGTCTCCTGAGCCCCGATCGGTCCACGCGTCGTTCCCTAAGCCCCGATCCATCCACGCGCAGTCTGCTGAGCCCCGATCGGTCCACGCATCGTCTCCTAAGCCCCAGACGGTCCTCGTGCCGTCTCCGAACCCCGATCGGTCGACGCGCCGTCTCCGAGCGCCGATCGGTTCACGCGCCGTATTCTGAGCCCCGATCGTTCCACACGCCGCCTCCTAAGCCCCGATCGGTCCAGGCTTCGTCTCCTAAGCCCCGACCGGTCGTCGCGTCGTCTCCTGAGCCCCGGTCGGTTAACGCGCCGTCTCCGAGCCCAGATCGGTCCACGCGCAACCGCCTGAGCCCCAGTCGGTCCACGCGCTGTCTCCGAGCCCCGATCGGTCCACGCGTCGTCTCCGAGCACCGATTGGTCCACGCGCCGTCGCCGAGCCATGATCGGTCCACGCGCGGCCTCCTGAGCCCCGATCGGTCCACGCGCCGTCGCCGAGCCGCGATCGGTCCACGCGCGGCCTCCTGAACCCCGATCGGTCCACGCGCCGTCACCGAGCCGCGATCGGTCCACGCGCGACCTCCTGAGCCCCGGTTGGTTCACGCGCCGTATCCGAGCCCCCATCGGTCCACGCGTCGTCTCCGAGCCCCGATCCGTCCACGCGCCGTCGCCGAGCCATGATCGGCCCACGCGAGGCTCCTGAGCCCCGGTCGATGCGCGCGCCGTCTCCTGAGCCCCGATCGGTCGACGCGTCGTTTCCTGAGCCGCGATCGATCCACGCGTCGTCTCCTGAGCCCCGATCGCTCCACGCGCCAATTTCTGAGCCCCGATCAATTGACGCGTCTTCTCCTGAGCCCCAATCGGTCCACGCGCCGTTTCCGAGCCCCGATCGGTCCACGCCCCGTCTCCTGACCCCGGATCGGTCCACCCGTCGTCCTCGAATCCCCGATCCGCACACGCGTCGTCTCCGAGCCTCGACCGGTCCACGCGCCGTCTCCTGAGCCCCGATCATTCCACGAGCCGTCTCCTAAGCCGCGATCCGTCCACGGGCCGTCTCCGAGCTGCTATCGGTAAACGCGCCGTCACCAAGCCCTGATCCGTACACGCGTCGTCTCCGAGCCCCGATCGGTCCACGCGCGGTCGCCGAGCCTCGATCGGTCCACGCGCGGCCTCCTGAGCCCCGATCGGTTCACGCGCCGGCTCCGAGCCCGATCGAACCACGTGCCGTCTCCTGAGCCCCGGTCGGTTCACGCGGCGTCTCCGAGCCCCGATGGGTCCACGCGCGGTCTCCTGAGCCCCGGTCGGTCCACGCGCCGTCGCCGAACCCCAATTCGTCCACGCGCAACCTCCTGAGCCCCAGTCGGTCCACGCTCCGTCTCCTGAGACCCGATCGGTCCACGTATCGTCTCCTACGCCCCGATCGTTCCACGCGTCGTCTCCTAAGCCCCGAACGGTCCACGCGCCGTCTCCGAGCCCCGATCGGTCCACGCACCGTCTCCTGATCCCCATCGATCCACGCGGCGCCTCCGGAGCCCCAATCGATCAACGTGAGTCTCCTAAGCCCCGATCGGTCCACGTGCCGTCTCCGAGCCCCGATCGGTCCACGCGTCGTCTCCTAAGCCCCGATCGGTCCACGCGCCGTCTCCTGTGCCCCGATCGGTCGACGCGTCCTCTCCTAAACCCCGATCGGTCCACGCGTCGTCTCCTAATCCCCGATCGGTCCACACGCCGTCTCCGAGCCCCGATGGGTCTACGCGTCGCCTCCTGAGCCCCGGTAGGTCCACGCGCCGTCTCCTGAGCCCCGATCGGTCCACGCGTCGTCTCCTAAGCCCCGATCGGTCCACTCGTCGTCTCCTAAGCCTCGATCCGTCGACGCGTCGTCTCCTGAGCCACGATCAATTGACGCGTCTTCTCCTGAGCCCGATCGCTCCTCGCGCCGTTTCCTGAGTCCCGATCGATCCACGCGTCGTCTCCGAGCTCCGATCAGTCCACACGCCGTTTCCTGAGCCCCGATCGGTCCATGCGTCGTCTTCTTAGCCCCGATGCCTCCACGTGCCGTCTCCGAGCCACGATCGGTCCAGGCGCCGCTTCCTGAGCCCCGATCGGTCCACGCGCCGTATCCTAAGCCCCGATCGGTCCACGCGCCGTCTCCGAGCGCCGATAAGTTCAAGCGCCGTCTCCGAGCCCCGATCGGTCCACGCGCCGTCTCCTAAGCCCCGATCGGTCCACGCGCCGTCTCCTGAGCCCGGATCGGTCCACGTGACGTCTCCGAGCGCCGATCATTTCACGCGCCGTCTGCTGAGCCCCGATCGTTCCACGCGGCGTCTTCGAGCCTCGATCGATCCACGCGCCGTCTCCTGAACCCCGATCGGTCGACGCGTCGTCTTCTGAGCCCCGATCGATCCACGCGTCGTCTTCTGAGCCACGATCAATTGACGCGTCTTCTCCTGAGCCCGATCGCTCCTCGCGCCGTCTCCTGAGCCCCGATCGGTCCACGCGTCGTCTCCGAGCTCTGATCGGTCCACACGCCGTCTCCGAGCGCCGATAAGTTCAAGCGCCGTCTCCTGAGCCCCGATCGTTCCACGCGGCGTGTCCGAGCCTCGATCGGTCCACGCGCGGCCTCCTGAGCCCCGATCGGTTCACGCGCCGGCTCCGAGCCCGATCGGACCACGTGCCGTCTCCTGAGCCCCGGTCGGTTCACGCGCCGTCTCCGAGCCCCGATGGGTCCACGCGCGGTCTCCTGAGCCCCGGTCGGTCCACGCGCCGTCGCCGAACCCCAATTCGTCCACGCGCAACCTCCTGAGCCCCAGTCGGTCCACGCGCGGTCGCCGAGCCTCGATCGGTCCACGCGCGGCCTCCTGAGCCCCGATCGGTTCACGCGCCGGCTCCGAGCCCGATCGAACCACGTGCCGTCTCCTGAGCCCCGGTCGGTTCACGCGGCGTCTCCGAGCCCCGATGGGTCCACGCGCGGTCTCCTGAGCCCCGGTCGGTCCACGCGCCGTCGCCGAACCCCAATTCGTCCACGCGCAACCTCCTGAGCCCCAGTCGGTCCACGCTCCGTCTCCTGAGACCCGATCGGTCCACGTATCGTCTCCTACGCCCCGATCGTTCCACGCGTCGTCTCCTAAGCCCCGAACGGTCCACGCGCCGTCTCCGAGCCCCGATCGGTCCACGCACCGTCTCCTGATCCCCATCGATCCACGCGGCGCCTCCGGAGCCCCAATCGATCAACGTGAGTCTCCTAAGCCCCGATCGGTCCACGTGCCGTCTCCGAGCCCCGATCGGTCCACGCGTCGTCTCCTAAGCCCCGATCGGTCCACGCGCCGTCTCCTGTGCCCCGATCGGTCGACGCGTCCTCTCCTAAACCCCGATCGGTCCACGCGTCGTCTCCTAATCCCCGATCGGTCCACACGCCGTCTCCGAGCCCCGATGGGTCTACGCGTCGCCTCCTGAGCCCCGGTAGGTCCACGCGCCGTCTCCTGAGCCCCGATCGGTCCACGCGTCGTCTCCTAAGCCCCGATCGGTCCACTCGTCGTCTCCTAAGCCTCGATCCGTCGACGCGTCGTCTCCTGAGCCACGATCAATTGACGCGTCTTCTCCTGAGCCCGATCGCTCCTCGCGCCGTTTCCTGAGTCCCGATCGATCCACGCGTCGTCTCCGAGCTCCGATCAGTCCACACGCCGTTTCCTGAGCCTCGATCGGTCCATGCGTCGTCTTCTTAGCCCCGATGCCTCCACGTGCCGTCTCCGAGCCACGATCGGTCCAGGCGCCGCTTCCTGAGCCCCGATCGGTCCACGCGCCGTATCCTAAGCCCCGATCGGTCCACGCGCCGTCTCCGAGCGCCGATAAGTTCAAGCGCCGTCTCCGAGCCCCGATCGGTCCACGCGCCGTCTCCTAAGCCCCGATCGGTCCACGCGCCGTCTCCTGAGCCCGGATCGGTCCACGTGACGTCTCCGAGCGCCGATCATTTCACGCGCCGTCTGCTGAGCCCCGATCGTTCCACGCGGCGTCTTCGAGCCTCGATCGATCCACGCGCCGTCTCCTGAACCCCGATCGGTCGACGCGTCGTCTTCTGAGCCCCGATCGATCCACGCGTCGTCTTCTGAGCCACGATCAATTGACGCGTCTTCTCCTGAGCCCGATCGCTCCTCGCGCCGTCTCCTGAGCCCCGATCGGTCCACGCGTCGTCT
Source organism: Netelia fuscicornis (assembly GCA_946811545.1). Taxonomy (NCBI): domain Eukaryota; kingdom Metazoa; phylum Arthropoda; class Insecta; order Hymenoptera; family Ichneumonidae; genus Netelia; species Netelia fuscicornis. Next base: position 30,363,835 of record OX328011.1, read on the forward strand.
CCGAGCTCTGATCGGTCCACACGCCGTCTCCGAGCGCCGATAAGTTCAAGCGCCGTCTCCTGAGCCCCGATCGTTCCACGCGGCGTGTCCGAGCCTCGATCGGTCCACGCGCGGCCTCCTGAGCCCCGATCGGTTCACGCGCCGGCTCCGAGCCCGATCGGACCACGTGCCGTCTCCTGAGCCCCGGTCGGTTCACGCGCCGTCTCCGAGCCCCGATGGGTCCACGCGCGGTCTCCTGAGCCCCGGTCGGTCCACGCGCCGTCGCCGAACCCCAATTCGTCCACGCGCAACCTCCTGAGCCCCAGTCGGTCCACGCGCCGTCTCCTAAGCCCCAATCTGTCCACGACCCGTCTCTGGGCCCCGATCGGTGCACGCGCCGTCTCCTGAGCCCCGATCGGTCCACGCGCCGTCTACTGAACCCCGATACGTCCACACGCAGTCGCCGAGCCCCGATCGGTCCACGCGCCGTCGCCGAGCCTCGATCGGTCCACGCGCGGCCTCCTGAGCCCCGGTCGGTTCACGCGCCGTCTCCGAGCCCCGATCGATCCACGCGTCGTCTTCTAAGACCAGATGCCTCCTCTCGCCGTCTCCGAGCCAGGATCGGTTCAGGCGCCGCTTCGTGAGCCCCGATCGGTCCACACTCCGTCACCAAGCCCCGATGCGTACACGCGTCGTCTCCGAGCCCCGATCGGTCCACGCGCCGTTTCCGAGCCCCGATAGGTCCGCGCGTCGTCTCCGAGCCTCGATCGGTCCTCGCGTCGTCTCCTAAGCCCCGATCGGTCCACGCGCCGCCTCCTAAGCCCCAATCGCTCCACGCGCCGTGTCCGAGCGCCGATCATTTCACGCGCTGTCTCCTGAGTCCCGATCGTTCCACGCGCCGTATCCGAGCCCCGATCGATCCACGCGCCGTCTCCTGAGCCCCGATCGGTCCACGCGTCGTTCCCCAAGCCCCGATCCATCGACGCGCCGTCTCCTGATGCCCAATCGGTCCACGCGCAGTCTCCTGAGCCCCGATAGGTACACGCGTAGTCTCCTAGGCCCCGATCGGTCCACGCGCCGCCTCCGGAGCCCCAATCGATCAACGTGAGTCTCCTAAGCCCCGATCGGTCCACGTGCCGTCTCCGAGCCCCGATCGGTCCACGCGTCGTCTCCTAAGCCCCGATCGGTCCACGCGCCGTCTCCTGTGCCCCGATCGGTCTACGCTTCGCCTCCTGAGCCCCGGTCGGTCCAAGCGCCGTCTCCTGAGACCCGATCGGTCCACGCGTCGTCTCCTAAGCCCCGATCGGTCCACGCGCCGTCTCGTGTGCCCCGATCGGTCGACGCGTCCTCTCCTAAACCCCGATCGGTCCACGCGTCGTCTCCTAATCCCCGATCGGTCCACACTCCGTCTCCGAGCCCCGATGGGTCTACGCTTCGCCTCCTGAGCCCCGGTGGGTCCAAGCGCCGTCTCCTGAGCCCCGATCGGTCCACGCGTCGTCTCCTAAGCCCCGATCGGTCCACGCGTCGTCTCCTAAGCCTCGATCCGTCGACGCGTCGTCTCCTGAGCCACGATCAATTGACGCGTCTTCTCCTGAGCCCGATCGCTCCTCGCGCCGTCTCCTGAGCCCCGATCGTTCCACGCGCCGTATCCGAGCCCCGATCGATCCACGCGCCGTCTCCTGAGCCCCGATCGGTCCACGCGTCGTTCCCCAAGCCCCGATCCATCGACGCGCCGTCTCCTGATGCCCAATCGGTCCACGCGCAGTCTCCTGAGCCCCGATAGGTACACGCGTAGTCTCCTAAGCCCCGATCGGTCCACGCGCCGCCTCCGGAGCCCCAAGCGATCAACGTGAGTCTCCTAAGCCCCGATCGGTCCACGTGCCGTCTCCTGTGCCCGGATCGGTCGACGCGTCCTCTCCTAAACCCCGATCGGTCTACGCGTCGTCTCCTAAGCCCCGATCGGTCCACGCGTCGTCTCCTAAGCCCCGATCCGTCGACGCGTCGTCTCCTGAGCCACGATCAATTGACGCGTCTTCTCCTGAGCCCGATCGCTCCACGCGCCGTCTCCTGAGCCCCGATCGGTCCACGCGCCGTCTCCGAGCTCCGATCGGTCCACGCGCCGTCTCCTAAGCCCCGATCGGTCCAAGCGCCTTCTGCTAAGCCCCGGTCGGTCCACGCGCCGTCTCCGAGCGCCGATCGGTTTACGCGCCGTCACCTGAGCCCCGATCGTTCCACGCCCCGTCTCCGAGCCCCGATCGGTCCGCGCGCCGTCTCCTAAGCCCCGACTGGTCCACGCGCCGTCTCCTGAGCCCTGGTCGGTTCACACGCCGTCTCCGAGCCCCGATCGATCCACGCGTCGTCTTGTAAGCCCAGATGCCTCCACGCGCCGTTTCCGAGCCACGATCTGTCCAGGCGCCGCTTCCTTAGCCCCGATCGGTCCACGCTTCGCCTCCTGAGCCCCGGTCGGTCCACGCGCCGTCTCCTGAGCCCCAATCGATCAACGTGAGTCTCCTAAGCCCCCATCGGTCCACGTGCCGTCTCCTAAGCCCCGATCGGTCCACTCGTCGTCTCCTAAGTCCCGATCGGTCCACGCGCCGTCTCCGAGCCCCGATCGGTCCACGCGTCGTCTCCTAAAGCCCGATCGGTTCACGCGCCGTCTCCTGTGCCCCGATCGGTCGACGCGTCCTCTCCTAAACCCCGATCGGTCCACGCGTCGTCTCCTAAGCCCCGATCGGTCCACGCGCCGTGTCCTGAGCCCCGATCGGTCCACGCGCCGTCTTCAAAGCCCCGATGCCTCCACGCGCCGTCTCCAAGCCCCGATCGCCCCTCGCGCCGTCTCCTGAGCCCCGCTCGATCCATGCGTCGTCTTCTTAGCCCCGATGCCTCCACGCGCTGTCTTCGAGCCACGATCGGTCCAGGCGCCGCTTCCTGAGCCCCGATCGGTCCACGCGCCGTCTCGTAAGCCCCAATCGGTCTACGCGCCGTCTCAGAGCGCCGATCATTTCACGCGCCGTCTCCGAGCGCCGATCGGTTCACGCGCCGTCTCCTGAGCCCCGATCGTTCCACGCGCCGTCTCCGAGCTCCGATCCGTCCACGCGCCGTCTCCTGAGCCCGGATCGTTCCACGCGTCATCGCCGAATCCCCGATCCGTACACGCGTCGTCTCCGAGCCTCGATCGGTCCACGCGCCGTCGCGGAGCCCCGATCGGTCCAGGCGTGGCCTCCTGAGCCTCGATCGGTCCACGCGCGGCCTTCTGAGCCCCGGTCGGTTCACGCGCCGTCTCCGAGCCCCGATCGATCCACGCGTCGTCTTCCAAGCCCAGATGCCTCCTCGCGCCGTCTCCGAGCCACGATCGGTCCAGGCGCTGCTTCCTGAGCCCCAATCGGTCCACGCATCGTCACCTAAGCCCCGATCGGTCCACGCGCCGTCACCGAGCCATGATCGGTCCACGCGCGGCTCCCGAGCCCCCATCGGTCCACGCGCCGTCGCCGAGCCGGGATCGGTCCACGCGCGGGCTTCTGAGTCCCGGTTGGTTCACGCGCCGTATCCGAGCCCCAATCGGTCCACGCGCCGGCTCCTGAGCACCGATCGGTCCACGCGCCGTCTCCTGAGCCCCGATCGCTCCACGCACCGTTTTCTGAGCACCGTTTGGTCCACGCGTCGTCTTCAAAGCCCCGATGCCTCCACGCGCCGCCTCCGGAGCCCCGATCGATCCACGCGAATCTCCTGAGCTCCGGTCGGTCGACGCGCCGTCTCCTCAGCCCCGGTCGGTCCAGGCGCCGCTTCCTGCGCCCCGATCGGTCCACGCGCCGTCTCTTAAGCCCCAATCGGTCCATGCGGCGTCTCCGAGCGCCGATCATTTCACGCGCCGTCTGCTGAGACCCGATCGTTCCACGCGCCGTCTCCGAGCCGCGATCGATCCACGCGCCGCCTCCTGAGCCCCGATCGGTCCACGCGCTGTCTCCTGAGCCCCGATAGGTACACGCGTCGTCTCCGAGCTCTGATCCGTCCACACGCCGTTTCCTGAGCCCCGATCGGTCCATGCGTCGTCTTCTTAGCCCCGATGCCTCCACGCGTCGTCTCCGAGCCACGATCGGTCCAGGCGCCGCTTCCTGAGCCCCGATCGGTCCACGCGCCGTATCCTAAGCCCCGATCGGTCCACGCGTCGTCTCCTAAGCCCCGCTCGGCTAACGCGTCGTTTCCGAGCCCCGATCGGTCCAGGCGCCGCTTCCTGAGCCCCGATCGGTCCACGGGCCGTATCCTAAGCCCCGATCGGTCCACGTGCCGTCTCTGAGCGCTGATAACTTCACGCGCCGTCTCCTGCGCCCCGATCGGTCCACGCGTCGTCTCCTAAGCCCCGATCCGTCGACGCGTCGTCTCCTGAGCCACGATCAATTGACGCGTCTTCTCCTGAGCCCGATCGCTCCTCGCGCCGTCTCCTGAGCCCCGATCGGTCCACGCGTCGTCTCCGAACCCCGATCGGTCGACGCGCCGTCGCCGAGCTGCGATCGGTCCACGCGCGGCCTCCTGAGCCCCGGTCGGTTCACGCGCCGTATCCGAGCCCCACTCGGTCCACGCGCCGTCTCGTGACTCCCAATCGGTCCACGCGCCGCCTCCTGAGCCCCGATCGGTCGACGCGTCGTCTCCTGAGCCCCGATCGATCCACGCGTCGTCTCCTGAGCCCCGATCGCTCCACGCGCCGTCTCCGAGCGCCGGTCGGTGCACGCGCCGTCTCCTGAGCCCCAATCGTTCCAAGCGTCGTCCCCTAATACCCGACCCATACACGCGTCGTCTCCGAGGCTCGATCAGTCCACGCGTCGTCGCCGAGTCCCGATCGGTCCACACGCGGCCTCCTCAGCGCCGGTCGGTCCACGCGCCGTCTCCGAGCCTCGATCGGTCCACGTACCGTCTCCGAAGCCCCGATCGGTCTACGCGCCGTCTCCTGAGCCCCGATCGGTCCACGCGCCGTCTCCGAGCCACGATCGGTCCGTGCGCCGCTTCCAGAGCCCCGATCGGTCCACGCGTCATCTCCTGATCTCCGATCGGTCCACGCGCCGTCTCCTAAGCCCCGATCGGTCCACGTGCCGTCTCCGAGCCCCGATCGGTTCACGTGCCGTCTCGTGAGCCCCGATCGTTCCACGCGCCGTCTCCGAGCTCCGATCGGTCCACGCTCCGTCTCCAGAGCCCGGATCGTTCCACGCGTCGTCTCCTGATCCCCGATCCGTAAACGCGTCGTCTCCGACCCTCGATCGGTCCACGCGCCGTCGCGGAGCCCCGATCGGTCCAGGCGTGGCCTCCTGAGCCTCGATCGGTCCACGCGCGGCCTTCTGAGCCCCGGTCGGTTCACGCGCCGTCTCCGAGCCCCGATCGATCCACGCGTCGTCTTCCAAGCCCAGATGCCTCCTCGCGCCGTCTCCGAGTCACGATCGGTCCAGGCGCTGCTTCCTGAGCCCCAATCGGTCCACGCATCGTCACCTAAGCCCCGATCGGTCCACGCGCCGTCACCGAGCCATGATCGGTCCACGCGCGGCTCCCGAGCCCCCATCGGTCCACGCGCCGTCGCCGAGCCGGGATCGGTCCACGCGCGGGCTTCTGAGTCCCGGTTGGTTCACGCGCCGTATCCGAGCCCCAATCGGTCCACGCGCCGGCTCCTGAGCACCGATCGGTCCACGCGCCGTCTCCTGAGCCCCGATCGCTCCACGCACCGTTTTCTGAGCACCGTTTGGTCCACGCGTCGTCTTCAAAGCCCCGATGCCTCCACGCGCCGCCTCCGGAGCCCCGATCGATCCACGCGAATCTCCTGAGCTCCGGTCGGTCGACGCGCCGTCTCCTCAGCCCCGATCGGTCCAGGCGCCGCTTCCTGCGCCCCGATCGGTCCACGCGCCGTCTCTTAAGCCCCAATCGGTCCACGCGGCGTCTCCGAGCGCCGATCATTTCACGCGCCGTCTGCTGAGACCCGATCGTTCCACGCGCCGTCTCCGAGCCGCGATCGATCCACGCGCCGCCTCCTGAGCCCCGATCGGTCCACGCGCTGTCTCCTGAGCCCCGATAGGTACACGCGTCGTCTCCGAGCTCTGATCGGTCCACACGCCGTTTCCTGAGCCCCGATCGGTCCATGCGTCGTCTTCTTAGCCCCGATGCCTCCACGCGTCGTCTCCGAGCCACGATCGGTCCAGGCGCGGCTTCCTGAGCCCCGATCGGTCCACGCGCCGTATCCTAAGCCCCGATCGGTCCACGCGTCGTCTCCTAAGCCCCGCTCGGCTAACGCGTCGTTTCCGAGCCCCGATCGGTCCAGGCGCCGCTTCCTGAGCCCCGATCGGTCCACGGGCCGTATCCTAAGCCCCGATCGGTCCACGTGCCGTCTCTGAGCGCTGATAACTTCACGCGCCGTCTCCTGCGCCCCGATCGGTCTACGCGTCGTCTCCTAAGCCCCGATCGGTCCACGCGTCGTCTCCTAAGCCCCGATCCGTCGACGCGTCGTCTCCTGAGCCACGATCAATTGACGCGTCTTCTCCTGAGCCCGATCGCTCCACGCGCCGTCTCCTGAGCCCCGATCGGTCCACGCGCCGTCTCCGAGCTCCGATCGGTCCACGCGCCGTCTCCTAAGCCCCGATCGGTCCAAGCGCCTTCTGCTAAGCCCCGGTCGGTCCACGCGCCGTCTCCGAGCGCCGATCGGTTTACGCGCCGTCACCTGAGCCCCGATCGTTCCACGCCCCGTCTCCGAGCCCCGATCGGTCCGCGCGCCGTCTCCTAAGCCCCGACTGGTCCACGCGCCGTCTCCTGAGCCCTGGTCGGTTCACACGCCGTCTCCGAGCCCCGATCGATCCACGCGTCGTCTTGTAAGCCCAGATGCCTCCACGCGCCGTTTCCGAGCCACGATCTGTCCAGGCGCCGCTTCCTTAGCCCCGATCGGTCCACGCTTCGCCTCCTGAGCCCCGGTCGGTCCACGCGCCGTCTCCTGAGCCCCAATCGATCAACGTGAGTCTCCTAAGCCCCCATCGGTCCACGTGCCGTCTCCTAAGCCCCGATCGGTCCACTCGTCGTCTCCTAAGTCCCGATCGGTCCACGCGCCGTCTCCGAGCCCCGATCGGTCCACGCGTCGTCTCCTAAAGCCCGATCGGTTCACGCGCCGTCTCCTGTGCCCCGATCGGTCGACGCGTCCTCTCCTAAACCCCGATCGGTCCACGCGTCGTCTCCTAAGCCCCGATCGGTCCACGCGCCGTGTCCTGAGCCCCGATCGGTCCACGCGCCGTCTTCAAAGCCCCGATGCCTCCACGCGCCGTCTCCAAGCCCCGATCGCCCCTCGCGCCGTCTCCTGAGCCCCGCTCGATCCATGCGTCGTCTTCTTAGCCCCGATGCCTCCACGCGCTGTCTTCGAGCCACGATCGGTCCAGGCGCCGCTTCCTGAGCCCCGATCGGTCCACGCGCCGTCTCGTAAGCCCCAATCGGTCTACGCGCCGTCTCAGAGCGCCGATCATTTCACGCGCCGTCTCCGAGCGCCGATCGGTTCACGCGCCGTCTCCTGAGCCCCGATCGTTCCACGCGCCGTCTCCGAGCTCCGATCCGTCCACGCGCCGTCTCCTGAGCCCGGATCGTTCCACGCGTCATCGCCGAATCCCCGATCCGTACACGCGTCGTCTCCGAGCCTCGATCGGTCCACGCGCCGTCGCGGAGCCCCGATCGGTCCAGGCGTGGCCTCCTGAGCCTCGATCGGTCCACGCGCGGCCTTCTGAGCCCCGGTCGGTTCACGCGCCGTCTCCGAGCCCCGATCGATCCACGCGTCGTCTTCCAAGCCCAGATGCCTCCTCGCGCCGTCTCCGAGCCACGATCGGTCCAGGCGCTGCTTCCTGAGCCCCAATCGGTCCACGCATCGTCACCTAAGCCCCGATCGGTCCACGCGCCGTCACCGAGCCATGATCGGTCCACGCGCGGCTCCCGAGCCCCCATCGGTCCACGCGCCGTCGCCGAGCCGGGATCGGTCCACGCGCGGGCTTCTGAGTCCCGGTTGGTTCACGCGCCGTATCCGAGCCCCAATCGGTCCACGCGCCGGCTCCTGAGCACCGATCGGTCCACGCGCCGTCTCCTGAGCCCCGATCGCTCCACGCACCGTTTTCTGAGCACCGTTTGGTCCACGCGTCGTCTTCAAAGCCCCGATGCCTCCACGCGCCGCCTCCGGAGCCCCGATCGATCCACGCGAATCTCCTGAGCTCCGGTCGGTCGACGCGCCGTCTCCTCAGCCCCGGTCGGTCCAGGCGCCGCTTCCTGCGCCCCGATCGGTCCACGCGCCGTCTCTTAAGCCCCAATCGGTCCATGCGGCGTCTCCGAGCGCCGATCATTTCACGCGCCGTCTGCTGAGACCCGATCGTTCCACGCGCCGTCTCCGAGCCGCGATCGATCCACGCGCCGCCTCCTGAGCCCCGATCGGTCCACGCGCTGTCTCCTGAGCCCCGATAGGTACACGCGTCGTCTCCGAGCTCTGATCCGTCCACACGCCGTTTCCTGAGCCCCGATCGGTCCATGCGTCGTCTTCTTAGCCCCGATGCCTCCACGCGTCGTCTCCGAGCCACGATCGGTCCAGGCGCCGCTTCCTGAGCCCCGATCGGTCCACGCGCCGTATCCTAAGCCCCGATCGGTCCACGCGTCGTCTCCTAAGCCCCGCTCGGCTAACGCGTCGTTTCCGAGCCCCGATCGGTCCAGGCGCCGCTTCCTGAGCCCCGATCGGTCCACGGGCCGTATCCTAAGCCCCGATCGGTCCACGTGCCGTCTCTGAGCGCTGATAACTTCACGCGCCGTCTCCTGCGCCCCGATCGGTCCACGCGTCGTCTCCTAAGCCCCGATCCGTCGACGCGTCGTCTCCTGAGCCACGATCAATTGACGCGTCTTCTCCTGAGCCCGATCGCTCCTCGCGCCGTCTCCTGAGCCCCGATCGGTCCACGCGTCGTCTCCGAACCCCGATCGGTCGACGCGCCGTCGCCGAGCTGCGATCGGTCCACGCGCGGCCTCCTGAGCCCCGGTCGGTTCACGCGCCGTATCCGAGCCCCACTCGGTCCACGCGCCGTCTCGTGACTCCCAATCGGTCCACGCGCCGCCTCCTGAGCCCCGATCGGTCGACGCGTCGTCTCCTGAGCCCCGATCGATCCACGCGTCGTCTCCTGAGCCCCGATCGCTCCACGCGCCGTCTCCGAGCGCCGGTCGGTGCACGCGCCGTCTCCTGAGCCCCAATCGTTCCAAGCGTCGTCCCCTAATACCCGACCCATACACGCGTCGTCTCCGAGGCTCGATCAGTCCACGCGTCGTCGCCGAGTCCCGATCGGTCCACACGCGGCCTCCTCAGCGCCGGTCGGTCCACGCGCCGTCTCCGAGCCTCGATCGGTCCACGTACCGTCTCCGAAGCCCCGATCGGTCTACGCGCCGTCTCCTGAGCCCCGATCGGTCCACGCGCCGTCTCCGAGCCACGATCGGTCCGTGCGCCGCTTCCAGAGCCCCGATCGGTCCACGCGTCATCTCCTGATCTCCGATCGGTCCACGCGCCGTCTCCTAAGCCCCGATCGGTCCACGTGCCGTCTCCGAGCCCCGATCGGTTCACGTGCCGTCTCGTGAGCCCCGATCGTTCCACGCGCCGTCTCCGAGCTCCGATCGGTCCACGCTCCGTCTCCAGAGCCCGGATCGTTCCACGCGTCGTCTCCTGATCCCCGATCCGTAAACGCGTCGTCTCCGACCCTCGATCGGTCCACGCGCCGTCGCGGAGCCCCGATCGGTCCAGGCGTGGCCTCCTGAGCCTCGATCGGTCCACGCGCGGCCTTCTGAGCCCCGGTCGGTTCACGCGCCGTCTCCGAGCCCCGATCGATCCACGCGTCGTCTTCCAAGCCCAGATGCCTCCTCGCGCCGTCTCCGAGTCACGATCGGTCCAGGCGCTGCTTCCTGAGCCCCAATCGGTCCACGCATCGTCACCTAAGCCCCGATCGGTCCACGCGCCGTCACCGAGCCATGATCGGTCCACGCGCGGCTCCCGAGCCCCCATCGGTCCACGCGCCGTCGCCGAGCCGGGATCGGTCCACGCGCGGGCTTCTGAGTCCCGGTTGGTTCACGCGCCGTATCCGAGCCCCAATCGGTCCACGCGCCGGCTCCTGAGCACCGATCGGTCCACGCGCCGTCTCCTGAGCCCCGATCGCTCCACGCACCGTTTTCTGAGCACCGTTTGGTCCACGCGTCGTCTTCAAAGCCCCGATGCCTCCACGCGCCGCCTCCGGAGCCCCGATCGATCCACGCGAATCTCCTGAGCTCCGGTCGGTCGACGCGCCGTCTCCTCAGCCCCGATCGGTCCAGGCGCCGCTTCCTGCGCCCCGATCGGTCCACGCGCCGTCTCTTAAGCCCCAATCGGTCCACGCGGCGTCTCCGAGCGCCGATCATTTCACGCGCCGTCTGCTGAGACCCGATCGTTCCACGCGCCGTCTCCGAGCCGCGATCGATCCACGCGCCGCCTCCTGAGCCCCGATCGGTCCACGCGCTGTCTCCTGAGCCCCGATAGGTACACGCGTCGTCTCCGAGCTCTGATCGGTCCACACGCCGTTTCCTGAGCCCCGATCGGTCCATGCGTCGTCTTCTTAGCCCCGATGCCTCCACGCGTCGTCTCCGAGCCACGATCGGTCCAGGCGCGGCTTCCTGAGCCCCGATCGGTCCACGCGCCGTATCCTAAGCCCCGATCGGTCCACGCGTCGTCTCCTAAGCCCCGCTCGGCTAACGCGTCGTTTCCGAGCCCCGATCGGTCCAGGCGCCGCTTCCTGAGCCCCGATCGGTCCACGGGCCGTATCCTAAGCCCCGATCGGTCCACGTGCCGTCTCTGAGCGCTGATAACTTCACGCGCCGTCTCCTGCGCCCCGATCGGTCCACGCGTCGTCTCCTAAGCCCCGATCCGTCGACGCGTCGTCTCCTGAGCCACGATCAATTGACGCGTCTTCTCCTGAGCCCGATCGCTCCTCGCGCCGTCTCCTGAGCCCCGATCGGTCCACGCGTCGTCTCCGAACCCCGATCGGTCGACGCGCCGTCGCCGAGCTGCGATCGGTCAACGCGCGGCCTCCTGAGCCCCGGTCGGTTCACGCGCCGTATCCGAGCCCCACTCGGTCCACGCGCCGTCTCGTGACTCCCAATCGGTCCACGCGCCGCCTCCTGAGCCCCGATCGGTCGACGCGTCGTCTCCTGAGCCCCGATCGATCCACGCGTCGTCTCCTGAGCCCCGATCGCTCCACGCGCCGTCTCCGAGCGCCGGTCGGTGCACGCGCCGTCTCCTGAGCCCCAATCGTTCCAAGCGTCGTCCCGTAATACCCGACCCATACACGCGTCGTCTCCGAGGCTCGATCAGTCCACGCGTCGTCGCCGAGTCCCGATCGGTCCACACGCGGCCTCCTCAGCGCCGGTCGGTCCACGCGCCGTCTCCGAGCCTCGATCGGTCCACGTACCGTCTCCGAAGCCCCGATCGGTCTACGCGCCGTCTCCTGAGCCATGATCGGTCCACGCGCTGTCTCCGAGCCACGATCGGTCCGTGCGCCGCTTCCAGAGCCCCGATCGGTCCACGCGTCATCTCCTGATCTCCGATCGGTCCACGCGCCGTCTCCTAAGCCCCGATCGGTCCACGTGCCGTCTCCGAGCCCCGATCGGTTCACGTGCCGTCTCGTGAGCCCCGATCGTTCCACGCGCCGTCTCCGAGCCCCGATCGGTCCACGCTCCGTCTCCAGAGCCCGGATCGTTCCACGCGTCGTCTCCTGATCCCCGATCCGTAAACGCGTCGTCTCCGACCCTCGATCGGTCCACACGCCGTGTCCGATCCCCGATCGGTCCGCGTGCCGCATTCTAAGCCGCGGTCCGTCTACGCGCCGTCTCCGAGCACCGATCGGTCCACGCGCCGTCTCAAAGCGCCGATCATTTCACGCTCTGTCTCCTGAGCCCGGATCGGTCCACGCCACGTCTCCGAGCTCCGATCGGTCCACGGGCCGTTTCCGAGCCCCGATCGGTCCATACGTCGTCTCCGAGTTCCGATCGGTCCACGCGCCGTTTCCGAGCCCCGATCGGTCCGCGCGCCGTCTCCTGAGCCCCGGTGGGTCCACGCGCCGCCTCCTGAGCCCCGATCGGTCAACGCATCGTCTCCTAAGCCCCGATACGTTCACACGCCGTCTCCGAGCCCCGATCGGTCCACGCGCCGTCGCCGAGCCTCGATCGGTCCACGCGCGGCCTCCGTAGCCCCGGTCAGTCCACGCGCCGTCTCCGAGCCCCGATCGGTCCACGCTCCGTCTCCTGAGCCCGGATCGTTCCACGCGTCGTCTCCTCATCCCCGATCCGTAAACGCGTCGTCTCCGAGCCTCGATCGGTCCACACGCCGTGTCCGATCCCCGACCGGTCCGCGTGCCGCATGCTAAGCCGCGGTCCGACCACGCGCCGCCTCCTGAGCCCCGATCGGTCGACGCGTCGTCTCCTGAGCCCCGATCGATCCACGCGTCGTCTCCTGAGCCCCGATCGCTCCACGCGCCGTCTCCGAGCGCCGGTCGGTGCACGCGCCGTCTCCTGAGCCCCAATCGTTCCAAGCGTCGTCCCCTAATACCCGACCCATACACGCGTCGTCTCCGAGGCTCGATCAGTCCACGCGTCGTCGCCGAGTCCCGATCGGTCCACACGCGGCCTCCTCAGCGCCGGTCGGTCCACGCGCCGTCTCCGAGCCTCGATCGGTCCACGTACCGTCTCCGAAGCCCCGATCGGTCTACGCGCCGTCTCCTGAGCCCCGATCGGTCCACGCGCCGTCTCCGAGTCACGATCGGTCCGTGCGCCGCTTCCAGAGCCCCGATCGGTCCACGCGCCGTTTCCGAGCCACGATCTGTCCAGGCGCCGCTTCCTTAGCCCCGATCGGTCCACGCTTCGCCTCCTGAGCCCCGGTCGGTCCACGCGCCGTCTCCTGAGCCCCAATCGATCAACGTGAGTCTCCTAAGCCCCCATCGGTCCACGTGCCGTCTCCTAAGCCCCGATCGGTCCACTCGTCGTCTCCTAAGTCCCGATCGGTCCACGCGCCGTCTCCGAGCCCCGATCGGTCCACGCGTCGTCTCCTAAAGCCCGATCGGTTCACGCGCCGTCTCCTGTGCCCCGATCGGTCGACGCGTCCTCTCCTAAACCCCGATCGGTCCACGCGTCGTCTCCTAAGCCCCGATCGGTCCACGCGTCGTCTCCTAAGCCCCGATCCGTCGACGCGTCGTCTCCTGAGCCACGATCAATTGACGCGTCTTCTCCTGAGCCCGATCGCTCCTCGCGCCGTCTCCTGAGCCCCGATCGGTCCACGCGTCGTCTCCGAGCCGCGATCGATCCACGCGCCGTCTCCTGAGCCCCGATCGGTCGACGCGTCGTCTTTTGAGCCTCGATCGATCCACCCGTCGTCTCCTGAGCCCCAACCGCTCCACACGCCGTTACCTGAGCCCCGATCGCTCCACGCTCCGTCTCCCAGCCCCGATCGGTCCACGCGCCGTGTCCTGAGCCCCGATCGGTCCACGCGCCGTCTTCAAAGCCCCGATGCCTCCACGCGCCGTCTCCAAGCCCCGATCGCCCCTCGCGCCGTCTCCTGAGCCCCGCTCGATCCATGCGTCGTCTTCTTAGCCCCGATGCCTCCACGCGCTGTCTTCGAGCCACGATCGGTCCAGGCGCCGCTTCCTGAGCCCCGATCGGTCCACGCGCCGTCTCGTAAGCCCCAATCGGTCTACGCGCCGTCTCAGAGCGCCGATCATTTCACGCGCCGTCTCCGAGCGCCGATCGGTTCACGCGCCGTCTCCTGAGCCCCGATCGTTCCACGCGCCGTCTCCGAGCTCCGATCCGTCCACGCGCCGTCTCCTGAGCCCGGATCGTTCCACGCGTCATCGCCGAATCCCCGATCCGTACACGCGTCGTCTCCGAGCCTCGATCGGTCCACGCGCCGTCGCGGAGCCCCGATCGGTCCAGGCGTGGCCTCCTGAGCCTCGATCGGTCCACGCGCGGCCTTCTGAGCCCCGGTCGGTTCACGCGCCGTCTCCGAGCCCCGATCGATCCACGCGTCGTCTTCCAAGCCCAGATGCCTCCTCGCGCCGTCTCCGAGCCACGATCGGTCCAGGCGCTGCTTCCTGAGCCCCAATCGGTCCACGCATCGTCACCTAAGCCCCGATCGGTCCACGCGCCGTCACCGAGCCATGATCGGTCCACGCGCGGCTCCCGAGCCCCCATCGGTCCACGCGCCGTCGCCGAGCCGGGATCGGTCCACGCGCGGGCTTCTGAGTCCCGGTTGGTTCACGCGCCGTATCCGAGCCCCAATCGGTCCACGCGCCGGCTCCTGAGCACCGATCGGTCCACGCGCCGTCTCCTGAGCCCCGATCGCTCCACGCACCGTTTTCTGAGCACCGTTTGGTCCACGCGTCGTCTTCAAAGCCCCGATGCCTCCACGCGCCGCCTCCGGAGCCCCGATCGATCCACGCGAATCTCCTGAGCTCCGGTCGGTCGACGCGCCGTCTCCTCAGCCCCGATCGGTCCAGGCGCCGCTTCCTGCGCCCCGATCGGTCCACGCGCCGTCTCTTAAGCCCCAATCGGTCCACGCGGCGTCTCCGAGCGCCGATCATTTCACGCGCCGTCTGCTGAGACCCGATCGTTCCACGCGCCGTCTCCGAGCCGCGATCGATCCACGCGCCGCCTCCTGAGCCCCGATCGGTCCACGCGCTGTCTCCTGAGCCCCGATAGGTACACGCGTCGTCTCCGAGCTCTGATCGGTCCACACGCCGTTTCCTGAGCCCCGATCGGTCCATGCGTCGTCTTCTTAGCCCCGATGCCTCCACGCGTCGTCTCCGAGCCACGATCGGTCCAGGCGCGGCTTCCTGAGCCCCGATCGGTCCACGCGCCGTATCCTAAGCCCCGATCGGTCCACGCGTCGTCTCCTAAGCCCCGCTCGGCTAACGCGTCGTTTCCGAGCCCCGATCGGTCCAGGCGCCGCTTCCTGAGCCCCGATCGGTCCACGGGCCGTATCCTAAGCCCCGATCGGTCCACGTGCCGTCTCTGAGCGCTGATAACTTCACGCGCCGTCTCCTGCGCCCCGATCGGTCCACGCGTCGTCTCCTAAGCCCCGATCCGTCGACGCGTCGTCTCCTGAGCCACGATCAATTGACGCGTCTTCTCCTGAGCCCGATCGCTCCTCGCGCCGTCTCCTGAGCCCCGATCGGTCCACGCGTCGTCTCCGAACCCCGATCGGTCGACGCGCCGTCGCCGAGCTGCGATCGGTCAACGCGCGGCCTCCTGAGCCCCGGTCGGTTCACGCGCCGTATCCGAGCCCCACTCGGTCCACGCGCCGTCTCGTGACTCCCAATCGGTCCACGCGCCGCCTCCTGAGCCCCGATCGGTCGACGCGTCGTCTCCTGAGCCCCGATCGATCCACGCGTCGTCTCCTGAGCCCCGATCGCTCCACGCGCCGTCTCCGAGCGCCGGTCGGTGCACGCGCCGTCTCCTGAGCCCCAATCGTTCCAAGCGTCGTCCCGTAATACCCGACCCATACACGCGTCGTCTCCGAGGCTCGATCAGTCCACGCGTCGTCGCCGAGTCCCGATCGGTCCACACGCGGCCTCCTCAGCGCCGGTCGGTCCACGCGCCGTCTCCGAGCCTCGATCGGTCCACGTACCGTCTCCGAAGCCCCGATCGGTCTACGCGCCGTCTCCTGAGCCATGATCGGTCCACGCGCTGTCTCCGAGCCACGATCGGTCCGTGCGCCGCTTCCAGAGCCCCGATCGGTCCACGCGTCATCTCCTGATCTCCGATCGGTCCACGCGCCGTCTCCTAAGCCCCGATCGGTCCACGTGCCGTCTCCGAGCCCCGATCGGTTCACGTGCCGTCTCGTGAGCCCCGATCGTTCCACGCGCCGTCTCCGAGCCCCGATCGGTCCACGCTCCGTCTCCAGAGCCCGGATCGTTCCACGCGTCGTCTCCTGATCCCCGATCCGTAAACGCGTCGTCTCCGACCCTCGATCGGTCCACACGCCGTGTCCGATCCCCGATCGGTCCGCGTGCCGCATTCTAAGCCGCGGTCCGTCTACGCGCCGTCTCCGAGCACCGATCGGTCCACGCGCCGTCTCAAAGCGCCGATCATTTCACGCTCTGTCTCCTGAGCCCGGATCGGTCCACGCCACGTCTCCGAGCTCCGATCGGTCCACGGGCCGTTTCCCAGCCCCGATCGGTCCATACGTCGTCTCCGAGTTCCGATCGGTCCACGCGCCGTTTCCGAGCCCCGATCGGTCCGCGCGCCGTCTCCTGAGCCCCGGTGGGTCCACGCGCCGCCTCCTGAGCCCCGATCGGTCAACGCATCGTCTCCTAAGCCCCGATACGTTCACACGCCGTCTCCGAGCCCCGATCGGTCCACGCGCCGTCGCCGAGCCTCGATCGGTCCACGCGCGGCCTCCGTAGCCCCGGTCAGTCCACGCGCCGTCTCCGAGCCCCGATCGGTCCACGCTCCGTCTCCTGAGCCCGGATCGTTCCACGCGTCGTCTCCTCATCCCCGATCCGTAAACGCGTCGTCTCCGAGCCTCGATCGGTCCACACGCCGTGTCCGATCCCCGACCGGTCCGCGTGCCGCATGCTAAGCCGCGGTCCGACCACGCGCCGCCTCCTGAGCCCCGATCGGTCGACGCGTCGTCTCCTGAGCCCCGATCGATCCACGCGTCGTCTCCTGAGCCCCGATCGCTCCACGCGCCGTCTCCGAGCGCCGGTCGGTGCACGCGCCGTCTCCTGAGCCCCAATCGTTCCAAGCGTCGTCCCCTAATACCCGACCCATACACGCGTCGTCTCCGAGGCTCGATCAGTCCACGCGTCGTCGCCGAGTCCCGATCGGTCCACACGCGGCCTCCTCAGCGCCGGTCGGTCCACGCGCCGTCTCCGAGCCTCGATCGGTCCACGTACCGTCTCCGAAGCCCCGATCGGTCTACGCGCCGTCTCCTGAGCCCCGATCGGTCCACGCGCCGTCTCCGAGTCACGATCGGTCCGTGCGCCGCTTCCAGAGCCCCGATCGGTCCACGCGCCGTTTCCGAGCCACGATCTGTCCAGGCGCCGCTTCCTTAGCCCCGATCGGTCCACGCTTCGCCTCCTGAGCCCCGGTCGGTCCACGCGCCGTCTCCTGAGCCCCAATCGATCAACGTGAGTCTCCTAAGCCCCCATCGGTCCACGTGCCGTCTCCTAAGCCCCGATCGGTCCACTCGTCGTCTCCTAAGTCCCGATCGGTCCACGCGCCGTCTCCGAGCCCCGATCGGTCCACGCGTCGTCTCCTAAAGCCCGATCGGTTCACGCGCCGTCTCCTGTGCCCCGATCGGTCGACGCGTCCTCTCCTAAACCCCGATCGGTCCACGCGTCGTCTCCTAAGCCCCGATCGGTCCACGCGTCGTCTCCTAAGCCCCGATCCGTCGACGCGTCGTCTCCTGAGCCACGATCAATTGACGCGTCTTCTCCTGAGCCCGATCGCTCCTCGCGCCGTCTCCTGAGCCCCGATCGGTCCACGCGTCGTCTCCGAGCCGCGATCGATCCACGCGCCGTCTCCTGAGCCCCGATCGGTCGACGCGTCGTCTTTTGAGCCTCGATCGATCCACCCGTCGTCTCCTGAGCCCCAACCGCTCCACACGCCGTTACCTGAGCCCCGATCGCTCCACGCTCCGTCTCCCAGCCCCGATCGGTCCACGCGCCGTGTCCTGAGCCCCGATCGGTCCACGCGCCGTCTTCAAAGCCCCGATGCCTCCACGCGCCGTCTCCAAGCCCCGATCGCCCCTCGCGCCGTCTCCTGAGCCCCGCTCGATCCATGCGTCGTCTTCTTAGCCCCGATGCCTCCACGCGCTGTCTTCGAGCCACGATCGGTCCAGGCGCCGCTTCCTGAGCCCCGATCGGTCCACGCGCCGTCTCGTAAGCCCCAATCGGTCTACGCGCCGTCTCAGAGCGCCGATCATTTCACGCGCCGTCTCCGAGCGCCGATCGGTTCACGCGCCGTCTCCTGAGCCCCGATCGTTCCACGCGCCGTCTCCGAGCTCCGATCCGTCCACGCGCCGTCTCCTGAGCCCGGATCGTTCCACGCGTCATCGCCGAATCCCCGATCCGTACACGCGTCGTCTCCGAGCCTCGATCGGTCCACGCGCCGTCGCGGAGCCCCGATCGGTCCAGGCGTGGCCTCCTGAGCCTCGATCGGTCCACGCGCGGCCTTCTGAGCCCCGGTCGGTTCACGCGCCGTCTCCGAGCCCCGATCGATCCACGCGTCGTCTTCCAAGCCCAGATGCCTCCTCGCGCCGTCTCCGAGCCACGATCGGTCCAGGCGCTGCTTCCTGAGCCCCAATCGGTCCACGCATCGTCACCTAAGCCCCGATCGGTCCACGCGCCGTCACCGAGCCATGATCGGTCCACGCGCGGCTCCCGAGCCCCCATCGGTCCACGCGCCGTCGCCGAGCCGGGATCGGTCCACGCGCGGGCTTCTGAGTCCCGGTTGGTTCACGCGCCGTATCCGAGCCCCAATCGGTCCACGCGCCGGCTCCTGAGCACCGATCGGTCCACGCGCCGTCTCCTGAGCCCCGATCGCTCCACGCACCGTTTTCTGAGCACCGTTTGGTCCACGCGTCGTCTTCAAAGCCCCGATGCCTCCACGCGCCGCCTCCGGAGCCCCGATCGATCCACGCGAATCTCCTGAGCTCCGGTCGGTCGACGCGCCGTCTCCTCAGCCCCGATCGGTCCAGGCGCCGCTTCCTGCGCCCCGATCGGTCCACGCGCCGTCTCTTAAGCCCCAATCGGTCCATGCGGCGTCTCCGAGCGCCGATCATTTCACGCGCCGTCTGCTGAGACCCGATCGTTCCACGCGCCGTCTCCGAGCCGCGATCGATCCACGCGCCGCCTCCTGAGCCCCGATCGGTCCACGCGCTGTCTCCTGAGCCCCGATAGGTACACGCGTCGTCTCCGAGCTCTGATCGGTCCACACGCCGTTTCCTGAGCCCCGATCGGTCCATGCGTCGTCTTCTTAGCCCCGATGCCTCCACGCGTCGTCTCCGAGCCACGATCGGTCCAGGCGCCGCTTCCTGAGCCCCGATCGGTCCACGCGCCGTATCCTAAGCCCCGATCGGTCCACGTGCCGTCTCTGAGCGCTGATAACTTCACGCGCCGTCTCCTGCGCCCCGATCGGTCCACGCGTCGTCTCCTAAGCCCCGATCCGTCGACGCGTCGTCTCCTGAGCCACGATCAATTGACGCGTCTTCTCCTGAGCCCGATCGCTCCTCGCGCCGTCTCCTGAGCCCCGATCGGTCCACGCGTCGTCTCCGAACCCCGATCGGTCGACGCGCCGTCGCCGAGCTGCGATCGGTCCACGCGCGGCCTCCTGAGCCCCGGTCGGTTCACGCGCCGTATCCGAGCCCCACTCGGTCCACGCGCCGTCTCGTGACTCCCAATCGGTCCACGCGCCGCCTCCTGAGCCCCGATCGGTCGACGCGTCGTCTCCTGAGCCCCGATCGATCCACGCGTCGTCTCCTGAGCCCCGATCGCTCCACGCGCCGTCTCCGAGCGCCGGTCGGTGCACGCGCCGTCTCCTGAGCCCCAATCGTTCCAAGCGTCGTCCCCTAATACCCGACCCATACACGCGTCGTCTCCGAGGCTCGATCAGTCCACGCGTCGTCGCCGAGTCCCGATCGGTCCACACGCGGCCTCCTCAGCGCCGGTCGGTCCACGCGCCGTCTCCGAGCCTCGATCGGTCCACGTACCGTCTCCGAAGCCCCGATCGGTCTACGCGCCGTCTCCTGAGCCCCGATCGGTCCACGCGCCGTCTCCGAGCCACGATCGGTCCGTGCGCCGCTTCCAGAGCCCCGATCGGTCCACGCGTCATCTCCTGATCTCCGATCGGTCCACGCGCCGTCTCCTAAGCCCCGATCGGTCCACGTGCCGTCTCCGAGCCCCGATCGGTTCACGTGCCGTCTCGTGAGCCCCGATCGTTCCACGCGCCGTCTCCGAGCCCCGATCGGTCCACGCTCCGTCTCCAGAGCCCGGATCGTTCCACGCGTCGTCTCCTGATCCCCGATCCGTAAACGCGTCGTCTCCGACCCTCGGTCGGTCCACGCGCCGTCGCGGAGCCCCGATCGGTCCAGGCGTGGCCTCCTGAGCCTCGATCGGTCCACGCGCGGCCTTCTGAGCCCCGGTCGGTTCACGCGCCGTCTCCGAGCCCCGATCGATCCACGCGTCGTCTTCCAAGCCCAGATGCCTCCTCGCGCCGTCTCCGAGTCACGATCGGTCCAGGCGCTGCTTCCTGAGCCCCAATCGGTCCACGCATCGTCACCTAAGCCCCGATCGGTCCACGCGCCGTCACCGAGCCATGATCGGTCCACGCGCGGCTCCCGAGCCCCCATCGGTCCACGCGCCGTCGCCGAGCCGGGATCGGTCCACGCGCGGGCTTCTGAGTCCCGGTTGGTTCACGCGCCGTATCCGAGCCCCAATCGGTCCACGCGCCGGCTCCTGAGCACCGATCGGTCCACGCGCCGTCTCCTGAGCCCCGATCGCTCCACGCACCGTTTTCTGAGCACCGTTTGGTCCACGCGTCGTCTTCAAAGCCCCGATGCCTCCACGCGCCGCCTCCGGAGCCCCGATCGATCCACGCGAATCTCCTGAGCTCCGGTCGGTCGACGCGCCGTCTCCTCAGCCCCGATCGGTCCAGGCGCCGCTTCCTGCGCCCCGATCGGTCCACGCGCCGTCTCTTAAGCCCCAATCGGTCCACGCGGCGTCTCCGAGCGCCGATCATTTCACGCGCCGTCTGCTGAGACCCGATCGTTCCACGCGCCGTCTCCGAGCCGCGATCGATCCACGCGCCGCCTCCTGAGCCCCGATCGGTCCACGCGCTGTCTCCTGAGCCCCGATAGGTACACGCGTCGTCTCCGAGCTCTGATCGGTCCACACGCCGTTTCCTGAGCCCCGATCGGTCCATGCGTCGTCTTC
The DNA here is from genome assembly GCA_946811545.1 of Netelia fuscicornis. Classification (NCBI taxonomy): domain Eukaryota; kingdom Metazoa; phylum Arthropoda; class Insecta; order Hymenoptera; family Ichneumonidae; genus Netelia; species Netelia fuscicornis. Next base: position 30,384,783 of record OX328011.1, read on the forward strand.
TTAGCCCCGATGCCTCCACGCGTCGTCTCCGAGCCACGATCGGTCCAGGCGCCGCTTCCTGAGCCCCGATCGGTCCACGCGCCGTATCCTAAGCCCCGATCGGTCCACGCGTCGTCTCCTAAGCCCCGCTCGGCTAACGCGTCGTTTCCGAGCCCCGATCGGTCCAGGCGCCGCTTCCTGAGCCCCGATCGGTCCACGGGCCGTATCCTAAGCCCCGATCGGTCCACGTGCCGTCTCTGAGCGCTGATAACTTCACGCGCCGTCTCCTGCGCCCCGATCGGTCCACGCGTCGTCTCCTAAGCCCCGATCCGTCGACGCGTCGTCTCCTGAGCCACGATCAATTGACGCGTCTTCTCCTGAGCCCGATCGCTCCTCGCGCCGTCTCCTGAGCCCCGATCGGTCCACGCGTCGTCTCCGAACCCCGATCGGTCGACGCGCCGTCGCCGAGCTGCGATCGGTCCACGCGCGGCCTCCTGAGCCCCGGTCGGTTCACGCGCCGTATCCGAGCCCCACTCGGTCCACGCGCCGTCTCGTGACTCCCAATCGGTCCACGCGCCGCCTCCTGAGCCCCGATCGGTCGACGCGTCGTCTCCTGAGCCCCGATCGATCCACGCGTCGTCTCCTGAGCCCCGATCGCTCCACGCGCCGTCTCCGAGCGCCGGTCGGTGCACGCGCCGTCTCCTGAGCCCCAATCGTTCCAAGCGTCGTCCCGTAATACCCGACCCATACACGCGTCGTCTCCGAGGCTCGATCAGTCCACGCGTCGTCGCCGAGTCCCGATCGGTCCACACGCGGCCTCCTCAGCGCCGGTCGGTCCACGCGCCGTCTCCGAGCCTCGATCGGTCCACGTACCGTCTCCGAAGCCCCGATCGGTCTACGCGCCGTCTCCTGAGCCATGATCGGTCCACGCGCTGTCTCCGAGCCACGATCGGTCCGTGCGCCGCTTCCAGAGCCCCGATCGGTCCACGCGTCATCTCCTGATCTCCGATCGGTCCACGCGCCGTCTCCTAAGCCCCGATCGGTCCACGTGCCGTCTCCGAGCCCCGATCGGTTCACGTGCCGTCTCGTGAGCCCCGATCGTTCCACGCGCCGTCTCCGAGCCCCGATCGGTCCACGCTCCGTCTCCAGAGCCCGGATCGTTCCACGCGTCGTCTCCTGATCCCCGATCCGTAAACGCGTCGTCTCCGACCCTCGATCGGTCCACACGCCGTGTCCGATCCCCGATCGGTCCGCGTGCCGCATTCTAAGCCGCGGTCCGTCTACGCGCCGTCTCCGAGCACCGATCGGTCCACGCGCCGTCTCAAAGCGCCGATCATTTCACGCGCTGTCTCCTGAGCCCGGATCGGTCCACGCCACGTCTCCGAGCTCCGATCGGTCCACGCGCCGTTTCCGAGCCCCGATCGGTCCATACGTCGTCTCCGAGTTCCGATCGGTCCACGCGCCGTTTCCGAGCCCCGATCGGTCCGCGCGCCGTCTCCTGAGCCCCGGTGGGTCCACGCGCCGCCTCCTGAGCCCCGATCGGTCAACGCATCGTCTCCTAAGCCCCGATACGTTCACACGCCGTCTCCGAGCCCCGATCGGTCCACGCGCCGTCGCCGAGCCTCGATCGGTCCACGCGCGGCCTCCGTAGCCCCGGTCAGTCCACGCGCCGTCTCCGAGCCCCGATCGGTCCACGCTCCGTCTCCTGAGCCCGGATCGTTCCACGCGTCGTCTCCTCATCCCCGATCCGTAAACGCGTCGTCTCCGAGCCTCGATCGGTCCACACGCCGTGTCCGATCCCCGACCGGTCCGCGTGCCGCATGCTAAGCCGCGGTCCGACCACGCGCCGCCTCCTGAGCCCCGATCGGTCGACGCGTCGTCTCCTGAGCCCCGATCGATCCACGCGTCGTCTCCTGAGCCCCGATCGCTCCACGCGCCGTCTCCGAGCGCCGGTCGGTGCACGCGCCGTCTCCTGAGCCCCAATCGTTCCAAGCGTCGTCCCCTAATACCCGACCCATACACGCGTCGTCTCCGAGGCTCGATCAGTCCACGCGTCGTCGCCGAGTCCCGATCGGTCCACACGCGGCCTCCTCAGCGCCGGTCGGTCCACGCGCCGTCTCCGAGCCTCGATCGGTCCACGTACCGTCTCCGAAGCCCCGATCGGTCTACGCGCCGTCTCCTGAGCCCCGATCGGTCCACGCGCCGTCTCCGAGTCACGATCGGTCCGTGCGCCGCTTCCAGAGCCCCGATCGGTCCACGCGTCATCTCCTGATCTCCGATCGGTCCACGCGCCGTCTCCTAAGCCCCGATCGGTCCACGTGCCGTCTCCGAGCCCCGATCGGTTCACGTGCCGTCTCGTGAGCCCCGATCGTTCCACGCGCCGTCTCCGAGCCCCGATCGGTCCACGCTCCGTCTCCAGAGCCCGGATCGTTCCACGCGTCGTCTCCTGATCCCCGATCCGTAAACGCGTCGTCTCCGACCCTCGATCAGTCCACACGCCGTGTCCGATCCCCGATCGGTCCGCGTGCCGCATTCTAAGCAGCGGTCCGTCTACGCGCCGTCTCCGAGCACCGATCGGTCCACGCGCCGTCTCAAAGCGCCGATCATTTCACGCGCTGTCTCCTGAGCCCGGATCGGTCCACGCCACGTCTCCGAGCTCCGATCGGTCCATGCGCCGTCGCCGAGCCTCGATCGGTCCACGCGCGGCCTCCGTAGCCCCGGTCAGTCCACGCGCCGTCTCCGAGCCCCGATCGGTCCACGCTCCGTCTCCTGAGCCCGGATCGTTCCACGCGCGGTCTCCTCATCCCCGATCCGTAAACGCGTCGTCTCCGAGCCTCGATCGGTCCACACGCCGCGTCCGATCCCCGACCGGTCCGCGTGCCGCATTCTAAGCCGCGGTCCGACCACGCGCCGCCTCCTGAGCCCCGATCGGTCAACGCATCGTCTCCTAAGCCCCGATCTGTACACGCGTCGTCTCCGAGCCCCGATCGGTTCACGCGCCGGCTCCGAGCCCGATCGGTCCACGCATCGTCTCCTAAGCCCCGATCGGTTAACGTGCCGTCTCCGAGCCCCGATTGGCCTACGCGCCGTCTCCTGAGCCCCGGTCGGTTCACGCGCCGTCCCCGAGCCACGATCGGTCCGTGCGCCGCTTCCAGAGCCCTATCGGTCCACGCGTCCTCTCCTGATCTCCTATTAGTCCACGCGCCATCTCCTAAGCCCCTATCGGTCCACGTGCCGTCTCCGCGCGCCGATCGATTCACGCGCCGTCTCCTGAGCCCCGATCGGTCCACGCGTCGTTCCCTAAGCTCCGATCCATCCACGCGCAGTCTCCTGAGCCCCGATCGGTCCACGCATCACCTTCTGAGCCCCAATCGGTTAACGCGCAGTCTCCTGAGCCCCGATCGTTCTACGCGCCGTCTCCGAGCCCCGATCCGTCCACGCGCAGTCGCCGAGCCCCGATCGGTTCACGCGCGGTCTCCTGAGCCCCAGTCGGTACACGCGCTGTCTCCGAGCCCCGATCGGTCCACGCGTCGTCTCCTGAACCCCGCTCGGTCGATGCGTCGTCTTCTTTACCCCGATGCCTCCACGCGCCGTCTCCGAGCCACGATCGGTCCGTGCGCCGCTTCCACAACCCCGATCGGTCCACGCGTCACCTCCTGATCTCCGATCGGTCCACGCGCCGTCTCCTAAGCCCCGATCGGTCCACGCGCCGTCTCCGAGCGCCGATCGATCCACGCGCAGCCTCCTGAGCCCCGATCGGTCTACGCGCCGTCGCCGAGCCGCGATCCTTCTACGCGCCGCTCCGAGCCCCGATCGGTCCACGCGCCGTCGCCGAACTATGATCAGTCCACGCGCGGCCTCCTGAGCCCCGATCGGTCCACGCGCCGTCTCCGAACCGCGATCGGTCCACGCGCGGCCTCCTGAGGCCCGATTGGTTCACGCGCCGTATCCGAGCCCCAATCGGTCCACGCGCCGTCTCCTGAGCCCCGATCGGTCCACGCGCGGCCTCCTGAGGCCCGATCGGTCCACGCGCCGTCGCCGAGCCGCGATCGGTCCACGCGCGGCCTCCTGAGGCCCGATTGGTTCACGCGCCGTATCCGAGCCCCGATCCGTCGAGGCGTCGTCTCCGGAGCCCCGATCAATTGACGTGTCTTCTTCTGAGCCCCGATCGCTCCTCGCGCCGTCTTCATAGCCCGGATGCCTCCACGCGCCGTCTCCGAGCCACGATCGGTCCAGGCGCCGCTTCCTGCGCCCCGATCGGTACACGCGTAGTCTCCTAAGCCCCGATTGGTCCACACGTCGTCTCCGAGCTCTGATCGGTCCACACGCCGTTTCCTGAGCCCCGATCGGTCCATGCGTCGTCTTCTTAGCCTCGATGCCTCCACGCGTCGTCTCCGAGCTACGATCGGTCCAGGCGCGGCTTCCTGAGCCCCGATCGGTCCACGCGCCGTATCCTAAGCCGCGAACGGTCCACGCGCCGTCTCCTGAGCCCGATCTGTCCACGCGCGGTCTCCGACCCCCGATCGGTCCACGCGCCGTCTCCTAAGCCCCAATCTGTACACGCCCCGTCTCCGAGCGCCGACGGGTTCACGCGCCGTCTCCTGAGACCCGATCCGTCCACGCGCCGTCTCCTGAGCCCCGATCGGTCGACGCGTCCTCTGCTACACCTCGATCGATCCACGCGTCGTCTCCTGAGCCCCGATCGGTCGACGGGTCCTCTCCTAAGCCCCGATCGGTCCACGCGTCTTCTCCTGACCCCCGATCAGTCCACGCGTCGTCTCCTAAGCCCCGATACGTCCACACGCCGTCTCCGAGCCGCGATGGGTCCACGCGTCGCCTCTTGAGCCCCGATCGATCCACGCGAGTCTCCTGAGCCCCGGTCGTTCCACGCGTCGTTCCCTAAGCCCCGATCCATCCACGCGCAGTCTCCCGAGCCCCAATCGGTCCACGCGTCGTCTCCGAGCACCGATCGGTCCACGCGCCGTCTCAGAGCGCCGATCATTTCACGCCCCGTTTCCTGAGCTCCGATCGTTCCACGCGCCGTCTCCGAGCCCCGATCGGTCCAAGCGCCGTCTCCTGAGCCCCGATCGGTCCACGCCCCGTCTCCTGAGCCCCAATCGGTCCACACGCTGTCTCGTGAGCCCCGATAGGTACACGCGCCGTCTCCGAGCCCCCATCGGTCCACGCGTTGTCTCCTAAGCCCCGATCGGTCCACGCGCCATCTCCGAGCCCCGATCGGTTCACGCATCGTCTCCTAAGCCCCGATCGGTTAACGCGCCGTCTCCGAGCGCCGAGCGGTCCACGCGCCGTCTCCGAGCCCCGATCGGTCCGCGCACCGTCTCCTGATCCCCATCGCTCCACGCGGCGCCTCCTGAGTCACGATCGGTCAACGCGTCGTGTCCTAAGCCCTGATCGGTCCACGTGCCGTCTCCGAGCCCCGATGGGTTCACGCGCCGCATCCTGAGCCCCGATCGGACGACGCGTCGTCTCCTGAGCCCGGATCGGTCCACCCGTCGTCCTCGAATCCCCTATCCGCACACGCGTCGTCTCCGAGCCTCGATCGGTCCACGCGTCGTCTCCTAAGCCCCGACCGGTCCACGCACCGTCTCCTGAGCCCCGATCGGTCCACGCGCCGTCTCCTAAGCCGCGATCCGTCCACGGGCCGTCTCCGCGCTGCTATCGGTAAACGCGCCGTCACCAAGCCCAGATCTGTACACGCGTCGTCTCCGAGCCCCGATCGGTCCACGCGCCGTCGCCGAGCCTCGATCGGTCCACGCGCAGCCTCCTGAGCCCCGATCGGTTCACGCGCCGGCTCTGAGCCCGATCGGTCCACGCATCGTCTCCTAAGCCCCGATCGGTCCACGCGCCGTCTCCTGAGCCCCGATCGGTCCACGCGCGATCTCCTCAGCCCCGATCGGTCCACGCGTCGTCTCCGAGCACCGATCGGTCCACGGGCCGTCTCAGAGCGCCGATCATTTCACGCCCCTTTTCCTGAGCTCCGATCGTTCCACGCGCCGTCTCCGAGCCCCGATCGGTCCAAGCGCCGTCTCCTGAGCCCCGATCGGTCCACGCCCCGTCTCCTGAGCCCCAATCGGTCCACACGCTGTCTCGTGAGCCCCGATAGGTACACGCGCCGTCTCCGAGCCCCCATCGGTCCACGCGTTGTCTCCTAAGCCCCGATCGGTCCACGCGCCATCTCCGAGCCCCGATCGGTTCACGCATCGTCTCCTAAGCCCCGATCGGTTAACGCGCCGTCTCCGAGCGCCGAGCGGTCCACGCGCCGTCTCCGAGCCCCGATCGGTCCGCGCACCGTCTCCTGATCCCCATCGCTCCACGCGGCGCCTCCTGAGTCACGATCGGTCAACGCGTCGTGTCCTAAGCCCTGATCGGTCCACGTGCCGTCTCCGAGCCCCGATGGGTCCACGCGCCGCATCCTGAGCCCCGATCGGACGACGCGTCGTCTCCTGAGCCCGGATCGGTCCACCCGTCGTCCTCGAATCCCCGATCCGCACACGCGTCGTCTCCGAGCCTCGATCGGTCCACGCGTCGTCTCCTAAGCCCCGACCGGTCCACGCACCGTCTCCTGAGCCCCGATCGGTCCACGCGCCGTCTGCTAAGCCGCGATCCGTCCACGGGCCGTCTCCGCGCTGCTATCGGTAAACGCGCCGTCACCAAGCCCAGATCTGTACACGCGTCGTCTCCGAGCCCCGATCGGTCCACGCGCCGTCGCCGAGCCTCGATCGGTCCACGCGCAGCCTCCTGAGCCCCGATCGGTTCACGCGCCGGCTCCGAGCCCGATCGGTCCACGCATCGTCTCCTAAGCCCCGATCGGTTAACGTGCCGTCTCCGAGCCCCGATCGGTCCACGCGTCGTCTCCTGAGCCCCGGTCGGTTCACGCGCCGTCTGCGAGCCCCGATCGATCCACGCGTCTTCTTGTAAACCCAGATGCCTCCTCGCATCGTCTCCTAAGCCCCGATCGGTTAACGCGCCGTCTCCGAGCCCCGATCGGTCCACGCGCCGTCGCCGAACCCCAATTGGTCCATGCGCAACCGGCTGAGCCCCAGTCGGTCCACGCGCGGCCTCCTGAGCCATGGTCGGTTCACGCGCCGTCTCCTGAACCCCGATCGGTCCACGCGTCGTTCCCTAAGCCCCGATCCATCCACGCGCAGTCTCCTGAGCCCCGATCGGTCCACGCATCGCCTCCTGAGCCCCGGACGGTCCAGGCACCGTCTCCGAACCCCGATCGGTCGACGCGCCGTCTCCGAGCCCCGATCGGCCCACGCGCCGTCGCCGAACCCCAATTGGTCCAGGCGCCGTCTCCGAACCCCGATCGGTCGACGCGCTGTCTCCGAGCCCCGATCGGTCCACGCGCCGTCTTCGAGCCCCGATCGGTCCACGCGTCGTCTCCTAGGCCCCGATCGGTCCACGCGCCGTCTCCGAGCCCCGATCGGTCCACGCACCGTGTCCTGATCCCCATCGGTCCACGCGGCGCCTCCGGAGCCCCGATCGATCTACGCGAGGCTTCTGAGCCCCGGTCCGTCCACGCGCCGTCTCCTAAGCCCCGATCGGTTAACGCGCCGTCTCCGATCCCCGATCAGTCCACGCGCCGTCTCCTGAGCCCCGGTCGGTTCATGCGCCGTCTCCGAGCCCCGATCGATCCACGCGTCGTCTTGTAAGCCCAGATGCCTTCTCGCGCCGTCTCCGGGCCACGATCGGTCCAGGCGCCGCTTCCTGAGCCACGATCGGTCCACGCGCCTTCTCCGAGCCCCGATCGGTCCACGCGCCGTCTCCTGAGCCCCGATCGGTCCACGCGCCGTCGCCAAACCCCAATTGGTCCACACGAAACCGCCTGAGCCCCAGTCGGTCCACGCGCTGTCTCCGAGCCCCGATCGGTCCACGTGCCGTCTCCCACCCCGATCGGTCCACGCGCCGTCTCCTAATCCCCAATCTGTCCACGACCCGTCTCCGGGCCCCGATCGGTGCCCGCGCCGTCTCCTAAGCCCCGATCGGCCCACGCGCCGTCGCCGAACCCCAATTGGTCCACGCGAAACCGCCTGAGCCCCAGTCGGTCCACGCGCTGTCTCCGAGCCCCGATCGGTCCACGCGTCGTCTCCGAGCCCCGATCGGTCCACGCATGGTCTCCTAAGCCCCAATCGGTTAACGCGCCGTCCCCGAGCCCCGATCGGTCCACGCGATGTCTCCTGAGCCCCGATACGTCCACGCGTCGTCTCCTGATCCCCGATCCGTAAACGCGTCGTCTCCGAGCCTCGATCGGTCCACACGCCGTGTCCGATCCCCGACCGGTCCGCGTGCCGCATTTTAAGCCGCGGTCCGTCTACGCGCCGTCTCCGATCACCGATCAGTCCACGCGCCGTCTCAAAGCGCCGATCATTTCACGCGCCGTTTCCTCAGCCCCGATCGTTCCACACGCCGCCTCCTAAGCCCCGATCGGTCCAGGCGTCGTCTCCCAAGCCCCGATCTGTCCACGGGCCGTCTGCGAGCCGCGATCGGTAAAGCCGCCGTCATCAAGCCCCGATCCGTACACGCGTCGTCTCCGAGCCCCGATGGGTCCACGCGCCGTCGCCGAGCCTCGATCGGTCCACGCGCGACCTCCTGAGCCCCGATCGGTCCACGCGCCGTCTCCTGAGTCCCGATCGGTCCACGCGCCGTCGCCGAACCCCAATTGGTCCACGCGAAACCGCCTGAGCCCCAGTCGGTCCACGCGCTGTCTCCGAGCCCCGATCGGTCCACGTGCCGTCTCCCAGCCCCGATCAGTCCGTGCACCGTCTCCTGATCCCCATCGCTCCACGCGGCGTCTCCGGAGCCCCGATCGATCCACGCGAGTCTCCTGAGCCCCGGTCGGTCCGCGCACCGTCATCTGAGCCCCGATCGGTCGACGCGTCGTCTCCGAGACTCGATCGGTCCACGCCCCGTCGCCGAGCCTCGATCGGTCCAAGCGCGGCCTCCTGAGCCCCGGTCGGTTCACACACCGTCTCCGAGCCGCGATCGGTCCACGCATGGTCTCCTAAGCCCCGATCGGTTAACGTGCCGTCTCCGAACCCCGATCGGTCCACGCGCCGTCTCCTGGGCCCCGATGCGTCCACGCGCAGTCGCCGAGCCCCGATCGGTCCACGCGGGATCTCCTGAGCCCCGATCGGATCACGCGCCGTCTCCTAAGCCCCGATCAATCCACGCGCCGTCTCCGAGCGCCGCTCGGTTCACGCGCCGTCTCCTGTGCTCCGATCGTTCCACGCGCCGTCTCCGAGCCCCGATCGGTCCACGCGCCGTCTCCTGAGCCCCGATCGTTCCACACGCCGCCTCCTAAGCCCCGATCGGTCCAGGCGTCGTCTCCTAATCCCCGACCGGTCCACGCGCCGTCTCCTGAGGCCCGATCGGTCCACGCGCCGTCTCCTAAGCCCCGATCTGTCCACGGGCCGTCTCCGTGCCGCGATCGGTCCACGCGCCGTCGCCGAACCCCAATTGATCCACGCGCAACGGCCTGAGTCCCAATCGGTCCACGCGAGTCTCCTAAGCCCCGACCGGTCCACGCGCCGTCTCCTGAGCCCCTATCGCTCCACGCGTCGTCTCCGAGCCCCGATCGGTCCATGCGCCGTCGCCGAGCCATGATCGCTCCACGCGCGGCCTCCTGAGCCCCGTTCGCGTCACGCGCCGTATCCACGCCCCAATCGATCCACGCGCAGTCGCCGAGCCCCGATCGGTCCACGCGGGATCTCCTGAGCCCCAATCGGTCCACGCGCCTTCTCCTAAGCCCCGATCGGTCCACGCGCCGTCTCCGAGCGCCGATCGGTTCACGCGCCGTCTCCTAAGCCCCGATCGTTCCACACGCCGCTTCCGATCCCCGATCGGTCCACGCGCCGTCTCCTGAGCCCGGATCGGTCCACGCGTCGTGCTCGAATCCCCGATCCTCACACGCGTCGTCTCCGAGCCTCGATCGGTCCTCGCGTCGTCTCCTAAGCCCCGACTGGTCCACGCGCCGTATCCTGAGCCCTGGTCGGTTCACGCGCCGTCTCCGAGCCCCGATCGATCCACGCGTCGTCTTGTAAGCCCAGATGCCTCCACGCGCCGTCTCCGAGCCACGATCGGTCCAGGCGCCGCTTCCTGAGCCCCGGTCGGTCCACGCGCCGTCTCCTAAGCCCCAATCGCTCCACGCGCCCTCTCCGAGCGCCGATCATTTCACGCGCTGTCTCCTGAGTCCCGATCGGTCCACGCACCGTCTCAGAGCGCCGTTCATTTCACGCGCCGTCTCCTGAGCCCCGATCGTTCCACGCGCCGTCTCCAAGACCCGATCGGTCCACGCGCCATCTCCTGAGGCCTAATCGGTCCACACGCTGTCTCGTGAGCCCCGATAGGTACACGCGTCGTCTCCTACGCCCCGATCGGTTCACGCCCCGTCTCCGAGCACCGATTGCTCCACGCGCCGTCGCCCGAACCCCAATTGGTCCACGCGCCGTCGCCCGAACCCCAATTGGTCCACGAGCAACCTCCTGAGCTCCAGTCGGTCCACGCGCAGTCGCCGAGCCCCGATCGATCCCCGCATCGTCTCCTAAGCCCCGATCGGTCCACACGCCGTCTCCGAGCGCCGATCGGTTCACGCGCCGTCTCCTGAGCTCCGATCGTTTCACGCGCCGTCTCCGAGCCCCGGTCGGTCCACGCGCCGTCTCCGAGCCCCGATCTGTTCACGCTCCGTCACCAAGCCCCGATCCGTACAAGCGTCGTGTCCGAGCCCCGATCGGTTATCGCGCCGTCTCCGAGCCCCGATCGGCCCTCGCGCCGTCTCCTGAGCCCCGATCCGTCCACGCGCAGTCGCCGAGCCCCGGTCGGTCCAGGCGCCGTCTCCTGAGCCCGGATCGTTCCACGCGTCGTCCCCGATCCCCGATCCGTACACGCGTCGTCTCCGAGCCACGATGGGTCTATGCGTCGCTTCCTGAGCCCCGATCGGTCCTCGTGCCGTCTCCTAAGCCCCAATCGGTCCACGCGCCGTCTCCTAAGCCCCGATCGATCCACGTGCCGTCTCCGAGCGTCGATCGGTTCACGCGCCGTCTCCTTTGCTCCGATCGTTCCACGCGCCTTCTACGAGGCCCGATCGGTCCACGCATCGTCTCCTAAGCCCCGATCGGTTAACGCGCGGTCTCCGAGCCCCGATTGGTCCACACACCGTCTCCGAGCCCCGATCGGTCCGCATGCCGCATTCTAAGCCACGGTCCATCTACGCGCCGTCTTCGAGCACCGATCGGTTCACGCGTCGTCCCCTAATACCCGATCGGTCCACGCGTCTTCTCCTAAGCCCCGATCCGTCGACGCGTCGCCTCCTGAGCCCCGATTGATCCACGGGCCGCCTCCTGAGCCCCGATCGCTCCACGTGCCGTTTCCTGATCCCCGATCGGTCCACACGCCGTCTCCGAGCCCCGATCGGTCCGCGTGCCGGATTCTAAGCCACGGTCCATCCACGCGCCGTCTCCTGAGCCCCGGTCGGTCCACGCGCCGTCGCCGAACCCCAATTGGTCCACGCGCAACCTCCTAAGCCCCAGTCGGTACACGCGCTGTCTCCGAGCCCCGATCGGTCTACGTATCGTCGCCTAAGCCCCGCTCGGTTAACGCGTCGTTTCCGAGCTCCGATCGGTCTACGCGCCGTCTCCTGAGCCCCGATCGGTCCACGCGTCGTTCCCTAAGCCCCGATCCATCCACGCGCAGTCTGCTGAGCCCCGATCGGTCCACGCATCGTCTCCTAAGCCCCAGACGGTCCTCGTGCCGTCTCCGAACCCCGATCGGTCGACGCGCCGTCTCCGAGCGCCGATCGGTTCACGCGCCGTATTCTGAGCCCCGATCGTTCCACACGCCGCCTCCTAAACCCCGATCGGTCCAGGCTTCGTCTCCTAAGCCCCGACCGGTCGTCGCGTCGTCTCCTGAGCCCCGGTCGGTTAACGCGCCGTCTCCGAGCCCAGATCGGTCCACGCGCAACCGCCTGAGCCCCAGTCGGTCCACGCGCTGTCTCCGAGCCCCGATCGGTCCACGCGTCGTCTCCGAGCACCGATTGGTCCACGCGCCGTCGCCGAGCCATGATCGGTCCACGCGCGGCCTCCTGAGCCCCGATCGGTCCACGCGCCGTCGCCGAGCCGCGATCGGTCCACGCGCGGCCTCCTGAACCCCGATCGGTCCACGCGCCGTCACCGAGCCGCGATCGGTCCACGCGCGACCTCCTGAGCCCCGGTTGGTTCACGCGCCGTATCCGAGCCCCCATCGGTCCACGCGTCGTCTCCGAGCCCCGATCCGTCCACGCGCCGTCGCCGAGCCATGATCGGCCCACGCGAGGCTCCTGAGCCCCGGTCGATGCGCGCGCCGTCTCCTGAGCCCCGATCGGTCGACGCGTCGTTTCCTGAGCCGCGATCGATCCACGCGTCGTCTCCTGAGCCCCGATCGCTCCACGCGCCAATTTCTGAGCCCCGATCAATTGACGCGTCTTCTCCTGAGCCCCAATCGGTCCACGCGCCGTTTCCGAGCCCCGGTCGGTCCACGCCCCGTCTCCTGACCCCGGATCGGTCCACCCGTCGTCCTCGAATCCCCGATCCGCACACGCGTCGTCTCCGAGCCTCGACCGGTCCACGCGCCGTCTCCTGAGCCCCGATCATTCCACGAGCCGTCTCCTAAGCCGCGATCCGTCCACGGGCCGTCTCCGAGCTGCTATCGGTAAACGCGCCGTCACCAAGCCCTGATCCGTACACGCGTCGTCTCCGAGCCCCGATCGGTCCACGCGCGGTCGCCGAGCCTCGATCGGTCCACGCGCGGCCTCCTGAGCCCCGATCGGTTCACGCGCCGGCTCCGAGCCCGATCGAACCACGTGCCGTCTCCTGAGCCCCGGTCGGTTCACGCGGCGTCTCCGAGCCCCGATGGGTCCACGCGCGGTCTCCTGAGCCCCGGTCGGTCCACGCGCCGTCGCCGAACCCCAATTCGTCCACGCGCAACCTCCTGAGCCCCAGTCGGTCCACGCTCCGTCTCCTGAGACCCGATCGGTCCACGTGTCGTCTCCTACGCCCCGATCGTTCCACGCGTCGTCTCCTAAGCCCCGAACGGTCCACGCGCCGTCTCCGAGCCCCGATCGGTCCACGCACCGTCTCCTGATCCCCATCGATCCACGCGGCGCCTCCGGAGCCCCAATCGATCAACGTGAGTCTCCTAAGCCCCGATCGGTCCACGTGCCGTCTCCGAGCCCCGATCGGTCCACGCGTCGTCTCCTAAGCCCCGATCGGTCCACGCGCCGTCTCCTGTGCCCCGATCGGTCGACGCGTCCTCTCCTAAACCCCGATCGGTCCACGCGTCGTCTCCTAATCCCCGATCGGTCCACACGCCGTCTCCGAGCCCCGATGGGTCTACGCGTCGCCTCCTGAGCCCCGGTAGGTCCACGCGCCGTCTCCTGAGCCCCGATCGGTCCACGCGTCGTCTCCTAAGCCCCGATCGGTCCACTCGTCGTCTCCTAAGCCTCGATCCGTCGACGCGTCGTCTCCTGAGCCACGATCAATTGACGCGTCTTCTCCTGAGCCCGATCGCTCCTCGCGCCGTTTCCTGAGTCCCGATCGATCCACGCGTCGTCTCCGAGCTCCGATCAGTCCACACGCCGTTTCCTGAGCCCCGATCGGTCCATGCGTCGTCTTCTTAGCCCCGATGCCTCCACGTGCCGTCTCCGAGCCACGATCGGTCCAGGCGCCGCTTCCTGAGCCCCGATCGGTCCACGCGCCGTATCCTAAGCCCCGATCGGTCCACGCGCCGTCTCCGAGCGCCGATAAGTTCAAGCGCCGTCTCCGAGCCCCGATCGGTCCACGCGCCGTCTCCTAAGCCCCGATCGGTCCACGCGCCGTCTCCTGAGCCCGGATCGGTCCACGTGACGTCTCCGAGCGCCGATCATTTCACGCGCCGTCTCCTGAGCCCCGATCGTTCCACGCGGCGTCTTCGAGCCTCGATCGATCCACGCGCCGTCTCCTGAACCCCGATCGGTCGACGCGTCGTCTTCTGAGCCCCGATCGATCCACGCGTCGTCTTCTGAGCCACGATCAATTGACGCGTCTTCTCCTGAGCCCGATCGCTCCTCGCGCCGTCTCCTGAGCCCCGATCGGTCCACGCGTCGTCTCCGAGCTCTGATCGGTCCACACGCCGTCTCCGAGCGCCGATAAGTTCAAGCGCCGTCTCCTGAGCCCCGATCGTTCCACGCGGCGTGTCCGAGCCTCGATCGGTCCACGCGCGGCCTCCTGAGCCCCGATCGGTTCACGCGCCGGCTCCGAGCCCGATCGGACCACGTGCCGTCTCCTGAGCCCCGGTCGGTTCACGCGCCGTCTCCGAGCCCCGATGGGTCCACGCGCGGTCTCCTGAGCCCCGGTCGGTCCACGCGCCGTCGCCGAACCCCAATTCGTCCACGCGCAACCTCCTGAGCCCCAGTCGGTCCACGCGCCGTCTCCTAAGCCCCAATCTGTCCACGACCCGTCTCTGGGCCCCGATCGGTGCACGCGCCGTCTCCTGAGCCCCGATCGGTCCACGCGCCGTCTACTGAACCCCGATACGTCCACACGCAGTCGCCGAGCCCCGATCGGTCCACGCGCCGTCGCCGAGCCTCGATCGGTCCACGCGCGGCCTCCTGAGCCCCGGTCGGTTCACGCGCCGTCTCCGAGCCCCGATCGATCCACGCGTCGTCTTCTAAGACCAGATGCCTCCTCTCGCCGTCTCCGAGCCAGGATCGGTTCAGGCGCCGCTTCGTGAGCCCCGATCGGTCCACACTCCGTCACCAAGCCCCGATGCGTACACGCGTCGTCTCCGAGCCCCGATCGGTCCACGCGCCGTTTCCGAGCCCCGATAGGTCCGCGCGTCGTCTCCGAGCCTCGATCGGTCCTCGCGTCGTCTCCTAAGCCCCGATCGGTCCACGCGCCGCCTCCTAAGCCCCAATCGCTCCACGCGCCGTGTCCGAGCGCCGATCATTTCACGCGCTGTCTCCTGAGTCCCGATCGTTCCACGCGCCGTATCCGAGCCCCGATCGATCCACGCGCCGTCTCCTGAGCCCCGATCGGTCCACGCGTCGTTCCCCAAGCCCCGATCCATCGACGCGCCGTCTCCTGATGCCCAATCGGTCCACGCGCAGTCTCCTGAGTCCCGATAGGTACACGCGTAGTCTCCTAGGCCCCGATCGGTCCACGCGCCGCCTCCGGAGCCCCAATCGATCAACGTGAGTCTCCTAAGCCCCGATCGGTCCACGTGCCGTCTCCGAGCCCCGATCGGTCCACGCGTCGTCTCCTAAGCCCCGATCGGTCCACGCGCCGTCTCCTGTGCCCCGATCGGTCTACGCTTCGCCTCCTGAGCCCCGGTCGGTCCAAGCGCCGTCTCCTGAGACCCGATCGGTCCACGCGTCGTCTCCTAAGCCCCGATCGGTCCACGCGCCGTCTCGTGTGCCCCGATCGGTCGACGCGTCCTCTCCTAAACCCCGATCGGTCCACGCGTCGTCTCCTAATCCCCGATCGGTCCACACTCCGTCTCCGAGCCCCGATGGGTCTACGCTTCGCCTCCTGAGCCCCGGTGGGTCCAAGCGCCGTCTCCTGAGCCCCGATCGGTCCACGCGTCGTCTCCTAAGCCCCGATCGGTCCACGCGTCGTCTCCTAAGCCTCGATCCGTCGACGCGTCGTCTCCTGAGCCACGATCAATTGACGCGTCTTCTCCTGAGCCCGATCGCTCCTCGCGCCGTCTCCTGAGCCACGATCGTTCCACGCGCCGTATCCGAGCCCCGATCGATCCACGCGCCGTCTCCTGAGCCCCGATCGGTCCACGCGTCGTTCCCCAAGCCCCGATCCATCGACGCGCCGTCTCCTGATGCCCAATCGGTCCACGCGCAGTCTCCTGAGCCCCGATAGGTACACGCGTAGTCTCCTAAGCCCCGATCGGTCCACGCGCCGCCTCCGGAGCCCCAAGCGATCAACGTGAGTCTCCTAAGCCCCGATCGGTCCACGTGCCGTCTCCTGTGCCCCGATCGGTCGACGCGTCCTCTCCTAAACCCCGATCGGTCTACGCGTCGTCTCCTAAGCCCCGATCGGTCCACGCGTCGTCTCCTAAGCCCCGATCCGTCGACGCATCGTCTCCTGAGCCACGATCAATTGACGCGTCTTCTCCTGAGCCCGATCGCTCCACGCGCCGTCTCCTGAGCCCCGATCGGTCCACGCGCCGTCTCCGAGCTCCGATCGGTCCACGCGCCGTCTCCTAAGCCCCGATCGGTCCAAGCGCCTTCTGCTAAGCCCCGATCGGTCCACGCGCCGTCTCCGAGCGCCGATCGGTTTACGCGCCGTCACCTGAGCCCCGATCGTTCCACGCCCCGTCTCCGAGCCCCGATCGGTCCGCGCGCCGTCTCCTAAGCCCCGACTGGTCCACGCGCCGTCTCCTGAGCCCTGGTCGGTTCACACGCCGTCTCCGAGCCCCGATCGATCCACGCGTCGTCTTGTAAGCCCAGATGCCTCCACGCGCCGTTTCCGAGCCACGATCGGTCCAGGCGCCGCTTCCTTAGCCCCGATCGGTCCACGCTTCACCTCCTGAGCCCCGGTCGGTCCACGCGCCGTCTCCTGAGCCCCAATCGATCAACGTGAGTCTCCTAAGCCCCCATCGGTCCACGTGCCGTCTTCTAAGCCCCGATCGGTCCACTCGTCGTCTCCTAAGTCCCGATCGGTCCACGCGCCGTCTCCGAGCCCCGATCGGTCCACGCGTCGTCTCCTAAAGCCCGATCGGTTCACGCGCCGTCTCCTGTGCCCCGATCGGTCGACGCGTCCTCTCCTAAACCCCGATCGGTCCACGCGTCGTCTCCTAAGCCCCGATCGGTCCACGCGTCGTCTCCTAAGCCCCGATCCGTCGACGCGTCGTCTCCTGAGCCACGATCAATTGACGCGTCTTCTCCTGAGCCCGATCGCTCCTCGCGCCGTCTCCTGAGCCCCGATCGGTCCACGCGTCGTCTCCGAGCTCCGATCGGTCCACACGCCGTTTCCTGAGCCCCGATCGGTCCATGCGTCGTCTTCTTAGCCCCGATGCATCCACGCGCCGTCTCCGAGCCACGATCGGTCCAGGCGCCGCTTCTTGAGCCCCGATCGGTCCATGCGCCGTATCCTAAGCCCCGATCGGTCCACGCGCCGTCTCCGTGCGCCGATAAGTTCAAGCGCCGTCTCCTGAGCCCCGATCGCTCCACGCGGCGTCTTCGAGCCTCGATCGATCCACGCGCCGTCTCCTGAGCCCCGATCGGTCGACGCGTCTTCTTCTGAGCCCCGATCGATCCACGCGTCGTCTCGTGAGCCACGATCAATTGACGCGCCGTCTCCTGAGCCCCGATCGGTCCACGCGTCGTTCCCCAAGCCCCGATCCATCGACGCGCCGTCTCCTGATGCCCAATCGGTCCACGCGCAGTCTCCTGAGCCCCGATAGGTACACGCGTAGTCTCCTAGGCCCCGATCGGTCCACGCGCCGCCTCCGGAGCCCCAATCGATCAACGTGAGTCTCCTAAGCCCCGATCGGTCCACGTGCCGTCTCCGAGCCCCGATCGGTCCACGCGTCGTCTCCTAAGCCCCGATCGGTCCACGCGCCGTCTCCTGTGCCCCGATCGGTCGACGCGTCCTCTCCTAAACCCCGATCGGTCCACGCGTCGTCTCCTAATCCCCGATCGGTCCACACGCCGTCTCCGAGCCCCGATGGGTCTACGCTTCGCCTCCTGAGCCCCGGTCGGTCCAAGCGCCGTCTCCTGAGCCCCGATCGGTCCACGCGTCGTCTCCTAAGCCCCGATCGGTCCACGCGCCGTCTCCTGTGCCCCGATCGGTCGACGCGTCCTCTCCTAAACCCCGATCGGTCCACGCGTCGTCTCCTAATCCCCGATCGGTCCACACGCCGTCTCCGAGCCCCGATGGGTCTACGCTTCGCCTCCTGAGCCCCGGTGGGTCCAAGCGCCGTCTCCTGAGCCCCGATCGGTCCACGCGTCGTCTCCTAAGCCCCGATCGGTCCACGCGTCGTCTCCTAAGCCTCGATCCGTCGACGCGTCGTCTCCTGAGCCACGATCAATTGACGCGTCTTCTCCTGAGCCCGATCGCTCCTCGCGCCGTCTCCTGAGCCCCGATCGTTCCACGCGCCGTATCCGAGCCCCGATCGATCCACGCGCCGTCTCCTGAGCCCCGATCGGTCCACGCGTCGTTCCCCAAGCCCCGATCCATCGACGCGCCGTCTCCTGATGCCCAATCGGTCCACGCGCAGTCTCCTGAGCCCCGATAGGTACACGCGTAGTCTCCTAAGCCCCGATCGGTCCACGCGCCGCCTCCGGAGCCCCAAGCGATCAACGTGAGTCTCCTAAGCCCCGATCGGTCCACGTGCCGTCTCCTGTGCCCGGATCGGTCGACGCGTCCTCTCCTAAACCCCGATCGGTCTACGCGTCGTCTCCTAAGCCCCGATCGGTCCACGCGTCGTCTCCTAAGCCCCGATCCGTCGACGCGTCGTCTCCTGAGCCACGATCAATTGACGCGTCTTCTCCTGAGCCCGATCGCTCCACGCGCCGTCTCCTGAGCCCCGATCGGTCCACGCGCCGTCTCCGAGCTCCGATCGGTCCACGCGCCGTCTCCTAAGCCCCGATCGGTCCAAGCGCCTTCTGCTAAGCCCCGATCGGTCCACGCGCCGTCTCCGAGCGCCGATCGGTTTACGCGCCGTCACCTGAGCCCCGATCGTTCCACGCCCCGTCTCCGAGCCCCGATCGGTCCGCGCGCCGTCTCCTAAGCCCCGACTGGTCCACGCGCCGTCTCCTGAGCCCTGGTCGGTTCACACGCCGTCTCCGAGCCCCGATCGATCCACGCGTCGTCTTGTAAGCCCAGATGCCTCCACGCGCCGTTTCCGAGCCACGATCTGTCCAGGCGCCGCTTCCTTAGCCCCGATCGGTCCACGCTTCGCCTCCTGAGCCCCGGTCGGTCCACGCGCCGTCTCCTGAGCCCCAATCGATCAACGTGAGTCTCCTAAGCCCCATCGGTCCACGTGCCGTCTCCTAAGCCCCGATCGGTCCACTCGTCGTCTCCTAAGTCCCGATCGGTCCACGCGCCGTCTCCGAGCCCCGATCGGTCCACGCGTCGTCTCCTAAAGCCCGATCGGTTCACGCGCCGTCTCCTGTGCCCCGATCGGTCGACGCGTCCTCTCCTAAACCCCGATCGGTCCACGCGTCGTCTCCTAAGCCCCGATCGGTCCACGCGTCGTCTCCTAAGCCCCGATACGTCGACGCGTCGTCTTCTGAGCCACGATCAATTGACGCGTCTTCTCCTGAGCCCGATCGCTCCTCGCGCCGTCTCCTGAGCCCCGATCGGTCCACGCGTCGTCTCCGAGCCGCGATCGATCCACGCGCCGTCTCCTGAGCCCCGATCGGTCGACGCGTCGTCTTTTGAGCCTCGATCGATCCACCCGTCGTCTCCTGAGCCCCAACCGCTCCACACGCCGTTACCTGAGCCCCGATCGCTCCACGCTCCGTCTCCCAGCCCCGATCGGTCCACGCGCCGTGTCCTGAGCCCCGATCGGTCCACGCGCCGTCTTCAAAGCCCCGATGCCTCCACGCGCCGTCTCCAAGCCCCGATCGCCCCTCGCGCCGTCTCCTGAGCCCCGCTCGATCCATGCGTCGTCTTCTTAGCCCCGATGCCTCCACGCGCTGTCTTCGAGCCACGATCGGTCCAGGCGCCGCTTCCTGAGCCCCGATCGGTCCACGCGCCGTCTCGTAAGCCCCAATCGGTCTACGCGCCGTCTCAGAGCGCCGATCATTTCACGCGCCGTCTCCGAGCGCCGATCGGTTCACGCGCCGTCTCCTGAGCCCCGATCGTTCCACGCGCCGTCTCCGAGCTCCGATCCGTCCACGCGCCGTCTCCTGAGCCCGGATCGTTCCACGCGTCATCGCCGAATCCCCGATCCGTACACGCGTCGTCTCCGAGCCTCGATCGGTCCACGCGCCGTCGCGGAGCCCCGATCGGTCCAGGCGTGGCCTCCTGAGCCTCGATCGGTCCACGCGCGGCCTTCTGAGCCCCGGTCGGTTCACGCGCCGTCTCCGAGCCCCGATCGATCCACGCGTCGTCTTCCAAGCCCAGATGCCTCCTCGCGCCGTCTCCGAGCCACGATCGGTCCAGGCGCTGCTTCCTGAGCCCCAATCGGTCCACGCATCGTCACCTAAGCCCCGATCGGTCCACGCGCCGTCACCGAGCCATGATCGGTCCACGCGCGGCTCCCGAGCCCCCATCGGTCCACGCGCCGTCGCCGAGCCGGGATCGGTCCACGCGCGGGCTTCTGAGTCCCGGTTGGTTCACGCGCCGTATCCGAGCCCCAATCGGTCCACGCGCCGGCTCCTGAGCACCGATCGGTCCACGCGCCGTCTCCTGAGCCCCGATCGCTCCACGCACCGTTTTCTGAGCACCGTTTGGTCCACGCGTCGTCTTCAAAGCCCCGATGCCTCCACGCGCCGCCTCCGGAGCCCCGATCGATCCACGCGAATCTCCTGAGCTCCGGTCGGTCGACGCGCCGTCTCCTCAGCCCCGGTCGGTCCAGGCGCCGCTTCCTGCGCCCCGATCGGTCCACGCGCCGTCTCTTAAGCCCCAATCGGTCCATGCGGCGTCTCCGAGCGCCGATCATTTCACGCGCCGTCTGCTGAGACCCGATCGTTCCACGCGCCGTCTCCGAGCCGCGATCGATCCACGCGCCGCCTCCTGAGCCCCGATCGGTCCACGCGCTGTCTCCTGAGCCCCGATAGGTACACGCGTCGTCTCCGAGCTCTGATCGGTCCACACGCCGTTTCCTGAGCCCCGATCGGTCCATGCGTCGTCTTCTTAGCCCCGATGCCTCCACGCGTCGTCTCCGAGCCACGATCGGTCCAGGCGCCGCTTCCTGAGCCCCGATCGGTCCACGCGCCGTATCCTAAGCCCCGATCGGTCCACGCGTCGTCTCCTAAGCCCCGCTCGGCTAACGCGTCGTTTCCGAGCCCCGATCGGTCCAGGCGCCGCTTCCTGAGCCCCGATCGGTCCACGGGCCGTATCCTAAGCCCCGATCGGTCCACGTGCCGTCTCTGAGCGCTGATAACTTCACGCGCCGTCTCCTGCGCCCCGATCGGTCCACGCGTCGTCTCCTAAGCCCCGATCCGTCGACGCGTCGTCTCCTGAGCCACGATCAATTGACGCGTCTTCTCCTGAGCCCGATCGCTCCTCGCGCCGTCTCCTGAGCCCCGATCGGTCCACGCGTCGTCTCCGAACCCCGATCGGTCGACGCGCCGTCGCCGAGCTGCGATCGGTCCACGCGCGGCCTCCTGAGCCCCGGTCGGTTCACGCGCCGTATCCGAGCCCCACTCGGTCCACGCGCCGTCTCGTGACTCCCAATCGGTCCACGCGCCGCCTCCTGAGCCCCGATCGGTCGACGCGTCGTCTCCTGAGCCCCGATCGATCCACGCGTCGTCTCCTGAGCCCCGATCGCTCCACGCGCCGTCTCCGAGCGCCGGTCGCTGCACGCGCCGTCTCCTGAGCCCCAATCGTTCCAAGCGTCGTCCCCTAATACCCGACCCATACACGCGTCGTCTCCGAGGCTCGATCAGTCCACGCGTCGTCGCCGAGTCCCGATCGGTCCACACGCGGCCTCCTCAGCGCCGGTCGGTCCACGCGCCGTCTCCGAGCCTCGATCGGTCCACGTACCGTCTCCGAAGCCCCGATCGGTCTACGCGCCGTCTCCTGAGCCCCGATCGGTCCACGCGCCGTCTCCGAGCCACGATCGGTCCGTGCGCCGCTTCCAGAGCCCCGATCGGTCCACGCGTCATCTCCTGATCTCCGATCGGTCCACGCGCCGTCTCCTAAGCCCCGATCGGTCCACGTGCCGTCTCCGAGCCCCGATCGGTTCACGTGCCGTCTCGTGAGCCCCGATCGTTCCACGCGCCGTCTCCGAGCCCCGATCGGTCCACGCTCCGTCTCCAGAGCCCGGATCGTTCCACGCGTCGTCTCCTGATCCCCGATCCGTAAATGCGTCGTCTCCGACCCTCGATCGGTCCACGCGCCGTCGCGGAGCCCCGATCGGTCCAGGCGTGGCCTCCTGAGCCTCGATCGGTCCACGCGCGGCCTTCTGAGCCCCGGTCGGTTCACGCGCCGTCTCCGAGCCCCGATCGATCCACGCGTCGTCTTCCAAGCCCAGATGCCTCCTCGCGCCGTCTCCGAGTCACGATCGGTCCAGGCGCTGCTTCCTGAGCCCCAATCGGTCCACGCATCGTCACCTAAGCCCCGATCGGTCCACGCGCCGTCACCGAGCCATGATCGGTCCACGCGCGGCTCCCGAGCCCCCATCGGTCCACGCGCCGTCGCCGAGCCGGGATCGGTCCACGCGCGGGCTTCTGAGTCCCGGTTGGTTCACGCGCCGTATCCGAGCCCCAATCGGTCCACGCGCCGGCTCCTGAGCACCGATCGGTCCACGCGCCGTCTCCTGAGCCCCGATCGCTCCACGCACCGTTTTCTGAGCACCGTTTGGTCCACGCGTCGTCTTCAAAGCCCCGATGCCTCCACGCGCCGCCTCCGGAGCCCCGATCGATCCACGCGAATCTCCTGAGCTCCGGTCGGTCGACGCGCCGTCTCCTCAGCCCCGATCGGTCCAGGCGCCGCTTCCTGCGCCCCGATCGGTCCACGCGCCGTCTCTTAAGCCCCAATCGGTCCACGCGGCGTCTCCGAGCGCCGATCATTTCACGCGCCGTCTGCTGAGACCCGATCGTTCCACGCGCCGTCTCCGAGCCGCGATCGATCCACGCGCCGCCTCCTGAGCCCCGATCGGTCCACGCGCTGTCTCCTGAGCCCCGATAGGTACACGCGTCGTCTCCGAGCTCTGATCGGTCCACACGCCGTTTCCTGAGCCCCGATCGGTCCATGCGTCGTCTTCTTAGCCCCGATGCCTCCACGCGTCGTCTCCGAGCCACGATCGGTCCAGGCGCCGCTTCCTGAGCCCCGATCGGTCCACGGGCCGTATCCTAAGCCCCGATCGGTCCACGTGCCGTCTCTGAGCGCTGATAACTTCACGCGCCGTCTCCTGCGCCCCGATCGGTCCACGCGTCGTCTCCTAAGCCCCGATCAGTCCACGCGTCGTCGCCGAGTCCCGATCGGTCCACACGCGGCCTCCTCAGCGCCGGTCGGTCCACGCGCCGTCTCCGAGCCTCGATCGGTCCACGTACCGTCTCCGAAGCCCCGATCGGTCTACGCGCCGTCTCCTGAGCCCCGATCGGTCCACGCGCCGTCTCCGAGTCACGATCGGTCCGTGCGCCGCTTCCAGAGCCCCGATCGGTCCACGCGTCATCTCCTGATCTCCGATCGGTCCACGCGCCGTCTCCTAAGCCCCGATCGGTCCACGTGCCGTCTCCGAGCCCCGATCGGTTCACGTGCCGTCTCGTGAGCCCCGATCGTTCCACGCGCCGTCTCCGAGCCCCGATCGGTCCACGCTCCGTCTCCAGAGCCCGGATCGTTCCACGCGTCGTCTCCTGATCCCCGATCCGTAAACGCGTCGTCTCCGACCCTCGATCGGTCCACACGCCGTGTCCGATCCCCGATCGGTCCGCGTGCCGCATTCTAAGCAGCGGTCCGTCTACGCGCCGTCTCCGAGCACCGATCGGTCCACGCGCCGTCTCAAAGCGCCGATCATTTCACGCGCTGTCTCCTGAGCCCGGATCGGTCCACGCCACGTCTCCGAGCTCCGATCGGTCCATGCGCCGTCGCCGAGCCTCGATCGGTCCACGCGCGGCCTCCGTAGCCCCGGTCAGTCCACGCGCCGTCTCCGAGCCCCGATCGGTCCACGCTCCGTCTCCTGAGCCCGGATCGTTCCACGCGCGGTCTCCTCATCCCCGATCCGTAAACGCGTCGTCTCCGAGCCTCGATCGGTCCACACGCCGCGTCCGATCCCCGACCGGTCCGCGTGCCGCATTCTAAGCCGCGGTCCGACCACGCGCCGCCTCCTGAGCCCCGATCGGTCAACGCATCGTCTCCTAAGCCCCGATCTGTACACGCGTCGTCTCCGAGCCCCGATCGGTTCACGCGCCGGCTCCGAGCCCGATCGGTCCACGCATCGTCTCCTAAGCCCCGATCGGTTAACGTGCCGTCTCCGAGCCCCGATTGGCCTACGCGCCGTCTCCTGAGCCCCGGTCGGTTCACGCGCCGTCCCCGAGCCACGATCGGTCCGTGCGCCGCTTCCAGAGCCCTATCGGTCCACGCGTCCTCTCCTGATCTCCTATTAGTCCACGCGCCATCTCCTAAGCCCCTATCGGTCCACGTGCCGTCTCCGCGCGCCGATCGATTCACGCGCCGTCTCCTGAGCCCCGATCGGTCCACGCGTCGTTCCCTAAGCTCCGATCCATCCACGCGCAGTCTCCTGAGCCCCGATCGGTCCACGCATCACCTTCTGAGCCCCAATCGGTTAACGCGCCGTCTCCTGAGCCCCGATCGTTCTACGCGCCGTCTCCGAGCCCCGATCCGTCCACGCGCAGTCGCCGAGCCCCGATCGGTTCACGCGCGGTCTCCTGAGCCCCAGTCGGTACACGCGCTGTCTCCGAGCCCCGATCGGTCCACGCGTCGTCTCCTGAACCCCGCTCGGTCGATGCGTCGTCTTCTTTACCCCGATGCCTCCACGCGCCGTCTCCGAGCCACGATCGGTCCGTGCGCCGCTTCCACAACCCCGATCGGTCCACGCGTCACCTCCTGATCTCCGATCGGTCCACGCGCCGTCTCCTAAGCCCCGATCGGTCCACGCGCCGTCTCCGAGCGCCGATCGATCCACGCGCAGCCTCCTGAGCCCCGATCGGTCTACGCGCCGTCGCCGAGCCGCGATCCTTCTACGCGCCGCTCCGAGCGCCGATCGGTCCACGCGCCGTCGCCGAACTATGATCAGTCCACGCGCGGCCTCCTGAGCCCCGATCGGTCCACGCGCCGTCTCCGAACCGCGATCGGTCCACGCGCGGCCTCCTGAGGCCCGATTGGTTCACGCGCCGTATCCGAGCCCCAATCGGTCCACGCGCCGTCTCCTGAGCCCCGATCGGTCCACGCGCGGCCTCCTGAGGCCCGATCGGTCCACGCGCCGTCGCCGAGCCGCGATCGGTCCAGGCGCCGCTTCCTGCGCCCCGATCGGTACACGCGTAGTCTCCTAAGCCCCGATCGGTCCACACGTCGTCTCCGAGCTCTGATCGGTCCACACGCCGTTTCCTGAGCCCCGATCGGTCCATGCGTCGTCTTCTTAGCCTCGATGCCTCCACGCGTCGTCTCCGAGCTACGATCGGTCCAGGCGCGGCTTCCTGAGCCCCGATCGGTCCACGCGCCGTATCCTAAGCCGCGATCGGTCCACGCGCCGTCTCCTGAGCCCGATCTGTCCACGCGCGGTCTCCGACCCCCGATCGGTCCACGCGCCGTCTCCTAAGCCCCAATCTGTACACGCCCCGTCTCCGAGCGCCGACGGGTTCACGCGCCGTCTCCTGAGACCCGATCCGTCCACGCGCCGTCTCCTGAGCCCCGATCGGTCGACGCGTCCTCTGCTACACCTCGATCGATCCACGCGTCGTCTCCTGAGCCCCGATCGGTCGACGGGTCCTCTCCTAAGCCCCGATCGGTCCACGCGTCTTCTCCTGACCCCCGATCAGTCCACGCGTCGTCTCCTAAGCCCCGATACGTCCACACGCCGTCTCCGAGCCGCGATGGGTCCACGCGTCGCCTCTTGAGCCCCGATCGATCCACGCGAGTCTCCTGAGCCCCGGTCGTTCCACGCGTCGTTCCCTAAGCCCCGATCCATCCACGCGCAGTCTCCCGAGCCCCAATCGGTCCACGCGTCGTCTCCGAGCACCGATCGGTCCACGCGCCGTCTCAGAGCGCCGATCATTTCACGCCCCGTTTCCTGAGCTCCGATCGTTCCACGCGCCGTCTCCGAGCCCCGATCGGTCCAAGCGCCGTCTCCTGAGCCCCGATCGGTCCACGCCCCGTCTCCTGAGCCCCAATCGGTCCACACGCTGTCTCGTGAGCCCCGATCGGTTCACGCATCGTCTCCTAAGCCCCGATCGGTTAACGCGCCGTCTCCGAGCGCCGAGCGGTCCACGCGCCGTCTCCGAGCCCCGATCGGTCCGCGCACCGTCTCCTGATCCCCATCGCTCCACGCGGCGCCTCCTGAGTCACGATCGGTCAACGCGTCGTGTCCTAAGCCCTGATCGGTCCACGTGCCGTCTCCGAGCCCCGATGGGTTCACGCGCCGCATCCTGAGCCCCGATCGGACGACGCGTCGTCTCCTGAGCCCGGATCGGTCCACCCGTCGTCCTCGAATCCCCTATCCGCACACGCGTCGTCTCCGAGCCTCGATCGGTCCACGCGTCGTCTCCTAAGCCCCGACCGGTCC
This sequence comes from Netelia fuscicornis, assembly GCA_946811545.1. Classification (NCBI taxonomy): domain Eukaryota; kingdom Metazoa; phylum Arthropoda; class Insecta; order Hymenoptera; family Ichneumonidae; genus Netelia; species Netelia fuscicornis. Next base: position 30,411,162 of record OX328011.1, read on the forward strand.
ACGCACCGTCTCCTGAGCCCCGATCGGTCCACGCGCCGTCTCCTAAGCCGCGATCCGTCCACGGGCCGTCTCCGCGCTGCTATCGGTAAACGCGCCGTCACCAAGCCCAGATCTGTACACGCGTCGTCTCCGAGCCCCGATCGGTCCACGCGCCGTCGCCGAGCCTCGATCGGTCCACGCGCAGCCTCCTGAGCCCCGATCGGTTCACGCGCCGGCTCTGAGCCCGATCGGTCCACGCATCGTCTCCTAAGCCCCGATCGGTCCACGCGCCGTCTCCTGAGCCCCGATCGGTCCACGCGCGATCTCCTCAGCCCCGATCGGTCCACGCGTCGTCTCCGAGCACCGATCGGTCCACGGGCCGTCTCAGAGCGCCGATCATTTCACGCCCCGTTTCCTGAGCTCCGATCGTTCCACGCGCCGTCTCCGAGCCCCGATCGGTCCAAGCGCCGTCTCCTGAGCCCCGATCGGTCCACGCCCCGTCTCCTGAGCCCCAATCGGTCCACACGCTGTCTCGTGAGCCCCGATAGGTACACGCGCCGTCTCCGAGCCCCCATCGGTCCACGCGTTGTCTCCTAAGCCCCGATCGGTCCACGCGCCATCTCCGAGCCCCGATCGGTTCACGCATCGTCTCCTAAGCCCCGATCGGTTAACGCGCCGTCTCCGAGCGCCGAGCGGTCCACGCGCCGTCTCCGAGCCCCGATCGGTCCGCGCACCGTCTCCTGATCCCCATCGCTCCACGCGGCGCCTCCTGAGTCACGATCGGTCAACGCGTCGTGTCCTAAGCCCTGATCGGTCCACGTGCCGTCTCCGAGCCCCGATGGGTCCACGCGCCGCATCCTGAGCCCCGATCGGACGACGCGTCGTCTCCTGAGCCCGGATCGGTCCACCCGTCGTCCTCGAATCCCCGATCCGCACACGCGTCGTCTCCGAGCCTCGATCGGTCCACGCGTCGTCTCCTAAGCCCCGACCGGTCCACGCACCGTCTCCTGAGCCCCGATCGGTCCACGCGCCGTCTGCTAAGCCGCGATCCGTCCACGGGCCGTCTCCGCGCTGCTATCGGTAAACGCGCCGTCACCAAGCCCAGATCTGTACACGCGTCGTCTCCGAGCCCCGATCGGTCCACGCGCCGTCGCCGAGCCTCGATCGGTCCACGCGCAGCCTCCTGAGCCCCGATCGGTTCACGCGCCGGCTCCGAGCCCGATCGGTCCACGCATCGTCTCCTAAGCCCCGATCGGTTAACGTGCCGTCTCCGAGCCCCGATCGGTCCACGCGTCGTCTCCTGAGCCCCGGTCGGTTCACGCGCCGTCTGCGAGCCCCGATCGATCCACGCGTCTTCTTGTAAACCCAGATGCCTCCTCGCATCGTCTCCTAAGCCCCGATCGGTTAACGCGCCGTCTCCGAGCCCCGATCGGTCCACGCGCCGTCGCCGAACCCCAATTGGTCCATGCGCAACCGGCTGAGCCCCAGTCGGTCCACGCGCGGCCTCCTGAGCCATGGTCGGTTCACGCGCCGTCTCCTGAACCCCGATCGGTCCACGCGTCGTTCCCTAAGCCCCGATCCATCCACGCGCAGTCTCCTGAGCCCCGATCGGTCCACGCATCGCCTCCTGAGCCCCGGACGGTCCAGGCACCGTCTCCGAACCCCGATCGGTCGACGCGCCGTCTCCGAGCCCCGATCGGCCCACGCGCCGTCGCCGAACCCCAATTGGTCCAGGCGCCGTCTCCGAACCCCGATCGGTCGACGCGCCGTCTCCGAGCCCCGATCGGTCCACGCGCCGTCGCCGAACCCCAATTGGTCCATGCGCAACCGGCTGAGCCCCAGTCGGTCCACGCGCGGCCTCCTGAGCCATGGTCGGTTCACGCGCCGTCTCCTGAACCCCGATCGGTCCACGCGTCGTTCCCTAAGCCCCGGTCCGTCCACGCGCCGTCTCCTAAGCCCCGATCGGTTAACGCGCCGTCTCCGATCCCCGATCAGTCCACGCGCCGTCTCCTGAGCCCCGGTCGGTTCATGCGCCGTCTCCGAGCCCCGATCGATCCACGCGTCGTCTTGTAAGCCCAGATGCCTTCTCGCGCCGTCTCCGGGCCACGATCGGTCCAGGCGCCGCTTCCTGAGCCACGATCGGTCCACGCGCCTTCTCCGAGCCCCGATCGGTCCACGCGCCGTCTCCTGAGCCCCGATCGGACCACGCGCCGTCGCCAAACCCCAATTGGTCCACACGAAACCGCCTGAGCCCCAGTCGGTCCACGCGCTGTCTCCGAGCCCCGATCGGTCCACGTGCCGTCTCCCACCCCGATCGGTCCACGCGCCGTCTCCTAATCCCCAATCTGTCCACGACCCGTCTCCGGGCCCCGATCGGTGCCCGCGCCGTCTCCTAAGCCCCGATCGGCCCACGCGCCGTCGCCGAACCCCAATTGGTCCACGCGAAACCGCCTGAGCCCCAGTCGGTCCACGCGCTGTCTCCGAGCCCCGATCGGTCCACGCGTCGTCTCCGAGCCCCGATCGGTCCACGCATGGTCTCCTAAGCCCCAATCGGTTAACGCGCCGTCCCCGAGCCCCGATCGGTCCACGCGATGTCTCCTGAGCCCCGATACGTCCACGCGCAGTCGCCGAGCCCCAATACGTCCACGCGCAGTCGCCGAGCCCTGATCGGTCCACGCGCTGTCTCCTGAGCCCCGATAGGTACACGCGTCATCGCCTACACCCCGAACGGTCCACGCGTCCTCTCCTAAGCCCCGCTCGGTCCACACGCCGTCTCCGAGCCCCGATCGGTCCACGCACTGTCTCCTGGTCGCCATGGGTCCACGCGGCGCCTCCGGGGCCCCGATCGATCCACGCGAGGCTCCTAAGCCCCGATCGGTCCACGCGCAACCGCCTGAGCCCCAGTCGGTCGACGCGCTGTCTCCGAGCCCCGATTGGTCCACGCGTCGTCTCCGAGCCCCGATCGGTCCACACGCCATCTCCTAAGCCCCGATCATTCCACGCGCCATCTCCGAGCCCCGATCGGTCCACGCGCCGTCTCCGAGCGCCGATTAGTTCACGCGCCGTCTCCTGAGCCCCCATCGCTCCACGCTCCGTCTCCCAGCCCCGATAAGTCCACGCGCTGTCTCCGAGCCCAGATCGGTCCACGCGCCGTCTCCGAGCGCCGATCGGTTCACGGGCCGTCTCCTGAGCCCCGATCGTTCCACGCGCCGTCTCCGAGGTTCGATCGGTACACGCGTCGTCTCCTAAGCCCCGATCGGTCCACGCGCCTCCTCCTCATCCCCGATCGGTCCACGCGCCGTCTCGGAGCGCCGATTGGTCCACGCGCCGTCTCCGAGCCCCGATCGGTCCACGCACCATCTTCTGCTCCACAATCGATCCACGCGCCGCCTCCGGAGCCCCAATTGGTCCACGTGCAACCGCCTGAGCCCCAGTTGGTCCACGCGCTGTCTTCGAGCCCCGATCAGTGCACGTGTCGTCTCCGAGCCCCGATCGGTCTACGCGCCGTCGCCGCGCTATGATCGGTCCACGCGCGGCCTCCTGAGCCCCGATCGGTCCACGCGCCGTCGCCGAGCCGCGATCGGTTCTCGGGCGGCCTCCTGAGCCCCGGTCGGTTCACGCGCCGTATCCGAGCCCCAATCGGGCCACGCGCCGTCTCCTGAGTCCCGATCAGTCCACGCGTCGTCTCCTAAGCCCCAATCGGTCCACGCGCCGCCTCCGGAGCCCTGATTCGTCGACGCGTCATCTCCTGAGCCCCGATCAATTGACGCGTCTTCTCCTGAGCCCCGATCGCTTCTCGTGCCGCCTCCTGAGCCCCGATCCGTCGAGGCGTCGTCTCCGGAGCCCCGATCAATTGACGTGTCTTCTCCTGAGCCCCGATCGCTCCTCGCGCCGTCTCCTGAACCCCGCTCGGTCCATGCGTCGTCTTCTTAGTCCGGATGCCTCCACGCGCCGTCTCCGAGCCCCGATCGGTCCACGCGGCGTCTCCTGAGCCCCGGTCGGTTCATGCGCCGTCTCCGAGCCCCGATCGATCCACGCGTCGTCTCCTAAGCCCCAATTCGTCGACGCGTCGTCTCCTGAGCCCCGATCAATTGACGCGTCTTCTCCTGAGCCCCGATCGCTTCTCGTGCCGCCTCCTGAGCCCCGATCCGTCGAGGCGTCGTCTCCGGAGCCCCGATCAATTGACGTGTCTTCTCCTGAGCCCCGCTCGGTCCATGCGTCGTCTTCTTAGCCCGGATGCCTCCACGCGCCGTCTCCGAGCCACGATCGGTCCAGGCGCCGCTTCCTGCGCCCCGATCGGTCCACGCGCCGTCTCCTAAGCCCCAATCGGTCCACGCGGCGTCTCCGAGCGCCGATCATTTCACGCGCCGTCTCCTGAGACCCGATCGTTCCACGCGCCGTCTCCTGAGACCCGATCGTTCCACGCGCTGTCTCCTGAGCCCCGACCGGTTCACGCGCCGTCTGCTGTGCCCCGATCGATTCACGTGCCGTCTCCTAAGCCCCGATCGGTCCACCCGTCGTCTCTTAAGCCCCAATCGGTCCACGCGCCATCTCCGGGCGCCGATCATTTCACGCGCCGTCTCCTGAGCCCCAGTCGGTCCACGGGCCGTGTCCGAGCTCCGGTCGGTCCACGCGCCGTCTCCAAGCCTCGATCCGTACACGCGTCGTCTCCGAGCCCCGATCGATCCACGCACCATCGCCGAACCCCAATTGGTCCACGCGCAACCGCCTGAGCCCCAGTCGGTCCACGCGCTGTCTCCGAGCCCCGATCGGTCCACGCGCCGTCTCCGAGCCCCGATCGATCCACACGAGGCTCCTGAGCCCCGGTCGGTCCGCCCGCCGACTCCTGAGCCTCGATCGGCCCACGCGCCGTCTCCTGAGCCCCGATCCGTCCACGCGCCGTCTCCTGAGCCCCGATCGTCCAACGCGCCGTCTCCGAGCAACGATCGGTCCACGCGCCGTCTCCTGAGCCCCGATCGGTCCACGCGTCGTCTCCAAAGCCCTGATCGGTCCACGTGCCGTCTCCGAGCCCCGATCGGTCCACGCGCCGTCTCCTGAACCCCGATCGGTCCACGCGCCGTCTCCGAGCCACGATCGGTCCGTGCGCCGCTTGGAGAGCCCCGATCGGTCCACGCGTCATCTCCCGATCTCCGGTCGGTCGACGCGCCGTCTCCTGAGCCCCGATCATTCCATGCGCCGTATCCGAGCCCCAATCGGTCCATGCGCCGTCTCCTGAGCCCCGATCGTACCACGCGCCGTCTCCGAGCCCCGATCGTTCCACGCGGCGCCTCCGGAGCCCCGATCGATCCACGCGAGTCTCCTGAGCCCCAGTCGGTCCGCGCGCCGTCTCCTGAGCCCCGATCGATCCACGCGTCGTCTCCTGAGCCCCGATCGCGCCACACGCCGTTTCCTGAGCCCCGATCGGTCCACGCGCCGTCTCCGAGCCGCGATCGGTAAACGCGCCGTCACCAAGCCCCGATCCGTACACGCGTCGTCTCCGAGCCCCGATGGGTCCACGCGCCGTCGCCGAGCCTCGATCGGTCCACGCGCAGCCTCCTAAGCCCCGGTCGGTTCACGCGCTATCTCCGAGCCGCGATCGGTCCACGCGCCGTCTCCTGAGCCCCGATACGTCCACGCGCAGTCGCCGAGCCCCGATCGGTCCACGCGCGGTCTCCTGAGCCCCGATCTGTCCACGCGCCGTCTCCGAGCCCCGATCTGTCCACGCGCCGTCTCCGAGCCCTGATCGGTCTACGCGTCGTCTCCTGAGCCCCAATCGGTCCACTCGCTGTCTCCTGATCCCCGATAGGTACACGCGTCGTCTCCTACGCCCCGATCGGTCCACGCGCCGCCTTCGTGCCCCGATCCATCCACGCACCGCCTCCTGATCCCCATCGGTCCACACGCCGTCTCCTGAGCCACGATCGATCCACATGCCGTCTCCGAGTCCCGATCGGTCCGCGTGCCGCATTCTAAGCCACGGTCCATCCACGCGCCGTCCCCGAGCCCCGATCGGTCCACGCGTCGTCTCCTAAGCCCTGATCGGTCCTCGTGCCTTCTGCGAGCCCCGAAGGGTCCGCGCCCAGCCTCCTGAGCCCCGATCGGTCGACGCGTCGTCTCCTGAGGCCCGATCGATCCACGGGTCTTCCCCTGAGCCCCGACCGCTCCACGCGCCGTCTCCTGAGCCCCGATCGTTCCACGCGCCGTCTCCGAGCTCCGATCGGCCCACGCGCCGTCTCCTAAGCCCCGATCGGTCCAAGCGCCTTCTCCTAAGCCCCGATCGGTCCACGCGCCGTCTCCGAGCCACGATCGGTCCGTGCGCCGCTTCCAGAGCCCCGATCGGTCCACGCGTCATCTCCCGATCTCCGGTCGGCCCACGCGCCGTCTCCTAAGCCCCGATCGGTGCAAGCGCCTTCTCCTAAGCCCCGTTCGGCCCACGCGCCGTCTCCTAAGCCCCGATCTGTTCATGGGCCGTCTCCGAGCCGCGATCGGTAAACGCGCCGTCACGAAGCCCCGATCCGTACACGCGTCGTCTCCGAGCCCCGATGGGTCCACGCGCCGTCGCCGAGCCGCGATCGGTCCACGCGCAGCCTCCTAAGCCCCGGTCGGTTCACGCGCTATCTCCGAGCCGCGATCGGTCCACGCGCCGTCTCCTGAGCCCCGATACGTGCACGCGCAGTCGCCGAGCCCCGATCGGTCTACGCGCGGTCTCCTGAGCCCCGATCTGTCCGACGCGCCGTCTCCTAAGCCCCGATCCGTCCACGGGCCGTGTCCGAGCTCCGATCGGTCCACGCGTCGTCTCCGAGCCCTGATCGGTCCACGCGCCATCGCCGAGACCTGATCGGTCCACGCGCCATCGCCGAGCCCCGATCGGTCCACGCGCCGTCTCCTGAGCCCCGATCTGTCCACACCCCTTCTCCTGTGCCCCGATCTGTCGACGCGTCGTCTCCTAAGCCCCGACCGGTGCACGCGCCGTCTCCTAAGCCCTGCTCGGTTAACGCGTCGTTTCCGAACCCCGATCGGTCCACGCGTCGTCTCCTGAGCCCCAATTAGTCCACGCGCCGTCTCCTAAGCCCTAATCCGTCCACGGGCCGTGTCCGGGCTCCGATCGGTTCACGCGCCGTCTCCAAACCTCGATCCGTACACGTGTCGTCTCCGAGCCCTGATCGGTCCACGCGCCATCGCCGAGCCCCGAGCGGTCCACGCGCCCTCTCCGAGCGCCGATCATTTCACGCGCCGTCTCCTGAGCCCCGATCGGTCCACACCCCTTCTCCTGAGCCCCGATCGGTCCACACCCCTTCTCCTGAGCCCCGGTCGGTCCACGCGCCGTCTCCTGAGCCCCGATCGGTCCACGCGTCGTCTTCTAAGCCCCGATCGGTCCACGCGTAGTCTCCTAAGCCCCGCTCGATTAACGCGTCGTTTCCGAGCTCCGATCGGTCCACGCGTCGTCTCCTAAGCCCCGACCGGTGCACGCGCCGTCTCCTAAGCCCTGCTCGGTTAACGCGTCGTTTCCGAGCCCCGATCGGTCCACGCGTCGTCTCCTAAGCCCCAATTAGTCCACGCGCCGTCTCCTAAGCCCTGATCCGTCCACGGGCCGTGTCCGAGCTCCGATCGGTTCACGCGCCGTCTCCAAACCTCGATCCGTACACGCGTCGTCTCCGAGCCCTGATCGGTCCACGCGCCATCGCCGAGCCCCGATCGGTCAACGCGCCCTCTCCGAGCGCCGATCATTTCACGCGCCGTCTCCTGAGCCCCGATCGGTCCACACCCCTTCTCCTGAGCCCCGATCGGTCCACACCCCTTCTCCTGAGCTCCGATCGATTCACGTGCCGTCTCCTAAGCCCCGATCGGTTCACCCGTCGTATCTTAAGTCCCAATCGGTCCACGCGCCCTCTCCGAGCGCCGATCATTTCACGCGCCGTCTCCTGAGCCCCGGTCGGTCCGCGCGCCGTCACCTGAGCCCCGATCGGTCGACGCATCGTCTTCTGAGCCCCGATCGACCCACGCGTCGTCTCCTGAGCCCCGATCGGTCCACGCGCCGTCTCCGAGCGCCGATCGGTTCACGCGCCGTCTCCTGAGCCCCGATCGTTCCACGCGCCGTCTCCGAGCTCCGATCGGCCCACGCGCCGTCTCCTAAGCCCCGATCGGTCCAAGCGCCTTCTCCTAAGCCCCGATCAGTCCACGCGCCGTCTCCGAGCCCCGATCGGTCAACGCACCGTCTCCTGAGCCCGGATCGTTCCACGCGTCGTCCCCGAATCCCCGATCCGTACACGCGTCGTCTCCGAGCCTCGATCGGTCCACGCGCCGTCGCCGAACCCCAATTGGTCCACGCGAAACCGCCTGAGCCCCAGTCGGTCCACGCGCTGTCTCCGAGCCCCGATCGGTCCACGCGTCGTCTCCGAGCCCCGATCGGTCCACGCGCCGTCGCCGAGTCATGATCTGTCCACGCGCGGCCTCCTGAGACCCCATCGGTCCACGCGCCGTCTTCGAGCTCCGATCGGTCCACGCATGCTCTCCTAAGCCCCAATCGGTTAACGCGCCGTCCCCGAGCCCCGATCGGTCCACGCGCCGTCTCCTGAGCCCCGATACGTCCACGCGCAGTCGCCGAGCCCTGATCGGTCCACGCGCTGTCTCCTGAGCCCCGATAGGTAAACGCGTCGTTGCCTACACCCCAATCGGTCCACGCGTCGTCTCCTAAGCCCCGATCGGTCAACGCGCCGTCTCCGAGCACCGATCGGTCCACGCACTGTCTCCTGATGCCCATGGGTCCACGCGGCGCCTCCGGGGCCCCGATCGGTCCACGTGCCGTCTCCTGAGCCCCGATCGTTACACGCGCCGTCTCCGGGCCCCGATCAGTCCACGCGCCGTCTCCTGAGCCCCGATCGTTCCACGCATCGTCTCCGAACCCCGATGGGTCCACGCGTCGGCTCCTAAGCCCCGATCAGTCCACGCGCCGTCTCCGAGGCCCGATCGGTCCACGCGTCGTCTCCTAAGACCCGATCGGTCCACGTATCGTCTCCTAAGACCCGATCGGTCCACACGCCGTCTCCGAGCCCCGATGGGTCCACGCGTCGCCTCCTGAGCCCCGGTCGGTCCACGCGCCGTCTCCGAGCGCCGATAACTTCACGCGCCGTCTCCTGAGCCCCGATCGTTCCACGCGCCGTCTCCGAGCCCCGATCGTTCCACGCGCCGTCTCCTGAGCCCAAATCGGTCGACACGCTGTCTCGTGAGCCCCCATAGGTACACGCGTCGTCTCCTACGCCCCGATCGGTCCACGCGTAGTCTCCTAAGCCCCGCTCGGTTAACGCGTCGTTTCCGAGCCCCGATCGGTCCACGCGTCGTCTCCTGAGCTCCAATTAGTCCATGCGCCGTCTCCTAAGCCCCGATCCGTCCACGGGCCGTGTCCGAGCTCCGATCGGTCCACGCGTCGTCTCCGAGCCCTGATCGGCCCACGCGCCATCGCCGAGCCCCGATCGGTCCACGCGCCATCGCCGAGCCCCGATCGGTCCACACCCCTTCTCCTGAGCCCCGATCGGTCGACGCGTCGTCTCCTAAGCCCCGACCGGTGCACGCGCCGTCTCCTGTGCCCCGATCGATTCACGTGCCGTCTCCTAAGCCCCGATCGGTTCGCCCGTCGTATCTTAAGTCCCAATCGGTCCACGCGCCCTCTCCGAGCGCCGATCATTTCACGCGCCGTCTCCTGAGCCCCGGTCGGTCCGCGCGCCGTCACCTGAGCCCCGATCGGTCGACGCATCGTCTTCTGAGCCCCGATCGACCCACGCGTCGTCTCCTGAGCCCCGATCGGTCCACGCGCCGTCTCCGAGCGCCGATCGGTTCACGCGCCGTCTCCTGAGCCCCATGGGTCCACGCGGCGCCTCCGGGGCCCCGATCGATCCACGCGAGGCTCCTAAGCCCTGATCGGTCCACGTGCCGCCTCCGAGCCCCGATGTGTCCACGCGCCGCCTCCTGATCCCCGATCGTTCCAAGCGCCATCTCCGAGCACCGATCGATTCACGTGCCGTCTCCTAAGCCCCGATCGGTTCACCCGTCGTCTCTTAAGTCCCAATCGGTCCACGCGCCCTCTCCGAGCGCCGATCGTTTCACGCGCCGTCTCCTGAGCCCCGGTCGGTCCGCGCGCCGTCATCTGAGCCCCGATCGGTCGACGCGTCGTCTTCTGAGCCCCGATCGACCCACGCTTCGTCTCCGAGCCCCGATCGATCCACGCGGAGCTCCTAAGCCCTGATCGGTCCACGTGCCGTCTCCGAGCCCCGATGTGTCCACGCGCCGCCTCCTGAGCCCCGATCGATCCACGCATCGGCTCCTGAGCCCCGATCGGTCCACGCGTCGTCTTCGAGCACCGATCGATCCACGCGCCGTTTCCTGGGCCCCGATCGGTCCACCCGTCGCCGCCTGAGCCCCGATCGGTCTACACGCCGTCTCATGACCCCCGATCGGTCAACGCATCGTCTCCTAAGCTCCGATACGTTCACACGCCGTCTCCGAGTTCCGATCGGTCCACGCGCCGTCGCCGAGCCTCGATCGGTCCACGCGCGGCCTCCTTAGCCCCGGTCGGTCCACGCGCCGTCTCCGAGCCCCGATCGGTCCACGCATCGTGTCCTAAGCCCCGATCGGTCCACGCGTCGTCTCCTGAGCCCCGATCGGTCCACGCGTCGTCTCCGAGCTCCGATCGGTTCACGCGCCGTCTCCAAACCTCGATCCGTACACGCGTCGTCTCCGAGCCCTGATCGGTCCACGCGCCATCGCCGAGCCCCGATCGGTCAACGCGCCCTCTCCGAGCGCCGATCATTTCACGCGCCGTCTCCTGAGCCCCGATCGGTCCACACCCCTTCTCCTGAGCCCCGATCGGTCCACACCCCTTCTCCTGAGCTCCGATCGATTCACGTGCCGTCTCCTAAGCCCCGATCGGTTCACCCGTCGTATCTTAAGTCCCAATCGGTCCACGCGCCCTCTCCGAGCGCCGATCATTTCACGCGCCGTCTCCTGAGCCCCGGTCGGTCCGCGCGCCGTCACCTGAGCCCCGATCGGTCGACGCATCGTCTTCTGAGCCCCGATCGACCCACGCGTCGTCTCCTGAGCCCCGATCGGTCCACGCGCCGTCTCCGAGCGCCGATCGGTTCACGCGCCGTCTCCTGAGCCCCGATCGTTCCACGCGCCGTCTCCGAGCTCCGATCGGCCCACGCGCCGTCTCCTAAGCCCCGATCGGTCCAAGCGCCTTCTCCTAAGCCCCGATCAGTCCACGCGCCGTCTCCGAGCCCCGATCGGTCAACGCACCGTCTCCTGAGCCCGGATCGTTCCACGCGTCGTCCCCGAATCCCCGATCCGTACACGCGTCGTCTCCGAGCCTCGATCGGTCCACGCGCCGTCGCCGAACCCCAATTGGTCCACGCGAAACCGCCTGAGCCCCAGTCGGTCCACGCGCTGTCTCCGAGCCCCGATCGGTCCACGCGTCGTCTCCGAGCCCCGATCGGTCCACGCGCCGTCGCCGAGTCATGATCTGTCCACGCGCGGCCTCCTGAGACCCCATCGGTCCACGCGCCGTCTTCGAGCTCCGATCGGTCCACGCATGCTCTCCTAAGCCCCAATCGGTTAACGCGCCGTCCCCGAGCCCCGATCGGTCCACGCGCCGTCTCCTGAGCCCCGATACGTCCACGCGCAGTCGCCGAGCCCTGATCGGTCCACGCGCTGTCTCCTGAGCCCCGATAGGTAAACGCGTCGTTGCCTACACCCCAATCGGTCCACGCGTCGTCTCCTAAGCCCCGATCGGTCAACGCGCCGTCTCCGAGCACCGATCGGTCCACGCACTGTCTCCTGATGCCCATGGGTCCACGCGGCGCCTCCGGGGCCCCGATCGGTCCACGTGCCGTCTCCTGAGCCCCGATCGTTACACGCGCCGTCTCCGGGCCCCGATCAGTCCACGCGCCGTCTCCTGAGCCCCGATCGTTCCACGCATCGTCTCCGAACCCCGATGGGTCCACGCGTCGGCTCCTAAGCCCCGATCAGTCCACGCGCCGTCTCCGAGGCCCGATCGGTCCACGCGTCGTCTCCTAAGACCCGATCGGTCCACGTATCGTCTCCTAAGACCCGATCGGTCCACACGCCGTCTCCGAGCCCCGATGGGTCCACGCGTCGCCTCCTGAGCCCCGGTCGGTCCACGCGCCGTCTCCGAGCGCCGATAACTTCACGCGCCGTCTCCTGAGCCCCGATCGTTCCACGCGCCGTCTCCGAGCCCCGATCGTTCCACGCGCCGTCTCCTGAGCCCAAATCGGTCGACACGCTGTCTCGTGAGCCCCCATAGGTACACGCGTCGTCTCCTACGCCCCGATCGGTCCACGCGTAGTCTCCTAAGCCCCGCTCGGTTAACGCGTCGTTTCCGAGCCCCGATCGGTCCACGCGTCGTCTCCTGAGCCCCAATTAGTCCATGCGCCGTCTCCTAAGCCCCGATCCGTCCACGGGCCGTGTCCGAGCTCCGATCGGTCCACGCGTCGTCTCCGAGCCCTGATCGGCCCACGCGCCATCGCCGAGCCCCGATCGGTCCACGCGCCATCGCCGAGCCCCGATCGGTCCACACCCCTTCTCCTGAGCCCCGATCGGTCGACGCGTCGTCTCCTAAGCCCCGACCGGTGCACGCGCCGTCTCCTGTGCCCCGATCGATTCACGTGCCGTCTCCTAAGCCCCGATCGGTTCGCCCGTCGTATCTTAAGTCCCAATCGGTCCACGCGCCCTCTCCGAGCGCCGATCATTTCACGCGCCGTCTCCTGAGCCCCGGTCGGTCCGCGCGCCGTCACCTGAGCCCCGATCGGTCGACGCATCGTCTTCTGAGCCCCGATCGACCCACGCGTCGTCTCCTGAGCCCCGATCGGTCCACGCGCCGTCTCCGAGCGCCGATCGGTTCACGCGCCGTCTCCTGAGCCCCATGGGTCCACGCGGCGCCTCCGGGGCCCCGATCGATCCACGCGAGGCTCCTAAGCCCTGATCGGTCCACGTGCCGCCTCCGAGCCCCGATGTGTCCACGCGCCGCCTCCTGATCCCCGATCGTTCCAAGCGCCATCTCCGAGCACCGATCGATTCACGTGCCGTCTCCTAAGCCCCGATCGGTTCACCCGTCGTCTCTTAAGTCCCAATCGGTCCACGCGCCCTCTCCGAGCGCCGATCGTTTCACGCGCCGTCTCCTGAGCCCCGGTCGGTCCGCGCGCCGTCATCTGAGCCCCGATCGGTCGACGCGTCGTCTTCTGAGCCCCGATCGACCCACGCTTCGTCTCCGAGCCCCGATCGATCCACGCGGAGCTCCTAAGCCCTGATCGGTCCACGTGCCGTCTCCGAGCCCCGATGTGTCCACGCGCCGCCTCCTGAGCCCCGATCGATCCACGCATCGGCTCCTGAGCCCCGATCGGTCCACGCGTCGTCTTCGAGCACCGATCGATCCACGCGCCGTTTCCTGGGCCCCGATCGGTCCACCCGTCGCCGCCTGAGCCCCGATCGGTCTACACGCCGTCTCATGACCCCCGATCGGTCAACGCATCGTCTCCTAAGCTCCGATACGTTCACACGCCGTCTCCGAGTTCCGATCGGTCCACGCGCCGTCGCCGAGCCTCGATCGGTCCACGCGCGGCCTCCTTAGCCCCGGTCGGTCCACGCGCCGTCTCCGAGCCCCGATCGGTCCACGCATCGTGTCCTAAGCCCCGATCGGTCCACGCGTCGTCTCCTGAGCCCCGATCGGTCCACGCGTCGTCTCCGAGCCCCGATCGGTCCACGCGCCGTCGCCGAGCCCCTATCGATCCACGCGCAGTCTCCAGAGGCGCGATCGGTCCACGCATCCCCTCCTGAGCCCCGGACGGTCCACGCGCCGTCACCGAACCCCGATGTGTCGACGCGCCGTCTCCGAGCGCCGATCGGTTAACGCGCCGTCTCCCCGCCCAGATCAGTCCACGCGCTGTCTCCTGAGCCCCAATCGGTCTACGCGTCGTCTTCTAAGCTCCGATCGGTGCACGCGCCATCTCCGAGCCCCGATCGGTCCACGCACCATCTTCTGCTCCCCAATCGGTCCACGCGCCGCCTCCGGAGCCCCACTTGGTCCACGCGCAACCGCCTGAGCCCCAGTCGGTCCACACGCTGTCTCCGAGCCCCGATCGGTCCACGCGTCGTCTCCGAGCCCCGATCGGTCTACGCGCCGTCGCCGAGCCATGATGGGTCCACGCGCGGCCTCCTGAGCCCCGATCGGTCCACGCGCCGTCGCCGAGCCGCGATCGGTTCTCGCGCGGCCTCCTGAGCCCCGGTCGGTTCACGCGCCGTATCCGAGCCCCAATCGGGCCACGCGCTGTCTCCTGAGTCCCGATCGGTCCACGCGTCGTCTCCTAAGCCCCAATCGGTCCACGCGCCGCCTACGGAGCCCCGATCGATCCACGCGAATCTCCGGATCTCCGGTCGGTCGACGCGCCGTCTCCTGAGCCCCGATCGGTCAACGCGCCGTCTCCGAGCACCGATCGGTCCACGCACTGTCTCCTGATGCCCATGGGTCCACGCGGCGCCTCCGGGGCCCCGATCGGTCCACGCGCCGTCGCCGAGCCTCGATCGGTCCACGCGCGGCCTCCTTAGCCCCGGTCGGTCCACGCGCCGTCTCCGAGCCCCGATCGGTCCCCGCATCGTGTCCTAAGCCCCGATCGGTCCACGCGTCGTCTCCTGAGCCCCGATCGGTCCACGCGTCGTCTCCGAGCCCCGATCGGTCCACGCGCCGTCGCCGAGCCCCTATCGATCCACGCGCAGTCTCCAGAGGCGCGATCGGTCCACGCATCCCCTCCTGAGCCCCGGACGGTCCACGCGCCGTCACCGAACCCCGATGTGTCGACGCGCCGTCTCCGAGCGCCGATCGGTTAACGCGCCGTCTCCCCGCCCAGATCAGTCCACGCGCTGTCTCCTGAGCCCCAATCGGTCTACGCGTCGTCTTCTAAGCTCCGATCGGTGCACGCGCCATCTCCGAGCCCCGATCGGTCCACGCACCATCTTCTGCTCCCCAATCGGTCCACGCGCCGCCTCCGGAGCCCCACTTGGTCCACGCGCAACCGCCTGAGCCGCAGTCGGTCCACACGCTGTCTCCGAGCCCCGATCGGTCCACGCGTCGTCTCCGAGCCCCGATCGGTCTACGCGCCGTCGCCGAGCCATGATGGGTCCACGCGCGGCCTCCTGAGCCCCGATCGGTCCACGCGCCGTCGCCGAGCCGCGATCGGTTCTCGCGCGGCCTCCTGAGCCCCGGTCGGTTCACGCGCCGTATCCGAGCCCCAATCGGGCCACGCGCTGTCTCCTGAGTCCCGATCGGTCCACGCGTCGTCTCCTAAGCCCCAATCGGTCCACGCGCCGCCTACGGAGCCCCGATCGATCCACGCGAATCTCCGGATCTCCGGTCGGTCGACGCGCCGTCTCCTGAGCCCCGATCCGTCCACGCGTCGTCTCCTAAGCCCCGATTCGTCGACGCGTCGTCTCCTGAGCCCCGATCGCTTCTCGTGCCGCCTCCTGAGCCCCGATCGGTCGAGGCGTCGTCTCCTGAGCCCCGATCAATTGACGTGTCTTCTCCTGAGCCCCGATCGCTCCTCGCGCCGTCTCCTGAACCCCGCTCGGTCCATGCGTCGTCTTCTTAGCCCGGATGCCTCCACGCGCCGTCTCCGAGCCACGATCGGTCGGGCACCGCTTCCTGCGCCCCGATCGGTCCACGCGCCGTCTCCTAAGCCCCAATCGGTCCACGCGGCGTCTCCGAGTGCCGATCATTTCACGCGCCGTCTCCTGAGACCCGATCGATCCACGCGTCGTCTCCGAACGCCGATCGGTTCACGCGCCGTCTCCTTTGCTCCGATCGTTCCACGCGCCGTCTCCGAGGCCCGATCGGTTCACGCGCCGCCTCCTAAGCCCCGATCGATCCACGCGTCGTCTCCGAACGCCGATCGGTTCACGCGCCGTCTCCTTTGCTCCGATCGTTCCACGCGCCGTCTCCGAGGCCCGATCGGTCCACGCATCGTCTCCTAAGCCCCGATCGGTTAACGCGCCGTCTCCGAGCCCCGATTGGTCCACTCGCCGTCTCCGAGTCCCGATCGGTCCGCATGCCGCATTCTAAGCCACGGTCAGTCCTCGCGCCGTCTCCGAGCACCGATCGGTCCACGCGTCGTCCCCTAATACCCGATCGGTCCACGCGTCGTCTCCTAAGCCCCGATCCGTCGACGCGTCGCCTCCTGAGCCCCGATCGATCCACGCGCCGCCTCCTCAACCCCGATCGCTCCACGTGCCGTTTCCTGATCCCCGATCGGTCCACACGCCTTCTCCGAGCCCCGATCGGTCCGCGTGCCGCATTCTAAGCCACGGTCCATCCACTCGCCATCTCCGAGCCCCGCTCGATCCACGCGTCGTCTCCTAAGCCTCGATCGGTCCACGCGCCGTCTCCGAGCGCCGATCGGGTCACGCGCCGTCTTCTGAGCCCCGATCGTTCCACGCGCCGCCTCCTAAACACCGATCGGTCCAGGCTTCGTCTCCGAGCCCGACCGGTCCACGCATCGGCTCCTAAGCCCCTATCGGTGAACGCGCCGTCTCCGAGCCCCGATCGGTCCTCGCGCAACCGCCTGAGCCCCAGTCGGTCCACGCGCTGTCTCCGAGCCCCGATCGGTCCACGCGTCGTCTCCGAGCACCGATCGGTCCACGCGCCGTCGCCGAGCCATGATCCGTCCATGCGCGGCCTCCTGAGCCCCGATCGGTCCACGCGCCGTTGCCGAGCCGCGATCGGTCCACGCGCGGCCTCCTGAGCCCCAGTTGGTCCACGCGCCGTCACCGAGCCGCGATCGGTCCACGCGCGACCTCCTGAGCCCCGGTTGGTTCACGCGCCGTATCCGAGCCCCCATCGGTCCACGCGTCGTCTCCGAGCCCCGATCCGTCCACGCGCCGTCGCCGAGCAGTGATCGGTCCACGCGAGACTCCTGAGTCCCGGTCGGTACGCGCGCCGTCTCCTGAGCCCCGATCGGTCGACGAGTCGTTTCCTGAGCCCCGATCGATCCACGCGTCGTCCCCTGAGCCCCGATACATCCACGCGCAGTCGCCGAGCCCCGATCGGTCCACGCGCGGTCTCCTGAGCCCCGGTCGGTCCACGCGCCGTCTCCGAGGCCCGGTCGGTCCACGCATCGACTCCTAAGCCCCGATCGTTCCACGCGTCGTCCCCGAATCCCTGATCCGTACACGCGTCGTCTCCGAGCCTCGATCAGTCCACGCGCCGTCGCCGAGGCTCGATCGGTCCACGCGCGGCCTCCTGAGCCCCGGTTGGTTCACGCGCCGCCTCCGAGCCCCGATCGATCCACGCGTCGTCTTCTAAGCCCAGATGCCTCCTCGCGCCGTCTCCGAGCCACGATCGGTCCAGACGCCGCTTCGTGAGCCCGATCGGTCCACGCGCCGTCACCGGAGCCCCGATCGTTCCACGTGCCGTCTCCTAGCCCCGATTGGTGCACGCGCCGTCTCCTGAGGACCGATCGTTCCACACGCCGCCTCCTAAGCTCCGATCTGTCCAGGCGTCGTCTCCTAAGCCCCGATCGGTCCACGCGAGACTCCTGAGTCCCGGTCGGTACGCGCGCCGTCTCCTGAGCCCCGATCGGTCGACGAGTCGTTTCCTGAGCCCCGATCGATCCACGCGTCGTCCCCTGAGCCCCGATACATCCACGCGCAGTCGCCGAGCCCCGATCGGTCCACGCGCGGTTTCCTGAGCCCCGGTCGGTCCACGCGCCGTCTCCGAGGCCCGGTCGGTCCACGCATCGACTCCTAAGCCCCGATCGTTCCACGCGTCGTCCCCGAATCCCTGATCCGTACACGCGTCGTCTCCGAGCCTCGATCAGTCCACGCGCCGTCGCCGAGGCTCGATCGGTCCACGCGCGGCCTCCTGAGCCCCGGTTGGTTCACGCGCCGCCTCCGAGCCCCGATCGATCCACGCGTCGTCTTCTAAGCCCAGATGCCTCCTCGCGCCGTCTCCGAGCCACGATCGGTCCAGACGCCGCTTCGTGAGCCCGATCGGTCCACGCGCCGTCACCGGAGCCCCGATCGTTCCACGTGCCGTCTCCTAGCCCCGATTGGTGCACGCGCCGTCTCCTGAGGACCGATCGTTCCACACGCCGCCTCCTAAGCTCCGATCTGTCCAGGCGTCGTCTCCTAAGCCCCGACCGGTCCACGCGCCGTCTCCTGAGCCCCGTTCGGCCCACGTGCCGTCTCCTAGCCCCGATCGGTTCCCGCATCGTCTCCTAAGCCCCGATCGGTTAACGCGCGGCCTCCTGAGCCCCGATCGGTCCACGCGCCGTCACCGAGCCGCGATCGGTCCACGCGCCGTCTCCTGAGCCCCAATCGGTCCACTCGCTGTCTCCTGATCCCCGATAGGTATACGCGTCGTCTCCTACGCCCCGATCGGTCCACGCGCCGCCTTCGTGCCCCGATCGGTCCACGCACCGCCTCCTGATCCCCATCGGTCCACGCGCCGTCTCCTGAGCCACGATCGATCCACATGCCGTCTCCGAGCCCCGATCGGTCCGCGTGCCGCATTCTAAGCCACGGTCCATCCACGCGCCGTCTCCGAGCCCCGATCGGTCCACGCGTCGTCTCCTAAGCCCTGATCGGTCCTCGTGCCTTCTGCGAGCCCCGAAGGGTCCACGCGCAGCCTCCTGAGCCCCGATCGGTCCACTCGCCGTCCCCGAGCCCCGATCGGTCCACGCGCCGTTTCCTGAGCCCCGATACGTCCACGCGCAGTCGCCGAGCCCCGATCGGTCCACGCGCCGTCTCCGAGCCCCGATCGGTCCACGCATCGTCTCCTAAGCCCCGATCGGTTAACGCGCCGTCTCCCCGCCCCGATCGGTCCACGCGCCGTTTCCTGAGCCCCGATCATTCCACGCGCCGTCTCCGAGCCCGGATCGGTCCACGCGCGGCCTCCTGAGCCCCGGTCGGTTCACGCGCCGTATCCGAGCCCCAATCGGTCCACGCGCCGTCTCCTGAGCCCCGATCGTTCCACGCGCCGTCTCCGAGCCCCGATCGTTCCACGCGGCGCCTCCGGAGCCCCGATCGATCCACGCGAATCTCCTGAGCCCCAGTCGGTCCGTGCGCCGTCTCCTGCGCCCCGATTGTTCGACGCGTCGTCTCCTGAGCCCCGATCGATCCACGCGTCGTCTCCTGAGCCCCGATCGCGCCACACGCCGTTTCCTGAGCCCCGATCGGTCCACGCGCCGTCTCCGAGCCGCGATCGGTAAACGCGCCGTCACCAAGCCCCGATCCGTACACGCGTCGTCTCCGAGCCCCGTTGGGTCCACGCGCCGTCGCCGAGCCTCGATCGGTCCACGCGCAGCCTCCTAAGCCCCGGTCGGTTCACGCGCTATCTCCGAGCCGCGATCGGTCCACGCCCCGTCTCCTGAGCCCCGATACGTCCACGCGCAGTCGCCGAGCCCCGATCGGTCCACGCGCGGTCTCCTGAGCCCCGATCTGTCCACGCGCCGTCTCCGAGCCCCGATCGGTCCACGCGCCGTCTCCGAGACCTGATCGGTCCACGCGCCGTCTCCTGAGCCCCAATCGGTCCACTCGCTGTCTCCTGATCCCCGATAGGTATACGCGTCGTCTCCTACGCCCCGATCAGTCCACGCGCCGCCTTCGTGTCCCGATCGGTCCACGCACCGCCTCCTGATCGCCATCGGTGCTCGCGCCGTCTCCTGAGCCACGATCGATCCACATGCCGTCTCCGAGCCCCGATCGGTCCGCGTGCCGCATTCTAAGCCACGGTCCATCCACGCGCCGTCTCCGAGCCCCGATCGGTCGACGCGTCGTCTCCTGAGCCCCGATCGATCCACGGGTCTTCCCCTGAGCCCCGACCGCTCCACGCGCCGTCTCGTGAGCCCTGCTCGGTCCATGCGTCGTCTTCTTAGCCCCGATGCCTCCACGCGTCGTCTCCTAAGCCCCGATCGGTCCACGCGCCGTCTCCGGGCCCCGATCGGTCCACACACCATCTCCTGCTCTCCAATCGGTCCACGCGCCGCCTCCGGAGCCCCGATCGATCCACGCTAGGCTCCTGAGCCACGGCCGGTCCGCGCGCCGTCTCCTGAGCCCCGAACGGTCGACGCGTCGTCTCCTGAGCCCCGATCGATCCACGCGCCGTCTCCTAAGCCCCGATCGATCCACGCGCCGTCTCCTAATCCCCAATCTGTCCACGACCCGTCTCCGGGCCCCGATCGGTGCACGCGCCGTCTCCTAAGCCCCGATCGGGCCACGCGCCGTCGTCGAACACCAATTGGTCCACGCGAAACCGCCTGAGCCCCAGTCGGTCCACGCGCTGTCTCCGAGCCCCGATCGGTCCACGCGTCGTCTCCGAGCCCCGATCGTTCCACGCGCCGTCGCCGAGTCATGATCTGTCCACGCGCGGCCTCCTGAGACCCGATTGGTCCACGCGCGGTCGCGAGCCGCGATCGGTCCACGCGCGGCCTCCTGAGCCCCGATTGGTTCACGCGCCGTACCCGAGCCCCAATCGGTCCACGCGCTGTCTCCGAGCCCTGATCGGTCCACGCGTCGTCTCCGAGCCCCGATCGGTCTAAGCACCGTCGCCGAGCCATGATCGGTCCACGCGCGGCCTCCTGAGCCCCGATCGGTCCACGCGCCGTCGCCGAGCCGCGATCGGTTCTCGCGCGGCCTCCTGAGCCCCGGTCGGTCCACGCGCCGCCTACGGAGCCCCGATCGATCCACGCGATTCTCCTGAGCTCCGGTCGGTCGACGCACCGCCTCCTGATCCCCATCGGTCCACGCGCCGTCTCCTGAGCCACGATCGATCCACATGCCGTCTCCGAGCCCCGATCGGTCCGCGTGCCGCATTCTAAGCCACGGTCCATCCACGCGCCGTCTCCGAGCCCCGATCGGTCGACGCGTCGTCTCCTGAGCCCCGATCGATCCACGGGTCTTCCCCTGAGCCCCGACCGCTCCACGCGCCGTCTCCTGAGCCCGGATCGGTCCACGCGTCGTCTCCGAGCCCCGATCGGTCCACGCGCCGTCCCCGAGCCCCGATCGGTCCACGCGCCGTTTCCTGTGCCCCGATACGTCCACGCGCAGGCGCCGAGCCCTGATCGGTCCACGCGCTGTCTCCTGAGCCCCGATGGATCCACGGGTCTTCCCCTGAGCCCCGACCGCTCCACGCGCCGTCTCCTGAGCCCGGATCGGTCCACGCGTCGTTTCCGAGCACCGATCGTTCCACACGCCCCCTCCTAAGCCCCGATCTGTCCAGGCGTCGTCTCCTAAGCCCCGACCGGTCCACGCGCCGTCTCCTGAGCCCCGATCGGTCCACGCACCGCCTCCTGATCCCCATCGGTCCACGCGCCGTCTCCTGAGCGACGATCGATCCACATGCCGTCTCCGAGCCCCGATCGGTCCGCGTGCCGCATTCTAAGCCACGGTCCATCCACGCGCCGTCTCCGAGCCCCGATCGGTCGACGCGTCGTCTTCTGAGCCCCGATCGACCCACGCGTCGTCTCCTGAGCCCCGACCGCTCCACACGCCCTTTCCTGAGCCCCGATCGGCCGACGCGTCGTCTCCTAAGCCCCGACCGGTTCACGCGCCGTCTCCTGTGCACCGATCGAATCTCGTGCCGTCTCCTAAGCCCCGATCGGTCCACACGTCGTCTCCTAAGCCCCAATCGGTCCACGCGTCGTCTCCTATGCCCCGATCCGTCGCCGCGTCGTCTCCTGAGCCCCGATCAATTGACGCGTCTTCTCCAGAGCCCCGATCGCTCCTCGCGCCGTCTCGTGAGCCCTGCTCGGTCCATGCGTCGTCTTCTTAGCCCCGATGCCTCCACGCGTCGTCTCCTAAGCCCCGATCGGTCCACGCGCCGTCTCCGGGCCCCGATCGGTCCACGCACCATCTCCTGCTCTCCAATCGGTCCACGCGCCGCCTCCGGAGCCCCGATCGATCGACGCTAGGCTCCTGAGCCCCGGCCGGTCCGCGCGCCGTCTCCTGAGCCCCGAACGGTCGACGCGTCGTCTCCTGAGCCCCGATCGATCCACGCGCCGTCTCCTAAGCCCCGATCGATCCACGCGCCGTCTCCTAATCCCCAATCTGTCCACGACCCGTTTCCGGGCCCCGATCGGTGCACGCGCCGTCTCCTAAGCCCCGATCGGGCCACGCGCCGTCGCCGAACACCAATTGGTCCACGCGAAACCGCCTGAGCCCCAGTCGGTCCACGCGCTGTCTCCGAGCCCCGATCGGTCCACGCGTCGTCTCCGAGCCCCGATCGGTCCACGCGCCGTCGCCGAGTCATGATCTGTCCACGCGCGGCCTCCTGAGACCCGATCGGTCCACGCGCGGTCGCGAGCCGCGATCGGTCCACGCGCGGCCTCCTGAGCCCCGGTCGGTCCGCTGCCGCCTACGGAGCCCCA
Source organism: Netelia fuscicornis (assembly GCA_946811545.1). Lineage (NCBI taxonomy): Eukaryota > Metazoa > Arthropoda > Insecta > Hymenoptera > Ichneumonidae > Netelia > Netelia fuscicornis. The sequence continues at coordinate 30,433,559 of OX328011.1, forward strand.
ATCGGTCCATGCGCTGTCTCCGAGCCCTGATCGGTCCACGCGTCGTCTCCGAGCCCCGATCGGTCTAAGCACCGTCGCCGAGCCATGATCGGTCCACGCGCGGCCTCCTGAGCCCCGATCGGTCCACGCGCCGCCGCCGAGCCGCGATCGGTTCTCGCGCGGCCTCCTGAGCCCCGGTCGGTCCGCTGCCGCCTACGGAGCCCCGATCGATCCACGCGATTCTCCTGAGCTCCGGTCGGTCCACGCGCTGTCTCCGAGCCCCGATCGGTCCACGCGTCGTCTCCGAGCCCCGATCGTTCCACGCGCCGTCGCCGAGTCATGATCTGTCCACGCGCGGCCTCCTGAGACCCGATTGGTCCACGCGCGGTCGCGAGCCGCGATCGGTCCACGCGCGGCCTCCTGAGCCCCGATTGGTCCACGCGAAACCGCCTGAGCCCCAGTCGGTCCACGCGCTGTCTCCGAGCCCCGATCGGTCCACGCGTCGTCTCCGAGCCCCGATCGGTCTAAGCACCGTCGCCGAGCCATGATCGGTCCACGCGCGGCCTCCTGAGCCCCGATCGGTCCACGCGCCGCCGCCGAGCCGCGATCGGTTCTCGCGCGGCCTCCTGAGCCCCGGTCGGTCCGCTGCCGCCTACGGAGCCCCGATCGATCCACGCGATTCTCCTGAGCTCCGGTCGGTCGACGCGCCGTCTCCTGAGCCCCGATCGGTCCACGCGTCGTCTCCTAAGCCCCGATTCGTCGACGCGTCATCCCCTGAGCCCCGATCAATTGACGCGTCTTCTCCTGAGCCCCGATCGCTTCTCGTGCCGCCTCCTGAGCCCCACTCCGTCGAGGCGTCGTCTCCGGAGCCCCGATCAATTGACGTGTCTTCTCCTGAGCCCCGATCGCTCCTCGCGCCGTCTCCTGAACCCCGCTCGGTCAATGCGTCGTCTTCTTAGCAAGGATGCCTCTACGCGCCGTCTCCGAGCCACGATGGGTCCAGGCGCCGCTTCCTGCGCCCCGATCGGTCCACGCGCCGTCTCCTAAGCCCCAATCGGTCCACGCGGCGTCTCCGAGCGCCGATCATTTAACGCGCCGTCTCCTGAGACCCGATCGTCCCACGCGCCGTCTCCGAGCCCCGCTCCATCCACGCGTCGTCTCCTAAGCCCCGAACGGTCCACGCGCCGTCTCCTAAGCCCCGATTGATCCACGCGCCCTCTCCCAGTCCCGATCGATCCACGCGCCGTCTCATGAGCCCCAATCCGTCCACGCGTCGGCTCCTAAGCCCCGATCCATCAACGCGTCGTCTCCTGAGCCCCGATCGATCGACGCGCCGCCTCCTGAGCCCCGATCGCTCCACGCACCGTTTCCTGATCCCCGATCGGTCCACACGCCGTCTCCGAGCCCCGATCGGTCCGCGTGCCGCATTCTAAGCCACGGTCCATCCACGCGATGTCTCCGAGCCCCGATCGGTGCACGCGCCGTCTCCTAAGCCCCGATCGGTCCACGCGCCGCCTCCTAAGCCCCGATCGGTCCAGGCGCCGACTCCAGAACCCCGATCGGTCCACGCGCCGTCTCCTTAGCCCCGATTGATCTACGCGCCGTCTCCGAGCGCCGACCGCTTCACGCGCCGTCTCCTGTGCTCCGATCGTTCCACGCGCCGTCTCCTGAGCCCCGATACGTCCACGCGCAGTCGCCGAGCCCCGATCGGTCCACGCATCGTCTCCTAAGCCCCGATCCATCGACGCGTAATTTCCTGAGCCCCGATCGCTCCACGCGCCGTTTTCTGAGCACCGTTCGGTCCACGCGTCGTCTTCAAAGCCCCGATGCCTCCACGCGCCGTCTCCGAGCCACGATCGGTCCGTGCGCCGCTTCCAGAGCCCTATCATTCCAGCTGTCCTCTCCAGATCTCCGATCGGTCCACGCGCCGTCTCCTAAGCCCCGATCGGTCCACGCGCCGTCTCCGAGCGCCGATCGGTTCACGCGCCGTCTTTTGAGCCCCGATCATTCCACGCGATGTCTCCGAGCCCCGATCGGTTCACGCGTCGTCTCCTGAGCCCCGATCGCTCCACGCGCCGTTTTCTGAGCACCGTTCGGTCCACGCGTCGTCTTCAAAGCCCAGATGCCTCCACGCGCCGTCTTCTAGCCACGATCGGTCCGTGCGCCGCTTCCAGAGCACTATCAATCCACGCGTCGTCTCCTGATCTCCGATCGGTCCACGCGCTGTCTCGGAGCGCCGATCGGTTCACGCGCCGTCTCCTGAGCCCCGATCGGTCCACGCGGCGCCTCCGGAGCTCCGATCGATCCACACGAGTCTCCTGAGCCCCGGTCGGTCCGCCCGCCGTCTCCTGAGCCGCGATCGGTCCACGCGCCATCTCCTGAGGCCTAATCGGTCCACACGCTGTCTCGTGAGCTCCGATAGGTACACGCGTCGCTCGAACCCCAATTGGTCGACGCGCCGTCGCCCGAACCCCAATTGGTCCACGAGCAACCTCCTGAGCTCCAGTCGGTCCACGCGCAGTTGCCGAGCCTCGATCGATCCCCGCATCGTCTCCTAAGCCCCGATCGGTTGACGCGTCATTTACGAGCCCCGATCGGTCTACGCGTTTTGTCCTAAGCCCCGATCGGTCCACGCGCAGTCGCCGAGCCCCGGTCGGTCCAGGCGCCGTCTCCTGAGCCCCGATCGGTCCACACCCCTTCCCCTGAGCCCCAATCGGGCCACGCGTTGTCTCCTAAGCTCCGATCCGTCGCCGCGTCGTCTCCTGAGCCCCGATCAATTGACGCGACTTCTCCTGAGCCCCGATCGCTCCTCGCGCCGTCTCCTGAGCCCCGCTCGGTCCATGCGTCGTATTCTAAGCCCCCATGCCTCCACGCACCATCTCCTGAGCCCCGATCGTTCCACGTGCCGTCTCCGAGCCCCGATCGCTCCACGCGCCGTCTCCGAGCCCCGATCGGTCCACGCGCCGTCACCTGAGCCCCGATCGTTCCACGCCCCGTCTCCGAGCCCCGATCGGTCCACGCGCCGTCTCCTAAGCCCCGATCGGTCCACGCGCCTTCTCCTCATCCCCGATCGGTCCACGCGCCGTCTCGGAGCGCCGATTGGTTCACGCGCAGTCTCCTGAGCCCCGATCGCTCCACGCGCCGTCTCCTGAGCCCCGATCGTTCCACGCGCCTTCTCCTAAGCCCCGATCGATCCACGCGAGTCTCCTGAGCCCCCGTCGGTCCGCGCACCGTCATCTGAGCCCCGATCGGTCGACGCGTCGTCTCCGAGACTCGATCGGTCCACGCCCCGTCGCCGAGCCCCGATCGGTCCAGGCGTGGCCTCCTGAGCCGCGGTCGGTCCACGCGCCGTTTCCTGAGCCCCGATCGGTCCACGCGTCGTCTTCTAAGCCCAGATGCCTCCTTGCGCCGTCTCCCCACCACGATCGGTGCAGGCGCCGCTTCCTGAGCCCCGATCGGTCCACGCGTCGTCTCCTGAGCCCCGATCCGTCCACGCGCCGTCTCCTGAGCCTCGATCGGTCCACGCGCCGTCGCCGAACCCCAATTGGTCGACGCGAAACCGCCTGAGCCCCAGTCGGTCCAAGCGCTGTCTCCTGAGCCCCGATCTGTCCACGCGCCGTCTCCGAGGCCCGATCGGTCCACGCGCCGTCTCCGAGCGCCGATCGGTTCACACGCCGTCTCCTGAGCCCCGATCGTTCCACGCGCCGTCTCCGAGCTCCGATCGGCCCACGCGCCGTCTCCTAAGCCCCGATCGGTCCAAGCGCCTTCTCCTAAGCCCCGATCGGTCCACGCGCCGTCTCCGAGCCCCGATCGGTCCACGCGCCGTCTCCTGAGCCCCGATCGTTCCACGCATCGTCTCCGAACCCCGATGGGTCCACGCGTCGTCTCCTAAGACCCGATCGGTCCACGTATCGTCTCCTAAGCCCCGATCGGTCCACACGCCGTCTCCGAGCCCCGATGGGTCCACGCGTCGCCTCCTGAGCCCCGAACGGTCGACGCGTCGTCTCCTGAGCCCCGATCGATCCACGCGCCGTCTCCTAAGCCCCGATCGATCCACGCGCCGTCTCCTGAGCCCCGATCGGCCCACGAGCCGTCTCCTGAGCGCCGATCCGTCCACGCGCCGTCTCCTGAGCCCCGATCGTTCGACGCGCCGTCTCCGAGGCCCGATCGATCCACGCGCCGTCTCCTGAGGCCAAATCGGTCCACACGCTGTCTCGTGAGCCCCGATAGGTACACGCGTCGTCTCCTACGCCCCGATCGGTCCACGCGTAGTCTCCTAAGCCCCGCTCGGTTAACGCGTCGTTTCCGAGTCCCGATCGGTCCACGCGTCGTCTCCTGAGCCCCAATTAGTCCATGCGCCGTCTCCTAAGCCCCGATCCGTCCACGGGCCGTGTCCGAGCTCCGATCGGTCCACGCGTCGTCTCCGAGCCCTGATCGGTCCACGCGCCATCGCCGAGACCCGATCGGTCCACACCCCTTCTCCTGAGCCCCGATCTGTCGACGCGTCGTCTCCTAGGCCCCGACCGGTGCACGCGACGTCTCCTGTGCCCCGATCGATTCACGTGCCGTCTCCTAAGCCCCGATCGGTTCATCCGTCGTCTCTTAAGCCCCAATCGGTCCACGCGCCCACTCCGAGCGCCGATCATTTCACGCGCCGTCTCCTGAGCCCCGGTCGGTCCGCGCGCCGTCACCTGAGCCCCGATCGGTCCACGCGTCGTCTTCAAACCCCAGACGCCTCCTCGCACCGTCTCCAAGGGCCGATCGGTTCACGCGCCGTCTCCTGAGCCCCGATCGTTCCACGCATCGTCTCCGAACCCCGATGGGTCCACGCGTCGGCTCCTAAGCCCCGATCAGTCCACGCGCCGTCTCCGAGCCCCGATCGGTCCACGCGTCGTCTTCTAAGCCCCGATAGGTCCACGCGTCGTCTCCTAAGCCCCGATCGGTCCACGCGCCGTCTCCGAGCGCCGATAACTTTACGCGCCGTCTCCTGAGCCCCGATCGGTCCACGCGTAGTCTCCTAAGCCCCGCTCGGTTAACGCGTCGTTTCCGAGCCCCGATCGGTCCACGCGTCGTCTCCTAAGACCCGATCGGTCCGCGCGCCGTCACCTGAGCCCCGATCGGTCGACGCGTCGTCTTCTGAGCCCCGATCGGTCCACGCGCCGTCTCCGAGCGCCGATCGGTTCACGCGCCGTCTCCTGAGCCCCGATCGTTCCACGCGCCGTCTCCGAGCTCCGATCGGCCCACGCGCCGTCTCCTAAGCCCCGATCGGTCCAAGCGCCTTCTCCTAAGCCCCGATCGGTCCACGCGCCGTCTCCGAGCGCCGATCGGTTCACGCCCCGTCACCTGAGCCCCGATCATTCGAAGCGCCGTCTCCGAGCCCCGATCGGTCCACGCGCCGTCTCCTGAGCCCGGATCGTTCCACGCGTCGTCCCCGAATCCCCGATCCGTACACGCGTCGTCTCCGAGCCTCGATCGGTCCACGCGCCGTCGCCGAACCCCAATTGGTCCACGCGAAACCGCCTGAGCCCCAGTCGGTCCACGCGCTGTCTCCGAGCCCCGATCGGTCCACGCGTCGTCTCCGAGCCCCGATCGGTCTACGCGCCGTCGCCGAGTCATGATCTGTCCACGCGCGGCCTCCTGAGACCCGATCGGTCCACGCGCCGTCTTCGAGCCCCGATCGGTCCACGCATGGTCTCCTAACCCCAATCGGTTAACGCGCCGTCCCCGAGCCCCGATCGGTCCACGCGCCGTCTCCTGAGCCCCAATACGTCCACGCGCAGTCGCCGAGCCCTGATCGGTCCACGCGCTGTCTCCTGAGCCCCGATAGGTACACGCGTCGTCGCCTACACCCCAATCGGTCCACGCGCCGTCTCCGAGCCCCGATCGGTCCACGCACTGTCTCCTGATCCCCATGGGTCCACGCGGCGCCTCCGGGGCCCCGATCGATCCACGCGAGGCTCCTAAGCCCCGATCGGTCCACGTGCCGTCTCCTGAGCCCCAATCGTTACACGCGCCGTCTCCGAGCCCCGATCGGTCCACGCGCCGTCTCCGAGCCCCGATGGGTCCACGCGTCGCCTCCTGAGCCCCGGTCGGTCCACGCGCCGTCTCCTGAGCCCCGATCGGTCCACGCGTCGTCTTCTAAGCCCCGATCGGTCCACGCGTAGTCTCCTAAGCCCCGCTCGGTTAACGCGTCGTTTCCGAGCTCCGATCGGTCCACGCGTTGTCTCCTGAGCCCCAATGAGTCCATGCGCCGTCTCCTAAGCCCCGATCCGTCCACGGGCCGTCTCCGAGCCCCGATCGGTCCACGCGTCGTCTCCTAAGACCCGATCGGTCCACGTATCGTCTCCTAAGCCCCGATCGGTCCACACGCCGTCTCCGAGCCCCGATGGGTCCACGCGTCGCCTCCTGAGCCCCGGTCGGTCCACGCGCCGTCTCCTGAGCCCCGATCGGTCCACGCGTCGTCTTCTAAGCCCCGATCGGTCCACGCGTCGTCTCCTAAGCCCCGATCGGTCCACGCGCCGTCTCCGAGCGCCGATAACTTTACGCGCCGTCTCCTGAGCCCCGATCGTTCCACGCGCCGTCTCCGAGCCCCGATCGATCCACGAGCCGTCTCCTGAGCCCAAATCGGTCCACACGCTGTCTCGTGAGCCCCGATAGGTACACGCGTCGTCTCCTACGCCCCGAGCAGTCCACGCGCCATCTCCGAGCCCCGATCGGTCCACGCGCCGTCTCCTAAGCCCCGATCGGTCCACGTGCCGTCTCCTGAGCCCCGATCGTTCCACGCGCCGTCTCCTAAGCTGCGATCCGACCACGAGCCGTCTCCGAGCTGCTATCGGTAAACGCGCCGTCACCAAGCCCTGATCCGTACACGCGTCGTCTCCGAGCCCCGATCGGTCCACGCGCCGTCACCGAGCCTCGATCGGTCCACGCGCGGCCTCTTGAGCCCCGATCGGTTCACGCGCCGGCTCCGAGCCCGATCGGTCCACGCATCGTCTCCTAAGCCCCGATCGGTTAACGTGCCGTCTCCGAGCCCCGATCGGTCCACGTGCCGTCTCCTGAGCCCCGGTCGGTTCACGCGCCGTCTCCGAGCCCCGATCGATCCACGCGTCGTCTTGTAAACCCAGATGCCTCCTCGCATCGTCTCCTAAGCCGCGATCGGTTAACGCGCCGTCTCCGAGCCCCGATCGGTCCACGCGCCGTCGCGGAACCCCAATTGGTCCACGCGCAACCGCCTGAGCCCCAGTCGGTCCACGCGCCGTTTCCTGAGCCCCGATCGGTCCACGCGCCGTCTCCTGGGCCCCGATCGGTCCACGCGCCGTCTCCTAAGCCCTGAACGGCCCACGCGCCGTCTCCGAGCGCCGATCGGTTCACGCGCCGTCTCCTGAGCGCCGATCGTTCCACGCGCCGTCTCCGAGCTCCGATCGGCCCACGCGCCGTCTCCTAAGCCACGATCGGTCCAAGCGCCTTCTCCTAAGCCCCGATCGGTCCAGGCGCCGTCTCCGAGCGCGGATCGGTTCACGCGCCGTCACCTGAGCCCCGATCGCTCCACGCACCGTTTTCTGAGCACCGTTTGGTCCACGCGTCGTCTTCAAAGCCCCGATGCCTCCACGCGCCGCCTCCGGAGCCCCGATCGATCCACGCGAATCTCCTGAGCTCCGGTCGGTCGACGCGCCGTCTCCTCAGCCCCGATCCGTCCACGCGTCGTCTCCTAAGCCCCGATTCGTCGACGCGTCGTCTCCTGAGCCCCGATCAATTGACGTGTGTTCTCCTGAGCCCCGATCGCTCCTCGCGCCGTCTCCTGAACCCCGCTCGGTCCATGCGTCGTCTTCTTAGCCCGGATGCCTCCACGCGCCGTCTCCGAGCCACGATCGGTCCAGGCGCCGCTTCCTGCGCCCCGATGCCTCCACACGCCGTCTCCGAGCCACGATCGGTCTAGGCGCCACTTCCTGAGCCCCGATCGGTCCAGGCGCCGCTTCCTGAGCCCCGATCGGTCCACGCGGCGTTTCCTAAGCCCCAATCGGTCCACGCGCCGTCTCCTAAGCCCCGATCGCTCCAAGCGGCGTCTCCGAGCCTCGATCGGTCCACGCGCCGTCGCCGAGCCCCGATCGGTCCAGGCGTATCCTCCTGAGCGCCGGTCGGTCCGCGCGCCGTCTCCTGAGCCCCGATCGGTCGACGCGTCGTTTTCTGAGCCCCGATCGATCCACGCGTCGTCTCCTGAGCCACGATCGCTCCACGCGCCGATTTCTGAGCCCCGATCAATTGACGCGTCGTCTCCGAGCCCCGATCGTTCCACGCGGCGCCTCCGGAACCCCGATCGATCCACGCGAGTCTCCTGAGCCCCAGTCGGTCCGCGCGCCGTCTCCTGCGCCCCGATTGTTCGACGCGTCGTCTCCTGAGCCCCGATCGATCCACGCGTCGTCTCCTGAGCCCCGATCGCGCCACACGCCGTTTCCTGAGCCCCGATCGGTCCACGCGCCGTCTCCGAGCCGCGATCGGTAAACGCGCCGTCACCAAGCCCCGATCCGTACACGCGTCGTCTCCGAGCGCCGATCGGTGCACGCGCCGTCGCACGAGCCGCGATCGGTCCACGCGCGGCCTCCTGAGCCCCGGTTGCTTCACGTGCCGTATCCGAGCCCCAATCGGTCCACGCACCGTCTCCTGAGCCCCGATCGATCCACGCGCCGTCTCCTGAGCTCCGATCGCTCCACGCGCCGTTTTCTGAGCACCGTTCGGTCCACGCGTCGTCTTGAAAGCCCCGATGCCTCCACGCGCCGTCTCCGAGCCCCGATTGGTCCACGCGCCGTCTCCGAGCGCCGATCGGTGCACGCTCCGTCTCCTGAGCCCGGATCGTTCCACGCGTCGTCTCCTGATCCCCGATCCGTAAACGCGTCGTCTCCGAGCCTCGATCGGTCCACACGCCGTGTCCGATCCCCGACCGGTCCGCGTGCCGCATTTTAAGCCGCGGTCCGTCTACGCGCCGTCTCCGATCACCGATCAGTCCACGCGCCGTCTCAAAGCGCCGATCATTTCACGCGCCGTTTCCTCAGCCCCGATCGTTCCACACGCCGCCTCCTAAGCCCCGATCGGTCCAGGCGTCGTCTCCCAAGCCCCGATCTGTCCACGGGCCGTCTGCGAGCCGCGATCGGTAAAGCCGCCGTCATCAAGCCCCGATCCGTACACGCGTCGTCTCCGAGCCCCGATGGGTCCACGCGCCGTCGCCGAGCCTCGATCGGTCCACGCGCGACCTCCTGAGCCCCGATCGGTCCACGCGCCGTCTCCTGAGCCCCGATCGGTCCACGCGCCGTCGCCGAACCCCAATTGGTCCACGCGAAACCGCCTGAGCCCCAGTCGGTCCACGCGCTGTCTCCGAGCCCCGATCGGTCCACGTGCCGTCTCCCAGCCCCGATCAGTCCGTGCACCGTCTCCTGATCCCCATCGCTCCACGCGGCGTCTCCGGAGCCCCGATCGATCCACGCGAGTCTCCTGAGCCCCGGTCGGTCCGCGCACCGTCATCTGAGCCCCGATCGGTCGACGCGTCGTCTCCGAGACTCGATCGGTCCACGCCCCGTCGCCGAGCCTCGATCGGTCCAAGCGCGGCCTCCTGAGCCCCGGTCGGTTCACACACCGTCTCCGAGCCGCGATCGGTCCACGCATGGTCTCCTAAGCCCCGATCGGTTAACGTGCCGTCTCCGAACCCCGATCGGTCCACGCGCCGTCTCCTGGGCCCCGATGCGTCCACGCGCAGTCGCCGAGCCCCGATCGGTCCACGCGGGATCTCCTGAGCCCCGATCGGATCACGCGCCGTCTCCTAAGCCCCGATCAATCCACGCGCCGTCTCCGAGCGCCGCTCGGTTCACGCGCCGTCTCCTGTGCTCCGATCGTTCCACGCGCCGTCTCCGAGCCCCGATCGGTCCACGCGCCGTCTCCTGAGCCCCGATCGTTCCACACGCCGCCTCCTAAGCCCCGATCGGTCCAGGCGTCGTCTCCTAATCCCCGACCGGTCCACGCGCCGTCTCCTGAGGCCCGATCGGTCCACGCGCCGTCTCCTAAGCCCCGATCTGTCCACGGGCCGTCTCCGTGCCGCGATCGGTCCACGCGCCGTCGCCGAACCCCAATTGATCCACGCGCAACCGCCTGAGTCCCAATCGGTCCACGCGAGTCTCCTAAGCCCCGACCGGTCCACGCGCCGTCTCCTGAGCCCCTATCGCTCCACGCGTCGTCTCCGAGCCCCGATCGGTCCATGCGCCGTCGCCGAGCCATGATCGCTCCACGCGCGGCCTCCTGAGCCCCGTTCGCGTCACGCGCCGTATCCACGCCCCAATCGATCCACGCGCAGTCGCCGAGCCCCGATCGGTCCACGCGGGATCTCCTGAGCCCCAATCGGTCCACGCGCCTTCTCCTAAGCCCCGATCGGTCCACGCGCCGTCTCCGAGCGCCGATCGGTTCACGCGCCGTCTCCTAAGCCCCGATCGTTCCACACGCCGCTTCCGATCCCCGATCGGTCCACGCGCCGTCTCCTGAGCCCGGATCGGTCCACGCGTCGTGCTCGAATCCCCGATCCTCACACGCGTCGTCTCCGAGCCTCGATCGGTCCTCGCGTCGTTTCCTAAGCCCCGACTGGTCCACGCGCCGTATCCTGAGCCCTGGTCGGTCCAGGCGCCGCTTCCTGAGCCCCGGTCGGTCCACGCGCCGTCTCCTAAGCCCCAATCGCTCCACGCGCCCTCTCCGAGCGCCGATCATTTCACGCGCTGTCTCCTGAGTCCCGATCGGTCCACGCACCGTCTCAGAGCGCCGTTCATTTCACGCGCCGTCTCCTGAGCCCCGATCGTTCCACGCGCCGTCTCCAAGACCCGATCGGTCCACGCGCCATCTCCTGAGGCCTAATCGGTCCACACGCTGTCTCGTGAGCCCCGATAGGTACACGCGTTGTCTCCTACGCCCCGATCGGTCCACGCCCCGTCTCCGAGCACCGATTGCTCCACGCGCCGTCGCCCGAACCCCAATTGGTCCACGCGCCGTCGCCCGAACCCCAATTGGTCCACGAGCAACCTCCTGAGCTCCAGTCGGTCCACGCGCAGTCGCCGAGCCCCGATCGATCCCCGCATCGTCTCCTAAGCCCCGATCGGTCCACACGCCGTCTCGGAGCGCCGATCGGTTCACGCGCCGTCTCCTGAGCTCCGATCGTTTCACGCGCCGTCTCCGAGCCCCGGTCGGTCCACGCGCCGTCTCCGAGCCCCGATCTGTTCACGCTCCGTCACCAAGCCCCGATCCGTACAAGCGTCGTGTCCGAGCCCCGATCGGTTAACGCGCCGTCTCCGAGCCCCGATCGGCCCTCGCGCCGTCTCCTGAGCCCCGATCCGTCCACGCGCAGTCGCCGAGCCCCGGTCGGTCCAGGCGCCGTCTCCTGAGCCCGGATCGTTCCACGCGTCGTCCCCGATCCCCGATCCGTACACGCGTCGTCTCCGAGCCACGATGGGTCTATGCGTCGCTTCCTGAGCCCCGATCGGTCCTCGTGCCGTCTCCTAAGCCCCAATCGGTCCACGCGCCGTCTCCTAAGCCCCGATCGATCCACGTGCCGTCTCCGAGCGTCGATCGGTTCACGCGCCGTCTCCTTTGCTCCGATCGTTCCACGCGCCTTCTACGAGGCCCGATCGGTCCACGCATCGTCTCCTAAGCCCCGATCGGTTAACGCGCGGTCTCCGAGCCCCGATTGGTCCACACACCGTCTCCGAGCCCCGATCGGTCCGCATGCCGTTTCCTGAGCCCCGATCGCTCCACGTGCCGTTTCCTGATCCCCGATCGGTCCACACGCCGTCTCCGAGCCCCGATCGGTCCGCGTGCCGGATTCTAAGCCACGGTCCATCCACGCGCCGTCTCCTGAGCCCCGGTCGGTCCACGCGCCGTCGCCGAACCCCAATTGGTCCACGCGCAACCTCCTAAGCCCCAGTCGGTACACGCGCTGTCTCCGAGCCCCGATCGGTCTACGTATCGTCGCCTAAGCCCCGCTCGGTTAACGCGTCGTTTCCGAGCTCCGATCGGTCTACGCGCCGTCTCCTGAGCCCCGATCGGTCCACGCGTCGTTCCCTAAGCCCCGATCCATCCACGCGCAGTCTGCTGAGCCCCGATCGGTCCACGCATCGTCTCCTAAGCCCCAGACGGTCCTCGTGCCGTCTCCGAACCCCGATCGGTCGACGCGCCGTCTCCGAGCGCCGATCGGTTCACGCGCCGTATTCTGAGCCCCGATCGTTCCACACGCCGCCTCCTAAGCCCCGATCGGTCCAGGCTTCGTCTCCTAAGCCCCGACCGGTCGTCGCGTCGTCTCCTGAGCCCCGGTCGGTTAACGCGCCGTCTCCGAGCCCAGATCGGTCCACGCGCAACCGCCTGAGCCCCAGTCGGTCCACGCGCTGTCTCCGAGCCCCGATCGGTCCACGCGTCGTCTCCGAGCACCGATTGGTCCACGCGCCGTCGCCGAGCCATGATCGGTCCACGCGCGGCCTCCTGAGCCCCGATCGGTCCACGCGCCGTCGCCGAGCCGCGATCGGTCCACGCGCGGCCTCCTGAACCCCGATCGGTCCACGCGCCGTCACCGAGCCGCGATCGGTCCACGCGCGACCTCCTGAGCCCCGGTTGGTTCACGCGCCGTATCCGAGCCCCCATCGGTCCACGCGTCGTCTCCGAGCCCCGATCCGTCCACGCGCCGTCGCCGAGCCATGATCGGCCCACGCGAGGCTCCTGAGCCCCGGTCGATGCGCGCGCCGTCTCCTGAGCCCCGATCGGTCGACGCGTCGTTTCCTGAGCCGCGATCGATCCACGCGTCGTCTCCTGAGCCCCGATCGCTCCACGCGCCAATTTCTGAGCCCCGATCAATTGACGCGTCTTCTCCTGAGCCCCAATCGGTCCACGCGCCGTTTCCGAGCCCCGATCGGTCCACGCCCCGTCTCCTGACCCCGGATCGGTCCACCCGTCGTCCTCGAATCCCCGATCCGCACACGCGTCGTCTCCGAGCCTCGACCGGTCCACGCGCCGTCTCCTGAGCCCCGATCATTCCACGAGCCGTCTCCTAAGCCGCGATCCGTCCACGGGCCGTCTCCGAGCTGCTATCGGTAAACGCGCCGTCACCAAGCCCTGATCCGTACACGCGTCGTCTACGAGCCCCGATCGGTCCACGCGCGGTCGCCGAGCCTCGATCGGTCCACGCGCGGCCTCCTGAGCCCCGATCGGTTCACGCGCCGGCTCCGAGCCCGATCGAACCACGTGCCGTCTCCTGAGCCCCGGTCGGTTCACGCGGCGTCTCCGAGCCCCGATGGGTCCACGCGCGGTCTCCTGAGCCCCGGTCGGTCCACGCGCCGTCGCCGAACCCCAATTCGTCCACGCGCAACCTCCTGAGCCCCAGTCGGTCCACGCTCCGTCTCCTGAGACCCGATCGGTCCACGTATCGTCTCCTACGCCCCGATCGTTCCACGCGTCGTCTCCTAAGCCCCGAACGGTCCACGCGCCGTCTCCGAGCCCCGATCGGTCCACGCACCGTCTCCTGATCCCCATCGATCCACGCGGCGCCTCCGGAGCCCCAATCGATCAACGTGAGTCTCCTAAGCCCCGATCGGTCCACGTGCCGTCTCCGAGCCCCGATCGGTCCACGCGTCGTCTCCTAAGCCCCGATCGGTCCACGCGCCGTCTCCTGTGCCCCGATCGGTCGACGCGACCTCTCCTAAACCCCGATCGGTCCACGCGTCGTCTCCTAATCCCCGATCGGTCCACACGCCGTCTCCGAGCCCCGATGGGTCTACGCGTCGCCTCCTGAGCCCCGGTAGGTCCACGCGCCGTCTCCTGAGCCCCGATCGGTCCACGCGCCGTCTCCTGAACCCCGATCGGTCGACGCGTCGTCTTCTGAGCCCCGATCGATCCACGCGTCGTCTTCTGAGCCACGATCAATTGACGCGTCTTCTCCTGAGCCCGATCGCTCCTCGCGCCGTCTCCTGAGCCCCGATCGGTCCACGCGTCGTCTCCGAGCTCTGATCGGTCCACACGCCGGCTCCGAGCGCCGATAAGTTCAAGCGCCGTCTCCTGAGCCCCGATCGTTCCACGCGGCGTGTCCGAGCCTCGATCGGTCCACGCGCGGCCTCCTGAGCCCCGATCGGTTCACGCGCCGGCTCCGAGCCCGATCGGACCACGTGCCGTCTCCTGAGCCCCGGTCGGTTCACGCGCCGTCTCCGAGCCCCGATGGGTCCACGCGCGGTCTCCTGAGCCCCGGTCGGTCCACGCGCCGTCGCCGAACCCCAATTCGTCCACGCGCAACCTCCTGAGCCCCAGTCGGTCCACGCGCCGTCTCCTAAGCCCCAATCTGTCCACGACCCGTCTCTGGGCCCCGATCGGTGCACGCGCCGTCTCCTGAGCCCCGATCGGTCCACGCGCCGTCTACTGAACCCCGATACGTCCACACGCAGTCGCCGAGCCCCGATCGGTCCACGCGCCGTCGCCGAGCCTCGATCGGTCCACGCGCGGCCTCCTGAGCCCCGGTCGGTTCACGCGCCGTCTCCGAGCCCCGATCGATCCACGCGTCGTCTTCTAAGACCAGATGCCTCCTCTCGCCGTCTCCGAGCCAGGATCGGTTCAGGCGCCGCTTCGTGAGCCCCGATCGGTCCACACTCCGTCACCAAGCCCCGATGCGTACACGCGTCGTCTCCGAGCCCCGATCGGTCCACGCGCCGTTTCCGAGCCCCGATAGGTCCGCGCGTCGTCTCCGAGCCTCGATCGGTCCTCGCGTCGTCTCCTAAGCCCCGATCGGTCCACGCGCCGCCTCCTAAGCCCCAATCGCTCCACGCGCCGTGTCCGAGCGCCGATCATTTCACGCGCTGTCTCCTGAGTCCCGATCGTTCCACGCGCCGTATCCGAGCCCCGATCGATCCACGCGCCGTCTCCTGAGCCCCGATCGGTCCACGCGTCGTTCCCCAAGCCCCGATCCATCGACGCGCCGTCTCCTGATGCCCAATCGGTCCACGCGCAGTCTCCTGAGCCCCGATAGGTACACGCGTAGTCTCCTAGGCCCCGATGCCTCCACGCGCCGTCTCCGAGCCCCGATTGGTCCACGCGCCGTCTCCGAGCGCCGATCGGTGCACGCTCCGTCTCCTGAGCCCGGATCGTTCCACGCGTCGTCTCCTGATCCCCGATCCGTAAACGCGTCGTCTCCGAGCCTCGATCGGTCCACACGCCGTGTCCGATCCCCGACCGGTCCGCGTGCCGCATTTTAAGCCGCGGTCCGTCTACGCGCCGTCTCCGATCACCGATCAGTCCACGCGCCGTCTCAAAGCGCCGATCATTTCACGCGCCGTTTCCTCAGCCCCGATCGTTCCACACGCCGCCTCCTAAGCCCCGATCGGTCCAGGCGTCGTCTCCCAAGCCCCGATCTGTCCACGGGCCGTCTGCGAGCCGCGATCGGTAAAGCCGCCGTCATCAAGCCCCGATCCGTACACGCGTCGTCTCCGAGCCCCGATGGGTCCACGCGCCGTCGCCGAGCCTCGATCGGTCCACGCGCGACCTCCTGAGCCCCGATCGGTCCACGCGCCGTCTCCTGAGCCCCGATCGGTCCACGCGCCGTCGCCGAACCCCAATTGGTCCACGCGAAACCGCCTGAGCCCCAGTCGGTCCACGCGCTGTCTCCGAGCCCCGATCGGTCCACGTGCCGTCTCCCAGCCCCGATCAGTCCGTGCACCGTCTCCTGATCCCCATCGCTCCACGCGGCGTCTCCGGAGCCCCGATCGATCCACGCGAGTCTCCTGAGCCCCGGTCGGTCCGCGCACCGTCATCTGAGCCCCGATCGGTCGACGCGTCGTCTCCGAGACTCGATCGGTCCACGCCCCGTCGCCGAGCCTCGATCGGTCCAAGCGCGGCCTCCTGAGCCCCGGTCGGTTCACACACCGTCTCCGAGCCGCGATCGGTCCACGCATGGTCTCCTAAGCCCCGATCGGTTAACGTGCCGTCTCCGAACCCCGATCGGTCCACGCGCCGTCTCCTGGGCCCCGATGCGTCCACGCGCAGTCGCCGAGCCCCGATCGGTCCACGCGGGATCTCCTGAGCCCCGATCGGATCACGCGCCGTCTCCTAAGCCCCGATCAATCCACGCGCCGTCTCCGAGCGCCGCTCGGTTCACGCGCCGTCTCCTGTGCTCCGATCGTTCCACGCGCCGTCTCCGAGCCCCGATCGGTCCACGCGCCGTCTCCTGAGCCCCGATCGTTCCACACGCCGCCTCCTAAGCCCCGATCGGTCCAGGCGTCGTCTCCTAATCCCCGACCGGTCCACGCGCCGTCTCCTGAGGCCCGATCGGTCCACGCGCCGTCTCCTAAGCCCCGATCTGTCCACGGGCCGTCTCCGTGCCGCGATCGGTCCACGCGCCGTCGCCGAACCCCAATTGATCCACGCGCAACCGCCTGAGTCCCAATCGGTCCACGCGAGTCTCCTAAGCCCCGACCGGTCCACGCGCCGTCTCCTGAGCCCCTATCGCTCCACGCGTCGTCTCCGAGCCCCGATCGGTCCATGCGCCGTCGCCGAGCCATGATCGCTCCACGCGCGGCCTCCTGAGCCCCGTTCGCGTCACGCGCCGTATCCACGCCCCAATCGATCCACGCGCAGTCGCCGAGCCCCGATCGGTCCACGCGGGATCTCCTGAGCCCCAATCGGTCCACGCGCCTTCTCCTAAGCCCCGATCGGTCCACGCGCCGTCTCCGAGCGCCGATCGGTTCACGCGCCGTCTCCTAAGCCCCGATCGTTCCACACGCCGCTTCCGATCCCCGATCGGTCCACGCGCCGTCTCCTAAGCCCGGATCGGTCCACGCGTCGTGCTCGAATCCCCGATCCTCACACGCGTCGTCTCCGAGCCTCGATCGGTCCTCGCGTCGTTTCCTAAGCCCCGACTGGTCCACGCGCCGTATCCTGAGCCCTGGTCGGTCCAGGCGCCGCTTCCTGAGCCCCGGTCGGTCCACGCGCCGTCTCCTAAGCCCCAATCGCTCCACGCGCCCTCTCCGAGCGCCGATCATTTCACGCGCTGTCTCCTGAGTCCCGATCGGTCCACGCACCGTCTCAGAGCGCCGTTCATTTCACGCGCCGTCTCCTGAGCCCCGATCGTTCCACGCGCCGTCTCCAAGACCCGATCGGTCCACGCGCCATCTCCTGAGGCCTAATCGGTCCACACGCTGTCTCGTGAGCCCCGATAGGTACACGCGTTGTCTCCTACGCCCCGATCGGTCCACGCCCCGTCTCCGAGCACCGATTGCTCCACGCGCCGTCGCCCGAACCCCAATTGGTCCACGCGCCGTCGCCCGAACCCCAATTGGTCCACGAGCAACCTCCTGAGCTCCAGTCGGTCCACGCGCAGTCGCCGAGCCCCGATCGATCCCCGCATCGTCTCCTAAGCCCCGATCGGTCCACACGCCGTCTCGGAGCGCCGATCGGTTCACGCGCCGTCTCCTGAGCTCCGATCGTTTCACGCGCCGTCTCCGAGCCCCGGTCGGTCCACGCGCCGTCTCCGAGCCCCGATCTGTTCACGCTCCGTCACCAAGCCCCGATCCGTACAAGCGTCGTGTCCGAGCCCCGATCGGTTAACGCGCCGTCTCCGAGCCCCGATCGGCCCTCGCGCCGTCTCCTGAGCCCCGATCCGTCCACGCGCAGTCGCCGAGCCCCGGTCGGTCCAGGCGCCGTCTCCTGAGCCCGGATCGTTCCACGCGTCGTCCCCGATCCCCGATCCGTACACGCGTCGTCTCCGAGCCACGATGGGTCTATGCGTCGCTTCCTGAGCCCCGATCGGTCCTCGTGCCGTCTCCTAAGCCCCAATCGGTCCACGCGCCGTCTCCTAAGCCCCGATCGATCCACGTGCCGTCTCCGAGCGTCGATCGGTTCACGCGCCGTCTCCTTTGCTCCGATCGTTCCACGCGCCTTCTACGAGGCCCGATCGGTCCACGCATCGTCTCCTAAGCCCCGATCGGTTAACGCGCGGTCTCCGAGCCCCGATTGGTCCACACACCGTCTCCGAGCCCCGATCGGTCCGCATGCCGTTTCCTGAGCCCCGATCGCTCCACGTGCCGTTTCCTGATCCCCGATCGGTCCACACGCCGTCTCCGAGCCCCGATCGGTCCGCGTGCCGGATTCTAAGCCACGGTCCATCCACGCGCCGTCTCCTGAGCCCCGGTCGGTCCACGCGCCGTCGCCGAACCCCAATTGGTCCACGCGCAACCTCCTAAGCCCCAGTCGGTACACGCGCTGTCTCCGAGCCCCGATCGGTCTACGTATCGTCGCCTAAGCCCCGCTCGGTTAACGCGTCGTTTCCGAGCTCCGATCGGTCTACGCGCCGTCTCCTGAGCCCCGATCGGTCCACGCGTCGTTCCCTAAGCCCCGATCCATCCACGCGCAGTCTGCTGAGCCCCGATCGGTCCACGCATCGTCTCCTAAGCCCCAGACGGTCCTCGTGCCGTCTCCGAACCCCGATCGGTCGACGCGCCGTCTCCGAGCGCCGATCGGTTCACGCGCCGTATTCTGAGCCCCGATCGTTCCACACGCCGCCTCCTAAGCCCCGATCGGTCCAGGCTTCGTCTCCTAAGCCCCGACCGGTCGTCGCGTCGTCTCCTGAGCCCCGGTCGGTTAACGCGCCGTCTCCGAGCCCAGATCGGTCCACGCGCAACCGCCTGAGCCCCAGTCGGTCCACGCGCTGTCTCCGAGCCCCGATCGGTCCACGCGTCGTCTCCGAGCACCGATTGGTCCACGCGCCGTCGCCGAGCCATGATCGGTCCACGCGCGGCCTCCTGAGCCCCGATCGGTCCACGCGCCGTCGCCGAGCCGCGATCGGTCCACGCGCGGCCTCCTGAACCCCGATCGGTCCACGCGCCGTCACCGAGCCGCGATCGGTCCACGCGCGACCTCCTGAGCCCCGGTTGGTTCACGCGCCGTATCCGAGCCCCCATCGGTCCACGCGTCGTCTCCGAGCCCCGATCCGTCCACGCGCCGTCGCCGAGCCATGATCGGCCCACGCGAGGCTCCTGAGCCCCGGTCGATGCGCGCGCCGTCTCCTGAGCCCCGATCGGTCGACGCGTCGTTTCCTGAGCCGCGATCGATCCACGCGTCGTCTCCTGAGCCCCGATCGCTCCACGCGCCAATTTCTGAGCCCCGATCAATTGACGCGTCTTCTCCTGAGCCCCAATCGGTCCACGCGCCGTTTCCGAGCCCCGATCGGTCCACGCCCCGTCTCCTGACCCCGGATCGGTCCACCCGTCGTCCTCGAATCCCCGATCCGCACACGCGTCGTCTCCGAGCCTCGACCGGTCCACGCGCCGTCTCCTGAGCCCCGATCATTCCACGAGCCGTCTCCTAAGCCGCGATCCGTCCACGGGCCGTCTCCGAGCTGCTATCGGTAAACGCGCCGTCACCAAGCTCTGATCCGTACACGCGTCGTCTACGAGCCCCGATCGGTCCACGCGCGGTCGCCGAGCCTCGATCGGTCCACGCGCGGCCTCCTGAGCCCCGATCGGTTCACGCGCCGGCTCCGAGCCCGATCGAACCACGTGCCGTCTCCTGAGCCCCGGTCGGTTCACGCGGCGTCTCCGAGCCCCGATGGGTCCACGCGCGGTCTCCTGAGCCCCGGTCGGTCCACGCGCCGTCGCCGAACCCCAATTCGTCCACGCGCAACCTCCTGAGCCCCAGTCGGTCCACGCTCCGTCTCCTGAGACCCGATCGGTCCACGTATCGTCTCCTACGCCCCGATCGTTCCACGCGTCGTCTCCTAAGCCCCGAACGGTCCACGCGCCGTCTCCGAGCCCCGATCGGTCCACGCACCGTCTCCTGATCCCCATCGATCCACGCGGCGCCTCCGGAGCCCCAATCGATCAACGTGAGTCTCCTAAGCCCCGATCGGTCCACGTGCCGTCTCCGAGCCCCGATCGGTCCACGCGTCGTCTCCTAAGCCCCGATCGGTCCACGCGCCGTCTCCTGTGCCCCGATCGGTCGACGCGACCTCTCCTAAACCCCGATCGGTCCACGCGTCGTCTCCTAATCCCCGATCGGTCCACACGCCGTCTCCGAGCCCCGATGGGTCTACGCGTCGCCTCCTGAGCCCCGGTAGGTCCACGCGCCGTCTCCTGAGCCCCGATCGGTCCACGCGCCGTCTCCTGAACCCCGATCGGTCGACGCGTCGTCTTCTGAGCCCCGATCGATCCACGCGTCGTCTTCTGAGCCACGATCAATTGACGCGTCTTCTCCTGAGCCCGATCGCTCCTCGCGCCGTCTCCTGAGCCCCGATCGGTCCACGCGTCGTCTCCGAGCTCTGATCGGTCCACACGCCGGCTCCGAGCGCCGATAAGTTCAAGCGCCGTCTCCTGAGCCCCGATCGTTCCACGCGGCGTGTCCGAGCCTCGATCGGTCCACGCGCGGCCTCCTGAGCCCCGATCGGTTCACGCGCCGGCTCCGAGCCCGATCGGACCACGTGCCGTCTCCTGAGCCCCGGTCGGTTCACGCGCCGTCTCCGAGCCCCGATGGGTCCACGCGCGGTCTCCTGAGCCCCGGTCGGTCCACGCGCCGTCGCCGAACCCCAATTCGTCCACGCGCAACCTCCTGAGCCCCAGTCGGTCCACGCGCCGTCTCCTAAGCCCCAATCTGTCCACGACCCGTCTCTGGGCCCCGATCGGTGCACGCGCCGTCTCCTGAGCCCCGATCGGTCCACGCGCCGTCTACTGAACCCCGATACGTCCACACGCAGTCGCCGAGCCCCGATCGGTCCACGCGCCGTCGCCGAGCCTCGATCGGTCCACGCGCGGCCTCCTGAGCCCCGGTCGGTTCACGCGCCGTCTCCGAGCCCCGATCGATCCACGCGTCGTCTTCTAAGACCAGATGCCTCCTCTCGCCGTCTCCGAGCCAGGATCGGTTCAGGCGCCGCTTCGTGAGCCCCGATCGGTCCACACTCCGTCACCAAGCCCCGATGCGTACACGCGTCGTCTCCGAGCCCCGATCGGTCCACGCGCCGTTTCCGAGCCCCGATAGGTCCGCGCGTCGTCTCCGAGCCTCGATCGGTCCTCGCGTCGTCTCCTAAGCCCCGATCGGTCCACGCGCCGCCTCCTAAGCCCCAATCGCTCCACGCGCCGTGTCCGAGCGCCGATCATTTCACGCGCTGTCTCCTGAGTCCCGATCGTTCCACGCGCCGTATCCGAGCCCCGATCGATCCACGCGCCGTCTCCTGAGCCCCGATCGGTCCACGCGTCGTTCCCCAAGCCCCGATCCATCGACGCGCCGTCTCCTGATGCCCAATCGGTCCACGCGCAGTCTCCTGAGCCCCGATAGGTACACGCGTAGTCTCCTAGGCCCCGATCGGTCCACGCGCCGCCTCCGGAGCCCCAATCGATCAACGTGAGTCTCCTAAGCCCCGATCGGTCCACGTGCCGTCTCCGAGCCCCGATCGGTCCACGCGTCGTCTCCTAAGCCCCGATCGGTCCACGCGCCGTCTCCTGTGCCCCGATCGGTCGACGCGTCCTCTCCTAAACCCCGATCGGTCCACGCGTCGTCTCCTAATCCCCGATCGGTCCACACGCCGTCTCCGAGCCCCGATGGGTCTACGCTTCGCCTCCTGAGCCCCGGTCGGTCCAAGCGCCGTCTCCTGAGCCCCGATCGGTCCACGCGTCGTCTCCTAAGCCCCGATCGGTCCACGCGCCGTCTCGTGTGCCCCGATCGGTCGACGCGTCCTCTCCTAAACCCCGATCGGTCCACGCGTCGTCTCCTAATCCCCGATCGGTCCACACTCCGTCTCCGAGCCCCGATGGGTCTACGCTTCGCCTCCTGAGCCCCGGTGGGTCCAAGCGCCGTCTCCTGAGCCCCGATCGGTCCACGCGTCGTCTCCTAAGCCCCGATCGGTCCACGCGTCGTCTCCTAAGCCTCGATCCGTCGACGCGTCGTCTCCTGAGCCACGATCAATTGACGCGTCTTCTCCTGAGCCCGATCGCTCCTCGCGCCGTCTCCTGAGCCACGATCGTTCCACGCGCCGTATCCGAGCCCCGATCGATCCACGCGCCGTCTCCTGAGCCCCGATCGGTCCACGCGTCGTTCCCCAAGCCCCGATCCATCGACGCGCCGTCTCCTGATGCCCAATCGGTCCACGCGCAGTCTCCTGAGCCCCGATAGGTACACGCGTAGTCTCCTAAGCCCCGATCGGTCCACGCGCCGCCTCCGGAGCCCCAAGCGATCAACGTGAGTCTCCTAAGCCCCGATCGGTCCACGTGCCGTCTCCTGTGCCCCGATCGGTCGACGCGTCCTCTCCTAAACCCCGATCGGTCTACGCGTCGTCTCCTAAGCCCCGATCGGTCCACGCGTCGTCTCCTAAGCCCCGATCCGTCGACGCGTCGTCTCCTGAGCCACGATCAATTGACGCGTCTTCTCCTGAGCCCGATCGCTCCACGCGCCGTCTCCTGAGCCCCGATCGGTCCACGCGCCGTCTCCGAGCTCCGATCGGTCCACGCGCCGTCTCCTAAGCCCCGATCGGTCCAAGCGCCTTCTGCTAAGCCCCGATCGGTCCACGCGCCGTCTCCGAGCGCCGATCGGTTTACGCGCCGTCACCTGAGCCCCGATCGTTCCACGCCCCGTCTCCGAGCCCCGATCGGTCCGCGCGCCGTCTCCTAAGCCCCGACTGGTCCACGCGCCGTCTCCTGAGCCCTGGTCGGTTCACACGCCGTATCCGAGCCCCGATCGATCCACGCGTCGTCTTGTAAGCCCAGATGCCTCCACGCGCCGTTTCCGAGCCACGATCGGTCCAGGCGCCGCTTCCTTAGCCCCGATCGGTCCACGCTTCGCCTCCTGAGCCCCGGTCGGTCCACGCGCCGTCTCCTGAGC
Source organism: Netelia fuscicornis (assembly GCA_946811545.1). Taxonomy (NCBI): domain Eukaryota; kingdom Metazoa; phylum Arthropoda; class Insecta; order Hymenoptera; family Ichneumonidae; genus Netelia; species Netelia fuscicornis. The sequence continues at coordinate 30,456,389 of OX328011.1, forward strand.
CCCAATCGATCAACGTGAGTCTCCTAAGCCCCCATCGGTCCACGTGCCGTCTTCTAAGCCCCGATCGGTCCACTCGTCGTCTCCTAAGTCCCGATCGGTCCACGCGCCGTCTCCGAGCCCCGATCGGTCCACGCGTCGTCTCCTAAAGCCCGATCGGTTCACGCGCCGTCTCCTGTGCCCCGATCGGTCGACGCGTCCTCTCCTAAACCCCGATCGGTCCACGCGTCGTCTCCTAAGCCCCGATCGGTCCACGCGTCGTCTCCTAAGCCCCGATCCGTCGACGCGTCGTCTCCTGAGCCACGATCAATTGACGCGTCTTCTCCTGAGCCCGATCGCTCCTCGCGCCGTCTCCTGAGCCCCGATCGGTCCACGCGTCGTCTCCGAGCTCCGATCGGTCCACACGCCGTTTCCTGAGCCCCGATCGGTCCATGCGTCGTCTTCTTAGCCCCGATGCATCCACGCGCCGTCTCCGAGCCACGATCGGTCCAGGCGCCGCTTCTTGAGCCCCGATCGGTCCATGCGCCGTATCCTAAGCCCCGATCGGTCCACGCGCCGTCTCCGAGCGCCGATAAGTTCAAGCGCCGTCTCCTGAGCCCCGATCGCTCCACGCGGCGTCTTCGAGCCTCGATCGATCCACGCGCCGTCTCCTGAGCCCCGATCGGTCGACGCGTCGTCTTCTGAGCCCCGATCGATCCACGCGTCGTCTCCTGAGCCACGATCAATTGACGCGCCGTCTCCTGAGCCCCGATCGGTCCACGCGTCGTTCCCCAAGCCCCGATCCATCGACGCGCCGTCTCCTGATGCCCAATCGGTCCACGCGCAGTCTCCTGAGCCCCGATCGGTCCACGCGCCGCCTCCGGAGCCCCAATCGATCAACGTGAGTCTCCTAAGCCCCGATCGGTCCACGTGCCGTCTCCGAGCCCCGATCGGTCCACGCGTCGTCTCCTAAGCCCCGATCGGTCCACGCGCCGTCTCCTGTGCCCCGATCGGTCGACGCGTCCTCTCCTAAACCCCGATCGGTCCACGCGTCGTCTCCTAATCCCCATCGGTCCACACGCCGTCTCCGAGCCCCGATGGGTCTACGCTTCGCCTCCTGAGCCCCGGTCGGTCCAAGCGCCGTCTCCTGAGCCCCGATCGGTCCACGCGTCGTCTCCTAAGCCCCGATCGGTCCACGCGCCGTCTCCTGTGCCCCGATCGGTCGACGCGTCCTCTCCTAAACCCCGATCGGTCCACGCGTCGTCTCCTAATCACCGATCGGTCCACACGCCGTCTCCGAGCCCCGATGGGTCTACGCTTCGCCTCCTGAGCCCCGGTGGGTCCAAGCGCCGTCTCCTGAGCCCCGATCGGTCCACGCGTCGTCTCCTAAGCCCCGATCGGTCCACGCGTCGTCTCCTAAGCCTCGATCCGTCGACGCGTCGTCTCCTGAGCCACGATCAATTGACGCGTCTTCTCCTGAGCCCGATCGCTCCTCGCGCCGTCTCCTGAGCCCCGATCGTTCCACGCGCCGTATCCGAGCCCCGATCGATCCACGCGCCGTCTCCTGAGCCCCGATCGGTCCACGCGTCGTTCCCCAAGCCCCGATCCATCGACGCGCCGTCTCCTGATGCCCAATCGGTCCACGCGCAGTCTCCTGAGCCCCGATAGGTACACGCGTAGTCTCCTAAGCCCCGATCGGTCCACGCGCCGCCTCCGGAGCCCCAAGCGATCAACGTGAGTCTCCTAAGCCCCGATCGGTCCACGTGCCGTCTCCTGTGCCCCGATCGGTCGACGCGTCCTCTCCTAAACCCCGATCGGTCTACGCGTCGTCTCCTAAGCCCCGATCGGTCCACGCGTCGTCTCCTAAGCCCCGATCCGTCGACGCGTCGTCTCCTGAGCCACGATCAATTGACGCGTCTTCTCCTGAGCCCGATCGCTCCACGCGCCGTCTCCTGAGCCCCGATCGGTCCACGCGCCGTCTCCGAGCTCCGATCGGTCCACGCGCCGTCTCCTAAGCCCCGATCGGTCCAAGCGCCTTCTGCTAAGCCCCGATCGGTCCACGCGCCGTCTCCGAGCGCCGATCGGTTTACGCGCCGTCACCTGAGCCCCGATCGTTCCACGCCCCGTCTCCGAGCCCCGATCGGTCCGCGCGCCGTCTCCTAAGCCCCGACTGGTCCACGCGCCGTCTCCTGAGCCCTGGTCGGTTCACACGCCGTCTCCGAGCCCCGATCGATCCACGCGTCGTCTTGTAAGCCCAGATGCCTCCACGCGCCGTTTCCGAGCCACGATCTGTCCAGGCGCCGCTTCCTTAGCCCCGATCGGTCCACGCTTCGCCTCCTGAGCCCCGGTCGGTCCACGCGCCGTCTCCTGAGCCCCAATCGATCAACGTGAGTCTCCTAAGCCCCCATCGGTCCACGTGCCGTCTCCTAAGCCCCGATCGGTCCACTCGTCGTCTCCTAAGTCCCGATCGGTCCACGCGCCGTCTCCGAGCCCCGATCGGTCCACGCGTCGTCTCCTAAAGCCCGATCGGTTCACGCGCCGTCTCCTGTGCCCCGATCGGTCGACGCGTCCTCTCCTAAACCCCGATCGGTCCACGCGTCGTCTCCTAAGCCCCGATCGGTCCACGCGTCGTCTCCTAAGCCCCGATCCGTCGACGCGTCGTCTCCTGAGCCACGATCAATTGACGCGTCTTCTCCTGAGCCCGATCGCTCCTCGCGCCGTCTCCTGAGCCCCGATCGGTCCACGCGTCGTCTCCGAGCCGCGATCGATCCACGCGCCGTCTCCTGAGCCCCGATCGGTCGACACGTCGTCTTTTGAGCCTCGATCGATCCACCCGTCGTCTCCTGAGCCCCAACCGCTCCACACGCCGTTACCTGAGCCCCGATCGCTCCACGCTCCGTCTCCCAGCCCCGATCGGTCCACGCGCCGTGTCCTGAGCCCCGATCGGTCCACGCGCCGTCTTCAAAGCCCCGATGCCTCCACGCGCCGTCTCCAAGCCCCGATCGCCCCTCGCGCCGTCTCCTGAGCCCCGCTCGATCCATGCGTCGTCTTCTTAGCCCCGATGCCTCCACGCGCTGTCTTCGAGCCACGATCGGTCCAGGCGCCGCTTCCTGAGCCCCGATCGGTCCACGCGCCGTCTCGTAAGCCCCAATCGGTCTACGCGCCGTCTCAGAGCGCCGATCATTTCACGCGCCGTCTCCGAGCGCCGATCGGTTCACGCGCCGTCTCCTGAGCCCCGATCGTTCCACGCGCCGTCTCCGAGCTCCGATCCGTCCACGCGCCGTCTCCTGAGCCCGGATCGTTCCACGCGTCATCGCCGAATCCCCGATCCGTACACGCGTCGTCTCCGAGCCTCGATCGGTCCACGCGCCGTCGCGGAGCCCCGATCGGTCCAGGCGTGGCCTCCTGAGCCTCGATCGGTCCACGCGCGGCCTTCTGAGCCCCGGTCGGTTCACGCGCCGTCTCCGAGCCCCGATCGATCCACGCGTCGTCTTCCAAGCCCAGATGCCTCCTCGCGCCGTCTCCGAGCCACGATCGGTCCAGGCGCTGCTTCCTGAGCCCCAATCGGTCCACGCATCGTCACCTAAGCCCCGATCGGTCCACGCGCCGTCACCGAGCCATGATCGGTCCACGCGCGGCTCCCGAGCCCCCATCGGTCCACGCGCCGTCGCCGAGCCGGGATCGGTCCACGCGCGGGCTTCTGAGTCCCGGTTGGTTCACGCGCCGTATCCGAGCCCCAATCGGTCCACGCGCCGGCTCCTGAGCACCGATCGGTCCACGCGCCGTCTCCTGAGCCCCGATCGCTCCACGCATCGTTTTCTGAGCACCGTTTGGTCCACGCGTCGTCTTCAAAGCCCCGATGCCTCCACGCGCCGCCTCCGGAGCCCCGATCGATCCACGCGAATCTCCTGAGCTCCGGTCGGTCGACGCGCCGTCTCCTCAGCCCCGATCGGTCCAGGCGCCGCTTCCTGCGCCCCGATCGGTCCACGCGCCGTCTCTTAAGCCCCAATCGGTCCATGCGGCGTCTCCGAGCGCCGATCATTTCACGCGCCGTCTGCTGAGACCCGATCGTTCCACGCGCCGTCTCCGAGCCGCGATCGATCCACGCGCCGCCTCCTGAGCCCCGATCGGTCCACGCGCTGTCTCCTGAGCCCCGATAGGTACACGCGTCGTCTCCGAGCTCTGATCGGTCCACACGCCGTTTCCTGAGCCCCGATCGGTCCATGCGTCGTCTTCTTAGCCCCGATGCCTCCACGCGTCGTCTCCGAGCCACGATCGGTCCAGGCGCCGCTTCCTGAGCCCCGATCGGTCCACGCGCCGTATCCTAAGCCCCGATCGGTCCACGCGTCGTCTCCTAAGCCCCGCTCGGCTAACGCGTCGTTTCCGAGCCCCGATTGGTCCAGGCGCCGCTTCCTGAGCCCCGATCGGTCCACGGGCCGTATCCTAAGCCCCGATCGGTCCACGTGCCGTCTCTGAGCGCTGATAACTTCACGCGCCGTCTCCTGCGCCCCGATCGGTCCACGCGTCGTCTCCTAAGCCCCGATCCGTCGACGCGTCGTCTCCTGAGCCACGATCAATTGACGCGTCTTCTCCTGAGCCCGATCGCTCCTCGCGCCGTCTCCTGAGCCCCGATCGGTCCACGCGTCGTCTCCGAACCCCGATCGGTCGACGCGCCGTCGCCGAGCTGCGATCGGTCCACGCGCGGCCTCCTGAGCCCCGGTCGGTTCACGCGCCGTATCCGAGCCCCACTCGGTCCACGCGCCGTCTCGTGACTCCCAATCGGTCCACGCGCCGCCTCCTGAGCCCCGATCGGTCGACGCGTCGTCTCCTGAGCCCCGATCGATCCACGCGTCGTCTCCTGAGCCCCGATCGCTCCACGCGCCGTCTCCGAGCGCCGGTCGGTGCACGCGCCGTCTCCTGAGCCCCAATCGTTCCAAGCGTCGTCCCCTAATACCCGACCCATACACGCGTCGTCTCCGAGGCTCGATCAGTCCACGCGTCGTCGCCGAGTCCCGATCGGTCCACACGCGGCCTCCTCAGCGCCGGTCGGTCCACGCGCCGTCTCCGAGCCTCGATCGGTCCACGTACCGTCTCCGAAGCCCCGATCGGTCTACGCGCCGTCTCCTGAGCCCCGATCGGTCCACGCGCCGTCTCCGAGCCACGATCGGTCCGTGCGCCGCTTCCAGAGCCCCGATCGGTCCACGCGTCATCTCCTGATCTCCGATCGGTCCACGCGCCGTCTCCTAAGCCCCGATCGGTCCACGTGCCGTCTCCGAGCCCCGATCGGTTCACGTGCCGTCTCGTGAGCCCCGATCGTTCCACGCGCCGTCTCCGAGCCCCGATCGGTCCACGCTCCGTCTCCAGAGCCCGGATCGTTCCACGCGTCGTCTCCTGATCCCCGATCCGTAAACGCGTCGTCTCCGACCCTCGATCGGTCCACGCGCCGTCGCGGAGCCCCGATCGGTCCAGGCGTGGCCTCCTGAGCCTCGATCGGTCCACGCGCGGCCTTCTGAGCCCCGGTCGGTTCACGCGCCGTCTCCGAGCCCCGATCGATCCACGCGTCGTCTTCCAAGCCCAGATGCCTCCTCGCGCCGTCTCCGAGTCACGATCGGTCCAGGCGCTGCTTCCTGAGCCCCAATCGGTCCACGCATCGTCACCTAAGCCCCGATCGGTCCACGCGCCGTCACCGAGCCATGATCGGTCCACGCGCGGCTCCCGAGCCCCCATCGGTCCACGCGCCGTCGCCGAGCCGGGATCGGTCCACGCGCGGGCTTCTGAGTCCCGGTTGGTTCACGCGCCGTATCCGAGCCCCAATCGGTCCACGCGCCGGCTCCTGAGCACCGATCGGTCCACGCGCCGTCTCCTGAGCCCCGATCGCTCCACGCACCGTTTTCTGAGCACCGTTTGGTCCACGCGTCGTCTTCAAAGCCCCGATGCCTCCACGCGCCGCCTCCGGAGCCCCGATCGATCCACGCGAATCTCCTGAGCTCCGGTCGGTCGACGCGCCATCTCCTCAGCCCCGATCGGTCCAGGCGCCGCTTCCTGCGCCCCGATCGGTCCACGCGCCGTCTCTTAAGCCCCAATCGGTCCACGCGGCGACTCCGAGCGCCGATCATTTCACGCGCCGTCTGCTGAGACCCGATCGTTCCACGCGCCGTCTCCGAGCCGCGATCGATCCACGCGCCGCCTCCTGAGCCCCGATCGGTCCACGCGCTGTCTCCTGAGCCCCGATAGGTACACGCGTCGTCTCCGAGCTCTGATCGGTCCACACGCCGTTTCCTGAGCCCCGATCGGTCCATGCGTCGTCTTCTTAGCCCCGATCGATCCACGCGTCGTCTCCTGAGCCCCGATCGCTCCACGCGCCGTCTCCGAGCGCCGGTCGGTGCACGCGCCGTCTCCTGAGCCCCAATCGTTCCAAGCGTCGTCCCGTAATACCCGACCCATACACGCGTCGTCTCCGAGCCCCGATCGGTTCACGCGCCGGCTCCGAGCCCGATCGGTCCACGCATCGTCTCCTAAGCCCCGATCGGTTAACGTGCCGTCTCCGAGCCCCGATTGGCCTACGCGCCGTCTCCTGAGCCCCGGTCGGTTCACGCGCCGTCCCCGAGCCACGATCGGTCCGTGCGCCGCGTCCAGAGCCCTATCGGTCCACGCGTCCTCTCCTGATCTCCTATTAGTCCACGCGCCATCTCCTAAGCCCCTATCGGTCCACGTGCCGTCTCCGCGCGCCGATCGATTCCCGCGCCGTCTCCTGAGCCCCGATCGGTCCACGCGTCGTTCCCTAAGCTCCGATCCATCCACGCGCAGTCTCCTGAGCCCCGATCGGTCCACGCATCACCTTCTGAGCCCCAATCGGTTAACGCGCCGTCTCCTGAGCCCCGATCGTTCTACGCGCCGTCTCCGAGCCCCGATCCGTCCACGCGCAGTCGCCGAGCCCCGATCGGTTCACGCGCGGTCTCCTGAGCCCCAGTCGGTACACGCGCTGTCTCCGAGCCCCGATCGGTCCACGCGTCGTCTCCTGAACCCCGCTCGGTCGATGCGTCGTCTTCTTTACCCCGATGCCTCCACGCGCCGTCTCCGAGCCACGATCGGTCCGTGCGCCGCTTCCACAACCCCGATCGGTCCACGCGTCACCTCCTGATCTCCGATCGGTCCACGCGCCGTCTCCTAAGCCCCGATCGGTCCACGCGCCGTCTCCGAGCGCCGATCGATCCACGCGCAGCCTCCTGAGCCCCGATCGGTCTACGCGCCGTCGCCGAGCCGCGATCCTTCTACGCGCCGCTCCGAGCCCCGATCGGTCCACGCGCCGTCGCCGAGCTATGATCAGTCCACGCGCGGCCTCCTGAGCCCCGATCGGTCCACGCGCCGTCTCCGAACCGCGATCGGTCCACGCGCGGCCTCCTGAGGCCCGATTGGTTCACGCGCCGTATCCGAGCCCCAATCGGTCCACGCGCCGTCTCCTGAGCCCCGATCGGTCCACGCGCGGCCTCCTGAGGCCCGATCGGTCCACGCGCCGTCGCCGAGCCGCGATCGGTCCACGCGCGGCCTCCTGAGGCCCGATTGGTTCACGCGCCGTATCCGAGCCCCGATCCGTCGAGGCGTCGTCTCCGGAGCCCCGATCAATTGACGTGTCTTCTTCTGAGCCCCGATCGCTCCTCGCGCCGTCTTCATAGCCCGGATGCCTCCACGCGCCGTCTCCGAGCCACGATCGGTCCAGGCGCCGCTTCCTGCGCCCCGATCGGTACACGCGTAGTCTCCTAAGCCCCGATCGGTCCACACGTCGTCTCCGAGCTCTGATCGGTCCACACGCCGTTTCCTGAGCCCCGATCGGTCCATGCGTCGTCTTCTTAGCCTCGATGCCTCCACGCGTCGTCTCCGAGCTACGATCGGTCCAGGCGCGGCTTCCTGAGCCCCGATCGGTCCACGCGCCGTATCCTAAGCCGCGATCGGTCCACGCGCCGTCTCCTGAGCCCGATCTGTCCACGCGCGGTCTCCGACCCCCGATCGGTCCACGCGCCGTCTCCTAAGCCCCAATCTGTACACGCCCCGTCTCCGAGCGCCGACGGGTTCACGCGCCGTCTCCTGAGACCCGATCCGTCCACGCGCCGTCTCCTGAGCCCCGATCGGTCGACGCGTCCTCTGCTACACCTCGATCGATCCACGCGTCGTCTCCTGAGCCCCGATCGGTCGACGGGTCCTCTCCTAAGCCCCGATCGGTCCACGCGTCTTCTCCTGACCCCCGATCAGTCCACGCGTCGTCTCCTAAGCCCCGATACGTCCACACGCCGTCTCCGAGCCGCGATGGGTCCACGCGTCGCCTCTTGAGCCCCGATCGATCCACGCGAGTCTCCTGAGCCCCGGTCGTTCCACGCGTCGTTCCCTAAGCCCCGATCCATCCACGCGCAGTCTCCCGAGCCCCAATCGGTCCACGCGTCGTCTCCGAGCACCGATCGGTCCACGCGCCGTCTCAGAGCGCCGATCATTTCACGCCCCGTTTCCTGAGCTCCGATCGTTCCACGCGCCGTCTCCGAGCCCCGATCGGTCCAAGCGCCGTCTCCTGAGCCCCGATCGGTCCACGCCCCGTCTCCTGAGCCCCAATCGGTCCACACGCTGTCTCGTGAGCCCCGATAGGTACACGCGCCGTCTCCGAGCCCCCATCGGTCCACGCGTTGTCTCCTAAGCCCCGATCGGTCCACGCGCCATCTCCGAGCCCCAATCGGTTCACGCATCGTCTCCTAAGCCCCGATCGGTTAACGCGCCGTCTCCGAGCGCCGAGCGGTCCACGCGCCGTCTCCGAGCCCCGATCGGTCCGCGCACCGTCTCCTGATCCCCATCGCTCCACGCGGCGCCTCCTGAGTCACGATCGGTCAACGCGTCGTGTCCTAAGCCCTGATCGGTCCACGTGCCGTCTCCGAGCCCCGATGGGTTCACGCGCCGCATCCTGAGCCCCGATCGGACGACGCGTCGTCTCCTGAGCCCGGATCGGTCCACCCGTCGTCCTCGAATCCCCTATCCGCACACGCGTCGTCTCCGAGCCTCGATCGGTCCACGCGTCGTCTCCTAAGCCCCGACCGGTCCACGCACCGTCTCCTGAGCCCCGATCGGTCCACGCGCCGTCTCCTAAGCCGCGATCCGTCCACGGGCCGTCTCCGCGCTGCTATCGGTAAACGCGCCGTCACCAAGCCCAGATCTGTACACGCGTCGTCTCCGAGCCCCGATCGGTCCACGCGCCGTCGCCGAGCCTCGATCGGTCCACGCGCAGCCTCCTGAGCCCCGATCGGTTCACGCGCCGGCTCCGAGCCCGATCGGTCCACGCATCGTCTCCTAAGCCCCGATCGGTCCACGCGCCGTCTCCTGAGCCCCGATCGGTCCACGCGCGATCTCCTCAGCCCCGATCGGTCCACGCGTCGTCTCCGAGCACCGATCGGTCCACGGGCCGTCTCGGAGCGCCGATCATTTCACGCCCCGTTTCCTGAGCTCCGATCGTTCCACGCGCCGTCTCCGAGCCCCGATCGGTCCAAGCGCCGTCTCCTGAGCCCCGATCGGTCCACGCCCCGTCTCCTGAGCCCCAATCGGTCCACACGCTGTCTCGTGAGCCCCGATAGGTACACGCGCCGTCTCCGAGCCCCCATCGGTCCACGCGTTGTCTCCTAAGCCCCGATCGGTCCACGCGCCATCTCCGAGCCCCGATCGGTTCACGCATCGTCTCCTAAGCCCCGATCGGTTAACGCGCCGTCTCCGAGCGCCGAGCGGTCCACGCGCCGTCTCCGAGCCCCGATCGGTCCGCGCACCGTCTCCTGATCCCCATCGCTCCACGCGGCGCCTCCTGAGTCACGATCGGTCAACGCGTCGTGTCCTAAGCCCTGATCGGTCCACGTGCCGTCTCCGAGCCCCGATGGGTCCACGCGCCGCATCCTGAGCCCCGATCGGACGACGCGTCGTCTCCTGAGCCCGGATCGGTCCACCCGTCGTCCTCGAATCCCCGATCCGCACACGCGTCGTCTCCGAGCCTCGATCGGTCCACGCGTCGTCTCCTAAGCCCCGACCGGTCCACGCACCGTCTCCTGAGCCCCGATCGGTCCACGCGCCGTCTGCTAAGCCGCGATCCGTCCACGGGCCGTCTCCGCGCTGCTATCGGTAAACGCGCCGTCACCAAGCCCAGATCTGTACACGCGTCGTCTCCGAGCCCCGATCGGTCCACGCGCCGTCGCCGAGCCTCGATCGGTCCACGCGCAGCCTCCTGAGCCCCGATCGGTTCACGCGCCGGCTCCGAGCCCGATCGGTCCACGCATCGTCTCCTAAGCCCCGATCGGTTAACGTGCCGTCTCCGAGCCCCGATCGGTCCACGCGTCGTCTCCTGAGCCCCGGTCGGTTCACGCGCCGTCTGCGAGCCCCGATCGATCCACGCGTCTTCTTGTAAACCCAGATGCCTCCTCGCATCGTCTCCTAAGCCCCGATCGGTTAACGCGCCGTCTCCGAGCCCCGATCGGTCCACGCGCCGTCGCCGAACCCCAATTGGTCCATGCGCAACCGGCTGAGCCCCAGTCGGTCCACGCGCGGCCTCCTGAGCCATGGTCGGTTCACGCGCCGTCTCCTGAACCCCGATCGGTCCACGCATCGCCTCCTGAGCCCCGGACGGTCCAGGCACCGTCTCCGAACCCCGATCGGTCGACGCGCCGTCTCCGAGCCCCGATCGGCCCACGCGCCGTCGCCGAACCCCAATTGGTCCAGGCGCCGTCTCCGAACCCCGATCGGTCGACGCGCTGTCTCCGAGCCCCGATCGGTCCACGCGCCGTCTTCGAGCCCCGATCGGTCCACGCGTCGTCTCCTAGGCCCCGATCGGTCCACGCGCCGTCTCCGAGCCCCGATCGGTCCACGCACCGTGTCCTGATCCCCATCGGTCCACGCGGCGCCTCCGGAGCCCCGATCGATCTACGCGAGGCTTCTGAGCCCCGGTCCGTCCACGCGCCGTCTCCTAAGCCCCGATCGGTTAACGCGCCGTCTCCGATCCCCGATCAGTCCACGCGCCGTCTCCTGAGCCCCGGTCGGTTCATGCGCCGTCTCCGAGCCCCGATCGATCCACGCGTCGTCTTGTAAGCCCAGATGCCTTCTCGCGCCGTCTCCGGGCCACGATCGGTCCAGGCGCCGCTTCCTGAGCCACGATCGGTCCACGCGCCTTCTCCGAGCCCCGATCGGTCCACGCGCCGTCTCCTGAGCCCCGATCGGTCCACGCGCCGTCGCCAAACCCCAATTGGTCCACACGAAACCGCCTGAGCCCCAGTCGGTCCACGCGCTGTCTCCGAGCCCCGATCGGTCCACGTGCCGTCTCCCACCCCGATCGGTCCACGCGCCGTCTCCTAATCCCCAATCTGTCCACGACCCGTCTCCGGGCCCCGATCGGTGCCCGCGCCGTCTCCTAAGCCCCGATCGGCCCACGCGCCGTCGCCGAACCCCAATTGGTCCACGCGAAACCGCCTGAGCCCCAGTCGGTCCACGCGCTGTCTCCGAGCCCCGATCGGTCCACGCGTCGTCTCCGAGCCCCGATCGGTCCACGCATGGTCTCCTAAGCCCCAATCGGTTAACGCGCCGTCCCCGAGCCCCGATCGGTCCACGCGATGTCTCCTGAGCCCCGATACGTCCACGCGCAGTCGCCGAGCCCCAATACGTCCACGCGCAGTCGCCGAGCCCTGATCGGTCCACGCGCTGTCTCCTGAGCCCCGATAGGTACACGCGTCATCGCCTACACCCCGAACGGTCCACGCGTCCTCTCCTAAGCCCCGCTCGGTCCACACGCCGTCTCCGAGCCCCGATCGGTCCACGCACTGTCTCCTGATCGCCATGGGTCCACGCGGCGCCTCCGGGGCCCCGATCGATCCACGCGAGGCCCCTAAGCCCCGATCGGTCCACGCGCAACCGCCTGAGCCCCAGTCGGTCGACGCGCTGTCTCCGAGCCCCGATTGGTCCACGCGTCGTCTCCGAGCCCCGATCGGTCCACACGCCATCTCCTAAGCCCCGATCATTCCACGCGCCATCTCCGAGCCCCGATCGGTCCACGCGCCGTCTCCGAGCGCCGATTAGTTCACGCGCCGTCTCCTGAGCCCCCATCGCTCCACGCTCCGTCTCCCAGCCCCGATAAGTCCACGCGCTGTCTCCGAGCCCAGATCGGTCCACGCGCCGTCTCCGAGCGCCGATCGGTTCACGGGCCGTCTCCTGAGCCCCGATCGTTCCACGCGCCGTCTCCGAGGTTCGATCGGTACACGCGTCGTCTCCTAAGCCCCGATCGGTCCACGCGCCTCCTCCTCATCCCCGATCGGTCCACGCGCCGTCTCGGAGCGCCGATTGGTCCACGCGCCGGCTCCGAGCCCCGATCGGTCCACGCACCATCTTCTGCTCCACAATCGATCCACGCGCCGCCTCCGGAGCCCCAATTGGTCCACGTGCAACCGCCTGAGCCCCAGTTGGTCCACGCGCTGTCTTCGAGCCCCGATCAGTGCACGTGTCGTCTCCGAGCCCCGATCGGTCTACGCGCCGTCGCCGCGCTATGATCGGTCCACGCGCGGCCTCCTGAGCCCCGATCGGTCCACGCGCCGTCGCCGAGCCGCGATCGGTTCTCGGGCGGCCTCCTGAGCCCCGGTCGGTTCACGCGCCGTATCCGAGCCCCAATCGGGCCACGCGCCGTCTCCTGAGTCCCGATCAGTCCACGCGTCGTCTCCTAAGCCCCAATCGGTCCACGCGCCGCCTCCGGAGCCCCGATTCGTCGACGCGTCATCTCCTGAGCCCCGATCAATTGACGCGTCTTCTCCTGAGCCCCGATCGCTTCTCGTGCCGCCTCCTGAGCCCCGATCCGTCGAGGCGTCGTCTCCGGAGCCCCGATCAATTGACGTGTCTTCTCCTGAGCCCCGATCGCTCCTCGCGCCGTCTCCTGAACCCCGCTCGGTCCATGCGTCGTCTTCTTAGTCCGGATGCCTCCACGCGCCGTCTCCGAGCCCCGATCGGTCCACGCGGCGTCTCCTGAGCCCCGGTCGGTTCATGCGCCGTCTCCGAGCCCCGATCGATCCACGCGTCGTCTCCTAAGCCCCAATTCGTCGACGCGTCGTCTCCTGAGCCCCGATCAATTGACGCGTCTTCTCCTGAGCCCCGATCGCTTCTCGTGCCGCCTCCTGAGCCCCGATCCGTCGAGGCGTCGTCTCCGGAGCCCCGATCAATTGACGTGTCTTCTCCTGAGCCCCGCTCGGTCCATGCGTCGTCTTCTTAGCCCGGATGCCTCCACGCGCCGTCTCCGAGCCACGATCGGTCCAGGCGCCGCTTCCTGCGCCCCGATCGGTCCACGCGCCGTCTCCTAAGCCCCAATCGGTCCACGCGGCGTCTCCGAGCGCCGATCATTTCACGCGCCGTCTCCTGAGACCCGATCGTTCCACGCGCCGTCTCCTGAGACCCGATCGTTCCACGCGCTGTCTCCTGAGCCCCGACCGGTTCACGCGCCGTCTGCTGTGCCCCGATCGATTCACGTGCCGTCTCCTAAGCCCCGATCGGTCCACCCGTCGTCTCTTAAGCCCCAATCGGTCCACGCGCCATCTCCGGGCGCCGATCATTTCACGCGCCGTCTCCTGAGCCCCAGTCGGTCCACGGGCCGTGTCCGAGCTCCGGTCGGTCCACGCGCCGTCTCCAAGCCTCGATCCGTACACGCGTCGTCTCCGAGCCCCGATCGATCCACGCACCATCGCCGAACCCCAATTGGTCCACGCGCAACCGCCTGAGCCCCAGTCGGTCCACGCGCTGTCTCCGAGCCCCGATCGGTCCACGCGCCGTCTCCGAGCCCCGATCGATCCACACGAGGCTCCTGAGCCCCGGTCGGTCCGCCCGCCGACTCCTGAGCCTCGATCGGCCCACGCGCCGTCTCCTGAGCCCCGATCCGTCCACGCGCCGTCTCCTGAGCCCCGATCGTCCAACGCGCCGTCTCCGAGCAACGATCGGTCCACGCGCCGTCTCCTGAGCCCCGATCGGTCCACGCGTCGTCTCCAAAGCCCCGATCGGTCCACGTGCCGTCTCCGAGCCCCGATCGGTCCACGCGCCGTCTCCTGAACCCCGATCGGTCCACGCGCCGTCTCCGAGCCACGATCGGTCCGTGCGCCGCTTGGAGAGCCCCGATCGGTCCACGCGTCATCTCCCGATCTCCGGTCGGTCGACGCGCCGTCTCCTGAGCCCCGATCATTCCATGCGCCGTATCCGAGCCCCAATCGGTCCATGCGCCGTCTCCTGAGCCCCGATCGTACCACGCGCCGTCTCCGAGCCCCGATCGTTCCACGCGGCGCCTCCGGAGCCCCGATCGATCCACGCGAGTCTCCTGAGCCCCAGTCGGTCCGCGCGCCGTCTCCTGAGCCCCGATCGATCCACGCGTCGTCTCCTGAGCCCCGATCGCGCCACACGCCGTTTCCTGAGCCCCGATCGGTCCACGCGCCGTCTCCGAGCCGCGATCGGTAAACGCGCCGTCACCAAGCCCCGATCCGTACACGCGTCGTCTCCGAGCCCCGATGGGTCCACGCGCCGTCGCCGAGCCTCGATCGGTCCACGCGCAGCCTCCTAAGCCCCGGTCGGTTCACGCGCTATCTCCGAGCCGCGATCGGTCCACGCGCCGTCTCCTGAGCCCCGATACGTCCACGCGCAGTCGCCGAGCCCCGATCGGTCCACGCGCGGTCTCCTGAGCCCCGATCTGTCCACGCGCCGTCTCCGAGCCCCGATCGGTCCACGCGCCGTCTCCGAGCCCTGATCGGTCTACGCGTCGTCTCCTGAGCCCCAATCGGTCCACTCGCTGTCTCCTGATCCCCGATAGGTACACGCGTCGTCTCCTACGCCCCGATCGGTCCACGCGCCGCCTTCGTGCCCCGATCCATCCACGCACCGCCTCCTGATCCCCATCGGTCCACACGCCGTCTCCTGAGCCACGATCGATCCACATGCCGTCTCCGAGTCCCGATCGGTCCGCGTGCCGCATTCTAAGCCACGGTCCATCCACGCGCCGTCCCCGAGCCCCGATCGGTCCACGCGTCGTCTCCTAAGCCCTGATCGGTCCTCGTGCCTTCTGCGAGCCCCGAAGGGTCCACGCCCAGCCTCCTGAGCCCCGATCGGTCGACGCGTCGTCTCCTGAGGCCCGATCGATCCACGGGTCTTCCCCTGAGCCCCGACCGCTCCACGCGCCGTCTCCTGAGCCCCGATCGTTCCACGCGCCGTCTCCGAGCTCCGATCGGCCCACGCGCCGTCTCCTAAGCCCCGATCGGTCCAAGCGCCTTCTCCTAAGCCCCGATCGGTCCACGCGCCGTCTGCGAGCCACGATCGGTCCGTGCGCCGCTTCCAGAGCCCCGATCGGTCCACGCGTCATCTCCCGATCTCCGGTCGGTCGACGCGCCGTCTCCTAAGCCCCGATCGGTCCACGCGCCGTCGCCTGAGCCCCGATCGTTCCACGCGCCGTCTCCGAGCTCTGATCGGCCCACGCGCCGTCTCCTAAGCCCCGATCGGTGCAAGCGCCTTCTCCTAAGCCCCGTTCGGCCCACGCGCCGTCTCCTAAGCCCCGATCTGTTCATGGGCCGTCTCCGAGCCGCGATCGGTAAACGCGCCGTCACGAAGCCCCGATCCGTACACGCGTCGTCTCCGAGCCCCGATGGGTCCACGCGCCGTCGCCGAGCCGCGATCGGTCCACGCGCAGCCTCCTAAGCCCCGGTCGGTTCACGCGCTATCTCCGAGCCGCGATCGGTCCACGCGCCGTCTCCTGAGCCCCGATACGTGCACGCGCAGTCGCCGAGCCCCGATCGGTCTACGCGCGGTCTCCTGAGCCCCGATCTGTCCGACGCGCCGTCTCCTAAGCCCCGATCCGTCCACGGGCCGTGTCCGAGCTCCGATCGGTCCACGCGTCGTCTCCGAGCCCCGATCTGTCCACACCCCTTCTCCTGTGCCCCGATCTGTCGACGCGTCGTCTCCTAAGCCCCGACCGGTGCACGCGCCGTCTCCTAATCCCTGCTCGGTTAACGCGTCGTTTCCGAACCCCGATCGGTCCACGCGTCGTCTCCTGAGCCCCAATTAGTCCACGCGCCGTCTCCTAAGCCCTAATCCGTCCACGGGCCGTGTCCGGGCTCCGATCGGTTCACGCGCCGTCTCCAAACCTCGATCCGTACACGTGTCGTCTCCGAGCCCTGATCGGTCCACGCGCCATCGCCGAGCCCCGAGCGGTCCACGCGCCCTCTCCGAGCGCCGATCATTTCACGCGCCGTCTCCTGAGCCCCGATCGGTCCACACCCCTTCTCCTGAGCCCCGATCGGTCCACACCCCTTCTCCTGAGCCCCGGTCGGTCCACGCGCCGTCTCCTGAGCCCCGATCGGTCCACGCGTCGTCTTCTAAGCCCCGATCGGTCCACGCGTAGTCTCCTAAGCCCCGCTCGATTAACGCGTCGTTTCCGAGCTCCGATCGGTCCACGCGTCGTCTCCTAAGCCCCGACCGGTGCACGCGCCGTCTCCTAAGCCCTGCTCGGTTAACGCGTCGTTTCCGAGCCCCGATCGGTCCACGCGTCGTCTCCTAAGCCCCAATTAGTCCACGCGCCGTCTCCTAAGCCCTGATCCGTCCACGGGCCGTGTCCGAGCTCCGATCGGTTCACGCGCCGTCTCCAAACCTCGATCCGTACACGCGTCGTCTCCGAGCCCTGATCGGTCCACGCGCCATCGCCGAGCCCCGATCGGTCAACGCGCCCTCTCCGAGCGCCGATCATTTCACGCGCCGTCTCCTGAGCCCCGATCGGTCCACACCCCTTCTCCTGAGCCCCGATCGGTCCACACCCCTTCTCCTGAGCTCCGATCGATTCACGTGCCGTCTCCTAAGCCCCGATCGGTTCACCCGTCGTATCTTAAGTCCCAATCGGTCCACGCGCCCTCTCCGAGCGCCGATCATTTCACGCGCCGTCTCCTGAGCCCCGGTCGGTCCGCGCGCCGTCACCTGAGCCCCGATCGGTCGACGCATCGTCTTCTGAGCCCCGATCGACCCACGCGTCGTCTCCTGAGCCCCGATCGGTCCACGCGCCGTCTCCGAGCGCCGATCGGTTCACGCGCCGTCTCCTGAGCCCCGATCGTTCCACGCGCCGTCTCCGAGCTCCGATCGGCCCACGCGCCGTCTCCTAAGCCCCGATCGGTCCAAGCGCCTTCTCCTAAGCCCCGATCAGTCCACGCGCCGTCTCCGAGCCCCGATCGGTCAACGCACCGTCTCCTGAGCCCGGATCGTTCCACGCGTCGTCCCCGAATCCCCGATCCGTACACGCGTCGTCTCCGAGCCTCGATCGGTCCACGCGCCGTCGCCGAACCCCAATTGGTCCACGCGAAACCGCCTGAGCCCCAGTCGGTCCACGCGCTGTCTGCGAGCCCCGATCGGTCCACGCGTCGTCTCCGAGCCCCGATCGGTCCACGCGCCGTCGCCGAGTCATGATCTGTCCACGCGCGGCCTCCTGAGACCCCATCGGTCCACGCGCCGTCTTCGAGCTCCGATCGGTCCACGCATGCTCTCCTAAGCCCCAATCGGTTAACGCGCCGTCCCCGAGCCCCGATCGGTCCACGCGCCGTCTCCTGAACCCCGATACGTCCACGCGCAGTCGCCGAGCCCTGATCGGTCCACGCGCTGTCTCCTGAGCCCCGATAGGTAAACGCGTCGTTGCCTACACCCCAATCGGTCCACGCGTCGTCTCCTAAGCCCCGATCGGTCAACGCGCCGTCTCCGAGCACCGATCGGTCCACGCACTGTCTCCTGATGCCCATGGGTCCACGCGGCGCCTCCGGGGCCCCGATCGGTCCACGTGCCGTCTCCTGAGGCCCGACCGTTACACGCGCCGTCTCCGGGCCCCGATCAGTCCACGCGCCGTCTCCTGAGCCCCGATCGTTCCACGCATCGTCTCCGAACCCCGATGGGTCCACGCGTCGGCTCCTAAGCCCCGATCAGTCCACGCGCCGTCTCCGAGGCCCGATCGGTCCACGCGTCGTCTCCTAAGACCCGATCGGTCCACGTATCGTCTCCTAAGACCCGATCGGTCCACACGCCGTCTCCGAGCCCCGATGGGTCCACGCGTCGCCTCCTGAGCCCCGGTCGGTCCACGCGCCGTCTCCGAGCGCCGATAACTTCACGCGCCGTCTCCTGAGCCCCGATCGTTCCACGCGCCGTCTCCGAGCCCCGATCGTTCCACGCGCCGTCTCCTGAGCCCAAATCGGTCGACACGCTGTCTCGTGAGCCCCCATAGGTACACGCGTCGTCTCCTACGCCCCGATCGGTCCACGCGTAGTCTCCTAAGCCCCGCTCGGTTAACGCGTCGTTTCCGAGCCCCGATCGGTCCACGCGTCGTCTCCTGAGCCCCAATTAGTCCATGCGCCGTCTCCTAAGCCCCGATCCGTCCACGGGCCGTGTCCGAGCTCCGATCGGTCCACGCGTCGTCTCCGAGCCCTGATCGGCCCACGCGCCATCGCCGAGCCCCGATCGGTCCACGCGCCATCGCCGAGCCCCGATCGGTCCACACCCCTTCTCCTGAGCCCCGATCGGTCGACGCGTCGTCTCCTAAGCCCCGACCGGTGCACGCGCCGTCTCCTGTGCCCCGATCGATTCACGTGCCGTCTCCTAAGCCCCGATCGGTTCGCCCGTCGTATCTTAAGTCCCAATCGGTCCACGCGCCCTCTCCGAGCGCCGATCATTTCACGCGCCGTCTCCTGAGCCCCGGTCGGTCCGCGCGCCGTCACCTGAGCCCCGATCGGTCGACGCATCGTCTTCTGAGCCCCGATCGACCCACGCGTCGTCTCCTGAGCCCCGATCGGTCCACGCGCCGTCTCCGAGCGCCGATTGGTTCACGCGCCGTCTCCTGAGCCCCATGGGTCCACGCGGCGCCTCCGGGGCCCCGATCGATCCACGCGAGGCTCCTAAGCCCTGATCGGTCCACGTGCCGCCTCCGAGCCCCGATGTGTCCACGCGCCGCCTCCTGATCCTCGATCGTTCCAAGCGCCATCTCCGAGCACCGATCGATTCACGTGCCGTCTCCTAAGCCCCGATCGGTTCACCCGTCGTCTCTTAAGTCCCAATCGGTCCACGCGCCCTCTCCGAGCGCCGATCGTTTCACGCGCCGTCTCCTGAGCCCCGGTCGGTCCGCGCGCCGTCACCTGAGCCCCGATCGGTCGACGCGTCGTCTTCTGAGCCCCGATCGACCCACGCTTCGTCTCCGAGCCCCGATCGATCCACGCGGAGCTCCTAAGCCCTGATCGGTCCACGTGCCGTCTCCGAGCCCCGATGTGTCCACGCGCCGCCTCCTGAGCCCCGATCGATCCACGCATCGGCTCCTGAGCCCCGATCGGTCCACGCGTCGTCTTCGAGCACCGATCGATCCACGCGCCGTTTCCTGGGCCCCGATCGGTCCACCCGTCGCCGCCTGAGCCCCGATCGGTCTACACGCCGTCTCATGACCCCCGATCGGTCAACGCATCGTCTCCTAAGCTCCGATACGTTCACACGCCGTCTCCGAGTTCCGATCGGTCCACGCGCCGTCGCCGAGCCTCGATCGGTCCACGCGCGGCCTCCTTAGCCCCGGTCGGTCCACGCGCCGTCTCCGAGCCCCGATCGGTCCACGCATCGTGTCCTAAGCCCCGATCGGTCCACGCGTCGTCTCCTGAGCCCCGATCGGTCCACGCGTCGTCTCCGAGCCCCGATCGGTCCACGCGCCGTCGCCGAGCCCCTATCGATCCACGCGCAGTCTCCAGAGGCGCGATCGGTCCACGCATCCCCTCCTGAGCCCCGGACGGTCCACGCGCCGTCACCGAACCCCGATGTGTCGACGCGCCGTCTCCGAGCGCCGATCGGTTAACGCGCCGTCTCCCCGCCCAGATCAGTCCACGCGCTGTCTCCTGAGCCCCAATCGGTCTACGCGTCGTCTTCTAAGCTCCGATCGGTGCACGCGCCATCTCCGAGCCCCGATCGGTCCACGCACCATCTTCTGCTCCCCAATCGGTCCACGCGCCGCCTCCGGAGCCCCACTTGGTCCACGCGCAACCGCCTGAGCCCCAGTCGGTCCACACGCTGTCTCCGAGCCCCGATCGGTCCACGCGTCGTCTCCGAGCCCCGATCGGTCTACGCGCCGTCGCCGAGCCATGATGGGTCCACGCGCGTCCTCCTGAGCCCCGATCGGTCCACGCGCCGTCGCCGAGCCGCGATCGGTTCTCGCGCGGCCTCCTGAGCCCCGGTCGGTTCACGCGCCGTATCCGAGCCCCAATCGGGCCACGCGCTGTCTCCTGAGTCCCGATCGGTCCACGCGTCGTCTCCTAAGCCCCAATCGGTCCACGCGCCGCCTACGGAGCCCCGATCGATCCACGCGAATCTCCGGAGCTCCGGTCGGTCGACGCGCCGTCTCCTGAGCCCCGATCCGTCCACGCGTCGTCTCCTAAGCCCCGATTCGTCGACGCGTCGTCTCCTGAGCCCCGATCGCTTCTCGTGCCGCCTCCTGAGCCCCGATCGGTCGAGGCGTCGTCTCCTGAGCCCCGATCAATTGACGTGTCTTCTCCTGAGCCCCGATCGCTCCTCGCGCCGTCTCCTGAACCCCGCTCGGTCCATGCGTCGTCTTCTTAGCCCGGATGCCTCCACGCGCCGTCTCCGAGCCACGATCGGTCGGGCACCGCTTCCTGCGCCCCGATCGGTCCACGCGCCGTCTCCTAAGCCCCAATCGGTCCACGCGGCGTCTCCGAGTGCCGATCATTTCACGCGCCGTCTCCTGAGACCCGATCGATCCACGCGTCGTCTCCGAACGCCGATCGGTTCACGCGCCGTCTCCTTTGCTCCGATCGTTCCACGCGCCGTCTCCGAGGCCCGATCGGTTCACGCGCCGCCTCCTAAGCCCCGATCGATCCACGCGTCGTCTCCGAACGCCGATCGGTTCACGCGCCGTCTCCTTTGCTCCGATCGTTCCACGCGCCGTCTCCGAGGCCCGATCGGTCCACGCATCGTCTCCTAAGCCCCGATCGGTTAACGCGCCGTCTCCGAGCCCCGATTGGTCCACTCGCCGTCTCCGAGTCCCGATCGGTCCGCATGCCGCATTCTAAGCCACGGTCAGTCCTCGCGCCGTCTCCGAGCACCGATCGGTCCACGCGTCGTCCCCTAATACCCGATCGGTCCACGCGTCGTCTCCTAAGCCCCGATCCGTCGACGCGTCGCCTCCTGAGCCCCGATCGATCCACGCGCCGCCTCCTCAACCCCGATCGCTCCACGTGCCGTTTCCTGATCCCCGATCGGTCCACACGCCTTCTCCGAGCCCCGATCGGTCCGCGTGCCGCATTCTAAGCCACGGTCCATCCACTCGCCATCTCCGAGCCCCGCTCGATCCACGCGTCGTCTCCTAAGCCTCGATCGGTCCACGCGCCGTCTCCGAGCGCCGATCGGGTCACGCGCCGTCTTCTGAGCCCCGATCGTTCCACGCGCCGCCTCCTAAACACCGATCGGTCCAGGCTTCGTCTCCGAGCCCGACCGGTCCACGCATCGGCTCCTAAGCCCCTATCGGTGAACGCGCCGTCTCCGAGCCCCGATCGGTCCTCGCGCAACCGCCTGAGCCCCAGTCGGTCCACGCGCTGTCTCCGAGCCCCGATCGGTCCACGCGTCGTCTCCGAGCACCGATCGGTCCACGCGCCGTCGCCGAGCCATGATCCGTCCATGCGCGGCCTCCTGAGCCCCGATCGGTCCACGCGCCGTTGCCGAGCCGCGATCGGTCCACGCGCGGCCTCCTGAGCCCCGGTTGGTCCACGCGCCGTCACCGAGCCGCGATCGGTCCACGCGCGACCTCCTGAGCCCCGGTTGGTTCACGCGCCGTATCCGAGCCCCCATCGGTCCACGCGTCGTCTCCGAGCCCCGATCCGTCCACGCGCCGTCGCCGAGCAGTGATCGGTCCACGCGAGACTCCTGAGTCCCGGTCGGTACGCGCGCCGTCTCCTGAGCCCCGATCGGTCGACGAGTCGTTTCCTGAGCCCCGATCGATCCACGCGTCGTCCCCTGAGCCCCGATACATCCACGCGCAGTCGCCGAGCCCCGATCGGTCCACGCGCGGTCTCCTGAGCCCCGGTCGGTCCACGCGCCGTCTCCGAGGCCCGGTCGGTCCACGCATCGACTCCTAAGCCCCGATCGTTCCACGCGTCGTCCCCGAATCCCTGATCCGTACACGCGTCGTCTCCGAGCCTCGATCAGTCCACGCGCCGTCGCCGAGGCTCGATCGGTCCACGCGCGGCCTCCTGAGCCCCGGTTGGTTCACGCGCCGCCTCCGAGCCCCGATCGATCCACGCGTCGTCTTCTAAGCCCAGATGCCTCCTCGCGCCGTCTCCGAGCCACGATCGGTCCAGACGCCGCTTCGTGAGCCCGATCGGTCCACGCGCCGTCACCGGAGCCCCGATCGTTCCACGTGCCGTCTCCTAGCCCCGATTGGTGCACGCGCCGTCTCCTGAGGACCGATCGTTCCACACGCCGCCTCCTAAGCTCCGATCTGTCCAGGCGTCGTCTCCTAAGCCCCGACCGGTCCACGCGCCGTCTCCTGAGCCCCGTTCGGCCCACGTGCCGTCTCCTAGCCCCGATCGGTTCCCGCATCGTCTCCTAAGCCCCGATCGGTTAACGCGCGGCCTCCTGAGCCCCGATCGGTCCACGCGCCGTCACCGAGCCGCGATCGGTCCACGCGCCGTCTCCTGAGCCCCAATCGGTCCACTCGCTGTCTCCTGATCCCCGATAGGTATACGCGTCGTCTCCTACGCCCCGATCGGTCCACGCGCCGCCTTCGTGCCCCGATCGGTCCACGCACCGCCTCCTGATCCCCATCGGTCCACGCGCCGTCTCCTGAGCCACGATCGATCCACATGCCGTCTCCGAGCCCCGATCGGTCCGCGTGCCGCATTCTAAGCCACGGTCCATCCACGCGCCGTCTCCGAGCCCCGATCGGTCCACGCGTCGTCTCCTAAGCCCTGATCGGTCCTCGTGCCTTCTGCGAGCCCCGAAGGGTCCACGCGCAGCCTCCTGAGCCCCGATCGGTCCACTCGCCGTCCCCGAGCCCCGATCGGTCCACGCGCCGTTTCCTGAGCCCCGATACGTCCACGCGCAGTCGCCGAGCCCCGATCGGTCCACGCGCCGTCTCCGAGCCCCGATCGGTCCACGCATCGTCTCCTAAGCCCCGATCGGTTAACGCGCCGTCTCCCCGCCCCGATCGGTCCACGCGCCGTCTCCTGAGCCCCGATCATTCCACGCGCCGTCTCCGAGCCCGGATCGGTCCACGCGCGGCCTCCTGAGCCCCGGTCGGTTCACGCGCCGTATCCGAGCCCCAATCGGTCCACGCGCCGTCTCCTGAGCCCCGATCGTTCCACGCGCCGTCTCCGAGCCCCGATCGTTCCACGCGGCGCCTCCGGAGCCCCGATCGATCCACGCGAATCTCCTGAGCCCCAGTCGGTCCGTGCGCCGTCTCCTGCGCCCCGATTGTTCGACGCGTCGTCTCCTGAGCCCCGATCGATCCACGCGTCGTCTCCTGAGCCCCGATCGCGCCACACGCCGTTTCCTGAGCCCCGATCGGTCCACGCGCCGTCTCCGAGCCGCGATCGGTAAACGCGCCGTCACCAAGCCCCGATCCGTACACGCGTCGTCTCCGAGCCCCGTTGGGTCCACGCGCCGTCGCCGAGCCTCGATCGGTCCACGCGCAGCCTCCTAAGCCCCGGTCGGTTCACGCGCTATCTCCGAGCCGCGATCGGTCCACGCCCCGTCTCCTGAGCCCCGATACGTCCACGCGCAGTCGCCGAGCCCCGATCGGTCCACGCGCGGTCTCCTGAGCCCCGATCTGTCCACGCGCCGTCTCCGAGCCCCGATCGGTCCACGCGCCGTCTCCGAGACCTGATCGGTCCACGCGCCGTCTCCTGAGCCCCAATCGGTCCACTCGCTGTCTCCTGATCCCCGATAGGTATACGCGTCGTCTCCTACGTCCCGATCAGTCCACGCGCCGCCTTCGTGCCCCGATCGGTCCACGCACCGCCTCCTGATCGCCATCGGTCCTCGCGCCGTCTCCTGAGCCACGATCGATCCACATGCCGTCTCCGAGCCCCGATCGGTCCGCGTGCCGCATTCTAAGCCACGGTCCATCCACGCGCCGTCTCCGAGCCCCGATCGGTCGACGCGTCGTCTCCTGAGCCCCGATCGATCCACGGGTCTTCCCCTGAGCCCCGACCGCTCCACGCGCCGTCTCGTGAGCCCTGCTCGGTCCATGCGTCGTCTTCTTAGCCCCGATGCCTCCACGCGTCGTCTCCTAAGCCCCGATCGGTCCACGCGCCGTCTCCGGGCCCCGATCGGTCCACACACCATCTCCTGCTCTCCAATCGGTCCACGCGCCGCCTCCGGAGCCCCGATCGATCCACGCTAGGCTCCTGAGCCACGGCCGGTCCGCGCGCCGTCTCCTGAGCCCCGAACGGTCGACGCGTCGTCTCCTGAGCCCCGATCGATCCACGCGCCGTCTCCTAAGCCCCGATCGATCCACGCGCCGTCTCCTAATCCCCAATCTGTCCACGACCCGTCTCCGGGCCCCGATCGGTGCACGCGCCGTCTCCTAAGCCCCGATCGGGCCACGCGCCGTCGCCGAACACCAATTGGTCCACGCGAAACCGCCTGAGCCCCAGTCGGTCCACGCGCTGTCTCCGAGCCCCGATCGGTCCACGCGTCGTCTCCGAGCCCCGATCGTTCCACGCGCCGTCGCCGAGTCATGATCTGTCCACGCGCGGCCTCCTGAGACCCGATCGGTCCACGCGCGGTCGCGAGCCGCGATCGGTCCACGCGCGGCCTCCTGAGCCCCGATTGGTTCACGCGCCGTACCCGAGCCCCAATCGGTCCACGCGCTGTCTCCGAGCCCTGATCGGTCCACGCGTCGTCTCCGAGCCCCGATCGGTCTAAGCACCGTCGCCGAGCCATGATCGGTCCACGCGCGGCCTCCTGAGCCCCGATCGGTCCACGCGCCGTCGCCGAGCCGCGATCGGTTCTCGCGCGGCCTCCTGAGCCCCGGTCGGTCCACGCGCCGCCTACGGAGCCCCGATCGATCCACGCGATTCTCCTGAGCTCCGGTCGGTCGACGCACCGCCTCCTGATCCCCATCGGTCCACGCGCCGTCTCCTGAGCCACGATCGATCCACATGCCGTCTCCGAGCCCCGATCGGTCCGCGTGCCGCATTCTAAGCCACGGTCCATCCACGCGCCGTCTCCGAGCCCCGATCGGTCGACGCGTCGTCTCCTGAGCCCCGATCGATCCACGGGTCTTCCCCTGAGCCCCGACCGCTCCACGCGCCGTCTCCTGAGCCCGGATCGGTCCACGCGTCGTCTCCGAGCCCCGATCGGTCCACGCGCCGTCCCCGAGCCCCGATCGGTCCACGCGCCGTTTCCTGTGCCCCGATACGTCCACGCGCAGGCGCCGAGCCCTGATCGGTCCACGCGCTGTCTCCTGAGCCCCGATGGATCCACGGGTCTTCCCCTGAGCCCCGACCGCTCCACGCGCCGTCTCCTGAGCCCGGATCGGTCCACGCGTCGTTTCCGAGCACCGATCGTTCCACACGCCCCCTCCTAAGCCCCGATCTGTCCAGGCGTCGTCTCCTAAGCCCCGACCGGTCCACGCGCCGTCTCCTGAGCCCCGATCGGTCCACGCACCGCCTCCTGATCCCCATCGGTCCACGCGCCGTCTCCTGAGCGACGATCGATCCACATGCCGTCTCCGAGCCCCGATCGGTCCGCGTGCCGCATTCTAAGCCACGGTCCATCCACGCGCCGTCTCCGAGCCCCGATCGGTCGACGCGTCGTCTTCTGAGCCCCGATCGGTCCACGCACCGCCTCCTGATCCCCATCGGTCCACGCGCCGTCTCCTGAGCGACGATCGATCCACATGCCGTCTCCGAGCCCCGATCGGTCCGCGTGCCGCATTCTAAGCCACGGTCCATCCACGCGCCGTCTCCTGAGCCCCGATCGGTCCACGCGCCGTCGCCGAGCCGCGATCGGTTCTCGCGCGGCCTCCTGAGCCCCGGTCGGTCCACGCGCCGCCTACGGAGCCCCGATCGATCCACGCGTTGTCTCCTAAGCTCCGATCCGTCGCCGCGTCGTCTCCTGAGCCCCGATCAATTGACGCGACTTCTCCTGAGCCCCGATCGCTCCTCGCGCCGTCTCCTGAGCCCCGCTCGGTCCATGCGTCGTATTCTAAGCCCCCATGCCTCCACGCACCATCTCCTGAGCCCCGATCGTTCCACGTGCCGTCTCCGAGCCCCGATCGCTCCACGCGCCGTCTCCGAGCCCCGATCGGTCCACGCGCCGTCACCTGAGCCCCGATCGTTCCACGCCCCGTCTCCGAGCCCCGATCGGTCCACGCGCCGTCTCCTAAGCCCCGATCGGTCCACGCGCCTTCTCCTCATCCCCGATCGGTCCACGCGCCGTCTCGGAGCGCCGTTTGGTTCACGCGCAGTCTCCTGAGCCCCGATCGTTCCACGCGCCTTCTCCTAAGCCCCGATCGATCCACGCGAGTCTCCTGAGCCCCCGTCGGTCCGCGCACCGTCATCTGAGCCCCGATCGGTCGACGCGTCGTCTCCGAGACTCGATCGGTCCACGCCCCGTCGCCGAGCCCCGATCGGTCCAGGCGTGGCCTCCTGAGCCGCGGTCGGTCCACGCGCCGTTTCCTGAGCCCCGATCGGTCCACGCGTCGTCTTCTAAGCCCAGATGCCTCCTTGCGCCGTCTCCCCACCACGATCGGTGCAGGCGCCGCTTCCTGAGCCCCGATCGGTCCACGCGTCGTCTCCTGAGCCCCGATCCGTCCACGCGCCGTCTCCTGAGCCTCGATCGGTCCACGCGCCGTCGCCGAACCCCAATTGGTCGACGCGAAACCGCCTGAGCCCCAGTCGGTCCAAGCGCTGTCTCCTGAGCCCCGATCTGTCCACGCGCCGTCTCCGAGGCCCGATCGGTACACGCGCCGTCTCCGAGCGCCGATCGGTTCACACGCCGTCTCCTGAGCCCCGATCGTTCCACGCGCCGTCTCCGAGCTCCGATCGGCCCACGCGCCGTCTCCTAAGCCCCGATCGGTCCAAGCGCCTTCTCCTAAGCCCCGATCGGTCCACGCGCCGTCTCCGAGCCCCGATCGGTCCACGCGCCGTCTCCTGAGCCCCGATCGTTCCACGCATCGTCTCCGAACCCCGATGGGTCCACGCGTCGTCTCCTAAGACCCGATCGGTCCACGTATCGTCTCCTAAGCCCCGATCGGTCCACACGCCGTCTCCGAGCCCCGATGGGTCCACACGTCGCCTCCTGAGCCCCGAACGGTCGACGCGTCGTCTCCTGAGCCCCGATCGATCCACGCGCCGTCTCCTAAGCCCCGATCGATCCACGCGCCGTCTCCTGAGCCCCGATCGGCCCACGAGCCGTCTCCTGAGCGCCGATCCGTCCACGCGCCGTCTCCTGAGCCCCGATCGTTCGACGCGCCGTCTCCGAGGCCCGATCGATCCACGCGCCGTCTCCTGAGGCCAAATCGGTCCACACGCTGTCTCGTGAGCCCCGATAGGTACACGCGCCGTCTCCTGTGCCCCGATCGATTCACGTGCCGTCTCCTAAGCCCCGATCGGTTCATCCGTCGTCTCTTAAGCCCCAATCGGTCCACGCGCCCACTCCGAGCGCCGATCATTTCACGCGCCGTCTCCTGAGCCCCGGTCGGTCCGCGCGCCGTCACCTGAGCCCCGATCGGTCCACGCGTCGTCTTCAAACCCCAGACGCCTCCTCGCACCGTCTCCAAGGGCCGATCGGTTCACGCGCCGTCTCCTGAGCCCCGATCGTTCCACGCATCGTCTCCGAACCCCGATGGGTCCACGCGTCGGCTCCTAAGCCCCGATCAGTCCACGCGCCGTCTCCGAGCCCCGATCGGTCCACGCGTCGTCTCCTAAGACCCGATCGGTCCACGTATCGTCTCCTAAGCCCCGATCGGTCCACACGCCGTCTCCGAGCCCCGATGGGTCAACGCGTCGCCTCCTGAGCCCCGGTCGGTCCACGCGCCGTCTCCTGAGCCCCGATCGGTCCACGCGTCGTCTTCTAAGCCCCGATAGGTCCACGCGTCGTCTCCTAAGCCCCGATCGGTCCACGCGCCGTCTCCGAGCGCCGATAACTTTACGCGCCGTCTCCTGAGCCCCGATCGGTCCACGCGTAGTCTCCTAAGCCCCGCTCGGTTAACGCGTCGTTTCCGAGCCCCGATCGGTCCACGCGTCGTCTCCTAAGACCCGATCGGTCCGCGCGCCGTCACCTGAGCCCCGATCGGTCGACGCGTCGTCTTCTGAGCCCCGATCGGTCCACGCGCCGTCTCCGAGCGCCGATCGGTTCACGCGCCGTCTCCTGAGCCCCGATCGTTCCACGCGCCGTCTCCGAGCTCCGATCGGCCCACGCGCCGTCTCCTAAGCCCCGATCGGTCCAAGCGCCTTCTCCTAAGCCCCGATCGGTCCACGCGCCGTCTCCGAGCGCCGATCGGTTCACGCCCCGTCACCTGAGCCCCGATCCTTCGAAGCGCCGTCTCCGAGCCCCGATCGGTCCACGCGCCGTCTCCTGAGCCCCGATCGTTCCACGCGTCGTCCCCGAATCCCCGATCCGTACACGCGTCGTCTCCGAGCCTCGATCGGTCCACGCGCCGTCGCCGAACCCCAATTGGTCCACGCGAAACCGCCTGAGCCCCAGTCGGTCCACGCGCTGTCTCCGAGCCCCGATCGGTCCACGCGTCGTCTCCGAGCCCCGATCGGTCTACGCGCCGTCGCCGAGTCATGATCTGTCCACGCGCGGCCTCCTGAGACCCGATCGGTCCACGCGCCGTCTTCGAGCCCCGATCGGTCCACGCATGGTCTCCTAACCCCAATCGGTTAACGCGCCGTCCCCGAGCCCCGATCGGTCCACGCGCCGTCTCCTGAGCCCCAATACGTCCACGCGCAGTCGCCGAGCCCTGATCGGTCCACGCGCTGTCTCCTGAGCCCCGATAGGTACACGCGTCGTCGCCTACACCCCAATCGGTCCACGCGCCGTCTCCGAGCCCCGATCGGTCCACGCACTGTCTCCTGATCCCCATGGGTCCACGCGGCGCCTCCGGGGCCCCGATCGATCCACGCGAGGCTCCTAAGCCCCGATCGGTCCACGTGCCGTCTCCTGAGCCCCAATCGTTACACGCGCCGTCTCCGAGCCCCGATCGGTCCACGCGCCGTCTCCGAGCCCCGATGGGTCCACACGCTGTCTCGTGAGCCCCGATAGGTACACGCGTCGTCTCCTACGCCCCGAGCAGTCCACGCGCCATCTCCGAGCCCCGATCGGTCCACGCGCCGTCTCCTAAGCCCCGATCGGTCCACGTGCCGTCTCCTGAGCCCCGATCGTTCCACGCGCCGTCTCCTAAGCTGCGATCCGACCACGAGCCGTCTCCGAGCTGCTATCGGTAAACGCGCCGTCACCAAGCCCTGATCCGTACACGCGTCGTCTCCGAGCCCCGATCGGTCCACGCGCCGTCACCGAGCCTCGATCGGTCCACGCGCGGCCTCTTGAGCCCCGATCGGTTCACGCGCCGGCTCCGAGCCCGATCGGTCCACGCATCGTCTCCTAAGCCCCGATCGGTTAACGTGCCGTCTCCGAGCCCCGATCGGTCCACGTGCCGTCTCCTGAGCCCCGGTCGGTTCACGCGCCGTCTCCGAGCCCCGATCGATCCACGCGTCGTCTTGTAAACCCAGATGCCTCCTCGCATCGTCTCCTAAGCCGCGATCGGTTAACGCGCCGTCTCCGAGCCCCGATCGGTCCACGCGCCGTCGCGGAACCCCAATTGGTCCACGCGCAACCGCCTGAGCCCCAGTCGGTCCACGCGCCGTTTCCTGAGCCCCGATCGGTCCACGCGCCGTCTCCTGGGCCCCGATCGGTCCACGCGCCGTCTCCTAAGCCCTGAACGGCCCACGCGCCGTCTCCGAGCGCCGATCAGTTCACGCGCCGTCTCCTGAGCGCCGATCGTTCCACGCGCCGTCTCCGAGCTCCGATCGGCCCACGCGCCGTCTCCTAAGCCACGATCGGTCCAAGCGCCTTCTCCTAAGCCCCGATCGGTCCAGGCGCCGTCTCCGAGCGCGGATCGGTTCACGCGCCGTCACCTGAGCCCCGATCGCTCCACGCACCGTTTTCTGAGCACCGTTTGGTCCACGCGTCGTCTTCAAAGCCCCGATGCCTCCACGCGCCGCCTCCGGAGCCCCGATCGATCCTCGCGAATCTCCTGAGCTCCGGTCGGTCGACGCGCCGTCTCCTCAGCCCCGATCCGTCCACGCGTCGTCTCCTAAGCCCCGATTCGTCGACGCGTCGTCTCCTGAGCCCCGATCAATTGACGTGTGTTCTCCTGAGCCCCGATCGCTCCTCGCGCCGTCTCCTGAACCCCGCTCGGTCCATGCGTCGTCTTCTTAGCCCGGATGCCTCCACGCGCCGTCTCCGAGCCACGATCGGTCCAGGCGCCGCTTCCTGCGCCCCGATGCCTCCACACGCCGTCTCCGAGCCACGATCGGTCTAGGCGCCACTTCCTGAGCCCGGATCGGTCCAGGCGCCGCTTCCTGAGCCCCGATCGGTCCACGCGGCGTTTCCTAAGCCCCAATCGGTCCACGCGCCGTCTCCTAAGCCCCGATCGCTCCAAGCGGCGTCTCCGAGCCTCGATCGGTCCACGCGCCGTCGCCGAGCCCCGATCGGTCCAGGCGTATCCTCCTGAGCGCCGGTCGGTCCGCGCGCCGTCTCCTGAGCCCCGATCGGTCGACGCGTCGTTTTCTGAGCCCCGATCGATCCACGCGTCGTCTCCTGAGCCACGATCGCTCCACGCGCCGATTTCTGAGCCCCGATCAATTGACGCGTCTTCTCCTGAGCCCCGATCTTTCCTCGCGCCGTCTCCTGAGCCCCGCTCGGTCCCTGCGCCGTCTTCTTAGCCCCGATGCCTCCACGCGCCGTCTCCGAGCCACGATCGGTCTATGCGTCGCTTCCTGATCCCCGATCGGGCCTCGCGCCGTCTCCTAAGCCCCAATCGGTCCACGCGCTGTCTCCTAAGCCCCGATCGATCCACGCGCCGTCTGCGAGCACCGATCTGTTCACGCGCCGTCTCCTTTGCTCCGATCGTTCCACGCGCCGTCTCCGAGGCCCGATCGGTCCACGCATCGTCTCCTAAGCCCCGATCGGTTAACGCGCCGTCTCCGAGCCCCGATTGGTCCACACGCCGTCTCCGAGCCCCGATCGGTCCGCATGCCGCATTGTAAGTGACGGTCCATCCACGCGCCGTCTCCTGAGCCCCGGTCGTTCCACGCGCCGTCGCCGAACCCCAATTGGTCCACGCGCAACCTCCTAAGCCCCAGTCGGTACACGCGCTGTCTCCGAGCCCCGATCGGTCCACGCGCCGTATTCTGAGCCCCGATCGTTCCACGCGCCGCCTCCTAAGCCCCGATCGGTCCAGGCTTCGTCTCCTAAGCCCCGACCGGTCGACGCGTCGCCTCCCGAGCCCCGGTCGGTTAACGCGCCGTCTCCAAGCCCCGATCGGTCCACGCGCAACCGCCTGAGCCCCAGTCGGTCCACGCGCTGTCTCCGAGCCCCGATCGGTGCAGGCGCCGCTTCCTGAGCCCGGATCGGTCCACGCGTCGTCCCCTAATCCCCGATCCGTAAACTTGTCGTGTCTGAGCCTCGATCGGTCCACGCGCCGTCGCCCAGCGCCGATCGGTCCGCGCGCCGTCTCCTGAGCCCCGATCCGTCCACGCGCAACCTCCTGAGCCCCAGTCGGTCCACGCGCCATCTCCTGAGCCCCGATCGGTCCACTTATCGTCTTCTAAGCCCCGATACGTCCACACGTCGTCTCTGATCCCCGATCGGTCCGCGTGCCGCATTCTAAGCCGCGGTCCGTCCATGCGCAGTCTCCGATCACCGATCGGTCCACGCGCCGTCTCGTGAGCCCCGATCGGTCCACGCGCCGTTTCCGAGCCCTGATCGGTCCATGCGTCGTCTTCGAAGCCCCGATGGCTCCACGCGCCGTCTCCGTGCCCCGATCGGTGCAGGCGCCGCTTCCTGAGCCCCGATCGGTCCACGCGTCATCTCCTAAGCCCCGATCGGTTCACGCGCCGTCTCCGGGGCCCCGGTAGATCCACGCGAGTCTCCTAAGCCTCGATCGTTCCACACGCCGCCTCCTAAGCTCCGATCTGTCCAGGCGTCGTCTCCTAAGCCCCGACCGGTCCACGCGCCGTCTCCTGAGCCCCGTTCGGCCCACGCGCCGTCTCCTAGCCCCGATCGGTTCACGCATCGTCTCCTAAGCCCCGATCGGTTAACGCGCGGCCTCCTGAGCCCCGATCGGTCGACGCGCCGTCACCGAGCCGCGATCAATCCACGCGCGGCCTCCTGAGCCCCGGCTGGTTTACGCACCGTCTCCTGATCCCCATCGGTCCACGCGGCGCCTCCGGAGCCCCGATCGATCCACACGAGTCTCCTGAGCCCCGGTCGGTCCGCGCGCCGTCACCTGAGCCCCGATCGGTCCACGCATCGTCTCCTGAGCCCCGATCCCTCCACACGCCGCTTCTAGAGCCCCGATCGGTGCACGCGTCGTCTCCTGATCTCCGATCGATCTACGCGCCGTCTCCTAAGCCCCGATCGGTCCACGCGCCTTCTCCTAAGCCCCGATCGGTCCAGGCACCGCTTCCTGAGCCCCGATCGGTCCACGCGCCGTCTCCGAGCGCCGATAAGTTCGAGCGCCGTCTCCTGAGCCCCGATCGTTCCACGCATCGTCTCCGAACCCCGATGGGTCCACGCGTCGTCTCCTAAGACCCGATCGGTCCACGTATCGTCTCCTAAGCCCCGATCGGTCCACACGCCGTCTCCGAGCCCCGATGGGTCCACACGTCGCCTCCTGAGCCCCGAACGGTCGACGCGTCGTCTCCTGAGCCCCGATCGATCCACGCGCCGTCTCCTAAGCCCCGATCGATCCACGCGCCGTCTCCTGAGCCCCGATCGGCCCACGAGCCGTCTCCTGAGCGCCGATCCGTCCACGCGCCGTCTCCTGAGCCCCGATCGTTCGACGCGCCGTCTCCGAGGCCCGATCGATCCACGCGCCGTCTCCTGAGGCCAAATCGGTCCACACGCTGTCTCGTGAGCCCCGATAGGTACACGCGCCGTCTCCTGTGCCCCGATCGATTCACGTGCCGTCTCCTAAGCCCCGATCGGTTCATCCGTCGTCTCTTAAGCCCCAATCGGTCCACGCGCCCACTCCGAGCGCCGATCATTTCACGCGCCGTCTCCTGAGCCCCGGTCGGTCCGCGCGCCGTCACCTGAGCCCCGATCGGTCCACGCGTCGTCTTCAAACCCCAGACGCCTCCTCGCACCGTCTCCAAGGGCCGATCGGTTCACGCGCCGTCTCCTGAGCCCCGATCGTTCCACGCATCGTCTCCGAACCCCGATGGGTCCACGCGTCGGCTCCTAAGCCCCGATCAGTCCACGCGCCGTCTCCGAGCCCCGATCGGTCCACGCGTCGTCTCCTAAGACCCGATCGGTCCACGTATCGTCTCCTAAGCCCCGATCGGTCCACACGCCGTCTCCGAGCCCCGATGGGTCAACGCGTCGCCTCCTGAGCCCCGGTCGGTCCACGCGCCGTCTCCTGAGCCCCGATCGGTCCACGCGTCGTCTTCTAAGCCCCGATAGGTCCACGCGTCGTCTCCTAAGCCCCGATCGGTCCACGCGCCGTCTCCGAGCGCCGATAACTTTACGCGCCGTCTCCTGAGCCCCGATCGGTCCACGCGTAGTCTCCTAAGCCCCGCTCGGTTAACGCGTCGTTTCCGAGCCCCGATCGGTCCACGCGTCGTCTCCTAAGACCCGATCGGTCCGCGCGCCGTCACCTGAGCCCCGATCGGTCGACGCGTCGTCTTCTGAGCCCCGATCGGTCCACGCGCCGTCTCCGAGCGCCGATCGGTTCACGCGCCGTCTCCTGAGCCCCGATCGTTCCACGCGCCGTCTCCGAGCTCCGATCGGCCCACGCGCCGTCTCCTAAGCCCCGATCGGTCCAAGCGCCTTCTCCTAAGCCCCGATCGGTCCACGCGCCGTCTCCGAGCGCCGATCGGTTCACGCCCCGTCACCTGAGCCCCGATCCTTCGAAGCGCCGTCTCCGAGCCCCGATCGGTCCACGCGCCGTCTCCTGAGCCCCGATCGTTCCACGCGTCGTCCCCGAATCCCCGATCCGTACACGCGTCGTCTCCGAGCCTCGATCGGTCCACGCGCCGTCGCCGAACCCCAATTGGTCCACGCGAAACCGCCTGAGCCCCAGTCGGTCCACGCGCTGTCTCCGAGCCCCGATCGGTCCACGCGTCGTCTCCGAGCCCCGATCGGTCTACGCGCCGTCGCCGAGTCATGATCTGTCCACGCGCGGCCTCCTGAGACCCGATCGGTCCACGCGCCGTCTTCGAGCCCCGATCGGTCCACGCATGGTCTCCTAACCCCAATCGGTTAACGCGCCGTCCCCGAGCCCCGATCGGTCCACGCGCCGTCTCCTGAGCCCCAATACGTCCACGCGCAGTCGCCGAGCCCTGATCGGTCCACGCGCTGTCTCCTGAGCCCCGATAGGTACACGCGTCGTCGCCTACACCCCAATCGGTCCACGCGCCGTCTCCGAGCCCCGATCGGTCCACGCACTGTCTCCTGATCCCCATGGGTCCACGCGGCGCCTCCGGGGCCCCGATCGATCCACGCGAGGCTCCTAAGCCCCGATCGGTCCACGTGCCGTCTCCTGAGCCCCAATCGTTACACGCGCCGTCTCCGAGCCCCGATCGGTCCACGCGCCGTCTCCGAGCCCCGATGGGTCCACACGCTGTCTCGTGAGCCCCGATAGGTACACGCGTCGTCTCCTACGCCCCGAGCAGTCCACGCGCCATCTCCGAGCCCCGATCGGTCCACGCGCCGTCTCCTAAGCCCCGATCGGTCCACGTGCCGTCTCCTGAGCCCCGATCGTTCCACGCGCCGTCTCCTAAGCTGCGATCCGACCACGAGCCGTCTCCGAGCTGCTATCGGTAAACGCGCCGTCACCAAGCCCTGATCCGTACACGCGTCGTCTCCGAGCCCCGATCGGTCCACGCGCCGTCACCGAGCCTCGATCGGTCCACGCGCGGCCTCTTGAGCCCCGATCGGTTCACGCGCCGGCTCCGAGCCCGATCGGTCCACGCATCGTCTCCTAAGCCCCGATCGGTTAACGTGCCGTCTCCGAGCCCCGATCGGTCCACGTGCCGTCTCCTGAGCCCCGGTCGGTTCACGCGCCGTCTCCGAGCCCCGATCGATCCAC
Organism: Netelia fuscicornis; assembly: GCA_946811545.1. Taxonomy (NCBI): domain Eukaryota; kingdom Metazoa; phylum Arthropoda; class Insecta; order Hymenoptera; family Ichneumonidae; genus Netelia; species Netelia fuscicornis. Next base: position 30,491,706 of record OX328011.1, read on the forward strand.
GCGTCGTCTTGTAAACCCAGATGCCTCCTCGCATCGTCTCCTAAGCCGCGATCGGTTAACGCGCCGTCTCCGAGCCCCGATCGGTCCACGCGCCGTCGCGGAACCCCAATTGGTCCACGCGCAACCGCCTGAGCCCCAGTCGGTCCACGCGCCGTTTCCTGAGCCCCGATCGGTCCACGCGCCGTCTCCTGGGCCCCGATCGGTCCACGCGCCGTCTCCTAAGCCCTGAACGGCCCACGCGCCGTCTCCGAGCGCCGATCAGTTCACGCGCCGTCTCCTGAGCGCCGATCGTTCCACGCGCCGTCTCCGAGCTCCGATCGGCCCACGCGCCGTCTCCTAAGCCACGATCGGTCCAAGCGCCTTCTCCTAAGCCCCGATCGGTCCAGGCGCCGTCTCCGAGCGCGGATCGGTTCACGCGCCGTCACCTGAGCCCCGATCGCTCCACGCACCGTTTTCTGAGCACCGTTTGGTCCACGCGTCGTCTTCAAAGCCCCGATGCCTCCACGCGCCGCCTCCGGAGCCCCGATCGATCCTCGCGAATCTCCTGAGCTCCGGTCGGTCGACGCGCCGTCTCCTCAGCCCCGATCCGTCCACGCGTCGTCTCCTAAGCCCCGATTCGTCGACGCGTCGTCTCCTGAGCCCCGATCAATTGACGTGTGTTCTCCTGAGCCCCGATCGCTCCTCGCGCCGTCTCCTGAACCCCGCTCGGTCCATGCGTCGTCTTCTTAGCCCGGATGCCTCCACGCGCCGTCTCCGAGCCACGATCGGTCCAGGCGCCGCTTCCTGCGCCCCGATGCCTCCACACGCCGTCTCCGAGCCACGATCGGTCTAGGCGCCACTTCCTGAGCCCGGATCGGTCCAGGCGCCGCTTCCTGAGCCCCGATCGGTCCACGCGGCGTTTCCTAAGCCCCAATCGGTCCACGCGCCGTCTCCTAAGCCCCGATCGCTCCAAGCGGCGTCTCCGAGCCTCGATCGGTCCACGCGCCGTCGCCGAGCCCCGATCGGTCCAGGCGTATCCTCCTGAGCGCCGGTCGGTCCGCGCGCCGTCTCCTGAGCCCCGATCGGTCGACGCGTCGTTTTCTGAGCCCCGATCGATCCACGCGTCGTCTCCTGAGCCACGATCGCTCCACGCGCCGATTTCTGAGCCCCGATCAATTGACGCGTCTTCTCCTGAGCCCCGATCTTTCCTCGCGCCGTCTCCTGAGCCCCGCTCGGTCCCTGCGCCGTCTTCTTAGCCCCGATGCCTCCACGCGCCGTCTCCGAGCCACGATCGGTCTATGCGTCGCTTCCTGATCCCCGATCGGGCCTCGCGCCGTCTCCTAAGCCCCAATCGGTCCACGCGCTGTCTCCTAAGCCCCGATCGATCCACGCGCCGTCTGCGAGCACCGATCTGTTCACGCGCCGTCTCCTTTGCTCCGATCGTTCCACGCGCCGTCTCCGAGGCCCGATCGGTCCACGCATCGTCTCCTAAGCCCCGATCGGTTAACGCGCCGTCTCCGAGCCCCGATTGGTCCACACGCCGTCTCCGAGCCCCGATCGGTCCGCATGCCGCATTGTAAGTGACGGTCCATCCACGCGCCGTCTCCTGAGCCCCGGTCGTTCCACGCGCCGTCGCCGAACCCCAATTGGTCCACGCGCAACCTCCTAAGCCCCAGTCGGTACACGCGCTGTCTCCGAGCCCCGATCGGTCCACGCGCCGTATTCTGAGCCCCGATCGTTCCACGCGCCGCCTCCTAAGCCCCGATCGGTCCAGGCTTCGTCTCCTAAGCCCCGACCGGTCGACGCGTCGCCTCCCGAGCCCCGGTCGGTTAACGCGCCGTCTCCAAGCCCCGATCGGTCCACGCGCAACCGCCTGAGCCCCAGTCGGTCCACGCGCTGTCTCCGAGCCCCGATCGGTGCAGGCGCCGCTTCCTGAGCCCGGATCGGTCCACGCGTCGTCCCCTAATCCCCGATCCGTAAACTTGTCGTGTCTGAGCCTCGATCGGTCCACGCGCCGTCGCCCAGCGCCGATCGGTCCGCGCGCCGTCTCCTGAGCCCCGATCCGTCCACGCGCAACCTCCTGAGCCCCAGTCGGTCCACGCGCCATCTCCTGAGCCCCGATCGGTCCACTTATCGTCTTCTAAGCCCCGATACGTCCACACGTCGTCTCTGATCCCCGATCGGTCCGCGTGCCGCATTCTAAGCCGCGGTCCGTCCATGCGCAGTCTCCGATCACCGATCGGTCCACGCGCCGTCTCGTGAGCCCCGATCGGTCCACGCGCCGTTTCCGAGCCCTGATCGGTCCATGCGTCGTCTTCGAAGCCCCGATGGCTCCACGCGCCGTCTCCGTGCCCCGATCGGTGCAGGCGCCGCTTCCTGAGCCCCGATCGGTCCACGCGTCATCTCCTAAGCCCCGATCGGTTCACGCGCCGTCTCCGGGGCCCCGGTAGATCCACGCGAGTCTCCTAAGCCTCGATCGTTCCACACGCCGCCTCCTAAGCTCCGATCTGTCCAGGCGTCGTCTCCTAAGCCCCGACCGGTCCACGCGCCGTCTCCTGAGCCCCGTTCGGCCCACGCGCCGTCTCCTAGCCCCGATCGGTTCACGCATCGTCTCCTAAGCCCCGATCGGTTAACGCGCGGCCTCCTGAGCCCCGATCGGTCGACGCGCCGTCACCGAGCCGCGATCAATCCACGCGCGGCCTCCTGAGCCCCGGCTGGTTTACGCACCGTCTCCTGATCCCCATCGGTCCACGCGGCGCCTCCGGAGCCCCGATCGATCCACACGAGTCTCCTGAGCCCCGGTCGGTCCGCGCGCCGTCACCTGAGCCCCGATCGGTCCACGCATCGTCTCCTGAGCCCCGATCCCTCCACACGCCGCTTCTAGAGCCCCGATCGGTGCACGCGTCGTCTCCTGATCTCCGATCGATCTACGCGCCGTCTCCTAAGCCCCGATCGGTCCACGCGCCTTCTCCTAAGCCCCGATCGGTCCAGGCACCGCTTCCTGAGCCCCGATCGGTCCACGCGCCGTCTCCGAGCGCCGATAAGTTCAAGCGCCGTCTCCTGAGCCCCGATCGTTCCACGCGGCGTCTCCGAGCCCCGATCGATCCACGCGCCGTCTCCTGAGCCCCGATCGGTCGACGCGCCTTCTCCTAAGCCCCGATCGGTCCAGGCACCGCTTCCTAAGCCCCTATCGGTCAACGCGCCGTCTCCGAGCGCCGATCGGTTCACGCGCCGTCTCCTGAGCCCCGATCGCTCCACGCGCCGTCTCCGAGCCACGATCAGTCCAGGCGCTGCTTCCTGAGCCCCAATCGGTCCACGCGTTGTCTCCTAAGCCCCGATCGGTCCACGCGCGGCTCCTGAGCCCCCATCGGTCCATGCGCCGTCGCCGAGCCGGGATTGGTCCACGCGCGGGCTCCTGAGCCCCGGTTGGTTCACGCGCCGTATCCGAGCCCCAATCGGTCCACGCGCCGGCTCCTGAGCCCCGATCGGTCCACGCGCCGTCTCCTGAGCCCCGATCGCTCCACGCACCGTTTTCTGAGCACCGTTTGGTCGACGCGTCGTCTTCAAAGCCTCAATGCCTCCACGCGGCGTCTCCGAGCCCCGATCGGTCCGCGCACCGTCTCCTGATCCCCATCGCTCCACGCGGCGTCTCCGGACCCCCGATCGATCCACGCGAGTCTCCTGAGCCCCAGTCCGTCCACGCGCCGTCTCCGAGCCCCCATCGGTCCACGCGTTGTCTCCTAAGCCCCGATCGGTCCACGCGCCGTCTCCGAGCGCCGAGCGGTCCACGCGCCGTCGCCGAACCCCAATTGGTCCACGCGCAACCGCCTGAGTCCCAGTCGGTCCACGCGCTGTCTCCGAGCCCCGATCGGTCCACGCGCCGTCGCCGAGCCATGATCGGTCCACGCGCGGCCTCCTGAGCCCCAATCGGTCCACAGGCCGTCGCCGATCCACGATCGGTACGTGCGCCGTTTCCAGAGCCCTATCGGTCCACGCATCGTCTCCTCATCTCCGATCGGTCCACGCGCCGTCTCCTAAGCCCCGATCGGTCCACGCGCTGTCTCCGAGCGCCGATCGGTTCACGCGCCGTCTCCTGAGCCCCGATCGGTCCACGCGCTGTCTCCGAGCCCCGATCGGTCCACGCGCCGTCGCCGAACCCCAATTGGTCCATGCGCAACCGCCTGAGCCCCAGTCGGTCCACGCGCGGCCTCCTGAGCAAATGGTCGGTTCACGCGCCGTCTCCTGAACCCCGATCGGCCCACGCGCCGTCACCGAACCCCAATTGGTCCAGGCGCCGTCTCCGAACCCCGATCGGTCGACGCGCTGTCTCCGAGCCCCGATCGGTCCACGCGCCGTCTTCGAGCCCCGATCGGTCCACTCATCGTCTCCTAAGCCCCAATCGGTTAACGCGCCGTCTCCTGAGACCCGATCGTTCCACGCGCCGTCTCCGAGCCCCGATCGGTCCCTGCGCCGTCTCCTGAGCCCCAATAGGTCCACTCGCTGTCTCCTGAGCCCCAATAGGTCTACTCGCTGTCTCCTGAGCCCCGATAGGTACACGCGTCGTTTCCTACGCCCCGATCAGTCCACGCGCCGTCTCCGAACCCCGAGCGGTCGACGCGCCGTCTCCGAGGCCCGATCGGTCCACGCGCCGTCGCCGAACCCCAATTGGTCCACGCGCAACCGCCTGAGCCCCAGTCGGTCCACGCGCCGTTTCCTGAGCCCCGATCGGTCCACGCGCCGTCTCCTGAGCCCCGATCGATCTACGCGTCGTCTCCTAAGCCCCGATTGGTGGACGAGCCGTCTCCCAACCACGATCGGTTCACGCGCCGTCTCCTAAGCCCTCATCTGTCTACGACCCGTCTCCGGGCCCCGATCGATGCACGCGCCGTCTCCTAAGCCCCGATCGATCCACGCGCCGTCGCCGAACCCCAATTGGTCCACGCGCAACCGCCTGAGCCCCTGTCGGTCCACGCACTGTCTCCGAGCCCCGATCGGTCCACGCGCCGTCTTCGAGGCCGATCGGTCCACGCAACGTCTCCTAAGCCCCAATCGGTTAACGCGCCGTCTCCTGAGCCCCGATCGTTCTACGCGCCGTCTCCGAGCCCCGATCCGTCCACGCGCTGTCTCCGAGCCCCGATGGGTCCACGCATCGTCTCCTAAGCCCCGCTCGGTTAACGCGTCGTTTCGGAGCCCCGATCGGTCTACGCGCCATCTCCTGAGCCCCGATCGGTCCACGCGTCGTCGCCTCAGCCCCGATCGTTCCACGCGCCGTCTCAGAGCGCCGATCATTTCACGCGCCGTCTCCTGAGCCCCGATCGTTCCACGCGCCATCTCCGAGCCCCGATCCGTCCACGCGGCGTCTCCTGAGCCCCGATCGGTCCACGCGCCGTCTCCTGAGCCCCGATCGGCCGACGCGTCGTCTCCTAAGCGCCGATCCGTCGACGCATCGTCTCCTGAGCCCCGATCGATCCACGCGTCTTCTCCTGAGCCCCGACCGCTCCACCCGTCGTCTCCGAGCTCCGATCGGTCCAGGTGCCGTTTCCGAGCCCCGATTGGTCCATGCGTCGTCTTCGAAGCCCCGATGCCTCCACGCGCCGTCTCCGAGCCACGATCGGTGCAGGCGCCGCTTCCTGAGCCCCGATCGGTCCACGCGCGGCCTCCTGAGCCCCGATCGGTCCACGCGCCGTCGCCGAGCCGCGATCGGTTCTCGCGCGGCCTCCTGAGCCCCGGTCGGTTCACGCGCCGTATCCGAGCCCCAATCGGGCCACGCGCCGTCTCCTGAGTCCCGATCAGTCCACGCGTCGTCTCCTAAGCCCCAATCGGTCCACGCCCGCCTCCGGAGCCCCGATCGATCCACGCGAATCTCCTGAGCTCCGGTCGGTCGACGCGCCGTCTCCTCAGCCCCGATCGGTCCACGCGTCGTCTCCTAAGCCCCGATTAGTCGACGCGTCGTCTCCTGAGCCCCGATCAATTGACGCGTCTTCTCCTGATCCCCGATCGCTTCTCGTGCCGCCTCCTGAGCCCCAATCGGTCCAGGCGTCGTCTCCGGAGCCCCGATCAATTGACATGTCTTCTCCTGAGCCCCGATTGCTCCTCGCGCCGTCTCCTGAACCCCGCTCAGTCCATGCGTCGTCTTCTTAGCCCGGATGCCTCCACGCGCCGTCTCCAAGCCACGATCGGTCCAGGCGCCGCTTCCTGCGCCCCGATCGGTCCACGCGCCGTCTCCTAAGCCCCAATCGGTCCACACGGCGTCTCCGAGCGCCGATCATGTCACGCGCCGTCTCCTGAGACCCGATCGTTCCACGCGCCGTCTCCGAGCCCCGATCGATCCACGCGCCGCCTCCTGAGCCCCGATCGGTCCACGCGCTGTCTCCTGAGCCCCGATAGGTACACGCGTAGTCTCCTAAGCCCCGATCGGTCCACGCGTCGTCTCCAAGCTCTGATCGGTCCACACGCCGTTTCCTGAGCCCCGATCGGTCCACGCGCCGTCTCCTCAGCCCCAATCGGTCCACGCGTCGGCTCTTAAGACCCGATCCATCGACGCGGCGTCTCCTGAGCCCCGATCGATCCACGCGCCGCCTCCTGAGCCCCGATCGGTCCACGCGCCGTTTCCTGATCCCCGATCGGTCCACACGCCGTCTCTGAGCCCCGATCGGTCCAGGCGTGGCGTCCTGAGCCGTGGTCGGTCCACGCGCCGTTTCCTGAGCCCCGATCGGTCCACACGTCGTCTTCTAAGCCCAGATGCCTCCTTGCGCCGTCTCCCAACCACGATCGGTGCAGGCGCCGCTTCCTGAGCCCCGATCGGTCCACGCGTTTTCTCCTAAGCCCCGATCGGTCCACGCGTCGTCTCCTCAGCCCCGATCGGTCGACGCGTCGTCTCCTGATCCCCGATCGATCCACGCGTCGTCTCCTCAGCCCCGACCGCTCCACGCGCCGTCTCCGAGCGCCGATCGGTGCACGCGCCGTCTCCTGAGCCCCGAACGTCCCACACGCCGCCTCCTAAGCCCCGATCGGTCCAGGCGTCGTCTCCTAAGCCCCGACCGGTCCACGCGCCGTCTCCTGAGCCCCGATCGGTCCACGCGCCGTCTCCTAAGCCCCGATCTGTCCACGGGCCGTCTCCGAGCCGCGATCGGTAAAGCCGCCGTCATCAAGCCCCGATCCGTACACTCGCCGTCTCCGAGCCCCGATCAGTTCACGCATCGTCTCCTAAGCCCCGATCGGTTAACGCGCCGTCTCCGATCCGCGATCGGTCCACGCGCCGTCGCCGAGCCATGATCGGTCCACGCGCGGCCTCCTGAGCCCCGGTTGGTTCACGCGCCGTATCCGAGCCCCCATCGGTCCACGCGCCGTCTCCTGAGCCCCGATCGGTCGACGAGTCGTTTCCTGAGCCCCGATCGATCCACGCGTCGTCCCCTGAGCCCCGATCGCTCCACGCGCCGATTTCTGCGCCCCGATCAATTGACGCGTCTTCTCCTGAGCCCCGATCGCTCCTCGCGCCGTCTCCTGAGCCCCGCTCGGTCCATGCGTCGTCTTCTTAGCCCCGATGCCTCCACGCGCCGTCTCCGAGCCACGATCGGTCTAGGCGCCACTTCCTGAGCCCCGATCGGTCCAGACGCCTCTTCCTGAGCACCGATCGGTCCACGCGCCGGCTCCTAAGCCCCAATCGGTCCACGCGCCGTCTCCTAAGCCCCGATCGGTCCAAGCGGCGTCTCCGAGCCCCCATCGGTCCACGTGGCGTTTTCTGAGCACCGTTCGGTCCACGCGTCGTCTTCAAAGCCCCGATGCCTCCACGCGCCGTCTCCGAGCCCCGATCGGTGCAGGCGCCGCTTCCTGAGCCCGGATCGGTCCACGCGTCGTCCCCTAATCCCCGATCCGTAAACTTGTCGTGTCTGAGCCTCGATCGGACCACGCGCCGTCGCCCAGCGCCGATCGGTCCGCGCGCCGTCTCCTGAGCCCCGATCCGTCCATGCGCAACCTCCTGAGCCCCAGTCGGTCCACGCGCCATCTCCTGAGCCTCGATCGGTCCACGCATCGTCTTCTAAGCCCCGATACGTCCACACGTCGTCTCTGATCCCCGATCGGTCCGCGTGCCGCATTCTAAGCCGCGGTCCGTCCATGCGCAGTCTCCGATCACCGATCGGTCCACGCGCCGTCTCCTGAGCCCCGATCGGTCCACGCGCCGTTTCCGAGCCCTGATCGGTCCATGCGTCGTCTTCGAAGCCCCGATGGCTCCACGCGCCGTCTCCGTGCCCCGATCGGTGCAGGCACCGCTTCCTGAGCCCCGATCGGTCCACGCGTCATCTCCTAAGCCCCGATCGGTTCACGCGCCGTCTCCGGGGCCCCGGTAGATCCACGCGAGTCTCCTAAGCCTCGATCGGTCCACGCGCCGTCGCCGAGCCCCGATCGGTCCAGGCGTATCCTCCTGAGCCTCGGTCGGTCCACGCGCCATCTCCGAGCCCCGATCAGTCCACGCATCGTCTCCTAAGCCCCGATCGGTTAACGTGCCGTCTCCGAGCCCCGATGGTTCCACGCGCCGTCTCCGAGCCCTGATCGGTCCACGCGCCGTCTCCTGAGCCCGGATCGGTCCACGCGTCGTCCCCTAATCCCCGATCCGTATACTCGTCGTCTCCGAGCCTCGATCGGTCTACGCGCCGTCGCCGAGCCGCGATCGGTCCACGCGCGGCCTCCTGAGCCCCAATCGGTCCACGCGCCGTCTCCCGAGCCCCGATGAGTCAACGCATCGCTTCCTAAGCCCCATCGGTCCACGCGTCGTCTCCTAACCCCGGACGGTCCACGCGTCGTCTCCTAAGCCCCGATCGGCCCACGCGCCGTCTTCGAGCCCCGATCGGTCCACGCACCATCTCCTGCTGCCCAATCGGTCCACGCGCCGCCTCCGGAGCCCCGATCGATCCATGCGAATCTCCTGAGCTCCGATCGGTCCACGCGCCGTCGCCGATCCACGATCGGTCCGTGCGCCGCTTCCAGAGCCCTATCCGTCCACGCATCGTCACCTGATCTCCGATCGGTCCACGCGCCGTCTCCCAAGCCCCGATCGGTCCACGCGCGGCCTCCGGAGCCCTGATCGGTCCATGCGCCGTCGCCGAGCCGCGATCGGTCCACGCGCGGCCTCCTGAGCCCCAGTTGGTTCACGCGCCGTATCTGAGCCCCCATCGGTCCACGCGCCGTCTCCGAGCCCCGATCGGTTAACGTGCCGTCTCCGAGCCCCAATCGGTCCACGCGCCGTCTCCTGAGCCCCGATGCGTCCACGCGCAGTCGCCGAGCCCCGATCGGTCCACGCGCCGTCTCCTAAGCCCCGATCGGTCCACGCGCGGCCTGCTTAGCCCCGGTCGGTCCACGCGCCGTCTCCGAGCCCCGATCGGTCCACGCATCGTCTCCTAAGCCCCGATCGGTCCACGCGCCTTCTCCTAAGCCCCGATCGATCCACGCGCCGTCTCCGAGCGCCGATCCGTCCACGCGCGGTCTCCTGAGCCCCAGTCGGTAAACGCGCTGTCTCCGAGCCCCGATCGGTCCACGCATCGTCTCCTAAGCCCCGCTCGGTTAACGCGTCGTTTCGGAGCCCCGATCGGTCTACGCGTCGTCTCCTGAGCCCCGATCGGTCCACGCGTCGTCTCCTGAGCCCCGATCGTTCCACGTGCCGTCTCCGAGCGTCGATCGGTCCACGTGCCATCTCCTGAGCCCCGATCGGTCCACGCGTCGTCTCCTAAGCCCCGATCGCTCCTCGCGCCGTCTCCTGAACCCCGCTCGGTCGATGCTCCGTCTTCTTAACCCCGATGCCTCCACGCGCCGTCTCCGAGCCACGATCGGTCCACGCGCCGTCTCCTGAGCCCCGATCATTCCACGCGCCTTCTCCTAAGCCACGATCGGTCCACGCGCCGTCGCCGAGCCATCATCGGTCCACGCGCGGCCTCCTGAGCCCCGATCGGTCCACGCGCCGTCGCCGAGCCGCGATCGGTCCACGCGCGGCCTCCTGAGCCCCGGTCGGTTCACGCGCCGTATTCGAGCCCCAATCGGTCCACGCGCCGTCTCCTGAGCCCCGATCGTTCCACGCGCCGTCTCCGAGCCCCGATCGATCCACGCGAGTCTCCTGAGCCCCAGTCGGTCCGCGCGCCGTCTCCTGAGCCCTGATCGATCCACGCGTCGTCTCCTGAGCCCCGATCGCGCCACACGCCGTTTCCTGAGCCCCGATCGGTCCACGCGTCGTCTTCAACGCCCCGATGCCTCCACGCGCCGTCTCCGAGCCACGATCGGTCCGTGCGCCGCTTCCACAACCCCGATCGGTCCACGCGTCATCTCCTGATCTCCGATCGGTCCACGCGCCGTCTCCTAAGCCCCGATCGGTCCACGCGCCGTCTCCGAGCGCCGATCGGTTGACGCGCCGTCTCCTGAGCCCCGATCGTTCCACGCGCCGTCTCCTGAGCCCCGATCGATCCACGCGAATCTCCTGAGCTCCGGTCGGTCGACGCGCCGTCTCCTCAGCCCCGATCGGTCCACGCGCAACCGCCTGAGCCCCAGTCGGTCCACGCGCTGTCTCCGAGCCCCGATCGGTCCACGCGTCGTCTCCTAAGCCCCAATCGGTTAACGCGCCGTCTCCTGAGCCCCGATCGTTCTACGCGCCGTCTCCGAGCCCCGATGCGTCCACGCGCGGTCTCCTGAGCCCCAGTCGGTACACGCGTCGTCTCCTGAGCCCCGATCGGTCCACGCGTCGTCTCCTGAGCCCCGATCGTTCCACGTGCCGTCTCCGAGCGTCGATCGGTCCACGCGCCGGCTCCTGAGCCCCGATCGGTCCACGCGCCGTCTCCTGAGCCCCGATCGCTCCACGCACCGTTTTCTGAGCACCGTTTGGTCGACGCGTCGTCTTCAAAGCCCCAATGCCTCCACGCGCCGTCTCCGAGCCCCGATCGGTCCACGCGCCGTCTCCTGAGCCTGGATCGGGCCACGCGCCGTCGCCGAACCCCAATTGGTCCACGCGCAACCGCCTGAGCCCCAGTCGGTCCACGCGCTGTCTCCGAGCCCCAATCGTTCCACACGCCGTCTCCGAGCGCCGATCGGTTCACGCGCCGTCTCCTGAGCCCCGATCGTTTCACGCGCCGTCTCCGAGCTCCGATCGGTCCACGCGCCGCCTCCTAAGCCCCGATCGGTCCAAGCGCCTTCTCCTAAGCCCCGATGGGTCCACGCGCCGTCTCCGAGCGCCGATCAGTTCACGCGCCGGCACCTGAGCCCCGATCGTTCCACGCGCCGTCTCCGACCCCCGATCGGTCCACGCGCCGTCTCTTGAGCCCGAATCGTTCCACGCGTCGTCCCCGAATCCCTGATCCGTACACGCGTCGTCTCCGAGCCTCGATCGGTCCACGCGCCGTCGCCGAGACTCGATCGGTCCACGCGCGGCCTCCTGAGCCCCGGTCGGTTCACGCGCCGTCTCCGAGCCCCGATCGATCCACGCGTCGTCTTCTAAGCCCAGATGCCTCCTCGCGCCGTCTCCGAGCCACGATCGGTCCAGGCGCCGCTTTGTGAGCCCGATCGGTCCACGCGCCGTCACCGGAGCCCCGATCGTTCCACGTGCCGTCTCCGAGCCCCGATTGGTGCACGCGCCGTCTCCTGAGCACCGATCGTTCCACACGCCGCCTCCTAAGCTCCGATCTGTCCAGGCGTCGTCTCCTAAGCCCCGACCGGTCCACGCGCCGTCTCCTGAGCCCCGTTCGGCCCACGCGCCGTCTCCTAGCCCCGATCGGTTCACGCATCGTCTCCTAAGCCCCGATCGGTTAACGCGCGGCCTCCTGAGCCCCGATCGGTCGACGCGCCGTCACCGAGCCGCGATCAATCCACGCGCGGCCTCCTGAGCCCCGGTTGGTTTACGCACCGTCTCCTGATCCCCATCGGTCCACGCGGCGCCTCCGGAGCCCCGATCGATCCACACGAGTCTCCTGAGCCCCGGTCGGTCCGCGCGCCGTCACCTGAGCCCCGATCGGTCCACGCATCGTCTCCTGAGCCCCGATCCCTCCACACGCCGCTTCTAGAGCCCCGATCGGTGCACGCGTCGTCTCCTGATCTCCGATCGATCTACGCGCCGTCTCCTAAGCCCCGATCGGTCCACGCGCCTTCTCCTAAGCCCCGATCGGTCCAGGCACCGCTTCCTGAGCCCCGATCGGTCCACGCGCCGTCTCCGAGCGCCGATAAGTTCAAGCGCCGTCTCCTGAGCCCCGATCGTTCCACGCGGCGTCTCCGAGCCCCGATCGATCCACGCGCCGTCTCCTGAGCCCCGATCGGTCGACGCGCCTTCTCCTAAGCCCCGATCGGTCCAGGCACCGCTTCCTAAGCCCCTATCGGTCAACGCGCCGTCTCCGAGCGCCGATCGGTTCACGCGCCGTCTCCTGAGCCCCGATCGCTCCGCGCGCCGTCTCCGAGCGCCGATCCGTCCACGCGCCGTCTCCTGAGCCCGGATCGGTCCACGCGTCATCGCCGAATCCCCGATCCGTACACGCGCCGTCTCCGAGCCACGATCAGTCCAGGCGCTGCTTCCTGAGCCCCAATCGGTCCACGCGTTGTCTCCTAAGCCCCGATCGGTCCACGCGCGGCTCCTGAGCCCCCATCGGCCCACGCGCCGTCGCCGAGCCGGGATTGGTCCACGCGCGGGCTCCTGAGCCCCGGTTGGTTCACGCGCCGTATCCGAGCCCCAATCGGTCCACGCGCCGGCTCCTGAGCCCCGATCGGTCCACGCGCCGTCTCCTGAGCCCCGATCGCTCCACGCACCGTTTTCTGAGCACCGTTTGGTCGACGCGTCGTCTTCAAAGCCCCAATGCCTCCACGCGCCGTCTCCGAGCCCCGATCGGTCCGCGCACCGTCTCCTGATCCCCATCGCTCCACGCGGCGTCTCCGGACCCCCGATCGATCCACGCGAGTCTCCTGAGCCCCAGTCCGTCCACGCGCCGTCTCCGAGCCCCCATCGGTCCACGCGTTGTCTCCTAAGCCCCGATCGGTCCACGCGCCGTCTCCGAACCCCGAGCGGTCGACGCGCCGTCTCCGAGGCCCGATCGGTCCACGCGCCGTCGCCGAACCCCAATTGGTCCACGCGCAACCGCCTGAGCCCCAGTCGGTCCACGCGCCGTTTCCTGAGCCCCGATCGGTCCACGCGCCGTCTCCTGAGCCCCGATCGATCTACGCGTCGTCTCCTAAGCCCCGATTGGTGGACGAGCCGTCTCCCAACCACGATCGGTTCACGCGCCGTCTCCTAAGCCCCCATCTGTCTACGACCCGTCTCCGGGCCCCGATCGATGCACGCGCCGTCTCCTAAGCCCCGATCGATCCACGCGCCGTCGCCGAACCCCAATTGGTCCACGCGCAACCGCCTGAGCCCCAGTCGGTCCACGCACTGTCTCCGAGCCCCGATCGGTCCACGCGCCGTCTTCGAGGCCGATCGGTCCACGCAACGTCTCCTAAGCCCCAATCGGTTAACGCGCCGTCTCCTGAGCCCCGATCGTTCTACGCGCCGTCTCCGAGCCCCGATCCGTCCACGCGCTGTCTCCGAGCCCCGATGGGTCCACGCATCGTCTCCTAAGCCCCGCTCGGTTAACGCGTCGTTTCGGAGCCCCGATCGGTCTACGCGCCATCTCCTGAGCCCCGATCGGTCCACGCGTCGTCTCCTCAGCCCCGATCGTTCCACGCGCCGTCTCAGAGCGCCGATCATTTCACGCGCCGTCTCCTGAGCCCCGATCGTTCCACGCGCCATCTCCGAGCCCCGATCGGTCCACGCGGCGTCTCCTGAGCCCCGATCGGTCCACGCGCCGTCTCCTGAGCCCCGATCGGCCGACGCGTCGTCTCCTAAGCGCCGATCCGTCGACGCATCGTCTCCTGAGCCCCGATCGATCCACGCGTCTTCTCCTGAGCCCCGACCGCTCCACCCGTCGTCTCCGAGCTCCGATCGGTCCAGGTGCCGTTTCCGAGCCCCGATTGGTCCATGCGTCGTCTTCGCAGCCCCGATGCCTCCACGCGCCGTCTCCGAGCCACGATCGGTGCAGGCGCCGCTTCCTGAGCCCCGATCGGTCCACGCGCGGCCTCCTGAGCCCCGATCGGTCCACGCGCCGTCGCCGAGCCGCGATCGGTTCTCGCGCGGCCTCCTGAGCCCCGGTCGGTTCACGCGCCGTATCCGAGCCCCAATCGGGCCACGCGCCGTCTCCTGAGTCCCGATCAGTCCACGCGTCGTCTCCTAAGCCCCAATCGGTCCACGCCCGCCTCCGGAGCCCCGATCGATCCACGCGAATCTCCTGAGCTCCGGTCGGTCGACCCGCCGTCTCCTCAGCCCCGATCGGTCCACGCGTCGTCTCCTAAGCCCCGGTTAGTCGACGCGTCGTCTCCTGAGCCCCGATCAATTGACGCGTCTTCTCCTGATCCCCGATCGCTTCTCGTGCCGCCTCCTGAGCCCCAATCGGTCCAGGCGTCGTCTCCGGAGCCCCGATCAATTGACATGTCTTCTCCTGAGCCCCGATCGCTCCTCGCGCCGTCTCCTGAACCCCGCTCAGTCCATGCGTCGTCTTCTTAGCCCGGAAGCCTCCACGCGCCGTCTCCAAGCCACGATCGGTCCAGGCGCCGCTTCCTGCGCCCCGATCGGTCCACGCGCCGTCTCCTAAGCCCCAATCGGTCCACACGGCGTCTCCGAGCGCCGATCATTTCACGCGCCGTCTGATGAGACCCGATCGTTCCACGCGCCGTCTCCGAGCCCCGATCGATCCACGCGCCGCCTCCTGAGCCCCGATCGGTCCACGCGCTGTCTCCTGAGCCCCGATAGGTACACGCGTAGTCTCCTAAGCCCCGATCGGTCCACGCGTCGTCTCCAAGCTCTGATCGGTCCACACGCCGTTTCCTGAGCCCCGATCGGTCCACGCGCGGTCTCCGAGCCCCGATCGGTCCACGCGTCGTCTCCGAGCCCCGGTCGGTCCACGCGCCGTCTCCGAGCCCCGATCGGTTCACGCATCGTCTCCTAAGCCCCGATCGGTTAACGCGCCGTCTCCGAGTCGCGATTGGTCCACGCGCCATCGCCGAACCCCAATTGGTCCACGCGCAACCGCCTGAGCCCCAGTCGGTCCACGCGTTGTCTCCGAGCTCCAATCGGTCCACGCCCCGTTTCCTGAGCCCCGATCGGTCCATACGTCGTCTTCTAAACCCCGATGCCTCCACGCGCCGTCTCCCAGCCAGATCGGTTCAGGCGCCGCTTCCCGAGCCCCGATCAGTCCACGCGCCGTCTCCTAAGCCCCGACCGGCTCACGCGCCGTCTCCTGTGCCCCGATCGATTCACGTACCGTCTCCTAAGCCCCGATCGGTCCACCCGCCGTCTTCGAGCCCCGATCGGTCCACGCATCGTCTCCTAAGCCCCAATCGGTTAACGCGCCGTCTCCTGAGCCCCGATCGTTCTACGCGCCGTCTCCGAGCCCCGATCCGTCCACGCGCAGTCGCCGAGCCCCGATCGGTTCACGCACGGTCTCCTGGGCCCCAGTCGGTACACGCGCTGTCTCCGAGCCCCGATGGGTCCACGCATCGTCTCCTAAGCCCCGCTCGGTTAACGCGTCGTTTCGGAGCCCCGATCGGTCTACGCGCCATCTCCTGAGACCCGATCGGTCCACGCGTCGTCTCCTGAGCGCCGATCGTTCCACGCGCCGTCTCCGAGCGTCGATCGTTCCACGCGCCGTCCCCGATCCCCGATCGATCCACGCGCCGTCTCCGAGCGCTGATCGGTTCACGCGCGGTCACCCGAGCCCCGTTCGTTCCACACGGCGTCTCCGAGCTCCGATCGGTCCAGGTGCCGTTTCCGAGCCCCGATTGGTCCATGCGTCGTCTTCGAAGCCCCGATGCCTCCACGCGCCGTCTCCGAGCCACGATCGGTGCAGGCGCCGCTTCCTGAGCCCCGATCGGTCCACGCGCTGTCTCCTGAGCCCCGATCCATCCACGCGCAGTCGCCGAGCCGCGATCGGTCCACGCGCGGTCTACTGAGCTCCGGTCGGTCCACACGCCGCGGCGAACCCCAATTGGTCCACGCGCAACCTCTCGAGCCCCAGTCGGTAAACGCGCTGTCTCCGAGCCCCGATCGGTCCACGTATGTTCTCCTAAGCCCCAATTAGTCCACGCGCCGTCTCTTAAGCCCCGATCTGCCCACGGGCCGTCTCCGAGCTCCGATCGGTCCACGCGCCGTCTCCAAACCCCGATCGGTCCACGCGCCGTCTCCTGAGCTCCGAACGGTCCACACACCTTGTCCTGAGCCCCGCTCGGTCCATGCGTCGTCTTCTTAGCCCCGATGCCTCCACGCGCCGTCTCTTAAGCCCCGATCTGCCCACGGACCGAATCCGAGCCCCGATCGGTCCGCGTGACGCATTCTAAGTCACGGTCCGTCCACGCGCCGTCTCCGAGCACCGATCCGTCCACGCGCCGTCTCCTGAGCCCCGATCGGTCCACGCGTCGTCTCCTAAGCCCTGATCGGTTCACGTGTCGTCTCCGAGCCCCGATGTGTCCACGCGCCGCCTCCTGAGCCCCGATCGATCCACGCATCGGCTCCTGAGCCCCGATCGGCCTACGCATCGTCTTCGAGCACCGATCGATCCACGCGCCGTTTCCTGGGCCCCGATCGGTCCAGGCGTCGCCGACGGAGCCCCGATCGGTCTACGCGCCGTCTCATGAACCCCGATCGGACAACGCATCGTCTCCTAAGCCCCGATACGTTCACACGCCGTGTCCGAGTCCCGATCGGTCCACGCGCCGTCTCCGAGACCCGATCGGTCCACGCGTCGTCTCCTAAGCCCCGATCGGTCGACGGGTAGTCTCCTAAGCCCCGATCGGTCGACGCGTCGTCTCCTAATCCCCGTTCGGTCCACGCGCCGTCGCCGAACCCCAATTGGTCCACGCGCCACCTCCTGAGCCCCAGTCGGTCCACGCGCTGTCTCCAAGCACAGATCGGTCCACGCATCGTCTCCTAAACCCCGCTCTGTTAACGCGTCGTCTCCTGCGCTCCGATCGCTCCACGCGCCGTCTCCTGAGCGCCGATCGGTTCACGCGTCGTCTCCGAGCACCGTTCGGTCCACGCGCCGCTTCCTGAGCTCCGATCGGTCCACGCGCCGTCTCCCCACCCCGATCGGTCCACGCGCCGTCTCCTGAGCCCTGATCCGTCCACGCGCGGCGTCGAGCCGCGATCGGTCCACGCGCGGTCTCCTGAGCCCTAATCGGCCCACGCGTCGTCTCCTAAGCCCCGATTAGTCGACGCGTCGTCTCCTGAGCCCCGATCAATTGACATGTCTTCTCCTGAGCCCCGATCGCTCCTCGCGCCGTCTCCTGAACCCCGCTCAGTCCATGCGTCGTCTTCTTAGCCCGGAAGCCTCCACGCGCCGTCTCCAAGCCACGATCGGTCCAGGCGCCGCTTCCTGCGCCCCGATCGGTCCACGCGCCGTCTCCTAAGCCCCAATCGGTCCACACGGCGTCTCCGAGCACCGATCATTTCACGCGCGGTCTCCTGAGACCCGATCGTTCCACGCGCCGTCTCCGAGCCCCGATCGATCCACGCGCCGCCTCCTGAGCCCCGATCGGTCCACGCGCTGTCTCCTGAGCCCCGATAGGTACACGCGTAGTCTCCTAAGCCCCGATCGGTCCACGCGTCGTCTCCAAGCTCTGATCGGTCCACACGCCGTTTCCTGAGCCCCGATCGGTCCACGCGCGGTCTCCGAGCCCCGATCGGTCCACGCGTCGTCTCCGAGCCCCGGTCGGTCCACGCGCCGTCTCCGAGCCCCGATCGGTTCACGCATCGTCTCCTAAGCCCCGATCGGTTAACGCGCCGTCTCCGAGTCGCGATTGGTCCACGCGCCATCGCCGAACCCCAATTGGTCCACGCGCAACCGCCTGAGCCCCAGTCGGTCCACGCGTTGCCTCCGAGCTCCAATCGGTCCACGCCCCGTTTCCTGAGCCCCGATCGGTCCATATGTCGTCTTCTAAACCCCGATGCCTCCACGCGCCGTCTCCCAGCCAGATCGGTTCAGGCGCCGCTTCCCGAGCCCCGATCAGTCCACGCGCCGTCTCCTAAGCCCCGACCGGCTCACGCGCCGTCTCCTGTGCCCCGATCGATTCACGTACCGTCTCCTAAGCCCCGATCGGTCCACCCGTCGTCTCTTAAGCCCCAATCGGTCCACGCGCCATCTCCGAGCGCCGATCATTTCACGCGCTGTCTCCTGAGCCCCGCTCGGTCCACGCGCCGTCACCTGAGCCCCTATCGGTCGACGCGTCGTCTCCTGAGCCCCGATCGCTCCACACGCCGTTTCTTGAGCCACGATCGGTCCACGCGTCGTCTTCAAAGCCCCGATCCGTACACGCGTCGTCTCCGAGCCTCGATCTGTCCACGCGCCGTCGCCGAGCCCTGATCGGTCCACGCGCCGTCTCCGAGCCCCGATCGGTCCGTGCGCCGCTTTCACAGCCCCGATCGGTCCACGCGTCATCCCCTGATCTCCGATCGGTCCACGCGCCGTCTGCAAAGCCCCGATCGGTCCACCCGCCGTCTTCGAGCCCCGATCGGTCCACGCATCGTCTCCTAAGCCCCAATCGGTTAACGCGCCGTCTCCTGAGCCCCGATCGTTCTACGCGCCGTCTCCGAGCCCCGATCCGTCCACGCGCAGTCGCCGAGCCCCGATCGGTTCACGCACGGTCTCCTGGGCCCCAGTCGGTACACGCGCTGTCTCCGAGCCCCGATGGGTCCACGCATCGTCTCCTAAGCCCCGCTCGGTTAACGCGTCGTTTCGGAGCCCCGATCGGTCTACGCGCCATCTCCTGAGACCCGATCGGTCCACGCGTCGTCTCCTGAGCGCCGATCGTTCCACGCGCCGTCTCCGAGCGTCGATCGTTCCACGCGCCGTCCCCGATCCCCGATCGATCCACGCGCCGTCTCCGAGCGCTGATCGGTTCACGCGCGGTCACCCGAGCCCCGTTCGTTCCACACGGCGTCTCCGAGCTCCGATCGGTCCAGGTGCCGTTTCCGAGCCCCGATTGGTCCATGCGTCGTCTTCGAAGCCCCGATGCCTCCACGCGCCGTCTCCGAGCCACGATCGGTGCAGGCGCCGCTTCCTGAGCCCCGATCGGTCCACGCGCTGTCTCCTGAGCCCCGATCCATCCACGCGCAGTCGCCGAGCCGCGATCGGTCCACGCGCGGTCTACTGAGCTCCGGTCGGTCCACACGCCGCGGCGAACCCCAATTGGTCCACGCGCAACCTCTCGAGCCCCAGTCGGTAAACGCGCTGTCTCCGAGCCCCGATCGGTCCACGTATGTTCTCCTAAGCCCCAATTAGTCCACGCGCCGTCTCTTAAGCCCCGATCTGCCCACGGGCCGTCTCCGAGCTCCGATCGGTCCACGCGCCGTCTCCAAACCCCGATCGGTCCACGCGCCGTCTCCTGAGCTCCGAACGGTCCACACCCCTTGTCCTGAGCCCCGCTCGGTCCATGCGTCGTCTTCTTAGCCCCGATGCCTCCACGCGCCGTCTCCTAAGCCCCGATCTGCCCACGGACCGAATCCGAGCCCCGATCGGTCCGCGTGACGCATTCTAAGTCACGGTCCGTCCACGCGCCGTCTCCGAGCACCGATCCGTCCACGCGCCGTCTCCTGAGCCCCGATCGGTCCACGCGTCGTCTCCTAAGCCCTGATCGGTTCACGTGTCGTCTCCGAGCCCCGATGTGTCCACGCGCCGCCTCCTGAGCCCCGATCGATCCACGCATCGGCTCCTGAGCCCCAATCGGCCTACGCATCGTCTTCGAGCACCGATCGATCCACGCGCCGTTTCCTGGGCCCCGATCGGTCCAGGCGTCGCCGACGGAGCCCCGATCGGTCTACGCGCCGTCTCATGAACCCCGATCGGACAACGCATCGTCTCCTAAGCCCCGATACGTTCACACGCCGTGTCCGAGTCCCGATCGGTCCACGCGCCGTCGACGAGCCTCGATCGGTCCACGCGCGGCCTCCTTAGCCCCAATCGGTCCATGCGCCGCCTCCGGAGCCCTGATCGATCCACGCGAATCTCCTGAGCTCCGGTCGGTCCTCGTACCGTCTCCGAGCCCCGATCGGTCCACGTACCGTCTCCGAAGCCCCGATCGGTCCACGCGCCGTCTCCTGAGCCCCGATCGGTCCAGGCGTCGACTCCTAAGCCCCGATCGGTTCACGCGATGTATCCGAGCCCCATTCGGTCCACGCGCCGTCTCCTAAGCTCCAATCGGTCCACGCGCCGACTACAGAGCCCCGATACGTCGACGCGCAGTCGCCGAGCCCCGATTGGTCCACGCGCTGTCTCCTGAGCCCCGATAGGTACACGCGTCGTCTCTTACACCCCGAACGGTCCACGCGTTGTCTCCTAAGCCCCGATCAGTCCACGCGCCGTCTCCAAGCCCCGATGGGTCCACGCACTGTCTCCTGATCCCCATGGGTCCACGAGGCGCCTCCGGAGCCCCGATCGATCCACTCGAGGATCCGGAGCCCCGATCGATCCACGCATCGTCTCCTAAGCCCCAATCGGTTAACGCGCCGTCTCCGAGCCCCAATCGGTCCACGCGCTGTCTCCTGAACCCCGATCGTTCCACGCGCCTTCTCCTAAGCCACGATCGGTCAGCGCCGTCTCCGAGCGCCGATCGGTGTACGCGCCGTCGCACGAGCCGCGATCGGTCCACGCGCGGCCGCCTGAGCCCCGGATGCTTCACGCGCCGTATCCGAGGCCCAATCGGTCCACGCACCGTCTCCTGAGCCCCGATCGCTCCACGCGCCGTCTCCGAGCTCCGATCGGTCCACGCGCCGTCTCGAAGCCTCGATCCGTACACGCGTCGTCTCCGAGCCCCGATCGGTCCACGCGCCATCGCCGAACCCCGATCGGTCCACGCGTCGTCTCCTGAGCCCCGATCAATTGACGCGTCTTCTCCTGAGCCCCGATCGATCCACGCGTCTTCTCCTGAGCCCCGACCGCTCCACGCGTCGTCTCCGAGCTCCGATCGGTCCACGCGCCGTTTCCGAGCCCCGATCGGTCCATGCGTCATCTTCTTAGCCCCGATGCCTCCACGCGCCGTCTCCTAAGCCCCGATCTGCCCACGCGCCGTCTCCGAGCCACGATCGGTGCAGGCGCCGCTTTCTGAGCCCCGATCGGTCCACGCGCTGTCTCCTGAGCCCCGATCCATCCACGCGCAACCTCTCGACCCCCAGTCGGTAAACGCGCTGTCTCCGATCCCCGATCGGTCCAAGCGCCGTCTCCAAGCATCGATCCGTACACGCGTCGTCTCCGAGCCCCGATCGCTCCACGCGCCATCGCCGAACCCCGATCGGTCGACGCGCCGTCTCCTGAGCTCCGAACGGTCCACACCCCTTGTCCTGAGCCCCGATCGGTCGACGCGTCGTATCCTAAGCCCCGACCGGTTCACGCGCCGTCTCCTGTGCACCGATCGAATCACGGGCCGTCCCCTAAGCCGCGATCGGTCCACACGTCGCCTCCTAAGCCCCAATCGGTCGACGCGTCGTCTCCTAAGCCCCGATCCGTCGCCGCGTCGTCTCCTGAGCCCCGATCAATTGACGCGTCTTCTCCTGAGCCCCGATCGCTCCTCACGCCGTCTCCTGAGCCCCGCTCGGTCCATGCGTCGTCTTCTTAGCCCCGATGCCACCACGCGCCGTATCCTAAGCCCCGATCTGCCCACGGGCCGTTTCCGAGCTCCGATCGGTCCACGCGCCGTCTCCAAGCCTCGATCCGTACACGCGCCGTCTCCGAGCCCCGATCGGTCCACGCGTCATCTCCTGCACTCCGATCGCTCCACGCGCCGTCTCCTGAGCGCCGATCGGTCCACGCGCCGTCTCCGAGCACCGTTCGGTCCACGCGCCGTTTCCTGAGCCCTGATCGGTCCATCCGTCGTCTCCTAAGCCCCGAACCGTCGCCGCGTCGTCTCCTGAGCCCCGATCAATTGACGCGTCTTCTCCTGAGCCCCGATCGCTCCTCGCGCCGTTTCCTGAGCCCCGCTCGGTCTATGCGTCGTGTTCTTAGCCCCGATGCCTCCACGCGCCGTCTCCGAGCCACGATAGGTCCAGGCGCCGCTTCCTGAGCCCCGATCGATCCACGCGCCGTCTCGTAAGCCACAATCGGTCCACGCGCCGTCTCAGAGCGCCGATCATTTCACGCGCCGTCTCCTGAGCCCTGATCGTTCCACGCGCCGTCTCCGAGCCCCGATCGGTCCACGCGGCGTCTCCTGAGCCCCGATCGGTTCACGCATCGGCTCCTAAGCCCCGATACGTCCACACGCCGTATCCGAGCCCCGATCGATCCGCGTGACGCATTCTAAGCCACGGTCCGTCCACGCGCCGTCTCCGAGCACCGATCGGTCCACGCGCCGTCTCCTGAGGCCCGATCGGTCCACGCGTCGTCTCCTAAGCCCCGATCGGTTACCGCGCCGTCTCCGAGCCCCAATCGGTCCAAGCGTCGTCTCCGAGCCCCGATCCGTCCACGCGCCGTCGCCGAGCCATGATCGGTCCACGCCAGGCTCCTGAGCCCCGGTCGGTCCGCGCGCCGTCTCCTGAGCCCCGATCGGTCCACGCGCCGTCTCCTAAGCCCCGATCGTTTCACGCGCCTTCCTCGAGCCCCGATCGGTCCACGCGCCGTCTCCTGAGCCCGGATCGGTCCACGCGTCGGCTCGTAAGTCCCGATCGGTCCACGCGTCGTCTCCTACGCCCCGATCCGTCGACGCGTCGTCTCCTGAGCCCCGATCGATCCACGCGTCTTCTCCTGAGCCCCGATCGCTCCACGCGCCATCGCCGAACCTCGATCGGTCGACGCGCCGTCTCCTGAGCTCCGAACGGTCCACACCCCTTGTCCTGAGCCCCGATCGGTCGACGCGTCGTCTCCTAAGCCCCGACCGGTTCACGCGCCGTCTCCTGTGCACCGATCGAATCACGGGCCGTCTCCTAAGCCCCGATCGGTCCACACGTCGCCTCCTAAGCCCCAATCGGTCAACGCGTCGTCTCCTAAGCCCCGATCCGTCGCCGCGTCGTCTCCTGAGCCCCGATCAATTGACGCGTCTTCTCCTGAGCCCCGATCGCTCCTCGCGCCGTCTCCTGAGCCCCGCTCGGTCCATGCGTCGTCTTCTTAGCCCCGATGCCACCACGCGCCGTATCCTAAGCCCCGATCTGCCCACGGGCCGTTTCCGAGCTCCGATCGGTCCACGCGCCGTCTCCAAGCCTCGATCCGTACACGCGCCGTCTCCAAGCCCCGATCGGTCCACGTGTCGTCTCCTAAGCCCCGATCGGTCGACGGGTCGTCTCCTAAGCCCCGATCGGTCGACGCGTCGTCTCCTAATCCCCGGTCGGTCCACGCGCCGTCGCCGAACCCCAATTGGTCCACGCGCCACCTCCTGAGCCCCAGTCGGTCCACGCGCTCTCTCCGAGCACCGAGCGGTCTACGCATCGTCTCCTAAACCCCGCTCTGTTAACGCGTCGTCTCCTGAGCCCCGATCGCTCCACGCGCCGTCTCCTGAGCGCCGATCGGTCCACGCGTCGTCTCCGAGCACCGTTCGGTCCACGCGCCGTTTCGTGGGCCCCGATCGGTCCATCCGTCGTCTTTTAAGCCCCGATACCTCCACGCGCCGTCTCCGAGCCACGATCGGTCCAGGCGTGGCCTCCTGAGCATCGGTCGGTCCACACGCCGTTTCGTGAGCCCCGATCGGTGCACGCGTCGTCTTCTAAGCTCAGATGCCTCCTTGCGCCGTCTCCCAACCACGATCGGTGCAGGCGCCGCTTCCTGAGCCCCGATCGGTCCACGCGTTTTCTCCTAAGCCCCGATCGGTCCACGCGTCGTCTCCTCAGCCCCGATCGGCCGACGCGTCGTCTCCGAGCGCCGATTGGTGCACGCGCCGTCTCCTGAACCCCGATCGTTCCACACGCCGCCTCCTAAGCCCCGATCGGTCTAGGCGTCGTCTCCTAAGCCCCGACCGGTCCAGGCGCCGTCTCCTGAGCCCCGATCGTTCCACGCGCCGTCTCCGAGCCCGGTTCGGTCCACGCGCCGTCTCCTCAGCCCCGATCGGTCCACGCGTTGGCTCCTAAGCCTCGATAGGTCCACGCGCGGCCTCCTTAGCCCCGGTCGGTCCACGCGCCGTCTCCGAGCCCCGATCGGTCCACGCATCGTCACCTAAGATCCGATCGGTTAACGCACCGTCTCCCCGCCCCGATCGGTCCACGCGCCGTCTCCTGAGCCCCGATACGTCCACGCGCAGTCGCCGAGCACCGATCAGTCCACGCGCGGCCTCCTGAGCCCCGGTCGGTTCACGCGCCGTCTCCCCGCCGCGATCGGACCACGCGCCATCTCCTGAGCCCTGATCCGTCCACGCGCGGCGTCAAGCCGCGATCGGTCCACGCGCGGCCTCCTGAGCCCCAATCGGTCCACGCGTCGTCTCTTAAGCTCCGATCGGTCCGTGCGCCGTCTCCGAGCCCCGATCGGTCGACGCACCATCTCATGCTCCCCAATCGGTCCATGCGCCGCCTCCGGAGCCCTGATCGATCCACGCGAATCGCCTGAGCTCCGGTCGGTCCTCGTACCGTCTCCGAGCCCCGATCGCTCCACGCGCCGTCTCCTGAGCGCCGATCCGTCCACGCGCCGTCTCCTGAGCCCCGATCGGTCCACGCGTCGTCTCCTAAGCCCCGATCGGTTCACGCGCCGTATCCGAGGCCCAATCGGTCCACGCGCCGTCTCCTAAGCTCCAATCGGTCCACGCGCCGTCTCCTGAGCCCCGATACGTCGACGCGCAGTCGCCGAGCCCCGATCGTTCCACGCGCTATCTCCTGAGCCCCGATAGGTACACGCGTCGTCTCCTACACCCCGAACGGTCCACGCGTCGTCTCCTAAGCCGCGATCAGTCCACGCGCAGTCTCCGAGCCCCGATGGGTCCACGCACTGTCTCCTGATCCCCATGGGTCCACGCCGCGCCTCCGGAGCCCCGATCGATCCACGCGAGGATCCTGAGCCCCGATCGATCCACGCATCGTCTCCTAAGCCCCAATCGGTTAGCGCGCCGTCTCCGAGCCCCAATCGGTACACGCGCCGTCTCCTGAACCCCGATCGTTCCACGCGCCTTCTCGTAAGCCACGATCGGTCAGCGCAGTCGCCGAGTCCCGATCGTTCCACGCGCTATCTCCTGAGCCCCGATAGGTACACGCGTCGTCTCCTACACCCCGAACGGTCCACGCGTCGTCTCCTAAGCCGCGATCAGTCCACGCGCAGTCTCCGAGTCCCGATGGGTCCACGCACTGTCTCCTGATCCCCATGGGTCCACGCCGCGCCTCCGGAGCCCCGATCGATCCACGCGAGGATCCTGAGCCCCGATCGATCCACGCATCGTCTCCTAAGCCCCAATCGGTTAGCGCGCCGTCTCCGAGCCCCAATCGGTACACGCGCCGTCTCCTGAACCCCGATCGTTCCACGCGCCTTCTCCTAAGCCACGATCGGTCAGCGCCGTCTCCGAGCGCTGATCGGTGCACGCGCCGTCGCACGAGCCGCGATCGGTCCACGCGCGGCCTCCTGAGCCCCAATCGGTCCACGCGTCGTATCCTAAGCCCCGATCAGTCCGTGCGCCGTCTCCGAGCCCCGATCGGTCCACGTATCATGTCATGCTTCCCAATCGGTCCACGCGCCGCCTCCGGAGCCCCGATCGATCCACGCGAATCTCCTGAGCTCCGGTCGGTCCACGTACCGTCTCCGAAGCCCCGATCGGTCCACGCGTCGTCTCCTAAGCCCCGATCCGTCGCCGTGTCGTCTCCTGAGCCCCGATCAATTGACGCGTCTTCTCCTGAGTCCCGATCGCTCCTCGCGCCGTCTCCTGAGCCCCGCTCGGTCCATGCGTCGTGTTCTTAGCCCCGATGCCTCCACGCGCCGTCTCCGAGTCACGATAGGTCCAGGCGCCGCTTCCTGAGCCCCGATCGATCCACGCGCCGTCTCGTAGGCCACAATCGGTCCACGCGCCGTCTCAGAGCGCCGATCATTTCACGCACCGTCTCCTGAGCCCCGATCGTTCCACGCGCCGTCTCCGAGCCCCAATCGGTCCACGCGGCGTCTCCTGAACCCCGATCGGTTTACGCATCGTCTCCTAAGCCCCGATACGTCCACACGCCGTATTCGAGCCCCGATCGGTCCGCGTGACGCATTCTAAGCCACGGTCCGTCCACGCGCCGTCTCCGAGCGCCGATCGGTTCACGCGCCGTCTCCTGAGCCCCGATCGTTCCACGCGCCGTCTCCGAGACCCGATCCGTCCACGCGCCGTCTCCTGAGCCCGGATCGGTCCACGCGTCATCGCCGAATCCCCGATCCGTACACGCGCCGTCTCCGAGCCCCGAACGGTTCACGCACCGTCTCCTGATCCCAATCGGTCCACGCGGCGCCTCCGGAGCCCCGATCGATCCACGCGAGTCTCCTGAGCCCCAGTCGGTCCGCGCGCCGTCTCCTGAGCCCTGATTGGTCGACGCGTCGTCTCCTGAGCCCTGATCGATCCACGCGTCGTTTCCTGAGCTCCGATCGCGCCACGCGCCGTCTCCTGAGCCCCGATCATTCCACGCGATGTCTCCGAGCCCCGATCGGTCCACCAGCTGTTTTCTGAGCACCGTTCGGTCCACGCGTCGTCTTCAAAGCCCCGATGCCTCCACGCGCCGTCTCCGAGCCACGATCGGTCCGTGCGCCGCTTCCAAATCCCTATCAGTCCAGGCGTCCTCTCCTGATCTCCGATCGGTCCACGCGCCGTCTCCTAAGCCCCGATCGGTGCACGCGCCGTCTCCGAGCGCCGATCGGTTCACGCGCCGTCTCCTGAGCCCCGATCATTCCACGCGATGTCTCCGAGCCCCGATCGGTCCACGCGCCGTCTCCTAAGCCTCGATCGGTGCACGTGCCGTCTCCGAGCACCGATCGATCCACGCGCCGTTTCCTGGGCCCCAATCCGTCCACGCGCGGCCTCCTGAGCCCCGGTCGGTTCACGCGCCGTCTCCCCGCCCCGATCGGTCCACGCGCCGTCTCCTGAGCCCTGATCCGTCCACGCGCGGCGTCGAGCCGCGATCGGTCCACGCGCGGCCTCCTGAGCCCCAATCGGTCCACGCGTCGTATCCTAAGCCCCGATCCGTCGCCGCGTCGTCTCCTGAGCCCCGATCAATTGACGCGTCTTCTCCTGAGCCCCGATCGTTCCTCGCGCCGTTTCCTGAGCCCCGATCGGTTCACGCATGGTCTCCTAAGCCCCGATACGTCTACACGCCGTATCCGAGCCCCGATCGGTCCGCGTGACGCATTCTAAGCCACGGTCCGTCCACGCGCCGTCTCCGAGCCCCGATCGGTCTACGCGCCGTCGCCGAGCCATGTTCGGTCCACGCGCGGCCTCCTGACCCCCATCGGTCCACGCGCCGGCGCCGAGCCGCGATCGGTTCTCGCGCCGTCTCCTAAGCCCCGATCGGTCCACGCGCCGTCTCCGAGCGCCGATAACTTTACGCGCCGTCTCCTGAGCCCCGATCGTTCCACGCGCCGTCTCCGAGCCCCGATCGATCCACGCGCCGTCTCCTGAGCCCAAATCGGTCCACACGCTGTCTCGTGAGCCCCGATAGGTACACGCGTCGTCTCCTACGCCCCGAGCAGTCCACGCGTAGTCTCCTAAGCCCCGCTCGGTTAACGCGTCGTTTCCGAGCCCCGATCGGTCCACGCGTCGTCTCCTGAACCCCAATTAGTCCATGCGCCGTCTCCTAAGCCCCGATCCGTCCACGGGCCGTGTCCGAGCTCCGATCGGTCCACGCGTCGTCTCCGAGCCCTGATCGGTCCACGCGCCATCGCCGAGACCTGATCGGTCCACGCGCCATCGCCGAGCCCCGATCGGTCCACGCGCCGTCTCCTGAGCCCCGATCTGTCCACACCCCCTCTCCTGTGCCCCGATCTGTCGACGCGTCGTCTCCTAAGCCCCGACCGGTGCACGCGCCGTCTCCTAAGCCCTGCTCGGTTAACGCGTCGTTTCCGAGCCCCGATCGGTCCACGCGTCGTCTCCTGAGCCCCAATTAGTCCACGCGCCGTCTCCTAAGCCCTGATCCGTCCACGGGCCGTGTCCGAGCTCCGATCGGTTCACGCGCCGTCTCCAAACCTCGATCCGTACACGTGTCGTCTCCGAGCCCTGATCGGTCCACGCGCCATCGCCGAGCCCCGATCGGTCCGCGCGCCCTCTCCGAGCGCCGATCATTTCACGCGCCGTCTCCTGAGCCCCGATCGGTCCACACCCCGTCTCCTGAGCCCCGATCGGTCCACACCCCTTCTCCTGAGCCCCGGTCGGTCCACGCGCCGTCTCCTGAGCACCGATCGGTCCACGCGCCGTCTCCTGAGCCCCGCTCGGTCCATGCGTCGTCTTCTTAGCCCCGATGCCTCCACGCGTCGTCTCCTAAGCCCCGATCGGTCCACGCGCCGTCTCCGGGCCCCGATCGAACCACGCTAGGCTCCTGAGCCCCGGCCGGTCCGCGCGCCGTCTCCTGAGCCCCGAACGGTCGACGCGTCGTCTCCTGAGCCCCGATCGATCCACGCGCCGTCTCCTAAGCCCCGATCGGTGCAAGCGCCGTCTCCGAGCGCCGATCGGTTCACGCGCCGTCTCCTGAGCCCCGATCATTCCACGCGATGTCTCCGAGCCCCGATCGGTCCACCAGCTGTTTTCTGAGCACCGTTCGGTCCACGCGTCGTCTTCAAAGCCCCGATGCCTCCACGCGCCGTCTCCGAGCCACGATCGGTCCGTGCGACGCTTCCAAATCCCTATCAGTCCAGGCGTCCTCTCCTGATCTCCGATCGGTCCACGCGCCGTCTCCTAAGCCCCGATCGGTGAACGCGCCGTCTCCGAGCGCCGATCGGTTCACGCGCCGTCTCCTGAGCCCCGATCATTCCACGCGATGTCTCCGAGCCCCGATCGGTCCACGCGCCGTCTCCTAAGCCCCGATCGGTGCACGTGCCGTCTCCTGAGCCCGGATCGGTCCACCCGTCGTCCTCGAATCCCCGATCCGCACACGCGTCGTCTCCGAGCCTCGATCGGTCCACGCGTCGTCTCCTAAGCCCCGACCGGTCCACGCGCCGTCTCCTGAGCCCCGATCGTTCCACGCGCCGTCTCCTAAGCCGCGATCCGTCCACGGGCCGTCTCCGAGCTGCTATCGCTAAACGCGCCGTCACCAAGCCCTGATCCGTACACGCGTCGTCTCCGAGCCCCGATCGGTCCACGCGCCGTCGCCGAGCCTCGATCGGTCCACGCGCGGCCTCCTGAGCCCCGATCGGTTCACGCGCCGGCTCCGAGCCCGATCGGTCCACGCATCGTCTCCTAAGCCCCGATCGGTTAACGTGCCGTCTCCGAGCCCCGATCGGTCCACGCGCCGTCGCGGAACCCCAATTGGTCCACGCGCAACCGCCTGAGCCCCAGTCGGTCCACGCGCCGTTTCCTGAGCCCCGATCGGTCCACGCACCGTCTCCTGCGCCCCGATCGGTCTACGCGTCGTCTCCTAAGCCCCGATTGGTGGACCTGCCGTCTCCCAGCCACGATCGGTCCACGCGCCGTCTGCAAAGCCCCAATCTGTCCACGACCCGTCTCCGGGCCCCGATCGGTGCACGCGCCGTCTCCTAAGTCCCGATCGATCCACGCGCCGTCGCCGAACCCCAATTGGTCCACGCGCAATCGCCTGAGCCCCAGTCGGTCCACGCGCTGTCTCCGAACCCCGATCGGTCCACCCGCCGTCTTCGAGCCCCGATCGGTCCGCGCATCGTCTCCTAAGCCCCAATCGGTTACCGCGCCTTCTCCTGAGCCTCGATCGTTCCACGCGCCGTCTCCGAGCCCCGATCGGTCCACGCACCGTGTCCTGATCCCCATCGGTCCACGCGGCGCCTCCGGAGTCCCGATCGATCCACGCGAGGCTTCTGAGCCCCGGTCGGTCCGCGCGCCGTCTCCGGAGCCCCGATCGGTCGACGCGTCGTCTCCTGAGCCCCGATCGATCCACGCGTCGTCTCCTGAGCCCCGATCGCTCCAGGCGCCGTTTTCTGAGCACCGTTCGGTCCACGCGTCGTCTTCAAAGCCCCGATGCCTCCACGCGCCGTCTCCGAGCCACGATCGGTTCGTGCGCCGCTTCCAGAGCCCTATCGGTCCACGCGTCCTCTCCTGATCTCCTATTGGTCTACGCGCCATCTCCTAAGCCCCGATCGGTCCACGTGCCGTCTCCGAGCGCCGATCGGTTCACGCGCCGTCTCCTGAGCCCCGATCACTCCACGCGCCGTCTCCGAGCCCCGGTCGGTCCACGCGCCGTCGCCGAGCCATGATCGGTCCACGCGCGGCCTCCTGAGCCCCGGTCGCGGCTTGCGCCGTATCCAAGCCCCAATCGATCCACGCGCCGTCTCCGGAACCCCGATCGGTTCACGCGCCGGTTCCGAGCCCGATCGGTCCACGCATCGTCTCCTAAGCCCCGATCGATTAACGTGCCGTCTCCGGGCCCCGATCGGTCCACGCGCCTTCTCCTGAGCCCCGGTCGGTTCACGCGCCGTCTCCGAGCCCCGATCGATCCACACGTCGTCTTGTAAACCCAGATGCCTCCTCGCATCATCTCCTAAGCCCCGATCGGTTAACGCGCCGTCTCCGAGCCCCCGTCGGTCCACGCCCCGTCGCCGAACCCCAATTGGTCCACGCGCAACCTCCTGAGCCCCAGTCGGTCCACGCGCGGCCTCCTGAGCCATGCTCGGTCCACGCGCCGTCTCCTGAGCCCCGATCGGTCAACGCGCCGTTCCCTAAGCTCCGATCCATCGACGCGCAGTCTCCTGAGCCCCGATCGGTCCACGCGCCGTCTTCGAGCGCCGATCGGTCCACGCAACGTCTCCTAAGCCCCAATCGGTTCACGCGCCGTCTCCTGAGCCCCGATCGTTCTACGCGCCGTCTCCGAGCCCCGATCCGTCCACGCGCAGTCGCCGAGCCCCGATCGGTTCACGCACGGTCTCCTGAGCCCCAGTCGGTACACGCTCTGTCTCCGAGCCCCGATCGGTCCACGCATCGTCTTCTAAGCCCCGATCGGTCCACGCGTCGTCTCCTAAGCCCCGATCGGTCCACGCGCCGTCTCCGAGCGCCGATAACTTTACGCGCCGTCTCCTGAGCCCCGATCGTTCGACGCGCCGTCTCCGAGCCCCGATCGATCCACGCGCCGTCTCCGAGCCTCGGTCGGTCCACGTATCGTCTCCTAAGCCCCGATCGGTCCACACGCCGTCTCCGAGCCCCGATGGGTCCACGCGTCGCCTCCTGAGCCCCGGTCGGTCCACGCGCCGTCTCCTGAGCCCCGATCGGTCCACGCGTCGTCTTCTAAGCCCCGATCGGTCCACGCGTCGTCTCCTAAGCCCCGATCGGTCCACGCGCCGTCTCCGAGCGCCGATAACTTTACGCGCCGTCTCCTGAGCCCCGATCGTTCGACGCGCCGTCTCCGAGCCCCGATCGATCCACGCGCCGTCTCCTGAGGCCAAATCGGTCCACACGTTGTCTCGTGAGCCCCGATAGGTACACGCGTCGTCCCCTACGCCCCGATCGGTCCACGCGTAGTCTCCTAAGCCCCGCTCGGTTAACGCGTCGTTTCCGAGCCCCGATCGGTCCACGCGTCGTCTCCTGAGCCCCAATTAGTCCATGCGCCGTCTCCTAAGCCCCGATCCGTCCACGGGCCGTGTCCGAGCTCCGATCGGTCCACGCGTCGTCTCCGAGCCCTGATCGGTCCACGCGCCATCGCCGAGACCCGATCGGTCCACACCCCTTCTCCTGAGCCCCGATCTGTCGACGCGTCGTCTCCTAAGCCCCGACCGGGGCACGCGCCGTCTCCTGTGCCCCGATCGATTCACGTGCCGTCTCCTAAGCCCCGATCGGTTCACCCGTCGTCTCTTAAGCCCCAATCGGTCCACGCGCCCTCTCCGAGCGCCGATCATTTCACGCGCCGTCTTCTGAGCCCCGGTCGGTCCGCGCGCCGTCACCTGAGCCACGATCGGTCGACGCGTCGTCTTCTGAGCCTCGATCGGTCCACGCGCCGTCTCCGAGCGCCGATCGGGTCACGCGCCGTCTCCTGAGCCCCGATCGTTCCACGCGCCGTCTCCGAGCTCTGATCGGCCCACGCGCCGTCTCCTAAGCCCCGATCGGTCCAAGCGCCTTCTCCTAAGCCCCGATCGGTCCACGCGCCGTCTACGAGCCCCGATCGGTCCACGCGCCGTCTCCTCAGCCCGGATCGTTCCACGCGTCGTCCCCGAATCCCCGATTCGTACACGCGTCATCTCCGAGCCACGATCGGTCCGTGCGCCGCTTCCAGAGCCCCGATCGGTCCACGCGTCATCTCCCGATCTCCGGTCGGTCGACGCGCCGTCTCCTACGCCCCGATCGGTCCACGCGCCGTCGCCCGAGCCCCGATCGGTCCACGCGCCGTCTCCTGAGCCCCGAGACGTCCACGCGCAGTCGCCGAGCCCTGATCGGTCCACGCGCTGTCTCCTGAGCCCCGATAGGTACACGCGTCGTCGCCTACACCCCAATCGGTCCACGCGCCGTCTCCGAGCCCCGATCGGTCCACGCACTGTCTCCTGATCCCCATGGGTCCACGCGGCGCCTCCGGGGCCCCGATCGATCCACGCGAGGCTCCTAAGCCCCGATCGGTCCACGTGCCGTCTCCTGAGCCCCGATCGTTACACGCGCCGTCTCCGAGCCCCGATCAGTCCACGCGCCGTCTCCGATCCCCGATGGGTCCACGCGTCGCCTCCTGAGCCCCGGTCGGTTCACGCGCCGTCTCCTGAGCCCCGATCGTTCCACGCATCGTCTCCGAACCCCGATGGGTCTACGCGTCGGCTCCTAAGCCCCGATCAGTCCACGCGCCGTCTCCGAGCCCCGATCGGTCCACGCGTCGTCTCCTAAGACCCGATCGGTCCACGTATCGTCTCCTAAGCCCCGATCGGTCCACACGCCGTCTCCGAGCCCCGATGGGTCCACGCGTCGCCTCCTGAGCCCCGGTCGGTCCACGCGCCGTCTCCTGAGCCCCGATCGGTCCACGCGTCGTCTTCTAAGCCCCGATCGGTCCACGCGTCGTCTCCTAAGCCCCGATCGGTCCACGCGCCGTCTCCAAGCGCCGATAACTTTACGCGCCGTCTCCTGAGCCCCGATCGGTCCACGCGTAGTCTCCTAAGCCCCGCTCGGTTAACGCGTCGTCTCCGAGCCCCGATGGGTCCACGCGTCGCCTCCTGAGCCCCGGTCGGTCCACGCGCCGTCTCCTAAACCCCGATCGGTCCACGTGTCGTCTTCTAAGCCCCGATCGGTCCACGCGTAGTCTCCTAAGCCCCGCTCGATTAACGCGTCGTTTCCGAGCTCCGATCGGTCCACGCGTTGTCTCCTGAGCCCCAATGAGTCCATGCGCCGTCTCCTAAGCCCCGATCCGTCCACGGGCCGTCTCGGAGCCCCGATCGGTCCACGCGTCGTCTCCTAAGACCCGATCGGTCCACGTATCGTCTCCTAAGCCGCGATCGGTCCACACGCCGTCTCCGAGCCCCGATGGGTCCACGCGTCGCCTCCTGAGCCCCGGTCGGTCCACGCGCCGTCTCCTAAACCCCGATCGGTCCACGCGTCGTCTTCTAAGCCCCGATCGATCCACGCGTCGTCTCCTAAGCCCCGATCGGTCCACGCGCCGTCTCCGAGCGCCGATAACTTTACGCGCCGTCTCCTGAGCCCCGATCGTTCCACGCGCCGTCTCCGAGCCCCGATCGATCCACGCGCCGTCTCCTGAGCCCAAATCGGTCCACACGCTGTCTCGTGAGCCCCGATAGGTACACGCGTCGTCTCCTACGCCCCGAGCAGTCCACGCGTAGTCTCCTAAGCCCCGCTCGGTTAACGCGTCGTTTCCGAGCCCCGATCGGTCCACGCGTCGTCTCCTGAGCCCCAATTAGTCCATGCGCCGTCTCCTAAGCCCCGATCCGACCACGGGCCGTGTCCGAGCTCCGATCGGTCCACGCGTCGTCTCCGAGCCCTGATCGGTCCACGCGCCATCGCCGAGACCTGATCGGTCCACGCGCCATCGCCGAGCACCGATCGGTCCACGCGCCGTCTCCTGAGCCCCGATCGGTCCACACCCCTTCTCCTGAGCCCCGATCGGTCCACACCCCTTCTCCTGAGCCCCGATCGATTCACGTGCCGTCTCCTAAGCCCCGATCGGTTCACCCGTCGTCTCTTAAGTCCCAATCGGTCCACGCGCCCTCTCCGAGCGCCGATCATTTCACGCGCCGTCTCCTGAGCCCCGGTCGGTCCGCGCGCCGTCACCTGAGCCCCGATCGGTCGACGCATCGTCTTCTGAGCCCCGATCGACCCACGCGTCGTCTCCTGAGCCCCGATCGGTCCACGCGCCGTCTCCGAGCGCCGATCGGTTGACGCGCCGTCTCCTGAGCCCCGATCGTTCCACGCGCCGTCGCCGAGCCATGATCGTTCCACGCGCGGCCTCCTGAGCCACGATCGGACCACGCGCCGTCGCCGAGTCGCGATCGGTCCACGCGCGGCCTCCTGAGCCCCGGTCGGTTCACACGCCGTATCCGAGCCCCAATCGGTCCACGCGCCGTCTCCTGAGCCCCGATCGGTCCACGCGCCGTCTTCTGAGCCCCGATCGGTCCACGCGTCGTTCCCTCAGCCCCGATCCATCCACGCGCAGTCTCCCGAGCCCCAATCGGTCCACGCGCCGTCTCCTGAGACCCGATCGGTCCACGCACCGTCTCCTCAGCCCCGATCGGTCCACGCGTCGTCTCCTAAGCCCCGATCGGTCCACGCGCCGTCTCCGAGCCCCGATCGGTCCACGCGCCGTCTCCTAAGCCCTAATCTGTCCACGACCCGTCGCCGGGCCCCGATTGGTGCACGCGCCGTCTCCTAACCCCCGATCGGTCCACGCGCCGTCTCCTGAGCCCCGATCGGTCCACGCGTCGTCCACTAAGCCCCGATCGGTCCACGCATCGTCTCCTAAGCCCCAGACGGTCCACGCGCCGTCTCCGAACCCCGATCGGTCGACGCGCCGTCTCCGAACGCCGATCGGTTCACGCGCCGTCTCCTGAGCCCCGATCGCTCCACACGTCTTCTCCTAAGCCCCAATCGTTCTACGCGCCGTCTCCGAGCCCCGATCGGTCCACGCGCCGTCTCCTGAGCCCCGATCGGTCCACGCGTCGTTCCCTAAGCCCCGATCCATGCACGCGCAGTCTCCCGAGCCCCAATCGGTCCACGCGCCGTCTCCTGAGCCCCGATCGGTCCACGCGCCGTCTCCTGAGCCCCGATCGGTCCACGCGTCGTCTCCTAAGCCCCGTTCGGTCCACGCGCCGTCTCCTAAGCCCCAATCTGTCCACGACCCGTCTCCGGGCCCCGATCGGTGCACGCGCCGTCTCCTAAGCCCCGATCGGTCCACGCCCCGTCGCCGAGCGCCGATCGGTTCACTCGCCGTCTCCTGAGACCCGATCCGTCCACGCGCTGGCGCCGAGCCATGATCGGTCCACGCGCGGCCTCCTGAGCCCCAATCGGTCCACGCGCCGTCTCCCGAGCCCCGTTCGGTCCACGCACCATCTCCTGCTGCCCAATCGGTCCATGCGCCGCCTCCGGAGCCCCGATCGATCCACGCGTCGTCCCCGAATCCCCGATCCTTACAATCGTCGTTTCCGTGCCTCGATCGGTCCACGCGCCGTCTCCGAGCCCCGATCCGTCGACGCGTCGTCTCCTGAGCACCGATCGATCCACGGCCGCCTCCTGAGCATCGATCGCTCCACGCGCCGTCTCCTGAGCCCCGATCGGTCCACCTGCCGTCTCCCTGCCCCGATGGGTCCACACGCCGTTTCCTTAGCCCCGAACGGTCGACGCGTCGTCTCCTGAGCTCCGATCGCGCCACACGCCGTTTCCTGAGCCCCGATCGGTCCACGCGTCGTCTTCAACGCCCCGATGCCTCCACGCGCCGTCTCCGAGCCACGATCGGTCCGTGCGCCGCTTCCACAACCCCGATTGTCCCACGCGTCATCTCCTGATCTCCGATCGGCCCACGCATCGTCTCCTAAGCCCCGATCGGTTAACGCGCCGTCTCCCCGCCCCGATCGGTCCACGCGCCATCTCCTGAGCCCCGATACGTCCACGCGCAGTCGCCGAGCCCCAATCAGTCCACGCGCGGCCTCCTAAGCCCCGGTCGGGTCACGCGCCGTCTCCCCGCCCCGATCGGTCCACGCGCCGTCTCCTGAGCCCTGATCCGTCGCCGCGTCGTCTCCTGAGCCCCGATCAATTGACGCGTCTTCTCCTGAGCCCCGATCGCTCCTCGCGCTGTCTCCTGAGCCCCGCTCGGTCCATGCGTCGTGTTCTTAGCCCCGATGCCTCCACGCGCCGTCTCCGAGCCACGATAGGTCGAGGCGCCGCTTCCTAAGCCCCGATCGATCCACGCGCCGTCTCGTAAGCCACAATCGGTCCACACGCCGTCTCAGAGCGCCGATCATTTCACGCGCCGTCTCCTGAGCCCCGATCGTTCCACGCGCGGTCTCCGAGCCCCGATCGGTCCACGCGGCGTCTCCTGAGCCCCGATCGGTCGACGCGTCGTCTTCTGAGCCTCGATCGATCCACGCGTCGTCTTCAAAGCCCCGATGCCTCCACGCGCCGTCTCCGAGCCACGATCCGTCCGTGCGCCAGTTCCAGAGCCCTCTCGGTCCACGCGTCGTCTCCTGATCTCCGATCGGTCCACACGCCATCTGCTAAGCCCCGATCATTCCACGCGCCATCTCCGAGCCCCGATCGGTCCACGCGCCGTCTCATAAGCCCCGATCGGACCACGCGCCTTCTCCTCAGCCACGATCGCTCCACGCTCCGTCTCCGAGCCCCGATCGGTCCACGCGCCGTCTCCTGAGCCCGGATCGGTCCACGCGCCGTCGCCGAACCCCAATTGGTCCACGCGCAACCGCCTGTGCCCCAGTCGGTCCACGCGCTGTCTCCGAGCCCAGATCGGGCCACGCGCCGTCTCCGAGCTCCGATCGGTCCACGCGCCGTCTCCTAAGCCCCGATCGGGCCAAGCGCCTTCTGCTAAGCGCCGATCGGTCCACGCGCCGTCTCCGAGCGCCGATCGGTTCACGCGCCGTCACCTGAGCCCCGATCGGTCCACGCGCCGTCACCGAGCCGCGATCGGTCCACGCGCGGCCTCCTGAGCCCCGGTTGGTTTACGCACCGTCTCCTGATCCCCATCGGTCCACGCGGCGCCTCCGGAGCCCCGATCGGTCCAGGCGTGGCCTCCTGAGCCTCGATCAGTCCACGCGCGGCCTCCTGAGCCCCGGTCGGTTCACGCGCCGTATCCGAGCCCCGATCGGTCCACGTATCGTCTCCTAAGCCCCGATCGGTCCACGCGCCGTCGCCGAGCCTCGATCGGTCCACGCGCGGCCTCCTGAGCCCCGATCGGTTCACGCGCCGGCTCCGAGCCCGATCGGTCCACGCATCGTCTCCTAAGCCCCGATCGGTTAACGTGCCGTCTCCGAGCCCCGATCGGTCCACGCGCCGTCTCCTGAGCCCCGATCGTTCCACGCGCCGTCTCCTAAGCTGCGATCCGTCCACGCGTCGTCTCCGAGCCCCGATCGGTCCACGCGCCGTCGCCGAGCCTCGATCGGTCCACGCGCGGCCTCCTGAGCCCCGATCGGTTCACGCGCCGGCTCCGAGCCCGATCGGTCCACGCATCGTCTCCTAAGCCCCGATCGGTTAACGTGCCGTCTCCGAGCCCCGATCGGTCCACGCGCCGTCGCGGAACCCCAATTGGTCCACGCGCAACCGCCTGAGCCCCAGTCGGTCCACGCGCCGTTTCCTGGGCCCCGATCGGTCCACGCGCCGTCGCCGAGCCCCGATCGGTCCAGGCGTATCCTCCTGAGCCCCGGTCGGTCCACGCGCCGTCTCCGAGCCCCCATCGATCCACGCATCGTATCCTAAGCCCCGATCGGTTAACGCGCCGACTCGGAGCCCCGATCGTTCCACGCGCCGTCTCCTGAGCCCCGGTCGGTTCACGCGCCGTCTCCGAGCCCGATCGGTCCACGCATCGTCTCCTAAGCCCCTATCGGTTAACGCGCCGTCTCCGAGCCCCAATCGGTCCACGCGCAACCGCCTGCGCCCCAGTCGGTCCACGCGCGGTCTCCGAGCCCCGATCGGTCCACGCGTCGTCTCCGAGCCCCGGTCGGTCCACGCGCCGTCTCCGAGCCCCGATCGGTTCACGCATCGTCTCCTAAGCCCCGGTCGGTCCACGCGTTGTCTCCTAAGCTCCGTTCGGTCCACGCGCCGTCTCCTAAGCCCCGATCATTCCACGCGCCGTCTCCGAGCCCCGATCGCTCCACGCGCCATCGCCGAACCCCGATCGGTCCACGCGTCGTCTCCTGAGCCGGGATCGGTCGACGCGTCGTCTCCTAAGCCCCGACCGGTTCACGCGCCGTCTCCTGTGCACCGATCGAATCACGGGCCGTCTCCTAAGCCCCGATCGGTCCACACGTCGCCTCCTAAGCCCCAATCGGTCAACGCGTCGTCTCCTAAGCCCCGATCCGTCGCCGCGTCGTCTCCTGAGCCCCGATCAATTGACGCGTCTTCTCCTGTGCCCCGATCGCTCCTCGCGCCGTCTCCTGTGCCCCGCTCGGTCCATGCGTCGTCTTCTTAGCCCCGATGCCACCACGCGACGTATCCTAAGCCCCGATCTGCCCACGGGCCTTTTCCGAGCTCCGATCGGTCCACGCGCCGTCTCCAAGCCTCGATCCGTACACGCGCCGTCTCCGAGCACCGAACGGTTCACGCACCGTCTCCTGATCCCAATCGGTCCACGCGGCGCCTCCGGAGCCCCGATCGATCCACGCGAGTCTCCTGAGCCCCAGTCGGTCCGCGCGCCGTCTCCTGAGCCCTGATTGGTCCACGCGCCGTCTCCTGAGTCCCGATCGGTCCACGCGTCGTCTCCTAAGCCCCGATCGCTCCTCGCGCCGTCTCCTGAACCCCGCTCGGTCGATGCGTCGTCTTCTTAACCCCGATGCCTCCACGCGCCGTCTCCGAGCCACGATCGGTCCACGCGCCGTCTCCTGAGCCCCGATCATTCCACGCGCCTTCTCCTAAGCCACGATCGGTCCACGCGCCGTCTCCTGAGCCCCGATCGTTCCACGCGCCGTCTCCGAGCCCCGATCGTTCCACGCGGCGTCTCCTGAGCCCCAATCAGTCCACACGCTGTGTCGTGAGCCCCGATAGGTACACGCGTCGTCTCCTACGCCCGATCGGTCCACGCGCCGTCTCCTGAGCCCCGATCATTCCACGCGCCGTCTCCGAGCCCCGATCGTTCCACGCGGCGTCTCCTGAGCCCCAATCAGTCCACACGCTGTG
This sequence comes from Netelia fuscicornis, assembly GCA_946811545.1. Taxonomy (NCBI): domain Eukaryota; kingdom Metazoa; phylum Arthropoda; class Insecta; order Hymenoptera; family Ichneumonidae; genus Netelia; species Netelia fuscicornis. The sequence continues at coordinate 30,531,069 of OX328011.1, forward strand.
TCGTGAGCCCCGATAGGTACACGCGTCGTCTCCTACGCCCGATCGGTCCACGCGTCGTCTTCTTAACCCCGATGCCTCCACGCGCCGTCTCCGAGCCACGATCGGTCCACGCGCCGTCTCCTGAGCCCCGATCATTCCACGCGCCTTCTCCTAAGCCACGATCGGTCCACGCGCCGTCTCCTGAGCCCCGATCGTTCCACGCGCCGTCTCCGAGCCCCGATCGTTCCACGCGGCGTCTCCTGAGCCCCAATCAGTCCACACGCTGTGTCGTGAGCCCCGATAGGTACACGCGTCGTCTCCTACGCCCGATCGGTCCACGCGCCGTCTGCTGAGCCCCGATCGTTCCACGCGCCGTCTCCGAGCCCCGATCGTTCCACGCGGCGTCTCCTGAGCCCCAATCAGTCCACACGCTGTGTCGTGAGCCCCGATAGGTACACGCGTCGTCTCCTACGCCCGATCGGTCCACGCGTCGTCTCCTGAGCCCCGATCGTTCCACGCGCCGTCTCCGAGCCGCGATCGGTCCACGCGCCGTCTCCTGAGCCCCGATCGGTCCACGCGCCGTCTCCGAGCCCCGAACGGTTCACGCACCGTCTCCTGATCCCAATGGGTCCACGCGGCGCCTCCGGAGCCCCGATCGATCCACGCGAGTCTCCTGAGCCCCAGTCGGTCCGGGCGCCGTCTCCTGAGCCCTGATTGGTCGACGCGTCGTCTCCTGAGCCCTGATCGATCCACGCGTCGTCTCCTGAGCTCCGATCGCGCCACACGCCGTTTCCTGAGCCCCGATCGGTCCACGCGTCGTCTTCAACGCCCCGATGCCTCCACGCGCCGTCTCCGAGCCACGATCGGTCCGTGCGCCGCTTCCACAACCCCGATTGTCCCACGCGTCATCTCCTGATCTCCGATCGGCCCACGCATCGTCTCCTAAGCCCCGATCGGTTAACGCGCCGTCTCCCCGCCCCGATCGGTCCACGCGCCATCTCCTGAGCCCCGATACGTCCACGCGCAGTCGCCGAGCCCCAATCAGTCCACGCGCGGCCTCCTAAGCCCCGGTCGGGTCACGCGCCGTCTCCCCGCCCCGATCGGTCCACGCGCCGTCTCCTGAGCCCTGATCCGTCGCCGCGTCGTCTCCTGAGCCCCGATCAATTGACGCGTCTTCTCCTGAGCCCCGATCGCTCCTCGCGCTGTCTCCTGAGCCCCGCTCGGTCCATGCGTCGTGTTCTTAGCCCCGATGCCTCCACGCGCCGTCTCCGAGCCACGATAGGTCGAGGCGCCGCTTCCTAAGCCCCGATCGATCCACGCGCCGTCTCGTAAGCCACAATCGGTCCACACGCCGTCTCAGAGCGCCGATCATTTCACGCGCCGTCTCCTGAGCCCCGGTCGGTCCTCGCGCCGTCTCCGAGCCCCGATCGGTCCACGTACCGTCTCCGACGCCCCGATCGGTCATCCGCCATCTCCGAGCCGCGATCGGTCCACGCACCGTCTCCTGATCCCCGATCGGTCCACGTGCCGCCTCCGGAGCCCCGATCGATCTACGCGAGTCTCTTAAGCCCCGACCCGTCCACGCGCCGTCTCCTGAGCCACGATCGGTCCAGGCGCCGACTTCTGAGTCCCGATCGGTCCACGTGTCGGCTCCTAAGCCCCGATCGGTTAACGCGCCGTCTCCGAGCCCCGATCGGTCCACGTGCCATCTCCGAGCCCCGATCGGTTCACGCATCGTCTCCTAAGCCCCGATCGGTTAACGCGCGGCCTCCTGAGCCCCGACCGGTCCACGCGCCGTCACCGAGCCGCGATCGGTCCACGCGCGGCCTCCTGAGCCCCGGTTGGTTTACGCACCGTCTCCTGATCCACATCGGTCCACGCGGCGCCTCCGGAGCCCCGATCGATCCACACGAGTCTCCTGAGCCCCGATCGGTCCGCGCGCCGTCACCTGAGCCCCGATCGGTCCACGCATCGTCTCCTGAGCCCCGATCCCTCCACAAGCCGCTTCTAGAGCCCCGATCGGTGCACGCGTCGTCTCCTGATCTCCGGTCGATCTACGCGCCGTCTCCTAAGCCCCGATCGGTCCACGCGCCTTCTCCTAAGCCCCGATCGGTCCAGGCACCGCTTCCTGAGCCCCGATCGGTTTCACGCGCCGTCTCCGAGCGCCGATCATTTCACGCGCCGTCTCCTGAGCCCCGATCATTTCACGCGCCGTCTCCGAGCCCCGATCGGTCCACGCGCCGTCGCGGAGCCCCGATCGGTCCAGGCGTGGCCTCCTGAGCCTCGATCGGTCCACGCGCGGCCTCCTGAACCCCGGTCGGATCACACGCCGTCTCCGAGCCCCGATCGATCCACGCGTCGTCTTCCAAGCCCAGATGCCTCCTCGCGCCGTCTCCGAGCCACGATCGGTCCACGCGCCTTCTCCTAAGCCCCGATCGGTCCAGGCACCGCTTCCTGAGCCCCGATCGGTTTCACGCGCCGTCTCCGAGCGCCGATCATTTCACGCGCCGTCTCCTGAGCCCCGATCATTCCACGCGCCGTCTCCGAGCCCCGATCGGTCCACGCGCCGTCGCGGAGCCCCGATCGGTCCAGGCGTGGCCTCCTGAGCCTCGATCGGTCCACGCGCGGCTCCTGAACCCCCATCGGTCCACGCGCCGTCGCCGAGCCGGGATCGGTCCACGCGCGGGCTCCTGAGCCCCGGTTGGTTCACGGGCCGTATCCGAGCCCCAATCGGTCCACGCGCCGGCTCCTGAGCCCCGATCGGTCCACGCGCCGTCTCCTAAGCCCCGATCGGTCCAAGCGCCTTCTGCTAAGCCCCGATCGGTCCACGCGCCGTCTCCGAGCCCCGATCGGTCTACGCGCCGTCTTCTAAGCCCCGATCGGTCCACGCGTCTTCTCCTCATCCCCGATCCGTCCACGCGCCGTCTCGGAGCGCCGACTGGTTCACGCGCCGTCTCCTGAACCCCGATACGTCCACACACAGGCGCCCAGCCCCGATCGATCCACGGGTCGTCTTCTAAGCCCAGATGCCTCCACGCGCCGTCTCCTGAGCCCCGTTCGGTCCACGCGTCGGCTCCTAAGCCCCGATCGGTCCACGCGCCGTCTCCTGAGCCCCGATCGGTCCAGGCGTCGTCTCCGAGCCCCGATCGGTCGACGCGTCGTCTCCTAAGCCCCGACCGGTTCACGCGCCGTCTCCTGGGCACTGACCGGTTCACGCGCCGTCTCCTGGGCACCGATCGATTCACGTGCCGTCTCCTAAGCCCCGATCGGTCCACGTACCGTCTCCGACGCCCCGATCGGTCATCCGCCATCTCCGAGCCGCGATCGGTCCACGCACCGTCTCCTGATCCCCGATCGGTCCACGTGCCGCCTCCGAGCCTCGGTCGATCCACGTACCGTCTCCGAAGCCCCTATCGGTCCACGCGCCGTCTGCTGAGCCCCGATCGGTCTACGCATCGTCTCCTAAGCCCCGATACGTCCACACGCCGTATCCGAACCCCGATCGGTCCGCGTGACGCATTCTAAGCCCCGATCGGTCCACGCCCCGTCTCCGAGCACCTATTGGTTCACGCGCCGTCTCCTGAGACTCGATCCGTCCACGCGCTGTCTCCTGAGCCCCGATCGGTCGACGCGTCCTCTGCTAAACCCCAATCGGTCCACGCCCCGTCTCCGAGCGCCGATCGGTTCACGCGCCGTCTCCTGAGTCCCGGTCCGTCCACTCACTGTCTCCTGAGCCCCGATCGGTCGACGCGTCCTCTGCTAAACCTCGATCGGTCCACGCGTCGTCTCCTGAGCCCCGATCGGTCGACGGGTCCTCTCCTAAGCCCCGATCGGTCCACGCGTCTTCTCCTGAGCTCCGATCAGTCCACGCGTCGTCTCCTAAGCCCCGATAACGTCCACACGCCGTCTCCGAGCCACGATGGGTCCCCGCGTTGCCTCCTGAGCCCCGATCGGTCCAAGCGAGTCTCCTGGGCCGCGGTCGGTCCACGCGCCGTCTCCTGAGCCCCGGTCGTTCCACGCGTCGTCTCCTAAGCCCCGATCGGTCCACGTATCGTCTCCTAAGCTCCGATCCATCGACGCGTCGTCTCCTGAGCCCCGATCAATTGACGCGTCTTCTCCTGAGCCCCGATCGCTCCTCGCGCCATCTCCTGAGCCCCGCTCGGTCCATGTGTCGTCTTCTTAGCCCGGATGAGTCTACGCGCCGTCTCCGATCCACGACCGGTTCAGGCGCCGCTTCCTGAGCCCCGATCGGTCCACGCGCCGTCTCCTAAGCCCCAATCGGTCCACGCACCGCCTCCTGCGCCCCGATCGGTCTGCGCTCCGTCTCCTGAGCCCCGATCGGTCCACGCGCCGTCTCGTGAGCCCCGATCGGTCCACGCGCCGTCTCCTAAGCCCCAATCTGTCCACGACACGTCTCCGGGCCCCGATCGGTGCACGCGCCGTCTCCTAACCCCCGATCGGTCCACGCCCCGTCACCGAGTGCCGATCGGTTCACGCGCCGTCTCCTGAGACCGATCCGTCCACGCGCCGTCTCCTGAGCCCCGATCGGTCGACGGGTCCTCTCCTAAGCCCCGATCGGTCCACGCGTCTTCTCCTGAGCCCCGATCAGTCCACGCGTCGTCTCCTAAGCCCCGATACATCCACACGTCGTCTCCGAGCCGCGATGGGTCCACGCGTCGCCTCCTGAGCCCCGATCGATCCACGCGAGTCTCCTGAGCCCCGGTCGGTCTGCGCGCCGTCTCCTGAGCCCCGATCGTTCCACGCGTCGTCTCCTAAGCCCCGATCGGTTCACGCGTCGTCTCCTAAGCCCCGATCCGTCGACGCGTCGTCTCCTGAGCCCCGATCAATTGACGCGTCTTCTCCTGAGCCCCGATCGCTCCTCGCGCCGTCTCCTGAGCCCCGCTCGGTCCATATGTCGTCTTTTTAGCCCCGATGCCTCCACGCGCCGTCTCCGAGCCACGATCGGTTCAGGCGCCGCTTCCTGAACCCCGATCGACCCACGCGCCGTCTCCTAAGCCCCAATCGGTCCACGCGCCGCCTCCTGAGCCCCGATTGGTCCACACGCCGTCTCCTGAGTCCCGATCGGTCCACGCGCGGCTTCCTATGCCCCGATCGTTCCACGCGCCGTCTCCTGAGCCCCGATCGGTCCACGCGCCGTCTCCTCAGCCCCGATCGGTCCACGCGTCGTCTCCGAGCACCGAACGGTCCACGCGCCGTCTCAGAGCGCCGATCATTTCACGCCCCGTCTCCTGAGCTCCGATCGTTCCACGCGCCGTCTCCTGAGCCCCGATCGGTCCACGCGCCGTCTCCTGAGCCCCAATCGGTCCACACGCTGTCTCGTGAGCCCCGATAGGTACACGCGTCGTGTCCTACGCCCCGATCGGTCCACGCGTCGTCTCCTAAGCCCCGATCGGTCCACGCGCTGTCTCCGAGCGCCGATCGGTTCACGCGCCGTCTCCTGAGCCCCGATCGGTCCACGCGCTGTCTCCGAGCGCCGATCGGTTCACGCGCCGTCTCCTGAGCCCCGATCGGTCCACGCGCTGTCTCCGAGCGCCGATCGGTTCACGCGCCGTCTCCTGAGCCCCGATCATTCCTCGTACCGTCTCCGACCCCCGATCGGTCCACGTACCGTCTCCGAAGCCCCGATCGGTCCACGCGCCGTCTCCTGAGCCCCGATCGCTCCACGCGTCGACTCCTAAGCCCCGATCGGTTCACGCGCCGTATCCGAGCCCCAATCGGTCCACGCGCCGTCTCCTGAGCCCCGATCGGTCCACGCGCCGTCGCCGAACCCCAATTGGTCGACGCGAAACCGCCTGAGCCCCAGTCGGTCCACGCGCTGTCTCCTGAGCCCCGATCTGTCCACGCGCCGTCTCCGAGCTCCGATCGGTCCACGCGCCGTCTCCGAGCGCCGATCGGTTCACACGCCGTCTCCTGAGCCCCGATCGTTCCACGCGCCGTCTCCGAGCTCCGATCGGCCCACGCGCCGTCTCCTAAGCCCCGATCGCTCCAAGCGCCTTCTCCTAAGCCCCGATCGGTCCACGCGCCGTCTCCGAGCCCCGATCGGTCCACGCGCCGTCTCCTGAGCCCCGATCGTTCCACGCATGGTCTCCGAACCCCGATGGGTCGCCGCGTCGTCTCCTGAGCCCCGATCAATTGACGCGTCTTCTCCTGAGCCCCGATCGCTCCTCGCGCCGTCTCCTGAGCCCCGCTCGGTCCATATGTCGTCTTTTTAGCCCCGATGCCTCCACGCGCCGTCTCCGAGCCACGATCGGTTCAGGCGCCGCTTCCTGAACCCCGATCGACCCACGCGCCGTCTCCTAAGCCCCAATCGGTCCACGCGCCGCCTCCTGAGCCCCGATTGGTCCACACGCCGTCTCCTGAGTCCCGATCGGTCCACGCGCGGCTTCCTATGCCCCGATCGTTCCACGCGCCGTCTCCTGAGCCCCGATCGGTCCACGCGCCGTCTCCTCAGCCCCGATCGGTCCACGCGTCGTCTCCGAGCACCGAACGGTCCACGCGCCGTCTCAGAGCGCCGATCATTTCACGCCCCGTCTCCTGAGCTCCGATCGTTCCACGCGCCGTCTCCGAGCCCCGATCGGTCCACGCGCCGTCTCCTGAGCCCCAATCGGTCCACACGCTGTCTCGTGAGCCCCGATAGGTACACGCGTCGTGTCCTACGCCCCGATCGGTCCACGCGTCGTCTCCTAAGCCCCGATCGGTCCACGCGCTGTCTCCGAGCGCCGATCGGTTCACGCGCCGTCTCCTGAGCCCCGATCGGTCCACGCGCTGTCTCCGAGCGCCGATCGGTTCACGCGCCGTCTCCTGAGCCCCGATCGGTCCACGCGCTGTCTCCGAGCGCCGATCGGTTCACGCGCCGTCTCCTGAGCCCCGATCATTCCTCGTACCGTCTCCGACCCCCGATCGGTCCACGTACCGTCTCCGAAGCCCCGATCGGTCCACGCGCCGTCTCCTGAGCCCCGATCGCTCCACGCGTCGACTCCTAAGCCCCGATCGGTTCACGCGCCGTATCCGAGCCCCAATCGGTCCACGCGCCGTCTCCTGAGCCCCGATCGGTCCACGCGCCGTCGCCGAACCCCAATTGGTCGACGCGAAACCGCCTGAGCCCCAGTCGGTCCACGCGCTGTCTCCTGAGCCCCGATCTGTCCACGCGCCGTCTCCGAGCTCCGATCGGTCCACGCGCCGTCTCCGAGCGCCGATCGGTTCACACGCCGTCTCCTGAGCCCCGATCGTTCCACGCGCCGTCTCCGAGCTCCGATCGGCCCACGCGCCGTCTCCTAAGCCCCGATCGCTCCAAGCGCCTTCTCCTAAGCCCCGATCGGTCCACGCGCCGTCTCCGAGCCCCGATCGGTCCACGCGCCGTCTCCTGAGCCCCGATCGTTCCACGCATGGTCTCCGAACCCCGATGGGTCCACGCGTCGTCTCCTAAGACCCGATCGGTCCACGTATCGTCTCCTAAGCCCCGATCGGTCCACACGCCGTCTCCGAGCCCCGATGGGTCCACGCGTCGCCTCCTGAGCCCCGGTCGGTCCACGCGCCGTCTCCTGAGCCCCGATCGGTCTACGCGTCGTCTTCTACGCCCCGATCGGTCCACGCGTCGTCTCCTAAGCCCCGATCGGTCCACGCGCCGTCTCCGAGCGCCGATAACTTTACGCGCCGTCTCCTGAGCCCCGATCGTTCGACGCGCCGTCTCCGAGGCCCGATCGATCCACGCGCCGTCTCCTGAGGCCAAATCGGTCCACACGCTGTCTCGTGAGCCCCGATAGGTACACGCGTCGTCTCCTACGCCCCGATCGGTCCACGCGTAGTCTCCTAAGCCCCGCTCGGTTAACGCGTCGTTTCCGAGCCCCGATTGGTCCACGCGTCGTCTCCTGAGCCCCAATTAGTCCATGCGCCGTCTCCTAAGCCCCGATCCGTCCACGGGCCGTGTCCGAGCTCCGATCGGTCCACGCGCCGTCTCCTAAGCCTCGATCGGTCGACGCGCTGTCTCCAAGCGCCGATCGGTTCACGCGCCGTCTCCTGAGCCCCGATCATTCCACGCGCCGTCTCCGAGCCCTAATCGGTCCACGCTCGTCTCCTGAGCCCCGATCGGTCCACGCGCCGTCTCCAAGCCCCGATCGGTCCATGCATCGTTTCCGAAGCCCCGATCGGTTAACGCGCTGTCTCCGAGCGCCGATCGGTCCATGCGCCGTCGCCGAACCCCAAATGGTCCACGCGCAACCGCCTGAGCCCCGATCGGTCCACGCGTCGTCTCCGAGCACCGATCGGTCCACGCACCGTCGCCCAGCCATGATCGGTCCACCCGCGGCCTCCTGAGCCCCGATCGGTCCACGCGCCGCCGCCGAGCCGCGATCGGTCCACGCGCGGCCTCCTGAGCCCCGATCGGTCCATGCGCCGTCACCGAGCCGCGATCGGTCCACGCGCGACCTCCTGAGCCCCGGTTGGTTCACGCACCGTATCCGAGCCCCCATCGGTCCACGCGTTGTCTCCGAGCCCCGATCCGTCCACGCGCCGTCGCCGAGCCATGATCGGTCCACACGAGGCTCCTGACCGCCGGTCGGTCCGCGCGCCGTCTCCTAAGCCCCGATCGGTCGTCGCGTCGTTTCCTGAGCCCCGATCGATCCACGCGTCGTCTCCTGAGCCCCGATCGCTCCACGCGCCGATTTCTGAGCCCCGATCAATTGACGCGTCTTCTCCTGAACCCCGATCGCTCCTCGCGCCGTCTCCTGAGCCCCGCTCGGTCCATGCGTCGTCTTCTTAGCCCCGATGCCTCCACGCGCCGTCTCCGAGCCACGATCGGTCTAGGCGCCGCTTCCTGACCCCAATCGGTCCACGCGCCGTCTCCTAAGCCGCGATCGGTCCAAGCGGCGTCTCCGAGCCCCGATCGGTCCACGCACCGTCTCCTAATCCCCATCGGTCCACGCGGCGTTTTCTGAGCACCGTTCGGTCCACGTGTCGTCTTCAAAGCCCCGATGCCTCCACGCGCCGTCTCCGAGCCACGATAGGTCCGTGCACCGCTTCCAGAGCCCCGATCTGTGCACGCGTCTTCTCCTGATCTCCGATCGGTCCACGCGCCGTCTCATAAGCCCCGATCGGTCCACGCGCCGTCTCCGAGCGCCGATCGGTTCACGGGCCGTCTCTGAGCCGCGATTGACAAAGCCGCCGTCATCAAGCCCCGATCCGTACACGCGTCGTCTCCGAGCCCCGATGCCTCTACGCGCCGTCTCCGAGCTACGATCGGTTCAGGCGCCGCTTCCCGAGCCCCGATCAGTCCACGTGCCGTCTTCTAAGCCCCGATCGCTCCACGGACCGTTTCCTGATCCCCGATCGGTCCACGCGCCGCCTCCTGAGTCCTGATCGGCCAACGCGTCGTGTCCTAAGCCCTGATCGGTCCACGTGCCGTCTCCGAGCCCCGATGGGTCCACGCGCCACATCCTGAGCCCCGATCGGACGACGCGTCGTCTCCTGAGCCTTGATCGATCCACGCGTCGTCTCCTGAACCCCGATTGCTCCACGGGCCGTTTCCTGAGCCCCGATCGGTCCACGCGTCGTCTTCTAAGCCCGGATGCCTCCTCGCGCCGTCTCCGAGCCACGATGGGTCCAGGCGCCGCTTCCTGAGCCCCGATCGGTCCACGCGTTGACTCCTAAGCCTCGTTCGACCCACGTGCCGTCTCCTAAGCCCCGATCATTCCATGCGCCGTCTCCGAGCCCCGATCGGTCCACGCGCCGTCTCCCGAGCCCCGATCGGTCCACGCGGTGTTTCCTAAGCCCCGATCGGTCCACGCGTCGTCTCCTAAGCCCCGATCCGTCGACGCGTCGTCTCCTGAGCCCCGATCGATCCACGCGCCGTCTCCGAGCCCCGATCGGTCCAGGCGCCGTTTCCGAGCCCCGATTGGTCCATGCGTCGTCTTCGAAGCCCCGATGCCTCCACGCGCCGTCTCCGAGCCACGATCGGTGCAGGCGCCGCTTCCTGAGCCCCGATCGGTCCACGCGCCGTCTCCTGAGCCCCGATCGGTCCACGCGTCGTCTCCGAGCACCGTTCGGTCCACGCGCCGTTTCCTGAGCCCCGATCGGTCTATGCGTCGTCTTTTAAGCCCCGATACCTCCACGCGCCGTCTACGAGCCACGATCGGTCCAGGCGCCGCTTCCTGAGCCCCGATCGGTCCACGCGTTGTCTCCTAACCCCCGATCGGTCCACGCGCCGTCTCCTAAGCCCCGATCGATCCACGCGCCGTCTCCGAGCCCCGATCGGTCCACGCATCGTCTCCTAAGCCCCGATCGGTTAACGCGCCGTCTCCCCGCCCCGATCGGTCCACGCGCCGTCTCCTGAGCCCTGATCCGTCCACGCACGGCGTCGAGCCGCGATCGGTCCACGCGCGGCCTCCTGAGCCCCAATCGGTCTACGCGTCGTCTCCTAAGCCCCGATCGGTCCGTGCGCCGTCTCCGAGCCCCGATCGGTCAACGCACCATCTCATGCTCCCTAATCGGTCCATGCGCCGCCTCCGGAGCCCTGATCGATCCACGCGAATCTCCTGAGCTCCGGTCGGTCCTCGTACCGTCTCCGAGCCCCGATCGGTGCACGTACCGTCTCCGAAGCCCCGATCGGTCCACGCGCCGTCCCCTGAGCCCCGATCGGTCCACGCGTCGTCTCCTAAGCCCCGATCGGTTCACGCGCCGTATCCGAGCCCCAATCGGTCCACGCGCCGTCTCCTAAGCTCCAATCGGTCCACGCGCCGTCCCCTGAGCCCCGATACGTCGACGCGCAGACGCCGAGCCCCGATCGGTCCACGCGCTGTCTCCTGAGCCCCGATAGGTACACGCGTCGTCTCCTACACCCCGATCGGTCCACGCGTCGTCTCCTAAGCCCCGATCGGTCCACGCGCCGTCTCCGAGCCCCGATGGGTCCACGCACTGTCTCCTGATCCCCATGGGTCCACGCGGCGCCTCCGGAGCCCCGAACGATCCACGCGAGGATCCTGAGCCCCGATCGATCCACGCATCGTCTCCTAAGCCCCAATCGGTTAACGCGCCGTCTCCGAGCCCCAATCGGTCCACGCGCCGTCTCCTGAACCCCGATCGTTCCACGCGCCTTCTCCTAAGCCACGATCGGTCAGCGCCGTGTCCGAGCGCCGATCGGTGCACGCGTCGTCGCACGAGCCGCGATCGGTCCACGCGCGGCCTCCTGAGCCCCGGTTGCTTCACGTGCCGTATCCGAGCCCCAATCGGTCCACGCACCGTCTCCTGAGCCCCGATCGATCCACGCGCCGTCTCCTGAGCTCCGATCGCTCCACGCGCCGTTTTCTGAGCACCGTTCGGTCCATGCGTCGTCTTCTAAGCCCCGATGCCTCCACGCACCGTCTCCGAGCCACGATCGGTGCAGGCGCCGCTTCCTGAGCACCGATCGGTCCACGCGCTGTCTCCTGAGCCCCGATACATCCACGCGCTGTCTCCTGAGCCCCGATACATCCACGCGCAGTCGCCGAGCCCCGATCGGTCCACGCACCGTCTCCTAATCCCCATCGGTCCACGCGGCGTTTTCTGAGCACCGTTCGGTCCACGTGTCGTCTTCAAAGCTCCGATGCCTCCACGCGCCGTCTCCGAGCCACGATAGGTCCGTGCACCGCTTCCAGAGCCCCGATCTGAGCACGCGTCTTCTCCTGATCTCCGATCGGTCCACGCGCCGTCTCATAAGCCCCGATCGGTCCACGCGCCGTCTCCGAGCGCCGATCGGTTCACGGGCCGTCTCTGAGCCGCGATTGACAAAGCCGCCGTCATCAAGCCCCGATCCGTACACGCGTCGTCTCCGAGCCCCGATGCCTCTACGCGCCGTCTCCGAGCTACGATCGGTTCAGGCGCCGCTTCCCGAGCCCCGATCAGTCCACGTGCCGTCTTCTAAGCCCCGATCGCTCCACGGACCGTTTCCTGATCCCCGATCGGTCCACGCGCCGCCTCCTGAGTCCTGATCGGCCAACGCGTCGTGTCCTAAGCCCTGATCGGTCCACGTGCCGTCTCCGAGCCCCGATGGGTCCACGCGCCACATCCTGAGCCCCGATCGGACGACGCGTCGTCTCCTGAGCCTTGATCGATCCACGCGTCGTCTCCTGAACCCCGATTGCTCCACGGGCCGTTTCCTGAGCCCCGATCGGTCCACGCGTCGTCTTCTAAGCCCGGATGCCTCCTCGCGCCGTCTCCGAGCCACGATGGGTCCAGGCGCCGCTTCCTGAGCCCCGATCGGTCCACGCGTTGACTCCTAAGCCTCGTTCGACCCACGTGCCGTCTCCTAAGCCCCGATCATTCCATGCGCCGTCTCCGAGCCCCGATCGGTCCACGCGCCGTCTCCCGAGCCCCGATCGGTCCACGCGTTGTTTCCTAAGCCCCGATCGGTCCACGCGTCGTCTCCTAAGCCCCGATCCGTCGACGCGTCGTCTCCTGAGCCCCGATCGATCCACGCGCCGTCTCCGAGCCCCGATCGGTCCAGGCGCCGTTTCCGAGCCCCGATTGGTCCATGCGTCGTCTTCGAAGCCCCGATGCCTCCACGCGCCGTCTCCGAGCCACGATCGGTGCAGGCGCCGCTTCCTGAGCCCCGATCGGTCCACGCGCCGTCTCCTGAGCCCCGATCGGTCCACGCGTCGTCTCCGAGCACCGTTCGGTCCACGCGCCGTTTCCTGAGCCCCGATCGGTCTATGCGTCGTCTTTTAAGCCCCGATACCTCCACGCGCCGTCTACGAGCCACGATCGGTCCAGGCGCCGCTTCCTGAGCCCCGATCGGTCCACGCGTTGTCTCCTAACCCCCGATCGGTCCACGCGCCGTCTCCTAAGCCCCGATCGATCCACGCGCCGTCTCCGAGCCCCGATCGGTCCACGCATCGTCTCCTAAGCCCCGATCGGTTAACGCGCCGTCTCCCCGCCCCGATCGGTCCACGCGCCGTCTCCTGAGCCCTGATCCGTCCACGCACGGCGTCGAGCCGCGATCGGTCCACGCGCGGCCTCCTGAGCCCCAATCGGTCTACGCGTCGTCTCCTAAGCCCCGATCGGTCCGTGCGCCGTCTCCGAGCCCCGATCGGTCAACGCACCATCTCATGCTCCCTAATCGGTCCATGCGCCGCCTCCGGAGCCCTGATCGATCCACGCGAATCTCCTGAGCTCCGGTCGGTCCTCGTACCGTCTCCGAGCCCCGATCGGTGCACGTACCGTCTCCGAAGCCCCGATCGGTCCACGCGCCGTCCCCTGAGCCCCGATCGGTCCACGCGTCGTCTCCTAAGCCCCGATCGGTTCACGCGCCGTATCCGAGCCCCAATCGGTCCACGCGCCGTCTCCTAAGCTCCAATCGGTCCACGCGCCGTCCCCTGAGCCCCGATACGTCGACGCGCAGACGCCGAGCCCCGATCGGTCCACGCGCTGTCTCCTGAGCCCCGATAGGTACACGCGTCGTCTCCTACACCCCGATCGGTCCACGCGTCGTCTCCTAAGCCCCGATCGGTCCACGCGCCGTCTCCGAGCCCCGATGGGTCCACGCACTGTCTCCTGATCCCCATGGGTCCACGCGGCGCCTCCGGAGCCCCGAACGATCCACGCGAGGATCCTGAGCCCCGATCGATCCACGCATCGTCTCCTAAGCCCCAATCGGTTAACGCGCCGTCTCCGAGCCCCAATCGGTCCACGCGCCGTCTCCTGAACCCCGATCGTTCCACGCGCCTTCTCCTAAGCCACGATCGGTCAGCGCCGTGTCCGAGCGCCGATCGGTGCACGCGTCGTCGCACGAGCCGCGATCGGTCCACGCGCGGCCTCCTGAGCCCCGGTTGCTTCACGTGCCGTATCCGAGCCCCAATCGGTCCACGCACCGTCTCCTGAGCCCCGATCGATCCACGCGCCGTCTCCTGAGCTCCGATCGCTCCACGCGCCGTTTTCTGAGCACCGTTCGGTCCATGCGTCGTCTTCTAAGCCCCGATGCCTCCACGCACCGTCTCCGAGCCACGATCGGTGCAGGCGCCGCTTCCTGAGCACCGATCGGTCCACGCGCTGTCTCCTGAGCCCCGATACATCCACGCGCTGTCTCCTGAGCCCCGATACATCCACGCGCAGTCGCCGAGCCCCGATCGGTCCACGCGCCGTCTCCGAGCCCCGATCGGTCCACCCATCGTCTCCTAAGCCCCGATCGGTTAACGCGCCGTCTCCCCGCCCCGATCGGTCCACGCGCCGTCTCCTGAGCCCCGATCATTCCACGCGCCGTCTCCGAGCCCCGATCGGTCCACGCGTCGTCTCCTGAGCCACGATCAATTGACGCGTCTTCTCCTGAGCCCGATCGCTCCTCGCGCCGTCTCCTGAACCACGATCGGTCGACGCGTCGTCTTCTGAGCCCCGATCGATCCACGCGTCGTCTCCTGAGCCACGATCAATTGACGCGTCTTCTCCTGAGCCCGAACGCTCCTCGCGACGTCTCCTGAGCCCCGATCGATCCACGCGCCGTCTCCTGAGCCCCAATCGGTCCACGCGCCGTCTCGGAGCGCCGATTGGTTCACGCGCCGTCTCCTGAGCCCCGATCGCTCCACGCGCCGTCTCCTGAGCCCCGATCTTTCCACGCGCCTTCTCCTAAGCCACGATCGGTCCACGCGCCGTCTCCGAGCGCCGATCATTTCACGCGCCGTCTCCTGAGCCCCGATCGTTCCACGCGCCGTCTCCGAGCCCCGATCGATCCACGCGCCGTCTCCTGAGCCCCGATCGGTCCACGCGTCGTTCCCCAAGCCCCGATACATCGACGCGCCGTCTCCTGATGCCCAATCGGTCCACGCGCTGTCTCCTGAGCCCCGATAGGTACACGCGTAGTCTCCTAAGCCCCGATCGGTCCACGCGCCGCCTCCGGAGCCCCATCGATCAACGTGAGTCTCCTAAGCCCCGACCGGTCCAGGCGCCGCTTCCTGATCCCCGATCGGTCCACGCGCCGTATCCTAAGTCCCGATCGGTCCCCGTGCCGTCTCTGAGCGCTGATAACTTCACGCGCCGTCTCCTAAGCCCCGATCGGTCCACCCGTCGTCTCTTAAGCCCCAATCGGTCCACGCGCCATCTCCGGGCGCCGATCATTTTACGCGCCGTCTCCTGAGCCCCGGTCGGTCCGCGCGCCGTCACGTGAGCCCCGATCGGTCAACGCGTAGTCTCCTAAGCCCCGATCGATCCACGCGCCGTCTCCGAGCCGCGATCGGTCCACGCGCCGTCACCTGAGCCCCGATCGGTCGACGCGCCGTCTCCTAAGCCCCGATCCGTCCACGGGCCGTCTCCTGAGCCCCGATTGCTCCACGGGCCGTTTCCTGAGCCCCGATCGTTCCACACGCCGCCCCCTAAACCTCGTTCGGTCCAGGCGTCGTCTCCTAAGCCCCGACCGGCTCACGCGCCGTCTCCTGTGCCCCGATCGATTCACGTGCCGTCTCCTAAGCCCCGATCGGTCCACCCGTCGTCTCTTAAGCCCCAATCGGTCCACGCGCCATCTCCGAGCGCCGATCATTTCACGCGCTGTCTCCTGAGCCCCGATCGTTCCACGCGCCGTCTCCGAGCCCCGATCGTTCCACGCGCCTTCTCCTAAGCCACGATCGGTCAGCGCCGTCTCCGAGCGCCGATCGGTGCACGCGCCGTCGCACGTGCCGCGATCGGTCCACGCGCGGCCTCCTGAGCACTGATCGGTTCACGCGCCGTCTCCGAGCCCCGATCGATCCACGCGTCGTCTTGTAAGCCCAGATGCCTCCACGCGCCGTCTCCGAGCCACGATCGATCCACGCGCCGTCTCCTGAGCCCCGATCGGTCGACGCGTCGTCTTCTGAGCCCCGATCGATCCACACGTCGTCTCCTGAGCCACGATCAATTGACGCGTCTTCTCCTGAGCCCGATCGCTCCACGCGCCGTCTCCTGAGCCCCGATCGGTCCACGCGCCGTCTCCGAGCTCCGATCGGTCCACGCGCCGTCTCCTAAGCCCCAATCGGTCCACGCGCCGTCTCCTAAGCCCCGATCGGTCCACGCGCCGTCTCCGAGCGCCGATCGGTTCACGCGCCGTCTCCTGAGCCCCGATCGTTCCCCGCGCCATCGCCGAGCCCCGATCGGTCCACGCGCCGTCTCCTAAGCCCCGATCGGTCCACGTGCCGTCTCCTGACCCCCGATCGTTCCACGCGCCGTCTCCTAAGCTGGGATCCGACCACGAGCCGTCTCCGAGCTGCTATCGGTAAACGCGCCGTCACCAAGCCCTGATCCGTACACGCGTCGTCTCCGAGCCCCGATCGGTCCACGCGCCGTCGCCGAGCCTCGATCGGGACACGCGCGGCCTCTTGAGCCCCGATCGGTTCACGCGCCGGCTCCGAGCCCGATCGGTCCACGCATCGTCTCCTGAGCCCCGATTGCTCCACGGGCCGTTTCCTGAGCCCCGATCGTTCCACACGCCGCCCCCTAAACCTCGGTCGGTCCAGGCGTCGTCTCCTAAGCCCCGACCGGCTCACGCGCCGTCTCCTGTGCCCCGATCGATTCACGTGCCGTCTCCTAAGCCCCGATCGGTCCACCCGTCGTCTCTTAAGCCCCAATCGGTCCACGCGCCATCTCCGAGCGCCGATCATTTCACGCGCTGTCTCCTGAGCCCCGATCGTTCCACGCGCCGTCTCCGAGCCCCGATCGTTCCACGCGCCTTCTCCTAAGCCACGATCGGTCAGCGCCGTCTCCGAGCGCCGATCGGTGCACGCGCCGTCGCACGTGCCGCGATCGGTCCACGCGCGGCCTCCTGAGCCCCGGTTGGTTCACGCGCCGTATCCGAGCCCCAATCGGTCCACGCACCGTCTCCTGAGCCCCGATCGGTCCACGCGCCGTCGCCGAGCCCCGATCGGTCCAGGCGTATCCTCCTGAGCCCCGATCGGTCCACGCGCCGTCTCCGTGCGCCGATCGGTTCGCGCGCCGTCTCCTGAGCCCCGATCGCTCCACGCGCCGTCTCCGAGCCCCGATCGGTCCACGCGCCGTCTCTTGAGCCCGGATCAGTCCACGCGCCGTCGCCGAACCCCAATTGGTCCACGCGCGTCCGTCTGAGCTCCGGTTGGTCCACGCGCTGTTTCCGAGCCCCGATCGGTCCACGCGTCGTATTCGAACCCCGATCGGTCCACGCGCCGTCGCCGAGCCATGATCGGTCCACGCGCGGCCTCCTGAGCCCCGGTTGCTTCACGCATCGTATCCGAGCCCCCATCGGTCCACGCGCCGTCTCCTAAGCCCCAATCGGTCCACGCGCCGTCTCCTAAGCCCCGATCGGTCCACGCGCCGTCTCCGAGCGCCGATCGGTTCACGCGCCGTCTCCTGAGCCCCGATCGTTCCCCGCGCCATCTCCGAGCCCCGATCGGTCCACGCGCCGTCTCCTAAGCCCCGATCGGTCCACGTGCCGTCTCCTGAGCCCCGATCGGTCCACGCGTCGTCTCCTAAGCCCCGATCGGTCCACGCGTCGTCTCCTAAGCCTCGATCCGTCGACGCGTCGTCTCCTGAGCCACGATCAATTGACGCGTCTTCTCCTGAGCCCGATCGCTCCTCGCGCCGTCTCCTGAGCCCCGATCGTTCCACGCGCCGTATCCGAGCCCCGATCGATCCACGCGCCGTCTCCTGAGCCACGATCGGTCCACGCGTCGTTCCCCAAGCCCCGATCCATCGACGCGCCGTCTCCTGATGCCCAATCGGTCCACGCGCAGTCTCCTGAGCCCCGATAGGTACACGCGTAGTCTCCTAAGCTCCGATCGGTCCACGCGCCGCCTCCGGAGCCCCAATCGATCAACGTGAGTCTCCTAAGCCCCGATCGGTCCACGTGCCGTCTCCGAGCCCCGTTCGGTCCACGCGCCATCTCCGGAGCCCCAATCGATCAACGTAAGTCTCCTAAGCCCCGACCGGTCCACGCGCCGTCTCCGAGCCCCGATCGGTCCACGCGTCGTCTCCTAAACCCCGATCGGTCCACGCGCCGTCTCCTGTGCCCCGATCGGTCGACGCGTCCTCTCCTAAACCCCGATCGGTCCACGGGTCGTCTCCTAAGCCCCGATCTGTCCACGCGTCGTCTCCTAAGCCGCGATCCGTCGACGCGTCGTCTCCTGAGCCACGATCAATTGACGCGTCTTCTCCTGAGCCCGATCGCTCCACGCGCCGTCTCCTGAGCCCCGATCGGTCCACGCGCCGTCTCCGAGCTCCGATCGGTCCACGCGCCGTCTCCTAAGCCCCAATCGGTCCACGCGCCGTCTCCTAAGCCCCGATCGGTCCACGCGTCGTCTCCGAGCTCTGATCGGTCCACACGCCGTTTCCTGAGCCCCGATCGGTCCATGCGTCGTCTTCTTAGCCCCGATGCCTCCACGCGCCGTCTCCTGAGCCCCGATCGTTCTACGCGCCGTCTCCGAGCTCCGATCGGCCCACGCGCCGTCTCCTAAGCCCCGATCGGTCCAAGCGCCTTCTCCTAAGCCCCGATCAGTCCACGGGCCGTCTCCGAGCGGGGATCGGTTCACGCGCCGTCACCTGAGCCCCGATCGTTCCACGCGCCGTTTCCGAGCCCCGATCGGTCCACGCGTCGTCTCCTGAGCCCGGATCGTTCCACGCGTCGTCCCCGAATCCTCGATCCGTACACGCGTCGTCTCCGAGCCTCGATCGGTCCACGCGCCGTCGCCGAGCCCCGATCGGTCCAGGCGTATCCTCCTGAGCCCCGGTCGGTCCACGCGTCGTCTCCGAGCCCCGATCGGTCCACGCGCCGTCGCCGAGCCATGATCGGGCCATGCGAGGCTCCTGAGCCCCGGTCGGTCCGCGCGCCGTCTCCTGATCCCCGATCGGTCGACGCGTCTTTTCCTGAGCCCCGATCGATCCACGCGTCGTCTCCTGAGCCCCGATCGCTCCAGGCGCCGTTTTCTGAGCACCGTTCGGTCCACGCGTCGTCTTCAAAGCCCCGATGCCTCCACGCGCCGTATCCGAGCCACGATCTGTTCGTGCGCCGCTTCCAGAGCCCTATCGGTCCACGCGTCCTCTCCTGATCTCCTATTGGTATACGCGCCGTCTCCTAAGCCCCGATCGGTCCACGTGCCGTCTCCGAGCGCCGATCGGTTCACGCGCCGTCTCCTGAGCCCCGATCATTCCACGCGCCGTCTCCGAGCCCCGGTCCGTCCACGCCCCGTCGCCGAACCCCAATTGGTCCACGCGCAATCTCCTGAGCCCCAGTCGGTCAACGCGCGGCCTCCTGAGCCATGCTCGGTCCACGCACCGTCTCCTGAGCCCCGATCGGTCAACGCGCCGTTCCCTAAGCTCCGATCCATCCACGCGCAGTCTCCTGAGCCCCGATCGGTCCACGGGCCGTCTTCGAGCGCCGATCGGTGCACACAACGTCTCCTAAGCCCCAATCGGTTCACGCGCCGTCTCCTGAGCCCCGATCGTTCTACGCGCCGTCTCCGAGCCCCGATTCGTCCACGTGCAGTCGCCGAGCCCCGATCGGTTCACGCGCGGTCTCCTGAGCCCCAGTCGGTACACGCTCTGTCTCCGAGCCCCGATCGGTCCACGCATCGTCTCGTAAGCCCCGCTCGGTTAACGCGTCGTTTCGGAGACCCATCGGTCTACGCGCCATCTCCGAGCCGCGATCGGCCCATGCATCGTCTCCTGAGCCCCGATCTGTCCACGCGCCGTCTCCGAGCCCCGATCGGTTCACGGATCGTCTCCTAAGACCCGACCGGTTCACCCGCCGTCTCCTGAGCCCCGGTCGGTCCACGCGCCGTCTCCGAGCCTCGATCGATCCACGTACCGTCTCCGAAGCTCCTATCGGTCCATGCGCCGTTTGCTGAGCCCCGATCGGTCCACGGGTCGTCTCCTAAGCCCCGATACGTCCACACGCCGTATCCGAGCCCCGATCGGTCCGCGTGACGCATTCTAAGCCCCGATCGGTCCTCGCGCCGTCTCCGAGCTACGATCGGTCCAGGCGCCGCTTCCTGAGCCCCGATCGGTCCACGCGCCGTCACCCGAGCCCCGATCGTTCCACGCGCCGTCTCCGAGCCCCGATCGGTCCACGCGCTGTCTCCTGAGCCCGGATCGTTCCACGCGTCGTCCCCGAATCTCCGATCCGTACACGCGTCGTCTCCGAGCCTCGATCGATCCACGCGCCGTCGCCGAGCCCCGATCGGTCCAGGCGTATCCTCCTGAGCCCCGATCGGTTAACGCGCCAACTCCGAGCCCCGATCGTTCCACGCGCCGTCTCCGAGCCCCGATGGGTCCACGCGCGGTGTCCTGAGCCCCGGTCGGTCCAGGCCCCGTCTCCGAGCGCCGATCGGTTCACGCGCCGTCTCCTGAGAACGATCCGTCCACGCGCCGTCTCCTGAGCCCCGATCGGTCGACGCGCCGTCTCGTGAGCCCCGATCGTTCCACGCGTCGTCCCCGAATCTCCGATCCGTACACGCGTCGTCTCCGAGCCTCGATCGGTCCACGCGCCGTCGCCGAGCCCCGATCGGTCCAGGCGTATCCTCCTGAGCCCCGGTCGGTCCACGCGCCGTCTCCGAGCCCCGATCGGTCCACGCATCGTCTCCTAAGCGCCGATCGGTTAACGCGCCGACTCCGAGCCCCGATCGTTCCACGCGCCGTCTCCGAGCCCCGATGGGTCCACGCGCGGTGTCCTGAGCCCCGGTCGGTCCAGGCCCCGTCTCCGAGCGCCGATCGGTTCACGCGCCGTCTCCTGAGAGCGATCCGTCCACGCGCTGTCTCCTGAGCCCCGATCGGTCGACGCGTCCTCTGCTAAACCTCAATCGGTCCACGCCCCGTCTCCGAGCGCCGATCGGTTCACGCGCCGTCTCCTGAGTCCCGATCCGTCCACTCACTGTCTCCTGAGTCCCGATCGGTCGACGCGTCCTCTGCTAAACCTCGATCGGTCCACGCCCCGTCTCCGACCGCCGACGGGTTGACGCGCCGTCTCCTGAGACCCGATCCGTCCACGCGCCGTCTCCTAAGCCCCGATACGTCCACACGCCGTCTCCGAGCCCCGATGGGTCCCCGCGTTGCCTCCTGAGCCCCGATCGATCCACGCGAGTCTCCTGAGCCCCGATCGTTCCACGCGTCCTCTCCTAAGCCCCGATCGGTTCACGCATCGTCTCCTAAGCCCCGATACGTCCACGCGCCGTCTCCTGAGCCCCAATCGGTCCACGCGCCGCCTCCTGAGCCCCGATCGGCCCACACGCCGTCTCCTGAGTCCCGATCGGTCCACGCGCGGCCTCCTAAGCCCCGATCGTTCCATGCGCCGTCTCCGAGCCCCGATCGGTCCACGCGCCGTCTCCTGAACCTCGATCGGTCCACGCGTCGTTCCCGAAGCCCCGATCCATCCACGCGCAGTCTCCCGAGCCCCAATCGGTCCACGCGCCGTCTCCTGAGCCCCAATCGGTCCACGCGCCGTCTTTTCAGCCCCGATCGGTCCACGCGTCGTCTCCTAAGCCCCGATCGGTCCACGCGCCGTCTCCGACCCCCATCGGTCCAAACGCCGTCTCTTAAGCCCCAATCTGTACACGCCCCGTCTCCGAGCGCCGACGGGTTCACGCGCCGTCTCCTGAGACCCGATCCGTCCACGCGCCGTCTCCTGAGCCCCGATCGGTCGACGCGTCCTCTGCTACACCTCGATCGATCCACGCGTCGTTTCCTGAGCCCCGATAGGTCGACGGGTCCTCTCCTCAGCCCCGATCGGTCCACGCGTCTTCTCCTGACCCCCGATCAGTCCACGCGTCGTCTCCTAAGCGCCGATCGGTTAACGCGCCGACTCCGAGCCCCGATCGTTCCACGCGCCGTCTCCGAGCCCCGATGGGTCCACGCGCGGTGTCCTGAGCCCCGGTCGGTCCAGGCCCCGTCTCCGAGCGCCGATCGGTTCACGCGCCGTCTCCTGAGAACGATCCGTCCACGCGCTGTCACCTGAGCCCCGATCGGTCGACGCGTCCTCTGCTAAACCTCAATCGGTCCACGCCCCGTCTCCGACCGCCGACGGGTTGACGCGCCGTCTCCTGAGACCCGATCCGTCCACGCGCCGTCTCCTGAGCCCCGATCGGTCGACGCGTCCTCTGCTACACCTCGATCGATCCACGCGTCGTTTCCTGAGCCCCGATAGGTCGACGGGTCCTCTCCTCAGCCCCGATCGGTCCACGCGTCTTCTCCTGACCCCCCATCGGTCCACGCATCGTCTCCTAAGCGCCGATCGGTTAACGCGCCGACTCCGAGCCCCGATCGTTCCACGCGCCGTCTCCGAGCCCCGATCGGTCCATGCGCCGTCTCTGAGCCCCGATCGGTCCACGCACTGTCTCCTGATCCCTACGGGTCAACGCGGCGCCTCCGGAGCCCCGATCGATCCACGCGAGGCTCCTGAGCCCCGATCGGACCACGCATCGTCTCCTAAGCCCCAATGGGTTAACGCGCCGTTGCCTGAGCCCCGATCGGTCCACGCGTCGTCTTCTAACCCCAGACGCCTCCTCGCACCGTCTCCGAGGGCCGATCGGTTCACGCGCCGTCTCCTGAGCCCCGATCGTTCCACGCATCGTCTCCGAACCCCGATATGTCCACGCGTCGGCTCCTAAGCCCCGATCAGTCCACGCGCCGTCTCCGAGCCCCGATCGGTCCACGCGTCGTCTCCTGATCCCAATCGGTCCACGCGGCGCCTCCGGAGCCCCGATCGATCCACGCGAGTCTCCTGAGCTCCAGTCGGTCCGCGCGCGGTCTCCTGAGCCCCGATCGGTCCACGCGCCGTCTCCTAAGCCCCGTTCGGTCCACGCGCCGTCTCCTGAGCCCCGATCGGTCCACGCGCCGCGGCGAACCCCAATTGGTCCACGCGCAACCTCTCGAGCCCCAGTCGGTAAACGCCCTGTCTCCGAGCCCCGATCGGTCCACGTATGTTCTCCTAAGCCCCAATTAGTCCCCGCGCCGTCTCTTAAGCCCCGATCTGCCCACGGGCCGTCTCCGAGCTCCGATCGGTCCACGCGCCGTCTCCAAGCCTCGATCCGTACACGCGTCGTCTCCGAGCCCCGATCGGTCCACGCGCCTTCTCCGAGCCCCGATCGGTTCACGCATCGTCTCCTAAGCCCCGATCGGTTAACGCGCCGTCTCCGAGCCCCGAACGGTCCACGCGCCGTCGCCGAACCCCAATTGGTCCACGCGCAACCGCCTGAGCCCCAGTCGGTTCACGCGCTGTCGCCGAACCCCGATCGGTCCACGCGTCGTCTCCGAGCCCCGATCGGTCCACGCGCCGTCGCCGAGCCATGATCGGTCCACGCGCGGCCTCCTGAGCCCCGATCGGTCCACGCGTGGTCTCCGAGCCCCGATCGGTCCACGCGCCGTCGCCGAGCCATGATCGGTCCACACGCGGCCTCCTGAGCCCCGGTCGGTCCACGCGCCGTCTCCTGAGCCCCGATCGGTCCACGCGCGACCTCCTGAGCCCCGATTGGTTCACGCGCCGTATCCGAGCCCCAATTGGTCCACGCGCCGTCTCCTGAGCCCCGATCGGTTCACGCGCCGTCTCCTGAACCCCGATCGGTCCACGCGTCGTCTCCTAAGCCCCC
Source organism: Netelia fuscicornis (assembly GCA_946811545.1). NCBI lineage: Eukaryota > Metazoa > Arthropoda > Insecta > Hymenoptera > Ichneumonidae > Netelia > Netelia fuscicornis. The sequence continues at coordinate 30,554,600 of OX328011.1, forward strand.
ATTGGTCCACATGCCGTCTCCCAGCCCCGATCGGTCCACGCGCCGTCTCCTAATTCCCAATCTGTCCACGACCCGTCTGCGGGCCCCGATCGGTGCACGTGCCGTCTCCTAAGCCCCGATCGGTCCACGCGCCGTCGCCGAACCCCAATTGGTCCACGCGAAACCGCCTGAGCCCCAGTCGGTCCACGCGCTGTCTCCGAGCCCCGATCGGTCCACGCGCCGCCTCCGGAGCCCCGATCGATCCACGCGAATCTCCTGAACTCCGGTCGGTTCACGCGCCGTCTCCTGAGCCCCGATCGGTCCACACGCCGTCTCCTGAGCCGCGATCGGTCGACGCGTCGTCTCCTAAGCCCCGATCGGTCCACGCGCCGTCTCTGAGCCCCGATAGGTCCACGCGTCATCTCCTAAGCCCCGATCGGTTCACGCGCCGTTTCCTGAGCCCCGATCGGTCCACGCGTCGTCTTCTAAGCGCAGATGCCCCCAGGCGCCGTCTCCGAGCCACGATCGGTCCAGGCGCCACTTCCTGAGCACCGATCGGTCCAAGCGTCGTGCCCTAAGCCCCGATGGGTCCACGCGCCGTGTCCTGAGCCCCGATCGGTCGACGCGTCCTCTGCTAAACCCCGATCGGTCCACGCGTCGTCTCCTGAGCCCCGCTCGGTCCACGCGTTGTCTCCTAAGCCCCGACCGGTCCACTCGCTGTCTCCGAGCCCCGTTCGGTCCACGCACTGTCTCCTGATCCCCATCGGTCCGCGCGCCGTTTCCTGAGCCCCGATCGGTCCACGCGCCGTCTCCGAGTCCCGATCGGTCAATGCGTCGTCTCCTGAGCGCCGATCGGTCCACGCGCCGTCTCCGAGCCGCGATCTGTCCACGCACCGTCTCCTCAGCCCCGATCGGTCCACGCGCCGTCTCCTCAGCCCCGATCGTACACGCTTCGTCTCCGAGCCCCGATCGGTCCACCCGCCGTCGCCGAACCCCGATTGGTTCCCGCGCCCCCGTCTGACTCCCAATCGGTCCACGCGCTGTCTCGTGAGCCCCGCTCGGTCTACGCGTCGTCTCCTAAGCCCCGATCGGTCCACGCGTCGTCTCCTAAGCGCCGATCGGTCCACGCGCCGTCTCCGAGCCGCGATCTGTCCACGCACCGTCTCCTGATCCCCGATCGGTCCACGTGCCGCCTCCGGAGCCCCGATCTATCTACGCGAGTCTCCTAAGCCCCGATCGGTCCACGCGCCGTCTCCTGAGCCCCGATCGGTCAAAGCGCCGTCTCCTGAGCCCCGATCGGTCCGCGCCGTCTCCTCAGCCCCGATCGGTCCACGCGTCGTCTCCGAGCACCGATTGATCCATGGGCCGTTTCGGGAGCCCCGATCGGTCGACGCGCCGTCTCTGAGCCCCGATAGGTCCACGCGTCGTCTCCTAAGCCCCGATCGGTTCACGCGCCGTTTCCTGAGCCCCGATCGATCCACGCGTCGTCTTCTAAGCGCAGATGCCCCCAGGCGCCGTCTCCGAGCCACGATCGGTCCAGGCGCCACTTCCTGAGCACCGATCGGTCCACGCGTCGTGTCCTAAGCCCCGATGGGTCCACGCGCCGTGTCCTGAGCCCCGATCGGTCGACGCGTCCTCTGCTAAACCCCGATCGGTCCACGCGTCGTCTCCTGAGTCCCGCTCGGTCCACGCGTTGTCTCCTAAGCCCCGACCGGTTCACTCGCCGTCTCCGAGCCCCGTTCGGTCCACGCACTGTCTCCTAATCCCCATCGGTCCACGCGCCGTTTCCTGAGCCCCGATCGGTCCACGCGCCGTCTCCGAGTCCCGATTGGTCAATGCGTCGTCTCCTGAGCCCCGATCGGTCCACGCGTCGTTTCCTAAGCCCCGATCGCTCCACGCGCCGTCTCCTCAGCCCCGATCGGTCCACGCGTCGTCTCCGAGCACCGATCGGTCCACGCGCCGTCTCCAAGCCCGGGTCGGTCCACGCATCGTCTTCTAAGCCCCGATCGGTAAACTCGCCGTCTCCGAGCCCCGATCGGTCCACGCGTCGTCTCCTGAGCCCCGATCGGTCCACGCGTCGTCTCCTAAGCCCCGATCGCTCCACGCGCCGTCTCCTCAGCCCCGATCGGTCCACGCGTCGTCTCCGAGCACCGATCGGTTTACGGGCCGTTTCCGGTGCCCCGATCGGTCCACGCGTCGTCTTTTAAGCCCCGAAGCCTCCACGCGCCGTTTCCGAGCCACGATCGGTCCAGGCGCCGCTTTCTGAGCCCCGATCGTTCCACGCGCCGTCTCCAAGCCCCGATCCGTACACGCGTCGTCTCCTAAGCCCCGATCGGTTAACGCGCCGTCTCCGAGCCCCAATCGGTCGACACGCCGTCTCCGAGCCCCGATCGGTCGACACGCCGTCTCCGAGCCCCAATCGGTCCACGCGCCGTCTCCTAAGCCCCCATCGGTCGACGCGTCGTCTACTAAGCCCCGATAAGTCCACATCCAGTGTCCGAGCACCGATCGGTCCACGCGCCGTCTCCTCAGCCCCGATCCGTACACGCTTCGTCTCCGAGCCCCGATCGGTCGACCCGCCGTCGCCGAACCCCGATTGGTTCCCGCGCCCCCGTCTGACCACCAATCGGTCCACGCGCTGTCTCGTGAGCCCCGCTCGGTGTCCGCGTCGTCTCCTAAGCCCCGATCGGTCCACGCGTCGTCTCCTAAGCGCCGATCGGTCCACGCGCCGTCTCCGAGCCGCGATCTGTCCACGCACCGTCTCCTGATCCCCGATCGGTCCACGTGCCGCCTCCGGAGCCCCGATCTATCTACGCGAGTCTCCTAAGCCCCGATCTGTCCACGCGCCGTCTCCGAGCCCCGGTCGGTCCACGCGCCGTCGCCGAACCCCAATTGGTCCACGCGCGGCCTCCTCAGCCCCGGTTGGACCACGCCCCGTCTCCTAAGCCCCGATCGGTTCACGCGCCGTCTCCGGAGCCCCGATAGATCCACGCGCTGCCTCCTGTGAGCCCCGGTCGGTCCACGCGCCGGGTCCGAGCCTTGATCGGTCCACGTACTGTCTCCGAAGCCCCAATCGGTCCGCGTGACGCATTCTAAGCCACGGTCCGTCCACGCCCCGTCTCCGAGCACCGATCGGTTCACGCGCCGTATCCTGAGCCCGGATCGGTCCACGCGTCGTCTCCTAAGCCCTAATCGGTCCACGTGTCGTCTCCGAGCCCCGATGGGTCCACGCGCCGCCTCCTGAGCCCCGGTCGGTCCACGCGCCGTCTCCGAGCCTCGATCGGTCCACGTACCGTCTCGGAAGCCCCGATCGATCCACACGCCGTCTTCTGAGCCCCGATCGGTCCACGCATCGTCTCCTAAGCCCCGATACGTCCACACGCCGTCTCCGAGCCCCGATCGGTCCGCGTGACGCATTCTAAGCCACGGTCCGTCCACGCGCCGTCTCCGAGCACTGATCGGTCCACGCGCCGTCTCCTGAGCCCCGATCGGTCCACGCATCGTCTCCTAAGCCCTGATCGGTCCACGTGTCGTCTCCGAGCCCCGATGGGTCCACGCGCCGTCTCCGAGCGCCGATCGGTGCACGCGCCGTCTCCTGAGCCCCGATCGTTCCCCACGCCGCCTCCTAAGCCCCGATTGGTCCAGGCGTCGTCTCCTAAGCCCCGAGCGGTCCACGTGCCGTCTCCTGAGCCCCAATCGGTCCACGCGCTATCTCCTGAGCCCCGATAGGTATACGCGTCGTCTCCTACGCCCCGATCGGTCCACGCGTCGTCTCTTGAGCCCCGATCGCTCCACGCGCCGTCTCCGAGCACCGATCGATGCACGCGCCGTCTCCTGAGCCCCGATCGTTCCCCACGCCGCCTGCTAAGCCCCGATTGGTCCAGGCGTCGTCTCCTAAGCCCCGGTCGGTCCGCGCGCCGTCTCCGAGCCCCGATATGTCCACGAACCATCTCCGAAGCCCCGATCGGTCCACGCGCCGTCTCCTGAGCTCCGATCGGTCCACGCGTCGTCTCCTAACCCCGGACGGTCCACGCGTCCTCTCCTGCTCCCCAATCGGTCCACGCGCCGCCTCCGGAGCCCCGATCGATCCACGCGAATCTCCTGAACTCCGGTCGGTTCACGCGCCGTCTCCTGAGCCCCGATCGGTCCACACGCCGTCTCCTGAGCCGCGATCGCTCGACGCGTCGTCTCCTAAGCCCCGAACGGTCCACGCGCCGTCTCTGAGCCCCGATAGGTCCACGCGTCATCTCCTAAGCCCCGATCGGTTCACGCGCCGTTTCCTGAGCCCCGATGGGTCCACGCGCCGTGTCCTGAGCCCCGATCGGTCGACGCGTCCTCTGCTAAACCCCGATCGGTCCACGCGTCGTCTCCTGAGCCCCGATCGGTCCACGCGTTGTCTCCTAAGCCCCGACCGGTCCACTCGCTGTCTCCGAGCCCCGTTCGGTCCACGCACTGTCTCCTGATCCCCATCGGTCCACGCGCCGTTTCCTGAGCCCCGATCGGTCCACGCGCCGTCTCCGAGTCCCGATCGGTCAATGCGTCGTCTCCTGAGCCCCGATCGGTCCACGCGTCGTTTCCTAAGCCCTGATCGCTCCACGCGCCGTCTCCTCAGCCCCGATCGGTCCACGCGTCGTCTCCTGAGTCCCGATCGGTCCACGCGTCGTTTCCTAAGCCCCGATCGCTCCACGCGCCGTCTCCTCAGCCCCGATCGGTCCACGCGTCGTCTCCGAGCACCGATCGGTCCACGCGCCGTCTCCAAGCCCGGGTCGGTCCACGCATCGTCTTCTAAGCCCCGATCGGTAAACTCGCCGTCTCCGAGCCCCGATCGGTCCACGCGTCGTCTCCTGAGCCCCGATCGGTCCACGCGTCGTCTCCTAAGCCCCGATCGCTCCACGCGCCGTCTCCTCAGCCCCGATCGGTCCACGCGTCGTCTCCGAGCACCGATCGGTTTACGGGCCGTTTCCGGTGCCCCGATCGGTCCAGGCGTGGTCTTTTAAGCCCCGAAGCCTCCACGCGCCGTTTCCGAGCCACGATCGGTCCAGGCGCCGCATCCTGAGCACCGATCGGTCCACGCGTCGTGTCCTAAGCCCCGATCGGTCCACGCGTCGTCTCCAAAGCCCCGATCGGTCCACGCACCGTCTCCTGATCCCCATCGGTCCACGCGGCGCCTCCGGAGCCCCGTTCGATCCACGCGAGTCTCCTGAGCCCCTGTCGGTCCGCGCGCCGTCTCCTGAGCCCCGATCGGTCGACGCGTCGTCTTCTGAGCCCCGATCGATCCACGCGTCGTCTCCTGAGTCCCGATCGCTCCACACGCCGTTTCCTGAGCCCGGATCGTTCCAGGCGTCGTCCCCGAATTCCCGATCCGTACACGCGTCGTCTCCGAGCCTCGATCGGTCCACGCGCCGTCTCCGAGCCCCGATCGGTCCACGCATCGTCTCCTAAGCCCCGATCGGTTAACGCGCCGACTCCGAGCCCCGATCGTTCCACGCGCCGGCTCCGAGCCGCGGTCGGTCCACGCGCCGTCGCCGAACCCCAATTGGTCCACGCGCGGCCTCGTCAGCCCCGGTTGGACGACGCGCCGTCTCCTAAGCCCCGATCCGTACACGCGTCGTCTCCGAGCCTCGATCGCTACACGCGCCGTCGCCGAGCCCCGATCGGGCCACGCGCCGTCGCTGAGCCCCGATCCGTTCACGCGCTGTCTCCTGAGCCAAGATCGTTCCACGCGTCGTCTTCGAGTCCCGATGGGTCCACGCGTCGTCTCCTATGCCCCGATCGGTCGACGCGTCGTCTCCTGAGCCCCGATCGGTCCACACGTCGTCTCCTAAGCCCCGATCGATCGACGCGTCGTCTCGTAAGCCGCGATCGGTCGACGCGTCGTCTCCTGAGCCCCGATCGATCCACGCGTCGTCTCCTGACCCTGATCGCTCCACGCGCCGTTTCCTGAGCCCCGATCGGACCACGCATCGTCTCCGAGCACCGATCGGTCCCCGCGCCGTTTTCTGAGCACCGTTCGGTCCACGCGTCGTCTTCAAAGCCCCGATGCCTCCACGCGCCGTCTCCGAGCCACGATCGGTCCGTGCGCCGCTTCCTGAGCCCCGATCGGTCCACGCGCCTTCTCCTAAGCCCCGATCGGTCCACGCGCCGTCTCCGAGCCCCGATCGATGCACGCGCCGTCTCCTAAGCACTCATCGGTCTACGCGTCGTCTCCTAAGCCCCGATACGTCCACAGCCAGTGTCGGAGCACCGATCGGTCCACGCGCCGTCTCCTCAGCCCCGATCCGTACACGCTTCGTCTCCGAGCCCCGATCGGTCCACCCGCCGTCGCCGAACCCTGATTGATCCCCGCGCGGCCGTCTGATCCCCAAACGATCCACGCGCTGTCTCGTGAGCCGCGATCGGTCCACGCATCGTCTTTTAAGCCCCGAAGCCTCCACGCGCCGTTTCGGAGCCACGATCGGTCCAGGCGCCGCCTTCTGAGCCCCGATCGGTCCACGTGTCGGCTCCTAAGCCCCGATCGGTCCACGCATCGTCTTTTAAGCCCCGAAGCCTCCACGCGCCGTTTCGGAGCCACGATCGGTCCAGGCGCCGCCTTCTGAGCCCCGATCGGTCCACGTGTCGGCTCCTAAGCCCCGATCGGTCCACGCGTCGTCTCCTAAGCCCCGATCGGTCCACGCGCCGTCTCCGAGCCGCGATCGGTCCACGCATCGTCTTTTAAGCCCCGAAGCCTCCACGCGCCGTTTCGGAGCCACGATCGGTCCAGTCGCCGCCTTCTGAGCCCCGATCGGTCCACGTGTCGGCTCCTAAGCCCCGATCGGTCCACGCATCGTCTCCTAAGCCCCGATCGCCTAACGCGCCGTCTCCGAGCCCCGATCGGTCCACGTGCCATCTCCGAGCCCCGATCGGTTCGCGTGCCGCATTCTAAGCCATGGTCCATCCACGCGCCGACTCCGAGCACCGATCGGTCGAAGCGTCGTCCCCTAATACGCGATCGGTCCACGCGCCGTCGCTGAGCCCCGATCCGTTCACGCGCTGTCTCCTGAGCCAAGATCGTTCCACGCGTCGTCTTCGAGTCCCGATGGGTCCACGCGTCGTCTCCTATGCCCCGATCGGTCGACGCGTCGTCTCCTGAGCCCCGATCGGTCCACACGTCGTCTCCTAAGCCCCGATCGATCGACGCGTCGTCTCGTAAGCCGCGATCGGTCGACGCGTCGTCTCCTGAGCCCCGATCGATCCACGCGTCGTCTCCTGACCCTGATCGCTCCACGCGCCGTTTCCTGAGCCCCGATCGGACCACGCATCGTCTCCGAGCACCGATCGGTCCCCGCGCCGTTTTCTGAGCACCGTTCGGTCCACGCGTCGTCTTCAAAGCCCCGATGCCTCCACGCGCCGTCTCCGAGCCACGATCGGTCCGTGCGCCGCTTCCTGAGCCCCGATCGGTCCACGCGCCTTCTCCTAAGCCCCGATCGGTCCACGCGCCGTCTCCGAGCCCCGATCGATGCACGCGCCGTCTCCTAAGCACTCATCGGTCTACGCGTCGTCTCCTAAGCCCCGATACGTCCACAGCCAGTGTCGGAGCACCGATCGGTCCACGCGCCGTCTCCTCAGCCCCGATCCGTACACGCTTCGTCTCCGAGCCCCGATCGGTCCACCCGCCGTCGCCGAACCCTGATTGATCCCCGCGCGGCCGTCTGATCCCCAAACGGTCCACGCGCTGTCTCGTGAGCCCCGATCGGTCTACGCGTCGTCTCCTAAGCCCCGATCGGTCCACGCGCCGTCTCCGAGCCGCGATCGGTCCACGCATCGTCTTTTAAGCCCCGAAGCCTCCACGCGCCGTTTCGGAGCCACGATCGGTCCAGGCGCCGCCTTCTGAGCCCCGATCGGTCCACGTGTCGGCTCCTAAGCCCCGATCGGTCCACGCATCGTCTCCTAAGCCCCGATCGCCTAACGCGCCGTCTCCGAGCCCCGATCGGTCCACGTGCCATCTCCGAGCCCCGATCGGTTCGCGTGCCGCATTCTAAGCCATGGTCCATCCACGCGCCGACTCCGAGCACCGATCGGTCGAAGCGTCGTCCCCTAATACGCGATCGGTCCACGCGGCGTCTCCTGAGCCCCGATCGATCCACGCGCCGCCTCCTGAGCCCCGATCGCTCCACGTATCGTCTCCTAAGCCTCGATCGGTCCACGCGCCGTCTCCTGCGCCCCGATCGGCCCACGCGTCGGGTCCTAAGCCCCGATCGGTCCACTCGTCCTCTCCTAAGGCCCGATCCGTCGACACGTCGTCTCCTGATACCCGATCGATCCACGCGCCATCTCCTGAGCCCCGATCGGTCCACGCGTCGTCTCCGAGCTGCGATCGGTCCACGCGCCATCTCCTGAGCCCCGATCGGTCCACGCGTCGTCTCCGAGCTCCGATCGGTCCACGCGCCATCTCCTGAGCCCCGATCGGTCCACGCGTCGTCGCCGAGCCCCGATCGGTCCACGCGTCGTCTCCTAATCCCCGATCGGTTCACGCATCGGCTCCGAGCCCCGATCGGTCCACCCGCCGTCGCCGAACCCCGATTGATCCCCGCGCGGCCGTCTGATCCCCAATCGGTCCACGCGCCGTCTCGTGAGCCCCGATCGGTCTACGCATCGTCTCCTAAGCCCCGATCGGTCCACGCGCCGTCTCCGAGCCACGATCGGTCCAAGCGCCGCTTCACCAGCCCCGATCGGTCCACGCGCCATCTTCTAAGCCTCGATCGCTCCACGCACCGTCTCCTAATCCCCGATCGGTTCACACGCCGCCTCCGAAGCCTCGATAGATCCACGCGAGTCTCCTAAGCCCCGACCGGTCCACGTGCCGTCTCCGAGCCCCGATGAGTCCACGCGTCGCCTCCTGACCTCCGGTCGGTCGACGCGTCGTCTCCTGAGCCGTGATCGCATCCACGCGCCGTTTCCTGAACTCCGATCCGTACACGCGTCGTCTCCGAGCCCCTATCGGTCCACGCGTCGTCTCCTAATCCCCGATCGGTTCACGCATCGGCTCCTGAGCCCCGATCGGTCCACGCGTCGTCTTCCAGCACCGATCGATCCACGCGCCGTTTCCTGGGCCCCGATCGGTCGACGCGTCGCCGCCGGAGCCCCGATCGGTCTACGCGCCGTCTCATGAGCCCCGATCGTTCCACGCGGCGCCTCCTAAGCCCCGATCGGTCCAGGCGTCGTCTCCTAAGCCCTGACCGGTCCACGCGCCCTCTCCGAGCCGCGATCGGTTCACGCATCGTCTCCTAAGCCCGATCGGTTAACGCTCCGTCTCCGAGCCGCACACGGTCCACGCGCCGTTTCCTGAGCCCCGATCGGTCGACGCGTCGCCTCCTGAGCCCTGATCGATCCACGCGTCGTCTCCTGAGCCCCGATTGCTCCACGGGCCGTTTCCTGAGCCCCGATCGGTCCACGCGTCGTCTTCTAAGCCCAGATGACCCTCGCGCCGTCTCCGAGCCGCGATTGGTCCAGGCGCCGCTTCCTGAGCCCCGATCGGTCCACGCGTTGTCTCCTAAGCCCCGATCGGTCTACGCGCCGTCTCCTAAGCCCCGATCGTTCCACGCGCCCTCTCCGAGCCCCGATCGGTCCACGCGCCGTCTCCTGAGCCCCGATCGGTCCACGCGTCGGCTCCTAAGCCCCGATCGGTCCATGCGTCGTCTCCTAAGCCCCGATCCGTCGATGCGTCGTCTCCTGAGCCCCGATCGATCAACGCGTCTTCTCCTGAGCCTCGATCGGTCCACGCGCCGTCTCCTGAGCCCCGATCGATCCACGCGTCGTCTCCTGACCCCGGATCGCTCCACGAGCCGTTTCCTGAGCCCCGATCGGTCCGCGCGTCGTCTTCTAAGCCCAGATACCTCCTCGCGCCGTCTCCGAACCACGATCGGTCCACGCGTTTTCTCCTAAGCCCGGATCGGTCCACGCGTCGTCTCCTAAGCCCTGATCGGTCCACGTGTCGTCTCCGAGCCCCGATGGGTCCACGCGCCGCCTTCTGAGCCCCGATCGGTCGACGCGTCGTCTCCTGAGCCCCGATCGACCCACGCATCGTCTCCTAAGCGCCGATCGGTCCACGCGCGGCCTCCTGAGCCCCGGTCGGTCCACGCGCAGTCTCCAAGCCTCGATCGGCTCACGTACCGTCTCCGAAGCCCCGATCGGTCCACGCGCCGTCTTCTGAGCCCCGATCGGTCCACGCATCGTCTCCTAAGCCCCGATACGTCCAGACGCCCTCTCCGAGCACCGATCGTTCCGCGTGACGCATTCTAAGCCACGGTCCGTCCATGCGCCGTCTCCGAGCACTGATCGCTCCACGCGCCGTCTCCTGAGCCCCGATCGGTCCACGCATCGTCTCCTAAGTCTCGATACGTCCACAGCGAGTGTCCGAGCACCGATCGGTCCACGCGCCGTCTCCTCAGCCCCGATCCGTACACGCTTCGTCTCCGAGCCCCGATCGGTCCTCCCGCCGTCGCCGAACCCCGATTGGTCCCCGCGCGGCCGTCTGATCCCCAATCGGTCCACGCGCTGTCTCGTGAGCCACGATCGGTCTACGCATCGTCTCCTAAGTCCCGATCGGTCCACGCGCCGTTTCCGAGCACCGATCGGTCCACGCGCCGTCTCCTCAGCCCCGATCCGTACACGCTTCGTCTCCGAGCCCCGATCGGTCCTCCCGCCGTCGCCGAACCCCGATTGGTCCCCGCGCGGCCGTCTGATCCCCAATCGGTCCACGCGCTGTCTCGTGAGCCCCGATCGGTCTACGCATCGTCTCCTAAGTCCCGATCGGTCCACGCGCCGTTTCCGAGCCACGATCGGTCCAGGCGCCGCCTTCTGAGCCCGGATCGCTCCACGTATCGTCTCCTAAGCCTCGATCGGTCCACGCGCCGTCTCCTGCGCCCCGATCGGCCCACGCGTCGGGTCTTAAGCCCCGATCGGTCCACTCGTCCTCTCCTAAGGCCCGATCCGTCGACGCGTCGTCTCCTGATACCCGATCGATCCACGCGTCTTCTCCTGAGCCCCGATCGCTCCACGCGCCATCTCCTGAGCCCCGATCGGTCCACGCGCCGTCGCCGAACCCCAATTCGTCCACGCGCAACCGCCTGAGCCCCAGTCGGTCCACGCGCGTCTCCGAGCCCCGATCGGTCCACGCGTCGTCTCCGAGCCCCGATCGGTCCACGCGCCGTCGTCGAGCCATGATCGGTCCACGGGCGACCTCCTCAGCCCCGGTCGGTTCACGCGTCGTCTCCTAAGCCTCGATCGGTCCACGCGCCATCTCCGAGCGCCGATCGGTTCACGCGTCGCCTCCTAAGCCCGATCGGTTAACGCTCCGTCTCCGAGCCGCAATCGGTCCACGCGCCGTTTCCTGAGCCCCGATCGGTTGACGCGTCGTCTCCTGAGCCCTGATCGATCCACGTGTCGTCTCCTGAGCCCCGATTGCTCCACGGGCCGTTTCCTGAGCCCCGATCATTCCACGCGCCGTCTCCGAGCCCCGATCGGTCCACGCGCCGCCTCCTAAGCCCCGATCGGTCCACGCGTCGGCTCCTAATCCCCGATCGGTCCATGCGTAGTCTCCTAAGCCCCGATCCGTCGACGCGTCGTCTCCTGAGCCCCGATCGATCCACGCGTCTTCTCCTGAGCCCCTACCGCTCCACGCGCCGTCTCCTGAGCCCCGATGCCTCCACGCGCCGTCTCCGATCCACGATCGGTGCAGGCGCCGCTTCCTGAGCCCCGATCGGTCCACGCGCCGTCTCCTAAGCCCCGATCGGTTCACGCGCCTTCTCCGGAGCCCCGATAGATTCAGGCGAGTCCCTGAGCCCCGATCGGTCCACGCGCCGTCTCCTAAGCCTCGATCGGTCCACGCGCCGTCTCCTGAGCCCCGATCGATCCACGCGTCGTCTCCTGACCCCGGATCGCTCCACGAGCCGTTTCCTGAGCCCCGATCGGTCCACGCGTAGTCTTCCAAGCGCAGATGCCCACAGGCGCCGTCTCCGAGCCACGATCGGTCCAGGCGCCACTTCCTGAGCACCGATCGGTCCACGCGTCGTGTCCTAAGCCCCGATGGGTCCAAGCGCCGTGTCCTGAGCCCCGATCGGTCGACGCGTCCTCTGCTAAACCCCGATCGGTCCACGCGTCGTCTCCTGAGCCCCGCTCGGTCCACGCGTTGTATCCTAAGCCCAGACCGGTCCACTCGCCGTCTCCGAGCGTCGTTCGGTCCACGCACTGTCTCCTGATCCCCATCGGTCCACGCGCCGTTTCCTGAGCCCTGATCGGTCCACGCGTCGTCTCCGTGCACCGATCGGTCCACGGGCCGTTTCCGCTGCCCCGATCGGTCCACGCGTCGTCTTTTAAGCCCCGAAGCCTCCACGCGCCGTTTCCGAGCCACGATCGGTCCAGGCGCCGCTTTCTGAGCTCCGATCGGTCCATGCACCGTCTCCGAGCGCCGATCAGTTCACGCGGTGTTACCTAAGCTGCGATCGGTCCGGCGTCGTCTCCTAAGCCCCGATGGGTCCACGCGGCGTCGCCGAGCCCCGATCGTTCCACGCGCCGTCTCCAAGCCCCGATCCGTACACGCGTCGTCTCCTAAGCCCCGATCGGTTAACGCGCCGTCTCCGAGCCCCAATCGGTCGACACGCCGTCTCCGAGCCCCGATCAGTCCACGCGCCGTCTCCTAAGCCCCCATCGGTCTACGCGTCGTCTCCTAAGCCCCGATACGTCCACAGCCAGTGTCCAAGCACCGATCGGTCCACGCGCCGGCTCCTCAGCCCCGATCGGTCCACGCGTCGTCTCCGAGCACCGATTGGTCCATGGGCCATTTCGGGAGCCCCGATCGGTCCACGTGTCGTCTCCTGATCCCCGATCGATCCATGCGTCGTAGCCTGAGCCCCGATCGCTCCACGTGCCGCTTCCTGAGCCCCGATCCGTCCACGGGCCGTCTCCGAGCCGCGATCGGTAAACGCGCCGTCACCAAGCCCCGATCCGTACACGCATCGTCTCCGAGCCCCGATCGGTCCACGCAACGTCGCCGAGCCTGGATCGGTCCACGGGCGGCCTCCTGAGCCCCGGTCGGTTCACGCGCCGTCTCCGAGCCCCGATCGGTCCACGCGCCGTCGCCGAACCCCAATTGGTCCACGCGCAACCGCCTGAGCTCCAGTCGGCCCACGCGCTGTCTCCTGAGCCCCGATCGTTCCACGCGTCGTCTCCGAGCCCCGATCGTTCCACGCGGCGCCTCCGGAACCCCGATCGATCCACGCGAGTCTCCTGAGCCCCAGTCGGTCCGCGCGCCGTCTCCTGCGCCCCGATTGTTCGACGCGTCGTCTCCTGAGCCCCGATCGATCCACGCGTCGTCTCCTGAGCCCCGATCGCGCCACGCGCCGTCTCCGAGCCCCGATCGGTCCACGCGCCGTCACCTGAGCCCCGATCGTTCCACGCCCCGTCTCCGAGCCCCGATCGGTCCACGCGCCGTCTCCTAAGCCCCGATCGGTCCACGCGCCTTCTCCTCATCCCCGATCGGTCCACGCGCCGTCTCGGAGCGCCGATTGGTTCACGCGCAGTCTCCTGAGCCCCGATCGCTCCACGCGCCGTCTCCTGAGCCCCGATCGTTCCACGCGCCGTCTCCTAAGCCCCGATCGATCCACGCGAGTCTCCTGAGCCCCGGTCGGTCCGCGCACCGTCATCTGAGCCCCGATCGGTCGACGCGTCGTCTCCGAGACTCGATCGGTCCACGCCCCGTCGCCGAGCCCCGATCGGTCCAGGCGTGGCCTCCTGAGCCGCGGTCGGTCCACGCGCCGTTTCCTGAGCCCCGATCGGTCCACGCGTCGTCTTCTAAGCCCAGATGCCTCCTTGCGTCGTCTCCCCACCACGATCGGTGCAGGCGCCGCTTCCTGAGCCCCGATCGGTCCACGCGTCGTCTCCTGAGCCCCGATCGGTCCACGCGCCGTCTCCTGAGCCCCGATCGGTCCACGCGCCGTCGCCGAACCCCAATTGGTCGACGCGAAACCGCCTGAGCCCCAGTCGGTCCACGCGCTGTCTCCGAGCCCCGATCGGTCCGCGCACCGTCTCCTGATCCCCATCGCTCCACGCGGCGTCTCCGGAGCCCCGATCGATCCACGCGAGTCTCCTGAGCCCCGGTCGGTCCGCGCGCCGTCATCTGAGTCCCGATCGGTCGACGCGTCGTCTCCGAGACTCGATCGGTCCACGCGCCTTCGCCGAGCCCCGATCGGTCCAGGCGTGGCCTCCTGAGCCGCGGTCGGTCCACGCGCCGTTTCCTGAGCCCCGATCGGTCCACGCGTCGTCTTCTAAGCCCAGATGCCTCCTTGCGCCGTCTCCCAACCACGATCGGTCCAGGCGCCGCTTCCTGAGCCCCGATCGGTCCACGCGTTTTGTCCTAAGCCCCGATCGGTCCACGCGTCGTCTCCTCAGCCCCGATCGGTCGACGCGTCGTCTCCTGAGCCCCGATCGATCCACGCGTCGTCTCCTCAGCCCCGATCGCTCCACGCGCCGTCTCCGAGCGCCGATCGGTCCACGCGTCGTCTCCTGAGCCCGGATCGGTCCACGCGCCGTCTCCTGAGCCCCGATCGGTCCACGCGCCGTCGCCGAACCCCAATTGGTCGACGCGAAACCGCCTGAGCCCCAGTCGGTCCACGCGCTGTCTCCTGAGCCCCGATCTGTCCACGCGCCGTCTCCGAGCTCCGATCGGTCCACGCGCCGTCTCCGAGCCCCGATCGGTCCACGCGCCGTCTCCTGAGCCCCGATCGTTCCACGCATGGTCTCCGAACCCCGATGGGTCCACGCGTCGTCTCCTAAGCCCCGATCGGTCCACACGCCGTCTCCGAGCCCCGATGGGTCCACGCGTCGCCTCCTGAGCCCCGGTCGGTCCACGCGCCGTCTCCTGAGCCCCGATCGGTCCACGCGTCGTCTTCTAAGCCCCGATCGGTCCACGCGTCGTCTCCTAAGCCCCGATCGGTCCACGCGCCGTCTCCGAGCGCCGATAACTTTACGCGCCGTCTCCTGAGCCCCGATCGTTCGACGCGCCGTCTCCGAGGCCCGATCGATCCACGCGCCGTCTCCTGAGGCCAAATCGGTCCACACGCTGTCTCGTGAGCCCCGATAGGTACACGCGTCGTCTCCTACGCCCCGATCGGTCCACGCGTAGTCTCCTAAGCCCCGCTCGGTTAACGCGTCGTTTCCGAGCCCCGATCGGTCCACGCGTCGTCTCCTGAGCCCCAATTAGTCCATGCGCCGTCTCCTAAGCCCCGATCCGTCCACGGGCCGTGTCCGAGCTCCGATCGGTCCACGCGTCGTCTCCGAGCCCTGATCGGTCCACGCGCCATCGCCGAGACCCGATCGGTCCACACCCCTTCTCCTGAGCCCCGATCTGTCGACGCGTCGTCTCCTAAGCCCCGACCGGTCCACGCGCGGTCTCCTGAGCCCCGATCGGTCCACGCGCCGTCGCCGATCCACGATCGGTCCGTGCGCCGCTTCCAGAGCCCTATCGGTCCACGCATCGTCTCCTGATCTCCGATCGGTCCACGCGCCGTCTCCTAAGCCTCGATCGGTCGACGCGCTGTCTCCAAGCGCCGATCGGTTCACGCGCCGCCTCCTGAGCCCCGATCATTCCACG
Source organism: Netelia fuscicornis (assembly GCA_946811545.1). Taxonomy (NCBI): domain Eukaryota; kingdom Metazoa; phylum Arthropoda; class Insecta; order Hymenoptera; family Ichneumonidae; genus Netelia; species Netelia fuscicornis. The sequence continues at coordinate 30,570,204 of OX328011.1, forward strand.
CGCCGTCTCCGAGCCCTAATCGGTCCACGCTCGTCTCCTGAGCCCCGATCGGTCCACGCGCCGTCTCCAAGCCCCGATCGGTCCATGCATCGTTTCCGAAGCCCCGATCGGTTAACGCGCTGTCTCCGAGCGCCGATCGGTCCATGCGCCGTCGCCGAACCCCAAATGGTCCACGCGCAACCGCCTGAGCCCCGATCGGTCCACGCGTCGTCTCCGAGCACCGATCGGTCCACGCACCGTCGCCCAGCCATGATCGGTCCACCCGCGGCCTCCTGAGCCCCGATCGGTCCACGCGCCGCCGCCGAGCCGCGATCGGTCCACGCGCGGCCTCCTGAGCCCCGATCGGTCCATGCGCCGTCACCGAGCCGCGATCGGTCCACGCGCGACCTCCTGAGCCCCGGTTGGTTCACGCACCGTATCCGAGCCCCCATCGGTCCACGCGTTGTCTCCGAGCCCCGATCCGTCCACGCGCCGTCGCCGAGCCATGATCGGTCCACACGAGGCTCCTGACCGCCGGTCGGTCCGCGCGCCGTCTCCTAAGCCCCGATCGGTCGACGCGTCGTTTCCTGAGCCCCGATCGATCCACGCGTCGTCTCCTGAGCCCCGATCGCTCCACGCGCCGATTTCTGAGCCCCGATCAATTGACGCGTCTTCTCCTGAACCCCGATCGCTCCTCGCGCCGTCTCCTGAGCCCCGCTCGTTCCATGCGTCGTCTTCTTAGCCCCGATGCCTCCACGCGCCGTCTCCGAGCCACGATCGGTCTAGGCGCCGCTTCCTGACCCCGATCGGTCCACGCGCCGTCTCCTAAGCCCCAATCGGTCCGCGCGCCGTCTCCTAAGCCGCGATCGGTCCACGTGTCGTCTTCAAAGCCCCGATGCCTCCACGCGCCGTCTCCGAGCCACGATAGGTCCGTGCACCGCTTCCAGAGCCCCGATCTGTGCACGCGTCTTCTCCTGATCTCCGATCGGTCCACGCGCCGTCTCATAAGCCCCGATCGGTCCACGCGCCGTCTCCGAGCGCCGATCGGTTCACGGGCCGTCTCTGAGCCGCGATTGACAAAGCCGCCGTCATCAAGCCCCGATCCGTACACGCGTCGTCTCCGAGCCCCGATGCCTCTACGCGCCGTCTCCGAGCTACGATCGGTTCAGGCGCCGCTTCCCGAGCCCCGATCAGTCCACGTGCCGTCTTCTAAGCCCCGATCGCTCCACGGACCGTTTCCTGATCCCCGATCGGTCCACGCGCCGCCTCCTGAGTCCTGATCGGCCAACGCGTCGTGTCCTAAGCCCTGATCGGTCCACGTGCCGTCTCCGAGCCCCGATGGGTCCACGCGCCACATCCTGAGCCCCGATCGGACGACGCGTCGTCTCCTGAGCCTTGATCGATCCACGCGTCGTCTCCTGAACCCCGATTGCTCCACGGGCCGTTTCCTGAGCCCCGATCGGTCCACGCGTCGTCTTCTAAGCCCGGATGCCTCCTCGCGCCGTCTCCGAGCCACGATGGGTCCAGGCGCCGCTTCCTGAGCCCCGATCCGTCCACGCGTTGACTCCTAAGCCTCGTTCGACCCACGTGCCGTCTCCTAAGCCCCGATCATTCCATGCGCCGTCTCCGAGCCCCGATCGGTCCACGCGCCGTCTCCCGAGCCCCGATCGGTCCACGCGTTGTTTCCTAAGCCCCGATCGGTCCACGCGTCGTCTCCTAAGCCCCGATCCGTCGACGCGTCGTCTCCTGAGCCCCGATCGATCCACGCGCCGTCTCCGAGCCCCGATCGGTCCAGGCGCCGTTTCCGAGCCCCGATTGGTCCATGCGTCGTCTTCGAAGCCCCGATGCCTCCACGCGCCGTCTCCGAGCCACGATCGGTGCAGGCGCCGCTTCCTGAGCCCCGATCGGTCCACGCGCCGTCTCCTGAGCCCCGATCGGTCCACGCGTCGTCTCCGAGCACCGTTCGGTCCACGCGCCGTTTCCTGAGCCCCGATCGGTCTATGCGTCGTCTTTTAAGCTCCGATACCTCCACGCGCCGTCTACGAGCCACGATCGGTCCAGGCGCCGCTTCCTGAGCCCCGATCGGTCCACGCGTTGTCTCCTAACCCCCGATCGGTCCACGCGCCGTCTCCTAAGCCCCGATCGATCCACGCGCCGTCTCCGAGCCCCGATCGGTCCACGCATCGTCTCCTAAGCCCCGATCGGTTAACGCGCCGTCTCCCCGCCCCGATCGGTCCACGCGCCGTCTCGTGAGCCCTGATCCGTCCACGCACGGCGTCGAGCCGCGATCGGTCCACGCGCGGCCTCCTGAGCCCCAATCGGTCTACGCGTCGTCTCCTAAGCCCCGATCGGTCCGTGCGCCGTCTCCGAGCCCCGATCGGTCAACGCACCATCTCATGCTCCCCAATCGGTCCATGCGCCGCCTCCGGAGCCCTGATCGATCCACGCGAATCTCCTGAGCTCCGGTCGGTCCTCGTACCGTCTCCGAGCCCCGATCGGTGCACGTACCGTCTCCGAAGCCCCGATCGGTCCACGCGCCGTCCCCTGAGCCCCGATCGGTCCACGCGTCGTCTCCTAAGCCCCGATCGGTTCACGCGCCGTATCCGAGCCCCAATCGGTCCACGCGCCGTGTCCTAAGCTCCAATCGGTCCACGCGCCGTCCCCTGAGCCCCGATACGTCGACGCGCAGACGCCGAGCCCCGATCGGTCCACGCGCTGTCTCCTGAGCCCCGATAGGTACACGCGTCGTCTCCTAAGCCCCGATCGGTCCGTGCGCCGACTCCTGAGCCCCGATCGGTCCACGCGCCGTCTCCTAAGCCGCGATCGGTCCAAGCGGCGTCTCCGAGCCCCGATCGGTCCACGCACCGTCTCCTAATCCCCATCGGTCCACGCGGCGTTTTCTGAGCACCGTTCGGTCCACGTGTCGTCTTCAAAGCCCCGATGCCTCCACGCGCCGTCTCCGAGCCACGATAGGTCCGTGCACCGCTTCCAGAGCCCCGATCTGTGCACGCGTCTTCTCCTGATCTCCGATCGGTCCACGCGCCGTCTCATAAGCCCCGATCGGTCCACGCGCCGTCTCCGAGCTCCGATCGGTTCACGGGCCGTCTCTGAGCCGCGATTGACAAAGCCGCCGTCATCAAGCCCCGATCCGTACACGCGTCGTCTCCGAGCCCCGATGCCTCTACGCGCCGTCTCCGAGCTACGATCGGTTCAGGCGCCGCTTCCCGAGCCCCGATCAGTCCACGTGCCGTCTTCTAAGCCCCGATCGCTCCACGGACCGTTTCCTGATCCCCGATCGGTCCACGCGCCGCCTCCTGAGTCCTGATCGGCCAACGCGTCGTGTCCTAAGCCCTGATCGGTCCACGTGCCGTCTCCGAGCCCCGATGGGTCCACGCGCCACATCCTGAGCCCCGATCGGACGACGCGTCGTCTCCTGAGCCTTGATCGATCCACGCGTCGTCTCCTGAACCCCGATTGCTCCACGGGCCGTTTCCTGAGCCCCGATCGGTCCACGCGTCGTCTTCTAAGCCCGGATGCCTCCTCGCGCCGTCTCCGAGCCACGATGGGTCCAGGCGCCGCTTCCTGAGCCCCGATCGGTCCACGCGTTGACTCCTAAGCCTCGTTCGACCCACGTGCCGTCTCCTAAGCCCCGATCATTCCATGCGCCGTCTCCGAGCCCCGATCGGTCCACGCGCCGTCTCCCGAGCCCCGATCGGTCCACGCGTTGGTTCCTAAGCCCCGATCGGTCCACGCGTCGTCTCCTAAGCCCCGATCCGTCGACGCGTCGTCTCCTGAGCCCCGATCGATCCACGCGCCGTCTCCGAGCCCCGATCGGTCCAGGCGCCGTTTCCGAGCCCCGATTGGTCCATGCGTCGTCTTCGAAGCCCCGATGCCTCCACGCGCCGTCTCCGAGCCACGATCGGTGCAGGCGCCGCTTCCTGAGCCCCGATCGGTCCACGCGCCGTCTCCTGAGCCCCGATCGGTCCACGCGTCGTCTCCGAGCACCGTTCGGTCCACGCGCCGTTTCCTGAGCCCCGATCGGTCTATGCGTCGTCTTTTAAGCCCCGATACCTCCACGCGCCGTCTACGAGCCACGATCGGTCCAGGCGCCGCTTCCTGAGCCCCGATCGGTCCACGCGTTGTCTCCTAACCCCCGATCGGTCCACGCGCCGTCTCCTAAGCCCCGATCGATCCACGCGCCGTCTCCGAGCCCCGATCGGTCCACGCATCGTCTCCTAAGCCCCGATCGGTTAACGCGCCGTCTCCCCGCCCCGATCGGTCCACGCGCCGTCTCCTGAGCCCTGATCCGTCCACGCACGGCGTCGAGCCGCGATCGGTCCACGCGCGGCCTCCTGAGCCCCAATCGGTCTACGCGTCGTCTCCTAAGCCCCGATCGGTCCGTGCGCCGTCTCCGAGCCCCGATCGGTCAACGCACCATCTCATGCTCCCCAATCGGTCCATGCGCCGCCTCCGGAGCCCTGATCGATCCACGCGAATCTCCTGAGCTCCGGTCGGTCCTCGTACCGTCTCCGAGCCCCGATCGGTGCACGTACCGTCTCCGAAGCCCCGATCGGTCCACGCGCCGTCCCCTGAGCCCCGATCGGTCCACGCGTCGTCTCCTAAGCCCCGATCGGTTCACGCGCCGTATCCGAGCCCCAATCGGTCCACGCGCCGTCTCCTAAGCTCCAATCGGTCCACGCGCCGTCCCCTGAGCCCCGATACGTCGACGCGCAGACGCCGAGCCCCGATCGGTCCACGCGCTGTCTCCTGAGCCCCGATAGGTACACGCGTCGTCTCCTACACCCCGATCGGTCCACGCGTCGTCTCCTAAGCCCCGATCGGTCCACGCGCCGTCTCCGAGCCCCGATGGGTCCACGCACTGTCTCCTGATCCCCATGGGTCCACGCGGCGCCTCCGGAGCCCCGAACGATCCACGCGAGGATCCTGAGCCCCGATCGATCCACGCATCGTCTCCTAAGCCCCAATCGGTTAACGCGCCGTCTCCGAGCCCCAATCGGTCCACGCGCCGTCTCCTGAACCCCGATCGTTCCACGCGCCTTCTCCTAAGCCACGATCGGTCAGCGCCGTGTCCGAGCGCCGATTGGTGCACGCGTCGTCGCACGAGCCGCGATCGGTCCACGCGCGGCCTCCTGAGCCCCGGTTGCTTCACGTGCCGTATCCGAGCCCCAATCGGTCCACGCACCGTCTCCTGAGCCCCGATCGATCCACGCGCCGTCTCCTGAGCTCCGATCGCTCCACGCGCCGTTTTCTGAGCACCGTTCGGTCCATGCGTCGTCTTCTAAGCCCCGATGCCTCCACGCACCGTCTCCGAGCCACGATCGGTGCAGGCGCCGCTTCCTGAGCACCGATCGGTCCACGCGTCGTGTCCTAAGCCCCGATGGGTCCACGCGCCGTGTCCTGAGCCCCGATCGGTCGACGCGTCCTCTGCTAAACCCCGATCGGTCCACGCGTCGTCTCCTGAGTCCCGCTCGGTCCACGCGTTGTCTCCTAAGCCCCGACCGGCTCACTCGCCGTCTCCGAGCCCCGTTCGGTCCACGCACTGTCTCCTAATCCCCATCGGTCCACGCGCCGTTTCCTGAGCCCCGATCGGTCCACGCGCCGTCTCCGAGTCCCGATTGGTCAATGCGTCGTCTCCTGAGCCCCGATCGGTCCACGCGTCGTTTCCTAAGCCCCGATCGCTCCACGCGCCGTCTCCTCAGCCCCGATCGGTCCACGCGTCGTCTCCGAGCACCGATCGGTCCACGCGCCGTCTCCAAGCCCGGGTCGGTCCACGCATCGTCTTCTAAGCCCCGATCGGTAAACTCGCCGTCTCCGAGCCCCGATCGGTCCACGCGTCGTCTCCTGAGCCCCGATCGGTCCACGCGTCGTCTCCTAAGCCCCGATCGCTCCACGCGCCGTCTCCTCAGCCCCGATCGGTCCACGCGTCGTCTCCGAGCACCGATCGGTTTACGGGCCGTTTCCGGTGCCCCGATCGGTCCACGCGTCGTCTTTTAAGCCCCGAAGCCTCCACGCGCCGTTTCCGAGCCACGATCGGTCCAGGCGCCGCTTTCTGAGCCCCGATCGTTCCACGCGCCGTCTCCAAGCCCCGATCCGTACACGCGTCGTCTCCTAAGCCCCGATCGGTTAACGCGCCGTCTCCGAGCCCCAATCGGTCGACACGCCGTCTCCGAGCCCCGATCGGTCGACACGCCGTCTCCGAGCCCCAATCGGTCCACGCGCCGTCTCCTAAGCCCCCATCGGTCGACGCGTCGTCTACTAAGCCCCGATAAGTCCACATCCAGTGTCCGAGCACCGATCGGTCCACGCGCCGTCTCCTCAGCCCCGATCCGTACACGCTTCGTCTCCGAGCCCCGATCGGTCGACCCGCCGTCGCCGAACCCCGATTGGTTCCCGCGCCCCCGTCTGACCACCAATCGGTCCACGCGCTGTCTCGTGAGCCCCGCTCGGTGTCCGCGTCGTCTCCTAAGCCCCGATCGGTCCACGCGTCGTCTCCTAAGCGCCGATCGGTCCACGCGCCGTCTCCGAGCCGCGATCTGTCCACGCACCGTCTCCTGATCCCCGATCGGTCCACGTGCCGCCTCCGGAGCCCCGATCTATCTACGCGAGTCTCCTAAGCCCCGATCTGTCCACGCGCCGTCTCCGAGCCCCGGTCGGTCCACGCGCCGTCGCCGAACCCCAATTGGTCCACGCGCGGCCTCCTCAGCCCCGGTTGGACCACGCCCCGTCTCCTAAGCCCCGATCGGTTCACGCGCCGTCTCCGGAGCCCCGATAGATCCACGCGCTGCCTCCTGTGAGCCCCGGTCGGTCCACGCGCCGGGTCCGAGCCTTGATCGGTCCACGTACTGTCTCCGAAGCCCCAATCGGTCCGCGTGACGCATTCTAAGCCACGGTCCGTCCACGCCCCGTCTCCGAGCACCGATCGGTTCACGCGCCGTATCCTGAGCCCGGATCGGTCCACGCGTCGTCTCCTAAGCCCTAATCGGTCCACGTGTCGTCTCCGAGCCCCGATGGGTCCACGCGCCGCCTCCTGAGCCCCGGTCGGTCCACGCGCCGTCTCCGAGCCTCGATCGGTCCACGTACCGTCTCGGAAGCCCCGATCGATCCACACGCCGTCTTCTGAGCCCCGATCGGTCCACGCATCGTCTCCTAAGCCCCGATACGTCCACACGCCGTCTCCGAGCCCCGATCGGTCCACGCATCGTCTTTTAAGCCCCGAAGCCTCCACGCGCCGTTTCGGAGCCACGATCGGTCCAGGCGCCGCCTTCTGAGCCCCGATCGGTCCACGTGTCGGCTCCTAAGCCCCGATCGGTCCACGCATCGTCTCCTAAGCCCCGATCGCCTAACGCGCCGTCTCCGAGCCCCGATCGGTCCACGTGCCATCTCCGAGCCCCGATCGGTTCGCGTGCCGCATTCTAAGCCATGGCCCATCCACGCGCCGACTCCGAGCACCGATCGGTCGAAGCGTCGTCCCCTAATACGCGATCGGTCCACGCGGCGTCTCCTGAGCCCCGATCGATCCACGCGCCGCCTCCTGAGCCCCGATCGCTCCACGTATCGTCTCCTAAGCCTCGATCGGTCCACGCGCCGTCTCCTGCGCCCCGATCGGCCCACGCGTCGGGTCCTAAGCCCCGATCGGTCCACTCGTCCTCTCCTAAGGCCCGATCCGTCGACACGTCGTCTCCTGATACCCGATCGATCCACGCGCCATCTCCTGAGCCCCGATCGGTCCACGCGTCGTCTCCGAGCTCCGATCGGTCCACGCGCCATCTCCTGAGCCCCGATCGGTCCACGCGTCGTCTCCGAGCTCCGATCGGTCCACGCGCCATCTCCTGAGCCCCGATCGGTCCACGCGTCGTCTCCGAGCCCCGATCGGTCCACGCGTCGTCTCCTAATCCCCGATCGGTTCACGCATCGGCTCCGAGCCCCGATCGGTCCACCCGCCGTCGCCGAACCCCGATTGATCCCCGCGCGGCCGTCTGATCCCCAATCGGTCCACGCGCCGTCTCGTGAGCCCCGATCGGTCTACGCATCGTCTCCTAAGCCCCGATCGGTCCACGCGCCGTCTCCGAGCCACGATCGGTCCAAGCGCCGCTTCACCAGCCCCGATCGGTCCACGCGCCATCTTCTAAGCCTCGATCGCTCCACGCACCGTCTCCTAATCCCCGATCGGTTCACACGCCGCCTCCGAAGCCTCGATAGATCCACGCGAGTCTCCTAAGCCCCGACCGGTCCACGTGCCGTCTCCGAGCCCCGATGAGTCCACGCGTCGCCTCCTGACCTCCGGTCGGTCGACGCGTCGTCTCCTGAGCCGTGATCGCATCCACGCGCCGTTTCCTGAACTCCGATCCGTACACGCGTCGTCTCCGAGCCCCTATCGGTCCACGCGTCGTCTCCTAATCCCCGATCGGTTCACGCATCGGCTCCTGCGCCCCGATCGGTCCACGCGTCGTCTTCCAGCACCGATCGATCCACGCGCCGTTTCCTGGGCCCCGATCGGTCGACGCGTCGCCGCCGGAGCCCCGATCGGTCTACGCGCCGTCTCATGAGCCCCGATCGTTCCACGCGGCGCCTCCTAAGCCCCGATCGGTCCAGGCGTCGTCTCCTAAGCCCTGACCGGTCCACGCGCCCTCTCCGAGCCGCGATCGGTTCACGCATCGTCTCCTAAGCCCGATCGGTTAACGCTCCGTCTCCGAGCCGCACACGGTCCACGCGCCGTTTCCTGAGCCCCGATCGGTCGACGCGTCGCCTCCTGAGCCCTGATCGATCCACGCGTCGTCTCCTGAGCCCCGATTGCTCCACGGGCCGTTTCCTGAGCCCCGATCGGTCCACGCGTCGTCTTCTAAGCCCAGATGACCCTCGCGCCGTCTCCGAGCCGCGATTGGTCCAGGCGCCGCTTCCTGAGCCCCGATCGGTCCACGCGTTGTCTCCTAAGCCCCGATCGGTCTACGCGCCGTCTCCTAAGCCCCGATCGTTCCACGCGCCCTCTCCGAGCCCCGATCGGTCCACGCGCCGTCTCCTGAGCCCCGATCGGTCCACGCGTCGGCTCCTAAGCCCCGATCGGTCCATGCGTCGTCTCCTAAGCCCCGATCCGTCGATGCGTCGTCTCCTGAGCCCCGATCGATCCACGCGTCTTCTCCTGAGCCTCGATCGGTCCACGCGCCGTCTCCTGAGCCCCGATCGATCCACGCGTCGTCTCCTGACCCCGGATCGCTCCACGAGCCGTTTCCTGAGCCCCGATCGGTCCGCGCGTCGTCTTCTAAGCCCAGATACCTCCTCGCGCCGTCTCCGAACCACGATCGGTCCACGCGTTTTCTCCTAAGCCCGGATCGGTCCACGCGTCGTCTCCTAAGCCCTGATCGGTCCACGTGTCGTCTCCGAGCCCCGATGGGTCCACGCGCCGCCTTCTGAGCCCCGATCGGTCGACGCGTCGTCTCCTGAGCCCCGATCGACCCACGCATCGTCTCCTAAGCGCCGATCGGTCCACGCGCGGCCTCCTGAGCCCCGGTCGGTCCACGCGCAGTCTCCAAGCCTCGATCGGCTCACGTACCGTCTCCGAAGCCCCGATCGGTCCACGCGCCGTCTTCTGAGCCCCGATCGGTCCACGCATCGTCTCCTAAGCCCCGATACGTCCAGACGCCCTCTCCGAGCACCGATCGTTCCGCGTGAAGCATTCTAAGCCACGGTCCGTCCACGCGCCGTCTCCGAGCACCGATCGGTCCACGCGCCGTCTCCTGAGCCCCGATCGGTCCACGCGTCGTCTCCTAAGCCCTGATCGTTCCACGCGCCGCCTCCTGAGCCCCGGTCGGTCCACGCGCCGTCTCCGAGCCTCGATCGGTCCACATACCGTCTCCGAAGACCCGATCGATGCACGCGCCGTCTTCTGAGCCCCAATCGGTCCACGCATCTTCTCCTAAGCCCCGATACGTCCACACGCCATCTCGGAGCCCCGATCGGTCCGCGTGACGCATTCTAAGCCACGGTCCGTCCATGCGCCGTCTCCGAGCACTGATCGCTCCACGCGCCGTCTCCTGAGCCCCGATCGGTCCACGCATCGTCTCCTAAGCCCCGATTCGTTCACACGCCGTCTCCTCAGCCCCGATCGGTCCAGGCGCCGTCTCCGAGCCCCGATCGGTCCACGCATCGTCTCCTAAGCCCCGATCGGTTAACGCGCCGTCTCCGAGCCCCAATCGGTCGACACGCCGTGTCCGAGCCCCGATCAGTCCACGCGCCGTCTCCTAAGCCGCCATCGGTCTACGCGTCGTCTCCTAAGTCTCGATACGTCCACAGCGAGTGTCCGAGCACCGATCGGTCCACGCGCCGTCTCCTCAGCCCCGATCCGTACACGCTTCGTCTCCGAGCCCCGATCGGTCCTCCCGCCGTCGCCGAACCCCGATTGGTCCCCGCGCGGCCGTCTGATCCCCAATCGGTCCACGCGCTGTCTCGTGAGCCCCGATCGGTCTACGCATCGTCTCCTAAGCCCCGATCGGTCCACGCGCCGTTTCCGAGCCACGTTCGGTCCAGACGCCGCCTTCTGAGCCCGGATCGCTCCACGTATCGTCTCCTAAGCCTCGATCGGTCCACGCGCCGTCTCCTGCGCCCCGATCGGCCCACGCGTCGGGTCTTAAGCCCCGATCGGTCCACTCGTCCTCTCCTAAGGCCCGATCCGTCGACGCGTCGTCTCCTGATACCCGATCGATCCACGCGTCTTCTCCTGAGCCCCGATCGCTCCACGCGCCATCTCCTGAGCCCCGATCGGTCCACGCGCCGTCGCCGAACCCCAATTCGTCCACGCGCAACCGCCTGAGCCCCAGTCGGTCCACGCGCGTCTCCGAGCCCCGATCGGTCCACGCGTCGTCTCCGAGCCCCGATCGGTCCACGCGCCGTCGTCGAGCCATGATCGGTCCACGGGCGACCTCCTCAGCCCCGGTCGGTTCACGCGTCGTCTCCTAAGCCTCGATCGGTCCACGCGCCATCTCCGAGCGCCGATCGGTCCACGCGTCGTCTCCTAAGCCCCGATCGGTTAACGCGCCGTCTCCGAGCCCCAATCGGTCGACACGCCGTCTCCGAGCCCCGATCAGTCCACGCGCCGTCTCCTAAGCCCCCATCGGTCTACGCGTCGTCTCCTAAGCCCCGATACGTCCACAGCCAGTGTCCAAGCACCGATCGGTCCACGCGCCGGCTCCTCAGCCCCGATCGGTCCACGCGTCGTCTCCGAGCACCGATTGGTCCATGGGCCATTTCGGGAGCCCCGATCGGTCCACGTGTCGTCTCCTGATCCCCGATCGATCCATGCGTCGTAGCCTGAGCCCCGATCGCTCCACGTGCCGCTTCCTGAGCCCCGATCCGTCCACGGGCCGTCTCCGAGCCGCGATCGGTAAACGCGCCGTCACCAAGCCCCGATCCGTACACGCATCGTCTCCGAGCCCCGATCGGTCCACGCAACGTCGCCGAGCCTGGATCGGTCCACGGGCGGCCTCCTGAGCCCCGGTCGGTTCACGCGCCGTCTCCGAGCCCCGATCGGTCCACGCTCCGTCGCCGAACCCCAATTGGTCCACGCGCAACCGCCTGAGCTCCAGTCGGCCCACGCGCTGTCTCCCAGCCTCGATCGGTCCACGCGTCGTCTCCTAAGCCCCGATCCGTCCACGGGCCGTCTCCGAGCCGCGATCGGTAAACGCGCCGTCACCAAGCCCCGATCCGTACACGCGTCGTCTCCGAGCCCCGATCGGTCCACGCGTCGTCTCCGAGCCCAGATCGGTCCACGCGCCGTCGCCGAGCCCCGATCGGTCCACGCTCAGTCGCCGAGCCCCGATCGGTCCACGCGCGGTCTTCCGAGCCCCGATCGCTCCACGCGCCGTCTCCTGAGCCCCGATCGGTCCAGGAGTCGTCTCCGAGCCCCGATCGGTCCACGCTCAGTCGCCGAACCCCGATCGGTCCACGCGCGGTCTTCCGAGCCCCGATCGCTCCACGCGCCGTCTCCTGAGCCCCGATCGGTCCAGGGGTCGGCTCCGAGCCCCGATCGGTCCACGCGCCGTCTCCTGAGCCCCGATACGTCCACGCGTAGTCGGCGAGCCGCGATTGGTTAACGCGCCGTCTGCGAGCCCCGATCGGTCCACGCGCCGTCTCCTGAGCCCCGATACGTCCACGCGTAGTCGGCGAGCCGCGATTGGTTAACGCGCCGTCTGCGAGCCCCGATCGGTCCACGCACCGTCTCCTGATCCCCGATCGGAACACACCTGGCCTCCTGAGCTCCGTTCGGTCCAAGCGCCGTCTCCTAAGCCCCGATCGGTCCACGTGCCATCTTCGAGCGCCGATCATTTCACGCGCTGTCTCCTGAGCCCCGATCGTTCCACGGGCCGTCTCCGATCTCCGATCGGTCCACGCGCCGTCTCCAAGCCCCGATCCATACACGCGTCGTCACCGAGCCCCGATCAGTCCACGCGCCGTCGCTGAGCCCCGATGCGTTCACGCGCCGTTTCCTGAGCCCCGATCGTTCCACGCGTCGTCTCCGAGTCCCGATGGGTCCACGCGCCGCCTCCTGAGCCCCGATCGGTCGATGCGTCGTCTCCTAAGCCCCGATCGGTCAACGCGTCGTCTCCTATGCCCCGATCGGTCGACGCGTCGTCTCCTGAGCCCCGATCGATCCAGGCGTCGTCTCCTGACCCCGATCGCTCCATGCGCCGTTTCCTGAGCCCCGAACGGTCAACGCGCCGTTTTCTGAGCCCGGATCGTTCCAGGCGTCGTCCCCGAATTCCCGATCCGTACACGCGTCGTCTCCGAGCCTCGATCGGTCCACGCGCCGTCTCCGAGCCCCGATCGGTCCACGCATCGTCTCCTAAGCCCCGATCGGTTAACGCGCCGACTCCGAGCCCCGATCGTTCCACGCGCCGTCTCCGAGCCCCGATCGGTCCACGCATCGTCTCCTAAGCCCCATCGGTCAACGCGTCGTCTCCTAAGCCCCGATCTGTCCACGCGCCGTCTCCGAGCCCCGGTCGGTCCACGCGCCGTCGCCGAACCCCAATTGGTCCACGCGCGGCCTCCTCAGCCCCGGTTGGACCACGCGCCGTCTCCTAAGCCCCGATCGGTCCACGCGTCGTCTTCAAAGCCCCGATGCGTCCACGCGCCGTCTCCGAGCCACGATCGGTCCGTGCGCCGCTTCCTGAGCCCCGATCGGTCCCCGCGCCTTCTCCTAAGCCCCGATCGGTCCACGCGCCGTCTCTGAGCCCCGATCGGTCTACGCGCCGTCTCCTAAGCCCCGATCCGTACACGCGTCGTCTCCGAGCCTCGATCGCTACACGCGCCGTCGCCGAGCCCCGATCGGTCCACGCGCCGTCGCTGAGCCCCGATCCGTTCACGCGCTGTCTCCTGAGCCCCGATCGTTCCACGCGTCGTCTTCGAGTCCCGATGGGCCCACGCGTCGTCTCCTATGCCCCGATCGGTCGACGCGTCGTCTCCTGAGCCCCGATCGGTCCACACGTCGTCTCCTAAGCTCCGATCGGTCGACGCGTCGTCTCGTAAGCCCCGGTCGGTCGACGCGTCGTCTCCTGAGCCCCGATCGATCCACGCGTCGTCTCCTGACCCTGATCGCACCACGGGCCGTTTCCTGAGCCCCGAGCGGTCCACGCATCGTCTCCGAGCACCGATAGGTCCACTCCCGGTTTTCTCAGCACCGTTCGGTCCACGCGTCGTCTTCCAAGCCGCGATCGGTCGACGCGTCGTCTCCTAAGCCGCGATCGGTCGACGCGTCGTCTCCTGAACCCCGATCGATCCACGCGTCGTCTCCTGGCCCTGATCGGTCCACGCGCCGTTTCCTGAGCCCCGATCGGTCCACGCATCGTCTCCGAGCCACGATCGGTCCGTGCGCCGCTTCCTGAGCCCCGATCGGTCCACGCGTCGTCTCCTAAGCCCCGATCCGTTCACGCGCCGTTTCCTGAGCCCCAATCGGTCCACGCATCGTCTTCTAAGCCCACATGCCCCCACGCGCCTTCTCCGAGCCATGATCGGTCCAGGCGCCGCATCCTGAGCACCGATCGGTCCACGCGTCGTGTCCTAAGCCCCGATCGGTCCACGCGTCGTCTCCGAAGCCCCGATCGGTCCACGCGCCGTCACCGAGCCCCAATCGGTCCACGCACCGTCTCCTGATCCCCATCGGTCCACGCGGCGCCTCCGGAGCCCCGTTCGATCCACGCGAGTCTCCTGAGCCCCTGTCGGTCCGCGCGCCGTCTCCTGAGCCCCGATCGGTCGACGCGTCGTCTCCTGAGCCCCGATCGATCCACGCGTCGTCTCCTGAGTCCCGATCGCTCCACACGCCGTTTCCTGAGCCCGGATCGTTCCAGGCGTCGTCCCCGAATTCCCGATCCGTACACGCGTCGTCTCCGAGCCCCGGTCGGTCCACGCGCCGTCGCCGAACCCCAATTGGTCCACGCGCGGCCTCCTCAGCCCCGGTTGGACCACGCGCCGTCTCCTAAGCCCCGATCGGTTAACGCGCCGTCTCCGGAGCCCCGATAGATCCACGCGCTGCCTCCTGAGCCCCGGTCGGTCCACGCGCCGTCTCCGAGCACTGATCGGTCCACGCGCCGTCTCCTGAGCCCCGATCGGTCCACGCATCGTCTCCTAAGCCCTGATCGGTCCACGTGTCGTCTCCGAGTCCCGATGGGTCCACGCGCCGCATCCTGAGCCCCGATTGGTCGGCGCGTCGTCTCCTCAGCCCCGATCGATCCACGCGTCGTCTCCTGAGCCCCGATCGCTCCACGCGCCGTCTCCGAGCGCCGATCGGTGCACGCGCCGCCTCCTGAGCCCCGATCGTTCGCCACGCCGCCTCCTAAGCCCCGATTGGTCCAGGCGTCGTCTCCTAAGCCCCGAGCGGTCCACGTGCCGTCTCCTGAGCCCCAATCGGTCCACGCGCTATCTCCTGAGCCCCGATAGGTATACGCGTCGTCTCCTACGCCCCGATCGGTCCACGCGTCGTCTCCTGAGCCCCGATCGCTCCACGCGCCGTTTCCTAAGCCCCGATCGCTCCACGCGCCGTCTCCTCACCCGCGATCGGTCCACGCGTCGTCTCCGAGCACCGATCGGTCCACGCGCCGTCTCCAAGCCCGGGTCGGTCCACGCATCGTCTTCTAAGCCCCGATCGGTAAACTCGCCGTCTCCGAGCCCCGATCGGTCCACGCGTCGTCTCCTGAGCCCCGATCGGTCCACGCGTCGTCTCCTAAGCCCCGATCGCTCCACGCGCCGTCTCCTCAGCCCCGATCGGTCCACGCGTCGTCTCCGAGCACCGATCGGTTTACGGGCCGTTTCCGGTGCCCCGATCGGTCCACGCGTCGTCTTTTAAGCCCCGAAGCTTCCACGCGCCGTTTCCGAGCCACGATCGGTCCAGGCGCCGCTTTCTGAGCCCCGATCGTTCCACGCGCCGTCTCCAAGCCCCGATCCGTACACGCGTCGTCTCCTAAGCCCTGATCGGTTAACGCGCCGTCTCCGAGCCCCAATCGGTCGACACGCCGTCTCCGAGCCCCGATCGGTCGACACGCCGTCTCCGAGCCCCGATCGGTCCACGCGCCGTCTCCTAAGCCCCCATCGGTCTACGCGTCGTCTAGTAAGCCCCGATAAGTCCACATCCAGTGTCCCAGCACCGATCGGTCCACGCGCCGTCTCCTCAGCCCCGATCCGTACACGCTTTGTCTCCGAGCCCCGATCGGTCGACCCGCCGTCGCCGAACCCCGATTGGTTCCCGCGCCCCCGTCTGACCCCCAATCGGTCCACGCGCGGTCTCGTGAGCCCCGCTCGGTCTACGCGTCGTCTCCTAAGCCCCGATTGGTCCACGCGTCGTCTCCTGAGCCCCGATCGCTCTACGCTCCGATTTCTGAGCCCCGATCAATTGACGCGTCTTCTCCTGAACCCCGATCGCTCCTCGCGCCGTCTCCTGAGCCCCGCTCGGTCCATGCGTCGTCTTCTTAGCCCCGATGCCTCCACGCGCCGTCTCCGAGCCACGATCGGTCTAGGCGCCGCTTCCTGACCCCGTTCGGTCCACCCGCTGTCTCCCAGCCTCGATCGGTCCACGCGTCGTCTCCTAAGCCCCGATCCGTCCACGGGCCGTCTCCGAGCCGCGATCGGTAAACGCGCCGTCACCAAGCCCCGATCCGTACACGCGTCGTCTCCGAGCCCCGATCGGTCCACGCGTCGTCTCCGAGCCCAGATCGGTCCACGCGCCGTCGCCGAGCCCCGATCGGTCCACGCTCAGTCGCCGAGCCCCGATCGGTCCACGCGCGGTCTTCCGAGCCCCGATCGCTCCACGCGCCGTCTCCTGAGCCCCGATCGGTCCAGGAGTCGTCTCCGAGCCCCGATCGGTCCACGCTCAGTCGCCGAACCCCGATCGGTCCACGCGCGGTCTTCCGAGCCCCGATCGCTCCACGCGCCGTCTCCTGAGCCCCGATCGGTCCAGGGGTCGGCTCCGAGCCCCGATCGGTCCACGCGCCGTCTCCTGAGCCCCGATACGTCCACGCGTAGTCGGCGAGCCGCGATTGGTTAACGCGCCGTCTGCGAGCCCCGATCGGTCCACGCGCCGTCTCCTGAGCCCCGATACGTCCACGCGTAGTCGGCGAGCCGCGATTGGTTAACGCGCCGTCTGCGAGCCCCGATCGGTCCACGCACCGTCTCCTGATCCCCGATCGGAACACACCTGGCCTCCTGAGCTCCGTTCGGTCCAAGCGCCGTCTCCTAAGCCCCGATCGGTCCACGTGCCATCTTCGAGCGCCGATCATTTCACGCGCTGTCTCCTGAGCCCCGATCGTTCCACGGGCCGTCTCCGATCTCCGATCGGTCCACGCGCCGTCTCCAAGCCCCGATCCATACACGCGTCGTCACCGAGCCCCGATCAGTCCACGCGCCGTCGCTGAGCCCCGATGCGTTCACGCGCCGTCTCCTGAGCCCCGATCGTTCCACGCGTCGTCTCCGAGTCCCGATGGGTCCACGCGCCGCCTCCTGAGCCCCGATCGGTCGATGCGTCGTCTCCTAAGCCCCGATCGGTCAACGCGTCGTCTCCTATGCCCCGATCGGTCGACGCGTCGTCTCCTGAGCCCCGATCGATCCAGGCGTCGTCTCCTGACCCCGATCGCTCCATGCGCCGTTTCCTGAGCCCCGAACGGTCAACGCGCCGTTTTCTGAGCCCGGATCGTTCCAGGCGTCGTCCCCGAATTCCCGATCCGTACACGCGTCGTCTCCGAGCCTCGATCGGTCCACGCGCCGTCTCCGAGCCCCGATCGGTCCACGCATCGTCTCCTAAGCCCCGATCGGTTAACGCGCCGACTCCGAGCCCCGATCGTTCCACGCGCCGTCTCCGAGCCCCGATCGGTCCACGCATCGTCTCCTAAGCCCCATCGGTCAACGCGTCGTCTCCTAAGCCCCGATCTGTCCACGCGCCGTCTCCGAGCCCCGGTCGGTCCACGCGCCGTCGCCGAACCCCAATTGGTCCACGCGCGGCCTCCTCAGCCCCGGTTGGACCACGCGCCGTCTCCTAAGCCCCGATCGGTCCACGCGTCGTCTTCAAAGCCCCGATGCGTCCACGCGCCGTCTCCGAGCCACGATCGGTCCGTGCGCCGCTTCCTGAGCCCCGATCGGTCCCCGCGCCTTCTCCTAAGCCCCGATCGGTCCACGCGCCGTCTCTGAGCCCCGATCGGTCTACGCGCCGTCTCCTAAGCCCCGATCCGTACACGCGTCGTCTCCGAGCCTCGATCGCTACACGCGCCGTCGCCGAGCCCCGATCGGTCCACGCGCCGTCGCTGAGCCCCGATCCGTTCACGCGCTGTCTCCTGAGCCCCGATCGTTCCACGCGTCGTCTTCGAGTCCCGATGGGCCCACGCGTCGTCTCCTATGCCCCGATCGGTCGACGCGTCGTCTCCTGAGCCCCGATCGGTCCACACGTCGTCTCCTAAGCTCCGATCGGTCGACGCGTCGTCTCGTAAGCCCCGGTCGGTCGACGCGTCGTCTCCTGAGCCCCGATCGATCCACGCGTCGTCTCCTGACCCTGATCGCACCACGGGCCGTTTCCTGAGCCCCGATCGATCCACGCGTCGTCTCCTGAGTCCCGATCGCTCCACACGCCGTTTCCTGAGCCCGGATCGTTCCAGGCGTCGTCCCCGAATTCCCGATCCGTACACGCGTCGTCTCCGAGCCCCGGTCGGTCCACGCGCCGTCGCCGAACCCCAATTGGTCCACGCGCGGCCTCCTCAGCCCCGGTTGGACCACGCGCCGTCTCCTAAGCCCCGATCGGTTAACGCGCCGTCTCCGGAGCCCCGATAGATCCACGCGCTGCCTCCTGAGCCCCGGTCGGTCCACGCGCCGTCTCCGAGCACTGATCGGTCCACGCGCCGTCTCCTGAGCCCCGATCGGTCCACGCATCGTCTCCTAAGCCCTGATCGGTCCACGTGTCGTCTCCGAGTCCCGATGGGTCCACGCGCCGCATCCTGAGCCCCGATTGGTCGGCGCGTCGTCTCCTCAGCCCCGATCGATCCACGCGTCGTCTCCTGAGCCCCGATCGCTCCACGCGCCGTCTCCGAGCGCCGATCGGTGCACGCGCCGCCTCCTGAGCCCCGATCGTTCGCCACGCCGCCTCCTAAGCCCCGATTGGTCCAGGCGTCGTCTCCTAAGCCCCGAGCGGTCCACGTGCCGTCTCCTGAGCCCCAATCGGTCCACGCGCTATCTCCTGAGCCCCGATAGGTATACGCGTCGTCTCCTACGCCCCGATCGGTCCACGCGTCGTCTCCTGAGCCCCGATCGCTCCACGCGCCGTTTCCTAAGCCCCGATCGCTCCACGCGCCGTCTCCTCACCCGCGATCGGTCCACGCGTCGTCTCCGAGCACCGATCGGTCCACGCGCCGTCTCCAAGCCCGGGTCGGTCCACGCATCGTCTTCTAAGCCCCGATCGGTAAACTCGCCGTCTCCGAGCCCCGATCGGTCCACGCGTCGTCTCCTGAGCCCCGATCGGTCCACGCGTCGTCTCCTAAGCCCCGATCGCTCCACGCGCCGTCTCCTCAGCCCCGATCGGTCCACGCGTCGTCTCCGAGCACCGATCGGTTTACGGGCCGTTTCCGGTGCCCCGATCGGTCCACGCGTCGTCTTTTAAGCCCCGAAGCTTCCACGCGCCGTTTCCGAGCCACGATCGGTCCAGGCGCCGCTTTCTGAGCCCCGATCGTTCCACGCGCCGTCTCCAAGCCCCGATCCGTACACGCGTCGTCTCCTAAGCCCTGATCGGTTAACGCGCCGTCTCCGAGCCCCAATCGGTCGACACGCCGTCTCCGAGCCCCGATCGGTCGACACGCCGTCTCCGAGCCCCGATCGGTCCACGCGCCGTCTCCTAAGCCCCCATCGGTCTACGCGTCGTCTAGTAAGCCCCGATAAGTCCACATCCAGTGTCCCAGCACCGATCGGTCCACGCGCCGTCTCCTCAGCCCCGATCCGTACACGCTTTGTCTCCGAGCCCCGATCGGTCGACCCGCCGTCGCCGAACCCCGATTGGTTCCCGCGCCCCCGTCTGACCCCCAATCGGTCCACGCGCGGTCTCGTGAGCCCCGCTCGGTCTACGCGTCGTCTCCTAAGCCCCGATTGGTCCACGCGTCGTCTCCTGAGCCCCGATCGCTCTACGCTCCGATTTCTGAGCCCCGATCAATTGACGCGTCTTCTCCTGAACCCCGATCGCTCCTCGCGCCGTCTCCTGAGCCCCGCTCGGTCCATGCGTCGTCTTCTTAGCCCCGATGCCTCCACGCGCCGTCTCCGAGCCACGATCGGTCTAGGCGCCGCTTCCTGACCCCGTTCGGTCCACCCGCCGTCTCCTAAGCCCCAATCGGTCCACGCGCCGTCTCCTAAGCCGCGATCGGTCCAAGCGGCGTCTCCGAGCACCGATCGGTCCACGCACCGTCTCCTGATCCCCATCGGTCCACGCGGCGTTTTCTGAGCACCGTTCGGTCCACGCGTCGTCTTCAAAGCCCCGATGCCTCCACGCGCCGTCTCCGAGCCACGATAGGTCCGTGCGCCGCTTCCAGAGCCCCGATCTGTGCACGCGTCTTCTCCTGATCTCCGATCGGTCCACGCGCCGTCTCATAAGCCCCGATCGGTCCACGCGCCGTCTCCGAGCGCCGATCGGTTCACGGGCCGTCTCTGAGCCGCGATTGACAAAGCCGCCGTCATCAAGCCCCGATCCGTACACGCGTCGTCTCCGAGCCCCGATGCCTCTACGCGCCGTCTCCGAGCTACGATCGGTTCAGGCGCCGCTTCCCGAGCCCCGATCAGTCCACGTGCCGTCTTCTAGGCCCCGATCGCTCCACGGACCGTTTCCTGATCCCCGATCGGTCCACGCGCCGCCTCCTGAGTCCTGATCGGTCAACGCGTCGTGTCCTAAGCCCTGATCGGTCCACGTGCCGTCTCCGAGCCCCGATGGGTCCACGCGCCACATCCTGAGCCCCGATCGGACGACGCGTCGTCTCCTGAGCCTTGATCGATCCACGCGTCGTCTCCTGAACCCCGATTGCTCCACGGGCCGTTTCCTGAGCCCCGATCGGTCCACGCGTTGTCTCCTAAGCCCCGTTCGACCCACGCGCCGTCTCCTAAGCCCCGATCATTCCACGCGCCGTCTCCGAGCCCCGATCGGTCCACGCGCCGTCTCCCGAGCCCCGATCGGTCCACGCGTTGTTTCCTAAGCCCCGATCGGTCCACGCGTCGTCTCCTAAGCCCCGATCGGTCCACGCGCCGTCTCCGAGCGCCGATCGGTTCACGCGCCGTCTCCTGAGCCCCGATCGGTCCACGCGGCGCCTCCGGAGCCCCGATCGATCCACACGAGTCTCCTGAGCCCCGGTCGGTCCGCCCCCCGTCTCCTGAGCCTCGATCGGCCCACGCGCCGTCTCCTGAGCCCCGATCGTTCCACACGCCGCCTCCTAAGCCCCGATCTGTCCAGGCGTCGTCTCCTAAGCCCCGACCGGTCCACGCGCCGTCTCCTGAGCCTTGTTCGGCCCACGCGCCGTCTCCTCAGCCCCGATCTGTCCATGGGCCGTCTCCGAGCCGCGATCGGTAAACGCGCCGTCACCAAGCCCCGATCCGTACACGCGTCGTCTCCGAGCCCCGATGGGTCCACGCGCCGTCGCCGAGCCTCGATCGGTCCACGCGCAGCCTCCTAAGCCCCGGTCGGTTCACGCGCTATCTCCGAGCCGCGATCGGTCCACGCACCGTCTCCTGAGCCCCGATACGTCCACGCGCAGTCGCCGAGCCCCGATCGGTCTACGCGCGGTCTCCTGAGCCCCGATCTGTCCACGCGCCGTCTTCGAGCCCCGATCGGTCCACGCGCCGTCTCCGAGCCCTGATCGGTCCACGCGCCGTCTCCTGAGCCCCAATCGGTCCACTCGCTGTCTCCTGATCCCCGATAGGTACACGCGTCGTCTCCTACGCCCCGATCGGTCCACGCGCCGTCTCCTGAGCCCGGATCGGTCCACGCGTCGTCTCCGAGCCCCGATCGGTCCACGCGCCGTCCCCGAGCCCCGATCGGTCCACGCGCCGTCTCCGAGCCCCGATGGGTCCACGCACTGTCTCCTGATCCCCATGGGTCCACGCGCCGTCTCCGAGCCCCGATCGGTCCACGCGCCGTCTCCTAAGCCCCGATCGGTCAACGCGTCGTCTCGTAAGCCCGATCGATCGACGCGTCGTCTCCTGAGCCCCGATCGATCCACGCGTCGTCTCCTGACCCTGATCGCTCCACGGGCCGTTTCCTGAGCCCCGAGCGGTCCACGCATCGTCTTCGAGCACCGATAGGTCCACTCGCCGTTTTCTCAGCACCGTTCGGTCCACGCGTCGTCTTCAAAGCCCCGATGCCTTCACGCGCCGTCTCCGAGCGACGATCGGTCCGTGCGCCGCTTCCTGAGCCCCAATCGGTCCACGCGTCGTCTCCTAAGCCCCGTTCCGTTCACGCGCCGTTTCGTGAGCCCCAATCGGTCCACGCATCGTCTTCTAAGCCCACATGCCCCCACGCGCCTTCTCCGAGCCACGATCGGTCCAGGCGCCGCATCCTGAGCACCGATCGGTCCACGCGTCGTGTCCTAAGCCCCGATCGGTCCATGCGCCGTCTCCTGCGCCCCGATCGGCCCACGCGCCGCTTCCTAAGCCACGATCCGTACACCCGTCGTCTCCGAGCCCCGATCGGTCCACGCGCCGTCGCCGAGCCTCGATCGGTCCACGCGCGGCCTCATTAGCCCCGGTCGGTCCACGCGCCGTCTCCGAGCCCCGATCGGTCCACGCGTCGTCCCCTAATACCCGATCGGTCCACACGTCGTCTCCTAAGCCCCGATCCGTCGACGCATCGGCTCCTGAGACCCGATCGATGCACGCGTCTTTTCTAAGCCCAGCTGCCTCCTCGCACCGTCTCCGAGCCACGATCGGTCCAGGCCCCGTTTCCTGAGCCCCGATCGGTCCAAGCGTTGTCTCCTAAACCCGATCGGTTAACGCGCCGTCTCCGAGCGCCGATCGGTCCACGCGCAACCGCCTGAGCCCCAGTCGGTCCACGCGCATCTCCGAGCCCCGATCGATCCACGCGTCGTCTCCTAAGCCCGATCGATCCACGCGTCGTCTCCTGCTCCCCAATCGGTCCACGCGCCGTCTCCTAAGCCCCCGTCGGTCGACGCGTCGTCTACTAAGCCCCGATAAGTCCACATCCAGTGTCCGAGCACCGATCGGTCCACGCGCCGTCTCCTCAGCCCCGATCCGTACACGCTTCGTCTCCGAGCCCCGATCGGTCGACCCGCCGTCGCCGAACCCCGATTGGTTCCCGCGCCCCCGTCTGACCGCCAATCGGTCCACGCCCTGTCTCGTGAGCCCCGCTCGGTGTACGCGTCGCCTCCTAAGCCCCGATCGGTCCACGCGTCGTCTCCTAAGCGCCGATCGGTCCACGCGCCGTCTCCGAGCCGCGATCTGTCCACGCACCGTCTCCTGATCCCCGATCGGTCCACGTGCCGCCTCCGGAGCCCCGATCTATCTACGCGAGTCTCCTAAGCCCCGATCGGTCCACGCGCCGTCTCCTGAGCCCCGATCGCTCAACGCGCCGTCTCCTGAGCCCCGATCGGTCCACGCGCCGTCTCCTCAGCCCTGATCGGTCCACGCGTCGTCTCCGAACACCGATTGGTCCATGGGCCGTTTCGGGAGCCCCGATCGGTCCACGCGTCGTCTTTTAAGCCCCGAAGCCTCCACGCGCCGTTTCCGAGCCTAGATCGGTCTAGGCGCCGCCTTCTGAGCCCCGATCGGTCCACGTGTCGTCTCCTGATCCCCGATCGATCCATGCGTCGTCGCCTGAGCCCCGATCGCTCCACGTGCCGCTTCCTGAGCCCCGACCCGTCCACGCGCCGTCTCCTGAGCCCCGATCGGTCCACGCGCCGTCTCCTCAGCCCCGATCGGTCCACGCGTCGTCTCCGAGCACCGATTGATCCATGGGCCGTTTCGGGAGCCCCGATCGGTCCACGCGTCGTCTCTGAGCCCCGATAGGTCCACGCGTCGTCTCCTAAGCCCCGATCGGTTCACGCGCCGTTGCCTGAGCCCCGATCGGTCCACGCGTCGTCTTCTAAGCGCAGATGCCCCCAGGCGCCGTCTCCGAGCCACGATCGGTCCAGGCGCCACTTCCTGAGCACCGATCGGTCCACGCGTCGTGTCCTAAGCCCCGATGGGTCCACGCGCCGTGTCCTGAGCCCCGATCGGTCGACGCGTCCTCTCCTAAACCCCGATCGGTCCACGCGTCGTCTCCTGAGCCCCGCTCGGTCCACGCGTTGTCTCCTAAGCCCCGACCGGTCCACTCGCCGTCTCCGAGCCCCGTTCGGTCCACGCACTGTCTCCTAATCCCCATCGGTCCACGCGCCGTTTCCTGAGCCCCGATCGGTCCACGCGCCGTCTCCGAGCCTCGATCGGTCCACGTACCGTCTCCGAAGCCCCGATACGTCCACACGCCGTCTCCGAGCGCCGATCGGTGCACGCGCCGTCTCCTGAGCCCCGATCGTTCGCCACGCCGCCTCCTAAGCCCCGATTGGTCCAGGCGTCTTCTCCTAAGCCCCGAGCGGTCCACGTGCCGTCTCCTGAGCCCCAATCGGTCCACGCGCTATCTCCTGAGCCCCGATGAGTATACGCGTCGTCTCCTACGCCCCGATCGGTCCACGCGTCGTCTCCTGAGCCCCGATCGCTCCACGCGCCGTCTCCGAGCACCGATCGGTGCACGCGCCGTCTCCTGAGCCCCGATCGTTCCCCACGCCGCCTGCTAAGCCCCGATTGGTCCAGGCGTCGTCTCCTAAGCCCCGATCGGTCGACGCGCCGTCTCCGAGCCCCGATATGTCCACGTACCATCTCCGAAGCCCCGATCGGTCCACGCGCCGTCTCCTGAGCTCCGATCGGTCCACGCGTCGTCTCCTGAGCCCCGATCGGTCGACACGCCGTCTCCGAGCCCCGATCGGTCCACGCGCCGTCTCCTAAGCCCCCATCGGTCTACGCGTCGTCTCCTAAGCCCCGATAAGTCCACATCCAGTGTCCGAGCACCGATCGGTCCACGCGCCGTCTCCTCAGCCCCGATCGTACACGCTTCGTCTCCGAGCCCCGATCGGTCCACCCGCCGTCACCGAACCCCAATTGGTTCCCGCGCCCCCGTCTGACTCCCAATCGGTCCACGCGCTGTTTCGTGAGCCCCGCTCGGTCTACGCGTCGTCTCCTAAGCCCCGATCGGTCCACGCGTCGTCTCCTAAGCGCCGATCGGTCCACGCGCCGTCTCCGAGCCGCGATCTGTCCACGCACCGTCTCCTGATCCCCGATCGGTCCACGTGCCGCCTCCGGAGCCCCGATCTATCTACGCGAGTCTCCTAAGCCCCGATCGGTCCACGCGCCGTCTCCTGAGCCCCGATCGGTCAACGCGCCGTCTCCTGAGCCCCGATCGGTCCACGCGCCGTCTCCTCAGCCCCGATCGGTCCACGCGTCGTCTCCGAGCACCGATTGATCCATGGGCCGTTTCGGGAGCCCCGATCGGTCCACGCGCCGTCTCTGAGCCCCGATAGGTCCACGCGTCGTCTCCTAAGCCCCGATCGGTTCACGCGCCGTTTCCTGAGCCCCGATCGGTCCACGCGTCGTCTTCTAAGCGCAGATGCCCCCAGGCGCCGTCTCCGAGCCACGATCGGTCCAGGCGCCACTTCCTGAGCACCGATCGGTCCACGCGTCGTGTCCTAAGCCCCGATGGGTTCACGCGCCGTGTCCTGAGCCCCGATCGGTCGACATGTCCTCTGCTAAACCCCGATCGGTCCACGCGTCGTCTCCTGAGCCCCGCTCGGTCCACGCGTTGTCTCCTAAGCCCCGACCGGTCCACTCGCCGTCTCCGAGCCCTGTTCGGTCCACGCACTGTCTCCTAATTCCCATCGGTCCCCGAGCCGTTTCCTGAGCCCCGATCGGTCCACGCGCCGTCTCCGAGTCCCGATCGGTCAATGCGTCGTCTCCTGAGCCCCGGTCGGTCCACGCGTCGTTTCCTAAGCCCCGATCGCTCCACGCGCCGTCTCCTCACCCCCGATCGGTCCACGCGTCGTCTCCGAGCACCGATCGGTCCACGCGCCGTCTCCAAGCCCGGGTCGGTCCACGCATTGTCTTCTAAGCCCCGATCGGTAAACTCGCCGTCTCCGAGCCCCGATCGGCCCACGCGTCGTCTCCTGAGCCCCGATCGGTCCACGCGTCGTCTCCTAAGCCCCGATCGCTCCACGCGCCGTCTCCTCAGCCCCGATCGGTCCACGCGTCGTCTCCGAGCACCGATCGGTTTACGGGCCGTTTCCGGTGCCCCGATCGGTCCAGGCGCCGCTTTCTGAGCCCCGATCGTTCCACGCGCCGTCTCCAAGCCCCGATCCGTACACGCGTCGTCTCCTAAGCCCTGATCGGTTAACGCGCCGTCTCCGAGCCCCAATCGGTCGACACGCTGTCTCCGAGCCCCGATCGGTCGACACGCCGTCTCCGAGCCCCGATCGGTCCACGCGCCGTCTCCTAAGCCCCCATCGGTCTACGCGTCGTCTACTAAGCCCCGATAAGTCCACATCCAGTGTCCGAGCACCGATCGGTCCACGCGCCGTCTCCTCAGCCCCGATCCGTACACGCTTCGTCTCCGAGCCCCGATCGGTCGACCCGCCGTCGCCGAACCCCGATTGGTTCCCGCGCCCCCGTCTGACCCCCAATCGGTCCACGCGCTGTCTCGTGAGCCCCGCTCGGCCTACGCGTCGTCTCCTAAGCCCCGATTGGTCCACGCGTCGTCTCCTAAGCGCCGATCGGTCAACGCGCCGTCTCCGAGCCGCGATCTGTCCACGCACTGTTTCCTGATCCCCGATCGGTCCACGTGCCGCCTCCGGAGCCCCGATCTATCTACGCGAGTCTCCTAAGCCCCGATCGGTCCACGCGCCGTCTCCTGAGCCCCGATCGGTCAACGCCCCGTCTCCTGAGCCCCGATCGGTCCACGCGCCGACTCCTCAGCCCCGATCGGTCCACGCGTTGTCTCCGAGCACCGATTGGTCCATGGGCCGTTTCGGGAGCCCCGATCGGTCCACGCGTCGTCTTTTAAGCCCCGAAGCCTCCACGCGCCGTTTCCGAGCCACGATCGGTCTAGGCGCCGCCTTCTGAGCCCCGATCGGTCCACGTGTCGTCTCCTGATCCCCTATCGATCCATGCGTCGTCGCCTGAGCCCCGATCGCTACACGTGCCGCTTCCTGAGCCCCGACCCGTCCACGCGCCGTCTCCTGAGCCCCGATCGGTCCACGCGCCGTCTCCTCAACCCCGATCGGTCCACGCGTCGCCTCCTGACCTCCGCTCGGTCGACACGTCGTCTCCTGAGCCCCGATCGCATCCACGCGCCGTTTCCTGAGCCCCGATCCGTACACGCGTCGTCTCCGAGCCCCGATAGGTCCACGCGTCGTCTCCTAAGCCCCGATCGGTCCACGCGCCGTCTCCTGAGCCCCGATCAGTCCACGCGCCGTCTCCTCAGCCCCGATCGGTCCACGCGTCGCCTCCTGACCTCCAGTCGGTCGACGCGTCGTCTCCTGAGCCCCGATCGCATCCACGCGCCGTTTCCTGAGCCCCGATCCGTACACGCGCCGACGCCGAACCCCAATTGGTCCACGCGCAACCGCCTGAGCTCCAGTCGGCCCACGCGCTGTCTCCCAGCCTCGATCGGTCCACGCGTCGTCTCCTAAGCCCCGATCCGTCCACGGGCCGTCTCCGAGCCGCGATCGGTAAACGCGCCGTCACCAAGCCCCGATCCGTACACGCGTCGTCTCCGAGCCCCGATCGGTCCACGCGCCGTCTCCTGAGCCCCGATACGTCCACGCGTAGTCGCCGAGTCCAGATCGATCCACGCACGGTCTCCTGAGCCCCGATCGGTCCACGCGCCGTCGCCCAGCCTCGATCGGTCCTCGCGCGGCCTCCTGAGCCCCGGTCGATCCACTCGTCGTCTCCTAAGCCCCGATCCGTCCACCGGCCGTCTCCGAGCCGCGATCGGTAATCGCGCCGTCACCAAGCCCCGATCCGTACACGCGTCGTCTCCGAGCCCCGATCGGTCCACGCGTCGTCTCCTGAGCCCCGATACGTCCACGCGTAGTCGCTGAGCCCCGATCGGTCGAAGCGCCGTCTCCTGAGCCCCGATACGTCCACGCGTAGTCGCTAAGCCCCGATCGGTCGAAGCGCGGTCTCCTAAACCCCGATCGGTTTACGCGCCGTCTCCTGAGCCCCGATCGGTCCACGCACCGTCTCCTGAGCCCCATCCGTCCACGTGGCGCCTCCGCAGCCCCGATCGATACTCGCGTCGTCACCTGAGCCCCGATCGCTCCACGCGCCGTTTCCTGAGCCCCGATCTGTCCACGCATCGTCTCCGTGCACCGATCGGTCCACGCGCCGTTTTCTGAGCACCGTTCGGTCCACGCGTCGTCTTCAAAGCCCCGATGCCTCCACCCGCCGTCTCCGAGCCACCATCGGTCCGTGCGCCGCTGCCAGAGCCCCGATCGGTCCACGCGTCGTCTCCTGATCTCCGATCGGCCCACGCGCCGTCTCCTAAGCCCCGATCGGTCCACGCGCCGTCTCCGAGCCCCGATCGGTTCACGCGCCGCCTCCGAGCCCCGATCGGTCCACGCATCGTTTCCTATGCCCCGATCGGTTAACGCGCCGACTCCGAACCCCGATCGTTCCACGCGCCGTCTCCGAGCCCCGATCGGTCCACGCTCCGTCTCCTGAGCCCCGATCGGCCCACGCGTCGTTCCCTAAGCCCCGATCCATCCACGCCCATTCTCCTGAGCCCCGATCGTTCCACGCGCCGTCTCCCAGCCCCGATCGTTCCACGCGCCGTCTCCTGAGCCCCGGTCGGTCCACGCGCCGTCGCCGAACCCCAATTGATCCACGCGCAACCTCCTGTGCCCCAGTCGGTACACGCGCTGTCTCCGAGTCCCGATCGGTCCACGCATAGTCTCCTAATCCCCGCTCGGTTAACGCGCCGTCGCCGAGCCATGATCGGTCCACGCGCGGCCTCCTGAGCCCTGATCGGTCCACGCGCCGTCGCCGAGCCGCGCTCGGTCCACGCGCGGCCTCCTGAGCCCCGGTCGGTCCACGCGCCGTCGCCGAGCCGCGTTCAGTCCACGCGCGGCCTCCTGAGCCCCGATCGGTGCACTCGCCGTCTCCTAAGCCCCGATCGGTCCACGCGCCGTCTCCGAGCGGCGATTGGTTCACGCGGCGCCTCCGGAGCCCCGATCGATCCACACTAGGCTCCTGAGCCCCGGCCGGTCCGCGCGCCGTCTCCTGAGCCCCGAACGGTCGACGCGTCGTCTCCTGAGCCCCGATCGATCGACGCGTCGTCTCCTGTGCCCCGATCGCTCCACGCGCCGTTTTCTGAGTACCGTTCGGTCCACGCGTCGTCTTCAAAGCTCCGATGCCTCCCCGCGCCGTCTCCGAGCCACGATCGGGCTGTGCGCCGCTTCCAGAGCCCTATCAGTCCACGCGTCGTCTCCTGATCTCCGATCGGTCCACGCGCCGTTTCCTGAGCCCCGATCCGCCCACGCGCAGTCGCAGAGCCCCGATCGGTCCACGCGCGGTCTACTGAGCCCCGGTCGGTCCACGCGCCATCTCCTGAGCCCCGATCCGTCCACGCGCAGTCGCCAAGCCCCGATCGGTCCACACGCCGTCTCCTGAACCCGGATACGTCCTCGCGCAGTCGCCGAGCCCCGGTCGGTTCACGCGCCGTCTCTGAGCCCCGATCGATCGACGCGTATTTTCTAAGCCCAGCTGCCTCCTCGCACTGTCTCCGAGCCACGAT
Organism: Netelia fuscicornis; assembly: GCA_946811545.1. Classification (NCBI taxonomy): domain Eukaryota; kingdom Metazoa; phylum Arthropoda; class Insecta; order Hymenoptera; family Ichneumonidae; genus Netelia; species Netelia fuscicornis. The sequence continues at coordinate 30,599,518 of OX328011.1, forward strand.
CGGTCCAGGCCCCGCTTCCTGAGCCCCGATCGGTCCAAGCGTTGTCTCCTAAGCCCCGATCGGTCCACGCCCCGTCTCTGAGCCCCGATCGGTTCACGCATCGTCTCCTAAACCCGATCGGTTAACGCGCCGTCTCCGAGCGCCGATCGGTCCACGCGCCGTCGCCGAACCCCAATTGGTCCACGCGCAACCGCCTGAGCCCCAGTCGGTCCACGCGCGTCTCCGAGCCCCGATCGATCCACGCGTCGTCTCCTAAGCCCCAATCTGTTCACCCGTCGTCTCCTAAGCCCCGATCCGTCGACGCGTCGTCTCCTGAGCCCCGATCGATCCACGCGTCTTCTCCTGAGCCCCGATCGCTCCACGCGCCGTCTTCTGAGCCCCGATACGTCCACGCGTAGTCGCCGAGTCCAGATCGATCCACGCACGGTCTCCTGACCCCCGATCGGTCCACGCGCCGTCGCCCAGCCTGGACCGGTCCACGCGCGGCCTCCTGAGCCCCGGTCGGTCCACTCGTCGTCTCCTAAGCCCCGATCCGTCCAGGGGCCGTCTCCGAGCCGCGATCGGTAAACGCGCCGTCACCAAGCCCCGATCCGTACACGCGTCGTCTCCGAGCCCCGATCGGTCCACGCGTCGTCTCCGAGCCCAGATCGGTCCACGCGCCGTCGCCGAGCCCCGATCGGTCCACGCGTCGTCTCCGAGCCCAGATCGGTCCACGCGCCGTCGCCGAGCCCCGATCGGTCCACGCTCAGTCGCCGAGCCCCGATCGGTCCACGCGCGGTCTTCCGAGCCCCGATCGCTCCACGCGCCGTCTCCTGAGCCCCGATCGGTCCAGGAGTCGGCTCCGAGCCCCGATCGGTCCACGCGCCGTCTCCTGAGCCCCGATACGTCCACGCGTAGTCGGCGAGCCGCGATTGGTTAACGCGCCGTCGACGCGCCCCGATCGGTCCACGCGCCGTCTCCTGAGCCCCGATACGTCCACGCGTAGTCGGCGAGCCGCGATTGGTTAACGCGCCATCTGCGAGCCCCGATCGGTCCACGCACCGTCTCCTGATCCCCGATCGGTCCACACCTGGCCTCCTGAGCTCCGTTCGGTCCACGTGCCGACTCCTGAGCTCCGTTCGGTCCACGCGCCGTCTCCTGAGCCCCGGTCGGTCCTTGCGCCGTCTCCTGAGCCCCGATCGTTCCAGGCGCCGTCTCCGAGCCCCGATCGGTCCACGCACCGTCTCCTGAGCCCCATCCGTCCACGTGGCGCGTCCGCAGCCCCGATCGATCCTCGCGTCGTCACCTGAGCCCCGATCGGTCCACGCGTCGTTCCTTAAGCCCTGATCCATCCATGCGCGGTCTCCTGAGCCCCGATCGGTGCACGCATCGTCTCCTAAGCCTCGACACGTCCACGCGTCGTCTCCGAGTCCCGATCGGTCCACGCGCGATCGCCGAGCCTCGATTGGTCCACGCATCGTGTCCTAAGCCCCGATCGATCCACGCGCAGTCGCCGAGCCCCGATTGGTTCACGCGCGGTCTCCTGAGCCCCGGTCGGTCCACGCGCCGTCGCCGAACCCCAATTGATCCACGCGCAACCTCCTGAGCCCCAGTCGGTACACGCGCTGTCTCCGAGTCCCGATCGGTCCACGCATAGTCTCCTAAGCCCCGCTCGGTTAACGCGCCGTCGCCGAGCCATGATCGGTCCACGCGCGGCGTCCTGAGCCCTGATCGGTCCACGCGCCGTCGCCGAGCCGCGCTCGGTCCACGCGCGGCCTCCTGAGCCCCGATCGGTGCACTCGCCGTCTCCTAAGCCCCGATCGGTCCACGCGCCGTCTCCGAGCGGCGATTGGTTCACGCGGCGCCTCCGGAGCCCCGATCGATCCACACTAGGCTCCTGAGCCCCGGCCGGTCCGCGCGCCGTCTCCTGAGCCCCGAACGGTCGACGCGTCGTCTCCTGAGCCCCGATCGATCGACGCGTCGTCTCCTGAGCCTCGATCGCTCTACGCACCGTTTTCTGAGTATCGTTCGGTCCACGCGTCGTCTTCAAAGCTCCGATGCCTCCCCGCGCCGTCTCCGAGCCACGATCGGGCTGTGCGCCGCTTCCAGAGCCCTATCAGTCCACGCGTCGTCTCCTGATCTCCGATCGGTCCACGCGCCGTTTCCTGAGCCCCGATCCGCCCACGCGCAGTCGCAGAGCCCCGATCGGTCGACGCGTCGTCTCCTAAGCCCCAATCCGTTCACGCGTCGTCTCCTAAGCCCCGATCCGTCGACGCGTCGTCTCCTGAGCCCCGATCGATCCACGCGTCTTCTCCTGAGCCCCGATCGCTCCACGCGCCGTCTCCTGAGCCGCGATCGGTCCACGCGTCGTCTTCGAGCACCGATCGATCCACGCGCCGGCTCCTGAGCCCCGATCGTTCCACGCGCCTTCTCCTAAGCCACGGTCGGTCCACGCGCCGTCTCCGAGCGCCGAACGGTTCACGCGCCGTCTCCTGAGCCCCAATCGTTCCACCCGTCGTCTCCGAGCCCCGATCGTTCCACCCGTCGTCTCCGAGCCCCGATCGGTCCACGCGTCGCCTCCTAAGCCCCGATCGGTCCACGCGTCGTCTCCTAAGCCCCGATCGGTCCAAGCGCCGTCTCCTAAGCCCCGATCGGTCCACGTGACATCTTCGAGCGCCGATCATTTCACGCGCTGTCTCCTGAGCCCCGATCGTTCCACGGGCCGTCTCCGAGCTCCGATCGGTCCACGCGCCGTCTCCAAGCCCCGATCCATACACGCGTCGTCACCGAGCCCCGATCGATCCACGCGTCGTCTCCTGAGCCCCGACCGCTCCAAACGCCCTTTCCTGAGCCCCGATCGGTTCACGCGCCGTCTCCTGAGCCCCAATCGTTCCAAGCGTCGTCCCCTAATACCCGATCCATACACGCGTCGTCTCCGAGCCTCGATCAGTCCACGCGTCGTCGCCGAGTCCCGATCGGTCCACGCGCGGCCTCCTGAGCACCGGTCGGTCCACGCGCCGTCTCCGAGCCTCGATCGGTCCACGTACTGTCTCCGAAGCCCCGATCGGTCTACGCGCCCTCTCCTGAGCCCCGATCGGTCCACGCGTCGTCTCCTAAACCCCGATCGGTCTGCGCAGCGTCTCCTGATCCCCATCGGTCCACGCGGCGCCTCCGGAGCCCCGATCGATCCACGCGCCGTCGCCGAACCCCAATTGGTCCACGCGAAACCGCCTGAGCCCCAGTCGGTCCACGCGCTGTCTCCGAGCCCCGATCGGTCCACGTGCCGTCTCCCAGCCCCGATCGGTCCACGCGCCGTCTCCTAATCCCCAATCTGTCCACGACCCGTCTCCGGGCCCCGATCGGTGCACGCGCCGTGTCCGAGCGCCGATCGGTGCACGCTCCGTCTCCTGAGCCCCGATCGTTCCACACGCCGCCTTCTAAGCCCCGGTCGGTCCACGCGCCGTCTCCGAGCCCCGATCGGTCCACGCGCCGTCTCCGAGCGCCGATCGGTTCACGCGCTGTCACCCGAGTCTCGATCGATCCACACGCCGTCTCCAAGCCCCGATCGGTCCACGGTCCGTATCCTGAGCCCGGATCGTTCCACGCGTCGTCTCCTGATCTCCGATCCGTAAACGCGTCGTCTCCGAGCCTCGATCGGTCCACACGCCGTGTCCGATCCCCGATCGGTCCGCGTACCGCATTCTAAGCCGCGGTCCGTCCACGCGCCGTCTCCGAGCACCGATCGGTTCACGCGCCGTCACCCAAGCCCCGATCGGCCCACACGCAGTCTCGTGACCCCCGATCGGTCCAGACGCCGTCTCCTGAGCCCCAATCGGTCCACGCGTCGTCTCCTAAGCCCCGATCGGTCCACGCGCCGTCTCCGAGCCCCGATCGGTCCGCGCACCGTCTCCTGATCCCCATCGCTCCACGAGTCGTCTCCGGAGCCCCGATCGATCCACGCGAGTCTCCTGAGCCCCGGTCGGTCCGCGCACCGTCATCTGAGCCCCGATCGGTCGACGCGTCGTCTCCGAGACTCGATCGGTCCACGCCCCGTCGCCGAGCCCCGATCGGTCCAGGCGTGGCCTCCTGAGCCGCGGTCGGTCCACACGCCGTTTCCTGAGCCCCGATCGGTCCACGCGTCGTCTTCTAAGCCCAGATGCCTCCTTGCGCCGTCTCCCCACCACGATCGGTGCAGGCGCCGCTTCCTGAGCCCCGATCGGTCCACGCGTCGTCTCCTGAGCCCCGATCGGTCCACGCGCCGTCTCCTGAGCCCCGATCGGTCCACGCGCCGTCGCCGAACCCCAATTGGTCGACGCGAAACCGCCTGAGCCCCAGTCGGTCCACGTGCCGTCTCCCAGCCCCGATCGGTCCACGCGCCGTCTCCTAATCCCCAATCTGTCCACGACCCGTCTCCGGGCCCCGATCGGTGCACGCGCCGTCTCCTAAGCCACGATCGGTCCACGGGCCGTCGCCGAACCCCAATTGGTCCACGCGAAACCGCCTGAGCCCCAGTCGGTCCACGCGCTGTCTCCGAGCCCCGATCGGTCCACGCGTCGTCTCCGAGCCCCGATTGGTCCACGCGCCGTCGCCGAGTCATGATCTGTCCACGCGCGGCCTCCTGAGACCCGATCGGTCCACGCGCCGTCGCCGAACCGCAATCGGTCCACGCGCGGCCTCCTGAGCCCCGATTGGTTCACGCGCCGCATCCGAGCCCCAATCGGTCCACGCGCTGTCTCCGAGCCCTGATCGGTCCACGCGTCGTCTCCGAGCCCCGATCGGTCTACGCGCCGTCGCCGAGCCATGATCGGTCCACGCGCGGCGTCCTGAGCCCCGATCGGTCCACACGCCGTCGCCGAGCCGCGATCGGTTCTCGCGCGGCCTCCTGAGCCCTGGACGGTTCACGCGCCGTATCCGAGCCCCAATCGGGCCACGCTCCGTCTCCTGAGTCCCGATCGGTCCACGCGTCGTCTCCTAAGCCCCAATCGATCCACTCGTCGCCTACGGAGCCCCGATCCGTACACGCGTCGTCTCCGAGCCTCGATCGGTCCACGCGCCGTCGCCGAGCCCCGATCGGTCCACGCGCGGCCTCCTGAGCCCCGGTCGGTCCACGCGCCGTCTCCGAGCCCCGATCGGTCCACGCGCCGTCCCCGAGCGCCGATCGGTTCACGCGCTGTCACCCGAGTCACGATCGTTCCACACGCCGTCTCCAAGCCCCGATCGGTCCACGCTCCGTCTCCTGAGCCCGGATCGTTCCACGCGTCGTCTCCTGATCCCCGATCCGTAAACGCGTCGACTCCTGAGCCCCAATCGGCCCACACGCAGTCTCGTGAACCCCGATAGGTACCCGCGCCGTTTACTGAGCTCCGATCGTTCCACGCGCCGTCTCCGAGCCCCGATCGGTCCACGCGCCGTCTCCTGAGCCCCAATCGGTCCACACGCTGTCTCGTCAGCCCCGATAGGTACACGCGTCGCGTCCTACGCCCCGATCGGTCCACGCGTCGTCTCCTAAGCCCCGATCGGTCCACGCGCCGTCTCCGAGCCCCGATCGGTCCGCGCACCGTCTCCTGATCCCCATCGCTCCACGTGGCGTCTCCGGAGCCCCGATCAATCCACGCGAGTCTCCTGAGCCGCGGTCGGTCTGCGCGCCGTCATCTGAGCCCCGATCGGTCGACGCGTCGTCTCCGAGACTAGATCGGTCGACGCGCCGTCACCGAGCCGCGATCGGTCCAGGCGTGGCCTCCTGAGACGCGGTCGGTCCACGCACAGTTTCCTGAGCCCCGATCGGTCCACACGTCGTCTTCTAAGCCCAGATGCCTCCTTGCGCCGTCCCCCAACCACGATCGGTCCGTGCGCCGCTTCCAGAGCCCTATCAGTCCAGGCGTCCTCTGCTGATCTCCGATCGGTCGACGCGCCGTCTCCGAGCGCCGATCGGTCCACGCGTTGTCTCCTAAGCCCCGATCGGTCCACGCGCCTCCTCCGAGCGCCGAGCGGTCCACGCGCCGTCGCCGAACCCGAATTGGTCCACGCGCAACCGCCTGAGCACCAGTCGGTCCACGCGCTGTCTCCGAGCGCCGATCGGTCCACGCGCCGTTGCCGAGCTATGATCGGTCCACGCGCGGTCTCCTGAGCCCCGATCGGTCCACGCGCCGTCGCCGATCCACGATCGGTCCGTGCGCCGCTTCCAGAGCCCTATCGGACCACGCATCGTCTCCTGATCTCCGATCGGTCCACGCGCCGTCTCCTAAGCCCCGATCGGTCCACGCGCTGTCTCCGAGCGCCGATCGGTTCACGCGCCATCTCCTGAGCCCCGATCATTCCACGCGCCATCTCCGAGCCCGGATCGGTCCACGCGTCGTCTCCTGAGCCCCGATCGGTCCACGCGCCGTCTCCAAGCCCCGATCGGTCCATGCATCGTTTCCTAAACCCCGATCGGTTAACGCGCTGTCTCCGAGCGCCGATCGGTCCACATGCCGTCGCCGAACCCCAAATGGTCCACGCGCAACCGCCTGAGCCCCGATCGGTCCACGCGTCGTCTCTGAACACCGATCGGTCCACGCGCCCTTGCCGAGCCATGATCGGTCCACGCGCAGCCTCCTGAGTCCCGGTCGGTTCACACGCCGTCTCCGAGCCGCGATCGGTCCACGCATCGTCTCGTAAGCCCCGATCGGTTAACGTGCCGTCTCCGAGCCCCGATCGGTCCACGCGCCGTCTCCTGAGCTCCGATGCGTCCACGCGCAGTCGCCGAGCCCCGATCGGTCCACGCGGGGTCTCCTGAGCCCCGATCGGTCCACGCGCCATCTCCTAGGCCCCGATCGATCCACGCGCCGTCTCCGAGCGCCGCTCGGTTCACGCGCCGTCTCCTATGCTCCGATCGTTCCACGCGCCGTCTCCGAGCCCCGATCGGTCCACGCGCCGTCTCCTAAACCCCGCTCTGTTAACGCGTCGTCTCCTGTGCCCCGATCGCTCCACGCGTCGGCTCCTAAGCCTCGATCGGTCCACGCGCGGCTTGCTTAGCCCCGGTCGGTCCACGCGCCGTCTCCGAGCCCCGATCGGTCCACGCATCGTCTCCTAAGCCTCGATCGGTCCACGCGCCTTCTCCTAAGCCCCGATCGATCCACGCGCCGTCTCCGAGCGCCGATCGGTTCACGCGCCGTCTCCTGTGCTCCGATCGTTCCACGCGCGGTCTCCCCGCCCCGATCGGTCCACGCACCGTCTCCTGAGCCCCGATACCTCCACGCGCAGTCGCCGAGCCCCGATCAGTCCACGCGCAGCCTCCTGAGCCCCGGTCGGTTCACGCGCCGTCTCCCCGCCCCGATGGGTCCACGCGCCGTCTCCTAAACCCCGCTCTGTTAACGCGTCGTCTCCTGTGCCCCGATCGCTCCACGCGCCGTCTCCTGAGCCCCGATCGGTCCACGCGTCGTCTCCGAGCACCGTTCGGTCCACGCACCGTTTCCTGAGCCCCGATCGGTCTATGCGTCGTCTTTTAAGCCCCGATACCTCCACGCGTCGTCTCCGAGCCACGATCGGTCCAGGCGCCGCTTCCTGAGCCCCGATCGGTCCACGCGTCCTCTCGTAAGCCCCGATCGGTCCACGCGTCGTCTCCTAAGCCCCGATCGGTCCGTGCGCCGTCTCCGAGCCCCGATCGGTCCACGCACCATCTCATGCTCCCCAATCGGTCCATGCGCCGCCTCCGGAGCCCTGATCGATCCACGCGAATCTCCTGAGCCCCGGTCGGTCCGCGCACCGTCATCTGAGCCCCGATCGGTCGATGCGTCGTCTCCGAGACTCGATCGGTCCACGCCCCGTCGCCGAGCCCCGATCGGTCCAGGCGTGGCCTCCTAAGCCCCGATCGGTGCACGCGCCGTCTCCTGAGCCCCGATCGTTCCACACGCCGCCTCCTAAGCCCCGATCGGTCCAGGCGTCGTCTCCTAAGCCCCGACCGGTCCACGCGCCGTCTCCTGAGCCCCGAACGGTCCACGCGCCGTCTCCTGAGCCCCGGTCGGTCCACGCGCCGTCGCCGAACCCCAATTGGTCCACACGCAACCTCCTAAGCCCCAGTCGGTACACGCGCTGTCTCCGAGCCCCGATCGGTCCACGTATCGTCTCCTAAGCCCCGCTCGGTTAACGCGTCGTTTCCGAGCCCCGATCGGTCGACGCGCCGTCTCCTGAGCCCCGATCGGTCCACGCGTCGTTCCCTAAGCCCCGATCCATCCACGCGCAGTCTCCTGAGCCCCGATCGGTCCACGCATCGTCTCCTAAGCCCCAGACGGTCCTCGTGCCGTCTCCGAACCCCGATCGGTCGACGCGCCGCCTCCGAGCGCCGATCGGTTCACGCGCCGTATTCTGAGCCCCGATCGTTCCACGCGCCGCCTCCTAAGCCTCGATCGGTCCAGGCTTCGTCTCCTAAGCCCCGACCGGTCGACGCGTCGTCTCCTGAGCCCCGGTCGGTTAACGCGCCGTCTCCAAGCCCCGATCGGTCCACGCGCAACCGCCTGAGCCCCAGTCGGTCCACGCGCTGTCTCCGAGCCCCGATCGGTCCACGCGTCGTCTCGGAGCACCGATTGGTCCACGCACAGTCGCCGAGCCATGATCGGTCCACGCGCGGCCTCCTGAGCCCCGATCGGTCCACGCGCCGTCGCCGAGCCGCGATCGGTCCACGCGCGGCCTCCTGAACCCCGATCGGTCCACGCGCCGTCACCGAGCCGCGACCGGTCCACGCGCGACCTCCTGAGCCCCGGTTGGTTCACGCGCCGTCGCCGAGCCCCGATCGGTCCACGCGCGGCCTCCTGAGCCCCGGTCGGTTCACGCGTCGTCTCCGAGCCCCGATCCGTCCACGCGCCGTCGCCGAGCCATGATCGGCCCACGCGAGGCTCCTGAGCGCCGGTCGATCTGCGCGCCGTCTCCTGAGCCCCGATCGGTCGACGCGTCGTTTCGTGAGCCGCGATCGCTCCTCGCGCCGTCTCCCGAGGCCCGCTCCGTCCATGCGTCGTCTTCTTAGCCCCGATGCCTCCACGCGCCGTCTCCGAGCCACGATCGGTCTAGGCGTCGCTTCCTGAGCCCCGATCGGTCATCGCGCCGTCTCCTAAGCCCCGATCCGTCGACGCGTCGCCTCCTGAGCCCCGATTGGTCCACGCGCCGTCACCGAGCCGCGATCGGTCCACGCGCGACCTCCTGAGCCCAGGTTGGTTCACGCGCCGTATCCGAGCCCCCATCGGTCCACGCGTCGTCTCCGAGCCCCGATCCGACCACGCGCTGTCTCCGAGCCCCGATCGGTCCCCGCGTCGTCTCCGAGCCCCGATCGGTCCACGCGCCGTCGCCGAGCCATGATCGCTCCACGCGCGGCCTCCTGAACCCCGGTCGCGTCACGCGCCGTATCCACGCCCCAATCGATCCACGCGCCGTCTCCTGAGTCCCGATCGGTCCACGCGCCGTCTCCTGAGCCCCGATCGGTCCACGCGTCGTCTCCTAAGCCCCAATCGGTCCACGCGCCGTCTCCAAGCCCCGATCCGTCGCCGCGTCGTGTCCTAAGCCCCGATCAATTGACGCGTCTTCTCCTGAGCCCCGATCGCTCCTCGCGCCGTCTCCTGAACCCCGATCATTCCACGCGCCTTCTCCTAAACCACGATCGGTCCACGCGCCGTCTCCGAGCCCCAGTCGGTCCACGCGCCGTCTCCGAGCCCCGAACGGTTCACGCACCGTCTCCTGGTCCCAATCGGACCACGCGGCGCCTCTGGAGCCCCGATCGATCCTCGCGAGTCTCCTGAGCCCCAGGCGGTTCGCGCGCCGTCTCCTGAGCCCCGATTGTTCGACGCGTCGTCTCCTGAGCCCCGATCGATCCACGCGTCGTCTCCTGAGCCCCGATCGTACCACACGCCGTCTCCTAAGCCCCGATCGGTTAACGCGCCGTCTCCCCGCCCCGATCGGTCCACGCGCGACCTCCTGAGCCCAGGTTGGTTCACGCGCCGTATCCGAGCCCCCATCGGTCCACGCGTCGTCTCCGAGCCCCGATCCGTCCACGCGCTGTCTCCGAGCCCCGATCGGTCCCCGCGTCGTCTCCGAGCCCCGATCGGTCCACGCGCCGTCGCCGAGCCATGATCGCTCCACGCGCGGCCTCCTGAACCCCGGTCGCGTCACGCGCCGTATCCACGCCCCAATCGATCCACGCGCCGTCTCCTGAGTCCCGATCGGTCCACGCGCCGTCTCCTGAGCCCCGATCGGTCCACGCGTCGTCTCCTAAGCCCCAATCGGTCCACGCGCCGTCTCCAAGCCCCGATCCGTCGCCGCGTCGTGTCCTAAGCCCCGATCAATTGACGCGTCTTCTCCTGAGCCCCGATCGCTCCTCGCGCCGTCTCCTGAACCCCGATCATTCCACGCGCCTTCTCCTAAACCACGATCGGTCCACGCGCCGTCTCCGAGCCCCAGTCGGTCCACGCGCTGTCTCCGAGCACCGATCGGTCTGCGCGTCGTCTCCGAGCCCCGATCGGTCCACGCGCCGTCTCCGAGCCCCGAACGGTTCACGCACCGTCTCCTGGTCCCAATCGGTCCACGCGGCGCCTCTGGAGCCCCGATCGATCCTCGCGAGTCTCCTGAGCCCCAGGCGGTTCGCGCGCCGTCTCCTGAGCCCCGATTGTTCGACGCGTCGTCTCCTGAGCCCCGATCGATCCACGCGTCGTCTCCTGAGCCCCGATCGTACCACACGCCGTCTCCTAAGCCCCGATCGGTTAACGCGCCGTCTCCCCGCCCCGATCGGTCCACGCGCCGTCTCCTGAGCCCCGATCATTCCACGCGCCGTCTCCGAGCCCGGATCGGTCCACGCGCAACCGCCTGAGCCCCTGTCGGTCCACGCGCTGTCTCCGAGCCCCGATCGGTCCACGCGTCGTCTCCGAGCACCGATCGGTCCACGCGCCGTCGCCGAGCCATGATCGGTCCATGCGCGGCCTCCTGAGCCCCGATCGGTCTACGCGCCGTCGCCGAGCCGCGATCGGTCCACGCGCGGCCTCCTGAGCCCCGATTGGTCCACGCGCCGTCACCGAGCCGCGATCGGTCCACGCGCGACCTCCTGAGCCCCGGTTGGTTCACGCGCCGTATCCGAGCCCCCATCGGTCCACGCGTCGTCTCCGAGCCCCGATCCGTCCACGCGCTGTCTCCGAGCCCCGATCGGTCCCCGCGTCGTCTCCGAGCCCCGATCGGTCCACGCGCCGTCGCCGAGCCATGATCGCTCCACGCGCGGCCTCCTGAACCCCGGTCGCGTCACGCGCCGTATCCACGCCCCAATCGATCCACGCGCCGTCTCCTGAGTCCCGATCGGTCCACGCGCCGTCTCCTGAGCCCCGATCGGTCCACGCGTCGTCTCCTAAGCCCCAATCGGTCGACGCGCCGTCTCCTGAGCCCCGATCGGTCCACGCGTCGTTCCCTAAGCCCCGATCCATCCACGCGCAGTCTCCTGAGCCCCGATCGGTCCACGCATCGTCTCCTAAGCCCCAGACGGTCCTCGTGCCGTCTCCGAACCCCGATCGGTCGACGCGCCGCCTCCGAGCGCCGATCGGTTCACGCGCCGTATTCTGAGCCCCGATCGTTCCACGCGCCGCCTCCTAAGCCTCGATCGGTCCAGGCTTCGTCTCCTAAGCCCCGACCGGTCGACGCGTCGTCTCCTGAGCCCCGGTCGGTTAACGCGCCGTCTCCAAGCCCCGATCGGTCCACGCGCAACCGCCTGAGCCCCAGTCGGTCCACGCGCTGTCTCCGAGCCCCGATCGGTCCACGCGTCGTCTCGGAGCACCGATTGGTCCACGCACAGTCGCCGAGCCATGATCGGTCCACGCGCGGCCTCCTGAGCCCCGATCGGTCCACGCGCCGTCGCCGAGCCGCGATCGGTCCACGCGCGGCCTCCTGAACCCCGATCGGTCCACGCGCCGTCACCGAGCCGCGACCGGTCCACGCGCGACCTCCTGAGCCCCGGTTGGTTCACGCGCCGTCGCCGAGCCCCGATCGGTCCACGCGCGGCCTCCTGAGCCCCGGTCGGTTCACGCGTCGTCTCCGAGCCCCGATCCGTCCACGCGCCGTCGCCGAGCCATGATCGGCCCACGCGAGGCTCCTGAGCGCCGGTCGATCTGCGCGCCGTCTCCTGAGCCCCGATCGGTCGACGCGTCGTTTCGTGAGCCGCGATCGCTCCTCGCGCCGTCTCCCGAGGCCCGCTCCGTCCATGCGTCGTCTTCTTAGCCCCGATGCCTCCACGCGCCGTCTCCGAGCCACGATCGGTCTAGGCGTCGCTTCCTGAGCCCCGATCGGTCATCGCGCCGTCTCCTAAGCCCCGATCCGTCGACGCGTCGCCTCCTGAGCCCCGATTGGTCCACGCGCCGTCACCGAGCCGCGATCGGTCCACGCGCGACCTCCTGAGCCCAGGTTGGTTCACGCGCCGTATCCGAGCCCCCATCGGTCCACGCGTCGTCTCCGAGCCCCGATCCGACCACGCGCTGTCTCCGAGCCCCGATCGGTCCCCGCGTCGTCTCCGAGCCCCGATCGGTCCACGCGCCGTCGCCGAGCCATGATCGCTCCACGCGCGGCCTCCTGAACCCCGGTCGCGTCACGCGCCGTATCCACGCCCCAATCGATCCACGCGCCGTCTCCTGAGTCCCGATCGGTCCACGCGCCGTCTCCTGAGCCCCGATCGGTCCACGCGTCGTCTCCTAAGCCCCAATCGGTCCACGCGCCGTCTCCAAGCCCCGATCCGTCGCCGCGTCGTGTCCTAAGCCCCGATCAATTGACGCGTCTTCTCCTGAGCCCCGATCGCTCCTCGCGCCGTCTCCTGAACCCCGATCATTCCACGCGCCTTCTCCTAAACCACGATCGGTCCACGCGCCGTCTCCGAGCCCCAGTCGGTCCACGCGCCGTCTCCGAGCCCCGAACGGTTCACGCACCGTCTCCTGGTCCCAATCGGACCACGCGGCGCCTCTGGAGCCCCGATCGATCCTCGCGAGTCTCCTGAGCCCCAGGCGGTTCGCGCGCCGTCTCCTGAGCCCCGATTGTTCGACGCGTCGTCTCCTGAGCCCCGATCGATCCACGCGTCGTCTCCTGAGCCCCGATCGTACCACACGCCGTCTCCTAAGCCCCGATCGGTTAACGCGCCGTCTCCCCGCCCCGATCGGTCCACGCGCGACCTCCTGAGCCCAGGTTGGTTCACGCGCCGTATCCGAGCCCCCATCGGTCCACGCGTCGTCTCCGAGCCCCGATCCGTCCACGCGCTGTCTCCGAGCCCCGATCGGTCCCCGCGTCGTCTCCGAGCCCCGATCGGTCCACGCGCCGTCGCCGAGCCATGATCGCTCCACGCGCGGCCTCCTGAACCCCGGTCGCGTCACGCGCCGTATCCACGCCCCAATCGATCCACGCGCCGTCTCCTGAGTCCCGATCGGTCCACGCGCCGTCTCCTGAGCCCCGATCGGTCCACGCGTCGTCTCCTAAGCCCCAATCGGTCCACGCGCCGTCTCCAAGCCCCGATCCGTCGCCGCGTCGTGTCCTAAGCCCCGATCAATTGACGCGTCTTCTCCTGAGCCCCGATCGCTCCTCGCGCCGTCTCCTGAACCCCGATCATTCCACGCGCCTTCTCCTAAACCACGATCGGTCCACGCGCCGTCTCCGAGCCCCAGTCGGTCCACGCGCTGTCTCCGAGCACCGATCGGTCTGCGCGTCGTCTCCGAGCCCCGATCGGTCCACGCGCCGTCTCCGAGCCCCGAACGGTTCACGCACCGTCTCCTGGTCCCAATCGGTCCACGCGGCGCCTCTGGAGCCCCGATCGATCCTCGCGAGTCTCCTGAGCCCCAGGCGGTTCGCGCGCCGTCTCCTGAGCCCCGATTGTTCGACGCGTCGTCTCCTGAGCCCCGATCGATCCACGCGTCGTCTCCTGAGCCCCGATCGTACCACACGCCGTCTCCTAAGCCCCGATCGGTTAACGCGCCGTCTCCCCGCCCCGATCGGTCCACGCGCCGTCTCCTGAGCCCCGATCATTCCACGCGCCGTCTCCGAGCCCGGATCGGTCCACGCGCAACCGCCTGAGCCCCTGTCGGTCCACGCGCTGTCTCCGAGCCCCGATCGGTCCACGCGTCGTCTCCGAGCACCGATCGGTCCACGCGCCGTCGCCGAGCCATGATCGGTCCATGCGCGGCCTCCTGAGCCCCGATCGGTCTACGCGCCGTCGCCGAGCCGCGATCGGTCCACGCGCGGCCTCCTGAGCCCCGATTGGTCCACGCGCCGTCACCGAGCCGCGATCGGTCCACGCGCGACCTCCTGAGCCCCGGTTGGTTCACGCGCCGTATCCGAGCCCCCATCGGTCCACGCGTCGTCTCCGAGCCCCGATCCGTCCACGCGCTGTCTCCGAGCCCCGATCGGTCCCCGCGTCGTCTCCGAGCCCCGATCGGTCCACGCGCCGTCGCCGAGCCATGATCGCTCCACGCGCGGCCTCCTGAACCCCGGTCGCGTCACGCGCCGTATCCACGCCCCAATCGATCCACGCGCCGTCTCCTGAGTCCCGATCGGTCCACGCGCCGTCTCCTGAGCCCCGATCGGTCCACGCGTCGTCTCCTAAGCCCCAATCGGTCCACGCGCCGTCTCCAAGCCCCGATCCGTCGCCGCGTCGTGTCCTAAGCCCCGATCAATTGACGCGTCTTCTCCGGAGCCCCGATCGCTCCTCGCGCCGTCTCCTGAACCCCGATCATTCCACGCGCCTTCTCCTAAACCACGATCGGTCCACGCGCCGTCTCCGAGCCCCAGTCGGTCCACGCGCTGTCTCCGAGCACCGATCGGTCTGCGCGTCGTCTCCGAGCCCCGATCGGTCCACGCGCCGTCTCCGAGCCCCGAACGGTTCACGCACCGTCTCCTGGTCCCAATCGGTCCACGCGGCGCCTCTGGAGCCCCGATCGATCCTCGCGAGTCTCCTGAGCCCCAGGCGGTTCGCGCGCCGTCTCCTGAGCCCCGATTGTTCGACGCGTCGTCTCCTGAGCCCCGATCGATCCACGCGTCGTCTCCTGAGCCCCGATCGTACCACACGCCGTCTCCTAAGCCCCGATCGGTTAACGCGCCGTCTCCCCGCCCCGATCGGTCCACGCGCCGTCTCCTGAGCCCCGATCATTCCACGCGCCGTCTCCGAGCCCGGATCGGTCCACGCGCGGCCTCCTGAGCCCCGGTCGGTTCACGCGCCGTATCCGAGCCCCAATCGGTCCACGCGCCGTCTCCTGAGCCCCGATCGCTCCACGCGTCGTCTCCGAGCCCCGATCGTTCCACGCGGCGCCTCCGGAACCCCGATCGATCCACGCGAGTCTCCTGAGCCCCAGTCGGTCCGCGCGCCGTCTCCTGCGCCCCGATTGTTCGACGCGTCGTCTCCTGAGCCCCGATCGATCCACGCGTCGTCTCCTGAGCCCCGATCGCGCCACACGCCGTTTCCTGAGCCCCGATCGGTCCACGCGCCGTCTCCGAGCCCCAGTCGGTCCACGCGCTGTCTCCGAGCACCGATCGGTCTGCGCGTCGTCTCCGAGCCCCGATCGGTCCACGCGCCGTCTCCGAGCCCCGAACGGTTCACGCACCGTCTCCTGGTCCCAATCGGTCCACGCGGCGCCTCTGGAGCCCCGATCGATCCTCGCGAGTCTCCTGAGCCCCAGGCGGTTCGCGCGCCGTCTCCTGAGCCCCGATTGTTCGACGCGTCGTCTCCTGAGCCCCGATCGATCCACGCGTCGTCTACTGAGCCCCGATCGTACCACACGCCGTCTCCTAAGCCCCGATCGGTTAACGCGCCGTCTCCCCGCCCCGATCGGTCCACGCGCCGTCTCCTGAGCCCCGATCATTCCACGCGCCGTCTCCGAGCCCGGATCGGTCCACGCGCGGCCTCCTGAGCCCCGGTCGGTTCACGCGCCGTATCCGAGCCCCAATCGGTCCACGCGCCGTCTCCTGAGCCCCGATCGCTCCACGCGTCGTCTCCGAGCCCCGATCGTTCCACGCGGCGCCTCCGGAACCCCGATCGATCCACGCGAGTCTCCTGAGCCCCAGTCGGTCCGCGCGCCGTCTCCTGCGCCCCGATTGTTCGACGCGTCGTCTCCTGAGCCCCGATCGATCCACGCGTCGTCTCCTGAGCCCCGATCGCGCCACACGCCGTTTCCTGAGCCCCGATCGGTCCACGCACCGTCTCCTGAGCCCCGATCGGTCCACGCGTCGTCTCCGAGCCCCGATCCGTCCACGCGCTGTCTCCGAGCCCCGATCGGTCCCCGCGTCGTCTCCGAGCCCCGATCGGTCCACGCGCCGTCGCCGAGCCATGATCGCTCCACGCGCGGCCTCCTGAACCCCGGTCGCGTCACGCGCCGTATCCACGCCCCAATCGATCCACGCGCCGTCTCCTGAGTCCCGATCGGTCCACGCGCCGTCTCCTGAGCCCCGATCGGTCCACGCGTCGTCTCCTAAGCCCCAATCGGTCCACGCGCCGTCTCCAAGCCCCGATCCGTCGCCGCGTCGTGTCCTAAGCCCCGATCAATTGACGCGTCTTCTCCTGAGCCCCGATCGCTCCTCGCGCCGTCTCCTGAACCCCGATCATTCCACGCGCCTTCTCCTAAACCACGATCGGTCCACGCGCCGTCTCCGAGCCCCAGTCGGTCCACGCGCTGTCTCCGAGCACCGATCGGTCTGCGCGTTGTCTCCGAGCCCCGATCGGTCCACGCGCCGTCTCCGAGCCCCGAACGGTTCACGCACCGTCTCCTGGTCACAATCGGTCCACGCGGCGCCTCTGGAGCCCCGATCGATCCTCGCGAGTCTCCTGAGCCCCAGGCGGTTCGCGCGCCGTCTCCTGAGCCCCGATTGTTCGACGCGTCGTCTCCTGAGCCCCGATCGATCCACGCGTCGTCTCCTGAGCCCCGATCGTACCACACGCCGTCTCCTAAGCCCCGATCGGTTAACGCGCCGTCTCCCCGCCCCGATCGGTCCACGCGCCGTCTCCTGAGCCCCGATCATTCCACGCGCCGTCTCCGAGCCCGGATCGGTCCACGCGCAACCGCCTGAGCCCCTGTCGGTCCACGCGCTGTCTCCGAGCCCCGATCGGTCCACGCGTCGTCTCCGAGCACCGATCGGTCCACGCGCCGTCGCCGAGCCATGATCGGTCCATGCGCGGCCTCCTGAGCCCCGATCGGTCTACGCGCCGTCGCCGAGCCGCGATCGGTCCACGCGCGGCCTCCTGAGCCCCGATTGGTCCACGCGCCGTCACCGAGCCGCGATCGGTCCACGCGCGACCTCCTGAGCCCCGGTTGGTTCACGCGCCGTATCCGAGCCCCCATCGGTCCACGCGCCGTCACCGAGCCGCGATCGGTCCACGCGCGGCCTCCTGAGCCCCGGTCGGTTCACGCGCCGTATCCGAGCCCCAATCGGTCCACGCGCCGTCTCCTGAGCCCCGATCGCTCCACGCGTCGTCTCCGAGCCCCGATCGTTCCACGCGGCGCCTCCGGAACCCCGATCGATCCACGCGAGTCTCCTGAGCCCCAGTCGGTCCGCGCGCCGTCTCCTGCGCCCCGATTGTTCGACGCGTCGTCTCCTGAGCCCCGATCGATCCACGCGTCGTCTCCTGAGCCCCGATCGCGCCACACGCCGTTTCCTGAGCCCCGATCGGTCCACGCGCCGTCTCCGAGCCGCGATCGGTAAACGCGCCGTCACCAAGCCCCGATCCGTACACGCGTCGTCTCCGAGCCCCGATGGGTCCACGCGCCGTCGCCGAGCCTCGATCGGTCCACGCGCAGCCTCCTAAGCCCCGGTCGGTTCACGCGCTATCTCCGAGCCGCGATCGGTCCACGCGCCGTCTCCTGAGCCCCGATACGTCCACGCGCAGTCGCCGAGCCCCGATCGGTCCACGCGCCGTCTCCTGAGCACCGATCGTTCCACACGCCGCCTCCTAAGCCCCGATCTGTCCAGGCGTCGTCTCCTAAGCCCCGACCAGTCCACGCGCCGTCTCCTGAGCCCCGTTCGGCCCACGCGCCGTCTCCTCAGCCCCGATCTGTCCATGGGCCGTCTCCGAGCCGCGATCGGTAAACGCGCCGTCACCAAGCCCCGATCCGTACACGCGTCGTCTCCGAGCCCCGATGGGTCCACGCGCCGTCGCCGAGCCTCGATCGGTCCACGCGCCGTGTCCTAAGCCCCGATCGGTTCAAGCGCCTCCTGCTAAGCCCCGATCGGTCCACGCGCCGTCTCGGAGCGCCGATTGGTTCACGCGCCGTCTCCTGAGCCCCGATCGATCCACGCGTCGTCTCCTGAGCCACGATCAATTGACGCGTCTTCTCCTGAGCCCCGATCGCTCCACGCGCCGTCTCCTGAGCCCTGATCGTTCCACGCGCCTTCTCCTAAGCCACGATCGGTCCACGCGCCGTCTCCGAGCGCCGATCATTTCACGCGCCGTCTCCTGAGGCCCGATCGTTCCACGCGCCGTCTCCGAGCCCCGATCGATCCACGCGCCGTCTCCTGAGCCCCGATCGGTCCACGCGTTGTTCCCCAAGCCCCGATCCATCGACGCGCCGTCTCCTGATGCCCAATCGGTCCACGCGCTGTCTCCTGAGCCCCGATAGGTACACGCGTAGTCTCCTAAGCCCCGATCGGTCCACGCGCCGCCTCCGGAGCCCCATCGATCAACGTGAGTCTCCTAAGCCCCGACCGGTCCACGCGCCGTCTCCTGAACCCCGATACGTCCACACGCAGTCGCCGAGCCCCGATCGGTCCACACGCCGTCTCCTGAGCCCCGATCGGTCCACGCGTCGTCTCCTAAGCCCCGATCGGTCCACGCGTCGTCTCCTAAGCCCCGATCCGTCGACGCGTCGTCTCCTGAGCCACGATCAATTGACGCGTCTTCTCCTGAGCCCGATCGCTCCTCGCGCCGTCTCCTGAGCCCCGATCGGTCCACGCGTCGTGTCCGAGCTCCGATCGGTCCATACGCCGTCTCCGAGCCACGATCTGTCCAGGCATCGCTTCCTGAGCCACGATCGGTCCACGCGCCGTATCCTAAGCCCCGATCGGTCCATGGGCCGTATCTGAGCGCCGATCCGTACACGCGCCGTCACCTGAGCCCCGATCGTTCCACGCGCGGTCTCCGAGCCCCGATCGGTCCACGCGCCGTCTCCTGAGCCCGGATCGTTCCACGCGTCGTCCCCGAATCCTCGATCCGTACACGCGTCGTCTCCGAGCCTCGATCGGTCCACGGGCCGTCGCCGAGCCCCGATCGGTCCAGGCGTATCCTCCTGAGCCCCGGTCGGTCCACGCGCCGTCTCCGAGCCCCGATCGGTCCACGCATCGTCTCCTAAGCCCCGATCGGTTAACACGCCGACTCGGAGCCCCGATCGTTCCACGCGCCGTCTCCGAGCCCCGATCGTTCCACGCGCCTTCTCCTAAGCCACGATCGGTCAGCGCCGTCTCCGAGCGCCGATCGTAGCACGCGCCGTCGCACGAGCCGCGATCGGTCCACGCGCGGCCTCCTGAGCCCCGGTTGGTTCACGCGCAGTACCCGATCCCCAATCGGTCCACGCACCGTCTCCTGAGCCCCGATCGGTCCACGCGCCGTCTCCGTGCGCCGATCGGTTCACGCGCCGTCTCCTGAGCCCCGATCGCTCCACGCGCCGTCTCCGAGCCCCGATCGGTCCACGCGCCGTCTCCTGAGCCCGGATCGGTCCACGCGCCGTCGCCGAACCCCAATTGGTCCACGCGCAACCGCCTCAGCCCCGGTTGGTCCACGCGCTGTTTCCGAGCCCTGATCGGTCCACGCGTCGTATCCGAACCCCGATCGGTCCACGCGCCGTCGCCGAGCCATGATCGGTCCACGCGCGGCCTCCTGAGCCCCGGTTGCTTCACGCGCCGTATCCGAGCCCCCATCGGTCCACGCGTCGTCTCCGAGCCCCGATCGGTCCACGCGCCGTCGCCGAGCCATGATCGGCCCATGCGAGGCTCCTGAGCCCCGGTCGGTCCGCGCGCCGTCTCCTGATCCCCGATCGGTCGACGCGTCGTTTCCTGAGCCCTGATCAATCCACGCGTTGTCTCCTAAGCCCCGATCGGTCCATGGGCCGTATCTGAGCGCCGATAAGTTCAAGCGCCGTCTCCTGAGCCCCGATCGTTCCACGCGCCGTATCCGAGTCCCGATCGATCCACGCGCCGTCTCCTGAGCCCCGATCGGTCCACGCGCCGTCTCTTAAGCCCCGATTGATCCACGCGCCGTCTCCCAGCGCCGATCGGTTCACGCGCCGTCTCATGTGCTCCGATCGTTCCACGCGCCGTCTCCCAGCCCCGATCGATCCACGCGCCGTCTCCTGAGCCCCAATCGGTCCACGCGTCGGCTCCTAAGACCGGATCCATCGACGCGTCGTCTCCTGAGACCCGATCGATCCACGCGCCGCCTCCTGAGCCCCGATCGCTCCACGCGCCGTTTCCTGATCCCCGATCGGTGCACACGCCGTCTCCGAGCCCCGATCGGTCCAGGCGTGGCCTCCTGAGCCGCGGGCCGTCCACGCGCCGTTTCCTGAGCCCCGATCGGTCCACGCGTCGTCTTCTAAGCCCAGATGCCTCCTTGCGCCGTCTCCCAACCACGATCGGTGCAGGCGCCGCTTCCTGAGCCCCGATCGGTCCACGCGTTTTCTCCAATGCCCCGATCGGTCCACGCGTCGTCTCCTCAGCCCCGATCGGTCGACGCGTCGTCTCCTGAGCCCCGATCGATCCACGCGTCGTCTCCTCAGCCCCGACCGCTCCACGCGCCGTCTCCGAGCACCGATCGGTCTACGCGCCGTCTCCTGAGCCCCAATCGGTCCACACGCTGTCTCGTGAGCCCCGATAGGTACACGCGTCGTGTCCTACGCCCCGATCGGTCCACGCGTCGTCTCCTAAGCCCCGATCGGTCTGCGCAGCGTCTCCTGATCCCCATCGGTCCACGCGGCGCCTCCGGAGCCCCGA
Source organism: Netelia fuscicornis (assembly GCA_946811545.1). NCBI lineage: Eukaryota > Metazoa > Arthropoda > Insecta > Hymenoptera > Ichneumonidae > Netelia > Netelia fuscicornis. The sequence continues at coordinate 30,620,434 of OX328011.1, forward strand.
TCTATTCACGCGAGTCTCCTGAGCCCCGGTCGGTCCGCGCGCCGTCACCTGAGCCCCGATCGGTCCACGCGCCGTCTCCTGAGCCCCGATCGGTCCACGCGCCGTTGCCGAACCCCAATTGGTCCACGCGAAACCTCCTGAGCCCCAGTCGGTCCACGCGCTGTCTCCGAGCCCCGATCGGTCCACGTGCCGTCTCCCAGCCCCGATCGGTCCACGCGCCGTCTCCTAATCCCCAATCTGTCCACGACCCGTCACCGGGCCCCGATCGGTGCACGCGCCGTCTCCTAAGCCCCGATCGGTCCACGGGCCGTCGCCGAACCCCAATTGGTCCACGCGAAACCGCCTGAGCCCCAGTCGGTCCACGCGCTGTCTCCGAGCCCCGATCGGTCCACGTGCCGTCTCCCAGCCCCGATCGGTCCACGCGCCGTCTCCTAATCCCCAATCTGTCCACGACCCGTCTCCGGGCCCCGATCGGTGCCCGCGCCGTCTCCTAAGCCCCGATCGGTCCACGGGCCGTCGCCGAACCCCAATTGGTCCACGCGAAACCGCCTGAGCCCCAGTCGGTCCACGCGCTGTCTCCGAGCCCCGATCGGTCCACGCGTCGTCTCCGAGCCCCGATCGGTCCACGCGAATCTCCTGAGCTCCGGTCGGTCGACGCGCCGTCTCCTGAGCCCCGATCGGTCCACGCGTCGGCTCCTAAGCCCCGATCCATCGACGCGTCGTCTCCTGAGCCCCGATCGATCCACACGCCGTCTCCGAGCCCCGATCGGTCCGCGTGCCGCATTCTAAGCCACGGCCCATCCACGCGCCGTCTCCGAGCCCCGCTCGTTCCACGCGTCGTCTCCTAAGCCCTGATCTGTCCACGCGCGGCGTCGAGCCGCGATCGGTCCACGCGCGGCCTCCTGAGCCCCAATCGGTCCACGCGTCGTCTCCTAAGCCCCGATCGGTCCACGCGCCGTCTCCGGGCCCCGATCGGTCCACGCACCATCTCCTGCTCTCCAATCGGTCCACGCGCCGCCTCCGGAGCCCCGATCGATCCACGCTAGGCTCCTGAGCCCCGGCCGGTCCGCGCGCCGTCTCCTGAGCCCCGAACGGTCGACGCGCCGTCTCCTGAGCCCCAATCGGCCCACACGCTGTTTCGTGAGCCCCGATAGGTACACGCGTCGCCTCCTACGCCCCAATCGGTCCACGCGTCGTCTCCTAAGCCCCGATCGGTCCACCCGTCGTCTCCTAAGCCCCGATCGGTCCACGCGCCGTCTCCGAGCCCCGATCGGTCCACGCACCGTCTCCTGATCCCCATTGGTCCACGCGGCGCCTCCGCAGCCCCGATCGATCCACGCGAGTCTCCTGAGCCCCGGTCGGTCCGCGCGCCGTCTCCTGACCCCTAATCGGTCCACGCGTCGTCTCCTGAGCCCCGATCGCTCCACACGCCGTTTCCTGAGCCACGATCGGTCCACGCGTCGTCTTCAAAGCCCCGATCCGTACACGCGTCGTCTCCGAGCCTCGATCGGTCCACGCGCCGTCTCCTAAGCCGCGATCCGTCCACGGGCCGTCTCCGAGCTGCTATCGGTAAACGCCCCGTCACCAAGCCCTGATCTGTACACGCGTCGTCTACCAGCCCCGATCGGTTCACGCGCCGGCTCCGAGCCCGATCGGTCCACGCATCGTCTCCTGAGCCCCGATCGGTTAACGTGCCGTCTCCGAGCCCCGATCGGTCCACGGGCCGTCTCCTGAGCCCCGGTCGGTTCACGCGCCGTCTCCGAGCCACGATCGGTCCGTGCGCCGCTTCCAGAGCGCTATTGGTCCACGCGTCCTCTCCTGATCTCCTATTAGTCCACGCGCCGTCTCCTAAGCCCCGATCGGTCCACGTGCCGTCTCCCCGCGACGATCGATTCACGCGCCATCTCCTGAGCCCCGATCGGTCCACGCGTCGTTCCCTAAGCTCCGATCCATCCACGCGCAGTCTCCTGAGCCCCGATCGGTCCACGCATCGCCTCCTGAGCCCCGGACGGTCCAGGCGCCGTCTCCGAACCCCGAGCGGTCGACGCGCCGTCTCCGAGCCCCGATCCGTCCACGCGCCGTCGCCGAACCCCAATTGGTCCACGCGCAACCGCCTGAGCCCCAGTCGGTCCACGCGCCGTTTCCTGAGCCCCGATCGGTCCACGCGCCGTCTTCGAGCCCCGGCCGGTCCACGCAACGTCTCCTAAGCCCCAATCGGTTAACGCGCGTCTCCTGAGCCCCGATCGTTCTACGCGCCGTCTCCGAGCCCCGATCCGTCCACGCGCAGTCGCTGAGCCCCGATCGGTTCACGCGCGGTCTCCTGAGCCCCAGTCGGTACACGCGCTGTCTCCGAGCCCCGATCGGTTCACGCATCGTCTCCTAAGCCCCGCTCGGTTAACGCGTCGTTTCGGAGCCCCGATCGGTCTACGCGTCGTCTCCTGAGCCCCGATCGGTCCACGCGTCGTCTCCTGAGCCCCGATCGTTCGACGCGCCGTCTCCGAGCGTCGATCGGCACACGCGCCGTCTCCTGAGCCCCGATCGGTCCACGCGCCGTCTCCGAGCGCCGATCCGTCCACGCGCCGTCTTCTGAGCCCCGATCGGTCCACGCATCGTCTCCTAAGCCCCGGACGGTCCACCCGCCGTTTCCGAGCCCCGATCGACCCACGCGCCGTTTCCGAGCCCCGATCGGTCCACGCATCGTCTGCTAAGCCCCGGACGGTCCACCCGCCGTTTCCGAGCCCGATCGCTCCACGCGCCGTCTCCTGAGCTCTGATCGGTCCACGCTTCGTCTCCTCAGCCCCGATCGCTCCACGCGCCGTCTCCTGAACCCGATCGGTCCACGCATCGTCTCCTATGCCCCGATCGGTTAACGCGCCGTCTCCGCGCCGCGATCGGTCCACGCGCCGCGATCGGTCCACGCGCCGTCTCCTGAACCCCGCTCGGTCGATGCGTCGTCTTCTTAACCCCGATGCCTCCACGCGCCGTCTCCGAGCCACGATCGGTCCACGCGCCGTCTCCTGAACCCCGCTCGGTCGATGCGTCGTCTTCTTAACCTTGATGCCTCCACGCGCCGTCTCCGAGCCCCAATCGGTCCACGCGCCGTCTCAGAGCGCCGATCATTTCACGCCCCGTCTCCTGAGCTCCGATCATTCCACGCGCCGTCTCCGAGCCCCGATCGGTCCACACGCTGTCTCGTGAGCCCCGATAGGTACACGCGCCGTGTCCTACGCCCCGATCGGTCCGCGCGTCGTCTCCTAAGCCCCGATCGGTCCACGCGGCGTCTCCGAGCCCCGATCGGTCCACACGCCGTATCCGAGCCCCGATCGGTCCACACGCAGACTCCTGAGCCCCGATCGTTCCACGCGCCGTCTCCTGAGCCCGGATCGGTACGCGTGCCGCATTCTAAGCCATGGTCCATCCACGCACCGACTCCGACCATCGATCGGTCGATGCGTCGTCCCCTAATACGCGATCGGTCCACGCGTCGTCTCCTAAGCCCCGATCCGTCGACGCGTCGTCTCCTGAGCCACGAACGATCCACGCGCCGCCTCCTGAGCCCCGATCGCTCCACGTATCGTCTCCTAAGCCTCGATTGGTCCACGCGCCGTCTCTGAGCGCCGATCGGTTCACGCGTCGTCTCCTGAGTCCCGATCGTTCCACGCGCCGCCTCCTACCCCCCGATTGGTCCAAGCGTCATCTCCTAAGCCCCGACCGGTCCACGCACCGTCTCCTGAACCCCGGTCGGTTCACGCGCCATCTCCGAGCCCGATCGGTCCACGTATCGTCTCCTAAGCCCCTATCGGTTCATGCGTCTTCTCCTGAGCCCCAATCGCTCCTCGCGCCGTCTCCTGAGCCGCGATCTGTCCACGCGCGGCCTCCTGAGCCCCGGTCCGTTCACGCGCCGTATCCGAGCCCCAATCGGTCCACGCGCCGTCTCCTGAGCCCCGATCGGTCCACGCGCCGTCTCCTGAGCCCCGATCGTTCCACGCGCCGTCTCCTGAGCCCTGATCGGTCCACGCGTCGTCTCCTAAGCCCCGATCGGTCCAAGCGCCGTCTCCGAGCCCCAATCGGTCCACGCGTCGTCTCCTAAGCCCCGATCGGTCCACGCGCCGTCTCCGAGCGCTGATCGGTCCACGCGCCATCGCCGAGCCCCGATCGGCCCACGTGCCCTCGCCGAGCCCCGATCGGTCCACGCGCCCTCTCCGAGCGCCGATCATTTCACGCGCCGTCTCCTGAGCCTCGATCGGTCCACACCCCTTCTCCTGAACCCCGATCGATTCACGTGCCGTCTCCTAAGCCCCGATCGGTTCACCCGTCGTCTCTTAAGTCCCAATCGGTCCACGCGCCCTCTCCGAGCGCCGATCATTTCACGCGCCGTCTCCTGAGCCCCGATCGTTCCACGCGCCGTCTCCGAGCGCCGATCGGTTCACGCCCCGTCACCTGAGCCCCGATCTTTCGAAGCGCCGTCTCCGAGCCCCGATCGGTCCAGGCGCCGTCTCCTGAGCCCGGATCGTTCCACGCGCCGTCTCCAAACCTCGATCCGTACACGCGTCGTCTCCGAGCCCTGATCGGCCCACGCGCCATCTCCTAAGCCCCGATCGGTCCAAGCGCCTTCTCCTAAGCCCCGATCGGTCCACGCGCCGTCTCCGAGCGCCGATCGGTTCACGCCCCGTCACCCGAGCCCCGATCATTCGAAGCACCGTCTCCGAGCCCCGATCGGTCCACGCGCCGTCTCCTGAGCCCGGATCGTTCCACGCGTCGTCCCCGAATCCCCGATCCGTACACGCGTCGTCTCCGAGTCCTGATCGGTCCACGCGCCATCGCCGAGACCCGATCGGTCCACGCGCCATCGCCGAGCCCCGATCGGTCCACGCGCCGTCTCCGAGCGCCGATCGGTTCACGCCCCGTCACCTGAGCCCCGATCATTCGAAGCACCGTCTCCGAGCCCCGATCGGTCCACGCGCCGTCTCCTGAGCCCGGATCGTTCCACGCGTCGTCCCCGAATCCCCGATCCGTACACTCGTCGTCTCCGAGCCCTGATCGGTCCACGCGCCATCGCCGTGCCCCGATCGGTCCACGCGCCGTCTCCTGAGCCCGGATCGTTCCACGCGTCGTCCCCGAATCCCCGATCCGTACACACGTCGTCTCCGAGTCTCGATCGGTCCACGCGCCGTCGTCGAACCCCAATTGGTCCACGCGAAACCGCCTGAGTCGGTCCACGCGCCGTCTCCGCGCCCCGATCGGTCCACGCACTGTCTCCTGATCCCTATGGGTCAACGCGGCGCCTCCGGAGCCCCGATCGATCCACGCGAGGCTCCTGAGCCCGATCGGACCACGCATCGTCTCCTAAGCCCCAATCGGTTAACGCGCCATTGCCTGAGCCCCGATCGGTCCACGCATCGTCTTCTAACCCCAGACGCCTCCTCGCACCGTCTCCGAGGGCCGATCGGTTCACGCGCCGTCTACTGAGCCCCGATCGTTCCACGCATCGTCTCCGAACCCCGATGGGTCCACGCGTCGGCTCCTAAGCCCCGATCAGTCCACGCGCCGTCTCCGAGCCCTGATCGGTCCACGCGTCGTCTCCTAAGACCCGATCGGTCCACGTATCGTCTCCTAAGCCCCGATCGGTCCACACGCCGTCTCCGAGCCCCGATGGGTCCACGCGTCGCCTCCTGAGCCCCGGTCGGAACACGCGCCGTCTCCTGAGCCCCGATCGGTCCACGCGTCGTCTTCTAAGCCCCGATCGGTCCACGCGTCGTCTCCTAAGCCCCGATCGGTCCACTCGTCGTCTCCGAGCCCTGATCGGTCTACGCGCCATCGCCGAGCCCCGATCGGTCCACACCCCTTCTCCTGAGCCCCGATCTGTCGACGCGTCGTCTACTAAGCCCCGACCGGTGCACGCGCCGTCTCCTGTGCCCCGATCGATTCACGTGCCGTCTCCTAAGCCCCGATCGGTCCACCCGTCGTCTCTTAAGCCCCAATCGGTCCACGCGCCCTCTCCGAGCGCCGATCATTTCACGCGCCGTCTCCTGAGCCCCGGTCGGTCCGCGCGCCGTCACCTGAGCCCCGATCGGTCGACGCGTCGTCTTCTGAGCCCCGATCGGTCCACGCGCCGTCTCCGAGCGCCGATCGGTTCACGCGCCGTCTCCTGAGCCCCGATCGTTCCACGCGCCGTCTCCGAGCTCCGATCGGCCCACGCGCCGTCTCCTAAGCCCCGATCGGTCCAAGCGCCTTCTTCTAAGCCCCGATCGGTCCACGCGCCGTCTCCGAGCCCCGATCGGTCCACGTGCCGTCTCCTGAGCCCGGATCGTTCCACGCGTCGTCCCCAAATCCCCGATCCGTACACGCGTCGTCTCCGAGCCACGATCGGTCCAGGCGCCGCTTCCTGAACCCCGATCGGTCCACGCGCCGTATCCTAAGCCCCGATCGGTCCACGCGCCGTCCCCTGAGCCCGATCTGTCCACGCGCCGTCTCCGAGCCCCGATCGGTTCACGGATCGTCTCCTAAGCCCCGATCGGTCCACGCGTCGTCTCCGAGCCCCGGTCGGTCCACGCGCCGTCTCCGAGCCCCGATCGGTTCACGCATCGTCTCCTAAGCCCCGATCGGTTAACGCGCCGTCTCCGAGCCGCGATCGGTCCACGCGCCGTCGTCGAACCCCAATTGGTCCATGCGCAACCGCCTGCGCCCCAGTCGGTCCACGCGCGGTCTCCGAGCCCCGATCGGTCCACGCGTCGCCTCCGAGCCCCGATCAGTCCACGCGCCGTCTCCTAAGCCCCGATCGCTCCACGGGCCGTCTCCTGAGCCCCGATTGCTCCACGGGCCATTTCCTGAGCCCCGATCGTTCCACACGCCACCCCCTAAGTCTCGATCGGTCCAGGCGTCGTCTCCTAAGCCCCGACCGGCTCACGCGTCGTCTCCTGAGCCCCGATCGGTCCACGCGTCATCTCCTGAGCCCCGATCGGTCCACGCGTCGTCTCCTAAGCCCCGACCGGTCGACGCGCCGTTTCCTGAGCCCCGATCGATTCACGCGTCGTCTCCTGAGCCCCGATAGCTCCACGCGCCGTTTCCTGAGCCCCGATCGGTCGAGGCGTCGTCTCCGGAGCCCCAATCAATTGACGTGTCTTCTCCTGAGCCCCGATCGCTCCTCGCGCCGTCTCCTGAACCCCGCTCGGTCCATGCGTCGTCTTCTTAGCCCGGATGCCACCACGCACCGTCTCCGAGCCACGATCGGTCCACGCGCCGCTTCCTGCGCCCCGATCGGTCCACGCGCCGTCTCCTAAGCCCCAATCGGTCCACGCGGCGTCTCCGAGCGCCGATCATTTCACGCGCCGTCTCCTGAGACCCGATCGTTCCACGCGCCGTCTCCGAGCCCCGATCGGTCCACGCGCCGTATCCTAAGCCCCGATCGGTTCACGCGCCGTCCCCCGAGCCCGATCTGTCCACGCGCCGTCTCCGAGCCCCGATCGGTTCACGGATCGTCTCCTAACTCCCGATCGGTTAACGCGCCGTCTCCGAGCCCCGATCGGTCCACGCGCAACCGCCTGCGCCCCAGTCGGTCCACGCGCGGTCTCCGAGCCCCGATCGGTCCACGCGTCGCCTCCGAGCCCCGATCAGTCCACGCGCCGTCTCCTAAGCCCCGATCGGTCCACGCGTGGTCTCCTAAGCCCCGATTCGTCGACGCGTCGTCTCCTGAGCCCCGATCAATTGACGCGTCTTCTCCTGAGCCCCGATCGCTTCTCGTGCCGCCTCCTGAGCCCCGATCCGTCGAGGCGTCGTCTCCGGAGCCCCGATCAATTGACGTGTCTTCTCCTGAGCCCCGATCGCTCCTCGCGCCGTCTCCTGAACCCCGCTCGGTCCATGCGTCGTCTTCTTAGCCCGGATGCCACCACGCACCGTCTCCGAGCCACGATCGGTCCACGCGCCGCTTCCTGCGCCCCGATCGGTCCACGCGCCGTCTCCTAAGCCCCAATCGGTCCACGCGGCGTCTCCGAGCGCCGATCATTTCACGCGCCGTCTCCTGAGACCCGATCGTTCCACGCGCCGTCTCCGAGCCCCGATCGATCCACGCGCCGCCTCCTGAGCCCCGATCGGTCCACGCGCTGTCTCCTGAGCCACGATAGGTACACGCGTAGTCTCCTAAGCCCCGATCGGTCCACGCGTCGTCTCCGAGCTCTGATCGGTGCACACGCCGTTTCCTGAGCCCCGATCGGTGCATGCGTCGTCTTCTTAGCCCCGATGCCTCCACGCGTCGTCTCCGAGCCACGATCGGTCCAGGCGCCGCTTCCTGAACGCCGATCGGTCCACGCGCCGTATCCTAAGCCCCGATCGGTTCACGCGCCGTCCCCCGAGCCCGATCTGTCCACGCGCCGTCTCCGAGCCCCGATCGGTTCACGGATCGTCTCCTAAGTCCCGATCGGTTAACGCGCCGTCTCCGAGCCCCGATCGGTCCACGCGCAACCGCCTGCGCCCCAGTCGGTCCACGCGCGGTCTCCGAGCCCCGATCGGTCCACGCGTCGCCTCCGAGCCCCGATCAGTCCACGCGCCGTCTCCTAAGCCCCGATCGCTCCACGCGCCGTCTCCTGTGCCCCGATCGATTCACGTACCGTCTCCTAAGCCCCGATCGGTCCACCCGTCGTCTCTTAAGCCCCAATCGGTCCACGCGCCATCTCCGAGCGCCGATCACTTCACGCGCTGTCTCCTGAGCCCCGGTCGGTCCACGCGCCGTCACCTGAGCCCTGATCGGTCGACGCGTCGTCTCCCGAGCCCCGATCGCTCCACACGCCGTTTCTTGAGCCACGATCGGTCCACGCGTCGTCTTCAAAGCCCCGATCCGTACACGCGTCGTCTCCGAGCCTCGATCTCTCCACGCGCCGTCGCCGAGCCCCGATCGGTCCACGCGCCGTCTCCGAGCCCCGATCGGTCCACGCATCGTCTCCTAAGCCCCGATCGGTTAACGCGCCGTCTCCTAGCCCCGAACGGTCCACGCGCCGTCGCCGAACCCCAATTGGTCCACGCGCAACCGCCTGAGCCCCAGTCGGTTCACGCGCGGTCGCCGAACCCCGATCGGTCCACGCGTCGTCTCCGAGCCCCGATCGGTCCACGCGCCGTCGCCGAACTATGATCGGTCCACGCGCGGCCTCCTGAGCCCCGATCGGTCCAAGCGCCGTCGCCGAGACGCGATCGGTCCACGCGCGGCCTCCTGAGGCCCGATTGGTTCACGCGCCGTATCCGAGCCCCAATCGGTCCACGCGCCGTCTCCTGAGCCCCGATCGGTCCACGCGCGGCCTCCTGAGCCCCGATCGGTCCACGCGCCGTCGCCGAGCCGCGATTGGTCCACGCGCGGCCTCCTAAGCCCCGATCGGTCCACGCGCCGTCGCCGAACCCCAATTGGTCCACGCGCAAGCGCCTGAGCCCCAGTCGGTCCACGCGCTGTCTCCGAGCACCGATCGGTCCACGCGCGGCCTCCTGAGCCCCGATCGGTCCACGCGCCGTCGCCGAGCCGCGATCGGTCCACGCGCGGTCTCCTGAGCCCCGGTCGGTTCACGCGCCGTCTCCTGAGCCCCGATCGGTCCACGCGTCGTTCCCTAAGCCCCGATCTATCCACGCGCAGTCTCGAGAGCCGCGATCGGTCCACGCATCCCCTCCTGAGCCCCGGACGGTCCACGCGCCGTCACCGTACCCCGATCGGTCGACGCGCTTTCTCCGAGCGCCGATCGGTTAACGCGGCGTCTCCGAGCCCCGATCAGTCCACGCGCTGTCTCCTGAGCCCCAATCGGTCTAGGCGTCGTCTTCTAAGCTCCGATCGGTCCACGCGCCGTTTCCGAGCCCCGATCGGTCTACGCGCCGTCGCCGAGCCATGATCGGTCCACGCGCGGCCTCCTGAGCCCCGATCGGTCCACGCGCCGTCGCCGAGCCGCGATCGGTTCACGGGCGGCCTCCTGAGCCCCGGTCGGTTCACGCGCCGTGTACGAGCCCCAATCGGGCCACGCGCCGTCTCCTGAGTCCCGATCAGTCCACGCGTCGTCTCCTAAGCCCCAATTGGTCCACGCGCCGCCTCCGGAGCCCCGATCAATTGACGCGTCTACTCCTGAGCCCCGATCGCTTCTCGTGCCGCCTCCTGAGCCCCGATCCGTCGAGGCGCCGGCTCCAGAGCCCCGATCAATTGACGTGTCTTCTCCTGAGCTCCGATCGCTCCTCGCGCCGTCTCCTGAACCCCGCTCGGTCCATGCGTCGTCTTCTTAGCCCGGATGCCTCCACGCGCCGTCTCCGAGCCACGATCGGTCCAGGCGCCGCTTCCTGAGCCCCGATCGGTCCACGCGCCGTATCCTAAGCCCCGATCGGTCCACGCGCCGTCTCTGAGCGATGATAACTTCACGCGCCGTCTCCTGAGCCCCGATCGGTCCACGCGTCGTCTCCTAAGCCCCGATCGGTCCACGCGCCGTCTCCTGAGCCCCGATCGGTCCACGCGTCGTCTCCTAAGCCACGATCGGTCCACGCGTCGTCTCCGAGCCCCGATGCCTCCACGCGCCGTCTCCGAGCCACTATCGGTCCGTGCGCCGCTTCCAGAGCCCCGATCGGTCCAGGCGCCGCTTCCTGCGCCCCGCTCGGTCCACGCGCCGTCTCCTAAGCCCCAATCGGTCCACATGGCGTCTCCGAGCGCCGATCATTTCACGCGCCGTTTCCTGAGACCCGATAGTTCCACGCGCCGTCTCCGAGCCCCGATCGATCCACGCGCCGCCTCCTGAGCCCCGATCAGTCCAGGCGCCGTCTCCTAAGCCCCGGTCGGTTCACACGTCGTCTCCGAGCCGCGATCGGTCCACGCATCGTCTCCTAAGCCCCGATCCGTTAACGTGCCGTCTCCGAGCCCCGATCGGTCCACGCGCCGTCTACGAGCTCCAATGGGTCCACGCGCCGCATCCTGAGCCCCGATCGGACGACGGGTCGTCTCCTGAACCGCGATTGCTCCTAGGCCCGTTTCCTGAGCCCCGATCGGTCCACGTGCCGTCTCCGAGCCCCGATCGGTCCACGCGCCGTCTCCGAGCCCCGATCGATCCACGCGCCGTCTCCGAGCCCCGATCGGTCCACGCGCCGTCTCCTGAGCCCTGATCGGTCGACGCGTCGTCTCCTGAGCCCCGATCGCTCCACACGCCGTTTCTTGAGCCCCGATCGGTCCACGCGTCGTCTTCAAAGCCCCGATCCGTACACGCGTCGTCTCCGAGCGTCGATCTGTCCACGCGCCGTCGCCGAGCCCCGATCGGTCCACGCGCCGTCTCCGAGCCCCGATCGGTCCACGCATCGTCTCCGAAGCCCCAATCGGTTAACGCGCCGTCTCCGAGCCCCGATCGGTCCACGCGACGTCGCCGAACCTCAATTGGTCCACGCGAAACCGCCTGAGCCCCAGTCGGTCCACGCGCTGTCTCCGAGACCCGATCGGTCCACGCGCCGTCGCCGAGCCACGATCGGTCCACGCGCGGGCTCCTGAGCCCCGATCGGTCCACGCGCCGTCGCCGAGCCGCGATCGGTCCACGCGCGGTCTCCTGAGCCCCGGTCGGTTCACGCGCCATCTCCTGAGCCCCGATCGGTCCACGCGTCGTTCCCTAAGCCCCGATCGATCCACGCGCAGTCTCCAGAGCCGCGATCGGTCCACGCATCCCCTCCTGAGCCCCGGACGGTCCACGCGCCGTCACCGAACCCCGATCGGTCGACGCGCTGTCTCCGAGCGCCGATCGGTTAACGCGCCGTCTCCGAGCCCCGATCAGTCCACGCGCTGTCTCCTGACCCCCAATCGGTCTAGGCGTCGTCTTCTAAGCTCCGATCGGTCCACGCGCCGTCTCCGAGCCCCGATCGGTCCACGCACCATCTTCTGCGCCACAATCGGTCCACGCGCCGGCTCCGGAGCCCCAATTGGTCCACGCGCAATCGCCTGAGCCCCAGTCGGTCCACGCGCTGTCTTCGAGCCCCGATCAGTCCACGCGTCGTCTCCGGGCCCCGATCGGTCTACGCGCCTTCGCCGAGCCATGATCGGTCCACGCGCGGCCTCCCGAGCGCCGATCGGTCCACGCGCCGTCTCCTGAGCCCCGATCTGTCCACACCCCTTCTCCTGAGCCCCGATCTGTCGACGCGTCGTCTCCTAAGCCCCGACTGGTGCACGCGCCGTCTCCTGAGCCCAAATTGTCCACACGCTGTCTCGTGAGCCCCGATAGTTACACGCGACGTCTCCTACGCCCCGATCGGTCCACGCGTCGTCTCCTAAGCCCTGCTCGGTTAACGCGTCGTTTCCGAGCCCCGATCGGTCGACGCGTCGTCTCCTGAGCCCCTATTAGACCACGCGCCGTCTCCTAAGCCCTGAACCGTCCACGGGCCGTGTCCGAGCTCCGATCGGTTCACGCGCCGTCTCCAAACCTCGATCCGTACACGCGTCGTCTCCGAGCCCTGATCGGTCCACGCGCCATCGCCGAGCCCCGATCGGTCCACGCGCCATCGCCGAGCCCCGATCGGTCCACGCGCCCTCTCCGAGCGCCGATCATTTCACGCGCCGTCTCCTGAGCCCCGATCGGTCCACACCCCTTCTCCTGAACCCCGATCGATTCACGTGCCGTCTCCTAAGCCCCGATCGGTTCACCCGTCGTCTCTTAAGTCCCAATCGGTCCACGCGCCCTCTCCGAGCGCCGATCATTTCACGCGCCGTCTCCTGAGCCCCGATCGTTCCACGCGCCGTCTCCGAGCTCCGATCGGCCCACGCGCCGTCTCCTAAGCCCCGATCGGTCCAGGCGCCGTCTCCTGCGCCCGGATCGTTCCACGCGTCGTCTCCGAATCCCCGATCCGTACACGCGTCGTCTCCGAGCCCCGATCGGTCCACGTGCCGTCTCCGAGCCCCGATCGGTCCACGCGCCGTCTCCGAGCCCCGATCGATCCACGCGCCGTCTCCGAGCCCCGATCGGTCCACGCGCCGTCTCCTGAGCCCTGATCGGTCGACGCGTCGTCTCCTGAGCCCCGATCGCTCCACACGCCGTTTCTTGAGCCCCGATCGGTCCACGCGTCGTCTTCAAAGCCCCGATCCGTACACGCGTCGTCTCCGAGCGTCGATCTGTCCACGCGCCGTCGCCGAGCCCCGATCGGTCCACGCGCCGTCTCCGAGCCCCGATCGGTCCACGCATCGTCTCCGAAGCCCCAATCGGTTAACGCGCCGTCTCCGAGCCCCGATCGGTCCACGCGACGTCGCCGAACCTCAATTGGTCCACGCGAAACCGCCTGAGCCCCAGTCGGTCCACGCGCTGTCTCCGAGACCCGATCGGTCCACGCGCCGTCGCCGAGCCACGATCGGTCCACGCGCGGGCTCCTGAGCCCCGATCGGTCCACGCGCCGTCGCCGAGCCGCGATCGGTCCACGCGCGGTCTCCTGAGCCCCGGTCGGTTCACGCGCCATCTCCTGAGCCCCGATCGGTCCACGCGTCGTTCCCTAAGCCCCGATCGATCCACGCGCAGTCTCCAGAGCCGCGATCGGTCCACGCATCCCCTCCTGAGCCCCGGACGGTCCACGCGCCGTCACCGAACCCCGATCGGTCGACGCGCTGTCTCCGAGCGCCGATCGGTTAACGCGCCGTCTCCGAGCCCCGATCAGTCCACGCGCTGTCTCCTGACCCCCAATCGGTCTAGGCGTCGTCTTCTAAGCTCCGATCGGTCCACGCGCCGTCTCCGAGCCCCGATCGGTCCACGCACCATCTTCTGCGCCACAATCGGTCCACGCGCCGGCTCCGGAGCCCCAATTGGTCCACGCGCAATCGCCTGAGCCCCAGTCGGTCCACGCGCTGTCTTCGAGCCCCGATCAGTCCACGCGTCGTCTCCGGGCCCCGATCGGTCTACGCGCCTTCGCCGAGCCATGATCGGTCCACGCGCGGCCTCCCGAGCGCCGATCGGTCCACGCGCCGTCTCCTGAGCCCCGATCTGTCCACACCCCTTCTCCTGAGCCCCGATCTGTCGACGCGTCGTCTCCTAAGCCCCGACTGGTGCACGCGCCGTCTCCTGAGCCCAAATTGTCCACACGCTGTCTCGTGAGCCCCGATAGTTACACGCGACGTCTCCTACGCCCCGATCGGTCCACGCGTCGTCTCCTAAGCCCTGCTCGGTTAACGCGTCGTTTCCGAGCCCCGATCGGTCGACGCGTCGTCTCCTGAGCCCCTATTAGACCACGCGCCGTCTCCTAAGCCCTGAACCGTCCACGGGCCGTGTCCGAGCTCCGATCGGTTCACGCGCCGTCTCCAAACCTCGATCCGTACACGCGTCGTCTCCGAGCCCTGATCGGTCCACGCGCCATCGCCGAGCCCCGATCGGTCCACGCGCCATCGCCGAGCCCCGATCGGTCCACGCGCCCTCTCCGAGCGCCGATCATTTCACGCGCCGTCTCCTGAGCCCCGATCGGTCCACACCCCTTCTCCTGAACCCCGATCGATTCACGTGCCGTCTCCTAAGCCCCGATCGGTTCACCCGTCGTCTCTTAAGTCCCAATCGGTCCACGCGCCCTCTCCGAGCGCCGATCATTTCACGCGCCGTCTCCTGAGCCCCGATCGTTCCACGCGCCGTCTCCGAGCTCCGATCGGCCCACGCGCCGTCTCCTAAGCCCCGATCGGTCCAGGCGCCGTCTCCTGCGCCCGGATCGTTCCACGCGTCGTCTCCGAATCCCCGATCCGTACACGCGTCGTCTCCGAGCCTCGATCGGTCCACGCGCCGTCGCCGAACCCCAATTGGTCCACGCGAAACCGCCTGAGCCCCAGTCGGTCCACGCGCAGTCGCCGAGCCCTGATCGGTCCACGCGCTGTCTCCTGAGCCCCGATAGGTACACGCGTCGTCGCCTACACCCGAATCGGTCCACGCGTCGTCGCCTACACCCCAATCGGTCCACGGGGCGTCTCCTAAGCCCCGATCGGTCCACGCGCCGTCTCCGAGCCCCGATCGGTCCACGCACTGTCTCCTGATCCCCATGGGTCCACGCGGCGCCTCCGGGGCCCCGATCGATCCACGCGAGGCTCCTAAGCCCCGATCGGTCCACGTGCCGTCTCCTGAGCCCCGATCGTTACACGCGCCGTCTCCGAGCCCCGATCGGTCCACGCGCCATCTCCGAGCCCCGATCGGTCCACGCACTGTCTCCTGATCCCTATGGGTCAACGCGGCGCTTCCGGAGCCCCGATCGATCCACGGGAGGCTCCTGAGCCCCGATCGGATCACGCATCGTCTCCTAAGCCCCAATCGGTCCACGCGGCGTCTCGGAGCGCCGATCATTTCACGCGCCGTCTCCTGAGACCCGATCGTTCCACGGGCCGTCTCCGAGCCCCGATCGATCCACGCGCCGCCTCCTGAGCCCCGATCCGCACACGCGTCGTCTCCGAGCCTTGATCGGTCCACGTGACATCTCCTAAGCCCCGACCGGTCCACGCACCGTCTCCTGAGCCCCGATCGGTCCACGCGCCGTCTCCTAAGCCGCGATCCGTTCACGGGCCGTCTCCGAGCTGCTATCGGTAAACGCGCCGTCTCAGAGCGCCGATCATTTCACGCCCCGTCTCCTGAGCTCCGATCGTTCCACGCGCCGTCTCCGAGCCCCGATCGGTCCACGCGCCGTAGCCGAGCCTCGATCGGTCCACGCGCAGCCTCCTGAGCCCCGATCGGTTCACGCGCCGGCTCCGAGCCCGAACGGTCCACGCATCGTCTCCTAAGCCCGGATCGGTTAACGTGCCGTCTCCGAGCCCCGATCGGTCCACGCGCTGTCTCCTGAGCCCCGGTCGGTTCACGGGCCGTCTCCGAGCCCCGATCGATCCACGGGTCTTCTTGTAAACCCAGATGCCTCCTCGCATCGTCTCCTAAGCCCCGATCGGTTAACGCGCCGTCTCCGAGCCCCGATCGGCCCACGCGCCGTCTTCGAGCCCCGATCGGTCCACTCATCGTCTCCTAAGCCCCAATCGGTCTACGCACCGTGTCCTGATCCCCATCGGTCCACGCGGCGCCTCCGGAGCTCCGATGGATCTACGCGAGGCTTCTGAGCCCCGTCCGTCCACGCGCCGTCTCCGAGCCACGATCGGTCCGTGCGCCGCTTCCAGAGCCCTATCGGTCCACGCGTCCTCTCCTGATCTATTGGTCCACGCGCCGTCTCCTAAGCCCCGATCGGTCCACGTGCCGTCTCCGAGCGCCCATCGGTTCACGCGCCGTCTCCTGAGCCCCGATCGGTCCACGCGTCGTTCCCTAAGCTCCGATCCATCCACGCGTAGTCTCCTGAGCCCCGATCGGTCCACGCATCGCCTCCTGAGCCCCGGACGGTCCAGGCGCCGTCTCCGAACCCCGAGCGGTCGACGCGCCGTCTCCGAGCCCCGATCGGTCCACGCGCCGTCGCCGAACCCCAATTGGTCCACGCGCAACCGCCTGAGCCCCGGTCGGTCCAGGCGCCGTTTCCTGAGGCCCTATCGGTCCACGCGCCGTCTCCTGAGCCCCGATCGATCTACGCGTCGTCTCCTAAGCCCCGATTGGTGGACGAGCCGTCTCCGAGCCCCGATCGATCCACGCGTCTTCTTGTAAACCCAGATGCCTCCTCGCATCGTCTCCTAAGCCCCGATCGGTTAACGCGCCGTCTCCGAGCCCCAATCGGTCCACGCGCCATCACCGAACCCCAATTGGTCCACGCGCAACCACCTGAGCCCCAGTCGGTCCACGCGCGGCCTCCTGAGCCATGGTCGGTTCATGCGCCGTCTCCTGAACCCCGATCGGTCCACGCGTCGTTCCCTAAGCCCCGATCCATCCACGCGCAGACTCCTGAGCCCCGATCGGTCCACGCATCGCCTCCTGAGCCCCGGACGGTCCAGGCACCGTCTCCGAACCCCGAGCGGTCGACGCGCCGTCTCCGAGCCCCGATCGGTCCACGCGCCGTCGCCGAACCCCAATTGGTCCACGCGCAACCGCCTGAGCCCCAGTCGGCCCAGACGCCGTTTCCTGAGCCCCTATCGGTCCACGCGCCGTCTCCTGAGCCCCGATCGATCTACGCGTCGTCTCCTAAGCCCCGATTGCTGGACAAGCCGTCTCCCAGCCACGATCGGTCCACGCGCCGTCTCCTAAGCCCCCATCTGTCCACGACCCGTCTCCGGGCCCCGATCGATGCACGTGCCGTCTCCTAAGCCCCGATCGATCCACGCGCCGTCGCCGAACCCCAATTGGTCCACGCGCAACCGCCTGAGCCCCAGTCGGTCCACGCGCCGTCTCCTGAGCTCCGATCGATCTTCGCATCGTCTCCTAAGCCCCGCTCGGTTAACGCGTCGTTTCGGAGCCCCGATCGGTCTACGCGCCGTCTCCTGAGCCCCGATCGGTCCACGCGTCGTCTCCTGAGCCCCGATCGTTCCACGCGCCATCTCCGAGCGTCGATCCGTCCACACGCCGTCTCCTGAGCCCCGATCTGTCCACGCGCCGTCTCCGAGCGCCGATCCGTCCACGCGCCGTCTTCTGAGCCCCGATCGGTCCACGCATCGTCTCCTAAGCCCCGGACGGTCCACCTGCCGTTTCCGAGCCCCGATCGCTCCACGCGCCGTCTCCTGAGCCCCGATCGGTCCACGCATCGTCTCCTAAGCCCCGATCGGTCCACGCGCCGTTTCCGAGCCCCGATCGGTCCACGCATCGTCTGCTAAGCCCCGGTCGGTCCACCCGCCGTTTCCGAGGCCGATCGCTCTACCCGCCGTCTCCTGAGCTCTGATCGGTCCACGCATCGTCTCCTGATCTCCGATCGGTCCACGCGCCGTCTCCAAGCCCCGATCGGTCCATGCATCGTTTCCTAAGCCCCGATCGGTTAACGCGCTGTCTCCGAGTGCCGATCGTTCCACGCGCCGTCGCCGAACCCCAAATGATCCACGCGCAACCGCCTGAGCCCCGATCGGTCCACGCGTCGTCTCCGAGCCCCGATCGGTCCACGCGCCGCCGCCGAGCTGCGATCGGTCCACGCGCAGAGTCCTGAGGCCCGATCGGTCCACGCGCCGTCACCGAGCCGCCATCGGTCCACGCGCGACCTCCTGAGCCCCGGTTGGTTCACGCGCCGTATCCGAGCCCCCATCGGTCCACGCGTCGTCTCCGAGCCCCGATCCGTCCACGCGCCGTCGCCGAGCCATGATCGGTCCACGCGAGGCTCCTGAGCCCCGGTCGGTCCGCGCGTCGTCTCCTGAGCCCCGATCGGTCGACGCCTCGTTTCCTGAGCCCCGATCGATCCACGCGTCATCTCCTGAGCCCCCATCGCTCCACGCGCCGATTTCTGAGCCCCGATCAATTGACGCGTCTTCTCCTGAGCCCCGATCGCTTCTCGCCCCGTCTCCTGAGCCCCGCTCCATCCATGCGTCGTCTTCTTAGCCCCGATGGCTCCACGCGCCGTCTCCGAGCCACGATCGGTCTAGGCGCCGCTTCCTAACCCCGATCGGTCCACGCGCCGTCTCCTAAGCCCCAATCGGTCCACGCGCCGTCTCCTAAGCCCCGATCGGTCCAAGCGGCGTCTCCGAGCCCCGATCGGTCCACGCACCGTCTCCTGATCCCCATCGATACTCGCGCCATCTCCTGAGCCCCGCTCGGTCCATGCGTCGTCTTCTTAGCCCCGATGCCGCCACGCGCCGTCTCCGAGCCACGATCGGTCCACGGATCGTCTCCTAAGCCCCAATCGGTTAACGTACCGTCTCCGAGCCCCGATCGGTAGACGCGCCGTCTCCTGAGCCCCGATGCGTCCACGCGCAGTCGTCGAGCCCCGATCGGTCCACGCGGGGTCTCCTGAGCCCCGATCTGTCCACGCGCCGTCTCCGAGCCCCGATCGGTTCACGCATCGTCTCCTAAGCCCCGATCGGTTAACGCGCCGTCTCCGAGCCGCGATCGGTCCACGCGCCGTCGCCGAACCCCAATTGGTCCACGCGCAACCGCCTGACCCCCAGTCGATCCACGCGTCGTCTCCGAGCTCCAATCGGTCCACGCGCCGTTTCCTGAGACCTGATCGGTCCATGCGTCGTCTTCTAAGCCCCGATGCCTCCACGCGCCGTCTCCGAGCCACGATCGGTTCAGGCGCCGCTTCCCGAGCTCCGATCAGTCCACGTGCCGTCTCCTAAGCCCCGATCGCTCCACGGACCGTTTCCTGATCCCCGATCGGTCCACGCGCCGCCTCCTGAGTCCCGATCGGTAAACGCGTCGTGTCCTAACCCCTGATCGGTCCACGTGCCGTCTCCGAGCCCCGATGGGTCCACGTTCCACATCCTGAGCCCCGATCGGACGACGCGTCGTCTCCTGAGACTTGATCGATCCACGCGTCGTCTCCTGAACCCCGATTGCTCCACCGGCCGTTTCCTGAGCCCCGGTCGGTCCACGCGTTGTCTCCTAAGCCCCGTTCGGTCCACGCGTCGTCTCCTAAGCCCCGATCATTCCACGCGCCGTCTCCGAGCCCCGATCGGTCCACGCGCCGTGTCCTGAGCCCCGATCGGTCCACGCGTTGTCTCCTAAGCCCCGATCGGTCCACGCGTCGTCTCCTAAGCCCCGATCCGTCGACGCGTCGTCTCCTGAGCCCCGATCGATCCACGCGTCTTCTCCTGAGCCCCGACCGCTCCAGGCGTCGTCTCCGAGCTCCGATCGGTCCAGGTGCCGTTTCCGAGTCCCGATTGGTCCATGCGTCGTCTTCGAAGCCCCGATGCTTCCACGCGCCGTCTCCAAGCCACGATCGGTGCAGGCGCCGCTTCCTGAGCCCCGATCGGTCCACGCGCTGTCTCCTGAGCCTCGATCCATCCACCCGCAGTCGCCGAGCCGCGATCGGTCCACGCGCGGTCTACTGAGCTCCGGTCGGTCCACACGCCGCGGCGAACCCCAATTGGTCCACGCGCAACCTCTCGAGCCCCAGTCGGTAAACGCGCTGTCTCCGAGCCCCGATCGGTCCACGTATGTTCTCCTAAACCCCAATTAGTCCACGCGCCGTCTCCTAAGCCCCGATCTGCCCACGGGCCGACTCCGAGCTCCGATCGGTCCACGCGCCGTCTCCTGAGCTCCGAACGGTCCACACCCCTTGTCCTGAGCCCCGATCGGCCGACGCGTCGTCTCCTAAGCCCCGACCGGTTTACGCGCCGTCTCCTGTGCACGGATCGAATCACGTGCCGAGTCCTAAGCCCCGATCGGTCCACGCGTCGTCTCCTAAGCCCCGATCCGTCGCCGCGTCGTCTCCTGAGCCCCGATCAATTGACGCGTCTTCTCCTGAGCCCCGATCGCTCCTCGCGCTGTCTCCTGAGCCTCGCTCGGTCCATGCGTCGTCTTCTTAGCCCCGATGCTTCCATGCGCCGTCTCCGAGCCACGATAAGTCCAGGCGCCGCTTCCTGCGGCCCGATCGATCCACGCGCCGTCTCGTAAGCCACAATCGGTCCACGCGCCGTCTCAGAGCGCTGATCGTTTCACGCCCCGTCTCCTGAGCCCCGATCGTTCCACGCGCCGTCTCCTAGCACCGATCGGTCCACGCGCCGTCTCCTGAGCCCCGATCGGTCCACGCGTCGTCTCCTGAGCCCCGATCGATACACGCGTCGTCTCCTGAGCCCCGATCTCTCCACGCGCCGTCTCCTAAGCCCCGATCGGTCCACGCGCCGTCTCCTAAGCCGCGATCGGTCCACGCGTCGTCTCCTAAGCCCCGATCGGTCCACGCGTCGTCTCCGAAGCCCCGATCGGTCCACGCATCGTCTTCTTAGCCTCGATGCCTCCACGCGCCATCTCCGAGCCCCGGATGGTCCACGCGTCGTATCCTAAGCTCCGATCGGTCCACGCGTCGTCTCCTAAGCTCCGATCGGTCCACGCGCCGTCTCCGAGCACCGATCGGTCCACGCGCCGTCTCCTGAGCCCCGATCGATCCACGCGTCGTCTCCTGAGCCCCGATCGATACACGCGCCGTCTCCTAAGCCCCGATCGGTCCACGCGCCGTCTCCTAAGCCGCGATCGGTCCACGCGTCGTCTCCTAAGCCCCGATCGGTCCACGCGTCGTCTCCGAAGCCCCGATCGGTCCACGCATCGTCTTCTTAGCCTCGATGCCTCCACGCGCCATCTCCGAGCCCCGGATGGTCCACGCGTCGTATCCTAAGCTCCGATCGGTCCACGCGTCGTCTCCTAAGCTCCGATCGGTCCACGCGCCGTCTCCGAGCACCGATCGGTCCACGCGCCGTCACAAAGCCCCGTTCGGTCCACGCGTCGGCTCCTAAGCCCCGATCGGTCCACGCGCCGTCTCATCAGCCCCGATCGGTCCACGCGCCGTCTCCTCAGCCCCGATCGGTTCATCCGCCGTCTCCGAGCACGATCGGTTCACGCATTGTCTCCGAGCCCCGATGGTTCCACGCGCCGCTTCCTGAGCCCCGATCGGTCGACGCGTCGTCTCCTGAGCTCCGATCGGTCCACGCGCGGTCGCCGAGCCTCGATTGGTCCGCGCATCGTTTCCTAAGCCCCGATCGATCCACGCGCAGTCGCCGAGCCACGATCGGTCTACGCGCCGTCTCCTGAGCACCGATCGGTCCACGCGTCGTCTACTGAGCCCCGATCGTTCCACGCGCCGTCTCCGAGCCCCGATCCGTCCACGCATCATTCCCTAAGCCCCGATCCATCCACGCGCAGTCTCCTGAGCCCCGATCGGTCCACGCGCAACCGCCTGCGCCCCAGTCGGTCCACGCGCGGTCTCCGAGCCCCGATCGGTCCACGCGTCGCCTCCGAGCCCCGATCAGTCCACGCGCCGTCTCCTAAGCCCCGATCGGTCCACGCGTGGTCTCCTAAGCCCCGATTCGTCGACGCGTCGTCTCCTGAGCCCCGATCAATTGACGCGTCTTCTCC
Source organism: Netelia fuscicornis (assembly GCA_946811545.1). Taxonomy (NCBI): domain Eukaryota; kingdom Metazoa; phylum Arthropoda; class Insecta; order Hymenoptera; family Ichneumonidae; genus Netelia; species Netelia fuscicornis. The sequence continues at coordinate 30,642,267 of OX328011.1, forward strand.
TGAGCCCCGATCGCTTCTCGTGCCGCCTCCTGAGCCCCGATCCGTCGAGGCGTCGTCTCCGGAGCCCCGATCAATTGACGTGTCTTCTCCTGAGCCCCGATCGCTCCTCGCGCCGTCTCCTGAACCCCGCTCGGTCCATGCGTCGTCTTCTTAGCCCGGATGCCACCACGCACCGTCTCCGAGCCACGATCGGTCCACGCGCCGCTTCCTGCGCCCCGATCGGTCCACGCGCCGTCTCCTAAGCCCCAATCGGTCCACGCGGCGTCTCCGAGCGCCGATCATTTCACGCGCCGTCTCCTGAGACCCGATCGTTCCACGCGCCGTCTCCGAGCCCCGATCGATCCACGCGCCGCCTCCTGAGCCCCGATCGGTCCACGCGCTGTCTCCTGAGCCACGATAGGTACACGCGTAGTCTCCTAAGCCCCGATCGGTCCACGCGTCGTCTCCGAGCTCTGATCGGTGCACACGCCGTTTCCTGAGCCCCGATCGGTGCATGCGTCGTCTTCTTAGCCCCGATGCCTCCACGCGTCGTCTCCGAGCCACGATCGGTCCAGGCGCCGCTTCCTGAACGCCGATCGGTCCACGCGCCGTATCCTAAGCCCCGATCGGTTCACGCGCCGTCCCCCGAGCCCGATCTGTCCACGCGCCGTCTCCGAGCCCCGATCGGTTCACGGATCGTCTCCTAAGTCCCGATCGGTTAACGCGCCGTCTCCGAGCCCCGATCGGTCCACGCGCAACCGCCTGCGCCCCAGTCGGTCCACGCGCGGTCTCCGAGCCCCGATCGGTCCACGCGTCGCCTCCGAGCCCCGATCAGTCCACGCGCCGTCTCCTAAGCCCCGATCGCTCCACGGGCCGTCTCCTGAGCCCCGATTGCTCCACGGGCCATTTCCTGAGCCCCGATCGTTCCACACGCCACCCCCTAAGTCTCGATCGGTCCAGGCGTCGTCTCCTAAGACCCGACCGGCTCACGCGCCGTCTCCTGTGCCCCGATCGATTCACGTACCGTCTCCTAAGCCCCGAGAGGTCCACCCGTCGTCTCTTAAGCCCCAATCGGTCCACGCGCCATCTCCGAGCGCCGATCACTTCACGCGCTGTCTCCTGAGCCCCGGTCGGTCCACGCGCCGTCACCTGAGCCCTGATCGGTCGACGCGTCGTCTCCCGAGCCCCGATCGCTCCACACGCCGTTTCTTGAGCCACGATCGGTCCACGCGTCGTCTTCAAAGCCCCGATCCGTACACGCGTCGTCTCCGAGCCTCGATCTCTCCACGCGCCGTCGCCGAGCCCCGATCGGTCCACGCGCCGTCTCCGAGCCCCGATCGGTCCACGCATCGTCTCCTAAGCCCCGATCGGTTAACGCGCCGTCTCCTAGCCCCGAACGGTCCACGCGCCGTCGCCGAACCCCAATTGGTCCACGCGCAACCGCCTGAGCCCCAGTCGGTTCACGCGCGGTCGCCGAACCCCGATCGGTCCACGCGTCGTCTCCGAGCCCCGATCGGTCCACGCGCCGTCGCCGAACTATGATCGGTCCACGCGCGGCCTCCTGAGCCCCGATCGGTCCAAGCGCCGTCGCCGAGACGCGATCGGTCCACGCGCGGCCTCCTGAGGCCCGATTGGTTCACGCGCCGTATCCGAGCCCCAATCGGTCCACGCGCCGTCTCCTGAGCCCCGATCGGTCCACGCGCGGCCTCCTGAGCCCCGATCGGTCCACGCGCCGTCGCCGAGCCGCGATTGGTCCACGCGCGGCCTCCTAAGCCCCGATCGGTCCACGCGCCGTCGCCGAACCCCAATTGGTCCACGCGCAAGCGCCTGAGCCCCAGTCGGTCCACGCGCTGTCTCCGAGCACCGATCGGTCCACGCGCGGCCTCCTGAGCCCCGATCGGTCCACGCGCCGTCGCCGAGCCGCGATCGGTCCACGCGCGGTCTCCTGAGCCCCGGTCGGTTCACGCGCCGTCTCCTGAGCCCCGATCGGTCCACGCGTCGTTCCCTAAGCCCCGATCTATCCACGCGCAGTCTCGAGAGCCGCGATCGGTCCACGCATCCCCTCCTGAGCCCCGGACGGTCCACGCGCCGTCACCGTACCCCGATCGGTCGACGCGCTTTCTCCGAGCGCCGATCGGTTAACGCGGCGTCTCCGAGCCCCGATCAGTCCACGCGCTGTCTCCTGAGCCCCAATCGGTCTAGGCGTCGTCTTCTAAGCTCCGATCGGTCCACGCGCCGTTTCCGAGCCCCGATCGGTCTACGCGCCGTCGCCGAGCCATGATCGGTCCACGCGCGGCCTCCTGAGCCCCGATCGGTCCACGCGCCGTCGCCGAGCCGCGATCGGTTCACGGGCGGCCTCCTGAGCCCCGGTCGGTTCACGCGCCGTGTACGAGCCCCAATCGGGCCACGCGCCGTCTCCTGAGTCCCGATCAGTCCACGCGTCGTCTCCTAAGCCCCAATTGGTCCACGCGCCGCCTCCGGAGCCCCGATCAATTGACGCGTCTACTCCTGAGCCCCGATCGCTTCTCGTGCCGCCTCCTGAGCCCCGATCCGTCGAGGCGCCGGCTCCAGAGCCCCGATCAATTGACGTGTCTTCTCCTGAGCTCCGATCGCTCCTCGCGCCGTCTCCTGAACCCCGCTCGGTCCATGCGTCGTCTTCTTAGCCCGGATGCCTCCACGCGCCGTCTCCGAGCCACGATCGGTCCAGGCGCCGCTTCCTGAGCCCCGATCGGTCCACGCGCCGTATCCTAAGCCCCGATCGGTCCACGCGCCGTCTCTGAGCGATGATAACTTCACGCGCCGTCTCCTGAGCCCCGATCGGTCCACGCGTCGTCTCCTAAGCCCCGATCGGTCCACGCGCCGTCTCCTGAGCCCCGATCGGTCCACGCGTCGTCTCCTAAGCCACGATCGGTCCACGCGTCGTCTCCGAGCCCCGATGCCTCCACGCGCCGTCTCCGAGCCACTATCGGTCCGTGCGCCGCTTCCAGAGCCCCGATCGGTCCAGGCGCCGCTTCCTGCGCCCCGCTCGGTCCACGCGCCGTCTCCTAAGCCCCAATCGGTCCACATGGCGTCTCCGAGCGCCGATCATTTCACGCGCCGTTTCCTGAGACCCGATAGTTCCACGCGCCGTCTCCGAGCCCCGATCGATCCACGCGCCGCCTCCTGAGCCCCGATCAGTCCAGGCGCCGTCTCCTAAGCCCCGGTCGGTTCACACGTCGTCTCCGAGCCGCGATCGGTCCACGCATCGTCTCCTAAGCCCCGATCCGTTAACGTGCCGTCTCCGAGCCCCGATCGGTCCACGCGCCGTCTACGAGCTCCAATGGGTCCACGCGCCGCATCCTGAGCCCCGATCGGACGACGGGTCGTCTCCTGAACCGCGATTGCTCCTAGGCCCGTTTCCTGAGCCCCGATCGGTCCACGTGCCGTCTCCGAGCCCCGATCGGTCCACGCGCCGTCTCCGAGCCCCGATCGATCCACGCGCCGTCTCCGAGCCCCGATCGGTCCACGCGCCGTCTCCTGAGCCCTGATCGGTCGACGCGTCGTCTCCTGAGCCCCGATCGCTCCACACGCCGTTTCTTGAGCCCCGATCGGTCCACGCGTCGTCTTCAAAGCCCCGATCCGTACACGCGTCGTCTCCGAGCGTCGATCTGTCCACGCGCCGTCGCCGAGCCCCGATCGGTCCACGCGCCGTCTCCGAGCCCCGATCGGTCCACGCATCGTCTCCGAAGCCCCAATCGGTTAACGCGCCGTCTCCGAGCCCCGATCGGTCCACGCGACGTCGCCGAACCTCAATTGGTCCACGCGAAACCGCCTGAGCCCCAGTCGGTCCACGCGCTGTCTCCGAGACCCGATCGGTCCACGCGCCGTCGCCGAGCCACGATCGGTCCACGCGCGGGCTCCTGAGCCCCGATCGGTCCACGCGCCGTCGCCGAGCCGCGATCGGTCCACGCGCGGTCTCCTGAGCCCCGGTCGGTTCACGCGCCATCTCCTGAGCCCCGATCGGTCCACGCGTCGTTCCCTAAGCCCCGATCGATCCACCCGCAGTCTCCAGAGCCGCGATCGGTCCACGCATCCCCTCCTGAGCCCCGGACGGTCCACGCGCCGTCACCGAACCCCGATCGGTCGACGCGCTGTCTCCGAGCGCCGATCGGTTAACGCGCCGTCTCCGAGCCCCGATCAGTCCACGCGCTGTCTCCTGACCCCCAATCGGTCTAGGCGTCGTCTTCTAAGCTCCGATCGGTCCACGCGCCGTCTCCGAGCCCCGATCGGTCCACGCACCATCTTCTGCGCCACAATCGGTCCACGCGCCGGCTCCGGAGCCCCAATTGGTCCACGCGCAATCGCCTGAGCCCCAGTCGGTCCACGCGCTGTCTTCGAGCCCCGATCAGTCCACGCGTCGTCTCCGGGCCCCGATCGGTCTACGCGCCTTCGCCGAGCCATGATCGGTCCACGCGCGGCCTCCCGAGCGCCGATCGGTCCACGCGCCGTCTCCTGAGCCCCGATCTGTCCACACCCCTTCTCCTGAGCCCCGATCTGTCGACGCGTCGTCTCCTAAGCCCCGACTGGTGCACGCGCCGTCTCCTGAGCCCAAATTGTCCACACGCTGTCTCGTGAGCCCCGATAGTTACACGCGACGTCTCCTACGCCCCGATCGGTCCACGCGTCGTCTCCTAAGCCCTGCTCGGTTAACGCGTCGTTTCCGAGCCCCGATCGGTCGACGCGTCGTCTCCTGAGCCCCTATTAGACCACGCGCCGTCTCCTAAGCCCTGAACCGTCCACGGGCCGTGTCCGAGCTCCGATCGGTTCACGCGCCGTCTCCAAACCTCGATCCGTACACGCGTCGTCTCCGAGCCCTGATCGGTCCACGCGCCATCGCCGAGCCCCGATCGGTCCACGCGCCATCGCCGAGCCCCGATCGGTCCACGCGCCCTCTCCGAGCGCCGATCATTTCACGCGCCGTCTCCTGAGCCCCGATCGGTCCACACCCCTTCTCCTGAACCCCGATCGATTCACGTGCCGTCTCCTAAGCCCCGATCGGTTCACCCGTCGTCTCTTAAGTCCCAATCGGTCCACGCGCCCTCTCCGAGCGCCGATCATTTCACGCGCCGTCTCCTGAGCCCCGATCGTTCCACGCGCCGTCTCCGAGCTCCGATCGGCCCACGCGCCGTCTCCTAAGCCCCGATCGGTCCAGGCGCCGTCTCCTGCGCCCGGATCGTTCCACGCGTCGTCTCCGAATCCCCGATCCGTACACGCGTCGTCTCCGAGCCTCGATCGGTCCACGCGCCGTCGCCGAACCCCAATTGGTCCACGCGAAACCGCCTGAGCCCCAGTCGGTCCACGCGCAGTCGCCGAGCCCTGATCGGTCCACGCGCTGTCTCCTGAGCCCCGATAGGTACACGCGTCGTCGCCTACACCCGAATCGGTCCACGCGTCGTCGCCTACACCCCAATCGGTCCACGGGGCGTCTCCTAAGCCCCGATCGGTCCACGCGCCGTCTCCGAGCCCCGATCGGTCCACGCACTGTCTCCTGATCCCCATGGGTCCACGCGGCGCCTCCGGGGCCCCGATCGATCCACGCGAGGCTCCTAAGCCCCGATCGGTCCACGTGCCGTCTCCTGAGCCCCGATCGTTACACGCGCCGTCTCCGAGCCCCGATCGGTCCACGCGCCATCTCCGAGCCCCGATCGGTCCACGCACTGTCTCCTGATCCCTATGGGTCAACGCGGCGCTTCCGGAGCCCCGATCGATCCACGCGAGGCTCCTGAGCCCCGATCGGATCACGCATCGTCTCCTAAGCCCCAATCGGTCCACGCGGCGTCTCGGAGCGCCGATCATTTCACGCGCCGTCTCCTGAGACCCGATCGTTCCACGGGCCGTCTCCGAGCCCCGATCGATCCACGCGCCGCCTCCTGAGCCCCGATCCGCACACGCGTCGTCTCCGAGCCTTGATCGGTCCACGTGACATCTCCTAAGCCCCGACCGGTCCACGCACCGTCTCCTGAGCCCCGATCGGTCCACGCGCCGTCTCCTAAGCCGCGATCCGTTCACGGGCCGTCTCCGAGCTGCTATCGGTAAACGCGCCGTCTCAGAGCGCCGATCATTTCACGCCCCGTCTCCTGAGCTCCGATCGTTCCACGCGCCGTCTCCGAGCCCCGATCGGTCCACGCGCCGTAGCCGAGCCTCGATCGGTCCACGCGCAGCCTCCTGAGCCCCGATCGGTTCACGCGCCGGCTCCGAGCCCGAACGGTCCACGCATCGTCTCCTAAGCCCGGATCGGTTAACGTGCCGTCTCCGAGCCCCGATCGGTCCACGCGCTGTCTCCTGAGCCCCGGTCGGTTCACGGGCCGTCTCCGAGCCCCGATCGATCCACGGGTCTTCTTGTAAACCCAGATGCCTCCTCGCATCGTCTCCTAAGCCCCGATCGGTTAACGCGCCGTCTCCGAGCCCCGATCGGCCCACGCGCCGTCTTCGAGCCCCGATCGGTCCACTCATCGTCTCCTAAGCCCCAATCGGTCTACGCACCGTGTCCTGATCCCCATCGGTCCACGCGGCGCCTCCGGAGCTCCGATGGATCTACGCGAGGCTTCTGAGCCCCGTCCGTCCACGCGCCGTCTCCGAGCCACGATCGGTCCGTGCGCCGCTTCCAGAGCCCTATCGGTCCACGCGTCCTCTCCTGATCTATTGGTCCACGCGCCGTCTCCTAAGCCCCGATCGGTCCACGTGCCGTCTCCGAGCGCCCATCGGTTCACGCGCCGTCTCCTGAGCCCCGATCGGTCCACGCGTCGTTCCCTAAGCTCCGATCCATCCACGCGTAGTCTCCTGAGCCCCGATCGGTCCACGCATCGCCTCCTGAGCCCCGGACGGTCCAGGCGCCGTCTCCGAACCCCGAGCGGTCGACGCGCCGTCTCCGAGCCCCGATCGGTCCACGCGCCGTCGCCGAACCCCAATTGGTCCACGCGCAACCGCCTGAGCCCCGGTCGGTCCAGGCGCCGTTTCCTGAGGCCCTATCGGTCCACGCGCCGTCTCCTGAGCCCCGATCGATCTACGCGTCGTCTCCTAAGCCCCGATTGGTGGACGAGCCGTCTCCGAGCCCCGATCGATCCACGCGTCTTCTTGTAAACCCAGATGCCTCCTCGCATCGTCTCCTAAGCCCCGATCGGTTAACGCGCCGTCTCCGAGCCCCAATCGGTCCACGCGCCATCACCGAACCCCAATTGGTCCACGCGCAACCACCTGAGCCCCAGTCGGTCCACGCGCGGCCTCCTGAGCCATGGTCGGTTCATGCGCCGTCTCCTGAACCCCGATCGGTCCACGCGTCGTTCCCTAAGCCCCGATCCATCCACGCGCAGACTCCTGAGCCCCGATCGGTCCACGCATCGCCTCCTGAGCCCCGGACGGTCCAGGCACCGTCTCCGAACCCCGAGCGGTCGACGCGCCGTCTCCGAGCCCCGATCGGTCCACGCGCCGTCGCCGAACCCCAATTGGTCCACGCGCAACCGCCTGAGCCCCAGTCGGCCCAGACGCCGTTTCCTGAGCCCCTATCGGTCCACGCGCCGTCTCCTGAGCCCCGATCGATCTACGCGTCGTCTCCTAAGCCCCGATTGCTGGACAAGCCGTCTCCCAGCCACGATCGGTCCACGCGCCGTCTCCTAAGCCCCCATCTGTCCACGACCCGTCTCCGGGCCCCGATCGATGCACGTGCCGTCTCCTAAGCCCCGATCGATCCACGCGCCGTCGCCGAACCCCAATTGGTCCACGCGCAACCGCCTGAGCCCCAGTCGGTCCACGCGCCGTCTCCTGAGCTCCGATCGATCTTCGCATCGTCTCCTAAGCCCCGCTCGGTTAACGCGTCGTTTCGGAGCCCCGATCGGTCTACGCGCCGTCTCCTGAGCCCCGATCGGTCCACGCGTCGTCTCCTGAGCCCCGATCGTTCCACGCGCCATCTCCGAGCGTCGATCCGTCCACACGCCGTCTCCTGAGCCCCGATCTGTCCACGCGCCGTCTCCGAGCGCCGATCCGTCCACGCGCCGTGTTCTGAGCCCCGATCGGTCCACGCATCGTCTCCTAAGCCCCGGACGGTCCACCTGCCGTTTCCGAGCCCCGATCGCTCCACGCGCCGTCTCCTGAGCCCCGATCGGTCCACGCATCGTCTCCTAAGCCCCGATCGGTCCACGCGCCGTTTCCGAGCCCCGATCGGTCCACGCATCGTCTGCTAAGCCCCGGTCGGTCCACCCGCCGTTTCCGAGGCCGATCGCTCTACGCGCCGTCTCCTGAGCTCTGATCGGTCCACGCATCGTCTCCTGATCTCCGATCGGTCCACGCGCCGTCTCCAAGCCCCGATCGGTCCATGCATCGTTTCCTAAGCCCCGATCGGTTAACGCGCTGTCTCCGAGTGCCGATCGTTCCACGCGCCGTCGCCGAACCCCAAATGATCCACGCGCAACCGCCTGAGCCCCGATCGGTCCACGCGTCGTCTCCGAGCCCCGATCGGTCCACGCGCCGCCGCCGAGCTGCGATCGGTCCACGCGCAGAGTCCTGAGGCCCGATCGGTCCACGCGCCGTCACCGAGCCGCCATCGGTCCACGCGCGACCTCCTGAGCCCCGGTTGGTTCACGCGCCGTATCCGAGCCCCCATCGGTCCACGCGTCGTCTCCGAGCCCCGATCCGTCCACGCGCCGTCGCCGAGCCATGATCGGTCCACGCGAGGCTCCTGAGCCCCGGTCGGTCCGCGCGTCGTCTCCTGAGCCCCGATCGGTCGACGCCTCGTTTCCTGAGCCCCGATCGATCCACGCGTCATCTCCTGAGCCCCCATCGCTCCACGCGCCGATTTCTGAGCCCCGATCAATTGACGCGTCTTCTCCTGAGCCCCGATCGCTTCTCGCCCCGTCTCCTGAGCCCCGCTCCATCCATGCGTCGTCTTCTTAGCCCCGATGGCTCCACGCGCCGTCTCCGAGCCACGATCGGTCTAGGCGCCGCTTCCTAACCCCGATCGGTCCACGCGCCGTCTCCTAAGCCCCAATCGGTCCACGCGCCGTCTCCTAAGCCCCGATCGGTCCAAGCGGCGTCTCCGAGCCCCGATCGGTCCACGCACCGTCTCCTGATCCCCATCGATACTCGCGCCATCTCCTGAGCCCCGCTCGGTCCATGCGTCGTCTTCTTAGCCCCGATGCCGCCACGCGCCGTCTCCGAGCCACGATCGGTCCACGCATCGTCTCCTAAGCCCCAATCGGTTAACGTACCGTCTCCGAGCCCCGATCGGTAGACGCGCCGTCTCCTGAGCCCCGATGCGTCCACGCGCAGTCGTCGAGCCCCGATCGGTCCACGCGGGGTCTCCTGAGCCCCGATCTGTCCACGCGCCGTCTCCGAGCCCCGATCGGTTCACGCATCGTCTCCTAAGCCCCGATCGGTTAACGCGCCGTCTCCGAGCCGCGATCGGTCCACGCGCCGTCGCCGAACCCCAATTGGTCCACGCGCAACCGCCTGACCCCCAGTCGATCCACGCGTCGTCTCCGAGCTCCAATCGGTCCACGCGCCGTTTCCTGAGACCTGATCGGTCCATGCGTCGTCTTCTAAGCCCCGATGCCTCCACGCGCCGTCTCCGAGCCACGATCGGTTCAGGCGCCGCTTCCCGAGCTCCGATCAGTCCACGTGCCGTCTCCTAAGCCCCGATCGCTCCACGGACCGTTTCCTGATCCCCGATCGGTCCACGCGCCGCCTCCTGAGTCCCGATCGGTAAACGCGTCGTGTCCTAACCCCTGATCGGTCCACGTGCCGTCTCCGAGCCCCGATGGGTCCACGTTCCACATCCTGAGCCCCGATCGGACGACGCGTCGTCTCCTGAGACTTGATCGATCCACGCGTCGTCTCCTGAACCCCGATTGCTCCACCGGCCGTTTCCTGAGCCCCGGTCGGTCCACGCGTTGTCTCCTAAGCCCCGTTCGGTCCACGCGTCGTCTCCTAAGCCCCGATCATTCCACGCGCCGTCTCCGAGCCCCGATCGGTCCACGCGCCGTGTCCTGAGCCCCGATCGGTCCACGCGTTGTCTCCTAAGCCCCGATCGGTCCACGCGTCGTCTCCTAAGCCCCGATCCGTCGACGCGTCGTCTCCTGAGCCCCGATCGATCCACGCGTCTTCTCCTGAGCCCCGACCGCTCCAGGCGTCGTCTCCGAGCTCCGATCGGTCCAGGTGCCGTTTCCGAGTCCCGATTGGTCCATGCGTCGTCTTCGAAGCCCCGATGCTTCCACGCGCCGTCTCCAAGCCACGATCGGTGCAGGCGCCGCTTCCTGAGCCCCGATCGGTCCACGCGCTGTCTCCTGAGCCTCGATCCATCCACCCGCAGTCGCCGAGCCGCGATCGGTCCACGCGCGGTCTACTGAGCTCCGGTCGGTCCACACGCCGCGGCGAACCCCAATTGGTCCACGCGCAACCTCTCGAGCCCCAGTCGGTAAACGCGCTGTCTCCGAGCCCCGATCGGTCCACGTATGTTCTCCTAAACCCCAATTAGTCCACGCGCCGTCTCCTAAGCCCCGATCTGCCCACGGGCCGACTCCGAGCTCCGATCGGTCCACGCGCCGTCTCCTGAGCTCCGAACGGTCCACACCCCTTGTCCTGAGCCCCGATCGGCCGACGCGTCGTCTCCTAAGCCCCGACCGGTTTACGCGCCGTCTCCTGTGCACGGATCGAATCACGTGCCGAGTCCTAAGCCCCGATCGGTCCACGCGTCGTCTCCTAAGCCCCGATCCGTCGCCGCGTCGTCTCCTGAGCCCCGATCAATTGACGCGTCTTCTCCTGAGCCCCGATCGCTCCTCGCGCTGTCTCCTGAGCCTCGCTCGGTCCATGCGTCGTCTTCTTAGCCCCGATGCTTCCATGCGCCGTCTCCGAGCCACGATAAGTCCAGGCGCCGCTTCCTGCGGCCCGATCGATCCACGCGCCGTCTCGTAAGCCACAATCGGTCCACGCGCCGTCTCAGAGCGCTGATCGTTTCACGCCCCGTCTCCTGAGCCCCGATCGTTCCACGCGCCGTCTCCTAGCACCGATCGGTCCACGCGCCGTCTCCTGAGCCCCGATCGGTCCACGCGTCGTCTCCTGAGCCCCGATCGATACACGCGTCGTCTCCTGAGCCCCGATCTCTCCACGCGCCGTCTCCTAAGCCCCGATCGGTCCACGCGCCGTCTCCTAAGCCGCGATCGGTCCACGCGTCGTCTCCTAAGCCCCGATCGGTCCACGCGTCGTCTCCGAAGCCCCGATCGGTCCACGCATCGTCTTCTTAGCCTCGATGCCTCCACGCGCCATCTCCGAGCCCCGGATGGTCCACGCGTCGTATCCTAAGCTCCGATCGGTCCACGCGTCGTCTCCTAAGCTCCGATCGGTCCACGCGCCGTCTCCGAGCACCGATCGGTCCACGCGCCGTCTCCTGAGCCCCGATCGATCCACGCGTCGTCTCCTGAGCCCCGATCGATACACGCGCCGTCTCCTAAGCCCCGATCGGTCCACGCGCCGTCTCCTAAGCCGCGATCGGTCCACGCGTCGTCTCCTAAGCCCCGATCGGTCCACGCGTCGTCTCCGAAGCCCCGATCGGTCCACGCATCGTCTTCTTAGCCTCGATGCCTCCACGCGCCATCTCCGAGCCCCGGATGGTCCACGCGTCGTATCCTAAGCTCCGATCGGTCCACGCGTCGTCTCCTAAGCTCCGATCGGTCCACGCGCCGTCTCCGAGCACCGATCGGTCCACGCGCCGTCACAAAGCCCCGTTCGGTCCACGCGTCGGCTCCTAAGCCCCGATCGGTCCACGCGCCGTCTCATCAGCCCCGATCGGTCCACGCGCCGTCTCCTCAGCCCCGATCGGTTCATCCGCCGTCTCCGAGCACGATCGGTTCACGCATTGTCTCCGAGCCCCGATGGTTCCACGCGCCGCTTCCTGAGCCCCGATCGGTCGACGCGTCGTCTCCTGAGCTCCGATCGGTCCACGCGCGGTCGCCGAGCCTCGATTGGTCCGCGCATCGTTTCCTAAGCCCCGATCGATCCACGCGCAGTCGCCGAGCCACGATCGGTCTACGCGCCGTCTCCTGAGCACCGATCGGTCCACGCGTCGTCTACTGAGCCCCGATCGTTCCACGCGCCGTCTCCGAGCCCCGATCCGTCCACGCATCATTCCCTAAGCCCCGATCCATCCACGCGCAGTCTCCTGAGCCCCGATCGGTCCACGCAGCGTCTCCTAAGCCCCAGAGGGTCCACACGCCGTTTGCGGAATCCGATCGGTCGACGCGCCGTCTCCGAGCGCCGATCGGTCCACGCGCCATCGCCGAACCCCAATTGGTCCACGCGCCGTCTGCGAACCCCGACCGGTCGACGCGCCGTCTCCGAGCGCCGATTGGTTCACGCGCCGTCTCCTGAGCCCCGATCGTTCCACGCGCCTTCTCCTAACCCACGATCGATCTACGCGCCGTCTCCGAGCGCCGATTGGTTCACGCGCCGTCTCCTGAGCCCCGATCGTTCCACGCGCCTTCTCCTAACCCACGATCGTTCCACGCGTCGTCTCCTGAGCCCCGATCGGCCCACGCGCCGTCGCCGAACCCCAATTGGTCCACGCGCAACCGCATGAGCCCCAGTCGGTCCACGCGCTGTCGCCGATCCCCGATCGGTCCACGCGCCGTCTCCAAGCGCCGATCCGTTCACGCGCCGTCTCCTGAGCCCCGATCGTTCCACGCGCCGTCTCCGAGCCCCGATCTGTCCACGCGCCGTCTCCTAAGCCCCGATCGGTCCACGCGCCTTCTCCTAAGCCCCGATCGGTCCACGCGCCGTCTCCGAGCGCCGATCAGTTAACGCGCCGTCTCCTAAGCCCCGATCGTTCCACGCGCCGCTTCCGATCCCCAATCAGTCCACGCGTCGTTTCCTGATCTCCGATAGGTCCACACGCCATCTCCTAAGCCCCGATCATTCCACGCGCCATCTCCGAGCCCCGATCGGTCCACGCGCCGTCTCATAAGCCCCGATCGAACCACGCGCCGTCTCCTAAGCCCCGATCGGACCACGCGCCGTCTCCGAGCGCCGATCGGTTCACGCGCCGTCTCCGAGCCCCGATCGGTCCACGCGCCGTCTCCTGAGCCCAGATCGGTCCACGCGCCGTCGCCGAACCCCAATTAGTCCACGCGCAACCGCCTGAGCCCCGGTTGGTCCACGCGCTGTCTCCGAGCCCCGATCGGTCCACGCGTCGTATCCAAACCTCGATCGGTCCACGCGCCGTCGCCGAGCCCCGATCGGTCCACGCGCGGCCTCCTGAGCCCCAATCGGTCCACGCGCCGTCTCCCGAGCCCCGATCGGTCAACGCGTCGCTTCCTAAGCCCCATCGGTCCACGCGTCGTCTCCTAAGCCCGGACGGTCCACGCGTCGTCTCCTAAGCCCCGATCGGCCCACGCGCCGTGTTCGAGCCCCGATCGGTCCACGCACCATCTCCTGCTGCCCAATCGGTCGACGCGCCGCCTCCGGAGCCCCGATCGATCCACGCGAATCTCCTGAGCTCCGATCGGTCCACGTGCCGTCGCCGATCCACGATCGGTCCGTGCGCCGCTTCCAGAGCCCTATCGGTCCACGCATCGTCTCCTGATCTCCGATCGGTCTACGCGCCGTCTCCTAAGCCCCGATCGGTCCACGCGCGGCCTCCTGAGCCCCAGTTGGTTCACGCGCCGTATCTGAGCTCCCATCGGTCCACGCGCCGTCTCCGAGCCCCAATCGGTTCACGCATCGTCTCCTAAGCCCCGATCGGTTAACGCGCCGTCTTCGAGCGCCGAGCGGTCCACGCGCCGTCGCCGATCTCCAATTGGTCCACGCGCAACCGCCTGAGCCCCGATCGGTCCACACGTCGTCTTCTAAGCCCAGATGCCTCCTTGCGCCGTCTCCCAACCACGATCGGTGCAGGCGCCGCTTCCTGAGCCCCGATCGGTCCACGCCTTTTCTCCTAAGCCCCGATCGGTCCACGCGTCGTCTCCTCAGCCCCGATCGGTCGACGCGTCGTCTCCTGAGCCCCGATCGATCCACGCGTCGTCTCCTCAGCCCCGACCGCTCCACGCGCCGTCTCCGAGCGCCGATCGGTGCACGCGCCGTCTCCTGAGCCCCGATCGTCCCACACGCCGCCTCCTAAGCCCCGATCGGTCGAGGCGTCGTCTCCTAAGCCCCGACCGGTCCAAGCGCCGCCTCCTGAGCCCCGATCGGTCCACGCGCCATCTCCTAAGCCCCGATTGATCCACGCGCCGTCTCCGAGCGCCGATCGCTTCACGCGCCGTCTCCGAGCCCCGATCGGTCCACGCGCCGTCTCATGAGCCCCGATCGGTCCACGCGTCGGCTCCTAAGCCTCGACCGGTCCACGCGCGGCCTCCTTAGCCCCGGTCGGTCCGCGCGCCGTCTCCTGAGCCCCGAACGGTCGACGCGCCGTCTCCTGAGCCCCAATCGGCCCGCACGCTGTCTCGTGAGCCCCGATAGGTACACGCGTCGTCTCCTACGCCCCGATCGGTCCACGCGCCGTCTCCGAGCCCCGATCGGTTCACGCGCCGTCTCCTGAGCCCCGATCGGTCCACGCGCGCGTCTCCGGGCCCCGATCAGTCGACGCACCATCTCCTGCTCTCCAATCGGCCCTCGCGCTCCCTCCGGAGCCCCGATCGATCCACGCTAGGCTCCTGAGCCCCGGCTGGTCCACGCGCCGCCTCCGGAGCCCCGATCGATCCACGCGAATCTTCTGAGCTCCGGTCGGTCCACGCACCGCCTCCTGATCCCCCTCGGTCCAGGCGGCGCCTCCGGAGCCCCGAACGGTCGACGCGTCGTCTCCTGAGCCCCGATCGATCGACGCGTCGTCTCCTGAGCCCCGATCGCTCCACGAGCCGTTTTCTGATCACCGTTCGGTCCACGCGTCGTCTTCAAAGCCCCAATGCCTCCACGCGCCGTCTCCGAGCCACGATCGGTCCGTGCGCCGCTTCCAGAGCCCTATCAGTCCAGGCGTCCTCTCCTGATCTCCGATCGGTCCACGCGCCGTCTCCTAAGCCCCGATCGCTGCACGCGCCGTCTCCGAGCGCCGATCAGTTCACGCGCCGTCTCCTGAACCCCGATCATTCCACGCGATGTCTCCGAGCCCCGATCGGTCCACGCGTCGTATCCGAACCCCGATCGGTCCACGCGCCGTCGCCGAGGTATGATCGGTCCACGCGCGGCGTCCTGAGCCCCAATCGGTCCACGCGCCGTCTCCTAAGCCCCGATCGATCCACGCGCCGTCTCCGAGCGCCGATCGGTCCGCGTGCCGCATTCTAAGCAACGGTCCATCCACGCGTCGTCTCCGAGCCCCGCTCGATCCACGCGTCGTCTCCTAAGCCTCGATCGGTCCACGCGCCGTCTCCGAGTCCGATCGTTCCACGCGCCGCCTCCTAAGCCCCGATCGATCCAGGCTTCGTCTCCTAGGCCCCGACCGGTCCACGCGTCGTCTCCTGAGCCCCGGGCGGTTCACGCGCCGTCTCCGAGCCGCGATCGGTCCATGCACCGTCTCCTGAACCCCGATACGTCCACGCGCCGTCTCCGAGCCCCAATCGGTCCACGCGCCGTCTCCTGAACCCCGATCGTTCCACGCGCCTTCTCCTAAGCCACGATCGGTCAGCGCCGTCTCCGAGCGCCGATCGGTGCACGCGCCGTCGCACGAGCCGCGATCGGTCCACGCGCGGCCTCCTGAGCCCCGGTTGCTTCACGCGCCGTCTCCGAGCCCCAATCGGTCCACGCACCGTCTCCTCAGCCTCGATCGGTCCACGCGCCGTCTCCTGAGCCCCGATCGCTCCACGCGCCGTTTTCTGAGCACCGTTCGGTCCACGCGTCGTCTTGAAAGCCCCGATGCCTCCACGCGCCGTCTCCGAGCCACGATCGGTCCGTGCGCCGCTTCCAGAGGCCTATCGGTCCACGTGCCGTCTCCTAAGCCCTGATCGCTCCACGGACCGTTTCCTGACCCCCGATCGGTCCACGCGCCGCCTCCTGAGTCCGGATCGATCAACGCGTCTTCTCCTGAGCCCCGATCGCTCCTCGCGCCGTCTCCTGAGCCCCGCTCGGTCCATGCGTCGTCTTCTTAGCCCCGATGCCTCCACGCGCCGTCTCCGAGCCACGATAAGTCCAGGCGCCGCTTCCTGCGCCCCGATCGATCCACGCGCCGTCTCGTAAGCCACAATCGGTCCACGCGCCGTCTCAGAGCGCTGATCGTTTCACGCGCCGTCTCCTGAGCTCCGATCGTTCCACGCGCCATCTCCTAGCCCCGATCGGTCCACGCGCGGCCTCCTGAGCCCCAGTTGGTTCACGCGCCGTATCTGAGCTCCCATCGGTCCACGCGCCGTCACCGAGCCCCAATCGGTTCACCCATCGTCTCCTAAGCCCCGATCGGTTAACGCGCCGTCTTCGAGCGCCGAGCGGTCCACGCGCCGTCGCCGATCTCCAATTGGTCCACGCGCAACCGCCTGAGCCCCGATCGGTCCACACGTCGTCTTCTAAGCCCAGATGCCTCCTTGCGCCGTCTCCCAACCACGATCGGTGCAGGCGCCGCTTCCTGAGCCCCGATCGGTCCACGCCTTTTCTCCTAAGCCCCGATCGGTCCACGCGTCGTCTCCTCAGCCCCGATCGGTCGACGCGTCGTCTCCTGAGCCCCGATCGATCCACGCGTCGTCTCCTCAGCCCCGACCGCTCCACGCGCCGTCTCCGAGCGCCGATCGGTGCACGCGCCGTCTCCTGAGCCCCGATCGTCCCACACGCCGCCTCCTAAGCCCCGATCGGTCGAGGCGTCGTCTCCTAAGCCCCGACCGGTCCAGGCGCCGCCTCCTGAGCCCCGATCGGTCCACGCGCCATCTCCTAAGCCCCGATTGATCCACGCGCCGTCTCCGAGCGCCGATCGCTTCACGCGCCGTCTCCGAGCCCCGATCGGTCCACGCGCCGTCTCATGAGCCCCGATCGGTCCACGCGTCGGCTCCTAAGCCTCGACCGGTCCACGCGCGGCCTCCTTAGCCCCGGTCGGTCCGCGCGCCGTCTCCTGAGCCCCGAACGGTCGACGCGCCGTCTCCTGAGCCCCAATCGGCCCGCACGCTGTCTCGTGAGCCTCGATAGGTACACGCGTCGTCTCCTACGCCCCGATCGGTCCACGCGCCGTCTCCGAGCCCCGATCGGTTCACGCGCCGTCTCCTGAGCCCCGATCGGTCCACGCGCGCGTCTCCGGGCCCCGATCAGTCCACGCACCATCTCCTGCTCTCCAATCGGTCCTCGCGCCGCCTCCGGAGCCCCGATCGATCCACGCGAATCTGCTGAGCTCCGGTGGGTCCACGCACCGCCTCCTGATCCCCCTCGGTCCAGGCGGCGCCTCCGGAGCCCCGAACGGTCGACGCGTCGTCTCCTGAGCCCCGATCGATCGACGCGTCGTCTCCTGAGCCCCGATCGCTCCACGAGCCGTTTTCTGATCACCGTTCGGTCCACGCGTCGTCTTCAAAGCCCCGATGCCTCCACGCGCCGTCTCCGAGCCACGATCGGTCCGTGCGCCGCTTCCAGAGCCCTATCAGTCCAGGCGTCCTCTCCTGATCTCCGATCGGTCCACGCGCCGACTCCTAAGCCCCGATCGGTGCACGCGTCGTCTCCGAGCGCCGATCAGTTCACGCGCCGTCTCCTGAGCCCCGATCATTCCACGCGATGTCTCCGAGCCCCGATCGGTCCACGCGTCGTATCCGAACCCCGATCGGTCCACGCGCCGTCGCCGAGGTATGATCGGTCCACGCGCGGCGTCCTGAGCCCCAATCGGTCCACGCGCCGTCTCCTAAGCCCCGATCGATCCACGCGCCGTCTCCGAGCGCCGATCGGTCCGCGTGCCGCATTCTAAGCAACGGTCCATCCACGCGCCGTCTCCGAGCCCCGCTCGATCCACGCGTCGTCTCCTAAGCCTCGATCGGTCCACGCGCCGTCTCCGAGTCCGATCGTTCCACGCGCCGCCTCCTAAGCCCCGATCGATCCAGGCTTCGTCTCCTAGGCCCCGACCGGTCCACGCGTCGTCTCCTGAGCCCCGGGCGGTTCACGCGCCGTCTCCGAGGCGCGATCGGTCCATGCACCGTCTCCTGAACCCCGATACGTCCACGCGCCGTCTCCGAGCCCCAATCGGTCCACGCGCCGTCTCCTGAACCCCGATCGTTCCACGCGCCTTCTCCTAAGCCACGATCGGTCAGCGCCGTCTCCGAGCGCCGATCGGTGCACGCGCCGTCGCACGAGCCGCGATCGGTCCACGCGCGGCCTCCTGAGCCCCGGTTGCTTCACGCGCCGTCTCCGAGCCCCAATCGGTCCACGCACCGTCTCCTGAGCCTCGATCGGTCCACGCGCCGTCTCCTGAGCCCCGATCGCTCCACGCGCCGTTTTCTGAGCACCGTTCGGTCCACGCGTCGTCTTGAAAGCCCCGATGCCTCCACGCGCTGTCTCCGAGCCCCGATCGGTCCACGCGTCGTCTCCGAGCCCCGATCGGTCCACGCGCCGTCGCCGAGTCATGATCTGTCCACGCGCGGCCTCCTGAGACCCGATCGGTCCACGCGCCGTCTTCGAGCCCCGATCGGTCCACGCATGGTCTCCTAAGCCCCAATCGGTTAACGTGCCGTCTCCGAGCCCCGATCGGTCCACGCGCCGTCTCCTGAGCCCCGATACGTCCACGCCCAGTCGCCGAGCCCCGATCGGTCCACGCGTCATCTCCTAAGCCCCGATCGGTCCATGCGCCGTCTCCGAGCCCCGATCGGTCCACGCACTGTTTCCTGATCCCCTGGGTCCACGCGGCGCCTCCGGGGCCCCGATGGATCCACGCGAGGCTCCTAAGCCCCGATCGGTCCACGTGCCTTCTCCTGAGCCCCGATCGGTCCACGCGCCGTCTTCGAGCCCCGATCGGACCACGCATCGTCTCCTAAGCCCCAATCGGTTAACGCGCCGTCTCCGAGCCCCGATCGGTGCGCGCGGCGTCGCCGAACCCCAATTGGTCCACGCGCAACCGCCTGACCCCCAGTCGGTCCACGCGCTGTCTCCGAGCCCCGATCGGTCCACGCGTTGTCTCCGAGCCCCGATCGGTCCACGCGCCGTCGCCGAGCCACGATCGGTCCACGCGCGGCCTCCTGAGTCCCGATCGGTCCACGCGCCGTCGCCGAGCCGCGATCGGTCCACGCGCGGTCTCCTGAGCCCCGGTCGGTTCACGCGCCGTCTCCTGAGCCCCGATCGGTCGACGCGTCGTTCCCTAAGCCCCGATCGATCCACGCGCCGTCTCCAGAGCCGCGATCGATCCACGCATCCCCTCCTGAGCCCCGGACGGTCCACGCGCCGTCACCGAACCCCGATCGGTCGGCGGAGCGCCGATCGGTTAACGCGCCGTCTCCGAGCCCCGATCGGTCCACGCGCTGTCTCCTGAGCCCGAATCGGTCTACGCGTCGTCTTCTAAGCTCCGATCGGTCCACGCATCGTCTCCTAAGCCCCAATCGGTTAACGCGCCGTCTCCGAGCCCCGATCGGTCCGCGCGCCGTCGCCGAACCCCAATTGGTCCACGCGCAACCGCCTGACCCCCAGTAGGTCCACGCGCTGTCTCCGAGCCCCGATCGGTCCACGCGTCGTCTCCGAGCCGCGATCGGTCCACGCGCCGTCTCCTGAGACCCGAACGGTCGACGCGTCATCTCCTGAGCCCCGATCGATCGACGCGTCGTCTCCTGAGCCCCGATCGCTCCACGAGCCGTTTTCTGATCACCGTTCGGTCCACGCGTCGTCTTCAAAGCCCCGATGCCTCCACGCGCCGTCTCCGAGCCACGATCGGTCCGTGCGCCGCTTCCAGAGCCCTATCAGTCCAGGCGACCTCTCCTGATCTCCGATCGGTCCACGCGCCGTCTCCTAAGCCCCGATCGGTGCACGCGCCGTCTCCGAGCGCCGATCAGTTCACGCGCCGTCTCCTGAGCCCCGATCAATCCACGCGATGTCTCCGAGCCCCGATCGGTCCACGCGTCGTATCCGAACCCCGATCGGTCCACGCGCCGTCGCCGAGGTATGATCGGTCCACGCGCGGCCTCCTGAGCCCCAATCGGTCCACGCGCCGTCTCCTGAACCCCGATCGTTCCACGCGCCTACTCCTAAGCCACGATCGGTCAGCGCCGTCTCCGAGCGCCGATCGGTGCACGCGCCGTCGCACGAGCCGCGATCGGTCCACGCGCGGCCTCCTGAGCCCCGGTTGCTTCACGCGCTGTATCCGAGCCCCAATCGGTCCATGCACCGTCTCCTGAACCTCGATCGGTCCACGCGCCGTCTCCTGAGCCCCGATCGGTCCGCGCGCCGTCGCCGAACCCCAATTGGTCCACGCGCAACCGCCTGACCCCCAGTCGGTCCACGCGCTGTCTCCGAGCCCCGATCGGTCCACGCGTCGTCTCCGAGCCCCGATCGGTCCACGCGCCGTCGCCGAGTCATGATCTGTCCACGCGCGGCCTCCTGAGACCCGATCGGTCCACGCGCCGTCTTCGAGCCCCGATCGGTCCACGCATGGTCTCCTAAGCCCCAATCGGTTAACGTGCCGTCTCCGAGCCCCGATCGGTCCACGCGCCGTCTCCTGAGCCCCGATACGTCCACGCCCAGTCGCCAAGCCCCGATCGGTCCACGCGTCATCTCCTAAGCCCCGATCGGTCCATGCGCCGTCTCCGAGCCCCGATCGGTCCACGCACTGTCTCCTGATCCCCATGGGTCCACGCGGCGCCTCCGGGGCCCCGATGGATCCACGCGAGGCTCCTAAGCCCCGATCGGTCCACGTGCCTTCTCCTGAGCCCCGATCGGTCCACGCGCCGTCTTCGAGCCCCGATCGGACCACGCATCGTCTCCTAAGCCCCAATCGGTTAACGCGCCGTCTCCGAGCCCCGATCGGTCCACGCGTCGTCTCCGAGCCCCGATCGGTCCGCGCGCCGTCGCCGAACCCCAATTGGTCCACGCGCAACCGCCTGACCCCCAGTCGGTCCACGCGCTGTCTCCGAGCCCCGATCGGTCCACGCGTCGTCTCCGAGCCCCGATCGGTCCGCGCGCCGTCGCCGAACCCCAATTGGTCCACGCGCAACCGCCTGACCCCCAGTCGGTCCACGCGCTGTCTCCGAGCCCCGGTCGGTCCACGCGCCGTCGCCGAGCCGCGATCGGTCCACGCATGGTCTCCTAAGCCCCAATCGGTTAACGTGCCGTCTCCGAGCCCCGATCGGTCCACGCGCCGTCTCCTGAGCCCCGATACGTCCACGCCCAGTCGCCAAGCCCCGATCGGTCCACGCGTCATCTCCTAAGCCCCGATCGGTCCATGCGCCGTCTCCGAGCCCCGATCGGTCCACGCACTGTCTCCTGATCCCCATGGGTCCACGCGGCGCCTCCGGGGCCCCGATGGATCCACGCGAGGCTCCTAAGCCCCGATCGGTCCACGTGCCTTCTCCTGAGCCCCGATCGGTCCACGCGCCGTCTTCGAGCCCCGATCGGACCACGCATCGTCTCCTAAGCCCCAATCGGTTAACGCGCCGTCTCCGAGCCCCGATCGGTCCACGCGTCGTCTCCGAGCCCCGATCGGTCCGCGCGCCGTCGCCGAACCCCAATTGGTCCACGCGCAACCGCCTGACCCCCAGTCGGTCCACGCGCTGTCTCCGAGCCCCGATCGGTCCACGCGTCGTCTCCGAGCCCCGATCGGTCCGCGCGCCGTCGCCGAACCCCAATTGGTCCACGCGCAACCGCCTGACCCCCAGTCGGTCCACGCGCTGTCTCCGAGCCCCGGTCGGTCCACGCGCCGTCGCCGAGCCGCGATCGGTCCACGCGCGGTCTCCTGAGCCCCGGTCGGTTCACGCGCCGTCTCCTGAGCCCCGATCGGTCGACGCGTCGTTCCCTAAGCCCCGATCGATCCACGCGCAGTCTCCAGAGCCGCGATCGGTCCACGCATCCCCTCCTGAGCCCCGGACGGTCCACGCGCCGTCGCCGAACCCCGATCGGTCGACGCACCGTCTCCGAGCGCCGATCGGTTAACGCGCCGTCTCCGAGCCCCGATCGGTCCACGCGCTGTCTCCTGAGCCCGAATCGGTCTACGCGTCGTCTTCTAAACTCCGATCGGTCCACGCGCCGTCTCCGAGCCCCGATCGGTCCACACACCATCTTCTGCTCCCCAATCGGTCCACGCGCCGCCTCCGGAGTCCCAATTGGTCCACGCGCAACTGCCTGAGTGAGCCCCAGTCGGTCCACGCGCTGTCTCCGAGCCCCGATCGATCCACGCGCCGTCTCCTGAGCCCCGATACGTCCACGCGCAGTCGCCGAGCCCCGATCAGTCCACGCGCGGCCTCCTGAGCCCCGGTCGGTTCACGCGCCGTCTCCCCGCCCCGATCGGTCCACGCGCCGTCTCCTAAACCCCGCTCTGTTAACGCGTCGTCTCCTGAGCCCCGATCGCTCCACGCGCCGTCTCCTGAGCCCCGATCGGTCCACACGTCGTCTCCGAGCACCGTTCGGTCCACGCGCCGTCTCCTGAGCCCCGATCGGTCCACGCGTCGTCTCCTACGCCCCGATCGGTTAACGTGCCGTCTCCGAGCTCCGATCGGTCCACGCGCCGTCTCCTGAGCCCCGATCGGTCCACGCGCCGTCTCCTAAGCCCCGATCGATCCACGCGCCGTCTCCGAGCGCCGCTCGGTTCACGCGCCGTCTCCTGTGCTCCGATCGTTCCACGCGCCGTCTCCGAGCCCCGATCGGTTCACGCGCCGTCTCCTCAGCCCCGATCGGTCCACGCGTCGGCTCCTAAGCCTCGATCGGTCCACGCGCGGCCTGCTTAGCCCCGATCGGTCCACGCGCCGTCTCCGAGCCCCGATCGGTCCACGCATCGTCTCCTAAGCCCCGATCGGTCCACGCTCGTTCTCCTAAGCCCCGATCGATCCACGCGCCGTCTCCGAGCGCCGATCGGTTCACGCGCCGTCTCCTGTGCTCCGATCGTCTCACGCGCCGTCTCCCCGCCCCGATCGGTCCACGCTCCGTCTCCTGAGAGAGAGAGAGAGAGAGATGTTTATTCCGTACTCTGGATACAAGATCCCTAAGAGTACCGTGCAATACAAATCACATGACAATTATATAGAGAGGGTCTTCACTCCCATGCAACCTCATACTCATTCGCATGTTAATTAAAGTAGCAAAATAGAATAGAATTAAAGTAGCAAAATAGAAAATAGAATAGTAGCAGTAGTCTAGTACAATAGAATAGCATAGATTAGGTAAAGAATAAAGTGATGCAGGATAAAATTAATAGAGCAGATAGATGTCGTAATTCACGCCTGATCCATCTTCGCCAATAGCTGAGCATACAGCGCCGCCTTAAACGTTATCAGCGAGGCACACCGCCGAACGTCTTCTGGCAGTGCATTCCATGTCTTGCTGGCCACCACAACGAAGGAACGCATGAAATACTCCGTCCGTCCGGTGGGTACCACAAAGTCACCGACTCTATGTCGCTGCCGAAGGTGACGCCCTGCTCCTTCGTCGCGCTGTACTAACCGCTGTAGCAGGTATTGTGGCTGCCCATTCGCCTTCAGCGCATAAATGAAGGACGCCAGAAGATATACCCGCCGATCTGCAACTTTCAGCCATCCCATCTCCTGGTAATGCGGTGTAATGTGCTCGTATCTACGCGCGCCAGTGACGAAACGCACGCAATAGTTTAGCGCTATCTGGAGCACCTTGTCCAGCTCGGCCGTAAGCCCTGTTAGTAACAGGCAGCCGTAGTCTAGATGTGGCAACACCAAGGACGCGGCCAATGTTCGTCGGATCGCGACCGGCAAGCTGCCACGGCACGACCGTGGCTGGTAGACCACTTGGTTCATCCTCCCGGCAACCCTTGAGATCTGCTCGCGCCAAGAAAGGGTGTTGTCCATGAATATTCCCAGACACACAACCGACGAGGAGAATGGCACGGCTTCCGATTCGACTGAGATCGCAGGGAGCTGCATCGACGCCAATAAATTGACATAAAAGGCCGAGCCTAACACAATCGCTCTGGTCTTAGATGCATTAAGCCGTAAGCCACATGACGTCGACCACTCGCAGACCGCTCCAATATCCCGATTCACCCGCTCGATTCCATCTGCCATATCACCGGTTCTACAGTGTAGGTATATTTGTAGGTCGTCGGCACAAAAACTGTAGCGGCATTCCTTCAGTCTTTCACCTAGTCCCCGCACAAATATGGTGAACAAGAGGGGTCCTAGGACAGATCCTTGAGGCATCCCGGCCTGCACCATCCCCTACGACGATCTGCACCCCTGACTGCCGCAGACGGCTTGCTGACGGTTGCCCAAGTAGTCGGCAAACCAAGCGTTTACACTTGGTGAAAAGTTTAGCGACTGAGCCCCGATACGTCCACGCGCAGTCGCCGAGCCCCGATCAGTCCACGCGCGGCCTCCTGAGCCCCGGTCGGTCCGTGCGCCGTCTCCGAGCCCCGATCGGTCCACGCACCATCTCATGCTCCCCAATGGGTCCATGCGCCGCCTCCGGAGCCCTGATCGATCCACGCGAATCTCCTGAGCTCCGGTCGGTCCTCGTACCGTCTCCGAGCCCCGATCGGTCCACGCGTCGTCTCCTAAGCCACGATCGGTTCACGCGCCGTATCCGAGCCTCAATCGGTCCACGCGCCGTCTCCTAAGCTCCAATCGGTCCACGCGCCGTCTCCTGAGCCCCGATACGTCGACGCGCCGTCTCCTGAGCCCCGATCGTTCCACGCGCCGTCTCCGAGCCCCGATCGTTCCACGCGGCGTCTCCTGAGCCCCAATCGGTCCACTCGCTGTGTCGTGAGCCCCGATAGGTACACGCGTCGTCTCCTACGCCCGATCGGTCCACGCGTCGTCTCCTGAGCCCCGATCGTTCCACGCGCCGTCTCCGAGCCGCGATCGGTCCACGCGCCGTCTCCTAAGCTCCAATCGGTCCACGCGCCGTCTCCTGAACCCCGCTCGGTCGATGCTCCGTCTTCTTAACCCCGATGCCTCCACGCGCCGTCTCCGAGCCACGATCGGTCCACGCGCCGTCTCCTGAGCCCCGATCATTCCACGCGCCTTCTCCTAAGCCACGATCGGTCCACGCGCCGTCTCCGAGCACCAGTCGGTCCACGCGCTGTCTCCGAGCACCGATTGGTCTACGCGTCGTCTCCGAGCCCCGATCGGTCCACGCGCTGTCTCCGAGCACCGATTGGTCTACGCGTCGTCTCCGAGCCCCGATCGGTCCACGCGCTGTCTCCGAGCACCGATTGGTCTACGCGTCGTCTCCGAGCCCCGATCGGTCCACGCGCCGTCTCCTGAGCCCCTATCGCTCCACGCGTCGTCTCCGAGCCCCGATCGGTCCATGCGCCGTCGCCGAGCCATGATCGCTCCACGCGCGGCCTCCTGAGCCGCGGTCGCGTCACGCGCCGTATCCACGCCCCAATCGATCCACGCGCCGTCTCCTGAGTCCCGATCGGTCCACGCGCCGTCTCCTGAACCCCGCTCGGTCGATGCGTCGTCTTCTTAACCCCGATGCCTCCCCGCGCCTTCTCCTAAGCCACGATCGGTCCACGCGCCGTCTCCGAGCCCCGATCGGTCCACGCAACGTCTACTAAGCCCCAATCGGTTAACGCGCCGTCTCCTGAGCCCCGATCGTTCTACGCGCCGTCTCCGAGCCCCGATCCGTCCACGCGCGGTCTCCTGAGCCCCAGTCGGTACACGCGCTGTCTCCGAGCCCCGATCGGTCCACGCATCGTCTCCTAAGCCCCGCTCGGTTAACGCGTCGTTTCGGAGCCCCGATCGGTCTACGCGTCGTCTCCTGAGCCCCGATCGGTCCACGCGTCGTCTCCTGAGCCCCGATCGTTCCACGTGCCGTCTCCGAGCGTCGATCGGTCCACGTGCCGTCTCCTGAGCCCCGATCGGTCCACGCGTCGTCTCCTAAGCCCCGATCGCTCCTCGCGCCGTCTCGTGAACCCCGCTCGGTCGATGCTCCGTCTTCTTAACCCCGATGCCTCCACGCGCCGTCTCCGAGCCACGATCGGTCCACGCGCCGTCTCCTGAGCCCCGATCATTCCACGCGCCTTCTCCTAAGCCACGATCGGTCCACGCGCCGTCGCCGAGCCATCATCGGTCCACGCGCGGCCTCCTGAGCCCCGATCGGTCCACGCGCCGTCGCCGAGCCGCGATCGGTCCACGCGCCGTCTCCTGAGCCCCGGTCGTCCAACGTGCCGTCTCCGAGCACCGATCGGTCCACGCGCCGTCTCCTGAGCCCCGGTCGGTCCGCCCGCCGTCTCCTGAGCCCCGATCGGCCCACGCGCCGTCTCCTGAGCCCCGATCCGTCCACGCGCCGTCTCCTGAGCCCCGATCGTCCAACGCGCCGTCTCCGAGCACCGATCGGTCCACACGCCGACTCCTAAGCTCCGATCTGTCCAGGCGTCGTCTCCTAAGCCCCGACCGGTCCACGCGCCGTCTCCTGAGCCCCGTTCGGCCCACGCGCCGTCTCCTAGCCCCGATCGGTTCACGCATCGTCTCCTAAGCCCCGATCGGTTAACGCGCGGCCTCCTGAGCCCCGATCGGTCCACGCGCCGTCACCGAGCCGCGATCGGTCCACGCGCGGCCTCCTGAGACCCGATCGGTCCACGCGCCGTCTCCTGAGCCCCGATCGCTGCACGCACCGTTTTCTGAGCACCGTTTGGTCCACGCGTCGTCTTCAAAGCCCCGATGCCTCCACGCGCCGTCTCCGAGCCACGATTCGTCCGTGAACGCTTCCAGAGCCCTCTCGGTCCACGCGTCGTCTCCTGATCTCCGATCGGTCCACACGCCATCTCCTAAGCCCCGATCATTCCACGTGCCATCTCCGAGCCCCGATCGGTCCACGCGCCGTCTCATAAGCCCCGATCGGACCACGCGCCTTCTCCTCAGCTCCGATCGGTCCACGCGCCGTCTCCGAGCGCCGATTAGTTCACGCGCCGCCTCCTGAGCCCCGATCGGACCACGCGCCTTCTCCTCAGCTCCGATCGGTCCACGCGCCGTCTCCGAGCGCCGATTAGTTCACGCGCCGCCTCCTGAGCCCCGATCGCTCCATGCGCCGTCACCTGAGCCCCGATCGGTCCACGCGCCATCTCCTGAGCCCGGATCGGTCCACGCGCCGTCGCCGAACCCCAATTGGTCCACGCGCCACCGCCTGTGCCCCAGTCGGTCCACGCGCTGTCTCCGAGCCCAGATCGGCCCACGCGCCGTCTCCGAGCCCCGATCGGTCCACGCATCGTCTCCTAAGCCCCGCTCGGTTAACGCGTCGTTTCGGAGCCCCGATCGGTCTACGCGTCGTCTCCTGAGCCCCGATCGGTCCACGCGTCGTCTCCTGAGCCCCGATCGTTCCACGTGCCGTCTCCGAGCGTCGATCGGTCCACGTGCCGTCTCCTGAGCCCCGATCGGTCCACGCGTCGTCTCCTAAGCCCCGATCGCTCCTCGCGCCGTCTCGTGAACCCCGCTCGGTCGATGCTCCGTCTTCTTAACCCCGATGCCTCCACGCGCCGTCTCCGAGCCACGATCGGTCCACGCGCCGTCTCCTGAGCCCCGATCATTCCACGCGCCTTCTCCTAAGCCACGATCGGTCCACGCGCCGTCGCCGAGCCATCATCGGTCCACGCGCGGCCTCCTGAGCCCCGATCGGTCCACGCGCCGTCGCCGAGCCGCGATCGGTCCACGCGCCGTCTCCTGAGCCCCGGTCGGTCCGCCCGCCGTCTCCTGAGCCCCGATCGGCCCACGCGCCGTCTCCTGAGCCCCGATCCGTCCACGCGCCGTCTCCTGAGCCCCGATCGTCCAACGCGCCGTCTCCGAGCACCGATCGGTCCACGCGCCGTCTCCTGAGCCCCGATCGGTCCACGCGTCGTCTCCAAAGCCCTGATCGGTCCATGTGCCGTCTCCGAGCCCCGATCGTTCCACGCGCCGTCTCCTGAACCCCGATACGTCCACACGCAGTCGCCGAGCCCCGATCGGTCCACGCACCGTCGCCGAGGCTCGATCGGTCCACGCGCGGCCTCCTGAGCCCCGGTCGGTTCACGCGCCGTCTCCGAGCCCCGATCGATCCACGCGTCGTCTTCTAAGCCCAGATGCCTCCTCGCGCCGTCTCCGAGCCACGATCGGTCCAGGCGCCGCTTCGTGAGCCCGATCGGTCCACGCGCCGTCACCGGAGCCCCGATCGTTCCACGTGCCGTCTCCGAGCCCCGATTGGTGCACGCGCCGTCTCCTGAGCACCGATCGTTCCACACGCCGCCTCCTAAGCTCCGATCTGTCCAGGCGTCGTCTCCTAAGCCCCGACCGGTCCACGCGCCGTCTCCTGAGCCCCGTTCGGCCCACGCGCCGTCTCCTAGCCCCGATCGGTTCACGCATCGTCTCCTAAGCCCCGATCGCTTAACGCGCGGCCTCCTGAGCCCCGATCGGTCCACGCGCCGTCACCGAGCCGCGATCGGTCCACGCGCGGCCTCCTGAGACCCGATCGGTCCACGCGCCGTCTCCTGAGCCCCGATCGCTGCACGCACCGTTTTCTGAGCACCGTTTGGTCCACGCGTCGTCTTCAAATCCCCGATGCCTCCACGCGCCGTCTCCGAGCCACGATTCGTCCGTGAACGCTTCCAGAGCCCTCTCGGTCCACGCGTCGTCTCCTGATCTCCGATCGGTCCACACGCCATCTCCTAAGCCCCGATCATTCCACGTGCCATCTCCGAGCCCCGATCGGTCCACGCGCCGTCTCATAAGCCCCGATCGGACCACGCGCCTTCTCCTCAGCTCCGATCGGTCCACGCGCCGTCTCCGAGCGCCGATTAGTTCACGCGCCGCCTCCTGAGCCCCGATCGCTCCATGCGCCGTCACCTGAGCCCCGATCGGTCCACGCGCCATCTCCTGAGCCCGGATCGGTCCACGCGCCGTCGCCGAACCCCAATTGGTCCACGCGCCACCGCCTGTGCCCCAGTCGGTCCACGCGCTGTCTCCGAGCCCAGATCGGCCCACGCGCCGTCTCCTGAGCCCCGATCGTTCCACGCGCCGTCTCCGAGCTCCGATCGGTCCACGCGCCGTCTCCTAAGCCCCGATCGGTCCACGCGCCTTCTCCTCATCCCCGATCGGTCCACGCGCCGTCTCGGGGCGCCGATTGGTTCACGCGCCGTCTCCTGAGCCCCGATCGCTCCACGCGCCGTCTCCGAGCCCCGATCGGTCCACGCGCCATCTCCTGAGCCTGGATCGGTCCACGCGCCGTCGCCGAACCCCAATTGGTCCACGCGCAACCGCCTGAGCCCCAGTCGGTCCACGCGCTGTCTCCGAGCCCCAATCGTTCCACACGCCGTCTCCGAGCGCCGATCGGTTCACGCGCCGTCTCCTGAGCCCCGAACGTTTCACGCGCCGTCTCCGAGCTCCGATCGGTCCACGCGCCGTCTCCTAAGCCCCGATCGGTCCACGCGCCTTCTCCTCACCGCCGATCGGTCCACGCGCCGTCTCGGGGCGCCGATTGGTTCACGCGCCGTCTCCTGAGCCCCGATCGCTCCACGCGCCGTCTCCGAGCCCCGATCGGTCCACGCGCCGTCTCCTGAGCCTGGATCGGTCCACGCGCCGTCGCCGAACCCCAATTAGTCCACGCGCACCCGCCTGAGCCCCAGTCGGTCCACGCGCTGTCTCCGAGCCCCAATCGTTCCACACGCCGTCTCCGAGCGCCGATCGGTTCACGCGCCGTCTCCTGAGCCCCGAACGTTTCACGCGCCGTCTCCGAGCTCCGATCGGTCCACGCGCCGTCTCCTAAGCCCCGATCGGTCCAAGCGCCTTCTCCTAAGCCCCGATGGGTCCACGCGCCGTCTCGGAGCGCCGATCAGTTCACGCGCCGGCACCTGAGCCCCGATCGTTCCACGCGCCGTCTCCGACCCCCGATCGGTCCACGCGCCGTCTCCTGAGCCCGAATCGTTCCACGCGTCGTCCCCGAATCCCTGATCCGTACACGCGTCGTCTCCGAGCCTCGATCGGTCCACGCGCCGTCGCCGAGACTCGATCGGTCCACGCGCGGCCTCCTGAGCCCCGGTCGGTTCACGCGCCGTCTCCGAGCCCCGATCGATCCACGCGTCGTCTTCTAAGCCCAGATGCCTCCTCGCGCCGTCTCCGAGCCACGATCGGTCCAGGCGCCGCTTCGTGAGCCCGATCGGTCCACGCGCCGTCACCGGAGCCCCGATCGTTCCACGTGCCGTCTCCGAGCCCCGATTGGTGCACGCGCCGTCTCCTGAGCACCGATCGTTCCACACGCCGCCTCCTAAGCTCCGATCTGTCCAGGCGTCGTCTCCTAAGCCCCGACCGGTCCACGCGCCGTCTCCTGAGCCCCGTTCGGCCCACGCGCCGTCTCCTAGCCCCGATCGGTTCACGCATCGTCTCCTAAGCCCCGATCGGTTAACGCGCGGCCTCCTGAGCCCCGATCGATCCACGCGCCGTCACCGAGCCGCGATCAATCCACGCGCGGCCTCCTGAGCCCCGGTTGGTTTACGCACCGTCTCCTGATCCCCATCGGTCCACGCGGCGCCTCCGGAGCCCCGATCGATCCACACGAGTCTCCTGAGCCCCGATCGGTCCGCGCGCCGTCACCTGAGCTCCGATCGGTCCACGCATCGTCTCCTGAGCCCCGATCCCTCCACACGCCGCTTCTAGAGCCGCGATCGGTGCACGCGTCGTCTCCTGATCTCCGATCGATCTACGCGCCGTCTCCGAGCGCCGATAAGTTCACGCGCCGTCTCCGAGCCCCGATCGATCCACGCGTCGTCTTCCAAGCCCAGATGCCTCCTCGCGCAGTCTCCGAGCCCCAATCGGTGCACGCATCGTCACCTAAGCCCCGATCGGTCCACGCGCCGTCGCCGAGCCGGGATCGGTCCACGCTCGGGCTCCTGAGTCCCGGTTAGTTCACGCGCCGTATCCGAGCCCCAATCGGTCCACGCGCCGGCTCCTGAGCCCCGATCGGTCCACGCGACGTCTCCTGAGCCCCGATCGCTCCACGCACCGTTTTCTGAGCACCGTTTGGTCCACGCGTCGTCTTCAAAGCCCCGATACCTCCACGCGCCGTCTCCGAGCCACGATACGTCCGTGCGCCGCTTCCAGAGCCCTCTCGGTCCACGCGTCGTCTCCTGATCTCCGATCGGTCCACACGCCATCTCCTAAGCCCCGATCATTCCACGTGCCATCTCCGAGCCCCGATCGGTCCACGCGCCGTCTCATAAGCCCCGATCGGACCACGCGCCTTCTCCTCAGCCCCGATCGGTCCACGCGCCGTCTCCGAGCGCCGATTAGTTCACGCGCCGTCTCCTGAGCCCCGATCGCTCCACGCGCCGTCACCTGAGCCCCGATCGGTCCATGCGCCGTATCCAAAGCCCCGATCGGTCCACGGGCCGTCTCTGAGCGCCGATAAGTTCAAGCGCCGTCTCCTGAGCCCCGATCGTTCTACGCGGCGTCTCCGAGCGCCGATCCATCCTCGCGCCGTCTCCTGAGCCCCGATCCGTCCACGCGCAGTCGCCGAGCCCCGATTGGTCCAGGCGCCGTCTCCTGAGCCCCGATCGGTCCACGCGTCGTCTCCTACGCCCCGATCGGTCCACGCGCCGTCTCCGAGCACCGATTGGTCCACGCGCCGTCGCCCGAACCCCAATTGGTCCACGAGCAACCTCCTGAGCTCCAGTCGGTCCACGCGCAGTCGCCGAGCCCCGATCGATCCCCGCATCGTCTCCTAAGTCCTGATCGGTTGACGCGTCATTTACGAGCCCCGATCGGTTAACGCGCCGTCTCCGAGCCCCGATCGGCCCACGCGCCGTCTCCTGAGCCCCGATCCGTCCACGCGCAGTCGCCGAGCCCCGGTCGGTCCAGGCGCCGTCTCCTGAGCCCCGATCGGTCCACACCCCTTCCCCTGAGCCCCGATCGGTCGACGCGTCGTCTCCTTAGACCCGACCGGTTCAGCCTCCGTCTCGTGTGCACCGATCGATTGACGAGCCGTCTCCTAAGCCCCGATCGATCCACACGTCGTCTCCTAAGCCCCAATCGGGACACGCGTCGTCTCCTAAGCCCCGATCCGTCGCCGCGTCGTCTCCTGAGTCCCGATCAATTGACGCGTCTTCTCCTGAGCCCCGAACGTTCCTCGCGCCGTCTCCTGAGCCCCGCTCGGTCCATGCGTGGTCTTCTAAGCCCCGATGCCTCCACGCACCGTCTCCTGAGCCCCGATCGTTCCACGTGCCGTCTCCGAGCCCCGATCGCGCCACGCGCCGTCTCCGAGCGCCGATTGGTGCACGCGCCGTCTCCTGAGCACCGATCGTTCCACACGCCGCCTCCTAAGCTCCGATCTGTCCAGGCGTCGTCTCCTAAGCCCCGACCGGTCCACGCGCCGTCTCCTGAGCCCCGATCGGTCCACGCATCGTCTCCTAAGCCCCGATACGTCCACACGCCGTCTCCGATCCCCGATCGGTCCGCGTGCCGCATTCTAAGCCGCGGTCCGTCCACGCGCAGTCTCCGAGCACCGATCGGTCCACGCGACGTCTCCTGAGCCACGATCGGTCCACGCGTCGGCTCCTAAGCCCCGATCGGTCCACGCGCCGTCTCCTAAGCCCCGATCGGTCCACGCGCCGTTTCCGAGCCCCGATCAGTCCATGCGTCGTCTCCGAGCCCCGTTCGGTCCACGCGCCATCGCGTGAGCCACGATCATTCCACGCCCCGTCTCCGAGCCCCTATCGGTCCACGCGCCGTCTCCTAAGCCCCTATCGGTCCACGCGCCGTCGCGGAGCCCCGATCTGTCCAGGCGTGGCCTCCTGAGCCTCGATCGGTCCACGCGCGGCCTCCTGAGCCCCGGCCGGATCACGCGCCGTCTCCGAGCCCCGATCGATCCACGCGTCGTCTTCCAAGCCCAGATGCCTCCTCGCGCCGTCTCCGAGCCACGATCGGTCCAGGCGCTGCTTCCTGAGCCCCAATCGGTCCACGCGTTGTCTCCTAAGCCCCGATCGGTCCACGCGCCGTCTCCGAGCCCCGATCGGTTCACGCATCGCCACCTAAGCCCCGATCGGTCCACGCGTCGTCACCGAGCCATGATCGGTCCACGCGCGGCTCCTGAGCCCCCATCGGTCCACGCGCCGTCGCCGAGCCGGGATCGGTCCACGCGCCGTGTCCGATCCCCGATCGGTCCGCGTACCGCATTCTGAGCCGCGGTCCGTCCACGCGCCGTCTCCGAGCCCCGATCGGTCCACGCGCCATCTCCTGAGCCCCAATCGGTCCACACGCTGTCTCGTGAGCCCCGATAGGTACACGCGACGTGTCCTACGCCCCGATCGGTCCACGCGTCGTCTCCCAAGCCCCGATCGGTCCACGCTGCGTCTCCGAGCCCCGATCGGTCCACACGCCGTCTCCGAGCCCCGATCGGTTCACGCATCGCCACCTAAGCCCCGATCGGTCCACGCGTCGTCACCGAGCCATGATCGGTCCACGCGCGGCTCCTGAGCCCCCATCGGTCCACGCGCCGTCGCCGAGCCGGGATCGGTCCACGCGCGGGCTCCTGAGCCCCGGTTGGTTCACGCGCCGTATCCGAGCCCCAATCGGTCCACGCGCCGGCTCCTGAGCCCCGATCGGTCCACGCGCCGCCTCCTAAGATCCGATCTGTCCAGGCGTCGTCTGCTAAGCCCCGACCGGTCCACGCGCCGTCACCTGAGCCCCGTTCGGCCCACGTGCCGTCTCCTAGCTCCGATCGGTTCACGCATCGTCTCCTAAGCCCCGATCGGTTAACGCGCGGCCTCCTGAGCCCCGGTTGGTTTACGCACCGTCTCCTGATCCCCATCGGTCCACGCGGCGCCTCCGGAGCCCCGATCGATCCACACGAGTCTCCTGAGCCCCGGTCGGTCCGCGCGCCGTCACCTGAGCCCCGATCGGTCCACGCATCGTTTCCTGAGCCCCGATCCCTCCACACGCCGCTTCTAGAGCCCCGATCGGTGCACGCGTCGTTTCCTGATCTCCGGTCGATCTACGCGCCGTCTCCTAAGCCCCGATCCGTAAACGCGTCGTCTCCGAGCCTCGATCGGTCCACACGCCGTGTCCGATCCCCGATCGGTCCG
This sequence comes from Netelia fuscicornis, assembly GCA_946811545.1. NCBI lineage: Eukaryota > Metazoa > Arthropoda > Insecta > Hymenoptera > Ichneumonidae > Netelia > Netelia fuscicornis. The sequence continues at coordinate 30,676,351 of OX328011.1, forward strand.
CGTACCGCATTCTGAGCCGCGGTCCGTCCACGCGCCGTCTCCGAGCCCCGATCGGTCCACGCGCCATCTCCTGAGCCCCAATCGGTCCACACGCTGTCTCGTGAGCCCCGATAGGTACACGCGACGTGTCCTACGCCCCGATCGGTCCACGCGTCGTCTCCCAAGCCCCGATCGGTCCACGCTGCGTCTCCGAGCCCCGATCGGTCCACACGCCGTATCCGAGCCCCGATCGGTCCGCGTGACGCATTCTAAGCCACGGTCCGTCCACCCGCCGTCTCCTGAGCCCCGATCGGTCTACGCGCCGTCTCATGAGCCCCGATCGGTCAACGCATCCTTTCCTAAGCCCCGATACGTTCACACGCCGTCTCCTAAGCCCCGATCGGTTAACGCGCCGTCTCCGAGCCCCGATCAGTCCACGCGCCGTCTCATGAGCCCCGGTCGGTTCATGCGCCGTCTCCGAGCCCCCGTTCGATCCACGCGTCGTCCTGTAGGCCCAGATGCCTTCTCGCGCCGTCTCCGGGCCACGATCGGTCCAGGCGCCTTCTCCGAGCCCCGATCGGTTCACGCATCGTCTCCTAAGCACCGATCGGTTAACGCGCCGTCTCCGCGCCTCGAACGGTCCACGCGCGGTCGCCGAACCCTAATTGGTCCACGCACAACCGCCTGAGACCCAGTCGGTTCACGCGCTGTCGCCGAACCTCGATCGGTCCACGCATCGTCTCCGAGCCCCGATCGGTCCACGCGCCGTCGCCGAGCCGCGATCGGTCCACGCGCGGCCTCCTGAGCCCCGATCGGTCCACGCGTCGTCGCCGAGCCGCGATCGGTCCACGCGCGGCCTCCTGAGCCCCGATTGGTTCACGCGCCGTATCCGAGCCCCAATCGGTCCACGCGCCGTCTCCTGAGCCCCGATCGGTCCACGACCGGTCTCCGGGCCCCGATCGGTGCACGCGCCGTCTCCTACGCCCCGATCGGTGCACGCGCCGTCGCCGAACCCCAATTGGTCCACGCGAAACCGCCTTAGCCCCAGTCGGTCCACGCGCTGTCTCCGAGACCCGATCGGTCCACGCGTCGTCTCCGAGCCCCGATCGGTCCACGCGCCGTCGCCGAGTCATGATCTGTCCACGCGCGGCCTCCTGACACCCGATCGGTCCACGCGCCGTCTTCGAGCCCCGATCGGTCCACGCATGGTCTCCTAAGCCCCAATCGATTAACGCGCCGTCCTCGAGCCCCGATCGGTCCACGCGCCGTCTCCTGAACCCCGATACGTCCACGCGCAGTCGCCGAGCCCTGATCGGTCCACGCGCTGTCTCCTGAGCCCCGATAGGTACACGCGACGTGTCCTACGCCCCGATCGGTCCACGCGTCTTCTCCCAAGCCCCGATCGGTCCACGCTGCGTCTCCGAGCCCCGATCGCTCCTCGCGCCGTCTCCTGAGCCCCGCTCGGTCCATATGTCGTCTTTTTAGCCCCGATGCCTCCACGCGCCGTCTCCACGCCACGATCGGTCCAGGCGCCGCTTCCTGAACCCCGATCGACCCACGCGCCGTCTCATAAGCCCCGATCGGACCACGCGCCTTCTCCTCAGCCCCGATCGGTCCACGCGCCGTCTCCGAGCGCCGATTAGTTCACGCGCCGTCTCCTGAGCCCCGATCGCTCCACGCGCCGTCACCTGAGCCCCGATCGGTCCACGCGCCGTATCCGAAGCCCCGATCGATCCACGGGCCGTCTCTGAGCGCCGATAAGTTCAAGCGCCGTCTCCTGAGCCCCGATCGTTCTACGCGGCGTCTCCGAGCGCCGATCCATCCTCGCGCCGTCTCCTGAGCCCCGATCCGTCCACGCGCAGTCGCCGAGCCCCGATTGGTCCAGGCGCCGTCTCCTGAGCCCCGATCGGTCCACGCGTCGTCTCCTACGCCCCGATCGGTCCACGCGCCGTCTCCGAGCACCGATTGGTCCACGCGCCGTCGCCCGAACCCCAATTGGTCCACGAGCAACCTCTTGAGCTCCAGTCGGTCCACGCGCAGTCGCCGAGCCCCGATCGATCCCCGCATCGTCTCCTAAGTCCTGATCGGTTGACGCGTCATTTACGAGCCGCGATCGGTCTACGCGCCGTCTCCTGAGCCCCGATCGGTCCACACGCCGTCTCCTAAGCCCCGATCCGTCCACGGGCCGTCTGTAAACCGCGATCGGTCAACACTCCGTCACCAAGCCCCGATCCGTACAAGCGTCGTGTCCGAGCCCCGATCGGTTAACGCGCCGTCTCCGAGCCCCGATCGGCCCACGCGCCGTCTCCTGAGCCCCGATCCGTCCACGCGCAGTCGCCGAGCCCCGGTCGGTCCAGGCGCCGTCTCCTGAGCCCCGATCGGTCCACACCCCTTCCCCTGAGCCCCGATCGGTCGACGCGTCGTCTCCTTAGACCCGACCGGTTCAGCCTCCGTCTCGTGTGCACCGATCGATTGACGAGCCGTCTCCTAAGCCCCGATCGATCCACACGTCGTCTCCTAAGCCCCAATCGGGACACGCGTCGTCTCCTAAGCCCCGATCCGTCGCCGCGTCGTCTCCTGAGTCCCGATCAATTGACGCGTCTTCTCCTGAGCCCCGAACGCTCCTCGCGCCGTCTCCTGAGCCCCGCTCGGTCCATGCGTGGTCTTCTAAGCCCCGATGCCTCCACGCACCGTCTCCTGAGCCCCGATCGTTCCACGTGCCGTCTCCGAGCCCCGATCGCGCCACGCGCCGTCTCCGAGCGCCGATTGGTGCACGCGCCGTCTCCTGAGCACCGATCGTTCCACACGCCGCCTCCTAAGCTCCGATCTGTCCAGGCGTCGTCTCCTAAGCCCCGACCGGTCCACGCGCCGTCTCCTGAGCCCCGATCGGTCCACGCATCGTCTCCTAAGCCCCGATACGTCCACACGCCGTCTCCGATCCCCGATCGGTCCGCGTGCCGCATTCTAAGCCGCGGTCCGTCCACGCGCAGTCTCCGAGCACCGATCGGTCCACGCGACGTCTCCTGAGCCACGATCGGTCCACGCGTCGGCTCCTAAGCCCCGATCGGTCCACGCGCCGTCTCCTAAGCCCCGATCGGTCCACGCGCCGTTTCCGAGCCCCGATCAGTCCATGCGTCGTCTCCGAGCCCCGTTCGGTCCACGCGCCATCGCGTGAGCCACGATCATTCCACGCCCCGTCTCCGAGCCCCTATCGGTCCACGCGCCGTCTCCTAAGCCCCTATCGGTCCACGCGCCGTCGCGGAGCCCCGATCTGTCCAGGCGTGGCCTCCTGAGCCTCGATCGGTCCACGCGCGGCCTCCTGAGCCCCGGCCGGATCACGCGCCGTCTCCGAGCCCCGATCGATCCACGCGTCGTCTTCCAAGCCCAGATGCCTCCTCGCGCCGTCTCCGAGCCACGATCGGTCCAGGCGCTGCTTCCTGAGCCCCAATCGGTCCACGCGTTGTCTCCTAAGCCCCGATCGGTCCACGCGCCGTCTCCGAGCCCCGATCGGTTCACGCATCGCCACCTAAGCCCCGATCGGTCCACGCGTCGTCACCGAGCCATGATCGGTCCACGCGCGGCTCCTGAGCCCCCATCGGTCCACGCGCCGTCGCCGAGCCGGGATCGGTCCACGCGCCGTGTCCGATCCCCGATCGGTCCGCGTACCGCATTCTGAGCCGCGGTCCGTCCACGCGCCGTCTCCGAGCCCCGATCGGTCCACGCGCCATCTCCTGAGCCCCAATCGGTCCACACGCTGTCTCGTGAGCCCCGATAGGTACACGCGACGTGTCCTACGCCCCGATCGGTCCACGCGTCGTCTCCCAAGCCCCGATCGGTCCACGCTGCGTCTCCGAGCCCCGATCGGTCCACACGCCGTCTCCGAGCCCCGATCGGTTCACGCATCGCCACCTAAGCCCCGATCGGTCCACGCGTCGTCACCGAGCCATGATCGGTCCACGCGCGGCTCCTGAGCCCCCATCGGTCCACGCGCCGTCGCCGAGCCGGGATCGGTCCACGCGCGGGCTCCTGAGCCCCGGTTGGTTCACGCGCCGTATCCGAGCCCCAATCGGTCCACGCGCCGGCTCCTGAGCCCCGATCGGTCCACGCGCCGCCTCCTAAGATCCGATCTGTCCAGGCGTCGTCTGCTAAGCCCCGACCGGTCCACGCGCCGTCACCTGAGCCCCGTTCGGCCCACGTGCCGTCTCCTAGCTCCGATCGGTTCACGCATCGTCTCCTAAGCCCCGATCGGTTAACGCGCGGCCTCCTGAGCCCCGGTTGGTTTACGCACCGTCTCCTGATCCCCATCGGTCCACGCGGCGCCTCCGGAGCCCCGATCGATCCACACGAGTCTCCTGAGCCCCGGTCGGTCCGCGCGCCGTCACCTGAGCCCCGATCGGTCCACGCATCGTTTCCTGAGCCCCGATCCCTCCACACGCCGCTTCTAGAGCCCCGATCGGTGCACGCGTCGTTTCCTGATCTCCGGTCGATCTACGCGCCGTCTCCTAAGCCCCGATCCGTAAACGCGTCGTCTCCGAGCCTCGATCGGTCCACACGCCGTGTCCGATCCCCGATCGGTCCGCGTACCGCATTCTGAGCCGCGGTCCGTCCACGCGCCGTCTCCGAGCCCCGATCGGTCCACGCGCCATCTCCTGAGCCCCAATCGGTCCACACGCTGTCTCGTGAGCCCCGATAGGTACACGCGACGTGTCCTACGCCCCGATCGGTCCACGCGTCGTCTCCCAAGCCCCGATCGGTCCACGCTGCGTCTCCGAGCCCCGATCGGTCCACACGCCGTATCCGAGCCCCGATCGGTCCGCGTGACGCATTCTAAGCCACGGTCCGTCCACCCGCCGTCTCCTGAGCCCCGATCGGTCTACGCGCCGTCTCATGAGCCCCGATCGGTCAACGCATCCTTTCCTAAGCCCCGATACGTTCACACGCCGTCTCCTAAGCCCCGATCGGTTAACGCGCCGTCTCCGAGCCCCGATCAGTCCACGCGCCGTCTCATGAGCCCCGGTCGGTTCATGCGCCGTCTCCGAGCCCCCGTTCGATCCACGCGTCGTCCTGTAGGCCCAGATGCCTTCTCGCGCCGTCTCCGGGCCACGATCGGTCCAGGCGCCTTCTCCGAGCCCCGATCGGTTCACGCATCGTCTCCTAAGCACCGATCGGTTAACGCGCCGTCTCCGCGCCTCGAACGGTCCACGCGCGGTCGCCGAACCCTAATTGGTCCACGCACAACCGCCTGAGACCCAGTCGGTTCACGCGCTGTCGCCGAACCTCGATCGGTCCACGCATCGTCTCCGAGCCCCGATCGGTCCACGCGCCGTCGCCGAGCCGCGATCGGTCCACGCGCGGCCTCCTGAGCCCCGATCGGTCCACGCGTCGTCGCCGAGCCGCGATCGGTCCACGCGCGGCCTCCTGAGCCCCGATTGGTTCACGCGCCGTATCCGAGCCCCAATCGGTCCACGCGCTGTCTCCGAGACCCGATCGGTCCACGCGTCGTCTCCGAGCCCCGATCGGTCCACGCGCCGTCGCCGAGTCATGATCTGTCCACGCGCGGCCTCCTGACACCCGATCGGTCCACGCGTCGTCTCCCAAGCCCCGATCGGTCCACGCTGCGTCTCCGAGCCCCGATCGCTCCTCGCGCCGTCTCCTGAGCCCCGCTCGGTCCATATGTCGTCTTTTTAGCCCCGATGCCTCCACGCGCCGTCTCCACGCCACGATCGGTCCAGGCGCCGCTTCCTGAACCCCGATCGACCCACGCGCCGTCTCCTAAGCCCCAATCGGTCCACGCGCCGCCTCCTGAGCCCCGATTGGTCCACACGCCGTCTCCTGAGTCCCGATCGGTCCACGCGCGGCCTCCTAAGCCCCGATCGTTCTACGCGCCGTCTCCGAGCCCCGATCGGTCCACGCGCCGTCTCCTCAGCCCCGATCGGTCCACGCGTCGTCTCCGAGCACCGATCGGTCCACGCGCCGTCTCAGAGCGCCGATCATTTCACGCCCCGTCTCCTGAGCTCCGATCGTTCCACGCGCCGTCTCCTGAACCCCGATCGTTCCACGCGCCTTCTCCTAAGCCACGATCGGTCAGCGCCGTCTCCGAGCGCCGATCGGTGTACGCGCCGTCGCACGAGCCGCGATCGGTCCACGCGCGGCCTCCTGAGCCCCGGTTGCTTCACGCGCCGTATCCGAGGCCCAATCGGTCCACGCACCGTCTCCTGAGCCCCGATCGCTCCACGCGCCGTCGCCGAACCCCAATTGGTCCACGCTCAACCGTCTGAGCCCCGGTTGGTCCACGCGCTGTCTCCGAGCCCCGATCGGTCCACGCGTCGTATCCGAACCCCGATCGGTCCACGCGCCGTCTCCTGAGCCTGGATCGGTCCACGCGTCGTCTCCTAAGCCCCGATCCGTCGTCGCGTCGTCTCCTGAGCCCCGATCGATCCACGCGTCTTCTCCTGAGCCCCGACCGCTCCACGCGTCGTCTCCGAGCTCCGATCGGTCCACGCGCCGTTTCCGAGCCCCGATCGGTCCATGCGTCGTCTTCTAACCCCCGATGCCTCCACGCGCCGTCTCCGAGCCACGATCGGTGCAGGCGCCGCTTCGTGAACCCCGATCGGTCCACGCGCTGCCTCCTGAGCCCCGATCCATCCACGCGCAGTCGCCGAGCCCCGATCGGTCCACGCGCGGTCTACTGAGCTCCGGTCGGTCCACACGCCGCTGCGAACCCCAATTGGTCCACGCGCAACCTCTCGAGCCCCAGTCGGTAATCGCGCTGTCTCCGAGCCCCGATCGGTCCACGTATGTTCTCCTAAGCCCCAATTAGTCGACTCGCCGTCTCCTAAGCCCCGATCTGCCCACGAGCCGTCTCCGAGCCCCGATCGCTCCTCGCGCCGTCTCCTGAGCCCCGCTCGGTCCATGCGTCCTCTTCAAAGCCCCGATGCCTCCACGCGCCGTCTCCGAGCCACGATCGGTCCGTGCGCCGCTTCCACAACCCCGATCGGTCCACGCGTCATCTCCTGATCTCCGATCGGTCCACGCGCCGTCTCCGAGCCCCGATCGGTCCGCGCGTCGGCTCCTAAGCCTCTATCGGTCCACGTGCGGCCTGCTTAGCCCCGGTCGGTCCACGCGCCGTCTCCGAGCCCCGATCGGTCCACGAATCGTCTCCTAAGCCCCGATCGGTCCACGCGCCTTCTCCTAAGCCCCGATCGATCCACGCGCCGTCTCCGAGCGCCGATCGGTTCACGCGCCGTCTCCTGTGCTCCGATCGTTCCACGCGCCGTCTCCGAGCCCCGTTCGGTCCACGCGCCGTCTCCTCAGTCCCGATCGGTCCACGCGTCGGCTCCTAAGCCTCGATAGGTCCACGCGCGGCCTCCTTAGCCCCGGTCGGTCCACGCGCCGTCTCCGAGCCCCGATCGGTCCACGCATCGTCTCCTAAGCCCCGATCGGTTAACGCACCGTCTCCCCGCCCCGATCAGTCCACGCGCGGCCTCCTGAGCCCCGGTCGGTTCACGCGCCGTCTCCCCGCCCCGATCGGTCCACGCGCCGTCTCCTGAGCCCTGATCCGTCCACGCGCGGCGTCGAGCCGCGATCGGTCCACGCGCGGCCTCCTGAGCCCCAATCGGTCCAAGCGTCGTCTCCTAAGCCCCGATCGGTCCGTGCGCCGCCTCCGTGCCCCGATCGGTCCACGCACCATCGCATGCTCCCCAATCGGTCCATGCGCCGCCTCCGGAGCCCTGATCGATCCACGCGATTCTCCTGAGCTCCGGTCGGTCCTCGTACCGTCTCCGAGCCCCGATCGGTCCACGTACCGTCTCCGAAGCCCCGATCGGTCCACGCGCCGTCACCTGAGCCCCGATCGGTCCACGCGTCGACTCCTAAGCCCCGATCGGTTCACGCGCCGTATCCGAGCCCCAATCGGTCCACGCGCCGTCTCCTAAGCTCCAATCGGTCCACGCGCCGTCTCCTGAGCCCCGATACGTCGACGCGCAGTCGCCGAGCCCCGATCGGTCCACGCGCTGTCTCCTGAGCCCCGATCGATCCACGCATCGTCTCCTAAGCCCCAATCGGTTAACGCGCCGTCTCCGAGCCCCAATCGGTCCACGCGCCGTCTCCTGAACCCCGATCGTTCCACGCGCCTTCTCCTAAGCCACGATCGGTCAGCGCCGTCTCCGAGCGCCGATCGGTGTACGCGCCGTCGCACGAGCCGCGATCGGTCCACGCGCGGCCTCCTGAGCCCCGGTTGCTTCACGCGCCGTATCCGAGGCCCAATCGGTCCACGCACCGTCTCCTGAGCCCCGATCGCTCCACGCGCCGTCTCCGAGCCCCGATCGGTCCACGCGCCGTATCCTGAGCCCGGGTCGGTCCACGCGCCGTCGCCGAACCCAAATTGGTCCACGCTCAACCGTCTGAACCCCGGTTGGTCCACGCGCTGTCTCCGAGCCCCGATCGGTCCACGCGTCGTATCCGAACCCCGATCGGTCCACGCGCCGTCTCCTGAGCCTGGATCGGTCCACGCGTCGTCTCCTAAGCCCCGATCCGTCGTCGCGTCGTCTCCTGAGCCCCGATCGATCCACGCGTCTTCTCCTGAGCCCCGACCGCTCCACGCGTCGTCTCCGAGCTCCGATCCGTCCACGCTCCGTTTCCGAGCCCCGATCGGTCCATGCGTCGTCTTCTAAGCCCCGATGCCTCCACGCGCCGTCTCCGAGCCACGATCGGTGCAGGCGCCGCTTCGTGAACCCCGATCGGTCCCCGCGCTGTCTCCTGAGCCCCGATCCATCCACGCGCAGTCGACGAGCCCCGATCGGTCCACGCGCGGTCTACTGAGCTCCGGTCGGTCCACACGCCGCTGCGAACCCCAATTGGTCCACGCGCAACCTCTCGAGCCCCAGTCGGTAATCGCGCTGTCTCCGAGCACCGATCGGTCCACGTATGTTCTCCTAAGCCCCAATTAGTCCACGCGCCGTCTCCTAAGCCCCGATCTGCCCACGGCCCGTCTCCGAGCTCCGATCGGTCCACGCGCCGTCTCGAAGCCTCGATCCGTACACGCGTCGTCTCCGAGCCCCGATCGGTCCACGCGCCATCGCCGAACCCCGATCGGTCCACGCGTCGTGTCCTGAGCCCCGATCAATTGACGCGTCTTCTCCTGAGCCCGATCGCTCCTCGCGCCGTCTCCTGAGCCCCGATCGGTCCACGCGTCGTCTCCGAGCTCCGATGGGTCCACACGCCGTTTCCTGAGCCCCGATCGGTCCATGCGTCGTCTTCTTAGCCCCGATGCCTCCACGCGCCGTCTCCAAGCCACGATCGGTCCAGGCGCCGCTTCCTGAGCCCCGATCGGTCCACGCGCCGTATCCTAATACCCGATCGGTCCACGCGTCTTCTCCTAAGCCCCGATCCGTCGACGCGTCGCCTCCTGAGCCCCGATTGATCCACGGGCCGCCTCCTGAGCCCCGATCGCTCCACGTGCCGTTTCCTGATCCCCGATCGGTCCACACGCCGTCTCCGAGCCCCGATCGGTCCGCGTGCCGCATTCTAAGCCACGGTCCATCCACGCGCCATCTCCTGAGCCCCGGTCGGTCCACGCGCCGTCGCCGAACCCCAATTGGTCCACGCGCAACCTCCTAAGCCCCAGTCGGTACACGCGCTGTCTCCGAGCCCCGATCGGTCTACGTATCGTCTCCTAAGCCCCGCTCGGTTAACGCGTCGTTTCCGAGCTCCGATCGGTCTATGCGCCGTCTCCTGAGCCCCGATCGGTCCACGCGTCCTTCCCTAAGCCCCGATCCATCCACGCGCAGTCTCCTGAGCCACGATTGGTCCACGCATCGTCTCCTAAGCCCCAGACGGTCCTCGTGCCGTCTCCGAACCCCGATCGGTCGACGCGCCGTCTCCGAGCCCCGATCGGTCCGCGCACCGTCTCCTGATCCCCATCGGTCCACGCGCCGTCGCCCGAACCCCAATTGGTTCACGAGCAACCTCCTGAGCTCCAGTCGGTCCACGCGCAGTCGCCGAGCCCCGATCGATCCCCGCATCGTCTCCTAAGCCCCGATCGGTTGACGCGTCATTTACGAGCCTCGATCGGTCTATGCGCCGTCTCCTGAGCCCCGATCGGTCCACACGCCGTCTCCTAAGCCCCGATCCGTCCACGGGCCGTCTGTAAACCGCGATCGGTCAACGCTCCGTCACCAAGCCCCGATCCGTCCACGCGCCGTCGCCGAGCTATAATCGGTCCACGCGAGGCTCCTGAGCCCCGGTCGGTCCGCGCGCCGTCTCCTGAGCCCCGATCGGTCCACGCGCTGTCTCCTAAGCCCCGATCGTTTCACGCGCCTTCCTCGAGCCCCGATCGGTCCACGCGCCGTCTCCTGAGCCCGGATCGGTCCACGCGTCGGCTCCTAAGTCCCGATCGGTCCACGCGTCGTCTCCTAAGCCCCGATCGGTCGACGCGTCGTCTCCTAATCCCCGGTCGGTCCACGCGCTGTCGCCGAACCCCAATTGGTCCACGCGCCACCTCCTGAGCCCCGATCGGTCCACGCGTCGTCTTCTAAGCCCAGATGCCTCCTTACGCCGTCTCCCAACCACGATCGGTGCAGGCGCCGCTTCCTGAGCCCCGATCGGTCCACGCGTTTTCTCCTAAGCCCCGATCGGTCCACGCGTCGTCTCCTCAGCCCCGATCGGTCGACGCGTCGTCTCCGAGCGCCGATCGGTGCACGCGCCGTCTCCTGATCCCCGATCGTTCCACACGCCGCCTCCTAAGGCCCGATCGGTCTAGGCGTCGTCTCCTAAGCCCCGACCGGTCCAGGAGCCGTCTCCTGAGCCCCGATCGTTCCACGCGCCGTCTCGTGAGCCCCGATAGGTACACGCGTTGCGTCGTACGCCCCAATCGGTCGACGCGTCGTCTCCTAAGCCCCGATCGGTCCACGCGCCGCCTCCGAGCCCCGATCGCACCTCACGCCGTCTCCTGAGCCCCGCTTGGTCCATGCGTCGTGTTCTTAGCCCCGATGCCTCCACGCCCCGTCTCCGAGCCACGATAGGTCCAGGCGCCGCTTCCTGAGCCCCGATCGATCCACGCGCCGTCTCGTAAGCCACAATCGGTCCACGCGCCGTCTCCGAGCACCGATCGGTCCACGCGCCGTCTCCTGAGCCCCGATCGGTCCACGCGTCGTCTCCTAAGCCCTGATCGGTCCACGTGCCGTCTCCGAGCCCCGATGGGTCTACGCGCCGCCTCCTGAGCCCCGATCGATCCACGCATCGGCTCCTGAGCCCCGGTCGGTCCACGCGTCGTCTTCGAACACCGATCGATCCACGCGCCGTTTCCTGGGCCCCGATCGGTCCACGCGTCGCCGCCGGAGCCCCGATCGGTCTACGCGCCGTCTCCTGAGCCCCGATCGGTCCACGCGTCGTCTCCTAAGCCCCGATTCGTCGACGCGTCGTCTCCTGAGCCCCGATCAATTGACGCGTCTTCTCCTGAGCCCCGATCGCTTCTCGTGCCGCCTCCTGAGCCCCACTCCATCGAGGCGTCGTCTCCGGGGCCCCGATCAATTGACGTGTCTTCTCCTGAGCCCCGACCGCTCCTCGCGCCGTCTCCTGAACCCCGCTCGGTCCATGCGCCGTCTTCTTAGCCCGGATGCCTCCACGCACCGGCTCCGAGCCACGATGGGTCCAGGCGCCGCTTCCTGCGCCCCGATCGGTCCACGCGCCGTCTCCTGAGCCCCAATCGGTCCACGCGGCGTCTCCGAGCGCCGATCATTTAACGCGTCGTCTCCTAAGCCCCGATCGGTCCACGCGCCGTCTCCTAAGCCCCTATTGGTTCACGTGCCGTCTCCCAGCCCCGATCGGGCCACGCGCCGTCTCCTAAGCCCCAATCTGTCCACGACCCGTCTCCGGGCCCCGATCGGTGCACTCGCCGTCTCCTAAGCCCCGATCGGTCCACGCGCCGTCTCCGAGCGCCGATTGGTTCACGCGCCGTCTCCTGAGCCCTGATCCGTCCACGCGCCGTCTCCGAGCGCCGATCGGTTCACGCGCCGTCTCCTGAGCCCCGATCATTCCACGCGATGTCTCCGAGCCCCGATCGGTCCACGCGCCGTCTCCTAAGCCCCGATCGGTCCACGCGCCGTCTCCGAGCCCCGATCGGTCCGTGCACCGTCTCCTGATCCCCATCGCTCCACGCGGCGTCTCCGGAGCCCCGATCGATCCTCGCGCCGTCTCCTGAACCCCGCTCGGTCGATGCGTCGTCTTCTTAACCCGGATGCCTCCACGCGCCGTCTCCGAGCCACGATCGGTCCACGCGCCGTCTCCGAGCCCCGATCGGTCTACGCGCTGTCGCCGAGCCATGATCGGTCCACGCGCGGCCTCCTGAGCCCCGATCGGTCCACGCGCCGTCGCCGAGCCGCGATCGGTCCACGCGCGGCCTCCTGAGCCCCGATTGGCTCACGCGCCGTATTCGAGCCCCAATCGGTAAACGCGCCGTCTCCTGAGCCCCGATCGGTCCACGCGCCGTCTCCCGAGCCCCGATCGGTCCACGCGTCGTCTCCTAAGCCACCATTGGTCCACGTGCCGTCTCCCAGCCCCGATCGGACCACGCGCCGTCGCCGAACCCCAATTGGTCCACGCGAAACCGCCTGAGCCCCAGACGGTCCACGCGCTGTCTCCAAGCCCCGATCGGTCCACGCGCCGTCTCCTAAGCCCCAATCTGTCCACGACCCGTCTCCGGGCCCCGATCGGTGCACTCGCCGTCTCCTAAGCCCCGATCGGTTAACGCACCGTCTCCCCGCCCCGATCAGTCCACGCGCGGCCTCCTGAGCCCCGGTCGGTTCACGCGCCGTCTCCCCGCCCCGATCGGTCTACGCGCCGTCTCCTGAGCCCTGATCCGTCCACGCGCGGCGTCGAGCCGCGATCGGTCCACGCGCGGCCTCCTGAGCCCCAATCGGTCCACGCGTCGTCTCCTAAGCCCCGATCGGTCCGTGCGCCGTCTCCGAGCCAGGATCGGTCCACGCACCATCGCATGCTCCCCAATCGGTCCATGCGCCGCCTCCGGAGCCCTGATCGATCCACGCGAATCTCCTGAGCTCCGGTCGGTCCTCGTACCGTCTCCGAGCCCCGATCGGTCCACGTACCGTCTCCGAAGCCCCGATCGGTCCACGCGCCGTCACCTGAGCCCCGATCGGTCCACGCGTCGTCTCCTAAGCCCCGATCGGTTCACGCGCCGTATCCGAGCCCCAATCGGTCCACGCGCCGTCTCATAAGCTCCAATCGGTCCACGCGCCGTCTCCTGAGCCCCGATACGTCGACGCGCAGTCGCCGAGCCCCGATCGGTCCACACGCTGTCTCCTGAGCCCCGATAGGTACACGCGTCGTCTCCTACACCCCGATCCGTCCACGCGCGGCCTCCTGAGCCCCAATCGGTCCACGCGTCGTCTCCTAAGCCCCGATCGGTCCGTGCGCCGTCTCCGTGCCCCGATCAGTCCACGCACCATCGCATGCTCCCCAATCGGTCCATGCGCCGCCTCCGGAGCCCTGATCGATCCACGCGAATCTCCTGAGCTCCGGTCGGTCCTCGTACCGTCTCCGAGCCCCGATCGGTCCACGTACCGTCTCCGAAGCCCCGATCGGTCCACGCGCCGTCTCCTGAGCCCCGATCGGTCCACGCGTCGACTCCTAAGCCCCGATCGGTTCACGCGCCGTATCCGAGCCCCAATCGGTCCACGCGCCGTCTCCTAAGCTCCAATCGGTCCACGCGCCGTCTCCTGAGCCCCGATACGTCGACGCGCAGTCGCCGAGCCCCGATCGGTCCACGCGCTGTCTCCTGAGCCCCGATAGGTACACGCGTCGTCTCCTACACCCCGAACGGTCCACGCGTCGTCTCCTAAGCCCCGATCAGTCCACGCGCCGTCTCCGAGCCCCGATGGGTCCACGCACTGTCTCCTGATCCCCATGGGTCCACGAGGCGCCTCCGGAGCCCCGATCGATCCACGCGAGGATCCTGAGCCCCGATCGATCCACGCATCGTCTCCTAAGCCCCAATCGGTTAACGCGCCGTCTCCGAGCCCCAATCGGTCCACGCGCCGTCTCCTGAACCCCGATCGTTCCACGCGCCTTCTCCTAAGCCACGATCGGTCAGCGCCGTCTCCGAGCGCCGATCGGTGTACGCGCCGTCGCACGAGCCGCGATCGGTCCACGCGCGGCCTCCTGAGCCCCGGTTGCTTCACGCGCCGTATCCGAGGCCCAATCGGTCCACGCACCGTCTCCTGAGCCCCGATCGCTCCACGCGCCGTCTCCGAGCCCCGATCGGTCCACGCGCCGTATCCGGAGCCCGGGTCGGTCCACGCGCCGTCGCCGAACCCAAATTGGTCCACGCTCAACCGTCTGAACCCCGGTTGGTCCACGCGCTGTCTCCGAGCCCCGATCGGTCCACGCGTCGTATCCGAACCCCGATCGGTCCACGCGCCGTCTCCTGAGCCTGGATCGGTCCACGCGTCGTCTCCTAAGCCCCGATCCGTCGTCGCGTCGTCTCCTGAGCCCCGATCGATCCACGCGTCTTCTCCTGAGCCCCGACCGCTCCACGCGTCGTCTCCGAGCTCCGATCCGTCCACGCGCCGTTTCCGAGCCCCGATCGGTCCATGCGTCGTCTTCTAAGCCCCGATGCCTCCACGCGCCGTCTCCGAGCCACGATCGGTGCAGGCGCCGCTTCGTGAACCCCGATCGGTCCCCGCGCTGTCTCCTGAGCCCCGATCCATCCACGCGCAGTCGACGAGCCCCGATCGGTCCACGCGCGGTCTACTGAGCTCCGGTCGGTCCACACGCCGCTGCGAACCCCAATTGGTCCACGCGCAACCTCTCGAGCCCCAGTCGGTAATCGCGCTGTCTCCGAGCACCGATCGGTCCACGTATGTTCTCCTAAGCCCCAATTAGTCCACGCGCCGTCTCCTAAGCCCCGATCTGCCCACGGCCCGTCTCCCAGCTCCGATCGGTCCACGCGCCGTCTCGAAGCCTCGATCCGTACACGCGTCGTCTCCGAGCCCCGATCGGTCCACGCGCCATCGCCGAACCCCGATCGGTCCACGCGTCGTCTCCTGAGCCCCGATCAATTGACGCGTCTTCTCCTGAGCCCCGATCGCTCCTCGCGCCGTCTCCTGAGCCCCGCTCGGTCCATGCGTCGTCTTCTTAGCCCCGATGCCTCCACGCGCCGTCTCCTAAGCCCCGATCTGCCCACGGGCCGTTTCCGAGCTCCGATCGGTCCACGCGCGGACTCCAAGCCTCGATCCGTACACGCGCCGTCTCCGAGCCCCGATCGGTCCACGCGCCGTCTCCTGAGCCCGGATCGTTCAACGCGTCGTCCCCGAATCCCCGATCCGTACACGCGTCGTCTCCGAGTCTCGATCGGTCCACGCGCCGTCGCCGAACCCCAATTGGTCCACGCGAAACCGCCTGAGCCCCAGTCGGTCCACGCGCCGTCTCCGAGCCCCGATCGGTCCACGCACTGTCTCCTGATCCCTATGGGTCAACGCGGCGCCTCCGGAGCCCCGATCGATCCACGCGAGGCTCCTGAGCCCGATCGGACCACGCATCGTCTCCTAAGCCCCAATCGGTTAACGCGCCGTTGCCTGAGCCCCGATCGGTCCACGCATCGTCTTCTAACCCCAGACGCCTCCTCGCACCGTCTCCGAACCCCGATGGGTCCACGCGTCGGCTCCTAAGCCCCGATCAGTCCACGCGCCGTCTCCGAGCCCCGATCGGTCCACGCGCCGTATCCTAAGCCCCGATCGGTCCACGCGCCGTCTCCTGAGCCCGATCTGTCCACGCGCCGTCTCCGAGCCCCGATCGGGTCACGGATCGTCTCCTAAGCCCCGATCGGTTAACGCGCCGTCTCCGAGCCCCGATCGGTCCACGCGCCGTCGCCGAACCCCAATTGGTCCACGCGCAACCGCCTGCGCCCCAGTCGGTCCACGCGCGGTCTCCGAGCCCCGATCGGTCCACGCGTCGTCTCCGAGCCCCGGTCGGTTAACGCGCCGTCTCCGAGCCGCGATCGGTCCACGCGCCGTCGCCGAACCCCAATTGGTCCACGCGCAACTGCCTGAGCCCCAGTCGGTCCACGCGTTGTCTTCGAGCTCCAATCGGTCCACGCGCCGTTTCCTGAGCCCCGATCGGTCCATACGTCGTCTTCTAAACCCCGATGCCTCCACGCGCCGTCTCCGAGCCAGATCGGTTCAGGCGCCGCTTCCCGAGCCCCGATCATTCCACGCGTCGTCTCCTAAGCCCCGATCGCTCCACGGGCCGTCTCCTGAGCCCCGATCGGTCCACGCGTGGTCTCCGAGCCCCGATCAGTCCACGCGCTGTCTCTTGAGCCCCAATCGGTCTAGGCGTCATCTTCTAAGCTCCGATCGGTCCATGCGCCGTCTCCGAGCTCCGATCGGTGCACGCACCATCTTCTGCTCCACAATCGGTCCACGCGCCGCCTCCGGAGCCCCAATTGGTCCACCCGCTACCGCCTGAGCCCCAGTCGGTCCACGCGCTGTCTTCGAGCCCCGATCAGTCCACGCGTCGTCTCCGGGCCCCGATCGGACTACGCGCCGTCGCCGAGCCATGATCGGTCCACGCGCGGCCTCCTGAGCCCCGGTCGGTCCACGCGCCGTCGCCGAGCCGCGATTGGTTCTCGGGCGACCTCCTGAGCCCCGGTCGGTTCACGCGCCGTATCAGAGCCCCAATCGGGCCACGCGCCGTCTCCTGAGTCCCGATCAGTCCACGCGTCGTCTCCTAAGCCCCAATCGGTCCACGCGCCGCCTCCGGAGCCCCGATCGATCCACGCGAATCTCCTGAGCTCCGGTCGGTCGACGCGCCGTCTCCTCAGCCCCGATCGGTCCACGCGTAGTCTCCTGAGCCCCGATCAATTGACGCGTCTTCTCCTGAGCCCCGATCGCTACTCGTGCCGCCTCCTGAGCCCCGATCCGTCGAGGCGTCGTCTCCGGAGCCCCGATCAATTGACGTGTCTTCTCCTGAGCCCCGATCGCTCCTCGCGCCGTCTCCTGAACCCCGCTCGGTCCATGCGTCGTCTTCTTAGCTCGGATGCCTCCACGCGCCGTCTCCGAGCCACGATCGGTCCAGGCGCCGCTTCCTGCGCCCCGATCGGTCCACGCGCCGTCTCCTAAGCCCCAATCGGTCCACGCGGCGTCTCGGAGCGCCGGTCATTTCACGCGCCGTCTCCTGAGACCCGATCGTTCCACGGGCCATCTCCGAGCCCCGATCGATCCACGCGCCGCCTCCTGAGCCCCGATCCGCACACGCGTCGTCTCCGAGCCTTGATCGGTCCACGCGTCATCTCCTAAGCCCCGACCGGTCCACGCACCGTCTCCTGAGCCCCGATCGGTCCACGCGCCGTCTCCTAAGCCGCGATCCGTTCACGGGCCGTCTCCGAGCTGCTATCGGTAAACGCGCCGTCTCAGAGCGCCGATCATTTCACGCCCCGTCTCCTGAGCTCCGATCGTTCCACGCGCCGTCTCCGAGCCCCGATCGGTCCACGCGCCGTAGCCGAGCCTCGATCGGTCCACGCGCAGCCTCCTGAGCCCCGATCGGTTCACGCGCCGGCTCCGAGCCCGAACGGTCCACGCATCGTCTCCTAAGCCCCGATCGGTTAACGTGCCGTCTCCGAGCCCCGATCGGTCCACGCGCTGTCTCCTGAGCCCCGGTCGGTTCACGGGCCGTCTCCGAGCCCCGATCGATCCACGGGTCTTCTTGTAAACCCAGATGCCTCCTCGCATCGTCTCCTAAGCCCCGATCGGTTAACGCGCCGTCTCCGAGCCCCGATCGGCCCACGCGCCGTCTTCGAGCCCCGATCGGTCCACTCATCGTCTCCTAAGCCCCAATCGGTCTACGCACCGTGTCCTGATCCCCATCGGTCCACGCGGCGCCTCCGGAGCTCCGATGGATCTACGCGAGGCTTCTGAGCCCCGTCCGTCCACGCGCCGTCTCCGAGCCACGATCGGTCCGTGCGCCGCTTCCAGAGCCCTATCGGTCCACGCGTCCTCTCCTGATCTATTGGTCCACGCGCCGTCTCCTAAGCCCCGATCGGTCCACGTGCCGTCTCCGAGCGCCCATCGGTTCACGCGCCGTCTCCTGAGCCCCGATCGGTCCACGCGTCGTTCCCTAAGCTCCGATCCATCCACGCGTAGTCTCCTGAGCCCCGATCGGTCCACGCATCGCCTCCTGAGCCCCGGACGGTGCAGGCGCCGTCTCCGAACCCCGAGCGGTCGACGCGCCGTCTCCGAGCCCCGATCGGTCCACGCGCCGTCGCCGAACCCCAATTGGTCCACGCGCAACCGCCTGAGCCCCGGTCGGTCCAGGCGCCGTTTCCTGAGGCCCTATCGGTCCACGCGCCGTCTCCTGAGCCCCGATCGATCTACGCGTCGTCTCCTAAGCCCCGATTGGTGGACGAGCCGTCTCCGAGCCCCGATCGATCCACGCGTCTTCTTGTAAACCCAGATGCCTCCTCGCATCGTCTCCTAAGCCCCGATCGGTTAACGCGCCGTCTCCGAGCCCCAATCGGTCCACGCGCCATCACCGAACCCCAATTGGTCCACGCGCAACCACCTGAGCCCCAGTCGGTCCACGCGCGGCCTCCTGAGCCATGGTCGGTTCATGCGCCGTCTCCTGAACCCCGATCGGTCCACGCGTCGTTCCCTAAGCCCCGATCCATCCACGCGCAGACTCCTGAGCCCCGATCGGTCCACGCATCGCCTCCTGAGCCCCGGACGGTCCAGGCACCGTCTCCGAACCCCGAGCGGTCGACGCGCCGTCTCCGAGCCCCGATCGGTCCACGCGCCGTCGCCGAACCCCAATTGGTCCACGCGCAACCGCCTGAGCCCCAGTCGGCCCAGACGCCGTTTCCTGAGCCCCTATCGGTCCACGCGCCGTCTCCTGAGCCCCGATCGATCTACGCGTCGTCTCCTAAGCCCCGATTGGTGGACAAGCCGTCTCCCAGCCACGATCGGTCCACGCGCCGTCTCCTAAGCCCCCATCTGTCCACGACCCGTCTCCGGGCCCCGATCGATGCACGTACCGTCTCCTAAGCCCCGATCGATCCACGCGCCGTCGCCGAACCCCAATTGGTCCACGCGCAACCGCCTGAGCCCCAGTCGGTCCACGCGCCGTCTCCTGAGCTCCGATCGATCTTCGCATCGTCTCCTAAGCCCCGCTCGGTTAATGCGTCGTTTCGGAGCCCCGATCGGTCTACGCGCCGTCTCCTGAGCCCCGATCGGTCCACGCGTCGTCTCCTGAGCCCCGATCGTTCCACGCGCCATCTCCGAGCGTCGATCCGTCCACACGCCGTCTCCTGAGCCCCGATCTGTCCACGCGTCGTCTCCGAGCGCCGATCCGTCCACGCGCCGTCTTCTGAGCTCCGATCGGTCCACGCATCGTCTCCTAAGCCCCGGACGGTCCACCCGCCGTTTCCGAGCCCCGATCGCTCCACGCGCCGTCTCCTGAGCCCCGATCGGTCCACGCATCGTCTCCTAAGCCCCGATCGGTCCACGCGCCGTTTCCGAGCCCCGATCGGTCCACGCATCGTCTGCTAAGCCCCGGTCGGTCCACCCGCCGTTTCCGAGGCCGATCGCTCTACGCGCCGTCTCCTGAGCTCTGATCGGTCCACGCATCGTCTCCTGATCTCCGATCGGTCCACGCGCCGTCTCCAAGCCCCGATCGGTCCATGCATCGTTTCCTAAGCCCCGATCGGTTAACGCGCTGTCTCCGAGTGCCGATCGGTCCACGCGCCGTCGCCGAACCCCAAATGATCCACGCGCAACCGCCTGAGCCCCGATCGGTCCACGCGTCGTCTCCGAGCCCCGATCGGTCCACGCGCCGCCGCCGAGCTGCGATCGGTCCACGCGCAGAGTCCTGAGGCCCGATCGGTCCACGCGCCGTCACCGAGCCGCCATCGGTCAACGCGCGACCTCCTGAGCCCCGGTTGGTTCACGCGCCGTATCCGAGCCCCCATCGGTCCACGCGTCGTCTCCGAGCCCCGATCCGTCCACGCGCCGTCGCCGAGCCATGATCGCTCCACGCGAGGCTCCTGAGCCCCGGTCGGTCCGCGCGTCGTCTCCTGAGCCCCGATCGGTCGACGCCTCGTTTCCTGAGCCCCGATCGATCCACGCGTCGTCTCCTGAGCCCCCATCGCTCCACGCGCCGATTTCTGAGCCCCGATCAATTGACGCGTCTTCTCCTGAGCCCCGATCGCTTCTCGCCCCGTCTCCTGAGCCCCGCTCCATCCATGCGTCGTCTTCTTAGCCCCGATGGCTCCACGCGCCGTCTCCGAGCCACGATCGGTCTAGGCGCCGCTTCCTAACCCCGATCGGTCCACGCGCCGTCTCCTAAGCCCCAATCGGTCCACGCGCCGTCTCCTAAGCCCCGATCGGTCCAAGCGGCGTCTCCGAGCCCCGATCGGTCCACGCACCGTCTCCTGATCCCCATCGATACTCGCGCCATCTCCTGAGCCCCGCTCGGTCCATGCGTCGTCTTCTTAGCCCCGATGCCGCCACGCGCCGTCTCCGAGCCACGATCGGTCCGTGCGCTGCTTCCAGAGCCCCGATCGGTGCACGCGTCTTCTCCTGATCTCCGATCGGTCCACGCGCCGTCTCACAAGCCCCGATCGGTCCACGTGCCGTCTCCGAGCGCCGATCGGTTCACGGGCCGTCTCCGAGCCGCGATCGATAAAGCCGCCGTCATCAAGCCCCGATCCGTACACGCGTCGTCTCCGAGCCCCGATGGGTTCACTCGCCGTCGCCGAGCCTCGATCGGTCCACGCGCGGCCTTCTGAGCCCCGGTCGCTTCACACGCCGCCTCCGAGCCGCGATCGGTCCACGCATCGTCTCCTAAGCCCCAATCGGTTAACGTACCGTCTCCGAGCCCCGATCGGTAGACGCGCCGTCTCCTGAGCCCCGATGCGTCCACGCGCAGTCGTCGAGCCCCGATCGGTCCACGCGGGGTCTCCTGAGCCCCGATCTGTCCACGCGCCGTCTCCGAGCCCCGATCGGTTCACGCATCGTCTCCTAAGCCCCGATCGGTTAACGCGCCGTCTCCGAGCCGCGATCGGTCCACGCGCCGTCGCCGAACCCCAATTGGTCCACGCGCAACCGCCTTACCCCCAGTCGATCCACGCGTCGTCTCCGAGCTCCAATCGGTCCACGCGCCGTTTCCTGAGACCTGATCGGTCCATGCGTCGTCTTCTAAGCCCCGATGCCTCCACGCGCCGTCTCCGAGCCACGATCGGTTCAGGCGCCGTCTCCTGAGCCCCGATCGATCTACGCGTCGTCTCCTGAGCCCCGATTGGTGGACGAGCCGTCTCCGAGCCCCGATCGATCCACGCGTCTTCTTGTAAACCCAGATGCCTCCTCGCATCGTCTCCTAAGCCCCGATCGGTTAACGCGCCGTCTCCGAGCCCCAATCGGTCCACGCGCCATCACCGAACCCCAATTGGTCCACGCGCAACCACCTGAGCCCCAGTCGGTCCACGCGCGGCCTCCTGAGCCATGGTCGGTTCATGCGCCGTCTCCTGAACCCCGATCGGTCCACGCGTCGTTCCCTAAGCCCCGATCCATCCACGCGCAGACTCCTGAGCCCCGATCGGTCCACGCATCGCCTCCTGAGCCCCGGACGGTCCAGGCACCGTCTCCGAACCCCGAGCGGTCGACGCGCCGTCTCCGAGCCCCGATCGGTCCACGCGCCGTCGCCGAACCCCAATTGGTCCACGCGCAACCGCCTGAGCCCCAGTCGGCCCAGACGCCGTTTCCTGAGCCCCTATCGGTCCACGCGCCGTCTCCTGAGCCCCGATCGATCTACGCGTCGTCTCCTAAGCCCCGATTGGTGGACAAGCCGTCTCCCAGCCACGATCGATCCACGCGCCGTCTCCTAAGCCCCCATCTGTCCACGACCCGTCTCCGGGCCCCGATCGATGCACGTACCGTCTCCTAAGCCCCGATCGATCCACGCGCCGTCGCCGAACCCCAATTGGTCCACGCGCAACCGCCTGAGCCCCAGTCGGTCCACGCGCCGTCTCCTGAGCTCCGATCGATCTTCGCATCGTCTCCTAAGCCCCGCTCGGTTAACGCGTCGTTTCGGAGCCCCGATCGGTCTACGCGCCGTCTCCTGAGCCCCGATCGGTCCACGCGTCGTCTCCTGAGCCCCGATCGTTCCACGCGCCATCTCCGAGCGTCGATCCGTCCACACGCCGTCTCCTGAGCCCCGATCTGTCCACGCGCCGTCTCCGAGCGCCGATCCGTCCACGCGCCGTCTTCTGAGCCCCGATCGGTCCACGCATCGTCTCCTAAGCCCCGGACGGTCCACCTGCCGTTTCCGAGCCCCGATCGCTCCACGCGCCGTCTCCTGAGCCCCGATCGGTCCACGCATCGTCTCCTAAGCCCCGATCGGTCCACGCGCCGTTTCCGAGCCCCGATCGGTCCACGCATCGTCTGCTAAGCCCCGGTCGGTCCACCCGCCGTTTCCGAGGCCGATCGCTCTACGCGCCGTCTCCTGAGCTCTGATCGGTCCACGCATCGTCTCCTGATCTCCGATCGGTCCACGCGCCGTCTCCAAGCCCCGATCGGTCCATGCATCGTTTCCTAAGCCCCGATCGGTTAACGCGCTGTCTCCGAGTGCCGATCGGTCCACGCGCCGTCGCCGAACCCCAAATGATCCACGCGCAACCGCCTGAGCCCCGATCGGTCCACGCGTCGTCTCCGAGCCCCGATCGGTCCACGCGCCGCCGCCGAGCTGCGATCGGTCCACGCGCAGAGTCCTGAGGCCCGATCGGTCCACGCGCCGTCACCGAGCCGCCATCGGTCCACGCGCGACCTCCTGAGCCCCGGTTGGTTCACGCGCCGTATCCGAGCCCCCATCGGTCCACGCGTCGTCTCCGAGCCCCGATCCGTCCACGCGCCGTCGCCGAGCCATGATCGGTCCACGCGAGGCTCCTGAGCCCCGGTCGGTCCGCGCGTCGTCTCCTGAGCCCCGATCGGTCGACGCCTCGTTTCCTGAGCCCCGATCGATCCACGCGTCGTCTCCTGAGCCCCCATCGCTCCACGCGCCGATTTCTGAGCCCCGATCAATTGACGCGTCTTCTCCTGAGCCCCGATCGCTTCTCGCCCCGTCTCCTGAGCCCCGCTCCATCCATGCGTCGTCTTCTTAGCCCCGATGGCTCCACGCGCCGTCTCCGAGCCACGATCGGTCTAGGCGCCGCTTCCTAACCCCGATCGGTCCACGCGCCGTCTCCTAAGCCCCAATCGGTCCACGCGCCGTCTCCTAAGCCCCGATCGGTCCAAGCGGCGTCTCCGAGCCCCGATCGGTCCACGCACCGTCTCCTGATCCCCATCGATACTCGCGCCATCTCCTGAGCCCCGCTCGGTCCATGCGTCGTCTTCTTAGCCCCGATGCCGCCACGCGCCGTCTCCGAGCCACGATCGGTCCGTGCGCTGCTTCCAGAGCCCCGATCGGTGCACGCGTCTTCTCCTGATCTCCGATCGGTCCACGCGCCGTCTCACAAGCCCCGATCGGTCCACGTGCCGTCTCCGAGCGCCGATCGGTTCACGGGCCGTCTCCGAGCCGCGATCGATAAAGCCGCCGTCATCAAGCCCCGATCCGTACACGCGTCGTCTCCGAGCCCCGATGGGTTCACTCGCCGTCGCCGAGCCTCGATCGGTCCACGCGCGGCCTTCTGAGCCCCGGTCGCTTCACACGCCGCCTCCGAGCCGCGATCGGTCCACGCATCGTCTCCTAAGCCCCAATCGGTTAACGTACCGTCTCCGAGCCCCGATCGGTAGACGCGCCGTCTCCTGAGCCCCGATGCGTCCACGCGCAGTCGTCGAGCCCCGATCGGTCCACGCGGGGTCTCCTGAGCCCCGATCTGTCCACGCGCCGTCTCCGAGCCCCCATCGGTTCACGCATCGTCTCCTAAGCCCCGATCGGTTAACGCGCCGTCTCCGAGCCGCGATCGGTCCACGCGCCGTCGCCGAACCCCAATTGGTCCACGCGCAACCGCCTGACCCCCAGTCGATCCACGCGTCGTCTCCGAGCTCCAATCGGTCCACGCGCCGTTTCCTGAGACCTGATCGGTCCATGCGTCGTCTTCTAAGCCCCGATGCCTCCACGCGCCGTCTCCGAGCCACGATCGGTTCAGGCGCCGCTTCCCGAGCCCCGATCAGTCCACGTGCCGTCTCCTAAGCCCCGATCGCTCCACGGACCGTTTCCTGATCCCCGATCGGTCCACGCGCCGCCTCCTGAGTCCCGATCGGTAAACGCGTCGTGTCCTAACCCCTGATCGGTCCACGTGCCGTCTCCGAGCCCCGATGGGTCCACGTGCCACATCCTGAGCCCCGATCGGACGACGCGTCGTCTCCTGAGACTTGATCGATCCACGCGTCGTCTCCTGAACCCCGATTGCTCCACCGGCCGTTTCCTGAGCCCCGATCGGTCCACGCGTCGTCTTCTAAGCCCAGATGCCTCCTCGCGCCGTCTCCGAGCCACGATGGGTCCAGGCGCCGCTTCCTGAGCCCCGGTCGGTCCACGCGTTGTCTCCTAAGCCCCGTTCGGTCCACGCGTCGTCTCCTAAGCCCCGATCATTCCACGCGCCGTCTCCGAGCCCCGATCGGTCCACGCGCCGTGTCCTGAGCCCCGATCGGTCCACGCGTTGTCTCCTAAGCCCCGATCGGTCCACGCGTCGTCTCCTAAGCCCCGAT
This sequence comes from Netelia fuscicornis, assembly GCA_946811545.1. Lineage (NCBI taxonomy): Eukaryota > Metazoa > Arthropoda > Insecta > Hymenoptera > Ichneumonidae > Netelia > Netelia fuscicornis. The sequence goes on from OX328011.1 coordinate 30,701,034, forward strand.
CCGTCGACGCGTCGTCTCCTGAGCCCCGATCGATCCACGCGTCTTCTCCTGAGCCCCGACCGCTCCAGGCGTCGTCTCCGAGCTCCGATCGGTCCAGGTGCCGTTTCCGAGTCCCGATTGGTCCATGCGTCGTCTTCGAAGCCCCGATGCTTCCACGCGCCGTCTCCAAGCCACGATCGGTGCAGGCGCCGCTTCCTGAGCCCCGATCGGTTTACGCGCTGTCTCCTGAGCCTCGATCCATCCACCCGCAGTCGCCGAGCCGCGATCGGTCCACGCGCGGTCTACTGAGCTCCGGTCGGTCCACACGCCGCGGCGAACCCCAATTGGTCCACGCGCAACCTCTCGAGCCCCAGTCGGTAAACGCGCTGTCTCCGAGCCCCGATCGGTCCACGTATGTTCTCCTAAACCCCAATTAGTCCACGCGCCGTCTCCTAAGCCCCGATCTGCCCACGGGCCGACTCCGAGCTCCGATCGGTCCACGCGCCGTCTCCTGAGCTCCGAACGGTCCACACCCCTTGTCCTGAGCCCCGATCGGCCGACGCGTCGTCTCCTAAGCCCCGACCGGTTTACGCGCCGTCTCCTGTGCACGGATCGAATCACGTGCCGAGTCCTAAGCCCCGATCGGTCCACGCGTCGTCTCCTAAGCCCCGATCCGTCGCCGCGTCGTCTCCTGAGCCCCGATCAATTGACGCGTCTTCTCCTGAGCCCCGATCGCTCCTCGCGCTGTCTCCTGAGCCTCGCTCGGTCCATGCGTCGTCTTCTTAGCCCCGATGCCTCCATGCGCCGTCTCCGAGCCACGATAAGTCCAGGCGCCGCTTCCTGCGGCCCGATCGATCCACGCGCCGTCTCGTAAGCCACAATCGGTCCACGCGCCGTCTCAGAGCGCTGATCGTTTCACGCCCCGTCTCCTGAGCCCCGATCGTTCCACGCGCCGTCTCCTAGCACCGATCGGTCCACGCGCCGTCTCCTGAGCCCCGATCGGTCCACGCGTCGTCTCCTGAGCCCCGATCGATACACGCGTCGTCTCCTGAGCCCCGATCTCTCCACGCGCCGTCTCCTAAGCCCCGATCGGTTCACGCGCCGTCTCCTAAGCCGCGATCGGTCCACGCGTCGTCTCCTAAGCCCCGATCGGTCCACGCGTCGTCTCCGAAGCCCCGATCGGTCCACGCATCGTCTTCTTAGCCTCGATGCCTCCACGCGCCATCTCCGAGCCCCGGATGGTCCACGCGTCGTATCCTAAGCTCCGATCGGTCCACGCGTCGTCTCCTAAGCTCCGATCGGTCCACGCGCCGTCTCCGAGCACCGATCGGTCCACGCGCCGTCTCCTGAGCCCCGATCGGTCCACGCGTCGTCTCCTGAGCCCCGATCGATACACGCGTCGTCTCCTGAGCCCCGATCTCTCCACGCGCCGTCTCCTAAGCCCCGACCGGTCCACGCGCCGTCTCATGAGCCCCGATCGGTCCACGCGTCGTTCCCTAAGCCCCCATCCATCCACGCGCCGTGTCCTGATCCCCAATCGGCCCATGCACTGTCTCCTGAGCCCCGATCGGTCCACGCGTCGCCTTCTAAGCCCCGATCCGTCCACGGGCCGTCTCCGAGCCGCGATCGGTAAACGCGCCGTCACAAAGCCCCGTTCGGTCCACGCGTCGGCTCCTAAGCCCCGATGGGTCCACGCGCCGTCTCATCAGCCCCGATCGGTCCACGCGCCGTCTCCTCAGCCCCGATCGGTTCATCCGCCGTCTCCGAGCACGATCGGTTCACGCATTGTCTCCGAGCCCCGATGGTTCCACGCGCCGCTTCCTGAGCCCCGATCGGTCGACGCGTCGTCTCCTGAGCTCCGATCGGTCCACGCGCGGTCGCCGAGCCTCGATTGGTCCGCGCATCGTTTCCTAAGCCCCGATCGATCCACGCGCAGTCGCCGAGCCACGATCGGTCTACGCGCCGTCTCCTGAGCACCGATCGGTCCACGCGTCGTCTACTGAGCCCCGATCGTTCCACGCGCCGTCTCCGAGCCCCGATCCGTCCACGCATCATTCCCTAAGCCCCGATCCATCCACGCGCAGTCTCCTGAGCCCCGATCGGTCCACGCAGCGTCTCCTAAGCCCCAGAGGGTCCACACGCCGTTTGCGGAATCCGATCGGTCGACGCGCCGTCTCCGAGCGCCGATCGGTCCACGCGCCATCGCCGAACCCCAATTGGTCCACGCGCCGTCTGCGAACCCCGACCGGTCGACGCGCCGTCTCCGAGCGCCGATTGGTTCACGCGCCGTCTCCTGAGCCCCGATCGTTCCACGCGCCTTCTCCTAACCCACGATCGATCTACGCGCCGTCTCCGAGCGCCGATTGGTTCACGCGCCGTCTCCTGAGCCCCGATCGTTCCACGCGCCTTCTCCTAACCCACGATCGTTCCACGCGTCGTCTCCTGAGCCCCGATCGGCCCACGCGCCGTCGCCGAACCCCAATTGGTCCACGCGCAACCGCATGAGCCCCAGTCGGTCCACGCGCTGTCGCCGAGCCCCGATCGGTCCACGCGCCGTCTCCAAGCGCCGATCCGTTCACGCGCCGTCTCCTGAGCCCCGATCGTTCCACGCGCCGTCTCCGAGCCCCGATCTGTCCACGCGCCGTCTCCTAAGCCCCGATCGGTCCACGCGCCTTCTCCTAAGCCCCGATCGGTCCACGCGCCGTCTCCGAGCGCCGATCAGTTCACGCGCCGTCTCCTAAGCCCCGATCGTTCCACGCGCCGCTTCCGATCCCCAATCAGTCCACGCGTCGTTTCCTGATCTCCGATAGGTCCACACGCCATCTCCTAAGCCCCGATCATTCCACGCGCCATCTCCGAGCCCCGATCGGTCCACGCGCCGTCTCATAAGCCCCGATCGAACCACGCGCCGTCTCCTAAGCCCCGATCGGACCACGCGCCGTCTCCGAGCGCCGATCGGTTCACGCGCCGTCTCCGAGCCCCGATCGGTCCACGCGCCGTCTCCTGAGCCCAGATCGGTCCACGCGCCGTCGCCGAACCCCAATTAGTCCACGCGCAACCGCCTGAGCCCCGGTTGGTCCACGCGCTGTCTCCGAGCCCCGATCGGTCCACGCGTCGTATCCAAACCTCGATCGGTCCACGCGCCGTCGCCGAGCCCCGATCGGTCCACGCGCGGCCTCCTGAGCCCCAATCGGTCCACGCGCCGTCTCCCGAGCCCCGATCGGTTAACGCGTCGCTTCCTAAGCCCCATCGGTCCACGCGTCGTCTCCTAAGCCCGGACGGTCCACGCGTCGTCTCCTAAGCCCCGATCGGCCCACGCGCCGTGTTCGAGCCCCGATCGGTCCACGCACCATCTCCTGCTGCCCAATCGGTCGACGCGCCGCCTCCGGAGCCCCGATCGATCCACGCGAATCTCCTGAGCTCCGATCGGTCCACGTGCCGTCGCCGATCCACGATCGGTCCGTGCGCCGCTTCCAGAGCCCTATCGGTCCACGCATCGTCTCCTGATCTCCGATCGGTCCACGCGCCGTCTCCTAAGCCCCGATCGGTCCACGCGCGGCCTCCTGAGCCCCAGTTGGTTCACGCGCCGTATCTGAGCTCCCATCGGTCCACGCGCCGTCTCCGAGCCCCAATCGGTTCACGCATCGTCTCCTAAGCCCCGATCGGTTAACGCGCCGTCTTCGAGCGCCGAGCGGTCCACGCGCCGTCGCCGATCTCCAATTGGTCCACGCGCAACCGCCTGAGCCCCGATCGGTCCACACGTCGTCTTCTAAGCCCAGATGCCTCCTTGCGCCGTCTCCCAACCACGATCGGTGCAGGCGCCGCTTCCTGAGCCCCGATCGGTCCACGCCTTTTCTCCTAAGCCCCGATCGGTCCACGCGTCGTCTCCTCAGCCCCGATCGGTCGACGCGTCGTCTCCTGAGCCCCGATCGATCCACGCGTCGTCTCCTCAGCCCCGACCGCTCCACGCGCCGTCTCCGAGCGCCGATCGGTGCACGCGCCGTCTCCTGAGCCCCGATCGTCCCACACGCCGCCTCCTAAGCCCCGATCGGTCGAGGCGTCGTCTCCTAAGCCCCGACCGGTCCAAGCGCCGCCTCCTGAGCCCCGATCGGTCCACGCGCCATCTCCTAAGCCCCGATTGATCCACGCGCCGTCTCCGAGCGCCGATCGCTTCACGCGCCGTCTCCGAGCCCCGATCGGTCCACGCGCCGTCTCATGAGCCCCGATCGGTCCACGCGTCGGCTCCTAAGCCTCGACCGGTCCACGCGCGGCCTCCTTAGCCCCGATCGGTCCACGCGCCGTCGCCGAGTCATGATCTGTCCACGCGCGGCCTCCTGAGACCCGATCGGTCCACGCGCCGTCTTCGAGCCCCGATCGGTCCACGCATGGTCTCCTAAGCCCCAATCGGTTAACGTGCCGTCTCCGAGCCCCGATCGGTCCACGCGCCGTCTCCTGAGCCCCGATACGTCCACGCCCAGTCGCCGAGCCCCGATCGGTCCACGCGTCATCTCCTAAGCCCCGATCGGTCCATGCGCCGTCTCCGAGCCCCGATCGGTCCACGCACTGTTTCCTGATCCCCTGGGTCCACGCGGCGCCTCCGGGGCCCCGATGGATCCACGCGAGGCTCCTAAGCCCCGATCGGTCCACGTGCCTTCTCCTGAGCCCCGATCGGTCCACGCGCCGTCTTCGAGCCCCGATCGGACCACGCATCGTCTCCTAAGCCCCAATCGGTTAACGCGCCGTCTCCGAGCCCCGATCGGTGCGCGCGCCGTCGCCGAACCCCAATTGGTCCACGCGCAACCGCCTGACCCCCAGTCGGTCCACGCGCTGTCTCCGAGCCCCGATCGGTCCACGCGTTGTCTCCGAGCCCCGATCGGTCCACGCGCCGTCGCCGAGCCACGATCGGTCCACGCGCGGCCTCCTGAGTCCCGATCGGTCCACGCGCCGTCGCCGAGCCGCGATCGGTCCACGCGCGGTCTCCTGAGCCCCGGTCGGTTCACGCGCCGTCTCCTGAGCCCCGATCGGTCGACGCGTCGTTCCCTAAGCCCCGATCGATCCACGCGCCGTCTCCAGAGCCGCGATCGGTCCACGCATCCCCTCCTGAGCCCCGGACGGTCCACGCGCCGTCACCGAACCCCGATCGGTCGGCGGAGCGCCGATCGGTTAACGCGCCGTCTCCTAAGCCCCGATCGTTCCACGCGCCGCTTCCGATCCCCAATCAGTCCACGCGTCGTTTCCTGATCTCCGATAGGTCCACACGCCATCTCCTAAGCCCCGATCATTCCACGCGCCATCTCCGAGCCCCGATCGGTCCACGCGCCGTCTCATAAGCCCCGATCGAACCACGCGCCGTCTCCTAAGCCCCGATCGGACCACGCGCCGTCTCCGAGCGCCGATCGGTTCACGCGCCGTCTCCGAGCCCCGATCGGTCCACGCGCCGTCTCCTGAGCCCAGATCGGTCCACGCGCCGTCGCCGAACCCCAATTAGTCCACGCGCAACCGCCTGAGCCCCGGTTGGTCCACGCGCTGTCTCCGAGCCCCGATCGGTCCACGCGTCGTATCCAAACCTCGATCGGTCCACGCGCCGTCGCCGAGCCCCGATCGGTCCACGCGCGGCCTCCTGAGCCCCAATCGGTCCACGCGCCGTCTCCCGAGCCCCGATCGGTCAACGCGTCGCTTCCTAAGCCCCATCGGTCCACGCGTCGTCTCCTAAGCCCGGACGGTCCACGCGTCGTCTCCTAAGCCCCGATCGGCCCACGCGCCGTGTTCGAGCCCCGATCGGTCCACGCACCATCTCCTGCTGCCCAATCGGTCGACGCGCCGCCTCCGGAGCCCCGATCGATCCACGCGAATCTCCTGAGCTCCGATCGGTCCACGTGCCGTCGCCGATCCACGATCGGTCCGTGCGCCGCTTCCAGAGCCCTATCGGTCCACGCATCGTCTCCTGATCTCCGATCGGTCCACGCGCCGTCTCCTAAGCCCCGATCGGTCCACGCGCGGCCTCCTGAGCCCCAGTTGGTTCACGCGCCGTATCTGAGCTCCCATCGGTCCACGCGCCGTCTCCGAGCCCCAATCGGTTCACGCATCGTCTCCTAAGCCCCGATCGGTTAACGCGCCGTCTTCGAGCGCCGAGCGGTCCACGCGCCGTCGCCGATCTCCAATTGGTCCACGCGCAACCGCCTGAGCCCCGATCGGTCCACACGTCGTCTTCTAAGCCCAGATGCCTCCTTGCGCCGTCTCCCAACCACGATCGGTGCAGGCGCCGCTTCCTGAGCCCCGATCGGTCCACGCCTTTTCTCCTAAGCCCCGATCGGTCCACGCGTCGTCTCCTCAGCCCCGATCGGTCGACGCGTCGTCTCCTGAGCCCCGATCGATCCACGCGTCGTCTCCTCAGCCCCGACCGCTCCACGCGCCGTCTCCGAGCGCCGATCGGTGCACGCGCCGTCTCCTGAGCCCCGATCGTCCCACACGCCGCCTCCTAAGCCCCGATCGGTCGAGGCGTCGTCTCCTAAGCCCCGACCGGTCCAAGCGCCGCCTCCTGAGCCCCGATCGGTCCACGCGCCATCTCCTAAGCCCCGATTGATCCACGCGCCGTCTCCGAGCGCCGATCGCTTCACGCGCCGTCTCCGAGCCCCGATCGGTCCACGCGCCGTCTCATGAGCCCCGATCGGTCCACGCGTCGGCTCCTAAGCCTCGACCGGTCCACGCGCGGCCTCCTTAGCCCCGATCGGTCCACGCGCCGTCGCCGAGTCATGATCTGTCCACGCGCGGCCTCCTGAGACCCGATCGGTCCACGCGCCGTCTTCGAGCCCCGATCGGTCCACGCATGGTCTCCTAAGCCCCAATCGGTTAACGTGCCGTCTCCGAGCCCCGATCGGTCCACGCGCCGTCTCCTGAGCCCCGATACGTCCACGCCCAGTCGCCGAGCCCCGATCGGTCCACGCGTCATCTCCTAAGCCCCGATCGGTCCATGCGCCGTCTCCGAGCCCCGATCGGTCCACGCACTGTTTCCTGATCCCCTGGGTCCACGCGGCGCCTCCGGGGCCCCGATGGATCCACGCGAGGCTCCTAAGCCCCGATCGGTCCACGTGCCTTCTCCTGAGCCCCGATCGGTCCACGCGCCGTCTTCGAGCCCCGATCGGACCACGCATCGTCTCCTAAGCCCCAATCGGTTAACGCGCCGTCTCCGAGCCCCGATCGGTGCGCGCGCCGTCGCCGAACCCCAATTGGTCCACGCGCAACCGCCTGACCCCCAGTCGGTCCACGCGCTGTCTCCGAGCCCCGATCGGTCCACGCGTTGTCTCCGAGCCCCGATCGGTCCACGCGCCGTCGCCGAGCCACGATCGGTCCACGCGCGGCCTCCTGAGTCCCGATCGGTCCACGCGCCGTCGCCGAGCCGCGATCGGTCCACGCGCGGTCTCCTGAGCCCCGGTCGGTTCACGCGCCGTCTCCTGAGCCCCGATCGGTCGACGCGTCGTTCCCTAAGCCCCGATCGATCCACGCGCCGTCTCCAGAGCCGCGATCGGTCCACGCATCCCCTCCTGAGCCCCGGACGGTCCACGCGCCGTCACCGAACCCCGATCGGTCGGCGGAGCGCCGATCGGTTAACGCGCCGTCTCCGAGCCCCGATCGGTCCACGCGCTGTCTCCTGAGCCCGAATCGGTCTACGCGTCGTCTTCTAAGCTCCGATCGGTCCACGCATCGTCTCCTAAGCCCCAATCGGTTAACGCGCCGTCTCCGAGCCCCGATCGGTCCGCGCGCCGTCGCCGAACCCCAATTGGTCCACGCGCAACCGCCTGACCCCCAGTAGGTCCACGCGCTGTCTCCGAGCCCCGATCGGTCCACGCGTCGTCTCCGAGCCGCGATCGGTCCACGCGCCGTCTCCTGAGACCCGAACGGTCGACGCGTCATCTCCTGAGCCCCGATCGATCGACGCGTCGTCTCCTGAGCCCCGATCGCTCCACGAGCCGTTTTCTGATCACCGTTCGGTCCACGCGTCGTCTTCAAAGCCCCGATGCCTCCACGCGCCGTCTCCGAGCCACGATCGGTCCGTGCGCCGCTTCCAGAGCCCTATCAGTCCAGGCGACCTCTCCTGATCTCCGATCGGTCCACGCGCCGTCTCCTAAGCCCCCATCGGTGCACGCGCCGTCTCCGAGCGCCGATCAGTTCACGCGCCGTCTCCTGAGCCCCGATCAATCCACGCGATGTCTCCGAGCCCCGATACGTCCACGCCCAGTCGCCAAGCCCCGATCGGTCCACGCGTCATCTCCTAAGCCCCGATCGGTCCATGCGCCGTCTCCGAGCCCCGATCGGTCCACGCACTGTCTCCTGATCCCCATGGGTCCACGCGGCGCCTCCGGGGCCCCGATGGATCCACGCGAGGCTCCTAAGCCCCGATCGGTCCACGTGCCTTCTCCTGAGCCCCGATCGGTCCACGCGCCGTCTTCGAGCCCCGATCGGACCACGCATCGTCTCCTAAGCCCCAATCGGTTAACGCGCCGTCTCCGAGCCCCGATCGGTCCACGCGTCGTCTCCGAGCCCCGATCGGTCCGCGCGCCGTCGCCGAACCCCAATTGGTCCACGCGCAACCGCCTGACCCCCAGTCGGTCCACGCGCTGTCTCCGAGCCCCGATCGGTCCACGCGTCGTCTCCGAGCCCCGATCGGTCCGCGCGCCGTCGCCGAACCCCAATTGGTCCACGCGCAACCGCCTGACCCCCAGTCGGTCCACGCGTTGTCTCCGAGCCCCGGTCGGTCCACGCGCCGTCGCCGAGCCGCGATCGGTCCACGCGCGGTCTCCTGAGCCCCGGTCGGTTCACGCGCCGTCTCCTGAGCCCCGATCGGTCGACGCGTCGTTCCCTAAGCCCCGATCGATCCACGCGCAGTCTCCAGAGCCGCGATCGGTCCACGCATCTCCTCCTGAGCCCCGGACGGTCCACGCGTCGTCTCCGAGCCCCGATCGGTCCACGCGCTGTCTCCTGAGCCCGAATCGGTCTACGCGTCGTCTTCTAAACTCCGATCGGTCCACGCGCCGTCTCCGAGCCCCGATCGGTCCACACACCATCTTCTGCTCCCCAATCGGTCCACGCGCCGCCTCCGGAGTCCCAATTGGTCCACGCGCAACTGCCTGAGTGAGCCCCAGTCGGTCCACGCGCTGTCTCCGAGACCCGATCGGTCCACGCGCCGTCTCCTGAGCCCCGATACGTCCACGCGCAGTCGCCGAGCCCCGATCAGTCCACGCGCGGCCTCCTGAGCCCCGGTCGGTTCACGCGCCGTCTCCCCGCCCCAATCGGTCCACGCGCCGTCTCCTAAACCCCGCTCTGTTAACGCGTCGTCTCCTGAGCCCCGATCGCTCCACGCGCCGTCTCCTGAGCCCCGATCGGTCCACACGTCGTCTCCGAGCACCGTTCGGTCCACGCGCCGTCTCCTGAGCCCCGATCGGTCCACGCGTCGTCTCCTACGCCCCGATCGGTTAACGTGCCGTCTCCGAGCTCCGATCGGTCCACGCGCCGTCTCCTGAGCCCCGATCGGTCCACGCGTCGTCTCCTAAGCCCCGATCGATCCACGCGCCGTCTCCGAGCGCCGCTCGGTTCACGCGCCGTCTCCTGTGCTCCGATCGTTCCACGCGCCGTCTCCGAGCCCCGATCGGTTCACGCGCCGTCTCCTCAGCCCCGATCGGTCCACGCGTCGGCTCCCAAGCCTCGATCGGTCCACGCGCGGCCTGCTTAGCCCCGATCGGTCCACCCGCCGTCTCCGAGCCCCGATCGGTCCACGCATCGTCTCCTAAGCCCCGATCGGTCCACGCTCGTTCTCCTAAGCCCCGATCGATCCACGCGCCGTCTCCGAGCGCCGATCGGTTCACGCGCCGTCTCCTGTGCTCCGATCGTCTCACGCGCCGTCTCCCCGCCCCGATCGGTCCACGCGCCGTCTCCTGAGAGAGAGAGAGAGAGATGTTTATTCCGTACTCTGGATACAAGATCCCTAAGAGTACCGTGCAATACAAATCACATGACAATTATATAGAGAGGGTCTTCACTCCCATGCAACCTCATACTCATTCGCATGTTAATTAAAGTAGCAAAATAGAATAGAATTAAAGTAGCAAAATAGAAAATAGAATAGTAGCAGTAGTCTAGTACAATAGAATAGCATAGATTAGGTAAAGAATAAAGTGATGCAGGATAAAATTAATAGAGCAGATAGATGTCGTAATTCACGCCTGATCCATCTTCGCCAATAGCTGAGCATACAGCGCCGCCTTAAACGTTATCAGCGAGGCACACCGCCGAACGTCTTCTGGCAGTGCATTCCATGTCTTGCTGGCCACCACAACGAAGGAACGCATGAAATACTCCGTCCGTCCGGTGGGTACCACAAAGTCACCGACTCTATGTCGCTGCCGAAGGTGACGCCCTGCTCCTTCGTCGCGCTGTACTAACCGCTGTAGCAGGTATTGTGGCTGCCCATTCGCCTTCAGCGCATAAATGAAGGACGCCAGAAGATATACCCGCCGATCTGCAACTTTCAGCCATCCCATCTCCTGGTAATGCGGTGTAATGTGCTCGTATCTACGCGCGCCAGTGACGAAACGCACGCAATAGTTTAGCGCTATCTGGAGCACCTTGTCCAGCTCGGCCGTAAGCCCTGTTAGTAACAGGCAGCCGTAGTCTAGATGTGGCAACACCAAGGACGTGGCCAATGTTCGTCGGATCGCGACCGGCAAGCTGCCACGGCACGACCGTGGCTGGTAGACCACTTGGTTCATCCTCCCGGCAACCCTTGAGATCTGCTCGCGCCAAGAAAGGGTGTTGTCCATGAATATTCCCAGACACACAACCGACGAGGAGAATGGCACGGCTTCCGATTCGACTGAGATCGCAGGGAGCTGCATCGACGCCAATAAATTGACATAAAAGGCCGAGCCTAACACAATCGCTCTGGTCTTAGATGCATTAAGCCGTAAGCCACATGACGTCGACCACTCGCAGACCGCTCCAATATCCCGATTCACCCGCTCGATTCCATCTGCCATATCACCGGTTCTACAGTGTAGGTATATTTGTAGGTCGTCGGCACAAAAACTGTAGCGGCATTCCTTCAGTCTTTCACCTAGTCCCCGCACAAATATGGTGAACAAGAGGGGTCCTAGGACAGATCCTTGAGGCATCCCGGCCTGCACCATCCCCTACGACGATCTGCACCCCTGACTGCCGCAGACGGCTTGCTGACGGTTGCCCAAGTAGTCGGCAAACCAAGCGTTTACACTTGGTGAAAAGTTTAGCGACTGAGCCCCGATACGTCCACGCGCAGTCGCCGAGCCCCGATCAGTCCACGCGCGGCCTCCTGAGCCCCGGTCGGTTCACGCGCCGTCTCCCCGCCCCGATCGGTCCACGCGCCGTCTCCTAAGCCCCGCTCTGTTAACGCGTCGTCTCCTGAGCCCCGATCGCTCCACGCGCCGTCTCCTGAGCCCCGATCGGTCCACGCGTCGTCTCCGAGCACCGTTCGGTCCACGCGCCGTTTCCTGAGTCCCGATCGGTCTATGCGTCGTCTTTTAAGCCCCGATACCTCCACGCGCCGTCTCCGAGCCACGATCGGTCCAGGCGCCGCTTCCTGAGCCCCGATCGGTCCACGCGTCGTCTCCAAAGCCCCAATCGGTCCACGCGTCGTCTCCTAAGCCCCGATCGGTCCGTGCGCGGTCTCCGAGCCCCGATCGGTCCACGCACCATCTCATGCTCCCCAATCGGTCCATGCGCCGCCTCCGGAGCCCTGATCGATCCACGCGAATCTCCTGAGCTCCGGTCGGTCCTCGTACCGTCTCCGAGCCCCGATCGGTCCACGCGTCGTCTCCTAAGCCACGATCGGTTCACGCGCCGTATCCGAGCCTCAATCGGTCCACGCGCCGTCTCCTAAGCTCCAATCGGTCCACGCGCCGTCTCCTGAGCCCCGATACGTCGACGCGCAGTCGCCGAGCCCCGATCGGTCCACGCGTCGTCTCCTAAGCCCCGATCGGTCCACGCGGCGCCTCCGGAGGCCCGATCGATCCACGCGAGGATTCTGGGCCCGATCAATCCACGCATCGTCTCCTAAGCCCCAATCGGTTAACGCGCCGTCTCCGACCCCCAATCGGTCCACGCACCGTCCCCTGAACCCCGATCGTTCCACGCGCCTTCTCCTAAGCCACGATCGGTCAGCGCCGTCTCCGAGCACCGATCGGTGCACGCGCCGTCGCACGAGCCGCGATCGGTCCACGCGCGGCCTCCTGAGCCCCGGTTGCTTCACGCGCCGTATCCGAGCCCCAATCGGTCCACGCACCGTCTCCTGAGCCCCGATCGGTCCACGCGCCGTCTCCTGAGCCCCGATCGCTCCACGCGCCGTTTTCTGAGCACCGTTCGGTCCACGCGTCGTCTTGAAAGCCCCGATGCCTCCACGCGCCCTCTCCGAGCCACGATCGGTCCGTGCGCCGCTTCCAGAGGCCTATCGGTCCACGCGTCGTCTCCTGATCTCCGATCGGTCCACGCGCCATCGCCGAGCCGCGATCGGTCCACGCGCGGCCTCCTGAGCCCCGGTCGGTTCACGCGCCGTATCCGAGCCCCAATCGGTCCACGCGCCGTCTCCTGAGCCCCGATCGTTCCACGCGCCGTCTCCGAGCCCCGATCGTTCCACGCGGCGTCTCCTGAGCCCCAATCGGTCCACTCGCTGTGTCGTGAGCCCCGATAGGTACACGCGTCGTCTCCTACGCCCGATCGGTCCACGCGTCGTCTCCTGAGCCCCGATCGTTCCACGCGCCGTCTCCGAGCCGCGATCGGTCCACGCGCCGTCTCCTAAGCTCCAATCGGTCCACGCGCCGTTTCCTGAACCCCGCTCGGTCGATGCTCCGTCTTCTTAACCCCGATGCCTCCACGCGCCGTCTCCGAGCCACGATCGGTCCACGCGCCGTCTCCTGAGCCCCGATCATTCCACGCGCCTTCTCCTAAGCCACGATCGGTCCACGCGCCGTCTCCGAGCCCCAGTCGGTCCACGCGCTGTCTCCGAGCACCGATTGGTCTACGCGTCGTCTCCGAGCCCCGATCGGTCCACGCGCTGTCTCCGAGCACCGATTGGTCTACGCGTCGTCTCCGAGCCCCGATCGGTCCACGCGCTGTCTCCGAGCACCGATTGGTCTACGCGTCGTCTCCGAGCCCCGATCGGTCCACGCGCCGTCTCCTGAGCCCCTATCGCTCCACGCGTCGTCTCCGAGCCCCGATCGGTCCATGCGCCGTCGCCGAGCCATGATCGCTCCACGCGCGGCCTCCTGAGCCGCGGTCGCGTCACGCGCCGTATCCACGCCCCAATCGATCCACGCGCCGTCTCCTGAGTCCCGATCGGTCCACACGCCGTCTCCTGAACCCCGCTCGGTCGATGCGTCGTCTTCTTAACCCCGATGCCTCCCCGCGCCTTCTCCTAAGCCACGATCGGTCCACGCGCCGTCTCCGAGCCCCGGTCGGTCCACGCGCTGTCTCCGAGCACCGATCGGTCTACGCGTCGTCTGCGAGCCCAGATCGGTCCACGCGCCATCGCCGAGCCATGATCAGTCCACGCGCGGCCTCCTGAGCCCCGATCGGTCCACGCGCCGTCGCCGAGCCGCGATCGGTCCACGCGCCGTCTCCTGAACCCCGCTCGGTCGATGCGTCGTCTTCTTAACCCCGATGCCTCCCCGCGCCTTCTCCTAAGCCACGATCGGTCCACGCGCCGTCTCCGAGCCCCGATCGGTCCACGCAACGTCTACTAAGCCCCAATCAGTTAACGCGCCGTCTCCTGAGCCCCGATCGTTCTACGCGCCGTCTCCGAGCCCCGATCCGTCCACGCGCGGTCTCCTGAGCCCCAGTCGGTACACGCGCTGTCTCCGAGCCCCGATCGGTCCACGCATCGTCTCCTAAGCCCCGCTCGGTTAACGCGTCGTTTCGGAGCCCCGATCGGTCTACGCGTCGTCTCCTGAGCCCCGATCGGTCCACGCGTCGTCTCCTGAGCCCCGATCGTTCCACGTGCCGTCTCCGAGCGTCGATCGGTCCACGTGCCGTCTCCTGAGCCCCGATCGGTCCACGCGTCGTCTCCTAAGCCCCGATCGCTCCTCGCGCCGTCTCGTGAACCCCGCTCGGTCGATGCTCCGTCTTCTTAACCCCGATGCCTCCACGCGCCGTCTCCGAGCCACGATCGGTCCACGCGCCGTCTCCTGAGCCCCGATCATTCCACGCGCCTTCTCCTAAGCCACGATCGGTCCACGCGCCGTCGCCGAGCCATCATCGGTCCACGCGCGGCCTCCTGAGCCCCGATCGGTCCACGCGCCGTCGCCGAGCCGCGATCGGTCCACGCGCCGTCTCCTGAGCCCCGGTCGTCCAACGTGCCGTCTCCGAGCACCGATCGGTCCACGCGCCGTCTCCTGAGCCCCGGTCGGTCCGCCCGCCGTCTCCTGAGCCCCGATCGGCCCACGCGCCGTCTCCTGAGCCCCGATCCGTCCACGCGCCGTCTCCTGAGCCCCGATCGTCCAACGCGCCGTCTCCGAGCACCGATCGGTCCACACGCCGACTCCTAAGCTCCGATCTGTCCAGGCGTCGTCTCCTAAGCCCCGACCGGTCCACGCGCCGTCTCCTGAGCCCCGTTCGGCCCACGTGCCGTCTCCTAGCCCCGATCGGTTCACGCATCGTCTCCTAAGCCCCGATCGGTTAACGCGCGGCCTCCTGAGCCCCGATCGGTCCACGCGCCGTCACCGAGCCGCGATCGGTCCACGCGCGGCCTCCTGAGACCCGATCGGTCCACGCGCCGTCTCCTGAGCCCCGATCGCTGCACGCACCGTTTTCTGAGCACCGTTTGGTCCACGCGTCGTCTTCAAAGCCCCGATGCCTCCACGCGCCGTCTCCGAGCCACGATTCGTCCGTGAACGCTTCCAGAGCCCTCTCGGTCCACGCGTCGTCTCCTGATCTCCGATCGGTCCACACGCCATCTCCTAAGCCCCGATCATTCCACGTGCCATCTCCGAGCCCCGATCGGTCCACGCGCCGTCTCATAAGCCCCGATCGGACCACGCGCCTTCTCCTCAGCTCCGATCGGTCCACGCGACGTCTCCGAGCGCCGATTAGTTCACGCGCCGCCTCCTGAGCCCCGATCGCTCCATGCGCCGTCACCTGAGCCCCGATCGGTCCACGCGCCATCTCCTGAGCCCGGATCGGTCCACGCGCCGTCGCCGAACCCCAATTGGTCCACGCGCCACCGCCTGTGCCCCAGTCGGTCCACGCGCTGTCTCCGAGCCCAGATCGGCCCACGCGCCGTCTCCGAGCGCCGATCGGTTCACGCGCCGTCTCCTGAGCCCCGATCGTTCCACGCGCCGTCTCCGAGCTCCGATCGGTCCACGCGCCGTCTCCTAAGCCCCGATCGGTCCACGCGCCTTCTCCTCATCCCCGATCGGTCCACGCGCCGTCTCGGGGCGCCGATTGGTTCACGCGCCGTCTCCTGAGCCCCGATCGCTCCACGCGCCGTCTCCGAGCCCCGATCGGTCCACGCGCCGTCTCCTGAGCCTGGATCGGTCCACGCGCCGTCGCCGAACCCCAATTGGTCCACGCGCAACCGCCTGAGCCCCAGTCGGTCCACGCGCTGTCTCCGAGCCCCAATCGTTCCACACGCCGTCTCCGAGCGCCGATCGGTTCACGCGCCGTCTCCTGAGCCCCGAACGTTTCACGCGCCGTCTCCGAGCTCCGATCGGTCCACGCGCCGTCTCCTAAGCCCCGATCGGTCCAAGCGCCTTCTCCTAAGCCCCGATGGGTCCACGCGCCGTCTCGGAGCGCCGATCAGTTCACGCGCCGGCACCTGAGCCCCGATCGTTCGACGCGCCGTCTCCGACCCCCGATCGGTCCACGCGCCGTCTCCTGAGCCCGAATCGTTCCACGCGTCGTCCCCGAATCCCTGATCCGTACACGCGTCGTCTCCGAGCCTCGATCGGTCCACGCGCCGTCGCCGAGACTCGATCGGTCCACGCGCGGCCTCTTGAGCCCCGGTCGGTTCACGCGCCGTCTCCGAGCCCCGATCGATCCACGCGTCGTCTTCTAAGCCCAGATGCCTCCTCGCGCCGTCTCCGAGCCACGATCGGTCCAGGCGCCGCTTCGTGAGCCCGATCGGTCCACGCGCCGTCACCGGAGCCCCGATCGTTCCACGTGCCGTCTCCGAGCCCCGATTGGTGCACGCGCCGTCTCCTGAGCACCGATCGTTCCACACGCCGCCTCCTAAGCTCCGATCTGTCCAGGCGTCGTCTCCTAAGCCCCGACCGGTCCACGCGCCGTCTCCTGAGCCCCGTTCGGCCCACGCGCCGTCTCCTAGCCCCGATCGGTTCACGCATCGTCTCCTAAGCCCCGATCGGTTAACGCGCGGCCTCCTGAGCCCCGATCGATCCACGCGCCGTCACCGAGCCGCGATCAATCCACGCGCGGCCTCCTGAGCCCCGGTTGGTTTACGCACCGTCTCCTGATCCCCATCGGTCCACGCGGCGCCTCCGGAGCCCCGATCGATCCACACGAGTCTCCTGAGCCCCGGTCGGTCCGCGCGCCGTCACCTGAGCTCCGATCGGTCCACGCATCGTCTCCTGAGCCCCGATCCCTCCACACGCCGCTTCTAGAGCCGCGATCGGTGCACGCGTCGTCTCCTGATCTCCGATCGATCTACGCGCCGTCGCCGAACCCCAATTGTTCCACGCGCAACCGCCTGAGCCCCAATCGGTTCACGCGAGTCTCCTAAGCCCCGACCGGTCCACGCGCCGTCTCCTGAGCCCCGATCGGTCCACGCGTCGTCTCCTAAGCCCCGATCGCTCCTCGCGCCGTCTCCTGAACCCCGCTCGGTCGATGCTCCGTCTTCTTAACCCCGATGCCTCCACGCGCCGTCTCCGAGCCACGATCGGTCCACGCGCCGTCTCCTGAGCCCCGATCATTCCACGCGCCTTCTCCTAAGCCACGATCGGTCCACGCGCCGTCTCCGAGCCCCAGTCGGTCCACGCGCTGTCTCCGAGCACCGATTGGTCTACGCGTCGTCTCCGAGCCCCGATCGGTCCACGCGCCGTCTCCTGAGCCCCAATCGGTCCACGCGTCGGCTCCTAAGACCCGATCCATCGACTTGTCGTCTCCTGAGCCCCGATCGATCCACGCGCCGCCTCCTGAGCCCCGATCGCTCCACGCGCCGTTTCCTGATCCCCGATCGGTCCACACGCCGTCTCCGAGCCCCGATCGGGCCAGGCGTGGCCTCCTGAGCCGCGGTCGGTCCACGCGCAGTTTCCTGAGGCCCGATCGGTCCACGCGTCGTCTTCTAAGCCCAGATGCCTCCTTGCGCCGTCTCTCAACCACGATCGGTGCAGGCGCCGCTTCCTGAGCCCCGATCGGTCCACGCGTTTTCTCCTAAGCCCCAATCGGTCCACGCGAGTCTCCTAAGCCCCGACCGGTCCACGCGCCGTCTCCTGAGCCCCTATCACTCCACGCGTCGTCTCCGAGCCCCGATCGGTCCATGCGCCGTCGCCGAGCCATGATCGCTCCACGCGCGGCCTCCTGAGCCCCGGTCGCGTCACGCGCCGTATCCACGCCCCAATCGATCCACGCGCCGTCTCCTGAGTCCCGATCGGTCCACGCGCCGTCTCCTGAGCCCCGATCGGTCCACGCGTCGTCTCCTAAGCACCGATCGGTCCACGCGCCGTCTCCTGAGCCCCGATCATTCAACGCGCCTTCTCCTAAGCCACGATCGGTCCACGCGCCGTCTCCGAGCCCCAGTCGGTTCACGCGCTGTCTCCGAGCACCGATCGGTCTACGCGTCGTCTCCGAGCCCCGATCGATCCACGCGCCGTCGCCGAGCCATGATCGCTCCACGCGCCGTTTTCTGAGCACCGTTCGGTCCACGCGTCGTCTTCAAAGCCCCGATGCCTCCACGCGCCGTCTCCGAGCCACGATCGGTCCGTGCGCCGCTTCCAGAGCACTATCAGTCCACGCGCCGTCTCCTGAGCCCCGATCATTCAACGCGCCTTCTCCTAAGCCACGATCGGTCCACGCACTGTCTCCAAGCCCCAGTCGGTCCACGCGCTGTCTCCGAGCACCGATCGGTCTACACGTCGTCTCCGAGCCCCGATCGGTCCACGCGCCGTCGCCGAGCCATGATCAGTCCACGCGCGGCCTCCTGAGCCCCGATCGGTCCACGCGCCGTCGCCGAGCCGCGATCGGTCCACGCGCGGCCTACTGAGCCCCGATCGGTCCACGCGCCGTCTCCAAGCCCCGATCCGTCGCCGCGTCGTGTCCTGAGCCCCGATCAATTGACGCGTCTTCTCCTGAGCCCCGATCGCTCCTCGCGCCGTCTCCTGAACCCCGCTCGGTCGATGCGTCGTCTTCTTAACCCCGATGCCTCCACGCGCCGTCTCCGAGCCACGGTCGGTCCACGCGCCGTCTCCTGAGCCCCGATCATTCAACGCGCCTTCTCCTAAGCCACGATCGGTCCACGCGCCGTCTCCTGAGCCCCGATCGATCTACGCGTCGTCTCCTAAGCCCCGATTGGTGGACGAGCCGTCTCCCAGCCACGATCGGTCCACGCGCCGTCTCCTAAGCCCCCATCTGTCCACGACCCGTCTCCGGGCCCCGATCGATGCACGCGCCGTGTCCTAAGCCCCGCTCGGTTAACGCGTCGTTTCGGAGCCCCGATCGGTCTACGCTTCGTCTCCTGAGCCCCGATCGGTCCACGCGCCGTCTCCGAGCGCCGATCCGCCCACGCGCCGTCTTCTGAGCCCCGATCGGTCCACGCATCGTCTCCTAAGCCCCGGACGGTCCACCCGCCGTTTCCGAGCCCCGATCGCTCCACGAGCCGTCTCCTGAGCCCCGATCGGTCCACGCGTCGTCTCCTAAGCCCCGATCGGTCCACGCGCCGTCTCCTGAGCCCCGATCATTCAACGCGCCTTCTCCTAAGCCACGATCGGTCCACGCGCCGTCTCCGAGCCCCAGTCGGTTCACGCGCTGTCTCCGAGCACCGATCGGTCTACGCGTCGTCTCCGAGCCCCGATCGATCCACGCGCCGTCGCCGAGCCATGATCGCTCCACGCGCCGTTTTCTGAGCCCCGATCGGTCCACGCGCCGTCTCCGAGCGCCGATCCGTCCACGCGCCGTCTTCTGAGCCCCGATCGGTCCACGCATCGTCTCCTAAGCCCCGGACGGTCCACCCGCCGTTTCCGAGCCCCGATCGCTCCACGAGCCGTCTCCTGAGCCCCGATCGGTCCACGCATCGTCTCCTAAGCCCCGATCGGTCCACGCGCCGTCTCCGCGCCGCGATCGGTCCACGCGCCGTCGCCGAACCCCAATTGTTCCACGCGCAACCGCCTGAGCCCCAATCGGTTCACGCGAGTCTCCTAAGCCCCGACCGGTCCACGCGCCGTCTCCTGAGCCCCGATCGGTCCACGCGTCGTCTCCTAAGCCCCGATCGCTCCTCGCGCCGTCTCCTGAACCCCGCTCGGTCGATGCTCCGTCTTCTTAACCCCGATGCCTCCACGCGCCGTCTCCGAGCCACGATCGGTCCACGCGCCGTCTCCTGAGCCCCGATCATTCCACGCGCCTTCTCCTAAGCCACGATCGGTCCACGCGCCGTCTCCGAGCACCGATTGGTCTACGCGTCGTCTCCGAGCCCCGATCGGTCCACGCGCTGTCTCCGAGCACCGATTGGTCTACGCGTCGTCTCCGAGCCCCGATCGGTCCACGCGCTGTCTCCGAGCACCGATTGGTCTACGCGTCGTCTCCGAGCCCCGATCGGTCCACGCGCCGTCTCCTGAGCCCCTATCGCTCCACGCGTCGTCTCCGAGCCCCGATCGGTCCATGCGCCGTCGCCGAGCCATGATCGCTCCACGCGCGGCCTCCTGAGCCGCGGTCGCGTCACGCGCCGTATCCACGCCCCAATCGATCCACGCGCCGTCTCCTGAGTCCCGATCGGTCCACGCGCCGTCTCCTGAACCCCGCTCAGTCGATGCGTCGTCTTCTTAACCCCGATGCCTCCCCGCGCCTTCTCCTAAGCCACGATCGGTCCACGCGCCGTCTCCGAGCCCCGGTCGGTCGACGCGCTGTCTTCGAGCACCGATCGGTCTACGCGTCGTCTGCGAGCCCAAATCGGTCCACGCGCCGTCGCCGAGCCATGATCAGTCCACGCGCGGCCTCCTGAGCCCCGATCGGTCCACGCGCCGTCGCCGAGCCGCGATCGGTCCACGCGCGGCCTCCTGAGCCCCGGTCGGTTCACGCGCCGTATCCGAGCCCCAATCGGTCCACGCGCCGTCTTCGAGCCCCGATCGGTCCACGCAACGTCTACTAAGCCCCAATCGGTTAACGCGCCGTCTCCTGAGCCCCGATCGTTCTACGCGCCGTCTCCGAGCCCCGATCCGTCCACGCGCGGTCTCCTGAGCCCCAGTCGGTACACGCGCTGTCTCCGAGCCCCGATCGGTCCACGCATCGTCTCCTAAGCCCCGCTCGGTTAACGCGTCGTTTCGGAGCCCCGATCGGTCTACGCGTCGTCTCCTGAGCCCCGATCGGTCCACGCGTCGTCTCCTGAGCCCCGATCGTTCCACGTGCCGTCTCCGAGCGTCGATCGGTCCACGTGCCGTCTCCTGAGCCCCGATCGGTCCACGCGTCGTCTCCTAAGCCCCGATCGCTCCTCGCGCCGTCTCGTGAACCCCGCTCGGTCGATGCTCCGTCTTCTTAACCCCGATGCCTCCACGCGCCGTCTCCGAGCCACGATCGGTCCACGCGCCGTCTCCTGAGCCCCGATCATTCCACGCGCCTTCTCCTAAGCCACGATCGGTCCACGCGCCGTCGCCGAGCCATCATCGGTCCACGCGCGGCCTCCTGAGCCCCGATCGGTCCACGCGCCGTCGCCGAGCCGCGATCGGTCCACGCGCCGTCTCCTGAGCCCCGGTCGTCCAACGTGCCGTCTCCGAGCACCGATCGGTCCACGCGCCGTCTCCTGAGCCCCGGTCGGTCCGCCCGCCGTCTCCTGAGCCCCGATCGGCCCACGCGCCGTCTCCTGAGCCCCGATCCGTCCACGCGCCGTCTCCTGAGCCCCGATCGTCCAACGCGCCGTCTCCGAGCACCGATCGGTCCACACGCCGACTCCTAAGCTCCGATCTGTCCAGGCGTCGTCTCCTAAGCCCCGACCGGTCCACGCGCCGTCTCCTGAGCCCCGTTCGGCCCACGTGCCGTCTCCTAGCCCCGATCGGTTCACGCATCGTCTCCTAAGCCCCGATCGGTTAACGCGCGGCCTCCTGAGCCCCGATCGGTCCACGCGCCGTCACCGAGCCGCGATCGGTCCACGCGCGGCCTCCTGAGACCCGATCGGTCCACGCGCCGTCTCCTGAGCCCCGATCGCTGCACGCACCGTTTTCTGAGCACCGTTTGGTCCACGCGTCGTCTTCAAAGCCCCGATGCCTCCACGCGCCGTCTCCGAGCCACGATTCGTCCGTGAACGCTTCCAGAGCCCTCTCGGTCCACGCGTCGTCTCCTGATCTCCGATCGGTCCACACGCCATCTCCTAAGCCCCGATCATTCCACGTGCCATCTCCGAGCCCCGATCGGTCCACGCGCCGTCTCATAAGCCCCGATCGGACCACGCGCCTTCTCCTCAGCTCCGATCGGTCCACGCGACGTCTCCGAGCGCCGATTAGTTCACGCGCCGCCTCCTGAGCCCCGATCGCTCCATGCGCCGTCACCTGAGCCCCGATCGGTCCACGCGCCATCTCCTGAGCCCGGATCGGTCCACGCGCCGTCGCCGAACCCCAATTGGTCCACGCGCCACCGCCTGTGCCCCAGTCGGTCCACGCGCTGTCTCCGAGCCCAGATCGGCCCACGCGCCGTCTCCGAGCGCCGATCGGTTCACGCGCCGTCTCCTGAGCCCCGATCGTTCCACGCGCCGTCTCCGAGCTCCGATCGGTCCACGCGCCGTCTCCTAAGCCCCGATCGGTCCACGCGCCTTCTCCTCATCCCCGATCGGTCCACGCGCCGTCTCGGGGCGCCGATTGGTTCACGCGCCGTCTCCTGAGCCCCGATCGCTCCACGCGCCGTCTCCGAGCCCCGATCGGTCCACGCGCCGTCTCCTGAGCCTGGATCGGTCCACGCGCCGTCGCCGAACCCCAATTGGTCCACGCGCAACCGCCTGAGCCCCAGTCGGTCCACGCGCTGTCTCCGAGCCCCAATCGTTCCACACGCCGTCTCCGAGCGCCGATCGGTTCACGCGCCGTCTCCTGAGCCCCGAACGTTTCACGCGCCGTCTCCGAGCTCCGATCGGTCCACGCGCCGTCTCCTAAGCCCCGATCGGTCCAAGCGCCTTCTCCTAAGCCCCGATGGGTCCACGCGCCGTCTCGGAGCGCCGATCAGTTCACGCGCCGGCACCTGAGCCCCGATCGTTCGACGCGCCGTCTCCGACCCCCGATCGGTCCACGCGCCGTCTCCTGAGCCCGAATCGTTCCACGCGTCGTCCCCGAATCCCTGATCCGTACACGCGTCGTCTCCGAGCCTCGATCGGTCCACGCGCCGTCGCCGAGACTCGATCGGTCCACGCGCGGCCTCTTGAGCCCCGGTCGGTTCACGCGCCGTCTCCGAGCCCCGATCGATCCACGCGTCGTCTTCTAAGCCCAGATGCCTCCTCGCGCCGTCTCCGAGCCACGATCGGTCCAGGCGCCGCTTCGTGAGCCCGATCGGTCCACGCGCCGTCACCGGAGCCCCGATCGTTCCACGTGCCGTCTCCGAGCCCCGATTGGTGCACGCGCCGTCTCCTGAGCACCGATCGTTCCACACGCCGCCTCCTAAGCTCCGATCTGTCCAGGCGTCGTCTCCTAAGCCCCGACCGGTCCACGCGCCGTCTCCTGAGCCCCGTTCGGCCCACGCGCCGTCTCCTAGCCCCGATCGGTTCACGCATCGTCTCCTAAGCCCCGATCGGTTAACGCGCGGCCTCCTGAGCCCCGATCGATCCACGCGCCGTCACCGAGCCGCGATCAATCCACGCGCGGCCTCCTGAGCCCCGGTTGGTTTACGCACCGTCTCCTGATCCCCATCGGTCCACGCGGCGCCTCCGGAGCCCCGATCGATCCACACGAGTCTCCTGAGCCCCGGTCGGTCCGCGCGCCGTCACCTGAGCTCCGATCGGTCCACGCATCGTCTCCTGAGCCCCGATCCCTCCACACGCCGCTTCTAGAGCCGCGATCGGTGCACGCGTCGTCTCCTGATCTCCGATCGATCTACGCGCCGTCGCCGAACCCCAATTGTTCCACGCGCAACCGCCTGAGCCCCAATCGGTTCACGCGAGTCTCCTAAGCCCCGACCGGTCCACGCGCCGTCTCCTGAGCCCCGATCGGTCCACGCGTCGTCTCCTAAGCCCCGATCGCTCCTCGCGCCGTCTCCTGAACCCCGCTCGGTCGATGCTCCGTCTTCTTAACCCCGATGCCTCCACGCGCCGTCTCCGAGCCACGATCGGTCCACGCGCCGTCTCCTGAGCCCCGATCATTCCACGCGCCTTCTCCTAAGCCACGATCGGTCCACGCGCCGTCTCCGAGCCCCAGTCGGTCCACGCGCTGTCTCCGAGCACCGATTGGTCTACGCGTCGTCTCCGAGCCCCGATCGGTCCACGCGCCGTCTCCTGAGCCCCAATCGGTCCACGCGTCGGCTCCTAAGACCCGATCCATCGACTTGTCGTCTCCTGAGCCCCGATCGATCCACGCGCCGCCTCCTGAGCCCCGATCGCTCCACGCGCCGTTTCCTGATCCCCGATCGGTCCACACGCCGTCTCCGAGCCCCGATCGGGCCAGGCGTGGCCTCCTGAGCCGCGGTCGGTCCACGCGCAGTTTCCTGAGGCCCGATCGGTCCACGCGTCGTCTTCTAAGCCCAGATGCCTCCTTGCGCCGTCTCTCAACCACGATCGGTGCAGGCGCCGCTTCCTGAGCCCCGATCGGTCCACGCGTTTTCTCCTAAGCCCCAATCGGTCCACGCGAGTCTCCTAAGCCCCGACCGGTCCACGCGCCGTCTCCTGAGCCCCTATCACTCCACGCGTCGTCTCCGAGCCCCGATCGGTCCATGCGCCGTCGCCGAGCCATGATCGCTCCACGCGCGGCCTCCTGAGCCCCGGTCGCGTCACGCGCCGTATCCACGCCCCAATCGATCCACGCGCCGTCTCCTGAGTCCCGATCGGTCCACGCGCCGTCTCCTGAGCCCCGATCGGTCCACGCGTCGTCTCCTAAGCACCGATCGGTCCACGCGCCGTCTCCTGAGCCCCGATCATTCAACGCGCCTTCTCCTAAGCCACGATCGGTCCACGCGCCGTCTCCGAGCCCCAGTCGGTTCACGCGCTGTCTCCGAGCACCGATCGGTCTACGCGTCGTCTCCGAGCCCCGATCGATCCACGCGCCGTCGCCGAGCCATGATCGCTCCACGCGCCGTTTTCTGAGCACCGTTCGGTCCACGCGTCGTCTTCAAAGCCCCGATGCCTCCACGCGCCGTCTCCGAGCCACGATCGGTCCGTGCGCCGCTTCCAGAGCACTATCAGTCCACGCGCCGTCTCCTGAGCCCCGATCATTCAACGCGCCTTCTCCTAAGCCACGATCGGTCCACGCACTGTCTCCAAGCCCCAGTCGGTCCACGCGCTGTCTCCGAGCACCGATCGGTCTACACGTCGTCTCCGAGCCCCGATCGGTCCACGCGCCGTCGCCGAGCCATGATCAGTCCACGCGCGGCCTCCTGAGCCCCGATCGGTCCACGCGCCGTCGCCGAGCCGCGATCGGTCCACGCGCGGCCTACTGAGCCCCGATCGGTCCACGCGCCGTCTCCAAGCCCCGATCCGTCGCCGCGTCGTGTCCTGAGCCCCGATCAATTGACGCGTCTTCTCCTGAGCCCCGATCGCTCCTCGCGCCGTCTCCTGAACCCCGCTCGGTCGATGCGTCGTCTTCTTAACCCCGATGCCTCCACGCGCCGTCTCCGAGCCACGGTCGGTCCACGCGCCGTCTCCTGAGCCCCGATCATTCAACGCGCCTTCTCCTAAGCCACGATCGGTCCACGCGCCGTCTCCTGAGCCCCGATCGATCTACGCGTCGTCTCCTAAGCCCCGATTGGTGGACGAGCCGTCTCCCAGCCACGATCGGTCCACGCGCCGTCTCCTAAGCCCCCATCTGTCCACGACCCGTCTCCGGGCCCCGATCGATGCACGCGCCGTGTCCTAAGCCCCGCTCGGTTAACGCGTCGTTTCGGAGCCCCGATCGGTCTACGCTTCGTCTCCTGAGCCCCGATCGGTCCACGCGCCGTCTCCGAGCGCCGATCCGCCCACGCGCCGTCTTCTGAGCCCCGATCGGTCCACGCATCGTCTCCTAAGCCCCGGACGGTCCACCCGCCGTTTCCGAGCCCCGATCGCTCCACGAGCCGTCTCCTGAGCCCCGATCGGTCCACGCGTCGTCTCCTAAGCCCCGATCGGTCCACGCGCCGTCTCCTGAGCCCCGATCATTCAACGCGCCTTCTCCTAAGCCACGATCGGTCCACGCGCCGTCTCCGAGCCCCAGTCGGTTCACGCGCTGTCTCCGAGCACCGATCGGTCTACGCGTCGTCTCCGAGCCCCGATCGATCCACGCGCCGTCGCCGAGCCATGATCGCTCCACGCGCCGTTTTCTGAGCCCCGATCGGTCCACGCGCCGTCTCCGAGCGCCGATCCGTCCACGCGCCGTCTTCTGAGCCCCGATCGGTCCACGCATCGTCTCCTAAGCCCCGGACGGTCCACCCGCCGTTTCCGAGCCCCGATCGCTCCACGAGCCGTCTCCTGAGCCCCGATCGGTCCACGCATCGTCTCCTAAGCCCCGATCGGTCCACGCGCCGTCTCCGCGCCGCGATCGGTCCACGCGCCGTCGCCGAACCCCAATTGTTCCACGCGCAACCGCCTGAGCCCCAATCGGTTCACGCGAGTCTCCTAAGCCCCGACCGGTCCACGCGCCGTCTCCTGAGCCCCGATCGGTCCACGCGTCGTCTCCTAAGCCCCGATCGCTCCTCGCGCCGTCTCCTGAACCCCGCTCGGTCGATGCTCCGTCTTCTTAACCCCGATGCCTCCACGCGCCGTCTCCGAGCCACGATCGGTCCACGCGCCGTCTCCTGAGCCCCGATCATTCCACGCGCCTTCTCCTAAGCCACGATCGGTCCACGCGCCGTCTCCGAGCACCGATTGGTCTACGCGTCGTCTCCGAGCCCCGATCGGTCCACGCGCTGTCTCCGAGCACCGATTGGTCTACGCGTCGTCTCCGAGCCCCGATCGGTCCACGCGCTGTCTCCGAGCACCGATTGGTCTACGCGTCGTCTCCGAGCCCCGATCGGTCCACGCGCCGTCTCCTGAGCCCCTATCGCTCCACGCGTCGTCTCCGAGCCCCGATCGGTCCATGCGCCGTCGCCGAGCCATGATCGCTCCACGCGCGGCCTCCTGAGCCGCGGTCGCGTCACGCGCCGTATCCACGCCCCAATCGATCCACGCGCCGTCTCCTGAGTCCCGATCGGTCCACGCGCCGTCTCCTGAACCCCGCTCAGTCGATGCGTCGTCTTCTTAACCCCGATGCCTCCCCGCGCCTTCTCCTAAGCCACGATCGGTCCACGCGCCGTCTCCGAGCCCCGGTCGGTCGACGCGCTGTCTTCGAGCACCGATCGGTCTACGCGTCGTCTGCGAGCCCAAATCGGTCCACGCGCCGTCGCCGAGCCATGATCAGTCCACGCGCGGCCTCCTGAGCCCCGATCGGTCCACGCGCCGTCGCCGAGCCGCGATCGGTCCACGCGCGGCCTCCTGAGCCCCGGTCGGTTCACGCGCCGTATCCGAGCCCCAATCGGTCCACGCGCCGTCTTCGAGCCCCGATCGGTCCACGCAACGTCTACTAAGCCCCAATCGGTTAACGCGCCGTCTCCTGAGCCCCGATCGTTCTACGCGCCGTCTCCGAGCCCCGATCCGTCCACGCGCGGTCTCCTGAGCCCCAGTCGGTACACGCGCTGTCTCCGAGCCCCGATCGGTCCACGCATCGTCTCCTAAGCCCCGCTCGGTTAACGCGTCGTTTCGGAGCCCCGATCGGTCTACGCGTCGTCTCCTGAGCCCCGATCGGTCCACGCGTCGTCTCCTGAGCCCCGATCGTTCCACGTGCCGTCTCCGAGCGTCGATCGGTCCACGTGCCGTCTCCTGAGCCCCGATCGGTCCACGCGTCGTCTCCTAAGCCCCGATCGCTCCTCGCGCCGTCTCGTGAACCCCGCTCGGTCGATGCTCCGTCTTCTTAACCCCGATGCCTCCACGCGCCGTCTCCGAGCCACGATCGGTCCACGCGCCGTCTCCTGAGCCCCGATCATTCCACGCGCCTTCTCCTAAGCCACGATCGGTCCACGCGCCGTCGCCGAGCCATCATCGGTCCACGCGCGGCCTCCTGAGCCCCGATCGGTCCACGCGCCGTCGCCGAGCCGCGATCGGTCCACGCGCCGTCTCCTGAGCCCCGGTCGTCCAACGTGCCGTCTCCGAGCACCGATCGGTCCACGCGCCGTCTCCTGAGCCCCGGTCGGTCCGCCCGCCGTCTCCTGAGCCCCGATCGGCCCACGCGCCGTCTCCTGAGCCCCGATCGTCCAACGCGCCGTCTCCGAGCACCGATCGGTCCACACGCCGACTCCTAAGCTCCTATCTGTCCAGGCGTCGTCTCCTAAGCCCCGACCGGTCCACGCGCCGTCTCCTGAGCCCCGTTCGGCCCACGCGCCGTCTCCTAGCCCCGATCGGTTCACGCATCGTCTCCTAAGCCCCGATCGGTTAACGCGCGGCCTCCTGAGCCCCGATCGGTCCACGCGCCGTCACCGAGCCGCGATCGGTCCACGCGCGGCCTCCTGAGACCCGATCGGTCCACGCGCCGTCTCCTGAGCCCCGATCGCTGCACGCACCGTTTTCTGAGCACCGTTTGGTCCACGCGTCGTCTTCAAAGCCCCGATGCCTCCACGCGCCGTCTCCGAGCCACGATTCGTCCGTGAACGCTTCCAGAGCCCTCTCGGTCCACGCGTCGTCTCCTGATCTCCGATCGGTCCACACGCCATCTCCTAAGCCCCGATCATTCCACGTGCCATCTCCGAGCCCCGATCGGTCCACGCGCCGTCTCATAAGCCCCGATCGGACCACGCGCCTTCTCCTCAGCTCCGATCGGTCCACGCGCCGTCTCCGAGCGCCGATTAGTTCACGCGCCGCCTCCTGAGCCCCGATCGCTCCATGCGCCGTCACCTGAGCCCCGATCGGTCCACGCGCCATCTCCTGAGCCCGGATCGGTCCACGCGCCGTCGCCGAACCCCAATTGGTCCACGCGCCACCGCCTGTGCCCCAGTCGGTCCACGCGCTGTCTCCGAGCCCAGATCGGCCCACGCGCCGTCTCCGAGCCCCGATCGGTCCACGCATCGTCTCCTAAGCCCCGCTCGGTTAACGCGTCGTTTCGGAGCCCCGATCGGTCTACGCGTCGTCTCCTGAGCCCCGATCGGTCCACGCGTCGTCTCCTGAGCCCCGATCGTTCCACGTGCCGTCTCCGAGCGTCGATCGGTCCACGTGCCGTCTCCTGAGCCCCGATCGGTCCACGCGTCGTCTCCTAAGCCCCGATCGCTCCTCGCGCCGTCTCGTGAACCCCGCTCGGTCGATGCTCCGTCTTCTTAACCCCGATGCCTCCACGCGCCGTCTCCGAGCCACGATCGGTCCACGCGCCGTCTCCTGAGCCCCGATCATTCCACGCGCCTTCTCCTAAGCCACGATCGGTCCACGCGCCGTCGCCGAGCCATCATCGGTCCAGGCGTCGTCTTCTAAGCCCAGATGCCTCCTCGCGCCGTCTCCGAGCCACGATCGGTCCAGGCGCCGCTTCGTGAGCCCGATCGGTCCACGCGCCGTCACCGGAGCCCCGATCGTTCCACGTGCCGTCTCCGAGCCCCGATTGGTGCACGCGCCGTCTCCTGAGCACCGATCGTTCCACACGCCGCCTCCTAAGCTCCGATCTGTCCAGGCGTCGTCTCCTAAGCCCCGACCGGTCCACGCGCCGTCTCCTGAGCCCCGTTCGGCCCACGCGCCGTCTCCTAGCCCCGATCGGTTCACGCATCGTCTCCTAAGCCCCGATCGGTTAACGCGCGGCCTCCTGAGCCCCGATCGATCCACGCGCCGTCACCGAGCCGCGATCAATCCACGCGCGGCCTCCTGAGCCCCGGTTGGTTTACGCACCGTCTCCTGATCCCCATCGGTCCACGCGGCGCCTCCGGAGCCCCGATCGATCCACACGAGTCTCCTGAGCCCCGGTCGGTCCGCGCGCCGTCACCTGAGCTCCGATCGGTCCACGCATCGTCTCCTGAGCCCCGATCCCTCCACACGCCGCTTCTAGAGCCGCGATCGGTGCACGCGTCGTCTCCTGATCTCCGATCGATCTACGCGCCGTCGCCGAACCCCAATTGTTCCACGCGCAACCGCCTGAGCCCCAATCGGTTCACGCGAGTCTCCTAAGCCCCGACCGGTCCACGCGCCGTCTCCTGAGCCCCGATCGGTCCACGCGTCGTCTCCTAAGCCCCGATCGCTCCTCGCGCCGTCTCCTGAACCCCGCTCGGTCGATGCTCCGTCTTCTTAACCCCGATGCCTCCACGCGCCGTCTCCGAGCCACGATCGGTCCACGCGCCGTCTCCTGAGCCCCGATCATTCCACGCGCCTTCTGCTAAGCCACGATCGGTCCACGCGCCGTCTCCGAGCCCCAGTCGGTCCACGCGCTGTCTCCGAGCACCGATTGGTCTACGCGTCGTCTCCGAGCCCCGATCGGTCCACGCGCCGTCTCCTGAGCCCCAATCGGTCCACGCGTCGGCTCCTAAGACCCGATCCATCGACTTGTCGTCTCCTGAGCCCCGATCGATCCACGCGCCGCCTCCTGAGCCCCGATCGCTCCACGCGCCGTTTCCTGATCCCCGATCGGTCCACACGCCGTCTCCGAGCCCCGATCGGGCCAGGCGTGGCCTCCTGAGCCGCGGTCGGTCCACGCGCAGTTTCCTGAGGCCCGATCGGTCCACGCGTCGTCTTCTAAGCCCAGATGCCTCCTTGCGCCGTCTCTCAACCACGATCGGTGCAGGCGCCGCTTCCTGAGCCCCGATCGGTCCACGCGTTTTCTCCTAAGCCCCAATCGGTCCACGCGAGTCTCCTAAGCCCCGACCGGTCCACGCGCCGTCTCCTGAGCCCCTATCACTCCACGCGTCGTCTCCGAGCCCCGATCGGTCCATGCGCCGTCGCCGAGCCATGATCGCTCCACGCGCGGCCTCCTGAGCCCCGGTCGCGTCACGCGCCGTATCCACGCCCCAATCGATCCACGCGCCGTCTCCTGAGTCCCGATCGGTCCACGCGCCGTCTCCTGAGCCCCGATCGGTCCACGCGTCGTCTCCTAAGCACCGATCGGTCCACGCGCCGTCTCCTGAGCCCCGATCATTCAACGCGCCTTCTCCTAAGCCACGATCGGTCCACGCGCCGTCTCCGAGCCCCAGTCGGTTCACGCGCTGTCTCCGAGCACCGATCGGTCTACGCGTCGTCTCCGAGCCCCGATCGATCCACGCGCCGTCGCCGAGCCATGATCGCTCCACGCGCCGTTTTCTGAGCACCGTTCGGTCCACGCGTCGTCTTCAAAGCCCCGATGCCTCCACGCGCCGTCTCCGAGCCACGATCGGTCCGTGCGCCGCTTCCAGAGCACTATCAGTCCACGCGCCGTCTCCTGAGCCCCGATCATTCAACGCGCCTTCTCCTAAGCCACGATCGGTCCACGCACTGTCTCCAAGCCCCAGTCGGTCCACGCGCTGTCTCCGAGCACCGATCGGTCTACACGTCGTCTCCGAGCCCCGATCGGTCCACGCGCCGTCGCCGAGCCATGATCAGTCCACGCGCGGCCTCCTGAGCCCCGATCGGTCCACGCGCCGTCGCCGAGCCGCGATCGGTCCACGCGCGGCCTACTGAGCCCCGATCGGTCCACGCGCCGTCTCCAAGCCCCGATCCGTCGCCGCGTCGTGTCCTGAGCCCCGATCAATTGACGCGTCTTCTCCTGAGCCCCGATCGCTCCTCGCGCCGTCTCCTGAACCCCGCTCGGTCGATGCGTCGTCTTCTTAACCCCGATGCCTCCACGCGCCGTCTCCGAGCCACGGTCGGTCCACGCGCCGTCTCCTGAGCCCCGATCATTCAACGCGCCTTCTCCTAAGCCACGATCGGTCCACGCGCCGTCTCCTGAGCCCCGATCGATCTACGCGTCGTCTCCTAAGCCCCGATTGGTGGACGAGCCATCTCCCAGCCACGATCGGTCCACGCGCCGTCTCCTAAGCCCCCATCTGTCCACGACCCGTCTCCGGGCCCCGATCGATGCACGCGCCGTGTCCTAAGCCCCGCTCGGTTAACGCGTCGTTTCGGAGCCCCGATCGGTCTACGCTTCGTCTCCTGAGCCCCGATCGGTCCACGCGCCGTCTCCGAGCGCCGATCCGCCCACGCGCCGTCTTCTGAGCCCCGATCGGTCCACGCATCGTCTCCTAAGCCCCGGACGGTCCACCCGCCGTTTCCGAGCCCCGATCGCTCCACGAGCCGTCTCCTGAGCCCCGATCGGTCCACGCGTCGTCTCCTAAGCCCCGATCGGTCCACGCGCCGTCTCCTGAGCCCCGATCATTCAACGCGCCTTCTCCTAAGCCACGATCGGTCCACGCGCCGTCTCCGAGCCCCAGTCGGTTCACGCGCTGTCTCCGAGCACCGATCGGTCTACGCGTCGTCTCCGAGCCCCGATCGATCCACGCGCCGTCGCCGAGCCATGATCGCTCCACGCGCCGTTTTCTGAGCCCCGATCGGTCCACGCGCCGTCTCCGAGCGCCGATCCGTCCACGCGCCGTCTTCTGAGCCCCGATCGGTCCACGCATCGTCTCCTAAGCCCCGGACGGTCCACCCGCCGTTTCCGAGCCCCGATCGCTCCACGAGCCGTCTCCTGAGCCCCGATCGGTCCACGCATCGTCTCCTAAGCCCCGATCGGTCCACGCGCCGTCTCCGCGCCGCGATCGGTCCACGCGCCGTCGCCGAACCCCAATTGTTCCACGCGCAACCGCCTGAGCCCCAATCGGTTCACGCGAGTCTCCTAAGCCCCGACCGGTCCACGCGCCGTCTCCTGAGCCCCGATCGGTCCACGCGTCGTCTCCTAAGCCCCGATCGCTCCTCGCGCCTTCTCCTGAACCCCGCTCGGTCGATGCTCCGTCTTCTTAACCCCGATGCCTCCACGCGCCGTCTCCGAGCCACGATCGGTCCACGCGCCGTCTCCTGAGCCCCGATCATTCCACGCGCCTTCTCCTAAGCCACGATCGGTCCACGCGCCGTCTCCGAGCACCGATTGGTCTACGCGTCGTCTCCGAGCCCCGATCGGTCCACGCGCTGTCTCCGAGCACCGATTGGTCTACGCGTCGTCTCCGAGCCCCGATCGGTCCACGCGCTGTCTCCGAGCACCGATTGGTCTACGCGTCGTCTCCGAGCCCCGATCGGTCCACGCGCCGTCTCCTGAGCCCCTATCGCTCCACGCGTCGTCTCCGAGCCCCGATCGGTCCATGCGCCGTCGCCGAGCCATGATCGCTCCACGCGCGGCCTCCTGAGCCGCGGTCGCGTCACGCGCCGTATCCACGCCCCAATCGATCCACGCGCCGTCTCCTGAGTCCCGATCGGTCCACGCGCCGTCTCCTGAACCCCGCTCAGTCGATGCGTCGTCTTCTTAACCCCGATGCCTCCCCGCGCCTTCTCCTAAGCCACGATCGGTCCACGCGCCGTCTCCGAGCCCCGGTCGGTCGACGCGCTGTCTTCGAGCACCGATCGGTCTACGCGTCGTCTGCGAGCCCAAATCGGTCCACGCGCCGTCGCCGAGCCATGATCAGTCCACGCGCGGCCTCCTGAGCCCCGATCGGTCCACGCGCCGTCGCCGAGCCGCGATCGGTCCACGCGCGGCCTCCTGAGCCCCGGTCGGTTCACGCGCCGTATCCGAGCCCCAATCGGTCCACGCGCCGTCTTCGAGCCCCGATCGGTCCACGCAACGTCTACTAAGCCCCAATCGGTTAACGCGCCGTCTCCTGAGCCCCGATCGTTCTACGCGCCGTCTCCGAGCCCCGATCCGTCCACGCGCGGTCTCCTGAGCCCCAGTCGGTACACGCGCTGTCTCCGAGCCCCGATCGGTCCACGCATCATCTCCTAAGCCCCGCTCGGTTAACGCGTCGTTTCGGAGCCCCGATCGGTCTACGCGTCGTCTCCTGAGCCCCGATCGGTCCACGCGTCGTCTCCTGAGCCCCGATCGTTCCACGTGCCGTCTCCGAGCGTCGATCGGTCCACGTGCCGTCTCCTGAGCCCCGATCGGTCCACGCGTCGTCTCCTAAGCCCCGATCGCTCCTCGCGCCGTCTCGTGAACCCCGCTCGGTCGATGCTCCGTCTTCTTAACCCCGATGCCTCCACGCGCCGTCTCCGAGCCACGATCGGTCCACGCGCCGTCTCCTGAGCCCCGATCATTCCACGCGCCTTCTCCTAAGCCACGATCGGTCCACGCGCCGTCGCCGAGCCATCATCGGTCCACGCGCGGCCTCCTGAGCCCCGATCGGTCCACGCGCCGTCGCCGAGCCGCGATCGGTCCACGCGCCGTCTCCTGAGCCCCGGTCGTCCAACGTGCCGTCTCCGAGCACCGATCGGTCCACGCGCCGTCTCCTGAGCCCCGGTCGGTCCGCCCGCCGTCTCCTGAGCCCCGATCGGCCCACGCGCCGTCTCCTGAGCCCCGATCGTCCAACGCGCCGTCTCCGAGCACCGATCGGTCCACACGCCGACTCCTAAGCTCCTATCTGTCCAGGCGTCGTCTCCTAAGCCCCGACCGGTCCACGCGCCGTCTCCTGAGCCCCGTTCGGCCCACGCGCCGTCTCCTAGCCCCGATCGGTTCACGCATCGTCTCCTAAGCCCCGATCGGTTAACGCGCGGCCTCCTGAGCCCCGATCGGTCCACGCGCCGTCACCGAGCCGCGATCGGTCCACGCGCGGCCTCCTGAGACCCGATCGGTCCACGCGCCGTCTCCTGAGCCCCGATCGCTGCACGCACCGTTTTCTGAGCACCGTTTGGTCCACGCGTCGTCTTCAAAGCCCCGATGCCTCCACGCGCCGTCTCCGAGCCACGATTCGTCCGTGAACGCTTCCAGAGCCCTCTCGGTCCACGCGTCGTCTCCTGATCTCCGATCGGTCCACACGCCATCTCCTAAGCCCCGATCATTCCACGTGCCATCTCCGAGCCCCGATCGGTCCACGCGCCGTCTCATAAGCCCCGATCGGACCACGCGCCTTCTCCTCAGCTCCGATCGGTCCACGCGCCGTCTCCGAGCGCCGATTAGTTCACGCGCCGCCTCCTGAGCCCCGATCGCTCCATGCGCCGTCACCTGAGCCCCGATCGGTCCACGCGCCATCTCCTGAGCCCGGATCGGTCCACGCGCCGTCGCCGAACCCCAATTGGTCCACGCGCCACCGCCTGTGCCCCAGTCGGTCCACGCGCTGTCTCCGAGCCCAGATCGGCCCACGCGCCGTCTCCGAGCCCCGATCGGTCCACGCATCGTCTCCTAAGCCCCGCTCGGTTAACGCGTCGTTTCGGAGCCCCGATCGGTCTACGCGTCGTCTCCTGAGCCCCGATCGGTCCACGCGTCGTCTCCTGAGCCCCGATCGTTCCACGTGCCGTCTCCGAGCGTCGATCGGTCCACGTGCCGTCTCCTGAGCCCCGATCGGTCCACGCGTCGTCTCCTAAGCCCCGATCGCTCCTCGCGCCGTCTCGTGAACCCCGCTCGGTCGATGCTCCGTCTTCTTAACCCCGATGCCTCCACGCGCCGTCTCCGAGCCACGATCGGTCCACGCGCCGTCTCCTGAGCCCCGATCATTCCACGCGCCTTCTCCTAAGCCACGATCGGTCCACGCGCCGTCGCCGAGCCATCATCGGTCCACGCGCGGCCTCCTGAGCCCCGATCGGTCCACGCGCCGTCGCCGAGCCGCGATCGGTCCACGCGCCGTCTCCTGAGCCCCGGTCGGTCCGCCCGCCGTCTCCTGAGCCCCGATCGGCCCACGCGCCGTCTCCTGAGCCCCGATCCGTCCACGCGCCGTCTCCTGAGCCCCGATCGTCCAACGCGCCGTCTCCGAGCACCGATCGGTCCACGCGCCGTCTCCTGAGCCCCGATCGGTCCACGCGTCGTCTCCAAAGCCCTGATCGGTCCATGTGCCGTCTCCGAGCCCCGATCGTTCCACGCGCCGTCTCCTGAACCCCGATACGTCCACACGCAGTCGCCGAGCCCCGATCGGTCCACGCACCGTCGCCGAGGCTCGATCGGTCCACGCGCGGCCTCCTGAGCCCCGGTCGGTTCACGCGCCGTCTCCGAGCCCCGATCGATCCACGCGTCGTCTTCTAAGCCCAGATGCCTCCTCGCGCCGTCTCCGAGCCACGATCGGTCCAGGCGCCGCTTCGTGAGCCCGATCGGTCCACGCGCCGTCACCGGAGCCCCGATCGTTCCACGTGCCGTCTCCGAGCCCCGATTGGTGCACGCGCCGTCTCCTGAGCACCGATCGTTCCACACGCCGCCTCCTAAGCTCCGATCTGTCCAGGCGTCGTCTCCTAAGCCCCGACCGGTCCACGCGCCGTCTCCTGAGCCCCGTTCGGCCCACGCGCCGTCTCCTAGCCCCGATCGGTTCACGCATCGTCTCCTAAGCCCCGATCGGTTAACGCGCGGCCTCCTGAGCCCCGATCGGTCCACGCGCCGTCACCGAGCCGCGATCGGTCCACGCGCGGCCTCCTGAGACCCGATCGGTCCACGCGCCGTCTCCTGAGCCCCGATCGCTGCACGCACCGTTTTCTGAGCACCGTTTGGTCCACGCGTCGTCTTCAAAGCCCCGATGCCTCCACGCGCCGTCTCCGAGCCACGATTCGTCCGTGAACGCTTCCAGAGCCCTCTCGGTCCACGCGTCGTCTCCTGATCTCCGATCGGTCCACACGCCATCTCCTAAGCCCCGATCATTCCACGTGCCATCTCCGAGCCCCGATCGGTCCACGCGCCGTCTCATAAGCCCCGATCGGACCACGCGCCTTCTCCTCAGCTCCGATCGGTCCACGCGCCGTCTCCGAGCGCCGATTAGTTCACGCGCCGCCTCCTGAGCCCCGATCGCTCCATGCGCCGTCACCTGAGCCCCGATCGGTCCACGCGCCATCTCCTGAGCCCGGATCGGTCCACGCGCCGTCGCCGAACCCCAATTGGTCCACGCCCCACCGCCTGTGCCCCAGTCGGTCCACGCGCTGTCTCCGAGCCCAGATCGGCCCACGCGCCGTCTCCTGAGCCCCGATCGTTCCACGCGCCGTCTCCGAGCTCCGATCGGTCCACGCGCCGTCTCCTAAGCCCCGATCGGTCCACGCGCCTTCTCCTCATCCCCGATCGGTCCACGCGCCGTCTCGGGGCGCCGATTGGTTCACGCGCCGTCTCCTGAGCCCCGATCGCTCCACGCGCCGTCTCCGAGCCCCGATCGGTCCACGCGCCGTCTCCTGAGCCTGGATCGGTCCACGCGCCGTCGCCGAACCCCAATTGGTCCACGCGCAACCGCCTGAGCCCCAGTCGGTCCACGCGCTGTCTCCGAGCCCCAATCGTTCCACACGCCGTCTCCGAGCGCCGATCGGTTCACGCGCCGTCTCCTGAGCCCCGAACGTTTCACGCGCCGTCTCCGAGCTCCGATCGGTCCACGCGCCGTCTCCTAAGCCCCGATCGGTCCACGCGCCTTCTCCTCATCCCCGATCGGTCCACGCGCCGTCTCGGGGCGCCGATTGGTTCACGCGCCGTCTCCTGAGCCCCGATCGCTCCACGCGCCGTCTCCGAGCCCCGATCGGTCCACGCGCCGTCTCCTGAGCCTGGATCGGTCCACGCGCCGTCGCCGAACCCCAATTGGTCCACGCGCACCCGCCTGAGCCCCAGTCGGTCCACGCGCTGTCTCCGAGCCCCAATCGTTCCACACGCCGTCTCCGAGCGCCGATCGGTTCACGCGCCGTCTCCTGAGCCCCGAACGTTTCACGCGCCGTCTCCGAGCTCCGATCGGTCCACGCGCCGTCTCCTAAGCCCCGATCGGTCCAAGCGCCTTCTCCTAAGCCCCGATGGGTCCACGCGCCGTCTCGGAGCGCCGATCAGTTCACGCGCCGGCACCTGAGCCCCGATCGTTCCACGCGCCGTCTCCGACCCCCGATCGGTCCACGCGCCGTCTCCTGAGCCCGAATCGTTCCACGCGTCGTCCCCGAATCCCTGATCCGTACACGCGTCGTCTCCGAGCCTCGATCGGTCCACGCGCCGTCGCCGAGACTCGATCGGTCCACGAGCAACCTCCTGAGCTCCAGTCGGTCCACGCGCAGTCGCCGAGCCCCGATCGATCCCCGCATCGTCTCCTAAGTCCTGATCGGTTGACGCGTCATTTACGAGCCGCGATCGGTCTACGCGCCGTCTCCTGAGCCCCGATCGGTCCACACGCCGTCTCCTAAGCCCCGATCCGTCCACGGGCCGTCTGTAAACCGCGATCGGTCAACACTCCGTCACCAAGCCCCGATCCGTACAAGCGTCGTGTCCGAGCCCCGATCGGTTAACGCGCCGTCTCCGAGCCCCGATCGGCCCACGCGCCGTCTCCTGAGCCCCGATCCGTCCACGCGCAGTCGCCGAGCCCCGGTCGGTCCAGGCGCCGTCTCCTGAGCCCCGATCGGTCCACACCCCTTCCCCTGATCCCCGATCGGTCGACGCGTCGTCTCCTTAGACCCGACCGGTTCAGCCTCCGTCTCGTGTGCACCGATCGATTGACGAGCCGTCTCCTAAGCCCCGATCGATCCACACGTCGTCTCCTAAGCCCCAATCGGGACACGCGTCGTCTCCTAAGCCCCGATCCGTCGCCGCGTCGTCTCCTGAGTCCCGATCAATTGACGCGTCTTCTCCTGAGCCCCGAACGTTCCTCGCGCCGTCTCCTGAGCCCCGCTCGGTCCATGCGTGGTCTTCTAAGCCCCGATGCCTCCACGCACCGTCTCCTGAGCCCCGATCGTTCCACGTGCCGTCTCCGAGCCCCGATCGCGCCACGCGCCGTCTCCGAGCGCCGATTGGTGCACGCGCCGTCTCCTGAGCACCGATCGTTCCACACGCCGCCTCCTAAGCTCCGATCTGTCCAGGCGTCGTCTCCTAAGCCCCGACCGATCCACGCGCCGTCTCCTGAGCCCCGATCGGTCCACGCATCGTCTCCTAAGCCCCGATACCTCCACACGCCGTCTCCGATCCCCGATCGGTCCGCGTGCCGCATTCTAAGCTGCGGTCCGTCCACGCGCAGTCTCCGAGCACCGATCGGTCCACGCGACGTCTCCTGAGCCACGATCGGTCCACGCGTCGGCTCCTAAGCCCCGATCGGTCCACGCGCCGTCTCCTAAGCCCAGATCGGTCCACGCGCCGTTTCCGAGCCCCGATCAGTCCATGCGTCGTCTCCGAGCCCCGTTCGGTCCACGCGCCATCGCGTGAGCCACGATCATTCCACGCCCCGTCTCCGAGCCCCTATCGGTCCACGCGCCGTCTCCTAAGCCCCTATCGGTCCACGCGCCGTCGCGGAGCCCCGATCTGTCCAGGCGTGGCCTCCTGAGCCTCGATCGGTCCACGCGCGGCCTCCTGAGCCCCGGCCGGATCACGCGCCGTCTCCGAGCCCCGATCGATCCACGCGTCGTCTTCCAAGCCCAGATGCCTCCTCGCGCCGTCTCCGAGCCACGATCGGTCCAGGCGCTGCTTCCTGAGCCCCAATCGGTCCACGCGTTGTCTCCTAAGCCCCGATCGGTCCACGCGCCGTCTCCGAGCCCCGATCGGTTCACGCATCGCCACCTAAGCCCCGATCGGTCCACGCGTCGTCACCGAGCCATGATCGGTCCACGCGCGGCTCCTGAGCCCCCATCGGTCCACGCGCCGTCGCCGAGCCGGGATCGGTCCACGCGCCGTGTCCGATCCCCGATCGGTCCGCGTACCGCATTCTGAGCCGCGGTCCGTCCACGCGCCGTCTCCGAGCCCCGATCGGTCCACGCGCCATCTCCTCAGCCCCAATCGGTCCACACGCTGTCTCGTGAGCCCCGATAGGTACACGCGACGTGTCCTACGCCCCGATCGGTCCACGCGTCGTCTCCCAAGCCCCGATCGGTCCACGCTGCGTCTCCGAGCCCCGATCGGTCCACACGCCGTCTCCGAGCCCCGATCGGTTCACGCA
Source organism: Netelia fuscicornis (assembly GCA_946811545.1). Classification (NCBI taxonomy): domain Eukaryota; kingdom Metazoa; phylum Arthropoda; class Insecta; order Hymenoptera; family Ichneumonidae; genus Netelia; species Netelia fuscicornis. Next base: position 30,740,301 of record OX328011.1, read on the forward strand.
TCGCCACCTAAGCCCCGATCGGTCCACGCGTCGTCACCGAGCCATGATCGGTCCACGCGCGGCTCCTGAGCCCCCATCGGTCCACGCGCCGTCGCCGAGCCGGGATCGGTCCACGCGCGGGCTCCTGAGCCCCGGTTGGTTCACGCGCCGTATCCGAGCCCCAATCGGTCCACGCGCCGGCTCCTGAGCCCCGATCGCTCCACGCGCCGCCTCCTAAGATCCGATCTGTCCAGGCGTCGTCTGCTAAGCCCCGACCGTTCCACGCGCCGTCACCTGAGCCCCGTTCGGCCCACGTGCCGTCTCCTAGCTCCGATCGGTTCACGCATCGTCTCCTAAGCCCCGATCGGCTAACGCGCGGCCTCCTGAGCCCCGGTTGGTTTACGCACCGTCTCCTGATCCCCATCGGTCCACGCGGCGCCTCCGGAGCCCCGATCGATCCACACGAGTCTCCTGAGCCCCGGTCGGTCCGCGCGCCGTCACCTGAGCCCCGATCGGTCCACGCATCGTTTCCTGAGCCCCGATCCCTCCACACGCCGCTTCTAGAGCCCCGATCGGTGCACGCGTCGTTTCCTGATCTCCGGTCGATCTACGCGCCGTCTCCTAAGCCCCGATCCGTAAACGCGTCGTCTCCGAGCCTCGATCGGTCCACACGCCGTGTCCGATCCCCGATCGGTCCGCGTACCGCATTCTGAGCCGCGGTCCGTCCACGCGCCGTCTCCGAGCCCCGATCGGTCCACGCGCCATCTCCTGAGCCCCAATCGGTCCACACGCTGTCTCGTGAGCCCCGATAGGTACACGCGACGTGTCCTACGCCCCGATCGGTCCACGCGTCGTCTCCCAAGCCCCGATCGGTCCACGCTGCGTCTCCGAGCCCCGATCGGTCCACACGCCGTATCCGAGCCCCGATCGGTCCGCGTGACGCATTCTAAGCCACGGTCCGTCCACCCGCCGTCTCCTGAGCCCCGATCGGTCTACGCGCCGTCTCATGAGCCCCGATCGGTCAACGCATCCTTTCCTAAGCCCCGATACGTTCACACGCCGTCTCCTAAGCCCCGATCGGTTAACGCGCCGTCTCCGAGCCCCGATCAGTCCACGCGCCGTCTCATGAGCCCCGGTCGGTTCATGCGCCGTCTCCGAGCCCCTGTTCGATCCACGCGTCGTCCTGTAAGCCCAGATGCCTTCTCGCGCCGTCTCCGGGCCACGATCGGTCCAGGCGCCTTCTCCGAGCCCCGATCGGTTCACGCATCGTCTCCTAAGCACCGATCGGTTAACGCGCCGTCTCCGAGCCCCGAACGGTCCACGCGCGGTCGCCGAACCCTAATTGGTCCACGCACAACCGCCTGAGACCCAGTCGGTTCACGCGCTGTCGCCGAACCTCGATCGGTCCACGCATCGTCTCCGAGCCCCGATCGGTCCACGCGCCGACGCCGAGCCGCGATCGGTCCACGCGCGGCCTCCTGACACCCGATCGGTCCACGCGCCGTCTTCGAGCCCCGATCGGTCCACGCATGGTCTCCTAAGCCCCAATCGATTAACGCGCCGTCCTCGAGCCCCGATCGGTCCACGCGCCGTCTCCTGAACCCCGATACGTCCACGCGCAGTCGCCGAGCCCTGATCGGTCCACGCGCTGTCTCCTGAGCCCCGATAGGTACACGCGACGTGTCCTACGCCCCGATCGGTCCACGCGTCGTCTCCCAAGCCCCGATCGGTCCACGCTGCGTCTGCGAGCCCCGATCGCTCCTCGCGCCGTCTCCTGAGCCCCGCTCGGTCCATATGTCGTCTTTTTAGCCCCGATGCCTCCACGCGCCGTCTCCACGCCACGATCGGTCCAGGCGCCGCTTCCTGAACCCCGATCGACCCACGCGCCGTCTCCTAAGCCCCAATCGGTCCACGCGCCGCCTCCTGAGCCCCGATTGGTCCACACGCCGTCTCCTGAGTCCCGATCGGTCCACGCGCGGCCTCCTAAGCCCCGATCGTTCTACGCGCCGTCTCCGAGCCCCGATCGGTCCACGCGCCGTCTCCTCAGCCCCGATCGGTCCACGCGTCGTCTCCGAGCACCGATCGGTCCACGCGCCGTCTCAGAGCGCCGATCATTTCACGCCCCGTCTCCTGAGCTCCGATCGTTCCACGCGCCGTCTCCGAGCCCCGATCGGTCCACGAGCCGTCTCCTGAGCCCCAATCGGTCCACACGCTGTCTCGTGAGCCCCGATAGGTACACGCATCGTGTCCTACGCCCCGATCGGTCCACGCGTCGTCTCCTAAGCCCCGATCGGTCCACGCGCCGTCTCCGAGCCCCGATCGGTCCGCGCACCGTCTCCTGATCCCCATCGCTCCACGCGGCGTCTCCGGAGCCCCGATCATTCCTCGTACCGTCTCCGAGCCCCGATCGGTCCACGTACCGTCTCCGAAGCCCCGATCGGTCCCCGCGCCGTCTCCTGAGCCCCGATCGGTCCACGCGTCGACTCCTAAGCCCCGATCGGTTCACGCGCCGTATCCGAGCCCCAATCGGTCCACGCGCCGTCTCCTAAGCTCCAATCGGTCCACGCGCCGTCTCCTGAGCCCCGATACGTCGACGCGCAGTCGCCGAGCCCCGATCGGTCTACGCGCTGTCTCCTGAGCCCCGATAGGTACACGCGTCGTCTCCTACACCCCGAACGGTCCACGCGCCGTCTCCTGAACCCCGATCGTTCCACGCGCCTTCTCCTAAGCCACGATCGGTCAGCGCCGTCTCCGAGCGCCGATCGGTGTACGCGCCGTCGCACGAGCCGCGATCGGTCCACGCGCGGCCTCCTGAGCCCCGGTTGCTTCACGCGCCGTATCCGAGGCCCAATCGGTCCACGCACCGTCTCCTGAGCCCCGATCGCTCCACGCGCCGTCGCCGAACCCCAATTGGTCCACGCTCAACCGTCTGAGCCCCGGTTGGTCCACGCGCTGTCTCCGAGCCCCGATCGGTCCACGCGTCGTATCCGAACCCCGATCGGTCCACGCGCCGTCTCCTGAGCCTGGATCGGTCCACGCGTCGTCTCCTAAGCCCCGATCCGTCGTCGCGTCGTCTCCTGAGCCCCGATCGATCCACGCGTCTTCTCCTGAGCCCCGACCGCTCCACGCGTCGTCTCCGAGCTCCGATCGGTCCACGCGCCGTTTCCGAGCCCCGATCGGTCCATGCGTCGTCTTCTAACCCCCGATGCCTCCACGCGCCGTCTCCGAGCCACGATCGGTGCAGGCGCCGCTTCGTGAACCCCGATCGGTCCACGCGCTGTCTCCTGAGCCCCGATCCATCCACGCGCAGTCGCCGAGCCCCGATCGGTCCACGCGCGGTCTACTGAGCTCCGGTCGGTCCACACGCCGCTGCGAACCCCAATTGGTCCACGCGCAACCTCTCGAGCCCCAGTCGGTAATCGCGCTGTCTCCGAGCCCCGATCGGTCCACGTATGTTCTCCTAAGCCCCAATTAGTCGACGCGCCGTCTCCTAAGCCCCGATCTGCCCACGAGCCGTCTCCGAGCCCCGATCGCTCCTCGCGCCGTCTCCTGAGCCCCGCTCGGTCCATGCGTCCTCTTCAAAGCCCCGATGCCTCCACGCGCCGTCTCCGAGCCACGATCGGTCCGTGCGCCGCTTCCACAACCCCGATCGGTCCACGCGTCATCTCCTGATCTCCGATCGGTCCACGCGCCGTCTCCGAGCCCCGATCGGTCCGCGCGTCGGCTCCTAAGCCTCTATCGGTCCACGTGCGGCCTGCTTAGCCCCGGTCGGTCCACGCGCCGTCTCCGAGCCCCGATCGGTCCACGAATCGTCTCCTAAGCCCCGATCGGTCCACGCGCCTTCTCCTAAGCCCCGATCGATCCACGCGCCGTCTCCGAGCGCCGATCGGTTCACGCGCCGTCTCCTGTGCTCCGATCGTTCCACGCGCCGTCTCCGAGCCCCGTTCGGTCCACGCGCCGTCTCCTCAGTCCCGATCGGTCCACGCGTCGGCTCCTAAGCCTCGATAGGTCCACGCGCGGCCTCCTTAGCCCCGGTCGGTCCACGCGCCGTCTCCGAGCCCCGATCGGTCCACGCATCGTCTCCTAAGCCCCGATCGGTTAACGCACCGTCTCCCCGCCCCGATCAGTCCACGCGCGGCCTCCTGAGCCCCGGTCGGTTCACGCGCCGTCTCCCCGCCCCGATCGGTCCACGCGCCGTCTCCTGAGCCCTGATCCGTCCACGCGCGGCGTCGAGCCGCGATCGGTCCACGCGCGGCCTCCTGAGCCCCAATCGGTCCACGCGTCGTCTCCTAAGCCCCGATCGGTCCGTGCGCCGCCTCCGTGCCCCGATCGGTCCACGCACCATCGCATGCTCCCCAATCGGTCCATGCGCCGCCTCCGGAGCCCTGATCGATCCACGCGATTCTCCTGAGCTCCGGTCGGTCCTCGTACCGTCTCCGAGCCCCGATCGGTCCACGTACCGTCTCCGAAGCCCCGATCGGTCCACGCGCCGTCTCCTGAGCCCCGATCGGTTCACGCGCCGTATCCGAGCCCCAATCGGTCCACGCGCCGTCTCCTAAGCTCCAATCGGTCAACGCGCCGTCTCCTGAGCCCCGATACGTCGACGCGCAGTCGCCGAGCCCCGATCGGTCCACGCGCTGTCTCCTGAGCCCCGATAGGTACACGCGTCGTCTCCTACACCCCGAACGGTCCACGCGTCGTCTCCTAAGCCCCGATCAGTCCACGCGCCGTCTCCGAGCCCCGATGGGTCCACGCACTGTCTCCTGATCCCCATGGGTCCACGAGGCGCCTCCGGAGCCCCGATCGATCCACGCGAGGATCCTGAGCCCCGAACGGTCCACGCGCCGTCTCCTGAACCCCGATCGTTCCACGCGCCTTCTCCTAAGCCACGATCGGTCAGCGCCGTCTCCGAGCGCCGATCGGTGTACGCGCCGTCGCACGAGCCGCGATCGGTCCACGCGCGGCCTCCTGAGCCCCGGTTGCTTCACGCGCCGTATCCGAGGCCCAATCGGTCCACGCACCGTCTCCTGAGCCCCGATCGCTCCACGCGCCGTCTCCTGAGCCCTGATCCGTCCACGCGCGGCGTCGAGCCGCGATCGGTCCACGCGCGGCCTCCTGAGCCCCAATCGGTCCACGCGTCGTCTCCTAAGCCCCGATCGGTCCGTGCGCCGTCTCCGTGCCCCGATCGGTCCACGCACCATCGCATGCTCCCCAATCGGTCCATGCGCCGCCTCCGGAGCCCTGATCGATCCACGCGAATCTCCTGAGCTCCGGTCGGTCCTCGTACCGTCTCCGAGCCCCGATCGGTCCACGTACCGTCTCCGAAGCCCCGATCGGTCCACGCGCCGTCTCCTGAGCCCCGATCGGTACACGCGTCGTCTCCTACACCCCGATCGGTTCACGCGCCGTATCCGAGCCCCGATCAGTCCACGCGCCGTCTCCGAGCCCCGATGGGTCCACGCACTGTCTCCTGATCCCCATGGGTCCACGAGGCGCCTCCGGAGCCCCGATCGATCCACGCGAGGATCGGATGGACCGATTGGTCCACGCGCCGTCGCCGAGGCATGATCGGTCCACGCGCGGCCTCCTGAGCCCCGATCGGTCCACGCGCCGTCACCGAGCCGCGATCGGTCCACGCGCGACCTCCTGAGCCCCGGTTGGTTCACGCGTCGTCTCCGAGCGCCGATCGGTCCACGCGCCGTCGCCGAGCCATGATCGGTCCACGCGGGGCTCCTGAGCCCCGGTCGGTTCACGCGCCGTCTTCGAGCCCCGATCGATCCACGCGTCGTCTTCTAAGCCCAGATGCCTCCTCGCGCCGTCTCCGAGCCCCGATCGGTCCACGCGTCGTCTCCGAGCCCCGATCGGCCCACGCGCCGTCGCCGGGCCGCGAACGGTCCACGCGCGGCCTGCTGAGCCCCGGTTGGTTCAAGCGCCGTATCCAAGCCCCAATCGGTCCACGCAATGTCTCCTGAGCTCCGAGCGGTCCACGCGCCGTCTCCTGATCTCCGATCGGTCCACACGCCATCTCCTAAGCCCCGATCATTCCACGCGCCATCTCCGAGCCTCGATCGGTCCACGCGCCGTCTCATGAGCCCCGATCGGACCACGCGCCTTCTCCTCAGCCCCGATCGGTCCACGCGCTGTCTCCGAGCCCCGATCGGTCCACGCGCAGTCTCCGAGCCCCGATCGGTGCACGCGCCGTCGCCGAGTCATGATCTGTCCACGCGCGGCCTCCTGAGACCCGATGGGTCCACGCGCCGTCTTCGAGCCCCGATCGGTCCACGCGCCGTCTCCTGAGCCCTGATCCGTCCACGCGCGGCGTCGAGCCGCGATCGGTCCACGCGCGGCCTCCTGAGCCCCAATCGGTCCACGCGTCTCCTCCTAAGCCCCGATCGGTCCGTGCGCCGTCTCCGAGCCCCGATCGGTCGACGCACCATCTCATGCTCCCCAGTCGGTCCACGCGCTGTCTCCGAGCCCCGACCGGTCCACGCGATGTCTCCTGAGCCCCGATACGTCCACGCGCAGTCGCCGAGCCCTGATCGGTCCACGCGTCGTCTCCTAAGCCACGATCGGTCCACGCGCCGTCTCCGAGCCCCGATCGGTCCACGCACTGTCTCCTGATCCCCATGGGTCCCCGCGGCGCCTCCGGGGCCCCGATCGATCCACGCGAGGCTCCTAAGCCCCGATCGGTCCACGCGCAACCGCCTGAGCCCCAGTCGGTCGACGCGCTGTCTCCGAGCCCCGATCGGTCCACGCGTCGTCTCCGAGCCCCGATCGGTCCACGCGCCGTCGCCGAGCCACGATCGGTCCACGCGCGGCCTCCTGAGCCCCGATCGGTCCACGCGCGGCCTCCTGAGCCCCGATCGGTCCACGCGCCGTCACCGAACCCCGATAGGTCGACTCGCCGTCTTCGAGCGCCGATCGGTTAACGCGCCGTCTCCGCGCCCTGATCAGTCCACGCGCTCTCTCCTGAGCCCCGAGCGGTCCACGCGTCGTCTCCTAAGCCCCACTCGGTCCACGCGCCGCCTACGGAGCCCCGATCGATCCACGCGTCGTCTTCTAAGCCCCAATCGGTCCACGCGCCGCCTACGGAGCCCCGATCGATCCACGCGAATCTCCTGAGCTCCGGTCGGTCGACGCGCCGTCTCCGGAGCCCCGATCGGTCCACGCGTCGTCTCCTAAGCCCCGATTCGTCGACGCGTCGTCTCCTGAGCCCCGATCAATTGTCGCGTCTTCTCCTGAGCCCCTATCGCTTCTCGTGCCACCTCCTGAGCCCCGATCCGTCGAGGCGTCGTCTCCGGAGCCCCGATCAATTGACGTGTCTTCTCCTGTGCCCCGATCGCTCCTCGCGCCGTCTCCTGAACCCCGCTCGGTCCATGCGTCGTCTTCTTAGCCCGGATGCCTCCACGCGCTGTCTCCGAGCCACGATCGGTCCAGGCGCCGTCTCCGGAGCCCCGATCGGTCCACGCGTCGTCTCCTAAGCCCCGATTCGTCCACCCGGCGTATCCGGGCGCCGTTGCTTTCACGCGCCGTCTCCTGAGACCCGATCGGTCCACGCGCCGTCGCCGAACCCCAATTGGTCCACGCGCAACCGCCTGAGCCCCAGTCGGTCCACGCACTGTGTCCGAGCCCCGATCGGTCCACGCGCCGTCTTCGAGCGCCGATCGGTCGACGCTACGTCTCCTAAGCCCCAATCGGTTAACGCGCCGTCTCCTGAGCCCCGATCGTTCTACGCACCGTCTCCGAGCCCCGCTCCGTCCACGCGCAGTCGCCGAGCCCCGATCGGTTCACGCGCGGTCTCCTGAGCCCCAGTCGGTACACGCGCTGTCTCCGAGCCCCGATCGGTCCACGCGTCGTCTCCTAAGCCCCGATCGTTCGACGCGTCGTCTCCTAAGCCCCGATCGGTCGACGCGTTGTCTCCTGAGCCCCAGTTGGTCCACGGGCTGTCTCCGAGCCCCGATCGATCCACGCACCGCCTCCTGAGCTCCGATCGGTCGACGCGCCGACTCCTAAGCCCCGATCCGTCCACGCGCCGTCTCCTGAGCCCCGATCGTCCAACGTGCCGTCTCCGAGCACCGATCGGTCCACGCGTCGCCTCCTGAGCCCCGGTCGGTCCACGCGCCGTGTCCTGAGCTCCCATCGGTCGACGCGCCGACTCCTAAGCCCCGATCGGTCCACGCGTCGTCTCCTAAGCCCCGATCCGTCGACGCGTCGTCTCCCGAGCCACGATCAATTGACGCGTCTTCTCCTGAGCCCGATCGCTCCTCGCGCCGTCTCCTGAACCCCGCTCGGTCCATGCGTCGTCTTCTTAGCCCGGATGCCTCCACGCGCCGTCTGCGAGCCACGATCGGTCCAGGCGCCGTCTCCGGAGCGCCGATCGGTCCAGGCGCCGTCTCCGGAGCGCCGATCGGTCCACGCGTCGTCTCCTAAGCCCCGATTCGTCCACGCGGCGTCTCCGGGCGCCGATGATTTCACGCGCCGTCTCCTGAGACCCGATCGTTCCACGCGCCGTCTCCGAGCCCCGATCGATCCACGCGCCGCCTCCTGAGCCCCGATCGGTCCACGCGCCGTCGCCGAACCCCAATTGGTCCACGCGCAACCGCCTGAGCCCCAGTCGGTCCACGCACTGTGTCCGAGCCCCGATCGGTCCACGCGCCGTCTTCGAGCGCCGATCGGTTCACGCAACGTCTCCTAAGCCCCAATCGGTTAACGCGCCGTCTCCTGAGCCCCGATCGTTCTACGCACCGTCTCCGAGCCCCGATCCGTCCACGCGCAGTCGCCGAGCCCCGATCGGTCGACGCGTCGTCTCCTGAGCCCCAGTTGGTCCACGGGCTGTCTCCGAGCCCGGATCGATCCACGCACCGCCTCCTGAGCCACGATCGGTCCACGCGTTGTCTCCTAGGCCCCGATCGGTCCACGCGCCTTCTCCGAGCCCCGATCGGTTCACGCATCGTCTCCGAAGCCCCGATCGGTTAACGCACCGTCTCCGAGCCCCGAACGGTCCACGCGCGGTCGCCGAACCCCAATTGGTCCACGCGCAACCGCCTAGACCCCAGTCGGTTCACGCGCTTTCGCCGAACCTCGATCGGTCCACGCATCGTCTCCGAGCCCCGATCGGTCCACGCGCCGTCGCCGAGCCATGATCCGTCCACGCGCGGCCTCCTGAGCCCCGATCGGTCCACGGGCCGTCGCCGAGCGGCGATCGGTCCACGCGCGGCCTCCTGAGCCCCGATTGGTTCACGCGCCGTTTCCGAGCCCCAATCGGTCCACGCGCCGTCTCCTAAGCCCCTATTGGTCCACGTGTCGTCTCCCAGCCCCGATCAGTCCACGCGCCGTCGCCTAATCCCCAATCTGTCCACGACCCGTCTCCGGGCCCCGATCGGTGCACGCGCCGTCTCCTAAGCCCCGATCGTTCCACGCGTCGTCTCCTAAGCCCCGATCCGTCGCCGCGTCGTCTCCTGAGCCCCGATCGGTCCATCCGTCGTCTTTTAAGCCCCGATACCTCCACGCGCCGTCTCCGAGCCGCGATCGGTCCAGGCGCCGCTTCCTGAGCCCCGATCGGTCCACGCGTCGGCCCCTAAGCCTCGATAGGTCCACGCGCGGCCTCCTTAGCCCCGGTCGGTCCACGCGCCGTCTCCGAGCCGCGATCGGTCCACGCATCGTCTCCTAAGCCCCGATCGGTTAACGCGCCGTCTCCCCGCCCCGATCGGTCCACGCGCCGTCTCCTGAGCATTGGTCCGTCCACGCGCGGCGTCGAGCCGCGATCGGTCCACGCGCGGCCTCCTGAGCCCCAATCGGTCCACGCGTCGTCTCCTAAGCCTCGATCCGTCGCAGCGTCGTCCCCTGAGCCCCGATCAATTGACGCGTCTTCTCCTGAGCCCCGATCGCACCTCACGCCGTCTCCTGAGCCCCGCTCGGTCCATGCGTCGTGTTCTTAGCCCCGATGCCTCCACGCGCCGTCTCCGAGACACGATAGGTCCAGGCGCCGCTTCCTGAGCCCCGATCGATCCACGCGCCGTCTCGTAAGCCACAATCGGTCCACGCGCCGTCTCAGAGCGCCGATCATTTCACGCGCCGTCTCCTGAGCCCCGATCGTTTCACGCGCCGTCTCCGAGCCCCGATCGGTCCACGCGGCGTCACCTGAGCCCCGATCGGTTCACGCATCGTCTCCTAAGCCCCGATACGTTTACACGCCGTATCCGAGCCCCGATCGGTCCGCGTGACGCATTCTAAGCCACGGTCCGTCCACGCGCCGTCTCCGAGCACCGATCGGTCCACGCCCCGTATCCGAGCCCCAATCGGTCCACGCGCTGTCTCCGAGCCCTGATCGGTCCACGCGTCGTCTCCGAGCCCCGATCGGTCTACGCGCCGTCGCCAAGCCATGATCGGTCCACGCGCGGCCTCCTGAGCCCCGATCGGTCCACGCGCCGTCGCCGAGCCGCGATCAGCTCTCGCGCGGCCTCCTGAGCCCCGGTCGGTCCACGCGCCGCCTACGGAGCCCCGATCGATCCACGCGAATCTCCTGAGCTTCGGTCGGTCGACGCGCCGTCTCCTGAGCCCCGATCGGTCCACGCGCCGTCTCCTAAGCCCCGATTCGTCGACGCGTCGTCTCCTGAGCCCCGATCAATTGACGCGTCTTCTCCTGAGCCCCGATCGCTTCTCGTGCCGCCTCCTGAGCCCCACTCCGTCGAGGCGTCGTCTCCGGAGCCCCGATCAATTGACGTGTCTTCTCCTGAGCCCCGATCGCTCTTCGCGCCGTCTCCTGAACCCCGCTCGGTCAATGCGTCGTCTTCTTAGCACGGATGCCTCCACGCGCCGTCTCCGAGCCACGATGGGTCCAGGCGCCGCTTCCTGCGCCCCGATCGGTCCACGCGCCGTCTCCTAAGCCCCGATTGATCCACGCGCCGTCTCCCAGCCCCGATCGATCCACGCGCCGTCTCCTGAGCCCCAATCGGTCCACGCGTCGGCTCCTAAGCCCCGATCCATCGACGCGTCGTCTCCTGAGCCCCGATCGATCCACGCGCCGCCTCCTGAGCCCCGATCGCTCCACGCACCGTTTCCTGATCCCCGATCGGTCCACACGCCGTCTCCGAGCCCCGATCGGTCCGCGTGCCGCATTCTAAGCCACGGTCCATCCACGCGCCGTCTCCGAGCCCCGCTCGATTCACGCGTCGTCTCCTAAGCCCCGATCGTTCCACGCGCCGTCTCCTAAGCCCCTCTTGGTCCACGTGCCGTCTCCCAGCCCCGATCGGTCCACGGGCCGTCTCCTAAGCCCCAATCTGTCCACGACCCGTCTCCGGGCCCCGATCGGTGCACGCGCCGTCTCCTAAGCCCCGATCGGGCCCCGCGCCGTCGCCGAACACCAATTGGTCCACGCGAAACCGCCTGAGCCCCAGTCGGTCCACGCGCTGTCTCCGAGCCCCGATCGGTCCACGCGTCGTCTCCGAGCCCCGATCGGTCCACACGCCGTCGCCGAGTCATGATCTGTCCACGCGCGGCCTCCTGAGACCCGATCGGTCCACGCGCCGTATCCGAGCCCCAATCGGTCCATGCGCTGTCTCCGAGCCCTGATCGGTCCACGCGTCGTCTCCGAGCCCCGATCGGTCTAACATACGCGCCGTCGCCGAGCCGCGATCGGTTCTCGCGCGGCCTCCTGAGCCCCGGTCGGTCCACGCGCCGCCTACGGAGCCCCGATCGATCCACGCGATTCTCCTGAGCTCCGGTCGGTCGACGCAGCGTCTCCTGAGCCCCGATCGGTCCACGCGTCGTCTCCTAAGCCCCGATTCGTCGACGCGTCGTCTCCCGAGCCCCGATCAATTAACGCGTCTTCTCCTGAGCCCCGATCGCTTCTCGTGCCGCCTCCTGAGCCCCACTCCGTCGAGGCGTCGTCTCCGGAGCCCCGATCAATTGACGTGTCTTCTCCTGATCCCCGATCGCTCCTCGCGCCGTCTCCTGAACCCCGCTCGGTCAATGCGTCGTCTTCTTTGCACGGATGCCTCTACGCGCCGTCTCCGAGCCACGATGGGTCCAGGCGCCGCTTCCTTCGCCCCGATCGGTCCACGCGCCGTCTCCTAAGCCCCGATCGGTCCACGTGTCTTCTCCTGAGCCCCGATCGCTCCTCTTGCCGTCTCCTGAACCCCGCTCGGTCAATGCGTCGTCTTCTTAGCACGGATGCCTCTACGCGCCGTATCCGAGCCCCAATCGGTCCACGCGCTGTCTCCGAGCCCTGATCGGTCCACGCGTCGTCTCCGAGCCCCGATCGGTCTACGCACCGTCGCCGAGCCATGATCGGTCCACGCGCGGCCTCCTGAGCCCCGAACGGTCCACGCGCCGTCGCCGAGCCGCGATCGGTTCTCGCGCGGCCTCCTGAGCCCCGGTCGGTCCACGCGCCGCCTACGGAGCCCCGATCGATCCACGCGATTCTCCTGAGCCCGGATCGGTCCACGCGCCGTTGCCGAACCCCAATTGGTCCACGCTCAACCGCCTGAGCCCCGGTTGGTCCACGCGCTGTCTCCGAGCCCCGATCGGTCCACGCGTCGTATCCAAACCCCGATCGGTCCACGCCCCGTCGCCGAGCCATGATCGGTCCACGCGCCGTCTCCTAGGCCCCGATCGGTCCACGCGCCGTGTCCGAGAGCCGATCGGTTCACGCGCCGTCTCCTGAGCCCCGATCGGTCCACGCGCCGTCTCCTAAGCCCCGACCGGTCCACGCGCCGTCTCCTGAACCCCGATCGGTCCACGTGCCGTCTCCTAAGCCCCGATCTGTCCACGGGCCGTCTCCTAAGCCCCGATCGGTCCACGCGCCGTCTCCTGAGCCCCTATCGCTCCACGCGTCGTCTCCGAGCCCCGATCGGTCCATGCGCCGTCGCCGAGCCATGATCGCTCCACGCGCGGCCTCCTGAGCCCCGGTCGCGTCACGCGCCGTATCCTCGCCCCAATCGATTCACGCGCCGTCTCCTGAGTCCCGATCGGTCCACGCGCCGTCTCCTGAGCCCCGATCGGTCCACGCTTCGTCTCCTAAGCCCCGATCGGTCCACGCGCCGTCTCCGAGCCACGATCGGTCCACGCGCCGTCTCCGAGCCCCAGTCGGTCCACGCTCTGTCTCCGAGCACCGATCGGTCCACGCGCCGTCTCCTAAGCCCCGATCGGTCCACGCGCCGTCTCCGAGCCCCGATCGGTCCAGGCGTGGCCTCCTGAGCCGCGGTCGGTCCAGGCGCCGTTTCCTGAGCCCCGATCGGTCCACGCGTCGTCTTCTAAGCCCAGATGCCTCCTTGCGCCGTCTCCCAACCACGATCGGTGCAGGCGCCGCTTCCTGAGCCCCGATCGGTCCACGCGTTTTGTCCTAAGCCCCGATCGGTCCACGCGTCGTCTCCTCAGCCCCGATCGGTCGACGCGTCGTCTCCTGAGCCCCGATCGATCCACGCGTCGTCTCCTCAGCCCCGATCGCTCCACGCGCCGGCTCCGAGCGCCGATCGGTCCACGCGTCGTCTCCAAAGCCCTGATCGGTCCACGTGCCGTCTCCGAGCCCCGATCGGTCCACGCGCCGTCTCCTGAACCCCGATACGTCCACACGCAGTCGCCGAGCCCCGATCGATCCCCGCATCGTCTCCTAAGCCCCGATCGGTCCACGTGCCGTCTCCGAGCGACGATCGGTTCACGCACCGTCTCCTGAGCCCCGATCGGTCCACCCGTCGTCCTCGAATCCCCGATCCGCACTAGCGTCGTCTCCGAGCCTCGACCGGTCCACGCGCCGTCTCCTGAGCCCCGATCATTCCACGCGCCGTCTACTAAGCCGCGATCCGTCCACGGGCCGTCTCCGAGCTGCTATCAGTAAACGCGCCGTCACTAAGCCCTGATCCGTACACGCGTCGTCTCCGAGCCCCGATCGGTCCACGCGCCGTCTCCGAGCACCGATTGGTCCACGCGCCATCGCCGAGCCCCGATCGGTCCACACCCCTTCTCCTGAGGCCCGATCGGTCGACGCGTCGTCTCCTAAGCCCCGACCGGTGCACGCGCCGTCTCCTGTGCCCCGATCAATTCACGTGCCGTCTCCTAAGCCCCGATCGGTTCACCCGTCGTCTCTTAAGTCCCAATCGGTCCACGCGCCGTCTCCGAGCCTGGTCGGTCCACGCACTGTCTCCTGATCCCCATGGGTCCACGCGGCGCCTCCGGGGCCCCGATCGATCCACGCGAGGCTCCTAAGCCCTGATCGGTCCACGTGCCGTCTCCGAGCCCCGATGTGTCCACGCGCCGCCTCCTGAGCCCCGATCAATCCACGCATCGGCTCCTGAGCCCCGATCGCTCCACGCGCCGATTTCTGAGCCCCGATCAATTGACGCGTCTTCTCCTGAGCCCCGATCGCTCCTCGCGCCGTCTCCTGAGCCCCGCTCGGTCCCTGCGCCGTTTTCTGAGCACCGTTCGGTCCACGCGTCGTCTTCAAAGCCCCGATGCCTCCACGCGCCGTCTCCGAGCCACGATCGGTCCGTGCGCCGCTTCCAGAGCCCTATCAGTCCAGCTGTCCTCTCCAGATCTCCGATCGGTCCACGCGCCGTCTCCTAAGCCCCGATCGGTCCACGCGCCGTCTCCGAGCCCCGATCGGTCCACGCGCCGTCACCGAGCCGCGATCGGTCCACGCGAGGCTCCTGAGTCCCGGTCAGTACGCGCGCCGTCTCCTGAGCCCCGATCGGTCGACGAGTCGTTTCCTGAGCCCCGATCGATCCACGCGTCGTCCCCTGAGCCCCGATCGCTCCACGCGCCGATTTCTGAGCCCCGATCAATTGACGCGTCTTCTCCTGAGCCCCGATCGCTCCTCGCGACGTCTCCTGAGCCCCGATCGCTCCACGCTCCGTCTCCCAGCCCCGATCGGTCCACGCGCCGTCTCCTGAGCCCGGATCGGTCCACGCGCCGTCGCCGAACCCCAATTGGTCCACGCGCCACCGCCTGTGCCCCAGTCGGTCCACGCGCTGTCTCCGAGCCCAGATCGGTCCACGCGCCGTCTCCGAGCGCCGATCGGTTCACGCGCCGTCTCCTGAGCCCCGATCGTTCCACGCACCGTCTCCGAGCTCCGATCGGTCCACGCGTCGTCTCCTAAGCCCCGATCGGTCCAAGCGCCTTCTACTAAGCCCCGATCGGCCCACGCGCCTTCTCCTGAGCCCCGATCGGTCCACGCGCCGTCTCCGAGCGCCGCTCATTTCACGTGACGTCTCCTGATCCCTGATCGTTCCACGCGCCGTCTTCGAGCCCCGAGCGGTCCACGCGCCGTCTCCTGAGCCCCAATCGATCCACGCGCAGCCTCCTGAGCCCCGATCGGTCCACGCGCCGTCGCCGAGCCGCGATCGTTCTACGCGCCGCTCCGAGCCCCGATCGGTCCACGCGCCGTCGCCGAGCTATGATCGGTCCACGCGCGGCCTCCTGAGCCCCGATCGGTCCACGCGCCGTCGCCGAGCCGCGATCGGTCCACGCGCGGCCTCCTGAGGCCCGATTGGTTCACGCGCCGTATCCGAGCCCCAATCGGTCCACGCGCCGTTTCCTGAGCCCCGATCGGTCCACGCGCGGTCTCCTGAGCCCGGATCGGTCCACGCGCCGTCGCCGAACCCCAATTGGTCCACGCGCCACCGCCTGTGCCCCAGTCGGTCCACGCGCTGTCTCCGAGCCCAGATCGGTCCACGCGCCGTCTCCGAGCGCCGATCGGTTCACGCGCCGTCTCCTGAGCCCCGATCGGTCCACGCGTCGTTCCCTAAGCCCCGATCCATCCACGCGCAGTCTCCCGAGCCCCAATCGGTCCACGCGCCGTCTCCTGAGCCCCGATCGGTCCTCGCGCCGTTTCCTCAGCCCCGATCGGTCCACGCGTCGTCTCCGAGCACCGATCGTTCCACGCGCCATCTCCGAGCCCCGATCGGTCCACGCGCCGTCTCCTGAGCCCCGATCGGTCCACGCGCCGTCTCCTGAGCCCCAATCGGTCCACACGCTGTCTCGTGAGCCCCGATAGGTACACGCGCCGTCTCCGAGCCCCCATCGGTCCACGCATCGTCTCCTAAGCCCCGATCGGTTAACGCGCCGTCTCCGAGCGCCGAGTGGTCAACGCGCCGTCGCCGAACCCCAATTGGTCCACGCGCAACCGCCTGAGTCCCAGTCGGTCCACGCGCTGTCTCCGAGCCCCGATCGGTCCACGCGCCGTCTCCTAAGCCGCGATCCGTCCACGGGCCGTCTCCGAGCTGCTATCGGTAAACGCGCCGTCACCAAGCCCTGATCTGTACACGCGTCGTCTCCGAGCCCCGATCGGTCCACGCGCCGTCGCCGAGCCTCGATCGGTCCACGCGCAGCCTCTTGAGCCCCGATCGGTCCACGCGCCGTCGCCGAGCCTCGATCGGTCCACGCGCAGCCTCTTGAGCCCCGATCGGTTCACGCGCCGGCTCCGAGCCCGATCGGTCCACGCATCGTCTCCTAAGCCCCGATCGGTTAACGTGCCGTCTCCGAGCCCCGATCGGTCCACGCGCCGTCTCCAAGCCCCGATCCGTCGCCGCGTCGTGTCCTGAGCCCCGATCAATTGACGCGTCTTCTCCTGAGCCCCGATCGCTCCTCGCGCCGTCTCCTGAACCCCGATCGTTCCACGCGCCTTCTCCTAAACCGCGATCGGTCCACGCGCCGTCTCCGAGCCCCAGTCGGTCCACGCGCTGTCTCCGAGCACCGATCGGTCCACGCGCCGTCTCCTGAGCCCCGATCGGTCCACGCGCCATCTCCGAGCCCCGAACGGTTCACGCACCGTCTCCTGGTCCCAATCGGTCCACGCGGCGCCTCCGGAGCCCCGATCGATCCACGCGAGTCTCCTGAGCCCCAGTCGGTCCGCGCGCCGTCTCCTGAGCCCCGATTGTTCGACGCGTCGTCTCCTGAGCCCCGATCGAACCACGCGTCGTCTCCTGAGCCCCGATTGCGCCACACGCCGTTTCCTGAGCCCCGATCGGTCCACGCGTCATCTTCAAAGCCCCGATGCCTCCACGCGCCGTCTCCGAGCCACGATCGGTCCGTGCGCCGCTTCCACAACCCCGATCGGTCCACGCGTAATTTCCTGATCTCCGATCGGTCCACGCGCCGTCTCCTAACCCCCGATCGGTCCACGCGCCGTCTCCGAGCGCCGATCGGTTGACGCGCCATCTCCTGAGCCCCGACCGCTCCACCCGTCGTCTCCGAGCTCCGATCGGTCCAGGTGCCGTTTTCGAGCCCCGATTGGTCCATGCGTCGTCTTCGAAGCCCCGATGCCTCCACGCGCCGTCTCCGAGCCACGATCGGTGCAGGCGCCGCTTCCTGAGCCCCGATCGGTCCACGCGCTGTCTCCTGAGCCCCGATACGTCCACGCGCAGTCGCCGAGCCCCGATCATTCCACGCGCGGCCTCCTGAGCCCCGGTCGGTTCACGCGCCGTCTCCCCGCCCCGATCGGTCCACGCGCCGTCTCCTGAGCCCTGATCCGTCCACGCGCGGCGTCGAGACGCGATCGCCGAGCCCCGATCGGTCCACGCGCCGTCTCCTGAGCTCCGAACGGTCCACACCCCTTGTCCTGAGCCCCGATCGGCCGACGCGTCGTCTCCTAAGCCCCGACCGGTTCACGCGCCATCTCCTGTGCACCGATCGAATCACGTGCCGTCTCCTAAGCCCCGATCGGTCCACACGTCGTCTCCTAAGCCCCAATCGGTCCACGCGTCGTCTCCTAAGCCCCGATCCGTCGCCGCGTCGTCTCCTGGGCCCCGATCAATTGACGCGTCTTCTCCTGAGCCCCGATCGTCCTCGCGCCGTCTCCTGAGCCCCGCTCGGTCCATGCGTCGTCTTCTTAGCCCCGATGCCACCACGCGCCGTCTCCTAAGCCCCGATCTGCCCACGGGCCGTTTCCGAGCTCCGATCGTTCCACACGCCGTCTCCAAGCCTCGATCCGTACACGCGCCGTCTCCGAGCCCCGATCGGTCCACGCGCCGTCTCCTGAGCCCCGATCGGTCCACGCGTCGTCTCCTAAGCCCCGATCGGTTAACGCGCCGTCTCCGAGCCCCGATGGGTCCACGCGCCGCCTCCTAAGCCCCGATCGGTCCACGCGTCGTCTCCTAAGCCCCGATCGGTCGACGGGTCGTCTCCTAAGCCCCGATCGGTCGACGCGTCGTCTCCTAATCCCCGGTCGGTCCACGCGCCGTCGCCGAACCCCAATTGGTTTACGCGCCACCTCCTGAGCCCCAGTCGGTCCACGCGCTGTCTTCGAGCACCGATCGGTCTACGCATCGTCTCCTAAACCCCGCTCTGTTAACGCGTCGTCTCC
This sequence comes from Netelia fuscicornis, assembly GCA_946811545.1. Lineage (NCBI taxonomy): Eukaryota > Metazoa > Arthropoda > Insecta > Hymenoptera > Ichneumonidae > Netelia > Netelia fuscicornis. The sequence goes on from OX328011.1 coordinate 30,758,575, forward strand.
TGAGCCCCGATCGCTCCACGCGCCATCTCCTGAGCCCCGATCGCTCCACGCGCTGTCTCCGAGCCCCGATCGGTCCACGCGTTGTCTCCGAGCCCCGATCGGTCCACGCGCCGTCTTCGAGCCCCGGTCGGTTCACGCATGGTCTCCTAAGCCCCAATCGGTTAACGCGCCGTCTCCGAGCCCCGATCGGTCCACGCGCCGTCGCCGAACCCCAATTGGTCCACGCGCAACCGCCTGAGCCCCAGTCGGTCCACGCGCTGTCTCCGAGCCCCGATCGGTCCACGCGCCGTCGCCGAGTCATGATCTGTCCACGCGCGGCCTCCTGAGACCCGATGGGTCCACGCGCCGTCTTCGAGCCCCGATCGGTCCACGCGCCGTCTCCTGAGCCCCGATCGATCGAGGCGTCGTTCCCTAAGCCCCGATCCATCCACGCGCTGTCTCCTAAGTCCCGATCGGTCCAGGCCCCGTCTCCGAGCGCCGATCGGTTCACGCGCCGTCTCCTGAGAACGATCCGTCCACGCGCCGTCTCCTGAGCCCCGATCGGTCAACGCGCCGTCTCGTGAACCCCGATCGGTCCACGCGCCGTCTCCGAGCCCCGATCGGTCCACGCGCCATCTCCTGAGCCCCGATCGGTCCACGCGTCGTTCCCGAAGCCCCGATCCATCCACGCGCAGTCTTGCGAGCCCCGATCGGTGCACGCACCGTCTCCTAAGCCCCGATCGGTCCACGCCCCGTCTCCGAGCACCGATTGGTTCACGCACCGTCTCCTGAGACTCGATCCGTCCACGCGCTGTCTCCTGAGCCCCGATCGGTCGACGCGTCGTCTGTTAAACCCCAATCGGTCCACGCCCCGTCTCCGAGCGCCGATCGGTTCACGCGCCGTCTCCTGAGTCCCGATCCGTCCACTCACTGTCTCCTGAGCCCCGGTCGGTCCACGCGCCGCCTCCTGCGCTCCGATCGGTCCACGCGCAGTCTCCTGAGCCCCGATCGGTCGACGCGCCGTCTCGTGAGCCCCGATCGGTCCACGCGCCGTCTCCTGAGCCCCGATCGGTCCACGCGTCGTTCCCTAAGCCCCGATCCATCCACGCGCAGTCTCCCGAGCCCCAATCGGTCCACGCGCCGTCTCCTGAGCCCCGATCGGTCCACGCGCCGTCTCCTCAGCCCCGATCGGTCCACGCGCCGTCTCCTGAGCCCCGATCGGTCCACGCGCCGTCTTCGAGCCCCGATCGGTTCACGCATCGTCTCCTAAGCCCCGATCGGTTAACGCGCCGTCTCCGAGGGCCGAGTGGTCCACGCGCTGTCGCCGAACCCCAATTGGTCCACGCGCAACCGCCTGAGTCCCAGTCGGTCCACGCGATGTCTCCGAGCCCCGATCGGTCCACGCGCCGTCTCCTAAGCCGCGATCCGTCCACGGGCCGTCTCCGAGCTGCTATCGGTAAACGCGCCGTCACCAAGCCCTGATCTGTACACGCGTCGTCTCCGAGCCCCGATCGGTCCACGCGCCGTCGCCGAGCCTCGATCGCTCCACGCACCGTCTCCTGAGCCCCGATCGGTCCACGCGCCGTCTCCTAAGCCGCGATCCGTCCACGGGCCGTCTCCGAGCTGCTATCGGTAAACGCGCCGTCACCAAGCCCTGATCTGTACACGCGTCGTCTCCGAGCCCCGATCGGTCCACGCGCCGTCGCCGAGCCTCGATCGGTCCACGCGCAGCCTCCTGAGCCCCGATCGGTTCACGCGCCGGCTCCGAGCCCGATCGGTCCACGCATCGTCTCCTAAGCCCCGATCGGTTAACGTGCCGTCTCCGAGCCCCGATCGGTCCACGCGCCGTCGCCGAGCCATGATCGCTCCACGCGCGGCCTCCTGAGCCCCGGTCGCGTCACGCGCCGTATCCACGCCCCAATCGATCCACGCGCCGTCTCCTGAGTCCCGATCGGTCCACGCGCCGTCTCCTGAGCCCCGATCGGTCCACGCGTCGTCTCCTAAGCCCCAATCGGTCCACGCGCCGTCTCCAAGCCCTGATCCGTCGCCGCGTCGTGTTCTGAGCCCCGATCAATTGACGCGTCTTCTCCTGAGCCCCGATCGCTCCTCGCGCCGTCTCCTGAACCCCGATCATTCCACGCGCCTTCTCCTAAACCACGATAGGTCCACGCGCCGTCGCCGAGCCTCGATCGGTCCACGCACCGTCTCCTGAGCCCCGATCGGTCCACGCGCCGTCTCCTAAGCCGCGATCCGTCCACGGGCCGTCTCCGAGCTGCTATCGGTAAACGCGCCGTCACCAAGCCCTGATCTGTGCACGCGTCGTCTCCGAGCCCCGATCGGTCCACGCGCCGTCTCCGAGCCTCGATCGGTCCACGCGCAGCCTCCTGAGCCCCGATCGGTTCACGCGCCGGCTCCGAGCCCGATCGGTCCACGCATCGTCTCCTAAGCCCCGATCGGTTAACGTGCCGTCTCCGAGCCCCGATCGGTCCACGCGCCGTCTCCAAGCCCCGATCCGTCGCCGCGTCGTGTCCTGAGCCCCGATCAATTGACGCGTCTTCTCCTGAGCCCCGATCGCTCCTCGCGCCGTCTCCTGAACCCCGATCGTTCCACGCGCCTTCTCCTAAACCGCGATCGGTCCACGCGCCGTCTCCGAGCCCCAGTCGGTCCACGCGCTGTCTCCGAGCACCGATCGGTCCACGCGCCGTCTCCTGAGCCCCGATCGGTCCACGCGCCATCTCCGAGCCCCGAACGGTTCACGCACCGTCTCCTGGTCCCAATCGGTCCACGCGGCGCCTCCGGAGCCCCGATCGATCCACGCGAGTCTCCTGAGCCCCAGTCGGTCCGCGCGCCGTCTCCTGAGCCCCGATTGTTCGACGCGTCGTCTCCTGAGCCCCGATCGAACCACGCGTCGTCTCCTGAGCCCCGATCGCGCCACACGCCGTTTCCTGAGCCCCGATCGGTCCACGCGTCATCTTCAAAGCCCCGATGCCTCCACGCGCCGTCTCCGAGCCACGATCGGTCCGTGCGCCGCTTCCACAACCCCGATCGGTCCACGCGTAATTTCCTGATCTCCGATCGGTCCACGCGCCGTCTCCTAACCCCCGATCGGTCCACGCGCCGTCTCCGAGCGCCGATCGGTTGACGCGCCATCTCCTGAGCCCCGACCGCTCCACCCGTCGTCTCCGAGCTCCGATCGGTCCAGGTGCCGTTTCCGAGCCCCGATTGGTCCATGCGTCGTCTTCGAAGCCCCGATGCCTCCACGCGCCGTCTCCGAGCCACGATCGGTGCAGGCGCCGCTTCCTGAGCCCCGATCGGTCCACGCGCTGTCTCCTGAGCCCCGATACGTCCACGCGCAGTCGCCGAGCCCCGATCAGTCCACGCGCGGCCTCCTGAGCCCCGGTCGGTTCACGCGCCGTCTCCCCGCCCCGATCGGTCCACGCGCCGTCTCCTGAGCCCTGATCCGTCCACGCGCGGCGTCGAGACGCGATCGCCGAGCCCCGATCGGTCCACGCGCCGTCTCCTGAGCTCCGAACGGTCCACACCCCTTGTCCTGAGCCCCGATCGGCCGACGCGTCGTCTCCTAAGCCCCGACCGGTTCACGCGCCATCTCCTGTGCACCGATCGAATCACGTGCCGTCTCCTAAGCCCCGATCGGTCCACACGTCGTCTCCTAAGCCCCAATCGGTCCACGCGTCGTCTCCTAAGCCCCGATCCGTCGCCGCGTCGTCTCCTGGGCCCCGATCAATTGACGCGTCTTCTCCTGAGCCCCGATCGTCCTCGCGCCGTCTCCTGAGCCCCGCTCGGTCCATGCGTCGTCTTCTTAGCCCCGATGCCACCACGCGCCGTCTCCTAAGCCCCGATCTGCCCACGGGCCGTTTCCGAGCTCCGATCGTTCCACACGCCGTCTCCAAGCCTCGATCCGTACACGCGCCGTCTCCGAGCCCCGATCGGTCCACGCGCCGTCTCCTGAGCCCCGATCGGTCCACGCGTCGTCTCCTAAGCCCCGATCGGTTAACGCGCCGTCTCCGAGCCCCGATGGGTCCACGCGCCGCCTCCTAAGCCCCGATCGGTCCACGCGTCGTCTCCTAAGCCCCGATCGGTCGACGGGTCGTCTCCTAAGCCCCGATCGGTCGACGCGTCGTCTCCTAATCCCCGGTCGGTCCACGCGCCGTCGCCGAACCCCAATTGGTTTACGCGCCACCTCCTGAGCCCCAGTCGGTCCACGCGCTGTCTTCGAGCACCGATCGGTCTACGCATCGTCTCCTAAACCCCGCTCTGTTAACGCGTCGTCTCCTGAGCCCCGATCGCTCCACGCGCCGTCTCCTGAGCCCCGATCGCTCCACGCGCTGTCTCCGAGCCCCGATCGGTCCACGCGTTGTCTCCGAGCCCCGATCGGTCCACGCGCCGTCTTCGAGCCCCGGTCGGTTCACGCATGGTCTCCTAAGCCCCAGTCGGTCCACGCGCTGTCTCCGAGCCCCGATCGGTCCACGCGTAGTCTCCGAGCCCCGATCGGTCCACGCGCCGTCGCCGAGTCATGATCTGTCCACGCGCGGCCTCCTGAGACCCGATGGGTCCACGCGCCGTCTTCGAGCCCCGATCGGTCCACGCGCCGTCTCCTGAGCCCCGATCGATCGAGGCGTCGTTCCCTAAGCCCCGATCCATCCACGCGCTGTCTCCTAAGTCCCGATCGGTCCAGGCCCCGTCTCCGAGCGCCGATCGGTTCACGCGCCGTCTCCTGAGAACGATCCGTCCACGCGCCGTCTCCTGAGCCCCGATCGGTCAACGCGCCGTCTCGTGAACCCCGATCGGTCCACGCGCCGTCTCCGAGCCCCGATCGGTCCACGCGCCGTCTCCTGAGCCCCGATCGGTCCACGCGTCGTTCCCGAAGCCCCGATCCATCCACGCGCAGTCTTGCGAGCCCCGATCGGTGCACGCACCGTCTCCTAAGCCCCGATCGGTCCACGCCCCGTCTCCGAGCACCGATTGGTTCACGCACCGTCTCCTGAGACTCGATCCGTCCACGCGCTGTCTCCTGAGCCCCGATCGGTCGACGCGTCGTCTGTTAAACCCCAATCGGTCCACGCCCCGTCTCCGAGCGCCGATCGGTTCACGCGCCGTCTCCTGAGTCCCGATCCGTCCACTCACTGTCTCCTGAGCCCCGGTCGGTCCACGCGCCGCCTCCTGCGCTCCGATCGGTCCACGCGCAGTCTCCTGAGCCCCGATCGGTCGACGCGCCGTCTCGTGAGCCCCGATCGGTCCACGCGCAGTCTCCTGAGCCCCGATCGGTCCACGCGTCGTCTCCTAAGCCCCGATCGGTTAACGCGCCGTCTCCGAGCCCCGATGGGTCCACGCGCCGCCTCCTAAGCCCCGATCGGTCCACGCGTCGTCTCCTAAGCCCCGATCGGTCGACGGGTCGTCTCCTAAGCCCCGATCGGTCGACGCGTCGTCTCCTAATCCCCGGTCGGTCCACGCGCCGTCGCCGAACCCCAATTGGTTTACGCGCCACCTCCTGAGCCCCAGTCGGTCCACGCGCTGTCTTCGAGCACCGATCGGTCTACGCATCGTCTCCTAAACCCCGCTCTGTTAACGCGTCGTCTCCTGAGCCCCGATCGCTCCACGCGCCGTCTCCTGAGCCCCGATCGCTCCACGCGCTGTCTCCGAGCCCCGATCGGTCCACGCGTTGTCTCCGAGCCCCGATCGGTCCACGCGCCGTCTTCGAGCCCCGGTCGGTTCACGCATGGTCTCCTAAGCCCCAATCGGTTAACGCGCCGTCTCCGAGCCCCGATCGGTCCACGCGCCGTCGCCGAACCCCAATTGGTCCACGCGCAACCGCCTGAGCCCCAGTCGGTCCACGCGCTGTCTCCGAGCCCCGATCGGTCCACGCGTAGTCTCCGAGCCCCGATCGGTCCACGCGCCGTCGCCGAGTCATGATCTGTCCACGCGCGGCCTCCTGAGACCCGATGGGTCCACGCGCCGTCTTCGAGCCCCGATCGGTCCACGCGCCGTCTCCTGAGCCCCGATCGATCGAGGCGTCGTTCCCTAAGCCCCGATCCATCCACGCGCTGTCTCCTAAGTCCCGATCGGTCCAGGCCCCGTCTCCGAGCGCCGATCGGTTCACGCGCCGTCTCCTGAGAACGATCCGTCCACGCGCCGTCTCCTGAGCCCCGATCGGTCAACGCGCCGTCTCGTGAACCCCGATCGGTCCACGCGCCGTCTCCGAGCCCCGATCGGTCCACGCGCCGTCTCCTGAGCCCCGATCGGTCCACGCGTCGTTCCCGAAGCCCCGATCCATCCACGCGCAGTCTTGCGAGCCCCGATCGGTGCACGCACCGTCTCCTAAGCCCCGATCGGTCCACGCCCCGTCTCCGAGCACCGATTGGTTCACGCACCGTCTCCTGAGACTCGATCCGTCCACGCGCTGTCTCCTGAGCCCCGATCGGTCGACGCGTCGTCTGTTAAACCCCAATCGGTCCACGCCCCGTCTCCGAGCGCCGATCGGTTCACGCGCCGTCTCCTGAGTCCCGATCCGTCCACTCACTGTCTCCTGAGCCCCGGTCGGTCCACGCGCCGCCTCCTGCGCTCCGATCGGTCCACGCGCAGTCTCCTGAGCCCCGATCGGTCGACGCGCCGTCTCGTGAGCCCCGATCGGTCCACGCGCCGTCTCCTGAGCCCCGATCGGTCCACGCGTCGTTCCCTAAGCCCCGATCCATCCACGCGCAGTCTCCCGAGCCCCAATCGGTCCACGCGCCGTCTCCTGAGCCCCGATCGGTCCACGCGCCGTCTCCTCAGCCCCGATCGGTCCACGCGCCGTCTCCTGAGCCCCGATCGGTCCACGCGCCGTCTTCGAGCCCCGATCGGTTCACGCATCGTCTCCTAAGCCCCGATCGGTTAACGCGCCGTCTCCGAGGGCCGAGTGGTCCACGCGCTGTCGCCGAACCCCAATTGGTCCACGCGCAACCGCCTGAGTCCCAGTCGGTCCACGCGATGTCTCCGAGCCCCGATCGGTCCACGCGCCGTCTCCTAAGCCGCGATCCGTCCACGGGCCGTCTCCGAGCTGCTATCGGTAAACGCGCCGTCACCAAGCCCTGATCTGTACACGCGTCGTCTCCGAGCCCCGATCGGTCCACGCGCCGTCGCCGAGCCTCGATCGCTCCACGCACCGTCTCCTGAGCCCCGATCGGTCCACGCGCCGTCTCCTAAGCCGCGATCCGTCCACGGGCCGTCTCCGAGCTGCTATCGGTAAACGCGCCGTCACCAAGCCCTGATCTGTGCACGCGTCGTCTCCGAGCCCCGATCGGTCCACGCGCCGTCGCCGAGCGTCGATCGGTCCACGCGCAGCCTCCTGAGCCCCGATCGGTTCACGCGCCGGCTCCGAGCCCGATCGGTCCACGCATCGTCTCCTAAGCCCCGATCGGTTAACGTGCCGTCTCCGAGCCCCGATTGGTCCACGCGCCGTCTCCTGAGCCCCGGTCAGTTCACGCGCCGTCTCCGAGCCCCGATCGGTCCACGCGCCGTCGCCGAGCCATGATCGCTCCACGCGCGGCCTCCTGAGCCCCGGTCGCGTCACGCGCCGTCGCCGAACCCCAATTGGTCCACGCGCCATCGCCTGTGCCCCAGTCGGTCCACGCGCCGTCTCCGAGCGCCGATCGGTTCACGCGCCGTCTCCTGAGCCCCGATCGTTCCACGCGCCGTCTCCGAGCTCCGATCGGTCCACGCGCCGTCTCCTAAGCCCCGATCGGTCCAAGCGCCTTCTGCTAAGCCCCGATCGGTCCAAGCACTTTCTGCTAAGCCCCGATCGGTCCACGCGCCGTCTCCGAGCGCCGATCGGTTCACGCGCCGTCACCTGAGCCCCGATCGTTCCACGCGCCGTCTCCAAGCCCCGATCGGTCTACGCGCCGTCTCCTAAGCCCCGATCGGTCCACGCGCCTTCTCCTCATCCCCCATCGGTCCACGCGCCGTCTCGGAGCGCCGATTGGTTCACGCGCGGTCTCCTGAGCCCCGATCGCTCCACGCGCAGTCGCCGAGCCTCGATCGGTCCACGCGCCGTCTCCTAAGCCCCGATCGGTCCAAGCGCCTTCTGCTAAGCCCCGATCGGTCCAAGCGCCTTCTGCTAAGCCCCGATCGGTCCACGCGCCGTCTCCGAGCGCCGATCGGTTCACGCGCCGTCACCTGAGCCCCGATCGTTCCACGCGCCGTCTCCGAGCCCCGATCGATCTACGCGCCGTCTCGTGAGCCCCGATCGGTCCACGCGCCGTCTCCGAGCCCCGATCGGTCCACGCGCCGTCTCCTGAGCCCCGATCGGTCCACGCGCCGTTCCCGAAGCCCCGATCCATCGACGCGCAGTCTCGCGAGCCCCGATCGGTGCACGCACCGTCTCCTAAGCCCCGATCGGTCCACGCCCCGTCTCCGAGCACCGATTGGTTCACGCACCGTCTCCTGAGACTCGATCCGTCCACGCGCTGTCTCCTGAGCCCCGATCGGTCGACGCGTCCTCTGTTAGACCCCAATCGGTCCACGCCCCGTCTCCGAGCGCCGATCTGTTCACGCGCCGTCTCCTGAGTCCCGATCCGTCCACTCACTGTCTCCTGAGCCCCGGTCGGTCCACGCGCCGCCTCCTGCGCTCCGATCGGTCCACGCGCAGTCTCCTGAGCCCCGATCGGTCGACGCGCCGTCTCCGAGCACCGATCGTTCCACGCGCCATCTCCGAGCCCCGATCGGTCCACGCGCCGTCTCCTGAGCCCCGATCGGTCCACGCGCCGTCTCCTGAGCCCTAATCGGTCCACACGCTGTCTCGTGAGCCCCGATAGGTACACGCGCCGTCTCCGAGCCCCCATCGGTCCACGCGTTGTCTCCTAAGCCCCGATCGGTCCACGCGCCGTCTTCGAGCCCCGATCGGTTCACGCATCGTCTCCTAAGCCCCGATCGGTTAACGCGCCGTCTCCGAGGGCCGAGCGGTCCACGTGCCGTCGCCGAACCCCAATTGGTCCACGCGCAACCGCCTGAGTCCCAGTCGGTCCACGCGATGTCTCCGAGCCCCGATCGGTCCACGCGCCGTCTCCTGAGCCCCGGTCGGTTCACGCGCCGTCTCCGAGCCCCGATGGGTCCACGCGCCGTCTCCTGAGCCCGGATCAGTCCACCCGTCGTCCTCGAATCCCCGATCCGCACACGCGTCGTCTCCGAGCCTCGACCGGTCCACGCGCCGGCTCCTGAGCCCCGATCATTCCACGCGCCGTCTCCTGAACCCCGATCCGTCCACGGGCCGTCTCCGAGCTGCTATCGGTAAACGCGCCGTCACCAAGCCCTGATCGGTCCACGCGCCGTCGCCGAGCCATGATCGCTCCACGCGCGGCCTCCTGAGCCCCGGTCGCGTCACGCGCCGTATCCACGCCCCAATCGATCCACGCCCCGTCTCCTGAGTCCCGATCGGTCCACGCGCCGTCTCCTGAGCCCCGATCGTTCCACGCGCCGTCTCCGAGCTCCGATCGGTCCACGCGCCGTCTCCTAAGCCCCGATCGGTCCAAGCGCCTTCTGCTAAGCCCCGATCGGTCCAAGCGCTTTCTGCTAAGCCCCGATCGGTCTACGCGCCGTCTCCTAAGCCCCGATCGGTCCACGCGCCTTCTCCTCATCCCCCATCGGTCCACGCGCCGTCTCCTAAGCCGCGATCCGTCCACGGGCCGTCTCCGAGCTGCTATCGGTAAACGCGCCGTCACCAAGCCCTGATCTGTACACGCGTCGTCTCCGAGCCCCGATCGGTCCACGCACCGTCTCCGAGCCCCGATCGGTCCACGCACCGTCGCCGAGCCACGATCGGTCCACGCGCAGCCTCCTGAGCCCCGATCGGTTCACGCGCCGGCTCCGAGCCCGATCGGTCCACGCATCGTCTCCTAAGCCCCGTCCGGTTAACGTGCCGTCTCCGAGCCCCGATCGGTCCACGCGCCGTCTCCTGAGCCCCGGTCGGTTCACGCGCCGTCTCCGAGCCCCGATCGGTCCACGCGCCGTCGCCGAGCCATGATCGCTCCACGCGCGGCCTCCTGAGCCCCGGTCGCGTCACGCGCCGTATCCACGCCCCAATCGATCCACGCCCCGTCTCCTGAGTCCCGATCGGTCCACGCGCCGTCTCCTGAGCCCCGATCGGTCCACGCGCAGTCGCCGAGCCTCGATCGGTCCACGCGCCGTCTCCTAAGCCCCGATCGGTCCAAGCGCTTTCTGCTAAGCCCCGATCGGTCTACGCGCCGTCTCCGAGCGCCGATCGGTTCACGCGCCGTCACCTGAGCCCCGATCATTCCACGCGCCATCTCCGAGCCCCGATCGTTCCACGCGCCGTCTCGGAGCCCCGATCCGTCCACGCGCCGTCTCCTGAGCCCGGATCGGTCCACGCGTCATCGCCGAATCCCCGATCCGTACACGCGTCGTCTCCGAGCCTCGATCGGTCCACGCGCAGTCGCAGAGCCCCGATCGGTCCAGGCGTGGCCTCCTGAGCCTCGATCGGTCCACGCGCGGCCTCCTGAGCCCCGGTCGGTTCACGCGCCGTCTCCGAGCCCCGATCGATCCACGCGTCGTCTACGAAGCCCAGATGCCTCCTCGCGCCGTCTCCGAGCCACGATCGGTCCAGGCGCTGCTTCCTGAGCCCCAATCGGTCCACGCATCGTCACATAAGCCCCGATCGGTCCACGCGCCGTCACCGAGCCATGATCGGTCCACGCGCGGCTCCTGAGCCCCATCGGTCCATACGCCGTGGCCGAGCCGGGATCGGTCCACGCGCGGGCTCCTGAGTCCCGGTTGGTTCACGCGCCATATCCGAGCCCCAATCGGTCCACGCGCCGGCTCCTGAGCCCCGATCGGTCCACGCGCCGTCTCCTGAGCCCCGATCGCTCCACGCACCGTTTTCTGAGCACCGTTTGGTCCACGCGTCGTCTTCAAAGCCCCGATGCCTCCACGCGCCGTCTCCGAGCCATGATCCGTCCGTGCGCCGCTTCCAGAGCCCTCTCGGTCTACGCGTCGTCTCCTGATCTCCGATCGGTCCACACGCCATCTCCTAAGCCCCGATCATTCCACGCGCCATCTCCGAGCCCCGATCGGTCCACGCGCCATCTCCGAGCCCCGATCGGTCCACGCGCCGTCTCATAAGCCCCGATCGGACCACGCGCCTTCTCCTCAGCCCCGATCGGTCCACGCGCCGTCTCCGAGCGCCGATTAGTTCACGCGTCGTCTCCTGAGCCCCGATCGCTCCACGCTCCGTCTCCCAGCCCCGATCCGTCCACGCGCCGTCTCCTGAGCCCGGATCGGTCCACGCGCCGTCGCCGAACCCCAATTGGTCCACGCGCCACCGCCTGTGCCCCAGTCGGTCCACGCGCTGTCTCCGAGCCCAGATCGGTCCACGCGCCGTCTCCGAGCGCCGATCGGTTCACGCGTCGTCTCCTGAGCCCCGATCGTTCCACGCACCGTCCCCGAGCTCCGATCGGTCCACGCGTCGTCTCCTAAGCCCCGATCGGTCCAAGCGCCTTCTACTAAGCCCCGATCGGTCCACGCGCCTTCTCCTGAGCCCCGATCGGTCCACGCGCCGTCTCCGAGCGCCGATCATTTCACGTGACGTTTCCTGAGCCCTGATCGTTCCACGCGCCGTCTTCGAGCCCCGAGCGGGCCACGCGCCGTCTCCTGAGCCCCAATCGATCCACGCGCAGCCTCCTGAGCCCCGATCGGTCCACGCGCCGTCGCCGAGCCGCGATCGCTCTACGCGCCGCTCCGAGCCCCGATCGGTCCACGCGCCGTCGCCGAGCTATGATCGGTCCACGCGCGGCCTCCTGAGCCCCGATCGGTCCACGTGCCGTCGCCGAGCCGCGATCGGTCCACGCGCCGTTTCCTGAGCCCCGATCGGTCCACGCGCGGTCTCCTGAGCCCCGATCGGTCCACGCGCCGTCGCCGAGCCGCGATCGGTCCACACGCGGCCTCTTAAGCCCCGATCGGTCCACGCGCCGTCGCCGAACCCCAATTGGTCCACGCGAAACCGCCTGAGCCCCAGTCGGTCCACGCGCTGTCTCCGAGCCCCGATCGGTCCACGCGCCGTCTCCTGAGCCCCGATCGGTCCACGCGCAGTAGCCGAGCCTCGATCGGTCCACGCGCCGTCTCCTAAGCCCCGATCGGTCCAAGCGCTTTCTGCTAAGCCCCGATCGGTCTACGCGCCGTCTCCGAGCGCCGATCGGTTCACGCGCCGTCACCTGAGCCCCGATCATTCCACGCGCCATCTCCGAGCCCCGATCGGTCCACGCGCCATCTCCGAGCCCCGATCGGTCCACGCGCCGTCTCATAAGCCCCGATCGGACCACGCGCCTTCTCCTCAGCCCCGATCGGTCCACGCGCCGTCTCCGAGCGCCGATTAGTTCACGCGCCGTCACCTGAGCCCCGGTCGTTCCACGCGCCGTCTCCTTAGCCCCGATCGCTCCACGCGCAGTCGCCGAGCCTCGATCGGTCCACGCGCCGTCTCCTAAGCCCCGATCGGTCCAAGCGCCTTCTGCTAAGCCCCGATCGGTCCAAGCGCCTTCTGCTAAGCCGCGATCGGTCCACGCGCCGTCTCCGAGCGCCGATCGGTTCACGCGCCGTCACCTGAGCCCCGGTCGTTCCACGCGCCGTCTCCGAGCCCCGATCGATCTACGCGCCGTCTCCTCAGCCCCGATCAGTCCACGCGCCTTCTCCTCATCCCCCATCGGTCCACGCGCCGTCTCCGAGTGCCGATCGGTTCACGCGCCGTCTCCTGAGCTCCGATCGTTCCACGCGCCGTCTCCGAGCCCCGGTCCGTCCACGCGCCGTCTCCTGAGCCCGGATCGGTCCACGCGTCATCGCCGAATCCCCGATCCGTACACGCGTCGTCTCCGAGCCTCGATCGGTCCACGCGCAGTCGCGGAGCCACGATCGGTCCAGGCGTGGCCTCCTGAGCCTCGATCGGTCCACGCGCGGCCTCCTGAGCCCCGATCGGTCCATCCGTCGTCTTTTAAGCCCCGATACCTCCACGCGCCGTCTCCGAGCCACGATCGGTCCAGGCGCCGCTTCCTGAGTCCCGATCGGTCCACGCGTCGGCTCCTAAGCCTCGATAGGTCCACGCGCGGCCTCCTTAGCCCCGGTCGGTCCACGCGCCGTCTCCGAGCCGCGATCGGTCCACGCATCGTCTCCTAAGCCCCGATCGGTTAACGCGCCGTCTCCCCGCCCCGATCGGTCCACGCGTCGTCTCCTAAGCCCTGATCGGTCTACGCGCCGCCTCCTGAGCCCCGATCGATCCACGCATCGGCTGCTGAGCCCCGGTCGGTCCACGCGTCGCCTTCGAGCACCGATCGATCCACGCGCCGTTTCCTGGGCCCCGATCGGCCCACGCGTCGCCACCGGAGCCCCGATCGGTCTACGCGCCGTCTCATGAGCCCCGGTCGGTTCATGCGCCGTCGCCGAGCCTCGATCGGTCCACGCGCGGCCTCCTTAGCCCCGGTCGGTCCACGCGCCGTCTCCGAGCCCCGATCGGTCCACGCATCGTCACCTGAGCCCCGATCGGTTAACGCGCCGTCTCCGAGCCCCGATCAGTCCACGCGCCGTCTCCTGAGCCCCGGTCGGTTCATGCGCCGTCTCTGAGCCCCGATCGATCCACGCGTCGTCTTGTAAGCCCAGATGCCTTCTCGCGCCGTCTCCGGCCCACGATCGGTCCAGGCACCGCTTCCTGAACCACGATCGGTCCACGCGCCTTCTCCGAGCCCCGATCGGTGCACGCGCCGTCTCCTGAGCCCCGATCGGTCCACGCGTCGTCTCCTGAGCCCCGATCGGTCCACGCGCCGTCTTCTGAGCCCCGATCGGTCCACGCGCCGTCGCCGAACCCCAATTGGTCCACGCGAAACTGCCTGAGCCCCAGTCGGTCCACGCGCTGTCTCCTAATCCCCAATCTGTCCACGGCCCGTCTCCGGGCCCCGATCGGTGCACGCGCCGTCTCCTAAGCCCCGATCGGGCCACGCGCCGTCGCCGAACACCAATTGGTCCACGCGAAACCGCCTGAGCCCCAGTCGGTCCACGCGCTGTCTCCGAGCCCCGATCGGTCCACGCGTCGTCTCCGAGCCCCGATCGGTCCACGCGCCGTCGCCGAGTCATGATCTGTCCACGCGCGGCCTCCTGAGACCCGATCGGTCCACGCGCCGTCTCCGAGCCACGATGGGTCCAGGCGCCGCTTCCTGCGCCCCGATCGGTCCACGCGCCGTCTCCTAAGCCCCAATCGGTCCACGCGGCGTCTCCGAGCGCCGATCATTTAACGCGCCGTCTCCTGAGACCCGATCGTTCCACGCGCCGCCTCCGAGCCCCGATCGGTCCGCGTGCCGCATTCTAAGCCACGGTCCATCCACGCGCCGTCTCCGAGCCCCGCTCCATCCACGCGTCGTCTCCTAAGCGCCGATCGGTTCACGCGCCGTCTCCTGAGCTCCGATCGTTCCACGCGCCGTCTCGGAGCCCCGATCCGTCCACGCGCCGTCTCCTGAGCCCGGATCGGTCCACGCGTCATCGCCGAATCCCCGATCCGTACACGCGTCGTCTCCGAGCCTCGATCGGTCCACGCGCAGTCGCAGAGCCCCGATCGGTCCAGGCGTGGCCTCCTGAGCCTCGATCGGTCCACGCGCGGCCTCCTGAGCCCCGGTCGGTTCACGCGCCGTCTCCGAGCCCCGATCGATCCACGCGTCGTCTACGAAGCCCAGATGCCTCCTCGCGCCGTCTCCGAGCCACGATCGGTCCAGGCGCTGCTTCCTGAGCCCCAATCGGTCCACGCATCGTCACCTAAGCCCCGATCGGTCCACGCGCCGTCTCCGAGCGCCGATCGGTTCACGCGCCGTCACCTGAGCCCCGATCGTTCCACGCGCCGTCTCCGAGCCCCGATCGGTCTACGCGCCGTCTCCTAAGCCCCGATCGGTCCACGCGCCTTCTCTTCATCCCCGATCGGACCACGCGCCGTCTCGGAGCGCCGATTGGTTCACGCGCCGTCTCCTGAGCCCCGATCGCTCCACGCGCAGTCGTCGAGCCTCGATCGGTTCACGCGCAACCTCCTGAGCCCCAGTCGGTACACGGACTGTCTCCGAGCCCCGATCGGTCCCCGCATAGTCTCCTAAGCCCCGCTCGGTTAACGCGTCATCTCGGAGCCCCGATCGGTCCAGGCGCCGCTTCCTGAGCACCGACCGGTCCACGCATCGTCTCCTAAGCCCCGATCGGTTAACGTGCCGTCTCCGAGCCCCGATCGGTCCCCGCGCCGTCGCCGAGCCGCGATCGGTCCACGCGCGGCCTCCTAAGCTCCGATCGGTCCACGCGCCGTCGCCGAACCCCAATTGGTCCACACGAAACCGCCTGAGCCCCAGTCGGTCCACGCGCTGTCTCCGAGCCCCGATCGGTCCACGCGTCGTCTCCGAGCCCCGATCGGTCCACGCGCCGTCTTCGAGCCCCGATCGGTCCACGCATGGTCTCCTAAGCCCCACTCGGTTAACGCGCCGTCTCCGAGCCCCGATCGGTCCACGCGCCGTCGCCGAACCCCAATTGGTCCACGCGCAACCGCCTGAGCCCCAGTCGGTCCACGCGCTGTCACCGAGCCCCGATCGGTCCACGTGTGGTCTCCGAGCCCCTATCGGTCCACGCGCCGTCGCCGAGCCACGATCGGTCCACGCGCGGCCTCCTGAGCCCCGATCGGTCCACGCGCCGTCGCCGAGCCGCGATCGGTCCACGCGCGGTCTCCTGAGCCCCGGACGGTTCACACGCCGTCTCCGAGCCGCGATCGGTCCACGCATCGTCTCCTAAGCCCCGATCGGTTAACGTGCCGTCTCCGAGCCCCGATCATTCCACGCGATGTCTCCGAGCCCCGATCGGTTCACGCGCCGTCTCCTAAGCCCCGATCGGTCCACGCGCCGTCTCCGAGCGCCGATCGGTCCACGCGCGGTCTCCAAGCCTCGATCCGTACACGCGCCGTCTCCGAGCCCCGATCGGTCCACGCGTCGTCTCCGAGCACCGTTCGGTCCACGCGCCATTTCCTGAGCCCCGATCGGTCCATCCGTCGTCTTTTAAGCCCCGATACCTCCACGCGTCGTCTCCGAGCCTCGATCGGTCCACACGCCGTGTCCGATCCCCGATCGTTCCGCGCGGCGTCTCCGGAGCCCCGATCGATCCACGCGAGTCTCCTGAGCCCCGGTCGGTCCGCGCGCCGTCATCTGAGCCCCGATCGGTCGACGCGTCGTCTCCGAGACTCGATCGGTCCACGCGCCGTCGCCGAGCCCCGATCGGTCCACGCGCGGCCTCCTGAGCCCCGGTCGGTCCACGCGCCGTCTCCGAGACCCCATCGGTCCACGCGTTGTCTCCTAAGCCCCGATCGGTCCACGCGAAGTCGCCGAGCCCCGATCGGTCCACGCGCGGCCTCCTGAGCCCCCATCGGTCCACGCGCTGTCTCCGAGCCCCGATCGGTCCACGCGCCGTCGCCGAGCCATGATCGGTCCACGCGCGGCCTCCTGAGCCCCAATCGGTCCACGGGCCGTCGCCGATCCACGATCGGTCTGTGCGCCGTTTCCAGAGCCCTATCGGTCCACGCATCGTCTCCTGATCTCCGATCGGTCCACGTGCCGTCTCCTAAGCCCCGATCGGTCCACGCACTGTCTCCGAGCGCCGATCGGTTCACGCGCCGTCTCCTGAGCCCCGATCATTCCACGCGCCGTCTCCGAGCCCCGATCGGTCCACGCGTCGTCTCCTGATCTCCGATCGGTCGACGCGCCATCTCCTAAGCCCCGATCGGTCCACGCACCGTCTCCGAGCGCCGATCGGTTCACGCGCCGTCTCCTGAGCCCCGATCATTCCACGCGCTGTCTCCGAGCCCCGATCGGTCCACGCGTTGTCTCCTTAGCCCCGATCGGTCCACGCGCCGTCTCCGAGCGCCGAGCGGTCCACGCGCCGCCGCCGAGCCGCGATCGTTCCACGCGCGGCCTCCTGAGCCCCGATCGGTCGACGCGCCGTCACCGAGCCGCGATCGGTCCACGCGCGACCTCCTGAGCCCCGGTTGGTTCACGCGTCGTCTCCGAGCGCCGATCGGTCCACGCGCCGTCGCCGAGCCATGATCGGTCCACGCGGGGCTCCTGAGCCCCGGTCGGTTCACGCGCCGTCTTCGAGCCCCGATCGATCCACGCGTCGTCTACTAAGCCCAGATGCCTCCTCGCGCCGTCTCCGAGCCCCGATCGGTCCACGCGTCGTCTCCGAGCCCCGATCGGCCCACGCGCCGTCGCCGGGCCGCGAACGGTCCACGCGTCGTCTCCTGATCTCCGATCGGTCCACGCGCCGTCTCATAAGCCCCGATCGGTCCACGCGCCGTCTCCGACCGCCGATCGGTTCACGGGCCGTCTCTGAGCCGCGATCGATAAAGCCGCCGTCATCAAGCCCCGATCCGTACACGCGTCGTCTCCGAGCCCCGATGCCTCTACGCGCCGTCTCCGAGCTACGATCGGTTCAGGCGCCGCGTCCCGAGCCCCGATCAGTCCACGTGCCGTCTCCTAAGCCCCGGTCGCTCCACGGACCGTTTCCTGATCCCCGATCGGTCCACGCGCCGCCTCCAGAGTCCTGATCGGTCAACGCGTCGTGTCCTAAGCCCCGATCGGTCCACGTGCCGTCTCCGAGCCCCGATGGGTCCACGCGCCACATCCTGAGCCCCGATCGGACGACGCGTCGTCTCCTCAGCCTTGATCGATCCACGCGTCGTCTCCTGAACCCCGATTGCTCCACGGGCCGTTTCCTGAGCCCCGATCGGTCCACGCGTCGTCTTCTAAGCCCAGATGCCTCCTCGCGCCGTCTCCGAGCCACGATGGGTCCAGGCGCCGCTTCCTGAGCCCCAATCGGTCCACGCGTTGTCTCCTAAGCCCCGTTCGGCCCACGCGCCGTCTCCTAAGCCCCGATCATTCCACGCTCCGTCTCCGAGCCCCGATCGGTCCACGCGTTGTTTCCTAAGCCCCGATCGGTCCACGCGTCGTCTCCTAAGCCCCGATCCCTCGACGCGTCGTCTCCTGAGCCCCGATCGATCCACGCGCCGTCTCCGAGCCCCGATCGGTCCAGGCGCCGTTTCCGAGCCCCGATTGGTCCATGCGTCGTCTTCGAAGCCCCGATGCCTCCACGCGCCGTCTCCGAGCCACGATCGGTGCAGGCGCCGCTTCCTGAGCCCCGATCGGTCCACGCGCCGTCTCCTGAGCCCCGATCGATCCACGCGCCGTCTCCGAGCCCCGATCGGTCCACGCATCGTCTCCTAAGCCCCGATCGGTTAACGCGCCGTCTCCCCGCCCCGATCGGTCCACGCGCCGTCTCCTGAGCCCCGATACGTCCACGCGCAGTCGCCGAGCCCCGATCAGTCCACGCGCGGCCTCCTGTACCCCAGTCGGTTCACGCGCCGTCTCCCCGCCCCGATCGGTCCACGCGCGGCCTCCTGAGCCCCAATCGGTCCACGCGTCGTCTCCTAAGCCCCGATCGGTCCGTGCGCCGTCTCCGAGCCCCGATCGGTCCACGCACCATCTCATGCTCCCCAATCGGTCTATGCGCCGCCTCCGGAGCCCTGATCGATCCACGCGAATCTCCTGAGCTCCGGTCGGTCCTCGTACCGTCCCCTGAGCCCCGATCGGTCCACGCGTCGTCTCCTAAGCCCCGATCGGTTCACGCGCCGTATCCGAGCCCCAATCGGTCCACGCGCCGTCTCCTAAGCTCCAATCGGTCCACGTGCCGTCCCCTGAGCCCCGATACGTCGACGCGCAGACGCCGAGCCCCGATCGGTCCACCCGCTGTCTCCTGAGCCCCGATAGGTACACGCGTCGTCTCCTACACCCCGATCGGTCCACGCGTCGTCTCCTAAGCCCCGATCGGTCCACGCGCCGTCTCCGAGCCCCGATGGGTCCACGCACTGTCTCCTGATCCCCATGGGTCCACGCGGCGCCTCCGGAGCCCCGAACGATCCACGCGCCGTCTCCGAGCGCCGATTGGGGCACGCGCCGTCTCCTGAGCCCCGATCGGTCCACGCGTCGTCTCCAAAGCCCTGATCGGTCCACGTGCCGTCTCCGAGCCCCGATCGGTCCACGCGCCGTCTCCTGAACCCCGATACGTCCACACACAGTCGCCGAGCCCCGATTGGTCCACGCGCCGTAGCCGAGCCTCCATCGGTCCACGCGCGGCCTCCTGAGCCGCGGTCGGTCCACGCGCCGACTCCGAGCTCCGATCGGCCCACGCGCCGTCTCCTAATCACCGATCGGTCCAAGCGCCGCCTCCGAGCCCCGATCGGTCCACGCGTCGTCTCCTAAGACCCGATCGGTCCACGTATCGTCTCCTAAGCCCCGATCGGTCCACACGCCGTCTCCGAGCCCCGATGGGTCCACGCGTCGCCTCCTGAGCCCCGGTCGGTCCACGGGCCGTCTCCTGAGCCCCGATCGGTCCACCCGTCGTCTTCTAAGCCCCGATCGGTCCACGCGTAGTCTCCTAAGCCCCGATCTGTCCACGCGCCGTCTCCTGAGCCCCGATCGTTCCACGCGCCGTGTCCGAGCCCCGATCGATCCACGCGCCGTCTCCTGAGCCCAAATCGGTCCACACGCTGTCTCGTGAGCCCCGATAGGTACACTCGTCGTCTCCTACGCCCCGATCGGTCCACGCGTAGTCTCCTAAGCCCCGCTCGGTTAACGCGTCGTTTCCGAGCCCCGATCGGTCCACGCGTCGTCTCCTGAGCCCCAATTAGTCCATGCGCCGTCTCCTAAGCCCCGATCCGTCCACGGGCCGTGTCCGAGCTCCGATCGGTCCACGCGTCGTCTCCGAGCCCTGATCGGTCCACGCGCCATCGCCGAGACCCGATCGGTCCACACCCCTTCTCCTGAGCCCCGATCTGTCGACGCGTCGCCTCCTAAGCCCCGACCGGTGCACGCGCCGTCTCCTGTGCCCCGATCGATTCACGTGCCGTCTCCTAAGCCCCGATCGGTCCACCCGTCGTCTCTTGAACCCCAATCGGTCCACGCGCCCTCTCCGAGCGCCGATCATTTCACGCGCCGTCTCCTGAGCCCCGGTCGGTCCGCGCGCCGTCACCTGAGCCCCGATCGGTCGACGCGTCGTCTTCTGAGCCCCGATCGGTCCACGCGCCGTCTCCGAGCGCCGATCGGTTCACGCGCCGTCTCCTGAGCCCCGATCGATTCACGTGCCGTCTCCTAAGCCCCGATCGGTCCACCCGTCGTCTCTTAAGCCCCAATCGGTCCACGCGCCCTCTCCGAGCGCCGATCATTTCACGCGCCGTCTCCTGAGCCCCGGTCGGTCCGCGCGCCGTCACCTTAGCCCCGATCGGTCGACGCGTCGTCTTCTGAGCCCCGATCGGTCCACGCGCCGTCTCCGAGCCCCGATCGATCCACGCGTCGTCTTCGAAGCCCAGATGCCTCCTCGCGCCGTCTCCGAGCCACGATCGGTCCAGGCGCTGCTTCCTGAGCCCCAATCGGTCCACGCATCGTCACCTAAGCCCCGATCGGTCCACGCGCCGTCACCGAGCCATGATCGGTCCACGCGCGGCTCCTGAGCCCCATCGGTCCATACGCCGTCGCCGAGCCGGGATCGGTCCACGCGCGGGCTCCTGAGTCCCGGTTGGTTCACGCGCCATATCCGGGCCCCAATCGGTCCACGCGCCGGCTCCTGAGCCCCGATCGGTCCACGCGCCGTCTCCTGAGCCCCGATCGCTCCACACACCGTTTTCTGACCACCGTTTGGTCCACGCGTCGTCTTCAAAGCCCCGATGCCTCCTCGCGCCGTCTCCGAGCCACGATCGGTCCAGGCGCTGCTTCCTGAGCCCCAATCGGTCCACGCATCGTCACCTAAGCCCCGATCGGTCCACGCGCCGTCTCCGAGCCATGATCCGTCCGTGCGCCGCTTCCAGAGCCCTCTCGGTCCACGCGTCGTCTCCTGATCTCCGATCGGTCCACACGCCATCTCCTAAGCCCCGATCATTCCACGCGCCATCTCCGAGCCACGATCGGTCCACGCGCCATCTCCGAGCCCCGATCGGTCCACGCGCCGTCTCATAAGCCCCGATCGGACCACGCGCCTTCTCCTCAGCCCCGATCGGTCCACGCGCCATCTCCGAGCGCCGATTAGTTCACGCGCCGTCTCCTGAGCCCCGATCGCTCCACGCTCCGTCTCCCAGCCCCGATCGGTCCACGCGCCGTCTCCTGAGCCCGGATCGGTCCACGCGCCGTCGCCGAGCGCCGATTAGTTCACGCGCCGTCTCCTGAGCCCCGATCGCTCCACGCTCCGTCTCCCAGCCCAGATCGGTCCACGCGCCGTCTCCGAGCGCCGATCGGTTCACGCGCCGTCTCCTGAGCCCCGATCGTTCCACGCACCGTCTCCGAGCTCCGATCGGTCCACGCGTCGTCTCCTAAGCCCCGATCGGTCCAAGCGCCTTCTACTAAGCCCCGATCGGTCCACGCGCCTTCTCCTGAGCCCCGATCGGTCCACGCGCCGTCTCCGAGCGCGGATCATTTCACGTGACGTCTCCTGAGCCCTGATCGTTCCACGCGCCGTCTTCGAGCCCCGAGCGGTCCACGCGCCGTCTCCTGAGCCCCAATCGATCCACGCGCTGCCTCCTGAGCCCCGATCGGTCCACGCGCCGTCGCCGAGCCGCGATCGGTCCACGCGCGGCCTCCTGAGGCCCGATTGGTTCACGCGCCGTATCCGAGCCCCAATCGGTCCACGCGCCGTTTCCTGAGCCCCGATCGGTCCACGCGCGGTCTCCTGAGCCCCGATCGGTCCACGCGCCGTCGCCGAGCCGCGATCGGTCCACACGCGGCCTCTTAAGCCCGGATCGGTCCACGCGCCGTCGCCGAACCCCAATTGGTCCACGCGAAACCGCCTGAGCCCCAGTCGGTCCGAGCGCTGTCTCCGAGCCCCGATCGGTCCACGCGTCGTCTCCGAGCCCCGATCGGTCCACGCGCCGTCTTCGAGCCCCGGTCGGTTCACGCATGGTCTCCTAAGCCCCAATCGGTTAACGCGCCGTCTCCGAGCCCCGATCGGTCCACGCGCCGTCGCCGAACCCCAATTGGTCCACGCGCAACCGCCTGAGCCCCAGTCGGTCCACGCGCTGTCTCCGAGCCCCGATCGGTCCACGCGTAGTCTCCGAGCCCCGATCGGTCCACGCGCCGTCGCCGAGTCATGATCTGTCCACGCGCGGTCTCCTGAGACCCGATGGGTCCACGCGCCGTCTTCGAGCCCCGATCGGTCCACGCGCCGTCTCCTGAGCCCCGATCGATCGAGGCGTCGTTCCCTAAGCCCCGATCCATCCACGCGCTGTCTCCTAAGTCCCGATCGGTCCAGGCCCCGTCTCCGAGCGCCGATCGGTTCACGCGCCGTCTCCTGAGAACGATCCGTCCACGCGCCGTCTCCTGAGCCCCGATCGGTCCACGCGTCGTTCCCGAAGCCCCGATCCAACCACGCGCAGTCTCGCGAGTTCCGATCGGTGCACGCACCGTCTCCTAAGCTCCGATCGGTCCACGCCCCGTCTCCGAGCACCGATTGGTCCACACACCGTCTCCTGAGACTCGATCCGTCCACGCGCTGTCTCCTGAGCCCCGATCGGTCGACGCGTCCTCTGTTAAACCCCAATCGGTCCACGCCCCGTCTCCGAGCGCCGATCGTTTCACGCGCCGTCTCCTGAGTCCCGATCCGTCCACTCACTGTCTCCTGAGCCCCGGTCGGTCCACGCGCCGTCTCCTGAGCCCCGATCGGTCGACACGCCGTCTCGTGAGCCCCGATCGGTCCACGCGCCGTCTCCTGAGCCCCGATCGGTCCACGCGTCGTTCCCTAAGCCCCGATCCATCCACGCGCAGTCTCCCGAGCCCCAATCGGTCCACGCGCCGTCTCCTGAGCCCCGATCGGTCCACGCGCCGTCTCCTCAGCCCCGATCGGTCCACGCGTCGTCTCCGAGCACCGATCGTTCCACGTGCCATCTCCGAGCCCCGATCGGTCCACGCGCCGTCTCCTGAGCCCCGATCGGTCCACGCGCCGTCTCCTGAGCCCCAATCGGTCCACACGCTGTCTCGTGAGCCCCGATAGGTACACGCGCCGTCTCCGAGCCCCCATCGGTCCACGCGTTGTCTCCTAAGCCCCGATCGGTCCACGCGCCGTCGCCGAACCCCGATCGGTTCACGCATCGTCTCCTAAGCCCCGATCGGTTAACGCGCCGTCTCCGAGCACCGAGCGGTCCACGCGCCGTCGCCGAACCCCAATTGGTCCACGCGCAACCGCCTGAGTCCCAGTCGGTCCACGCGATGTCTCCGAGCCCCGATCGGTCCACGCGCCGTCTCCTAAGCCGCGATCCGTTCACGGGCCGTCTCCGAGCTGCTATCGGTAAACGCGCCGTCACCAAGCCCTGATCTGTACACGCGTCGTCTCCGAGCCCCGATCGGTCCACGCGCCGTCGCCGAGCCTCGGTCGGTCCACGCACCGTCTCCTGAGCCCCGATCGGTCCACGCGCCGTCTCCTAAGCCGCGATCCGTCCCCGGGCCGTCTCCGAGCTGCTATCGGTAAACGCGCCGTCACCAAGCCCTGATCTGTACACGCGTCGTCTCCGAGCCCCGATCGGTCCACGGGCCGTCTCTGAGCGCCGATAAGTTCAAGCGCCGTCTCCTGAGCCCCGATGGTTCCACGCGGCGTCTCCGAGCCCCGATCGATCCACGCGCCGTCTCCTGAGTCCCGAACGGTCGACGAGTCGTCTTCTGAGCCTCGATCGCTCCTCGCGCCGTCTCCTGAGCCCCGATCGTCCAACGTGCCGTCTCCTAGCACCGATCGGTCCACGCGGCGCCTCTGGAGCCCCGATCGATCCACGCGAGTCCCCTGAGCCCCAGTCGGTTCGCGCGCCGTCTCCTGAGCCCCGATTGTTCGACGCGTCGTCTCCTGAGCCCCGATCGATCCACGCGTCGTCTCCTGAGCCCCGATCGTACCACACGCCGTTTCCTGAGCTCCGATCGGTCCACGCGTCGTCTTCAAAGCCCCGACGCCTCCACGCGCCGTCTCCGAGCCACGATCGGTCCGTGCGCCGCTTCCACAACCCCGATCGGTCCACGCGTAATCTCCTGATCTCCGATCGGTCCACGCGCCGTCTCCTAAGCCCCGATCGGTCCACGCGCCGTCTCCGAGCGCCGATCGGTTGACGCGCCATCTCCTGAGCCCCGATCGTTCCACGCGCCGTCTCCGAGCCCCGATCGGTCCACGCGCCGTCTCCTAAGCCCCGTTCGGTCCAAGCGCCTTCTCCTAAACCCCGGTCGGTCCACGCGCCGTCTCCGAGGCCCGATCGGTCCACACATCGTCTCCTAAGCCACGATCGGCTAACGCGTCGACTCCGAGCCGCGATCGTTCCACGCGCCGTCCCCGATCCCCGATCGATCCACGCGCCGTCTCCGAGCGCCGATCGGTTCACGCGCCGTCACCCGAGCCCCGATCGTTCCACACGGCGTCTCCGAGCCCCGATCGGTCCACGCTTCGTCTCCTGAGCCCGGATCGTTCCACGCGTCGTCTCCTGATTCCCGATCCTTAAACGCGTCGTCTCCGAGCCCCGATCGGTCCACGCACCATCGCCGAACCCCGATCGGTCCACGCGTCGTCTCCTGAGCTCCGAACGGTCCGCACCCCTTGTCCTGAGCCCCGATCGGCCGACGCGTCGTCTCCTAAGCCCCGACCGGTTCACGCGCCGTCTCCTGTGCACCGATCGAATCACGTGCCGTCTCCTAAGCCCCGATCGGTTAACGCGCCGTCTCCGAGCCGCGATCGGTCCACGCGCCGACGCCGAGCACCGTTCGGTCCACGCGCCGTTTCCTGAGCCCCGATCGGTCCATCCCTCGTCTTTTAAGCCCCGATACCTCCACGCGCCGTCTCCGAGCCACGATCGGTCCAGGCGTGGCCTCCTGAGCCGCGGTCGGTCCACGCGCCGTTTCCTGAGCTCCGATCGGTCCACGCGTTTTCTCGTAAGCCCCGATCGGTCCACGCGTCGTCTCCTCAGCCCCGATCGGTCGACGCGTCGTCTCCGAGCGCCGATCGGTGCACGCGCCGTCTCCTGAACCCCGATCGTTCCACACGCCGCCTCCTAAGCCCCTATCGGTCGAGGCGTCGTCTCCTAAGCCTCGACCGGTCCAGGCGCCGTCTCCTTAGCCCCGATCGTTCCACGCGCCGTCTCCGAGCCCCGTTCGGTCCACGCGCCGTCTCCTCAGCCCCGATCGGTCCACGCGTTGGCTCCTAAGCCTCGATAGGTCCACGCGCGGCCTCCTTAGCCCCGGTCGGTCCACGCGCCGTCTCCGAGCCCCGATCGGTCCACGCATCGTCACCTAAGATCCGATCGGTTAACGCACCGTCTCCCCGCCCCGATCGGTCCACGCGCCGTCTCCTGAGCCCCGATACGTCCACGCGCAGTCGCCTAGCCTCGATCAGTCCACGCGCGGCTTCCTGAGCCCCGGTCGGTTCACGCGCCGTCTCCCCGCCCCGATCGGTCCACGCGCCGTCTCCTGAGCCCTGATCCGTCCACGCGCGGCGTCGAGCCGCGATCGGTCCACGCGCGGCCTCCTGAGCCCCAATCGGTCCACGCGTCGTCTCCTAAGCCCCGATCGGTCCGTGCGCCGTCTCCGAGCCCCGATCGGTCCACGCACCATCTCATGCTCCCCAATCGGTCCATGCGCCGCCTCCGGAGCCCTGATCGATCCACGCGAATCTCC
Organism: Netelia fuscicornis; assembly: GCA_946811545.1. Lineage (NCBI taxonomy): Eukaryota > Metazoa > Arthropoda > Insecta > Hymenoptera > Ichneumonidae > Netelia > Netelia fuscicornis. The sequence continues at coordinate 30,784,281 of OX328011.1, forward strand.
TGCGCTCCGGTCGGTCCTCGTACCGTCTCCGAGCCCCGATCGGTCCACGTACCGTCTCCGAAGCCCCGATCGGTCCACGCGTCGTCTCCTAAGCCCCGATCAGTCCACGCGCCGTCTCCGAGCCCCGATGGGTCCACGCACTGTCTCCTGATCCCCATGGGTCCACGCGGCGCCTCCGGAGCCCCGATCGATCCACGCGAGGATCCTGAGCCCCGATCGATCCACGCATCGTCCCCTAAGCCCCAATCGGTTAACGCGCCGTCTCCGAGCCCCAATCGGTCCACGCGCCGTCTCCTGAACCCCGATCGTTCCACGCGCCTGCTCCTAAGCCACGATCGGTCAGCGCCGTCTCCGAGCGCCGATCGGTGCACGCGCCGTCGCTCGAGCCGCGATCGGTCCACGCGCGGCCTCCTGAGCCCCGGTTGCTTCACGCGCCGTATCCGAGGCCCAATCGGTCCACGCACCGTCTCCTGAGCCCCGATCGCTTCACGCGCCGTCTCCGAGCCCCGATCGGTCCACGCGCCGTCTCCTGAGCCCGGATCGGTCCACGCGCCGTCGCTGAAACCTAATTGGTCCACGCGCAACCGTCTGAGCCCCAGTTGGTCCACGCGCTGTCTCCGAATCCCGATCGGTCCACGCGTCGTATCCGAACCCCGATCGGTCCACGCGTCGTATCCGAACCCCGATCGGTCCACGCGCCGTCGCCGAGCCATGATCGGTCCACGCGCGGCCTCCTGAGCCCCGGTTGGTTCACGCGCCGTATCCGAGCCCCCATCGGTCCACACGTCGTCTCCGAGCCCCGATCGGTCCATGCGTCGTCTTCTGAGCCCCGATCGGTCCACGCGCCGTCTCCGAGCCCCGATCGATCCACGCGTCGTCTTCGAAGCCCAGATGCCTCCTCGCGCCGTCTCCGAGCCACGATCGGTCCAGGCGCTGCTTCCTGAGCCCCAATCGGTCCACGCATCGTCACCTAAGCCCCGATCGGTCCACGCGCCGTCACCGAGCCATGATCGGTCCACGCGCGGCTCCTGAGCCCCATCGGTCCATACGCCGTCGCCGAGCCGGGATCGGTCCACGCGCGGGCTCCTGAGTCCCGGTTGGTTCACGCGCCATATCCGGGCCCCAATCGGTCCACGCGCCGGCTCCTGAGCCCCGATCGGTCCACGCGCCGTCTCCTGAGCCCCGATCGCTCCACACACCGTTTTCTGACCACCGTTTGGTCCACGCGTCGTCTTCAAAGCCCCGATGCCTCCTCGCGCCGTCTCCGAGCCACGATCGGTCCAGGCGCTGCTTCCTGAGCCCCAATCGGTCCACGCATCGTCACCTAAGCCCCGATCGGTCCACGCGCCGTCTCCGAGCCATGATCCGTCCGTGCGCCGCTTCCAGAGCCCTCTCGGTCCACGCGTCGTCTCCTGATCTCCGATCGGTCCACACGCCATCTCCTAAGCCCCGATCATTCCACGCGCCATCTCCGAGCCACGATCGGTCCACGCGCCATCTCCGAGCCCCGATCGGTCCACGCGCCGTCTCATAAGCCCCGATCGGACCACGCGCCTTCTCCTCAGCCCCGATCGGTCCACGCGCCATCTCCGAGCGCCGATTAGTTCACGCGCCGTCTCCTGAGCCCCGATCGCTCCACGCTCCGTCTCCCAGCCCCGATCGGTCCACGCGCCGTCTCCTGAGCCCGGATCGGTCCACGCGCCGTCGCCGAGCGCCGATTAGTTCACGCGCCGTCTCCTGAGCCCCGATCGCTCCACGCTCCGTCTCCCAGCCCAGATCGGTCCACGCGCCGTCTCCGAGCGCCGATCGGTTCACGCGCCGTCTCCTGAGCCCCGATCGTTCCACGCACCGTCTCCGAGCTCCGATCGGTCCACGCGTCGTCTCCTAAGCCCCGATCGGTCCAAGCGCCTTCTACTAAGCCCCGATCGGTCCACGCGCCTTCTCCTGAGCCCCGATCGGTCCACGCGCCGTCTCCGAGCGCGGATCATTTCACGTGACGTCTCCTGAGCCCTGATCGTTCCACGCGCCGTCTTCGAGCCCCGAGCGGTCCACGCGCCGTCTCCTGAGCCCCAATCGATCCACGCGCTGCCTCCTGAGCCCCGATCGGTCCACGCGCCGTCGCCGAGCCGCGATCGGTCCACGCGCGGCCTCCTGAGGCCCGATTGGTTCACGCGCCGTATCCGAGCCCCAATCGGTCCACGCGCCGTTTCCTGAGCCCCGATCGGTCCACGCGCGGTCTCCTGAGCCCCGATCGGTCCACGCGCCGTCGCCGAGCCGCGATCGGTCCACACGCGGCCTCTTAAGCCCGGATCGGTCCACGCGCCGTCGCCGAACCCCAATTGGTCCACGCGAAACCGCCTGAGCCCCAGTCGGTCCGAGCGCTGTCTCCGAGCCCCGATCGGTCCACGCGTCGTCTCCGAGCCCCGATCGGTCCACGCGCCGTCTTCGAGCCCCGGTCGGTTCACGCATGGTCTCCTAAGCCCCAATCGGTTAACGCGCCGTCTCCGAGCCCCGATCGGTCCACGCGCCGTCGCCGAACCCCAATTGGTCCACGCGCAACCGCCTGAGCCCCAGTCGGTCCACGCGCTGTCTCCGAGCCCCGATCGGTCCACGCGTAGTCTCCGAGCCCCGATCGGTCCACGCGCCGTCGCCGAGTCATGATCTGTCCACGCGCGGTCTCCTGAGACCCGATGGGTCCACGCGCCGTCTTCGAGCCCCGATCGGTCCACGCGCCGTCTCCTGAGCCCCGATCGATCGAGGCGTCGTTCCCTAAGCCCCGATCCATCCACGCGCTGTCTCCTAAGTCCCGATCGGTCCAGGCCCCGTCTCCGAGCGCCGATCGGTTCACGCGCCGTCTCCTGAGAACGATCCGTCCACGCGCCGTCTCCTGAGCCCCGATCGGTCCACGCGTCGTTCCCGAAGCCCCGATCCAACCACGCGCAGTCTCGCGAGTTCCGATCGGTGCACGCACCGTCTCCTAAGCTCCGATCGGTCCACGCCCCGTCTCCAAGCACCGATTGGTCCACACACCGTCTCCTGAGACTCGATCCGTCCACGCGCTGTCTCCTGAGCCCCGATCGGTCGACGCGTCCTCTGTTAAACCCCAATCGGTCCACGCCCCGTCTCCGAGCGCCGATCGTTTCACGCGCCGTCTCCTGAGTCCCGATCCGTCCACTCACTGTCTCCTGAGCCCCGGTCGGTCCACGCGCCGTCTCCTGAGCCCCGATCGGTCGACACGCCGTCTCGTGAGCCCCGATCGGTCCACGCGCCGTCTCCTGAGCCCCGATCGGTCCACGCGTCGTTCCCTAAGCCCCGATCCATCCACGCGCAGTCTCCCGAGCCCCAATCGGTCCACGCGCCGTCTCCTGAGCCCCGATCGGTCCACGCGCCGTCTCCTCAGCCCCGATCGGTCCACGCGTCGTCTCCGAGCACCGATCGTTCCACGTGCCATCTCCGAGCCCCGATCGGTCCACGCGCCGTCTCCTGAGCCCCGATCGGTCCACGCGCCGTCTCCTGAGCCCCAATCGGTCCACACGCTGTCTCGTGAGCCCCGATAGGTACACGCGCCGTCTCCGAGCCCCCATCGGTCCACGCGTTGTCTCCTAAGCCCCGATCGGTCCACGCGCCGTCGCCGAACCCCGATCGGTTCACGCATCGTCTCCTAAGCCCCGATCGGTTAACGCGCCGTCTCCGAGCACCGAGCGGTCCACGCGCCGTCGCCGAACCCCAATTGGTCCACGCGCAACCGCCTGAGTCCCAGTCGGTCCACGCGATGTCTCCGAGCCCCGATCGGTCCACGCGCCGTCTCCTAAGCCGCGATCCGTTCACGGGCCGTCTCCGATCTGCTATCGGTAAACGCGCCGTCACCAAGCCCTGATCTGTACACGCGTCGTCTCCGAGCCCCGATCGGTCCACGCGCCGTCGCCGAGCCTCGGTCGGTCCACGCACCGTCTCCTGAGCCCCGATCGGTCCACGCGCCGTCTCCTAAGCCGCGATCCGTCCCCGGGCCGTCTCCGAGCTGCTATCGGTAAACGCGCCGTCACCAAGCCCTGATCTGTACACGCGTCGTCTCCGAGCCCCGATCGGTCCACGGGCCGTCTCTGAGCGCCGATAAGTTCAAGCGCCGTCTCCTGAGCCCCGATGGTTCCACGCGGCGTCTCCGAGCCCCGATCGATCCACGCGCCGTCTCCTGAGTCCCGAACGGTCGACGAGTCGTCTTCTGAGCCTCGATCGCTCCTCGCGCCGTCTCCTGAGCCCCGATCGTCCAACGTGCCGTCTCCTAGCACCGATCGGTCCACGCGGCGCCTCTGGAGCCCCGATCGATCCACGCGAGTCCCCTGAGCCCCAGTCGGTTCGCGCGCCGTCTCCTGAGCCCCGATTGTTCGACGCGTCGTCTCCTGAGCCCCGATCGATCCACGCGTCGTCTCCTGAGCCCCGATCGTACCACACGCCGTTTCCTGAGCTCCGATCGGTCCACGCGTCGTCTTCAAAGCCCCGACGCCTCCACGCGCCGTCTCCGAGCCACGATCGGTCCGTGCGCCGCTTCCACAACCCCGATCGGTCCACGCGTAATCTCCTGATCTCCGATCGGTCCACGCGCCGTCTCCTAAGCCCCGATCGGTCCACGCGCCGTCTCCGAGCGCCGATCGGTTGACGCGCCATCTCCTGAGCCCCGATCGTTCCACGCGCCGTCTCCGAGCCCCGATCGGTCCACGCGCCGTCTCCTAAGCCCCGTTCGGTCCAAGCGCCTTCTCCTAAACCCCGGTCGGTCCACGCGCCGTCTCCGAGGCCCGATCGGTCCACACATCGTCTCCTAAGCCACGATCGGCTAACGCGTCGACTCCGAGCCGCGATCGTTCCACGCGCCGTCCCCGATCCCCGATCGATCCACGCGCCGTCTCCGAGCGCCGATCGGTTCACGCGCCGTCACCCGAGCCCCGATCGTTCCACACGGCGTCTCCGAGCCCCGATCGGTCCACGCTTCGTCTCCTGAGCCCGGATCGTTCCACGCGTCGTCTCCTGATTCCCGATCCTTAAACGCGTCGTCTCCGAGCCCCGATCGGTCCACGCACCATCGCCGAACCCCGATCGGTCCACGCGTCGTCTCCTGAGCTCCGAACGGTCCGCACCCCTTGTCCTGAGCCCCGATCGGCCGACGCGTCGTCTCCTAAGCCCCGACCGGTTCACGCGCCGTCTCCTGTGCACCGATCGAATCACGTGCCGTCTCCTAAGCCCCGATCGGTTAACGCGCCGTCTCCGAGCCGCGATCGGTCCACGCGCCGACGCCGAGCACCGTTCGGTCCACGCGCCGTTTCCTGAGCCCCGATCGGTCCATCCCTCGTCTTTTAAGCCCCGATACCTCCACGCGCCGTCTCCGAGCCACGATCGGTCCAGGCGTGGCCTCCTGAGCCGCGGTCGGTCCACGCGCCGTTTTCTGAGCTCCGATCGGTCCACGCGTTTTCTCGTAAGCCCCGATCGGTCCACGCGTCGTCTCCTCAGCCCCGATCGGTCGACGCGTCGTCTCCGAGCGCCGATCGGTGCACGCGCCGTCTCCTGAACCCCGATCGTTCCACACGCCGCCTCCTAAGCCCCTATCGGTCGAGGCGTCGTCTCCTAAGCCTCGACCGGTCCAGGCGCCGTCTCCTTAGCCCCGATCGTTCCACGCGCCGTCTCCGAGCCCCGTTCGGTCCACGCGCCGTCTCCTCAGCCCCGATCGGTCCACGCGTTGGCTCCTAAGCCTCGATAGGTCCACGCGCGGCCTCCTTAGCCCCGGTCGGTCCACGCGCCGTCTCCGAGCCCCGATCGGTCCACGCATCGTCACCTAAGATCCGATCGGTTAACGCACCGTCTCCCCGCCCCGATCGGTCCACGCGCCGTCTCCTGAGCCCCGATACGTCCACGCGCAGTCGCCTAGCCTCGATCAGTCCACGCGCGGCTTCCTGAGCCCCGGTCGGTTCACGCGCCGTCTCCCCGCCCCGATCGGTCCACGCGCCGTCTCCTGAGCCCTGATCCGTCCACGCGCGGCGTCGAGCCGCGATCGGTCCACGCGCGGCCTCCTGAGCCCCAATCGGTCCACGCGTCGTCTCCTAAGCCCCGATCGGTCCGTGCGCCGTCTCCGAGCCCCGATCGGTCCACGCACCATCTCATGCTCCCCAATCGGTCCATGCGCCGCCTCCGGAGCCCTGATCGATCCACGCGAATCTCCTGCGCTCCGGTCGGTCCTCGTACCGTCTCCGAGCCCCGATCGGTCCACGTACCGTCTCCGAAGCCCCGATCGGTCCACGCGTCGTCTCCTAAGCCCCGATCAGTCCACGCGCCGTCTCCGAGCCCCGATGGGTCCACGCACTGTCTCCTGATCCCCATGGGTCCACGCGGCGCCTCCGGAGCCCCGATCGATCCACGCGAGGATCCTGAGCCCCGATCGATCCACGCATCGTCCCCTAAGCCCCAATCGGTTAACGCGCCGTCTCCGAGCCCCAATCGGTCCACGCGCCGTCTCCTGAACCCCGATCGTTCCACGCGCCTGCTCCTAAGCCACGATCGGTCAGCGCCGTCTCCGAGCGCCGATCGGTGCACGCGCCGTCGCTCGAGCCGCGATCGGTCCACGCGCGGCCTCCTGAGCCCCGGTTGCTTCACGCGCCGTATCCGAGGCCCAATCGGTCCACGCACCGTCTCCTGAGCCCCGATCGCTTCACGCGCCGTCTCCGAGCCCCGATCGGTCCACGCGCCGTCTCCTGAGCCCGGATCGGTCCACGCGCCGTCGCTGAAACCTAATTGGTCCACGCGCAACCGTCTGAGCCCCAGTTGGTCCACGCGCTGTCTCCGAATCCCGATCGGTCCACGCGTCGTATCCGAACCCCGATCGGTCCACGCGTCGTATCCGAACCCCGATCGGTCCACGCGCCGTCGCCGAGCCATGATCGGTCCACGCGCGGCCTCCTGAGCCCCGGTTGGTTCACGCGCCGTATCCGAGCCCCCATCGGTCCACACGTCGTCTCCGAGCCCCGATCGGTCCATGCGTCGTCTTCTAAGCCCCGATGCCTCCACGCGCCGTCTCCGAGCCCCGATCGGTCCACGCGCGGTCTACTGAGCTCCGGTCGGTCCACACGCCGCTGCGAACCCCAATTGGTCCACGCGCAACCTCTCGAGCCCCAGTCGGTAAACGCGCTATCTCCGAGCCCCGATCGGTCCACGCGCCGTCTCCGAGCCCCGATGGGTCCACGCGCCGCCTCCTAAGCCCCGATCGGTCCACGCGTCGTCTCCTAAGCCCCGATCGGTCGACGGGTCGTCTCCTAAGCCCCGGTCGGTCGATGCGTCGTCTCCTAATCCCCGGTCGGTCCACGCGCCGTCGCCGAACCCCAATTGGTCCACGCGCCGTCTCCTAAGCCCCGATCTGCCCACGGGCCGTCTCCGAGCTCCGATCGGTCCACGCGCCGTCTCGAAGCCTCGATCCGTACACGCGTCGTCTCCGAGCCCCGATCGGTCCACGCGCCATCGCCGAACCCCGATCGGACCACGCGCCGTCTCCTGAGCTCCGAACCGTCCACACCCCTTATTCTGAGCCTCGATCGGCCGACGCGTCGTCTCCTAAGCCCCGACCGGTTCACGCGCCGTCTCCTGTGCACCGATCGAATCTCGTGCCGTCTCCTAAGCCCCGATCGGTCCACACGTAGTCTCCTAAGCCCCAATCGGTCCACGCGTCGTCTCCTAAGCCCCGATCCGTCGCCGCGTCGTCTCCTGAGCCCCGATCAATGGACGCGTCTTCTCCTGAGCCCCGATCGCTCCTCGCGCCGTCTCCTGAGCCCCGCTCGGTCCATGCGTCGTCTTCTTAGCCCCGATGCCTCCACGCGCCGTCTCCTAAGCCACGATCTGCCCACGGGCCGTTTCCGAGCTCCGATCGGTCCACGCGCGGTCTCCAAGCCTCGATCCGTACACGCGCCGTCTCCGAGCCCCGATCGGTCCACGCTCCGTCTCCGAGTACCGATCGGTCCACGCGCCGCCTCCTAAGCCCCGATCGGTCCACGCGTCATCTCCTAAGCCCCGATCGGTCGACGGGTCGTCTCCTAAGCCCCGATCGGTCGACGCGTCGTATCCTAATCTCCGTTCGGTCCACGCGCCGTCGCCGAACCCCAACTGGTCCACGCGCCACCTCCTGAGCCCCAATCGGTCCACGCGCTGTCTCCGAGCACCGATCGGTCCACGCATCGTCTCCTAAACCCTGCTCTGTTAACGCGTCGTCTCCTGCACTCCGATCGCTCCACGCGCCGTCTCCTGAGCGCCGATCGGTCCACGCGTCGTCTCCGAGCACCGTTCGGTCCACGCGCCGTTTCCTGAGCCCCTGTCGGTTCACGCGCCGTCTCCCCGCCCCGATCGGTCCACGCGCCGTCTCCTGAGCCCTGAACCGTCCACGCGCTGCGTTGAGCCGCGATCGGTCCACGCGCGGCCTCCTGAGCCCCAATCGGTCCACGCGTCGTATCCTAAGCCCCGATCGGTCCGTGCGCCGTCTCCGAGCCCCGATCGGTCCACGTACCATCTCATGCTCCCCAATCGGTCCACGCGCCGCCTCCGGAGCCCCGATCGATCCACGCGAATCTCCTGAGCTCCGGTCGGTCCACGTACCGTCTCCGAAGCCCCGATCGGTCCACGCGTCGTCTCCTAAGCCCCGATCCGTCGCCGCGTCATCTCCTGAGCCCCGATCAATTGACGCGCCGTCTCCTGATGCCCAATCGGTCCACGCGCTGTCTCCTGAGCCCCGATAGGTACACGCGTAGTCTCCTAAGCCCCGTTCGGTCCACGCACCGCCTCCTAAGCCCCTATCGGTCCACGCGCCGTCTCCGAGCGCCGATCGGTTCACGCGCCGTCTCCTGAGCCCCGATCGTTCCACGCGCAGTCTCCGACCCCCGATCGGTCCACGCGCCGTCTCATAAGCCCCGATCGGACCACGCGCCTGCTCCTCAGCCCCGATCGGTCTACGCGCCGTCTCCGAGCCCCGATCGGTCCACGCGCCGTCTCCTAAGCCCCGATCGGTCCACCCGCCGTTTCCGAGCCCCGATCAGTCCATGCGTCGCCTCCGAGCCCCGTTCGGTCCACGCCCCGTCGCCGAGCCATGATCGTTCCACGCGCGGCCTCCAGAGCCCCGATCGGTACACGCGCCGTCGCCGAGCCGCGATCGGTCCACGCGCCGTCGCCCAACCCGCCGAACCCCAATTGGTCCACGCGCAACCTCCTGAGCCCCAGTCGGTCCACGCGCCATCTCCTGAGCCCCGATCGGTCGACGCATCGTCTTCTAAGCCCCGATACGTCCACACGCCGTCTCCGATCCCCGACCGGTCCGCGTGCCGCATTCTAAGCCGCGGTCCGTCCACGCGCAGTCTTCGATCACCGATCGGTCCACGCGCCGTCTCCTGAGCCCCGATCGGTCCACGCGCCGTTTCCGAGCCCCGATCGGTCCACGCGTCGTCTCCTCAGCCCCGATCGGTCGACGCGTCGTCTCCTGAGCCCCGATCGGTCGACGCGTCGTCTCCTGAGCCCCGATCGATCCACGCGTCGTCTCCTCAGCCCCGATCGCTCCACGCGCCGTCTCCGAGCGCCGATCGGTGCACGAGCCGTCTCCTGAGCCTCGGTCGGTTCACGCGCCGTCTCCGAGCCCCGATCGATCCACGCGTCTTCTTGTAAACCCAGATACCTCCTCGCATCGTCTCCTAAGCCCCGATCGGTTAACGCGCCGTCTCCGAGCCCCGATCGGTCCACGCGCCGTCGCCGAGCCATGATCGGTCCACGCGCGGCCTCCTGAGCCCCACTCGGTCCACGGGCCGTCGCCGATCCACGATCGGTCCGTGCGCCGTTTCCAGAGCCCTATCGGTCCACGCATCGTCTCCTGATCTCCGATCGGTCCACGTGCCGTCTCCTAAGCCCCGATCGGTCCACGCACTGTCTCCGAGCGCCGATCGGTTCATGCGCCGTCTCCTGAGCCCCGATCATTCCACGCGCCGTCTCCGAGCCCCGATCGGTCCACGCGTCGTCTCCTGAGCCTCGATCGCTCCACGCGCCGTTTTCTGAGCACCGTTCGGTCCACGCGTCGTCTTAAAAGCCCCGATGCTTCCACGCGCCGTCTCCGAGCTACGATCGGTCCGTGCGCCGTTTCCAGAGAACTATCAGTCCACGCGTCGTCTCCTGATCTCCGATCGGTCGACGCGCCATCTCCTAAGCCCCGATCGGTCCACGCACCGTCTCCGAGCGCCGATCGGTTCACGCGCCGTCTCCTGAGCCCCGATCATTCCACGCGCTGTCTCCGAGCCCCGATCGGTCCACGCGTTGTCTCCTTAGCCCCGATCGGTCCACGCGCCGTCTCCGAGCGCCGAGCGGTCCACGCGCCGTCGCCGAACCCCAAATGGTCCACGCGCAACCGCCTGAGCCCCGATCGGTAGACGCGTCGTCTCCGAGCACCGATCGGTCCACGCGCCGTCGCCGAGGCATGATCGGTCCACGCGCGGCCTCCTGATCCCCGATCGATCCACGCGCCGTCACCGAGCCGCGATCGGTTCACGCGCGACCTCCTGAGCCCCGGTTGGTTCACGCGTCGTCTCCGAGCGCCGATCGGTCCACGCGCCGTCGCCGAGCCATGATCGGTCCACGCGGGGCTCCTGAGCCCCGGTCGGTTCACGCGCCGTCTTCGAGCCCCGATCGATCCACGCGTCGTCTTCTAAGCCCAGATGCCTCCTTGCGCCGTCTCCGAGCCCCGATCGGTCCACGCGTTGTCTCCGAGCCCCGATCGGTCCACGCGCCGTCTTCGAGCCCCGGTCGGTTCACGCATGGTCTCCTAAGCCCCAATCGGTCCACGTGCCGTCTCCTAAGCCCCGATCGGTCCACGCACTGTCTCCGAGCGCCGATCGGTTCATGCGCCGTCTCCTGAGCCCCGATCATTCCACGCGCCGTCTTCGAGCCCCGATCGGTCCACGCGCCGTCTCCGAGCCCCGATCGGTCCATGCGCCGTCTCCTGAGCCCCGATCGGTCCACGCGTCGTTCCCGAAGCCCCCATCCATCCACGCGCAGTCTCGCGAGCCCCGATCGGTGCACGCACCGTCTCCTAAGCCCCGATCGGTCCACGCCCCGTCTCCGAGCACCGATTGGTTCACGCACCGTCTCCTGAGACTCGATCCGTCCACGCGCTGTCTCCTGAGCCCCGATCGGTCGACGCGTCCTCTGTTAAACCCCAATCGGTCCACGCCCCGTCTCCGAGCGCCGATCGGTTCACGCGCCGTCTCCTGAGTCCCGATCCGTCCACTCACTGTCTCCTGAGCCCCGGTCGGTCCACGCGCCGCCTCCTGCGCTCCGATCGGTCCACGCGCAGCCTCCTGAGCCCCGATCGGTTCACGCGCCGGCTCCGAGCCCGATCGGTCCACGCGCCGTCTCCTGAGCCCGGATCGGTCCACGCGTCATCGCCGAATCCCCGATCCGTACACGCGTCGTCTCCGAGCCTCGATCGGTCCACGCGCCGTCGCGGAGCCCCGATCGGTCGTGGCGTGGCCTCCTGAGCCTCGATCGGTCCACGCGCGGCCTCCTGAGCCCCGGTCGGTTCACGCGCCGTCTCCGAGCCCCGATCGATCCACGCGTCGTCTTCGAAGCCCAGATGCCTCCTCGCGCCGTCTCCGAGCCACGATCGGTCCAGGCGCCGCTTCCTGAGCACCGACCGGTCCACGCATCGTCTCCTAAGCCCCGATCGGTTAACGTGCCGTCTCCGAGCCCCGATCGGTCCCCGCGCCGTCTCCTGAGCCCCGATGCGTCCACGCGCAGTCGCCGAGCCCCGATCGGTCCACGCGGGGTCTCCTGAGCCCCGATCGGTCCACGCGCCGTCTCCTGAGCCCCAATCGGTTAACGCGCCGTCTCCTGAGCCCCGATCGTTCTACGCACCGTCTCCGAGCCCCGATCCGTCCACGCGCAGTCGCCGAGCCCCGATCGGTTCACGCGCGGTCTCCTGAGCCCCAGTCGGTACACGCGCTGTCTCCGAGCCCCGATCGGTCCACGCGTCGTCTCCTAAGCCCCGATCGTTCGACGCGTCGTCTCCTAAGCTCCGATCGGTCGACGCGTCGTCTCCTGAGCCCCAGTTGGTCCACGGGCTGTCTCCGAGCCCCGATCGATCCACGCGCAACCTCCTGAGCCCCAGTCGGTACACGCGCTGTCTCCGAGCCCCGATCGGTCCCCGCATAGTCTCCTAAGCCCCGCTCGGTAAACGCGTCGTCTCGGAGCCCCGATCGGTCCAGACGCCGCTTCCTGAGCACCGACCGGTCCACGCATCGTCTCCTGAGCCCCGATCGGTCGACGGGTCCCCTCCTAAACCCGATCGGTCCACGCGCCTTCTTCTGAGCCCCGAACGGTCCACGCGCCGTCTCCGAGCGCCGATCATTTCACGTGACGTCTCCTGAGCCCTGATCGTTCCACGCGCCGTCTTCGAGCCCCAAGCGTTCCACGCGCCGTCTCCTGAGCCCCGGTCGGTCCACGCGCCGTCTCCTGAGCCCCGAACGGTCCACGCGCCGTCTCCTGAGCCCGGATCGGTCCACGCGTCATCGCCGAATCCCCGATCCGTACACGCGCCGTCTTCGAGCGCCGATCGGTCCACGCAACGTCTCCTAAGCCCCAATCGGTTAACGCGCCGTCTCCTGAGCCCCGATCGTTCTACGCACCGTCTCCGAGCCCCGATCCGTCCACGCGCAGTCGCCGAGCCCCGATCGGTTCACGCGCGGTCTCCTGAGCCCCAGTCGGTACACGCGCTGTCTCCGAGCCCCGATCGGTCCACGCGTCGTCTCCTAAGCCCCGATCGTTCGACGCGTCGTCTCCTAAGCCCCGATCGGTCGACGCGTCGTCTCCTGAGCCCCAGTTGGTCCACGGGCTGTCTCCGAGCCCCGATCGATCCACGCACCTCCTCCTGAGCTCCGATCGGTCGACGCGCCGACTCCTAAGCCCCGATCGTTCCACGCGCCGTCGCCGAGCCGCGATCGGTCCACGCGCGGTCTCCTGAGCCTCGGTCGGTTCATTCACCGTCTCCGAGCCCCGATCGATCCACGCGTCGTCTTGTAAGCCCAGATGCCTTCTCGCGCCGTCTCCGGCCCACGATCGGTCCAGGCGCCGCTTCCTGAGCCGCGATCGGTCCACGCGCCTTCTCCGAGCCCCGATCGGTGCACGCGCCGTCTCCTGGGCCCCGATCCGTCCACGCGTCGTCTCGTGAGCCCCGATCGGTCCACGCATAGTCTCCTAAGCCCCGATCGGGCCACGCGCCGTCGCCGAACACCAATTGGTCCACGCGAAACCGCCTGAGCCCCAGTCGGTCCACGCGCTGTCTCCGAGCCCCGATCGGTCCACGCGCCGCCTCCGGAGCCCCGATCGATCCACGCTAGGCTCCTGAGCCCCGATCGGTGCACGCGCCGTCTCCGAGCGCCGATCGGTTCACGCGCCGTCTCCTGAGCCCCGATCATTCCATGCGATGTCTCCGAGCCCCGATCGGTCCACGAGCCGTTTTCTGAGCACCGTTCGGTCCACGCGTCGTCTTCATAGCCCCGATGCCTCCACGCGCCGTCTCCGAGCCACGATCGGTCCGTGCGCCGCTTCCAAAGCCCTATCAGTCCAGGCGTCCTCACCTGATCTCCGATCGGTCCACGCGCCGTCTCCTAAGCCCCGATCGGTGCACGCGCCGTCTCCGAGCGCCGATCGGTTCACGCGCCGTCTCCTGAGCCCCGATCATTCCACGCGATGTCTCCGAGCCCCGATCGGTCCACGCGCCATCTCCTAAGCCCCGATCGGTCCACGCGCCGTCTCCGAGCGCCGATCGGTCCACGCGCGGTCTCCAAGCCTCGATCCGTACACGCGCCGTCTCCGAGCCCCGATCGGTCCACGCGTCGCCACCGGAGCCCCGATCGGTCTACGCGCCGTCTCATGAGCCCCGGTCGCTTCATGCGCCGTCGCCGAGCCTCGATCGGTCCACGCGCGGCCTCCTTAGCCCCGGTCGGTCCACGCGCCGTCTCCGAGCCCCGATCGGTCCACACATCGTCACCTGAGCCCCGATCGGTTAACGCGCCGTCTCCGCGCCCCGATCAGTCCACGCGCCGTCTCCTGAGCCCCGGTCGGTTCATGCGCCGTCTCCGAGCCCCGATCGATCCACGCGTCGTCTTGTAAGCCCAGATGCCTTCTCGCGCCGTCTCCGGCCCACGATCGGTCCAGGCGCCGCTTCCTGAGCCACGATCGGTCCACGCGCCTTCTCCGAGCCCCGATCGGTGCACGCGCCGTCGCCTGAGCCCCGATCGGTCCACGCGTCGTCTCGTGAGCCCCGATCGGTCCACGCGCCGTCTTCTGAGCCCCGATAGGTCCACGCGCCGTCGCCGAACCCCAATTGGTCCACGCGAAACCGCCTGAGCCCCAGTCGGTCCACGCGCTGTCTCCGAGCCTCGATCGGTCCACGTGCCGTCTCCCAGCCCCGATCGGTCCACGCGCCGTCTCCTAATCCCCAATCTGTCCACGACCCGTCTCCGAGCCACGATCGGTCCGTGCGCCGCTTTCAAAGCCCTATCAGTCCAGGCGTCCTCTCCTGATCTCCGATCGGTCCACGCGCCGTCTCCTGAGCCCCGGTCGGTTCATGCGCCGTCTCCGAGCCCCGATCGATCCACGCGTCGTCTTGTAAGCCCAGATGCCTTCTCGCGCCGTCTCCGGCCCACGATCGGTCCAGGCGCCCCTTCCTGAGCCACGATCGGTCCACGCGCCTTCTCCGAGCCCCGATCGGTGCACGCGCCGTCTCCTGAGCCCCGATCGGTCCACGCGTCGTCTCCTGAGCCCCGATCGGTCCACGCGCCGTCTTCTGAGCCCCGATCGGTCCACGCGCCGTCGCCGAACCCCAATTGGTCCACGCGAAACCGCCTGAGCCCCAGTCGGTCCACGCGCTGTCTCCGAGCCCCGATCGGTCCACGCGTCGTCTCCTAAGCCCCGATTCGTCGACGCGTCGTCTCCTGAGCCCCGATCAATTGACGCGTCTTCTCCTGAGCCCCGATCGCTTCTCGTGCCGCCTCCTGAGCCCCACTCCGTCCAGGCGTCGTCTCCGGAGCCCCGATCAATTGACGTGTCTTCTCCTGAGCCCCGATCGCTCCTCGCGCCGTCTCCTGAACCCCGCTCGGTCAATGCGTCGTCTTCTTAGCACGGATGCCTCCACGCGCCGTCTCCGAGCCACGATGGGTCCAGGCGCCGCTTCCTGCGCCCCGATCGGTCCACGCGCCGTCTCCTAAGCCCCAATCGGTCCACGCGGCGTCTCCGAGCGCCGATCATTTAACGCGCCGTCTCCTGAGACCCGATCGTTCCACGCGCCGTCTCCGAGCCCCGATCGGACCGCGTGCCGCATTCTAGGCCACGGTCCATCCACGCGCCGTCGCCGAGCCCCGCTCCATCCACGCGTCGTCTCCTAAGCCCCGATCGGTCCACGCGCCGTCTCCTAAGCCCCGATTGATCCGCGCGCCGTCTCCCAGCCCCGATCGATCCACGCGCCGTCTCCTAAGCCCCGATCGGTTCACGCGCCGTCTCCGGAGCCCCGGTAGATCGACGCGAGTCTCCTAAGCCTCGACCGGTCCACGCGCCGTCCCCTGAGCCCCGATCGATCCACGCGCCGTCTCCGAGCCCCAGTCGGTCCACGCGCTGTCTCCGAGCACCGATCGGTCCACGCGCCGTCTCCGAGCGCAGATCATTTCACGAGCCGTCTCCTGAGCCCCGATCGTTCCACGCGCGGGCTCCTGAGCCCCCATCGGTCCACGCGTCGCCTTCGAACCCCGGACGGTCCACGCGTCGTCTTCTAAGCCCCGATCGGTCCACGCGCCGTTTTCCGAGCCCCGATCGGTCCACGCACCATCTCCTGCTCCCCAATCGGTCCACGCGCCGCCTCCGGAGCCCCGATCGATCCACGCGCCGTCTCCTGAGCCCCGATCGTTCCACGCGCCTTCTCCTAAGCCACGATCGGTCCACGCGTAGTCTCCTAAGCCCCGATCGGTCCACGCACCGCCTCCGGAGCCCCAATCGATCAACGTGAGTCTCCTAAGCCCCGATCGGTCCACGCGTCGTCTCCTAAGCCCCGATCCGTCGACGCGTCGTCTCCTGAGCCACGATCAATTGACGCGTCTTCTCCTGAGCCCAATCGCTCCTCGCGCCGTCTCCTGAGCCCCGATCGGTCCACGGGTCGTCTCCTAAGCCCCGATCGGTCCACGCGCTGTCTCCTGTGCCCCGATTGGTCGACGCGTCCTCTCCTAAACCCCGATCAGTCCACGCGTCGTCTCCTAAGCCCCGATCGGTCCACACGCCGTCTCCGAGCCCCGATGGGTCCACGCGTCGCCTCCTGAGCCCCGGTCGGTCCACGCGCCGTCTCCTGAGCCCCGATCGGTCCATGCGTCGTCTTCTTAGCCCCGATGCCTCCACGCGCCGTCTCCGAGCCACGATCGGTCCAGGCGCCGCTTCCTGAGCCCCCATCGGTCCATGCGCCGTATCCTAAGCCCCGATCGGTCCACGCGCCGTCTCCGAGCGCCGATAAGTTCAAGCGCCGTCTCCTGAGCCCCAACCGCTCCACACGCCGTTTCCTGAGCCCCGATCGGTCCACGCATCGTCTCCGAGCACCGATCGGTCCACGCGCCGTTTTCTGAGCACCGTTCGGTCCACGCGTCGTCTTCAAAGCCCCGATGCCTCCACGCGCCGTCTCCGAGCCCAGATCGCTCCTCGCGCCGTCTCCTCAGCCCCGCTCGATCCATGCGTCGTCTTCTTAGCCCCGATGCCTCCACGCGCCGTTTCCGAGCGCCGATCATTTCACGCGCCGTCTCCTGAGCCCCGATCATTCCACGCCCCGCCTCCGAGCCCCGGTTGGTTCACGCGCCGTATCCAAGCCCCAATCGGTCCACGCAAGGTCTCCTGAGCTCCGATCGGTCCACGCGCCGTCTCCTGAGCCCCGATCGCTCCACTCGCCGTTTTCTGAGCACCGTTCGGTCCACGCGTCGTCTTCAAAGCTCCAATGCCTCCACGCGCCGTCTCCGATCCCCGATCGGTCCGTGCGCCGCTTCCAGTGGCCTATCGGTCCACGCGTCGTCTCCTGATCTCCGATCGCTCCACGCGCCGTCTCCGAGCGCCGATCATTTCACGTGACGTCTCCTGAGCCCTGATCGTTCCACGCGCCGTCTTCGAGCCCCAAGCGTTCCACGCGCCGTCTCCTGAGCCCCGGTCGGTCCACGCGCCGTCTCCTGAGCCCCGATCGGTCCACGCGCCGTCTCCTGAGCCCGGATCGGTCCACGCGTCATCGCCGAATCCCCGATCCGTACACGCGCCGTCTTCGAGCGCCGATCGGTCCACGCAACGTCTCCTAAGCCCCAATCGGTTAACGCGCCGTCTCCTGAGCCCCGATCGTTCTACGCACCGTCTCCGAGCCCCGATCCGTCCACGCGCAGTCGCCGAGCCCCGATCGGTTCACGCGCGGTCTCCTGAGCCCCAGTCGGTACACGCGCTGTCTCCGAGCCCCGATCGGTCCACGCGTCGTCTCCTAAGCCCCGATCGTTCGACGCGTCGTCTCCTAAGCCCCGATCGGTCGACGCGTCGTCTCCTGAGCCCCAGTTGGTCCACGGGCTGTCTCCGAGCCCCGATCGATCCACGCACCTCCTCCTGAGCTCCGATCGGTCGACGCGCCGACTCCTAAGCCCCGATCGTTCCACGCGCCGTCGCCGAGCCGCGATCGGTCCACGCGCGGTCTCCTGAGCCTCGGTCGGTTCATTCACCGTCTCCGAGCCCCGATCGATCCACGCGTCGTCTTGTAAGCCCAGATGCCTTCTCGCGCCGTCTCCGGCCCACGATCGGTCCAGGCGCCGCTTCCTGAGCCGCGATCGGTCCACGCGCCTTCTCCGAGCCCCGATCGGTGCACGCGCCGTCTCCTGGGCCCCGATCCGTCCACGCGTCGTCTCGTGAGCCCCGATCGGTCCACGCATAGTCTCCTAAGCCCCGATCGGGCCACGCGCCGTCGCCGAACACCAATTGGTCCACGCGAAACCGCCTGAGCCCCAGTCGGTCCACGCGCTGTCTCCGAGCCCCGATCGGTCCACGCGCCGCCTCCGGAGCCCCGATCGATCCACGCTAGGCTCCTGAGCCCCGATCGGTGCACGCGCCGTCTCCGAGCGCCGATCGGTTCACGCGCCGTCTCCTGAGCCCCGATCATTCCATGCGATGTCTCCGAGCCCCGATCGGTCCACGAGCCGTTTTCTGAGCACCGTTCGGTCCACGCGTCGTCTTCATAGCCCCGATGCCTCCACGCGCCGTCTCCGAGCCACGATCGGTCCGTGCGCCGCTTCCAAAGCCCTATCAGTCCAGGCGTCCTCACCTGATCTCCGATCGGTCCACGCGCCGTCTCCTAAGCCCCGATCGGTGCACGCGCCGTCTCCGAGCGCCGATCGGTTCACGCGCCGTCTCCTGAGCCCCGATCATTCCACGCGATGTCTCCGAGCCCCGATCGGTCCACGCGCCATCTCCTAAGCCCCGATCGGTCCACGCGCCGTCTCCGAGCGCCGATCGGTCCACGCGCGGTCTCCAAGCCTCGATCCGTACACGCGCCGTCTCCGAGCCCCGATCGGTCCACGCGTCGCCACCGGAGCCCCGATCGGTCTACGCGCCGTCTCATGAGCCCCGGTCGCTTCATGCGCCGTCGCCGAGCCTCGATCGGTCCACGCGCGGCCTCCTTAGCCCCGGTCGGTCCACGCGCCGTCTCCGAGCCCCGATCGGTCCACACATCGTCACCTGAGCCCCGATCGGTTAACGCGCCGTCTCCGCGCCCCGATCAGTCCACGCGCCGTCTCCTGAGCCCCGGTCGGTTCATGCGCCGTCTCCGAGCCCCGATCGATCCACGCGTCGTCTTGTAAGCCCAGATGCCTTCTCGCGCCGTCTCCGGCCCACGATCGGTCCAGGCGCCGCTTCCTGAGCCACGATCGGTCCACGCGCCTTCTCCGAGCCCCGATCGGTGCACGCGCCGTCGCCTGAGCCCCGATCGGTCCACGCGTCGTCTCGTGAGCCCCGATCGGTCCACGCGCCGTCTTCTGAGCCCCGATAGGTCCACGCGCCGTCGCCGAACCCCAATTGGTCCACGCGAAACCGCCTGAGCCCCAGTCGGTCCACGCGCTGTCTCCGAGCCTCGATCGGTCCACGTGCCGTCTCCCAGCCCCGATCGGTCCACGCGCCGTCTCCTAATCCCCAATCTGTCCACGACCCGTCTCCGAGCCACGATCGGTCCGTGCGCCGCTTTCAAAGCCCTATCAGTCCAGGCGTCCTCTCCTGATCTCCGATCGGTCCACGCGCCGTCTCCTGAGCCCCGGTCGGTTCATGCGCCGTCTCCGAGCCCCGATCGATCCACGCGTCGTCTTGTAAGCCCAGATGCCTTCTCGCGCCGTCTCCGGCCCACGATCGGTCCAGGCGCCCCTTCCTGAGCCACGATCGGTCCACGCGCCTTCTCCGAGCCCCGATCGGTGCACGCGCCGTCTCCTGAGCCCCGATCGGTCCACGCGTCGTCTCCTGAGCCCCGATCGGTCCACGCGCCGTCTTCTGAGCCCCGATCGGTCCACGCGCCGTCGCCGAACCCCAATTGGTCCACGCGAAACCGCCTGAGCCCCAGTCGGTCCACGCGCTGTCTCCGAGCCCCGATCGGTCCACGCGTCGTCTCCTAAGCCCCGATTCGTCGACGCGTCGTCTCCTGAGCCCCGATCAATTGACGCGTCTTCTCCTGAGCCCCGATCGCTTCTCGTGCCGCCTCCTGAGCCCCACTCCGTCCAGGCGTCGTCTCCGGAGCCCCGATCAATTGACGTGTCTTCTCCTGAGCCCCGATCGCTCCTCGCGCCGTCTCCTGAACCCCGCTCGGTCAATGCGTCGTCTTCTTAGCACGGATGCCTCCACGCGCCGTCTCCGAGCCACGATGGGTCCAGGCGCCGCTTCCTGCGCCCCGATCGGTCCACGCGCCGTCTCCTAAGCCCCAATCGGTCCACGCGGCGTCTCCGAGCGCCGATCATTTAACGCGCCGTCTCCTGAGACCCGATCGTTCCACGCGCCGTCTCCGAGCCCCGATCGGACCGCGTGCCGCATTCTAGGCCACGGTCCATCCACGCGCCGTCGCCGAGCCCCGCTCCATCCACGCGTCGTCTCCTAAGCCCCGATCGGTCCACGCGCCGTCTCCTAAGCCCCGATTGATCCGCGCGCCGTCTCCCAGCCCCGATCGATCCACGCGCCGTCTCCTAAGCCCCGATCGGTTCACGCGCCGTCTCCGGAGCCCCGGTAGATCGACGCGAGTCTCCTAAGCCTCGACCGGTCCACGCGCCGTCCCCTGAGCCCCGATCGATCCACGCGCCGTCTCCGAGCCCCAGTCGGTCCACGCGCTGTCTCCGAGCACCGATCGGTCCACGCGCCGTCTCCGAGCGCAGATCATTTCACGAGCCGTCTCCTGAGCCCCGATCGTTCCACGCGCGGGCTCCTGAGCCCCCATCGGTCCACGCGTCGCCTTCGAACCCCGGACGGTCCACGCGTCGTCTTCTAAGCCCCGATCGGTCCACGCGCCGTTTTCCGAGCCCCGATCGGTCCACGCACCATCTCCTGCTCCCCAATCGGTCCACGCGCCGCCTCCGGAGCCCCGATCGATCCACGCGCCGTCTCCTGAGCCCCGATCGTTCCACGCGCCTTCTCCTAAGCCACGATCGGTCCACGCGTAGTCTCCTAAGCCCCGATCGGTCCACGCACCGCCTCCGGAGCCCCAATCGATCAACGTGAGTCTCCTAAGCCCCGATCGGTCCACGCGTCGTCTCCTAAGCCCCGATCCGTCGACGCGTCGTCTCCTGAGCCACGATCAATTGACGCGTCTTCTCCTGAGCCCAATCGCTCCTCGCGCCGTCTCCTGAGCCCCGATCGGTCCACGGGTCGTCTCCTAAGCCCCGATCGGTCCACGCGCTGTCTCCTGTGCCCCGATTGGTCGACGCGTCCTCTCCTAAACCCCGATCAGTCCACGCGTCGTCTCCTAAGCCCCGATCGGTCCACACGCCGTCTCCGAGCCCCGATGGGTCCACGCGTCGCCTCCTGAGCCCCGGTCGGTCCACGCGCCGTCTCCTGAGCCCCGATCGGTCCATGCGTCGTCTTCTTAGCCCCGATGCCTCCACGCGCCGTCTCCGAGCCACGATCGGTCCAGGCGCCGCTTCCTGAGCCCCCATCGGTCCATGCGCCGTATCCTAAGCCCCGATCGGTCCACGCGCCGTCTCCGAGCGCCGATAAGTTCAAGCGCCGTCTCCTGAGCCCCAACCGCTCCACACGCCGTTTCCTGAGCCCCGATCGGTCCACGCATCGTCTCCGAGCACCGATCGGTCCACGCGCCGTTTTCTGAGCACCGTTCGGTCCACGCGTCGTCTTCAAAGCCCCGATGCCTCCACGCGCCGTCTCCGAGCCCAGATCGCTCCTCGCGCCGTCTCCTCAGCCCCGCTCGATCCATGCGTCGTCTTCTTAGCCCCGATGCCTCCACGCGCCGTTTCCGAGCGCCGATCATTTCACGCGCCGTCTCCTGAGCCCCGATCATTCCACGCCCCGCCTCCGAGCCCCGGTTGGTTCACGCGCCGTATCCAAGCCCCAATCGGTCCACGCAAGGTCTCCTGAGCTCCGATCGGTCCACGCGCCGTCTCCTGAGCCCCGATCGCTCCACTCGCCGTTTTCTGAGCACCGTTCGGTCCACGCGTCGTCTTCAAAGCTCCAATGCCTCCACGCGCCGTCTCCGATCCCCGATCGGTCCGTGCGCCGCTTCCAGTGGCCTATCGGTCCACGCGTCGTCTCCTGATCTCCGATCGCTCCACGCGCCGTCTCCGAGCCCCGATCGGTCCACGCGCCGTCTCCTGAGCCCGGATCGGTCCACGCGCCGTCGCCGAACCCCAATTGGTCCACGCGCAACCGCCTGAGCCCCGGTTGGTCCACGCGCTGTCTCCGAGCCCCGATCGGTCCTCGCGTCGTATCCGAACCCCGATCGGTCCACGCGCCGTCGCCGAGCAATGATCGGTCCACGCGCGGCCTCCTGAGCCCCGATCGGTCCACGCGCCGTCGACGAGCTGCGATCGGTCCACGCGCGGCCTCCTGAGCCCCGGTTGGTTCACGCGCCGTATCCGAGGCCCCATCGGTCCACGCGTCGTCTCCGAGCGCCGATCGGTCCACGCGCCGTCGCCGAGCCATGATCGGTCCACGCGGGGCTCCTGAGCCCCAGTCGGTCCGCGCGCCGTCTCCTGAGCCCCGATCGGTCGACGCGTCGTTTCCTCAGCCTCGATCGATCCACGCGTCATCTCCTGAGCCCCGATCGCTCCACGCGCCTATTTCTGATCCCCGATCAATTGACGCGTCTTCTCCTGAGCCCCGATCGCTCCACGCGCCGTCTCCGAGCCCCGGTCGGTCCACGCGCCGTCGCCGAGTCTCGATCGGTCCAAGCGCGGCCTCCTGAGCCCCGGTCGGTTCACGCGCCGTCCCCAAGCCCCGATCGATCCACGCGTCGTCTTCTAAGCCCAGATGCCTCCTCGCGCCGTCACCGTGCCGCGATCGGGCCAAGCGCGGCCTCCTGAGCCCCGGTCGGTTCACGCGCCGTCTCCTAAGCCCCAATCTGTCCACGCGCCGCCTACGGAGCCCCGTTCGGTCCACGCGCCGTCTCCTCAGCCCCGATCGGTCCACGCGTTGGCTCCTAAGCCTCGATAGGTCCACGCGCGGCCTCCTTAGCCCCGGTCGGTCCACGCGCCGTCTCCGAGCCCCGATCGGTCCACGCATCGTCACCTAAGATCCGATCGGTTAACGCACCGTCTCCCCGCCCCGATCGGTCCACGCGCCGTCTCCTGAGCCCCGATACATCCACGCGCAGTCGCCGAGCCCCGATCAGTCCACGCGCGGCCTCCTGAGCCCCGGTCGGTTCACGCGCCGTCTCCCCGCCGCGATCGGACCACGCGCCGTCTCCTGAGCCCTGATCCGTCCACGCGCGGCGTCGAGCCGCGATCGGTCCACGCGCGGCCTCCTGAGCCCCGACCGGTCCACGCGTCGTCTCCTAAGCCCCGATCGGTCCGTGCGCCGTCTCCGAGCCCCGATCGGTCGACGCACCATCTCATGCTCCCCAATCGGTCCATGCGCCGCCTCCGGAGCCCTGATCGATCCACGCGAATCTTCTGAGCTCCGGTCGGTCCTCGCGCCGTCGCCGAGCCATGATCGGTCCACGCGCGGCGTCCTGGGCCCCAGTCGGTCCACGCGCTGTCTCCGAGCCCCGATCGGTCCACGCGTCGTCTCCGAGCCCCGATCGGTCCACGCGCCGTCGCCGAGTAATGATCTGTCCACGCGCGGCCTCCTGAGACCCGATAGGTACACGCGTCATCGCCTACACCCCGATCGGTCCACGCGTCGTCTCCTAAGCCCCGATCGGTCCACGCGCCGTCTGCGAGCCCCAATTGGTCCACGCGCCGTCTCCTGAGCCCCGATCGGTCCACGCGCCGTCTCCTGAGCCCCGATCGGTCCACGCGTCGTCTCCTAAGCCCCCATTGGTCCACGTGCCGTCTCCCAGCCCCGATCGGTCCACGCGCCGTCTCCTAATCCCCAATCTGTCCACGACCCGTCTCCGGGCCCCGATCGGTGCACGTGCCGTCTCCTAAGCCCCGATCCGTCCACGCGCCGTCGCCGAACCCCAATTGGTCCACGCGAAACCGCCTGAGCCCCAGTCGGTCCACGCGCTGTCTCCGAGCCCCGATCGGTCCACGCGTCGTCTCCGAGCCCCGATCGGTCCACGCGCCGTCGCCGAGTAATGATCTGTCCACGCGCGGCCTCCTGAGACCCGATAGGTACACGCGTCATCGCCTACACCCCGATCGGTCCACGCGTCGTCTCCTAAGCCCCGATCGGTCCACGCGCCGTCTGCGAGCCCCGATCGGTCCACGCACTGTCTCCTGATCCCCATGGGTCCACGCGGCGCCTCCGGGGCCCAGATCGATCCACGCGAGGCTCCTAAGCCCCGATCGGTCCACGCGCAACCGCCTGAGCCCCAGTCGGTCGACGCGCTGTCTCCGAGCCCCGATCGGTCCACGCGTCGTCTCCGAGCCCCGATCGGTCCACGCGCCGTCGCCGAGCCACGATCGGTCCACGCGCGGCCTCCTGAGCCCCGGTCGGTCCACGCGCCGTCTCCTGAGCCCCGATTGGTCCACGCGTCGTCTCCTAAGCCCCGATCGGCCCACGCGTCGTCTGCTAAGCCCCGATCCGTCGACGCGTCGTCTCCTGAGCCACGATCAATTGACGCGTCTTCTCCTGAGCCCGATCGCTCCTCGCGCCGTCTCCTGAGCCCCGATCGGTCCACGCGTCGTGTCCGAGCTCCGATCGGTCCATACGCTGTTTCCTGAGGCCCGATCGGTCCATGCGTCGTCTTCTTAGTCCCGATGCCTCCACGCGCCGTCTCCGAGCCACGATCGGTCCAGGCGCCGCTTCCTGAGCCCCGATCGGTCCACGCGCCGTATCCTAAGCCCCGATCGGTCCACGGGCGGTCTCTGAGCGCCGATAAGTTCAAGCGCCGTCTCCGGAGCCCCGATCGTTCCACGCGGCGTCTCCGAGCCCCGATCATTCCACGCCCCGTCTCCGAGCCCCGATCGGTCCACGCGCCGTCTCCTAAGCCCCTATCGGTCCACGCGCCGTCTCCGAGCGCCGCTCGGTTCACGCGCCGTCTCCTGTGCTCCGATCGTTCCACGCGCCCTCTCCGAGCCCCGATCGGTCCACGCGCCGTCTCCTGAGCCCCGATCGTTCCACACGCCGCCTCCTAAGCCCCGATCGGTCCAGGCGTCGTCTCCTAAGCCCCGACCGGTCCACGCGCCGTCTCCTGTGCTCCGATCGTTCCACGCGCCGTCTCCGAGCCCCGAACGGTTCACGCGCCGTCTTCTGAGCCCCGATCGTTCCAAACGCCGCCTCCTAAGCCCCGATCGGTCCAGGCGCCGTCTCCGGAGCCCCGATCGGTCCACGCGTCGTCTCCTAAGCCCCGATTCGTCCACGCGGCGTCTCCGGGCGCCGATGATTTCACGCGCCGTCTCCTGAGACCTGATCGTTCCACGCGCCGTCTCCGAGCCCCGATCGATCCACGCGCCGCCTCCTGAGCCCCGATCGGTCCACGCGCCGTCGCCGAACCCCAATTGGTCCACGCGCAACCGCCTGAACCCCAGTCGGTCCACGCACTGTGTCCGAGCCCCGATCGGTCCACGCGCCGTCTCCGAGCCCCGATCGGTCCACGCGTCGTCTCCGAGCCCCGATCGGTCCACGCGCCATCGCCGAGCCACGATCGGTCCACGCGCGGCCTCTTGAGCCCCGATCGGTCCACGCGCCGTCGCCGAGCCGCGATCGGTCCACGCGCGGTCTCCTGAGTCCCGGTTGGTTCACGCGCCGTATCCGAGCCCCAATCGGTCCACGCGCCGGCTCCTGAGCCCCGATCGGTCCACGCGCTGTCTCCTGAGCCCCGATCGCTCCACGCACCGTTTTCTGAGCACCGTTTGGTCCACGCGTCGTCTTCAAAGCCCCGATGCCTCCACGCGCCGTCTCCGAGCCACGATCCGTCCGTGCGCCGCTTCCAGAGCCCTCTCGGTCCACGCGTCGTCTCCTGATCTCCGATCGGTCCACACGCCATCTCCTAAGCCCCGATCATTCCACGCGCCATCTCCGAGCCCCGATCCGTCCACGCGCCGTCTCCTGAACCCCGGTCGGTCTACGCGCCGTCTCATGAGCCCCGATCGGTCAACGCATCCTCTCCTAAGCCCCGATATGTTCACACGCCGTCTCCTAAGCCCCGATCGGTTAACGCGCCGTCTCCGAGCCCCGATCAGTCCACGCGCCGTCTCCTGAGCCCCGGTCGGTTCATGCGCCGTCTCCGAGCCCCGTTCGATCCACGCGTCGTCTTGTAAGCCCAGATGCCTTCTCGCGCCGTCTCCGGGCCACGATCGGTCCACGCGTTGTCTCCTAGGCCCCGATCGGTCCACGCCCCTTCTCCGAGCCCCGATCGGTTCACGCATCGCCTCCTAAGCCCCGATCGGTTAACGCGCCGTCTCCGAGCCCCGAACGGTCCACGCGCGGTCGCCGAACCCCAATTGGTCCACGCGCAACCGCCTGAGACCCAGTCGGTTCACGCGATGTAGCCGAACCTCGATCGGTCCACGCATCGTCTCCGAGCCCCGATCGGTCCACGCGCCGTCGCCGAGCCATGATCGGTCCACGTGCGGCCTCCTGAGCCCCGATCGGTCCACGCGCCGTCGCCGAGCCGCGATCGATCCACGAGCGGCCTCCTGAGCCCCGATTGGTTCACGCGCCGTCTCCTAAGCCCCGATCGGTCCACGCGCCGTCGCCGAACCCCAATTGGTCCACGCGAAATCGCCTGAGCCCCAGTCGGTCCACGCGCTGTCTCCGAGCCCCGATCGGTCCACGCGTCGTCTCCGAGCCCCGATCGGTCCACGCGCCGTCGCCGAGTCATGATCTGTCCACGCGCGGCCTCCTGAGACCCGATCGGTCCACGCGCCGTCGCGGAGCCCCGATCAGTCCAGGCGTGGCCTCCTCAGCCTCGATCGGTCCACGCGCGGCCTCCTGAGCCCCGATTGGTGCACGCGCCGTCTCCTGAGCACCGATCGTTCCACACGCCGCCTCCTAAGCCCCGATCTGTCCAGGCGTCGTCTCCTAAGCCCCGACCGGTCCACGCGCCGTCTCCTGAGCGCCGTTCGGCCCACGCGCCGTCTCCTAAGCCCCGATCTGTCCATGGGCCGTCTCCGAGCCGCGATCGGTAAACGCGCCGTCACCAAGCCCCGATCCGTACACGCGTCGTCTCCGAGCCCCGATGGGTCCACGCGCCGTCGCCGAGCCTCGATCGGTCCACGCGCAGCCTCCTAAGCCCCGATAGGTACACGCGTCGACTTCTAAGCCCCGATCGGTCCACGCGTAGTCTCCTAAGCCCCGCTCGGTTAACGCGTCGTTTCCGAGCCCCGATCGGTCCACGCGTCGTCTCCTGAGCCCCAATTAGTCCATGCGCCGTCTCCTAAACCCCGATCCGTCCACGGGCCGTGTCCCAGCTCCGATCGGTCCACGCGTCGTCTCCGAGCCCTGATCTGTCCACACCCCTTCTCCTGAGCCCCGATCTGTCGACGCGTCGTCTCCTAAGCCCCGACCGGTGCACGCGCCGTCTCCTAAGCCCTGCTCGGTTAACGCGTCGTTTCCGAGCCCCGATCAGTCCACGCGTCGTCTCCTGAGCCCCAATTAGTCCACGCGCCGTCTCCTAAGCCCTGATCCGTCCACGGGCCGTGTCCGAGCTCCGATCGGTTCACGCGCCGTCTCCAAACCTCGATCCGTACACGCGTCGTCTCCGAGCCCTGATCGGTCCACGCGCCATCGCCGAGCGCCGATCGGTCCACGCGCCATCGCCGAGCCCCGATCGGTCCACGTGCCGTCTCCTGAGCCCCGATCGGTCCAAACCCCTTCTCCTGAGCCCCGATCAGTGGACGCGTCGGCTCCTAAGCCCCTACCGGTGCACGCGCCGTCTCCTGTGCCCCGGTCGATTCACGTGCCGTCTCCTAAGCCCCGATCGGTTCACCCGTCGTCTCTTAAGTCCCAATCGGTCCACGCGCCCTCTCCGAGCGCCGATCCGTTCACGCGCCGTCTCCTGAGCCCCGATCGTTCCACGCGCCGTCTCCGAGCTCCGATAGGTCGACGCGTCGTCGCCTACACCCCAATCCGTCCAGGCGTCGTCTCCTAAGCCCCGATCGGTCCACCCGTCGTCTCTTAAGCCCCAATCGGTCCACGCGCCCTCTCCGAGCGCCGATCATTTCACGCGCCGTCTCCTGAGCCCCGGTCGGTCCGCGCGCCGTCACCTGAGCCCCGATCGGTCCGCGCGCCGTCACCTGAGCCCCGATCGGTCCACGCGCCGTCTCCGAGCCCCGATCAGTCCACGCGCCGTCTCCTGAGCCCCGGTCGGTTCATGCGCCGTCTCCGAGCCCCGTTCGATCCACGCGTCGTCTTGTAAGCCCAGATGCCTTCTCGCGCCGTCTCCGGGCCACGATCGGTCCACGCGCCGTCTCCGAGCACCGATCGGTCCACGCGCCGTCTCCTGAACCCCGATCGGTCTACGCGCCGTCTCATGAGCCCCGATCGGTCAACGCATCCTCTCCTAAGCCCCGATACGTTCACACGCCGTCTCCTAAGCCCCGATCGGTTAACGCGCCGTCTCCGAGCCCCGATCAGTCCACGCGCCGTCTCCTGAGCCCCGGTCGGTTCATGCGCCGTCTCCGAGCCCCGTTCGATCCACGCGTCGTCTTGTAAGCCCAGATGCCTTCTCGCGCCGTCTCCGGGCCACGATCGGTCCACGCGTTGTCTCCTAGGCCCCGATCGGTCCACGCCCCTTCTCCGAGCCCCGATCGGTTCACGCATCGCCTCCTAAGCCCCGATCGGTTAACGCGCCGTCTCCGAGCCCCGAACGGTCCACGCGCGGTCGCCGAACCCCAATTGGTCCACGCGCAACCGCCTGAGACCCAGTCGGTTCACGCGCTGTAGCCGAACCTCGATCGGTCCACGCATCGTCTCCGAGCCCCGATCGGTCCACGCACCGTCGCCGAGCCATGATCGGTCCACGTGCGGCCTCCTGAGCCCCGATCGGTCCACGCGCCGTCGCCGAGCCGCGATCGGTCCACGAGCGGCCTCCTGAGCCCCGATTGGTTCACGCGCCGTCTCCTAAGCCCCGATCGGTCCACGCGCCGTCGCCGAACCCCAATTGGTCCACGCGAAATCGCCTGAGCCCCAGTCGGTCCACGCGCTGTCTCCGAGCCCCGATCGCTCCACGCTCCGTCTCCCAGCCCTGATCGGTCCACGCGCCGTCTCCTGAGCCCGGATCGGTCCACGCGCCGTCGCCGAACCCCAATTGGTCCACGCGCCACCGCCTGTGCCCCAGTCGGTCCACGCGCTGTCTCCGAGCCCAGATCGGTCCACGCGCCGTCTCCGAGCGCCGATCGGTTCACGCGCCGTCTCCTGAGCCGCGATCGTTCTACGCGCCGCTCCGAGCCCCGATCGTTCCACGCGCCGTCTCCGATCTCCGATCGGTCCACGCGTCGTCTCCTAAGCCCCGATCGGTCCAAGCGCCTTCTACTAAGCCCCGATCGGTCCACGCGCCTTCTCCTGAGCCCCGATCGGTCCACGCGCCGTCTCCGAGCGCCGATCATTTCACGTGACGTCTCCTGAGCCCTGATCGTTCCACGCGCCGTCTTCGAGCCCCGAGCGGTCCACGCGCCGTCTCCTGAGCCCCAATCGATCCACGCGCAGCCTCCTGAGCCCCGATCGGTCCACGCGCCGTCGCCGAGCCGCGATCGTTCTACGCGCCGCTCCGAGCCCCGATCGTTCCACGCGCCGTCTCCTAAGCCGCGATCCGTCCACGGGCCGTCTCCGAGCTGCTATCGGTAAACGCGCCGTCACCAAGCCCTGATCTGTACACGCGTCGTCTCCGAGCCCCGATCGGTCCACGCGCCGTCGCCGAGCCTCGATCGGTCCACGCACCGTCTCCTGAGCCCCGATCGGTCCACGCGCCGTCTCCTAAGCCGCGATCCGTCCACGGGCCGTCTCCGAGCTGCTATCGGTAAACGCGCCGTCACCAAGACCTGATCTGTACACGCGTCGTCTCCGAGCCCCGATCGGTCCACGCGCCGTCGCCGAGCCTCGATCGGTCCACGCGCAGCCTCCTGAGCGCCGATCGGTTCACACGCCGGCTCCGAGCCCGATCAGTCCACGCATCGTCTCCTAAGCCCCGATCGGTTAACGTGCCGTCTCCGAGCCCCGATCGGTCCACGCGCCTTCTCCTGAGCCCCGGTCGGTTCACGCGCCGTCTCCGAGCCCCGATCGGTCCACGCGCCGTCGCCGAGCCATGATCGCTCCACGCGCGGCCTCCTGAACCCCGGTCGCGTCACGCGCCGTATGCACGCCCCAATCGATCCACGCGCCGTCTCCTGAGTCCCGATCGGTCCACGCGCCGTCTCCTGAGCCCCGATCGGTCCACGCGTCGTCTCCTAAGCCCCAATCGGTGCACGCGCCGTCTCCAAGCCCCGATCGGTCGCCGCGTCGTGTCCTGAGCCCCGATCAATTGACGCGTCTTCTCCTGAGCCCCGATCGCTCCTCGCGCCGTCTCCTGAACCCCGATCATTCCACGCGCCTTCTCCTAAACCACGATCGGTCCACGCGCCGTCTCCGAGCCCCAGTCGGTCCACACGCCGTCTCCGAGCCCCGAACGGTTCACGCACCGTCTCCTGGTCCCAATCGGTCCACGCGGCGCCTCTGGAGCCCCGATCGATCCACGCGAGTCTCCTGAGCCCCAGTCGGTTCGCGCGCCGTCTCCTGAGCCCCAATTGTTCGACGCGTCGTCTCCTGAGCCCCGATCGATCCACGCGTCGTCTCCTGAGCCCCGATCGTACCACACGCCGTTTCCTGAGCCCCGATTGGTCCACGCGTCGTCTTCAAAGCCCCGATGCCTCCACACGCCGTCTCCGAGCCACGATCGGTCCGTGCGCCGCTTCCACAACCCCGATCGTTCCACGCGTAATCTCCTGATCTCCGATCGGTCCACGCGCCGTCTCCTAAGCCCCGATCGGTCCACGCGCCGTCTCCGAGCGCCGATCGGTTGACGCGCCATCTCCTGAGCGCCGATCGTTCCACGCACCGTCTCCTGATCCCGATCGGTCCACGCGCCGTCTCCGAGCGCCGATCGATTCACGGGTCGTCTCCGAGCCGCGATCGATAAAGGCGCCGTCATCAAGCCCCGATCCGTATAGGCGTCGTCTCCGAACCCCGATGGGTCCACTCGCCGTCGCCGAGCCTCGATCGGTCCACGCGCGGCCTCCTGAGCCCCGGTCGCGTCACGCGCCGTATCCACGCCCCAATCGATCCACGCGCCGTATCCTGAGTCCCGATCGGTCCACGCGCCGTCTCCTGAACCCCGCTCGGTCGATGCGTCGTCTTCTTAACCCCCATGCCTCCACGCGCCGTCTCCGAGCCACGATCCGTCGCCGCGTCGTGTCCTGAGCCCCGATCAATTGACGCGTCTTCTCCTGAGCCCCGATCGCTCCTCGCGCCGTCTCCTGAACCCCGCTCGGTCGATGCGTCGTCTTCTTAACCCCGATGCCTCCACGCGCCGTCTCCGAGCCACGATCGGTCCACGCGCCGTCTCCTGAGCCTCGATCATTCAACGCGCCTTCTCCTAAGCCACGATCGGTCCACGCGCCGTCTCCGAGCCCCAGTCGGTCCACGCGCTGTCTCCGAGCACCGAGCGGTCCACGCGCCGTCTCCTGAGCCCCAATCGATCCACGCGCAGCCTCCTGAGCCACGATCGGTCCACGCGCCGTCGCCGAGCCGCGATCGTTCTACGCGCCGCTCCGAGCCCCGATCGGTCCACGCGCCGTCGCCGAGCTATGATCGGTCCACGCGCGGCCTCCTGAGCCCCCATCGGTCCACGCGCCGTCGCCGAGCCGCGATCGGTCCACGCGCGGCCTCCTGAGGCCCGATTGGTTCACGCGCCGTATCCGAGCCCCAATCGGTCCACGCGCCGTTTCCTGAGCCCCGATCGGTCCACGCGCGGTCTCCTAAGCCCCCATCGGTCCACGCGCCGTCGCCGAGCCGCGATCGGTCCACACGCGGCCTCTTAAGCCCCGATCGGTCCACGCGCCGTCGCCGAACCCCAATTGGTCCACGCGAAACCGCCTGAGCCCCAGTCGGTCCACGCGCTGTCTCCGAGCCCCGATCGGTCCACGCGTCGTCTCCGAGCCCCGATCGGTCCACGCGCCGTCTTCGAGCCCCGGTCGGTTCACGCATGGTCTCCTAAGCCCCAATCGGTTAACGCGCCGTCTCCGAGCCCCGATCGGTCCACGCGCCGTCGCCGAACCCCAATTGGTCCACGCGCAACCGCCTGAGCC
The DNA here is from genome assembly GCA_946811545.1 of Netelia fuscicornis. Lineage (NCBI taxonomy): Eukaryota > Metazoa > Arthropoda > Insecta > Hymenoptera > Ichneumonidae > Netelia > Netelia fuscicornis. Next base: position 30,816,251 of record OX328011.1, read on the forward strand.
CCAGTCGGTCCACGCGCCGTCGCCGAACCCCAATTGGTCCACGCGCAACAGACTGAGTCCCAGTCGGTCCACGCGATGTCTCCGAGCCCCGATCGGTCCACGCGCCGTCTCCTAAGCCGCGATCCGTCCACGGGCCGTCTCCGAGCTGCTATCGGTAAACGCGCCGTCACCAAGCCCTGATCTGTACACGCGTCGTCTCTGAGCCCCGATCGGTCCACGCGCCGTCTCCGAGCCCCGAACGGTTCACGCACCGTCTCCTGGTCCCAATCGGTCCACGCGGCGCCTCTGGAGCCCCGATCGATCCACGCGAGTCTCCTGAGCCCCAGTCGGTCCGCGCGCCGTCTCCTGAGCCCCGATTGTTCGACGCGTCGTCTCCTGAGCCCCGATCGATCCACGCGTCGTCTCCTGGGCCCCGATCGTACCACACGCCGTTTCCTGAGCCCCGATCGGTCCACGCGTCGTCTTCAAAGCCCCGATGCCTCCACGCGCCGTCTCCGAGCCACGATCGGTCCGTGCGCCGCTTCCACAACCCCGATCGGTCCACGCGTAATCTCCTGATCTCCGATCGGTCCACGCGCCCTCTCCTAACCCCCGATCGGTCCACGCGCCGTCTCCAAGCGCCGATCGGTTGACGCACCATCTCCTGAGCCCCGACCGCTCCACCCGTCGTCTCCGAGCTCCGATCGGTCCAGGTGCCGTCTCCTGAGCCCCGATCGGTCCACGCGCCGTCTCCTGAGCCCCGATCGGTCCACGCGCCGTCTCCTGAGCCCCAATCGGTCCACACGCTGTCTCGTGAGCCCCGATAGGTACACGCGCCGTCTCCGAGCCCCCATCGGTCCACGCGTTGTCTCCTAAGCCCCGATCGGTCCACGCGCCGTCGCCGAACCCCGATCGGTTCACGCATCGTCTCCTAAGCCCCGATCGGTTAATGCGCCGTCTCCGAGCGCCGAGCGGTCCACGCGCCGTCGCCGAACCCCAATTGGTCCACGCGCAACAGACTGAGTCCCAGTCGGTCCACGCGATGTCTCCGAGCCCCGATCGGTCCACGCGCCGTCTCCTAAGCCGCGATCCGTCCACGGGCCGTCTCCGAGCTGCTATCGGTAAACGCGCCGTCACCAAGCCCTGATGTGTACACGCGTCGTCTCCGAGCCCCGATCGGTCCACGCGCCGTCGCCGAGCCTCGATCGGTCCACGCACCGTCTCCTGAGCCCCGATCGGTCCACGCGCCGTCTCCTAAGCCGCGATCCGTCCACGGGCCGTCTCCGAGCTGCTATCGGTAAACGCGCCGTCACCAAGCCCTGATCTGTACACGCGTCGTCTCCGAGCCCCGATCGGTCCACGCGCCGTCGCCGAGTCTCGATCGATCCACGCGCAGCCTCCTGAGCCCCGATCGGTTCACGCGCGGCTCCGAGCCCGATCGGTCCACGCATCGTCTCCTAAGCCCCGATCGGTTAACGTGCCGTCTCCGAGCCCCGATCGGTCCACGCGCCGTCTCCTGAGGCCCGGTCGGTTCACGCGCCGTCTCCGAGCCCCGATCGGTCCACGCGCCGTTGCCGAGCCATGATCGCTCCACGCGCCGTCTCCTGAGCCCCGATCGCTCCACGCACCGTTTTCTGAGCACCGTTTGGTCCACGCGTCGTCTTCAAAGCGCCGATGCCTCCACGCGCCGTCTGCGTGCCACGATCCGTCCGTGCGCCGCTTCCAGAGCCCTCTCGGTCCACGCGTCGTCTCCTGTACTCCGATCGGTCCACACGCCATCTCCTAAGCCCCGATCATTCCACGCGCCATCTCCGAGCCCCGATCGCTCCACGCTCCGTCTCCCAGCCCTGATCGGTCCACGCACCGTCTCCTGAGCCCGGATCGGTCCACGCGCCTCCGCCGAACCCCAATTGGTCCACGCGCCACCGCCTGTGCCCCAGTCGGTCCACGCGCTGTCTCCGAGCCCAGATCGGTCCACGCGCCGTCTCCGAGCGCCGATCGGTCCACGCGCCTTTTCCTGAGCCCCGATCGGTCCACGCGCCGTCTCCGAGCGCCGATCATTTCACGTGACGTCTCCTGAGCCCTGATCGTTCCACGCGCCGTCTTCGAGCCCCGAGCGGTCCACGCGCCGTCTCCTGAGCCCCAATCGATCCACGCGCAGCCTCCTGAGCCCCGATCGGTCCACGCGCCGTCGCCGAGCCGCGATCGTTCTACGCGCCGCTCCGAGCCCCGATCGTTCCACGTGCCGTCTCCTAAGCCGCGATCCGTCCACGGGCCGTCTCCGAGCTGCTATCGGTAAACGCGCCGTCACCAAGCCCTGATCTGTACACGCGTCGTCTCCGAGCCCCGATCGGTCCACGCGCCGTCGCCGAGCCTCGATCGGTCCACGCACCGTCTCCTGAGCCCCGATCGGTCCACGCGCCGTCTCCTAAGCCGCGATCCGTCCACGGGCCGTCTCCGAGCTGCTATCGGTAAACGCGCCGTCACCAAGCCCTGATCTGTACACGAGTCGTCTCCGAGCCCCGATCGGTCCACGCGCCGTCGCCGAGCCTCGATCGGTCCACGCGCAGCCTCCTGAGCGCCGATCGGTTCACACGCCGGCTCCGAGCCCGATCAGTCCACGCATCGTCTCCTAAGCCCCGATCGGTTAACGTGCCGTCTCCGAGCCGCGATCGGTCCACGCGTCGTCTTCAAAGCCGCGATGCCTCCACGCGCCGTCTCCGAGCCACGATCGGTCCGTGCGCCGCTTCCACAACCCCGATCGGTCCACGCGTCACCTCCTGATCTCCGATCGGTCCACGCGCCGTCTCCTAAGCCCCGATCGGTCCACGCGCCGTCTCCGAGCGCCGATCGGTTGACGCGCCGTCTCCTGAGCCCCGATCGTTCCACGCGCCGTCTCCTGAGCCCCGATCGCTCCACGCGCCGTCTCCTGAGCTCTGATCGGTCCACGATTCGTCTCCTAAGCCCCGATCGCTCCACGCGCCGTCTCCTGAGCCCGATCGGTCCAGGCATCGTCTCCTGAGCCCCGGTTGGTTCACGCGCCGTATCCGAGCCCCTATCGCTCCACGCGTCGTCTCCGAGCCCCGATCGGTCCACGCGCCATCGCCGAGCCATGATCGCTCCACGCCCGGCCTCCTGAGCCCCGATCGGTCCACGCGCCGTCTCCAAGCCCCGATCCGTCGCCGCGCCGTCTCCGAGCCCCGATCGTTCCACGCGGCGTCTCCTGAGCCCCAATTGGTCCACACGCTGTGTCGTGAGCCCCGATAGGTACACGCGTCGTCTCCTACGCCCGATCGGTCCACGCGTCGTATCCTGAGCCCCGATCGTTCCACGCGCCGTCTCCGAGCCGCGATCGGTCCACGCGCCGTCTCCTGAGTCCCGATCGGTCCACGCGCCATCTCCGAGCCCCGAACGGTTCACGCACCGTCTCCTGGTCCCAATCGGTCCACGCGGCGCCTCCGGAGCCCGGTCGATCCACGCGAGTCTCCTGAGCCCCAGTCGGTCCGCGCGCCGTCTCCTGAGCCCCGATTGTTCGACGCGTCGTCTCCTGAGCCCCGATCGAACCACGCGTCGTCTCCTGAGCCCCGATCGCGCCACACGCCGTTTCCTGAGCCTCGATCGGTCCACGCGTCGTCTTCAAAGCCGCGATGCCTCCACGCGCCGTCTCCGAGCCACGATCGGTCCGTGCGCCGCTTCCACAACCCCGATCGGTCCACGCGTCACCTCCTGATCTCCGATCGGTCCACGCGCCGTCTCCTAAGCCCCGATCGGTCCACGCGCCGTCTCCGAGCGCCGATCGGTTGACGCGCCGTCTCCTGAGCCCCGATCGTTCCACGCGCCGTCTCCTGAGCCCCGATCGCTCCACGCGCCGTCTCCTGAGCTCTGATCGGTCCACGATTCGTCTCCTAAGCCCCGATCGCTCCACGCGCCGTCTCCTGAGCCCGATCGGTCCAGGCATCGTCTCCTGAGCCCCGGTTGGTTCACGCGCCGTATCCGAGCCCCTATCGCTCCACGCGTCGTCTCCGAGCCCCGATCGGTCCACGCGCCATCGCCGAGCCATGATCGCTCCACGCCCGGCCTCCTGAGCCCCGATCGGTCCACGCGCCGTCTCCAAGCCCCGATCCGTCGCCGCGTCGTGTCCTGAGCCCCGATCAATTGACGCGTCTTCTCCTGAGCCCCGATCGCTCCTCGCGCCGTCTCCTGAACCCCGATCATTCCACGCGCCTTCTCCTAAGCCACGATCGGTCCACGCGCCGTCTCCGAGCCCCAGTCGGTCCACGCGTTGTCTCCTTAGCCCCGATCGGTCCACGCGCCGTCTCCGAGCGCCGAGCGGTCCACGCGCCTTCGCCGAACCCCAAATGGTCCACACGCAACCGCCTGAGCCCCGATCGGTCCACGCGTCGTCTCCGAGCACCGATTGGTCCACGCGCCGTCGCCGAGGCATGATCGGTCCACGCGCGGCCTCCTGAGCCCCGATCGGTCCACGCGCCGTCGCCGAGCCGCGATCGTTCCACGCGCGGCCTCCTGAGCCCCGATCGGTCCACGCGCCGTCAGCGAGCCGCGATCGGTCCACGCGCGACCTCCTGAGCCCCGGTTGGTTCACGCGTCGTCTCCGAGCGCCGATCGGTCCACGCGCCGTCGCCGAGCCATGATCGGTCCACGCGGGGCTCCTGAGCCCCGGTCGGTTCACGCGCCGTCTTCGAGCCCCGATCGATCCACGCGTCGTCTTCTAAGCCCAGATGCCTCCTCGCGCCGCCTCCGAGCCCCGATCGGTCCACGCGTCGTCTCCGAGCCCCGATCGGCCCACGCGCCGTCTCCTGAGCACCGATCGTTCCACACGCCGCCTCCTAAGACCCGATCTGTCCAGGCGTCGTCTCCTAAGCCCCGACCGATCCACGCGCCGTCTCTTGAGCCCCGTTCGGCCCACGCGCAGTCTCCTAAGCCCCGATCTGTCTATGGGCCGTCTCCGAGCCGCGATCGGTAAACGCGCCGTCACCAAGCCCCGATCCGTACACGCGTCGTCTCCGAGCCCCGATGGGTCCACGCGCCGTCGCCGAGCCTCGATCGGTCCACGCGCAGCCTCCTAAGCCCAGGTCTGTTCACGCGCTATCTCCGAGCCGCGATCGGTCCACGCGCCGTCTCCTGAGCCCCGATACGTCCACGCGCAGTCGCCGAGCCCCGATCGGTCCACGCGCGGTCTCCTGAGCCCCGATCTGTCCACGCACCGTCTCCGAGCCCCGATCGGTCCACGCGCCGTCTCCGAGCCCTGATCGGTCCACGCACCGCCTCCTGATCCCCATCGGTCCACGCGCCGTCTCCTGAGCCACGATCGATCCACATGCCGTCTCCGAGCCCCGATCGGTCCACATGCCGTCTCCGAGCCCCGATCGGTCCGCGTGCCGCATTCTAAGCCACGGTCCATCCACGCGCCGTCTCCGAGCCCCGATCGGTCCACGCGTCGTCTCCTAAGCCCTGATCGGTCCTCGTGCCTTCTGCGAGCCCCGAAGGGTCCACGCGCAGCCTCCTGAGCCCCGATCGGTCGACGCGTCGTTTCCTGAGCCCCGATCGAACCACGGGTCTTCCCCTGAGCCCCGACCGCTCCACGCGCCGTCTCCTGAGCCCCGATCGGTCCAAGCGCCTTCTCCTAAGCCCCGATACGTCCACGCGCAGTCGCCGAGCCCCGATCGGTCCACGCGCGGTCTCCTGAGCCCCGATCTGTCCACGCGCCGTCTCCGAGCCCCGAACGGTCCACGCGCCGTCTCCGAGCCCTGATCGGTCCACGCGCCGTCTCCTGAGCCCCAATCGGTCCACTCGCTGTCTCCTGAGCCCCGATAGGTACACGCGTCGTCTCCTACGCCCCGATCGGTCCACGCGCCGCCTTCGTGCCCCGATCGGTCCACGCACCGCCTCCTGATCCCCATCGGTCCACGCGCCGTCTCCTGAGCCACGATCGATCCACATGCCGTCTCCGAGCCCCGATCGGTCCGCGTGCCGCATTCTAAGCCACGGTCCATCCACGCGCCGTCTCCGAGCCCCGATCGGTCCACACGTCGTCTCCTAAGCCCTGATCGGTCCACGTGCCTTCTGCGAGCCCCGAAGGGTCCACGCGCAGCCTCCTGAGCCCCGATCGGTCGACGCGTCGTCTCCGAGCCCCAATTGGTCCACACGCCGTCTCCGAGCCCCGATCGGTCCGCATACCGCATTCTAAGCCACGGTCCATCCACGCGCCGTCTTCGAGCACCGATCGGTCCACGCATCATCTCCTGAGCCCCGATCGCTCCACACGCCGCTTCGAGAGCGCCGATCGGTGCACGCGTCGTCTCCTGATCTCCAATCGATCTACGCGCAGTCTCATAAGCCCCGATCGGTCGAGGCGCCGTCTCCAAGCGCCGATCGGTTCACGCGCCGTCTCCTGAGCCCCGATCGTTCCACGCGCCGTCTCCGAGCCCCGATCGGTCCACGCGCCGTCTCCTAAGCCCCGATCGGTCCACGCGCCTTCTCCTGAGCCCCGATCGGTCCACGCATCGTCTCCTAAGCCCCAGACGGTCCTCGTGCCGTCTCCGAACCCCGATCGGTCGACGCGCCGTCTCCGAGCGCCGATCGGTTCACGCGCCGTATTCTGAGCCCCGATCGTTCCACGCGCCGCCTCCTAAGCCCCGATCGGTCCAGGCTTCGTCTCCTAAGCCCCGACCGGTCGACGCGTCGTCTCCTGAGCCCCGGTCGGTTAACGCGCCGTCTCCTAAGCCCCGATCGGTCGACGCGTCGTTTCCTGAGCCCCGATCGATCCACGCGTCGTCTCCTGAGCCCCGATCGCTCCATGCGCCGATTTCTGAGCCCCGATCAATTGACGCGTCTTCTCCTGAGCCCCGATCGCTCCTCGCGCCGTCTCCTGAGCCCCGCTCGGTCCCTGCGTCGTCTTCTTAGCCCCGATGCCTCCACGCGCCGTCTCCGAGCCACGATCGGTCTATGCGTCGCTTCCAGATCCCCGATCGGTCCTCGCGCCGTCTCCTAAGCCCCAATCGGTCCACGCGCCGTCTCCTAAGCCCCGATCGATCCACGCGCCGTCTCCGAGCGCCGATCGGTCCACGCGCCGTCTCCTGAGCCCCGATCGGTTCACGCATCGTCTCCTAAGCCCCGATACGTCCACGCGCCGTCTCCTGAGCCCCGATCGGTCCACGCTTCGTCTCCTAAGCCCCGATCGGTTAACGCGCCGTCTTCGAGCCCCGAGCGGTCCACGCGCCGTCTCCTGAGCCCCAATCGATCCACGCGCAGCCTCCTGAGCCCCGATCGGTCCACGCGCCGTCGCCGAGCCGCGATAGTTCTACGCGCCGCTCCGAGCCCCGATCGTTCCACGCGCCGTCTCCTAAGCCGCGATCCGTCCACGGGCCGTCTCCGAGCTGCTATCGGTAAACGCGCCGTCACCAAGCCCTGATCTGTACACGCGTCGTCTCCGAGCCCCGATCGGTCCACGCGCCGTCGCCGAGCCTCGATCGGTCCACGCACCGTCTCCTGAGCCCCGATCGGTCCACGCGCCGTCTCCTAAGCCGCGATCCGTCCACGGGCCGTCTCCGAGCTGCTATCGGTAAACGCGCCGTCACCAAGCCCTGATCTGTACACGAGTCGTCTCCGAGCCCCGATCGGTCCACGCGCCGTCGCCGAGCCTCGATCGGTCCACGCGCAGCCTCCTGAGCGCCGATCGGTTCACACGCCGGCTCCGAGCCCGATCAGTCCACGCATCGTCTCCTAAGCCCCGATCGGTTAACGTGCCGTCTCCGAGCCGCGATCGGTCCACGCGTCGTCTTCAAAGCCGCGATGCCTCCACGCGCCGTCTCCGAGCCACGATCGGTCCGTGCGCCGCTTCCACAACCCCGATCGGTCCACGCGTCACCTCCTGATCTCCGATCGGTCCACGCGCCGTCTCCTAAGCCCCGATCGGTCCACGCGCCGTCTCCGAGCGCCGATCGGTTGACGCGCCGTCTCCTGAGCCCCGATCGTTCCACGCGCCGTCTCCTGAGCCCCGATCGCTCCACGCGCCGTCTCCTGAGCTCTGATCGGTCCACGATTCGTCTCCTAAGCCCCGATCGCTCCACGCGCCGTCTCCTGAGCCCGATCGGTCCAGGCATCGTCTCCTGAGCCCCGGTTGGTTCACGCGCCGTATCCGAGCCCCTATCGCTCCACGCGTCGTCTCCTAAGCCCCGATCTGCCCACGGGCCGTTTCCGAGCTCCGATCGGTCCACGCGCCGTCTCCAAGCCTCGATCCGTACACGCGCCGTCTCCGAGCCCCGATCGGTCCACGCGCCGTCTCCTGAGCCCCGATCGGTTCACGCATCGTCTCCTAAGCCCCGATACGTCCACGCGCCGTCTCCTGAGCCCCGATCGGTCCACGCTTCGTCTCCTAAGCCCCGATCGGTTAACGCGCCGTCTCCGAGCCCCGATGGGTCCACGCGCCGCCTCCTAAGCCCCGATTGGTCCACGCGTCGTCTCCTAAGCCCCGATCGGTCGACGGGTCGTCTCCTAAGCCCCGATCGGTCGACGCGTCGTCTCCTAATCCCCGGTCGGTCCACGCGCCGTCGCCGAACCCCAATTGGTCCACGCGCCACCTCCTGAGGTCCAGTCGGTCCACACGCTGTCTCCGAGCACCGATCGGTCTACGCATCGTCTCCTAATCCCCGCTCTGTTAACGCGTCGTCTCCTGAGCCCCGATCGCTCCACGCGCCGTTTCCTGAACCCCGATCGGTCGACGCGTCGTCTCCGAGCGCCGATCGGTGCACGCGCCGTCTTCTAAGCCCAGATGCCTCCTTGCGCCGTCTCCCAACCACGATCGGTGCAGGCGCCGCTTCCTGAGCCCCGATCGGTCCACGCGTTTTCTCCTAAGCCCCGATCGGTCCACGCGCCGTCTCCTAAGCCCCGATCGGCCCACGCGCCGTCGCCGAACCCCAATTGGTCCACGCGAAACCGCCTGAGCCCCAGTCGGTCCACGCGCTGTCTCCGAGCCCCGATCGGTCCACGCGTCGTCTCCGAGCCCCGATCGGTCCACGCGCCGTCGCCGAGTCATGATCTCTCCACGCGCGGCCTCCTGAGACCCGATCCGTCCACGCGCCGTCGCCGAGCCGCGATCGGTCCACGCGCCGTCGCCGAGCCGCGATCGGGCCACGCGCGGCCTCCTGAGCCCCGATTGGTTCACGCGCCGTATCCGAGCCCCAATCGGTCCACGCGCTGTCTCCGAGTCCCGATCGGTCCACGCGTCGTCTCCGAGCCCCGATCGGTCTACGCGCCGTCGCCGAGCCATGATCGGTCCACGCGCGGCCTCCTGAGCCCCGGTCGGTTCACGCGCCGTATCCGAGCCCCAATCGGTCCACGCGTCGTCTCCGAGCCCCGATCGGTCCACGCGCCGTCGCCGAGTCATGATCTCTCCACGCGCGGCCTCCTGAGACCCGATCCGTCCACGCGCTGTCTCCGAGCCCCGATCGGACCACGCGTCGTCTCCGAGCCCCGATCGGTCCACGCGCCGTCGCCGAGTCATGATCTCTCCACGCGCGGCCTCCTGAGACCCGATCGGTCCACGACCCGTCTCCGGGCCCCGATCGGTGCACGCGCCGTCTCCTAAGCCCCGATCGGCCCACGCGCCGTCGCCGAGCCTCGATCGGTCCACGACCCGTCTCCGGGCCCCGATCGGTGCACGCGCCGTCTCCTAAGCCCCGATCGGCCCACGCGCCGTCGCCGAACCCCAATTGGTCGACGCGAAACCGCCTGAGCCCCAGTCGGTCCACGCGCTGTCTCCGAGCCCCGATCAGTCGACGCGTCGTCTCCGAGCCCCGATCGGTCTTCGCGCCGTCGCCGAGCCATCATCGGTCCACGCGCGGCCTCCTAAGCCCCGATCGGTCCACGCGCCGTCGCCGAGCCGCGATCGGCTCTCGCGCGGCCTCCTGAGCCCCGGTCGGTTCACGCGCCGTATCCGAGCCCAAATCGGGCCACGCGCCGTCTCCTGAGTCCCGATCAGTCCACGCGTCGTCTCCTAAGCCCCAATCGGTCCACGCGCCGCCTCCGGAGCCCCGATCGATCCACGCGAATCTCCTGAGCTCCGGTCGGTCGACGCGCCGTCTCCTCAGCCCCGATCGGTCCATGCGTCGTCTTCTTAGCCCCGATGCCTCCACGCGTCGTCTCCGAGCCACGATCGGTCCAGGCGCCGCTTCCTGAGCCCCGATCGGTCCACGCGCCGTATCCTAACCCCGATCGGTCCACGCGCCGTCTCTGAGCGCTGATAACTTTACGCGCCGTCTCCTGAGCCCCGATCGGTCCACGCGTCGTCTCCTAAGCCCCGCTCGGCTAACGCGTCGTTTCCGAGCCCCGATCGATCCACGCGTCGTCTCCTGAGCCCCAATTAGTCCACGCGCCGTCTCCTAAGCCCCAATCCGTCCACGGGCCGTGTCCGAGCTCCGGTCGGTCCACGCGCCGTCTCCAAGCCTCGATCCGTACTCGCGTCGTCTCCGAGCCCCGATCGATCCACGCGCCGTATCCGAGCCCCAATCGGTCCACGCGTCGTCTCCTAAGCCCCGATCGGTCCGTGCGCCGTCTCCGAGCCCCGATCGGTCCACGCACCATCTCATGCTCCCCAATCGGTCCATGCGCCGCCTCCGGAGCCCTGATCGATCCACGCGAATCTCCTGAGCTCCGGTCAGTCCTCGTACCGTCTCCGAGCCCCGATCGGTCCACGTACCGTCTTCGAAGCCCCGATCGGTCCACGCGCCGTCTCCTGAGCCCCGATCGGTCCACGCGTCGTCTCCTAAGCCCCGATCGGTTCACGCGCCGTATCCGAGCCCCAATCGGTCCACGCGCCGTCTCCTAAGCTCCAATCGGTCCACGTGCCGTCTCCTGAGCCCCGATACGTCGACGCGCAGTCGCCGAGCCCCGATCGGTCCACGCGCTGTCTCCTGAGCCCCGATAGGTACACGCGTCGTCTCCTACACCCCGAACGTTCCACGCGTCGTCTCCTAAGCCCCGATCATTTCACGCCCCGTTTCCTGAGCTCCGATCGTTCCACGCGCCGTCTCCGAGCCCCGATCGGTCCACGCGAGTCTCCTGAGCCCCGGTCGGTCCGCGCACCGTCATCTGAGCCCCCATCAGTCCACGTGCCATCTCCTAAGCCCCGATCGCTCCACGGACCGGTTCCTGAGCCCCGATGGGTCCACGCGCCGCCTCCTGAGTCACGATCGGTCAACGCGTCGTGTCCTAAGCCCTGATCGGTCCACGTGCCGTCTCCGAGCCCCGATGGGTCCACGCGCCGCATCCTGAGCCCCGATCGGACGACGCGTCGTCTCCTGAGCCCGGATCGGTCCTCCCGTCGTCCTCGAATCCCCGATCCGCACACGCGTCGTCTCCGAGCCCCGATCGGTCCACGCGCCGTCGCCGAGCCTCGATCGGTCCACGCGCAGCCTCCTGAGCCCCGATCGGTTCACGCGCCGGCTCCGAGCCCGATCGGTCCACGCATCGTCACCTAAGCCCCGATCGGTTAACGTGCCGTCTCCGAGCCCCGATCGGTCCACGCGTCGTCTCCTGAGCCCCGGTCGGTTCACGCGCCGTCTCCGAGCCCCGATCGATCCACGCGTCTTCTTGTAAACCCAGATGCCTCCTCGCATCGTCTCCTAAGCCCCGATCGGTCCACGCACCGTCGCCGAACCCCAATTGGTCCATGCGCAACCGGCTGAGCCCCAGTCGGTCCACGCGCGGCCTCCTGAGCCATGGTCGGTTCACGCGCCGTCTCCTGAACCCCGATCGGTCCACGCGTCGTTCCCTAAGCCCCGATCCATCCACGCGCAGTCTCCTGAGCCCCGATCGGCCCACGCATCGCCTCCTGAGCCCCGGACGGTCCAGGCACCGTCTCCGAACCCCGATCGGTCGACGCGCCGTCTCCGAGCCCCGATCGGCCCACGCGCCGTCGCCGAACCCCAATTGGTCCAGGCGCCGTCTCCGAACCCCGATCGGTCGACGCGCTGTCTCCGAGCCCCGATCGGTCCACGCGCCGTCTTCGAGCCCCGATCGGTCCACGCGTCGTCTCCTAGGCCCCGATCGGTCCACGCGCCGTCTCCGAGCCCCGATCGGTCCACGCACCGTGTCCTGATCCCCATCGGTCCACGCGGCGCCTCCGGAGCCCCGATCGATCTACGCGAGGCTTCTGAGCCCCGGTCTGTCCGCGCGCCGTCTCCTGAGCCCCGATCGCTCCAGGCGCCGTTTTCTGAGCACCGTTCGGTCCACGCATCGTCTTCAAAGCCCTGATGCCTCCACGCGCCGTCTCCGAGCCACGATCGGTCCGTGCGCCGCTTCCAGAACCCTATCGGTCCACGCGTCCTCTCCTGATCTCCTATTGGTCCACGCGCCGTCTCCTAGGCCCCGATAGGTCCACGTGCCGTCTCCGAGCGCCGATCGGTCCACGCACCGTGTCCTGATCCCCATTGGTCCACGCGGCGCCTCCCGAGCCCCGATCGGTCCACGTACCTTCTCCGAGCGCCGATCGGTTCACGCGCCGTCTCCTGAGCCCTGATCGGTGCACGCGTCGTTCCCTAAGCTCCGATCCGTCTACGCGCAGTCTCCTGAGCCCCGATCGGTCCACGCATCGCCTCCTGAGCCCCGGACGGTCCAGGCGCCGTCTCCGAACCCCGAGCGGTCGACGCGCCATCTCCGAGCCCCGATCGGTCCACGCGCCGTCGCCGAACCCCAATTGGTCCACGCGCAACCGCCTGAGCCCCAGTCGGTCCACGCGCAACCGCCTGAGCCCCAGTCGGTCCACGCGCCGTCTCCGAACCCCGATCGGTCCACGCGGCGTCTCCTGAGCCCCGATCGGTTCACGCATCGTCTCCTGAGCCCCGATACGTCCACACGCCGTATCCGAGCCCCGATCGGTCCGCGTGACGCATTCGAAGGCACGGTCCGTCCACGCGCTGTCTCCTGTGCTCCGATCGTTCCACGCGCCGTCTCCGAGCCCCGATCGGTCCACGCGCCGTCTCCTGAGCCCCGATCGTTCCACACGCCGCCTCCTAAGCCCCGATCGGTCCAGGCGTCGTCTCCTAAGCCCCGACCGGTCCACGCGCCGTCTCCTGAACCCCGATCGGTCCACGTGCCGTCTCCTAAGCCCCGATCTGTCCACGGGCCGTCTCCTAAGCCCCGATCGGTCCACGCGCCGTCTCCTGAGCCCCTATCGCTCCACGCGTCGTCTCCGAGCCCCGATCGGTCCATGCGCCGTCGCCGAGCCATGATCGCTCCACGCGCGGCCTCCTGAGCCCCGGTCGCGTCACGCGCCGTATCCACGCCCCAATCGATTCACGCGCCGTCTCCTGAGTCCCGATCGGTCCACGCGCCGTCTCCTGAGCCCCGATCGGTCCACGCGTCGTCTCCTAAGCCTAGATCGGTCCACGCGCCGTCTCCGAGCCACGATCGGTCCACGCGCCGTCTCCTGAGCCCCGATCATTCAACGCGCCTTCTCCTAAGCCACGATCGGTCCACGCGCCGTCTCCGAGCCCCAGTCGGTCCACGCTCTGTCTCCGAGCACCGATCGGTCTACGCGTCGTCTCCTAGCCCCGATCGGTCCACGCGCCGTCGCCGAGCCGCGATCGGTCCACGCGCGGCCTCCTGAGCCCCGATCGGTTCACGCGCCGTATCCGAGCCCCAATCGGTCCGCGCGCCGTCTCCTGAGCCCCGATTGTTCGACGCGTCAACTCCTGATCTCCGATCGGTCCACGCGCCGTCTCCTAAGCCCCGATCGGTCCACGCGCCGTCTCCGAGCCCCGATCGGTCCAGGCGTGGCCTCCTGAGCCGCGGTCGGTCCAGGCCCCGTTTCCTGAGCCCCGATCGGTCCACGCGTCGTCTTCTAAGCCCAGATGCCTCCTTGCGCCGTCTCCCAACCACGATCGGTGCAGGCGCCGCTTCCTGAGCCCCGATCGGTCCACGCGTTTTGTCCTAAGCCCTGATCGGTCCACGCGTCGTCTCCTCAGCCCCGATCGGTCGACGCGTCGTCTCCTGAGCCCCGATCGATCCACGCGTCGTCTCCTCAGCCCCGATCGCTCCACGCGCCGTCTCCGAGCGCCGATCGGTGCACGCGCCGTCTCCTGAGACCCGATCGTTCCACACGCCGCCTCCTAAGCCCCGATCGGTCCAGGCGCCGACTCCAGAGCCCCGATCGGTCCACGCGCCGTCTCCGAAGCCCCGATTGATCTACGCGCCGGCTCGGAGCGCCGATCGCTTCACGCGCCGTCTCCTGTGCTCCGATCGTTCCACGCGCCGTCTCCTGAGCCCCGATACGTCCACGCGCAGTCGCCGAGCCCCGATCGGTCCACGCATCGTCTCCTAAGCCCCGATCCATCGACGCGTAATTTCCTGAGCCCCGATCGCTCCACGCGCCGGTTTCTGAGCACCGTTCGGTCCACGCGTCGTCTTCAAAGCCCCGATTCCTCCACGCGCCGTCTCCGAGCCACGATCGGTCCGTGCGCCGCTTCCAGAGCCCTATCAGTCCAGCTGTCCTCTCCAGATCTCCGATCGGTCCACGCGCCGTCTCCTAAGCCCCGATCAGTCCACGCGCCGTCTCCGAGCCCCGATCGGTCCACGCGCCGTCACCGAGCCGCGATCGATCCACGCGTCGTCTCCTGAGCTCCGATCGCTCCACGCGCCGTCTCCGAGCCCCGATCGGTTCACGCATCGTCACCTAAGCCCCGATCGGACCACGCACCGTCTCCTGAGCCCCGATCGCTCCACGCTCCGTCTCCGAGCCCCGATCGGTCCGCGCGCTGGCTCCTGAGCCCGGATCGGTCCACGCGCCGTCGCCGAACCCCAATTGGTCCACGCGCAACCGCCTGAGCCCCAGTCGGTCCACGCGCTGTCTCCGAGCCCCGATCGGTCCACGCGCCGTCTCCGAACGCCGATCGGTTCACGCGCCGTCTCCTGAGCGCCGATCCGTCCACGCGCCGTCTCCTGAGCCCCGATCGTCCAACGCGCCGTCTCCGAGCACCGATCGGTCCACGCGCCGTCTCCTGAGCCCCGATCGGTCCACGCGTCGTCTCCAAAGCCCTGATCGGTTAACGCGCCGTCCCCGAGCCCCGATCGGTCCACGCGCCTTCTCCTGAGCCCCGATACGTCCACGCGCAGTCGCCGAGCCCTGATCGGTCTACGCGCTGTCTCCTGATCCCCGATAGGTACACGCGTCGTCGCCTACACCCCGATCGATCCATTCGAGGCTCCTAAGCCCCGATCGGTCCACGTGCCGTGTCCGAGCCCCGATCGGTCCACGCACTGTCTCCTGATCCCCATGGATCAACGCGGCGCCTCCGGAGCACCGATCGATCCACGCGAGGCTCCTGAGCCCCGATCGGACCACGCATCGTCTCCTAAGCCCCAATCGGTTAACGCGTCGTCTCCGAGCCCCGATCGGTCCACGCGCCGTCGCCGAACCCCAATTGGTCCACGCGCGACCGCCTGAGCCCCAGTCGGTCCACGCGCTGTCTCCGAGCCCCGATCGGTCCACGCGTCGTCTCTGAGCCCCTATCGATCCACGCGCAGTCTCCAGAGGCGCGATCGGTCCACGCGTCGTCTCCTGAGCTCCGATCGCTCCACGCGCCGTCTCCGAGCCCCGATCGGTTCACGCATCGTCACCTAAGCCCCGATCGGACCACGCACCGTCTCCTGAGCCCCGATCGCTCCACGCTCCGTCTCCGAGCCCCGATCGGTCCGCGCGCTGGCTCCTGAGCCCGGATCGGTCCACGCGCCGTCGCCGAACCCCAATTGGTCCACGCGCAACCGCCTGAGCCCCAGTCGGTCCACGCGCTGTCTCCGAGCCCCGATCGGTCCACGCGCCGTCTCCGAACGCCGATCGGTTCACGCGCCGTCTCCTGAGCGCCGATCCGTCCACGCGCCGTCTCCTGAGCCCCGATCGTCCAACGCGCCGTCTCCGAGCACCGATCGGTCCACGCGCCGTCTCCTGAGCCCCGATCGGTCCACGCGTCGTCTCCAAAGCCCTGATCGGTCCACGTGCCGTCTCCGAGCCCCGATCGGTCCACGCGCCGTCTCCTGAACCCCGATACGTCCACACGCAGTCGCCGAGCCCCGATCGGTCCACGCGCCGTCGCCGAGCCTCGATCGGTCCACGCGCGGCCTCCTAAGGCCCGACCGGTTCACGCGCCGTCTCGTAAGCCCCAATCGGTCCACGCGCCGTCTCAGAGCGCCGTTCATTTCACGCGCCGTCTCCTGAGCCCCGATCGTTCCACGCGCCGTCTCCAAGCCCCGATCGGTCCACGCGCCGTCTCCGAGCACCGATTGGTCCACGCGCCGTCGCCCGAACCCCAATTGGTCGACGCGCCGTCGCCCGAACCCCAATTGGTCCACGAGCAACGTCCTGAGCTCCAGTCGGTCCACGCGGAGTCGCCGAGCCCCGATCGATCCCCGCATCGTCTCCTAAGCCCCGATCGGTCCACGTGCCGTCTCCGAGAGACGATCGGTTCACGCACCGTCTCCTGAGCCCCGATCATTCCACGCGCCGTCTCCTAAGCCGCGATCCGTCCACGGGCCGTCTCCGAGCTGCTATCAGTAAACGCGCCGTCACCAAGCCCTGATCCGTACACGCGTCGTCTCCGAGCCCCGATCGGTCCACGCTCCGTCTCCGAGCACCGATTGGTCCACGCGCCATCGCCGAGCCCCGATCGGTCCACACCTCTTCTCCTGAGGCCCGATCGGTCGACGCGTCGTCTCCTAAGCCCCGACCGGTGCACGCGCCGTCTCCTGTGCCCCGATCAATTCACGTGCCGTCTCCTAAGCCCCGATCGGTTCACCCGTCGTCTCTTAAGTCCCAATCGGTCCACGCGCCGTCTCCGAGCCCGGTCGGACCACGCACTGTCTCCTGATCCCCATGGGTCCACGCGGCGCCTCCGGGGCCCCGATCGATCCACGCGAGGCTCCTAAGCCCTGATCGGTCCACGTGCCGTCTCCGAGCCCCGATGTGTCCACGCGCCGCCTCCTGAGCCCCGATCGATCCACGCATCGGCTCCTGAGCCCCGATCGCTCCACGCGCCGATTTCTGAGCCCCGATCAATTGACGCGTCTTCTCCTGAGCCCCGATCGCTCCTCGCGCCGTCTCCTGAGCCCCGCTCGGTCCCTGCGCCGTCTTCTTAGCCCCGATGCCTCCACGCGCCGTCTCCGAGCCACGATCGGTCTATGCGTCGCTTCCTCATCCCCGATCGGTCCACACGCCGTCTCCGAGCCCCGATCGGTCCGCGTGCCGCATTCTAAGCCACGGTCCATCCACGCGATGTCTCCGAGCCCCGATCGGTGCACGCGCCGTCTCCTAAGCCCCGATCGGTCCACGCGCCGTCTCCGAGCGCCGATCGGTTCACGCGCCGTCTCCTGAGCCCCGATCGCTCCACGCGACTTCTCCGAGCCCCGATCGGTCCACGCGCCGTCTCCTGAGCCCGGATCGGTCCACGCGCCGTTGTCGAACCCCAATTGGTCCACGCTCAACCGCCTGAGCCCCGGTTGGTCCACGCGCTGTCTCCGAGCCCCGATCGGTCCACGCGTCGCATCCAAACCCCGAGCGCTCCACGCGCCGTCGCCGAGCCATGATCGGTCCACGCGCCGTCTCCTAGGCCCCGATCGGTCCACGCGCCGTGTCCGAGAGCCGATCGGTTCACGCGCCGTCTCCTGAGCCCCGATCGGTCCACGCTAGGCTCCTGAGCCCCGGCCGGTCCGCGCGCCGCCTCCTGAGCCCCGAAGGGTCGACGCGTCGTCTCCTGAGCCCCGATGCGTCCACGCGCAGTCGCCGAGCCCCGATCGGTCCACGCGGGCTCTTCTGAGCCCCGATCGGTCCACGCGCCGTCTCCTAAACCCGGATCGATCCACGCGCCGTCTCCGAGCGCCGCTCGGTTCACGCGCCGTCTCCTGTGCTCCGATCGTTCCACGCGCCGTCTCCGAGCCCCGATCGGTCCACGCGCCGTCTCCTGAGCCCCGATCGTTCCACACGCCGCCTCCTAAGCCCCGATCGGTCCAGGCGTCGTCTCCTAAGCCCCGACCGGTCCACGCGCCGTCTCCTGAACCCCGATCGGTCCACGTGCCGTCTCCTAAGCCCCGATCTGTCCACGGGCCGTCTCCTAAGCCCCGATCGGTCCACGCGCCGTCTCCTGAGCCCCTATCGCTCCACGCGTCGTCTCCGAGCCCCGATCGGTCCATGCGCCGTCGCCGAGCCATGATCGCTCCACGCGCGGCCTCCTGAGCCCCGGTCGCGTCACGCGCCGTATCCACGCCCCAATCGATTCACGCGCCGTCTCCTGAGTCCCGATCGGTCCACGCGCCGTCTCCTGAGCCCCGATCGGTCCACGCGTCGTCTCCTAAGCCTAGATCGGTCCACGCGCCGTCTCCGAGCCACGATCGGTCCACGCGCCGTCTCCTGAGCCCCGATCATTCAACGCGCCTTCTCCTAAGCCACGATCGGTCCACGCGCCGTCTCCGAGCCCCAGTCGGTCCACGCTCTGTCTCCGAGCACCGATCGGTCTACGCGTCGTCTCCTAGCCCCGATCGGTCCACGCGCCGTCGCCGAGCCATGATCAGTCCACGCGCGGCCTCCTGAGCCCCGATCGGTCCACGCGCCGTCGCCGAGCCGCGATCGGTCCACGCGCGGCCTCCTGAGCCCCGATCGGTTCACGCGCCGTATCCGAGCCCCAATCGGTCCGCTCGCCGTCTCCTGAGCCCCGATTGTTCGACGCGTCAACTCCTGATCTCCGATCGGTCCACGCGCCGTCTCCTAAGCCCCGATCGGTCCACGCGCCGTCTCCGAGCCCCGATCGGTCCAGGCGTGGCCTCCTGAGCCGCGGTCGGTCCAGGCCCCGTTTCCTGAGCCCCGATCGGTCCACGCGTCGTCTTCTAAGCCCAGATGCCTCCTTGCGCCGTCTCCCAACCACGATCGGTGCAGGCGCCGCTTCCTGAGCCCCGATCGGTCCACGCGTTTTGTCCTAAGCCCTGATCGGTCCACGCGTCGTCTCCTCAGCCCCGATCGGTCGACGCGTCGTCTCCTGAGCCCCGATCGATCCACGCGTCGTCTCCTCAGCCCCGATCGCTCCACGCGCCGTCTCCGAGCGCCGATCGGTGCACGCGCCGTCTCCTGAGACCCGATCGTTCCACACGCCGCCTCCTAAGCCCCGATCGGTCCAGGCGCCGACTCCAGAGCCCCGATCGGTCCACGCGCCGTCTCCGAAGCCCCGATTGATCTACGCGCCGGCTCGGAGCGCCGATCGCTTCACGCGCCGTCTCCTGTGCTCCGATCGTTCCACGCGCCGTCTCCTGAGCCCCGATACGTCCACGCGCAGTCGCCGAGCCCCGATCGGTCCACGCATCGTCTCCTAAGCCCCGATCCATCGACGCGTAATTTCCTGAGCCCCGATCGCTCCACGCGCCGTTTTCTGAGCACCGTTCGGTCCACGCGTCGTCTTCAAAGCCCCGATGCCTCCACGCGCCGTCTCCGAGCCACGATCGGTCCGTGCGCCGCTTCCAGAGCCCTATCAGTCCAGCTGTCCTCTCCAGATCTCCGATCGGTCCACGCGCCGTCTCCTAAGCCCCGATCAGTCCACGCGCCGTCTCCGAGCCCCGATCGGTCCACGCGCCGTCACCGAGCCGCGATCGGTCCACGCGAGGCTCCTGAGCCCCGGTCGGTCCGCGCGCCGCCTCCTGAGCCCCGATCGGTCGACGCGTCGTTTCCTGAGCCCCGATCGATCCACGCGTCGTCTCCTGAGCTCCGATCGCTCCACGCGCCGTCTCCGAGCTCCGATCGGTTCACGCATCGTCACCTAAGCCCCGATCGGACCACGCACCGTCTCCTGAGCCCCGATCGCTCCACGCTCCGTCTCCGAGCCCCGATCGGTCCGCGCGCTGGCTCCTGAGCCCGGATCGGTCCACGCGCCGTCGCCGAACCCCAATTGGTCCACGCGCAACCGCCTGAGCCCCAGTCGGTCCACGCGCTGTCTCCGAGCCCCGATCGGTCCACGCGCCGTCTCCGAACGCCGATCGGTTCACGCGCCGTCTCCTGAGCGCCGATCCGTCCACGCGCCGTCTCCTGAGCCCCGATCGTCCAACGCGCCGTCTCCGAGCACCGATCGGTCCACGCGCCGTCTCCTGAGCCCCGATCGGTCCACGCGTCGTCTCCAAAGCCCTGATCGGTTAACGCGCCGTCCCCGAGCCCCGATCGGTCCACGCGCCTTCTCCTGAGCCCCGATACGTCCACGCGCAGTCGCCGAGCCCTGATCGGTCTACGCGCTGTCTCCTGATCCCCGATAGGTACACGCGTCGTCGCCTACACCCCGATCGATCCACTCGAGGCTCCTAAGCCCCGATCGGTCCACGTGCCGTGTCCGAGCCCCGATCGGTCCACGCACTGTCTCCTGATCCCCATGGATCAACGCGGCGCCTCCGGAGCACCGATCGATCCACGCGAGGCTCCTGAGCCCCGATCGGACCACGCATCGTCTCCTAAGCCCCAATCGGTTAACGCGTCGTCTCCGAGCCCCGATCGGTCCACGCGCCGTCGCCGAACCCCAATTGGTCCACGCGCGACCGCCTGAGCCCCAGTCGGTCCACGCGCTGTCTCCGAGCCCCGATCGGTCCACGCGTCGTCTCTGAGCCCCTATCGATCCACGCGCAGTCTCCAGAGGCGCGATCGGTCCACGCATCCCCTCCTGAGCCCCGGACGGTCCACGCGCCGTCACCGAACCCCGATGGGTCGACGCGCCGTATCCGAGCGCCGATCGGTTAACGCGCCGTCTCCCCGACCAGATCAGTCCACGCGCTGTCTCCTGAGCCCCAATCGGTCTACGCGTCGTCTTCTAAGCTCCGATCCGTCCACGCGCCTTCTCCAACCCCGATCGGTCCACGCACCATCTTCTACTCCCCAATCGGTCCACGCGCCGCCTCCGGTGCCCCGATCGGTCCACGCATAGTCTCCTAAGCCCCAATCGGTTAACGCGCCGTCCCCGAGCCCCGATCGGTCCACGCGCCTTCTCCTGAGCCCCGATACGTCCACGCGCAGTCGCCGAGCCCTGATCGGTCTACGCGCTGTCTCCTGAGCCCCGATAGGTACACGCGTCGTCGCCTACACCCCGATCGATCCACTCGAGGCTCCTAAGCCCCGATCGGTCCACGTGCCGTGTCCGAGCCCCGATCGGTCCACGCACTGTCTCCTGATCCCCATGGGTCAACGCGGCGCCTCCGGAGCACCGATCGATCCACGCGAGGCTCCTGAGCCCCGATCGGACCACGCATCGTCTCCTAAGCCCCAATCGGTTAACGCGTCGTCTCCGAGCCCCGATCGGTCCACGCGCCGTCTCCTGAGCCCGGATCGTTCCACGCGTCGTCCCCGAATCCCCGATTCGTACACGCGTCATCTCCGAGCCACGATCGGTCCGTGCGCCGCTTCCAGAGCCCCGATCGGTCCACGCGTCATCTCCCGATCTCCGGTCGGTCGACGCGCCGTCTCCTACGCCCCGATCGGTCCATGCGCCGTCGCCTGAGCCCCGATCGGACCACGCATCGTCTCCTAAGCCCCAATCGGTTAACGCGCCGTTGCCTGAGCCCCGATCGGTCCACGCGTCGTCTTCAAACCCCAGACGCCTCCTCGCACCGTCTCCAAGGGCCGATCGGTTCACGCGCCGTCTCCTGAGCCCCGATCGTTCCACGCATCGTCTCCGAGCCCCGATCGGTCCACGCGTCGTCTCCTAAGACCCGATCGGTCCACGTATCGTCTCCTAAGCCCCGATCGGTCCACACGCCGTCTCCGAGCCCCGATGGGTCCACGCGTCGCCTCCTGAGCCCCGGTCGGTCCACGCGCCGTCTCCTGAGCCCCGATCGGACCACGCATCGTCTCCTAAGCCCTGATCGGTCCTCGTGCCTTCTGCGAGCCCCGAAGGGTCCACGCGCAGCCTCCTGAGCCCCGATCGGTCGACGCGTCGTCTTCTGAGCCCCGATCGGTCCACGCGCCGTCGCCGAACCCCAATTGGTCCACGCGCGACCGCCTGACCCCCAGTCGGTCCACGCGCTGTCTCCGAGCCCCGATCGGTCCACGCGTCGTCTCCGAGCCCCTATCGATCCACGCGCAGTCTCCAGAGGCGCGATCGGTCCACGCATCCCCTCCTGAGCCCCGGACGGTCCACGCGCCGTCACCGAACCCCGATGGGTCGACGCGCCGTCTCCGAGCGCCGATAGGTTAACGCGCCGTCTCCCCGCCCAGATCAGTCCACGCGCTGTCTCCTGAGCCTCAATCGGTCTACGCGTCGTCTTCTAAGCTCCGATCGGTCCACGCGCCATCTCCGAGCCCCGATCGGTCCACGCACCATCTTCTGCTCCCCAATCGGTCGACGCGCCGACTCCGAACGCCGATCGGTTCACGCGCCGTCTCCTTTGCTCCGATCGTTCCACGCGCCGTCTCCGAGGCCCGATCGGTCCACGCGCCGCCTCCTAAGCCCCGATCGATCCACGCGTCGTCTCCGAACGCCGATCGGTTCACGCGCCGTCTCCTTTGCTCCGATCGTTCCACGCGCCGTCTCCGAGGCCCGATCGGTCCACGCATCGTCTCCTAAGCCCCGATCGGTTAACGCGCCGTCTCCGAGTCCCGATCGGTCCGCATGCCGCATTCTAAGCCACGGTCAGTCCTCGCGCCGTCTCCGAGCACCGATCGGTCCACGCGTCGTCCCCTAATACCCGATCGGTCCACGCGTCGTCTCCTAAGCCCCGATCCGTCGACGCGTCGCCTCCTGAGCCCCGATCGATCCACGCGCCGCCTCCTCAACCCCGATCGCTCCACGTGCCGTTTCCTGATCCCCGATCGGTCCAGACGCCTTCTCCGAGCCCCGATCGGTCCGCGTGCCGCATTCTAAGCCACGGTCCATCCACTCGCCATCTCCGAGCCCCGCTCGATCCACGCGTCGTTTCCTAAGCCTCGATCGGTCCACGCGCCGTCTCCGAGCGCCGATCGGGTCACGCGCCGTCTTCTGAGCCCCGATCGTTCCACGCGCCGCCTCCTAAACACCGATCGGTCCAGGCTTCGTCTCCTAAGCACCGACCGGTCGACGCGTCGTCTCCTGAGCCCCGGTCGGTTCACGCGCCGTCTCCGAGCCCGATCGGTCCACGCATCGTCTCCTAAGCCCCTATCGGTGAACGCGCCGTCTCCGAGCCCCGATCGGTCCTCGCGCAACCGCCTGAGCCCCAGTCGGTCCACGCGCTGTCTCCGAGCCCCGATCGGTCCACGCGTCGTCTCCGAGCACCGATCGGTCCACGCGCCGTCGCCGAGCCATGATCGGTCCATGCGCGGCCTCCTGAGCCCCGATCGGTCCACGCGCCGTCGCCGAGCCGCGATCGGTCCACGCGCGGCCTCCTGAGCCCCGGTTGGTCCACGCGCCGTCACCGAGCCGCGATCGGTCCACGCGCGACCTCCTGAGCCCCGGTTGGTTCACGCGCCGTATCCGAGCCCCCATCGGTCCACGCGTCGTCTCCGAGCCCCGATCCGTCCACGCGCCGTCGCCGAGCAGTGATCGGTCCACGCGAGACTCCTGAGTCCCGGTCGGTATGCGCGCCGTCTCCTGAGCCCCGATCGGTCGACGAGTCGTTTCCTGAGCCCCGATCGATCCACGCGTCGTCCCCTGAGCCCCGATACATCCACGCGCAGTCGCCGAGCCCCGATCGGTCCACGCGCGGTCTCCTGAGCCCCGGTCGGTCCACGCGCCGTCTCCGAGGCCCGGTCGGTCCACGCATCGTCTCCTAAGCCCCGATCGGTCCACGCGCCGTCTCCGAGCGCCGATCGGTCCACGCGCCGTCTCCTGAGCCCGGATCGTTCCACGCGTCGTCCCCGAATCCCCGATCCGTACACGCGTCGTCTCCGAGCCTCGATCGGTCCACGCGCCGTCGCCGAACCCCAATTGGTCCACGCGAAACCGCCTGAGCCCCAGTCGGTCCACGCGCTGTCTCCGAGCCCCGATCGGTCCACGCGTCGTCTCCGAGCCCCGATCGGTCTACGCGCCGTCGCCGAGTCATGATCTGTCCACGCGCGGCCTCCTGAGACCCGATCGGTCCACGCGCCGTCTTCGAGCCCCGATCGGTCCACGCATGGTCTCCTAACCCCAATCGGTCCACGCGCCGTCTCCGAGCCCCGATCGGTCCACGCACTGTCTCCTGATCCCCATGGGTCCACGCGGCGCCTCCGGGGCCCCGATCGATCCACGTGAGGCTCCTAAGCCCCGATCGGTCCACGTGCCGTCTCCTGAGCCCCAATCGTTACACGCGCCGTCTCCGAGCCCCGATCGGTCCACGCGCCGTCTCCGAGCCCCGATGGGTCCACGCGTCGCCTCCTGAGCCCCGGTCGGTCCACGCGCCGTCTCCTGAGCCCCGATCGGTCCACGCGTCGTCTTCTAAGCCCCGATCGGTCCACGCGTAGTCTCCTAAGCCCCGCTCGGTTAACGCGTCGTTTCCGAGCTCCGATCGGTCCACGCGTTGTCTCCTGAGCCCCAATGAGTCCATGCGCCGTCTCCTAAGCCCCGATCCGTCCACGGGCCGTCTCCGAGCCCCGATCGGTCCACGCGTCGTCTCCTAAGACCCGATCGGTCCACGTATCGTCTCCTAAGCCCCGATCGGTCCACACGCCATCTCCGAGCCCCGATGGGTTCACGCGTCGCCTCCTGAGCCCCGGTCGGTCCACGCGCCGTCTCCTGAGCCCCGATCGGACCACGCGTCGTCTTCTAAGCCCCGATCGGTCCACGCGTCGTCTCCTAAGCCCCGATCGGTCCACGCGCCGTCTCCGAGCGCCGATAACTTTACGCGCCGTCTCCTGAGCCCCGATCGTTCCACGCGCCGTCTCCGAGCCCCGATCGATCCACGCGCCGTCTCCTGAGCCCAAATCGGTCCACACGCTGTCTCGTGAGCCCCGATAGGTACACGCGTCGTCTCCTACGCCCCGAGCAGTCCACGCGTAGTCTGCTAAGCCCCGCTCGGTTAACGCGTCGTTTCCGAGCCCCGATCGGTCCACGCGTCGTCTCCTGAGCCCCAATTAGTCCATGCGCCGTCTCCTACGCTCCGATCCGTCCACGGGCCGTGTCCGAGCTCCGATCGGTCCACGCGTCGTCTCCGAGCCCTGATCGGTCCACGCGCCATCGCCGAGACCTGATCGGTAAACGCGCCATCGCCGAGCCCCGATCGGTCCACGCGCCGTCTCCTGAGCCCCGATCTGTCCACACCCCTTCTCCTGTGCCCCGATCTGTCGACGCGTCGTCTCCTAAGCCCCGACCGGTGCACGCGCCGTCTCCTAAGCCCTGCTCGGTTAACGCGTCGTTTCCGAGCCCCGATCGGTCCACGCGTCGTCTTCTAAGCCCCGATCGGTCCACGCGTAGTCTCCTAAGCCCCGCTCGGTTAACGCGTCGTTTCCGAGCTCCGATCGGTCCACGCGTTGTCTCCTGAGCCCCAATGAGTCCATGCGTCGTCTCCTGAGCCCCGATCGGTCCACGCGCCGTCTCCGAGCGCCGATCGGTTCACGCGCCGTCTCCTGAGCCCCGATCGTCCCACGCGCCGTCTCCGAGCTCCGATCGGCCCACGCGCCGTCTCCTAAGCCCCGATCGGTCCAAGCGCCTTCTCCTAAGCCCCGATCGGTCCACGCGCCGTCTCCGAGCCCCGATCGGTCCACGCGCCCTCTCCGAGCGCCGATCATTTCACGCGCCGTCTCCTGAGCCCCGGTCGGTCCGCGCGCCGTCACCTGAGCCCCGATCGGTCGACGCATCGTCTTCTGAGCCCCGATCGACCCACGCGTCGTCTCCTGAGCCCCGATCGGTCCACGCGCCGTCTCCGAGCGCCGATCGGTTCACGCGCCGTCTCCTGAGCCCCGATCGTTCCACGCGCCGTCTCCGAGCTCCGATCGGCCCACGCGCCGTCTCCTAAGCCCCGATCGGTCCAAGCGCCTTCTCCTAAGCCCCGATCGGTCCACGCGCCGTCTCCGAGCCCCGATCGGTCAATGCACCGTCTCCTGAGCCCGGATCGTTCCACGCGTCGTCCCCGAATCCCCGATCCGTACACGCGTCGTCTCCGAGCCTCGATCGGTCCACGCGCCGTCGCCGAACCCCAATTGGTCCACGCGAAACCGCCTGAGCCCCAGTCGGTCCACGCGCTGTCTCCGAGCCCCGATCGGTCCACGCGTCGTCTCCGAGCCCCGATCGGTCCACGCGCCGTCGCCGAGTCATGATCTGTCCACGCGCGGCCTCCTGAGACCCCATCGGTCCACGCGCCGTCTTCGAGCCCCGATCGGTCCACGCATGCTTTCCTAAGCCCCAATCGGTTAACGCGCCGTCCCCGAGCCCCGATCGGTCCACGCGCCGTCTCCTGAGCCCCGATCCGTCCACGCGCAGTCGCCGAGCCCCGATCTGTCCACGTGCCGTCTCCGAGCCCCGATCGGTTCACGGATCGTCTCCTAAGACCCGACCGGTTCACCCGCCGTCTCCTGAGCCCCGGTCGGTCCACGACACGTCTCCGGGCCCCGATCGGTGCACGCGCCGTCTCCTAACCCCCGATCGGTCCACGCCCCGTCTCCGAGTGCCGATCGGTTCACGCGCCGTCTCCTGAGACCGATCCGTCCACGCGCCGTCTCCTGAGCCCCGATCGGTCGACGGGTCCTCTCCTAAGCCCCGATCGGTCCACGCGTCTTCTCCTGAGCCCCGATCAGTCCACGCGTCGTCTCCTAAGCCCCGATCGGTTCACGCGTCGTCTCCTAAGCCCCGATCCGTCGACGCGTCGTCTCCTGAGCCCCGATCAATTGACGCGTCTTCTCCTGAGCCCCGATCGCTCCTCGCGCCGTCTCCTGAGCCCCGCTCGGTCCATATGTCGTCTTTTTAGCCCCGATGCCTCCACGCGCCGTCTCCGAGCCACGATCGGTTCAGGCGCCGCTTCCTGAACCCCGATCGACCCACGCGCCGTCTCCTAAGCCCCAATCGGTCCACGCGCCGCCTCCTGAGCCCCGATTGGTCCACACGCCGTCTCCTGAGCCTCGATCGGTCCACGCGCGGCCTCCTTAGCCCCGGTCGGTCCACGCGCCGTCTCCGAGCCCCGATCGGTCCACGCATCGTCTCCTGAGCCCCGATCGGTTAACGCGCCGTCTCCGAGCCCCGATCAGTCCACGCGCCGTCTCCTGAGCCCCGGTCGGTTCATGCGCCGTCTCCGAGCCCCGATGGATCCACGCGTCGTCTTGTAAGCCCAGATGCCTTCTCGCGCCGTCGCCGGCCCACGATCGGTCCAGGCGCCGCTTCCTGAGCCACGATCGGTCCACGCGCCTTCTCCGAGCCCCGATCGGTGCACGCGCCGTCTCCTAAGCCCCGATCGGTCCACGCGCCTTCTCCTAAGCCCCGATCGGTCCATGCGCCGTCTCCGAGCGCCGATCGGTTCACGCGCCGTCTCCTAAGCCCCGATCGTTCCACACGCCGCTTCCGATCCCCGATCGGTCCACGCGTCGTCCTCGAATCCCCGATCCTCACACGCGTCGTCTCCGAGCCTCGATCGGTCCTCGCGTCGTCTCCTAAGCCCCGACTGGTCCACGCGCCGTATCCTGAGCCCTGGTCGGTTCACGCGCCGTCTCCGAGCCCCGATCGATCCACGCGTCGTCTTGTAAGCCCAGATGCCTCCACGCGCCGTCTCCGAGCCACGATCGGTCCAGGCGTCGTCTCCTAAGCCTCGATCCGTCGACGCGTCGTCTCCTGAGCCACGATCAATTGACGCGTCTTCTCCTGAGCCCGATCGCTCCTCGCGCCGTCTCCTGAGCCCCGATCGTTCCACGCGCCGTCTCCGAGCTCCGATCGGTCCACGCGCCGTCTCCTAAGCCCCGATCGATCCACGTGCCGTCTCCGAGCGCCGATCGGTTCACGCGCCGTCTCCTTTGCTCCGATCGTTCCACGCGCCGTCTACGAGGCCCGATCGGTCCACGCATCGTCTCCTAAGCCCCGATCGGTTAACGCGCCGTCTCCGAGCCCCGATCGGTCCGCATGCCGCATTCTAAGCCACGGTCCATCCACGCGCCGTCTTCGAGCACCGATCGGTCCACGCGTCGTCCCCTAATACCCGATCGGTCCACGCGTCTTCTCCTAAGCCCCGATCGGTCCACACGCCGTCTCCGAGCCCCGATGGGTCTACGCGTCGCCTCCTGAGCCCCGGTCGGTCCACGCGCCGTCTCATGAGCCCCGATCGGTCCACCCGTCGTCTCCTAAGCACCGATCGGTCCACGCGTCGTCTCCTAAGCCTCGATCCGTCGACGCGTCGTCTCTTGAGCCACGATCAATTGACGCGTCTTCTCCTGAGCCCGATCGCTCCTCGCGCCGTCTCCTGAGCCCCGATCGGTCCACGCGTCGTCTCCGAGCTCCGATGGGTCCACACGCCGTTTCCTGAGCCCCGATCGGTCCATGCGTCGTCTTCTTAGCCTCGATCCGTACACGCGTCGTCTCCGAGCCCCGATCGATCCACGCGCCATCGCCGAGCCCCGATCGGTCCACGCGCCGTATCCTAATACCCGATCGGTCCACGCGTCTTCTCCTAAGCCCCGATCCGTCGACGCGTCGCCTCCTGAGCCCCGATTGATCCACGGGCCGCCTCCTGAGCCCCGATCGCTCCACGTGCCGTTTCCTGATCCCCGATCGGTCCACACGCCGTCTCCGAGCCCCGATCGGTCCGCGTGCCGCATTCTAAGCCACGGTCCATCCACGCGCCGTCTCCTGAGCCCCGGTCGGTCCACGCGCCGTCGCCGAACCCCAATTGGTCCACGCGCAACCTCCTAAGCCCCAGTCGGTACACGCGCTGTCTCCGAGCCCCGATCGGTCAACGTATCGTCTCCTAAGCCCCGCTCGGTTAACGCGTCGTTTCCGAGCTCCGATCGGTCTATGCGCCGTCTCCTGAGCCCCGATCGGTCCACGCGTCCTTCCCTAAGCCCCGATCCATCCACGCGCAGTCTCCTGAGCCCCGATCGGTCCACGCATCGTCTCCTAAGCCCCAGACGGTCCTCGTGCCGTCTCCGAACCCCGATCGGTCGACGCGCCGTCTCCGAGCGCCGATCGGTTCACGCGCCGTATTCTGAGCCCCGATCGTTCCACACGCCGCCTCCTAAGCCCCGATCGGTCCAAGCGGCGTCTCCGAGCCCCGATCGGTCCGCGCACCGTCTCCTGATCCCCATCGGTCCACGCGCCGTCGCCCGAACCCCAATTGGTTCACGAGCAACCTCCTGAGCTCCAGTCGGTCCACGCGCAGTCGCCGAGCCCCGATCGATCCCCGCATCGTCTCCTAAGCCCCGATCGGTTGACGCGTCATTTACGAGCCTCGATCGGTCTATGCGCCGTCTCCTGAGCCCCGATCGGTCCACACGCCGTCTCCTAAGCCCCGATCCGTCCACGGGCCGTCTGTAAACCGCGATCGGTCAACGCTCCGTCACCAAGCCCCGATCCGTACAAGCGTCGTGTCCGAGCCCCGATCGGTTAACGCGCCGTCTCCGAGCCCCGATCGGCCCTCGCGCCGTCTCCTGAGCCCCGATCCGTCCACGCGCAGTCGCCGAGCCGCGGTCGGTCCAGGCGTCGTCTCCTGAGCCCGGATCGTTCCACGCGTCGTCCCCGAATCCCCGATCCGTACACGCGTCGTCTCCGAGCCTCGATCGGTCCACTCGCCGTCGCCGAGCGTCGATCGGTCCAGGCGTATCCTCCTGATCCCCGGTCGGTCCGCGCGCCGTCTCCTGAGCCCCGATCGGTCGACGCGTCGTTTCCTGAGCCCCGATCGATCCACGCGTCGTCTCCTGAGCCCCGATATCTCCACGCGCCGATTTCTGAGCCCCGATCAATTGACGCGTCTTCTCCTGAGCGCCTATCGCTCCTCGCGCCGTCTCCTGAGCCCCGCTCGGTCCCTGCGTCGTTTTCTTAGCCCCGATGCCTCCACCCGCCGTCTCCGAGCCACGATCGGTCTATGCGTCGCTTCCTGAGCCCCGATCGGTCCTCGCGCTGTGTCCTAAGCTCCAATTGGTCCACGCGCCGTCTCCTAAGCCCCGATCGATCCACGCGCCGTCTCCGAGCGCCGATCGGTTCACGCGCCGACTCCTTTGCTCCGATCGTTCCACGCGCCGTCTACGAGGCCCGATCGGTCCACGCATCGTCTCCTAAGCCCCGATCGGTTAACGCGCCGTCTCCGAGCCCCGATCGGCCCTCGCGCCGTCTCCTGAGCCCCGATCCGTCCACGCGCAGTCGCCGAGCCGCGGTCGGTCCAGGCGCCGTCTCCTGAGCCCGGATCGTTCCACGCGTCGTCCCCGAATCCCCGATCCGTCGACGCGTCGCCTCCTGAGCCCCGATTGATCCACGCGCCGCCTCCTGAACCCCGATCGCTCCACGTACCGTTTCCTGATCCCCGATCGGTCCACACGCCGTCTCGGAGCCCCGATCGGTCCGTGTGCCGCATTCTAAGCCACGGTTCATCCACGCGCCGTCTCCTGAGCGCCGGTCGGTCCACGCGCCGTCGCCGAACCCCAATTGGTCCACGCGCAACCTCCTAAGCCCCAGTCGGTACACGCGCTGTCTCCGAGCCCCGATCGGTCCACATATCGTCTCCTAAGCCCCGCTCGGTTAACGCGTCGTTTCCGAGCCCCGATCGGTCTACGCGCCGTCTCCTGAGCCCCGATCGGTCCACGCGTCGTTCCCTAAGCCCCGATCGATCCACGCGCAGTCTGCTGAGCCCCGATCGGTCCACGCATCGTCTCCTAAGCCCCAGACGGTCCTCGTGCCGTCTCCGAACCCCGATCGGTCGACGCGCCGTCTCCGAGCGCCGATCGGTTCACGCGCCGTATTCTGAGCCCCGATCGTTCCACACGCCGCCTCCTAAGCCCCGATCGGTCCAGGCTTCGTCTCCTAAGCCCCGACCGGTCGACGCGTCGTCTCCTGAGCCCCGGTCGGTTAACGCGCAGTCTCCGCGCCCTGATCGGTCCACGCGCAACCGCCTGAGCCCCAGTCGGTCCACGCGCTGTCTCCGAGCCCCGATCGGTCTACGCGTCGTCTCCGAGCACCGATTGGTCCACGCGCCGTCGCCGAGCCATGATCGGTCCACGCGCGGGCTCCTGAGCCCCGATCGGTCCACGCGCCGTCGCCGAGCCGCGATCGGTCCACGAGCGGCCTCCTGAACCCCGATCGGACCACGCGCGACCTCCTGAGCCCCGGTTGGTTCACGCGTCGTATCCGAGCCCCCATCGGTTCACGCGTCGTCTCCGAGCCCCGATCCGTCCACGCGCCGTCGCCGAGCCATGATCGGCCCACGCGAGGCTCCTGAGCCCCGGTCGATGCGCGCGCCGTCTCCTGAGCCCCGATCGGTCCACGCGCGGTCGCCGAGCCTCGATCGGTCCACGCGCGGCCTCGTGAGCCCCGATCGGTTCACGCGCCGGCTCCGAGCCCGATCGGACCACGTGCCGTCTCCTGAGCCCCGGTCGGTTCACGCGCCGTCTCCGAGCCCCGATGGGTCCACGCGCGGTGTCCTGAGCCCCGGTCGGTCCACGCGCCGTCGCCGAACCCCAATTCGTCCACGCGCAACCTCCTGAGCCCCAGTCGGTTCACGCGCCGTCTCCGAGCCCCGATGGGTCCACGCGCGGTGTCCTAAGCCCCGAACGGTCCACGCGCCGTCTCCGAGCCCCGATCGGTCCACGCACCGTCTCCTGATCCCCATCGATCCACGCGGCGCCTCCGGAGCCCCGATCGATCCACACGAGTCTCCTGAGCCCCGGTCGGTCCGCCCGCCGTCTCCTGAGCCCCGATCGGCCCACGCGCTGTCTCCTGAGCCCCGATCCGTCCACGCGCCGTCTCCTGAGCCCCGATCGTCCAACGCGCCGTCTCCGAGCACCGATCGGTCCACGCGCCGTCTCCTGAGCCCCGATCGGTCCACGCGTCGTCTCCAAAGCGCCGATCGGTCCACACGCCGTCTCCGAGCCCCGATGGGTCTACGCGTCGCCTCCTGAGCCCCGGTAGGTCCACGCGCCGTCTCCTGAGCCCCGATCGGTCCACGCGTCGTCTCCTAAGCCCCGATCGGTCCACGCGTCGTCTCCTAAGCCTCGATCCGTCGACGCGTCGTCTCCTGAGCCACGATCAATTGACGCGTCTTCTCCTGAGCCCGATCACTCCTCGCACCGTCTCCTGAGCCCCGATCGATCCACGCGTCGTCTCCGAGCTCCGATCAGTCCACACGCCGTTTCCTGAGCCCCGATCGGTCCATGCGTCGTCTTCTTAGCCCCGATGCCTCCACGCGCCGTCTCCGAGCCACGATCGGTCCAGGCGCCGCTTCCTGAGCCCCGATCGGTCCACGCGCCGTATCCTAAGCCCCGATCGGTCCACGCGCCGTCTCCGAGCGCCGATAAGTTCAAGCGCCGTCTCCGAGCCCCGATCGGTCCAAGCGCCGTCTCCTAAGCCCCGATCGGTCCACGCGCCGTCTCCTGAGCCCGGATCGGTCCACCCGTCGTCTTCGAATCCCCGATCCGCACACGCGTCGTCTCCGAGCCTCGACCGGTCCACGCGCCGTCTCCTGAGCCCCGATCATTCTACGCGCCGTCTCCTAAGCCGCGATCCGTCCACGGGCCGTCTCCGAGCTGCTATTGGTAAACGCGCCGTCACCAAGCCCTGATCCGTACACGCGTCGTCTCCGAGCCCCGACCGGTCCACGCGCCGTCTCCGAGCCCCGACCGGTCCACGCGCCGTCGCCGAGCCTCGATCGGTCCACGCGTGGCCTCCTGAGCCTCGATCGGTCCATGCGTCGTCTTCTAAGCCCAGATGCCTCCTCGCGCCGTCTCCGAGCCACGATCGGTTCAGGCGCCTCTTCGTGAGCCCCGATCGGTCCACGCTCCGTCACCAAGCCCCGATCCGTACACGCGTCGTCTCCGAGCCCCGGTCGGTTCACGCCCCGTCTCCGAGCACCGATGGGTCCACGCGCGGTCTCCTGAGCCCCGGTCGGTCCCCCCGCCGTCGCCGAACCCCAATTCGTCCACGGGCATCCTCCTGAGCCCCAGTCGGTCCACGCGCCGTCTCCTGAGCCCCGATCGGTCCACGTATTGTCTCCTACGCCCCGATCGGTCCACGCGTCGTCTCCTAAGCCCCGAACGGTCCACGCGCCGTCTCCGAGCCCCGATCGCTCCTCGCGCCGTCTCCTGAGCCCCGCTCGATCCATGCGTCGTCTTCTTAGCCCCGATGCATCCACGCGCCGTCTCCGAGCCACGATCGGTCCAGGTGCGCCTTCTTGAGCCCCGATCGGTCCACGCGCTGTCTCGTAAGCCCCAATCGGTCTACGCGCCGTCTCAGAGCGCCGATCATTTCACGCGCCGTCTCCTGAGCCCCGATCATTCCACGCCCTGTCTCCGAGACCCGATCGGTCCACGCGCCGTCTCCTAAGCCCCTATCGGTCCACGCGACGTCTCCGAGCGCTGATCGGTTCACGCGCCGTCTCCTGAGCCCCGATCGTTCCACGCGCCGTCTCCTGAGCCCGGATCAGTCCACGCGTCATCGCCGAATCCCCGATCCGTACACGCGTCGTCTCCGAGCCTCGATCGGACCACGCGCCGTCGCGGAGCCCCGATCGGTCCAGGCGTGGCCTGCTGAGCCTCGATCGGTCCACGCGCGGCCTCCTGAGCCGCGGTCAGTTCACGCGCCGTCTCCGAGCCCCGATCGGTCCACGCGCCGTCTCCTGAGCCCGGATCGGTCCACGCGCCGTCTCCTGAGCCCGGATCGGTCCACGCGCCGTCTCCGAGCGCCGATCATTTCACGCGCCGTCTCCTGAGCCCCGATCGTTCCACGCGCCGTCTCCGAGCGCCGATCGGTTCACGCGCCGTCTCCTGAGCCCCGATCGTTCCACGCGGCGTCTTCGAGCCTCGATCGATCCACGCGCCGTCTCCTGAGCCCCGATCGGTCGACGCGTCGTCTTCTGAGCCCCGATCGATCCACGCGTCGTCTCCTGAGCCACGATCAATTGACGCGTCTTCTCCTGAGCCCGATCGCTCCTCGCGCCGTCTCCTGAGCCCCGATCGGTCCACGCGTCGTCTCCGAGCTCTGATCGGTCCACACGCCGTCTCCGAGCGCCGATAAGTTCAAGCGCCGTCTCCTGAGCCCCGATCGTTCCACGCGGCGTGTCCGAGCCTCGATCGGTCCACGCGCGGCCTCCTGAGCC
Source organism: Netelia fuscicornis (assembly GCA_946811545.1). Lineage (NCBI taxonomy): Eukaryota > Metazoa > Arthropoda > Insecta > Hymenoptera > Ichneumonidae > Netelia > Netelia fuscicornis. The sequence goes on from OX328011.1 coordinate 30,850,418, forward strand.
CCGATCGGTTCACGCGCCGGCTCCGAGCCCGATCGGACCACGTGCCGTCTCCTGAGCCCCGGTCGGTTCACGCGCCGTCTCCGCGCCCCGATGGGTCCACGCGCGGTCTCCTGAGCCCCGGCGGTCCACGCGCCGTCGCCGAACCCCAATTCGTCCACGCGCAACCTCCTGAGCCCCAGTCGGTCCACGCGCCGTCTCCTAAGCCCCAATCTGTCCACGACCCGTCTCTGGGCCCCAATCGATCAACGTGAGTCTCCTAAGCCCCGATCGGTCCACGTGCCGTCTCCGAGCCCCGATCGGTCCACGCGTCGTCTCCTAAGCCCCGATCGGTCCACGCGTCGTCTCCTAAGCCCCGATCCGTCGACGCGTCGTCTCCTGAGCCACGATCAATTGACGCGTCTTCTCCTGAGCCCGATCGCTCCTCGCGCCGTCTCCTGAGCCCCGATCGGTCCACGCGCCGTCTCCGAGCTCCGATCGGTCCACGCGCCGTGTCCTAAGCCCCGATCGGTCCAAGCGCCTCCTGCTAAGCCCCGATCGGTCCACGCGCCGTCTCCGAGCGCCGATCGGTTCACGCGCCGTCACCTGAGCCCCGATCGTTCCACGCCCCGTCTCCGGGCCCCGATCGGTCCACGCGCCGTTTCCTAAGCCCCGACCGGTCCACACGCCTTCTCCTCATCCCCGATCGGTCCACGCGCCGTCTCGGAGCGCCGATTGGTTCACGCGCCGTCTCCTGAGCCCCGATCGCTCCACGCGCCGTCTCCTGAGCCCTGATCGTTCCACGCGCCTTCTCCTAAGCCACGATCGGTCCACGCGCCGTCTCCGAGCGCCGATCATTTCACGCGCCGTCTCTTCAGGCCCGATCGTTCCACGCGGCGTCTTCGAGCCTCGATCGATCCACGCGCCGTCTCCTGAGCCCCGATCGGTCGACGCGTCGTCTTCTGAGCCCCGATCGATCCACGCGTCGTCTCCTGAGCCACGATGCGTCCACGCGCGGTCTCCTGAGCCCCAGTCGGTACACGCGCTGTCTCCGAGCCCCGATCGGTCCACGCATCGTCTCCTAAGCCCCGCTCGGTTAACGCGTCGTTTCGGAGCCCCGATCGGTCTACGCGTCGTCTCCTGAGCCCCGATCGGTCCACGCGTCGTCTCCTGAGCCCCGATCGTTCCACGTGCCGTCTCCGAGCGTCGATCGGTCCACGCGCCGGCTCCTGAGCCCCGATCGGTCCACGCGCCGTCTCCTGAGCCCCGATCGCTCCACGCACCGTTTTCTGAGCACCATTTGGTCGACGCGTCGTCTTCAAAGCCCCAATGCCTCCACGCGCCGTCTCCGAGCCCCGATCGGTCCACGCGCCGTCTCCTGAGCGCCGATCGGTCCACGCGTCGTCTCCGAGCACCGTTCGGTCCACGCGCCGTTTCGTGGGCCCCGATCGGTGCACGCGTCGTCTTCTAAGCTCAGATGCCTCCTTGCGCCGTCTCCCAACCACGATCGGTGCAGGCGCCGCTTCCTGAGCCCCGATCGGTCCACGCGTTTTCTCCTACGCCCCGATCGGTCCACGCGTCGTCTCCTCAGCCCCGATCGGCCGACGCGTCGTCTCCGAGCGCCGATCGGTGCACGCGCCGTCTCCTGAACCCCGATCGTTCCACACGCCGCCTCCTAAGCCCCGATCGGTCTAGGCGTCGTCTCCTAAGCCCCGACCGGTCCAGGCGCCGTCTCCTGAGCCCCGATCGTTCCACGCGCCGTCTCCGAGCCCGGTTCGGTCCACGCGCCGTCTCCTCAGCCCCGATCGGTCCACGCGTTGGCTCCTAAGCCTCGATAGGTCCACGCGCGGCCTCCTTAGCCCCGGTCGGTCCACGCGCCGTCTCCGAGCCCCGATCGGTCCACGCGCCGTCTCCTGAGCCCCGATCGCTCCACGCACCGTTTTCTGAGCACCATTTGGTCGACGCGTCGTCTTCAAAGCCCCAATGCCTCCACGCGCCGTCTCCGAGCCCCGATCGGTCCACGCGCCGTCTCCTGAGCCTGGATCGGTCCACGCGCCGTCGCCGAACCCCAATTGGTCCACGCGCAACCGCCTGAGCCCCAGTCGGTCCACGCGCTGTCTCCGAGCCCCAATCGTTCCACACGCCGTCTCCGAGCGCCGATCGGTTCACGCGCCGTCTCCTGAGCCCCGATCGTTTCACGCGCCGTCTCCGAGCTCCGATCGGTCCACGCGCCGCCTCCTAAGCCCCGATCGGTCCAAGCGCCTTCTCCTAAGCCCCGATGGGTCCACGCGCCGTCTCCGAGCGCCGATCAGTTCACGCGCCGGCACCTGAGCCCCGATCGTTCCACGCGCCGTCTCCGACCCCCGATCGGTCCACGCGCCGTCTCCTGAGCCCGAATCGTTCCACGCGTCGTCCCCGAATCCCTGATCCGTACACGCATCGTCTCCGAGCCTCGATCGGTCCACGCGCCGTCGCCGAGACTCGATCGGTCCACGCGCGGCCTCCTGAGCCCCGGTCGGTTCACGCGCCGTCTCCGAGCCCCGATCGATCCACGCGTCGTCTTCTAAGCCCAGATGCCTCCTCGCGCCGTCTCCGAGCCACGATCGGTCCAGGCGCCGCTTTGTGAGCCCGATCGGTCCACGCGCCGTCACCGGAGCCCCGATCGTTCCACGTGCCGTCTCCGAGCCCCGATTGGTGCACGCGCCGTCTCCTGAGCACCGATCGTTCCACACGCCGCCTCCTAAGCTCCGATCTGTCCAGGCGTCGTCTCCTAAGCCCCGACCGGTCCACGCGCCGTCTCCCGAGCCCCGTTCGGCCCACGCGCCGTCTCCTAGCCCCGATCGGTTCACGCATCGTCTCCTAAGCCCCGATCGGTTAACGCGCGGCCTCCTGAGCCCCGATCGGTCGACGCGCCGTCACCGAGCCGCGATCAATCCACGCGCGGCCTCCTGAGCCCCGGTTGGTTTACGCACCGTCTCCTGATCCCCATCGGTCCACGCGGCGCCTCCGGAGCCCCGATCGATCCACACGAGTCTCCTGAGCCCCGGTCGGTCCGCGCGCCGTCACCTGAGCCCCGATCGGTCCACGCATCGTCTCCTGAGCCCCGATCCCTCCACACGCCGCTTCTAGAGCCCCGATCGGTGCACGCGTCGTCTCCTGATCTCCGATCGATCTACGCGCCGTCTCCTAAGCCCCGATCGGTCCACGCGCCTTCTCCTAAGCCCCGATCGGTCCAGGCACCGCTTCCTGAGCCCCGATCGGCCCACGCGCCGTCTCCGAGCGCCGATAAGTTCAAGCGCCGTCTCCTGAGCCCCGATACGTCCACATGCCGTATCCGAGCCCCGATCGGTTTGCGTGACGCATTCTAAGTCACGGTCCGTCCACGCGCCGTCCCCGAACACCGATCGGTCCACGCGCCGCCTCCTAAGCCCCGATCGGTCCACGTGTCGTCTCCTAAGCCCCGATCGGTCGACGGGTCGTCTCCTAAGCCCCGATCGGTCGACGCGTCGTCTCCTAATCCCCGGTCGGTCCACGCGCCGTCGCCGAACCCCAATTGGTCCACGCGCCACCTCCTGAGCCCCAGTCGGTCCACGCGCTCTCTCCGAGCACCGAGCGGTCTACGCATCGTCTCCTAAACCCCGCTCTGTTAACGCGTCGTCTCCTGAGCCCCGATCGCTCCACGCGCCGTCTCCTGAGCGCCGATCGGTCCACGCGTCGTCTCCGAGCACCGTTCGGTCCACGCGCCGTTTCGTGGGCCCCGATCGGTCCATCCGTCGTCTTTTAAGCCCCGATACCTCCACGCGCCGTCTCCGAGCCACGATCGGTCCAGGCGTGGCCTCCTGAGCCTCGGTCGGTCCGCACGCCGTTTCGTGAGCCCCGATCGGTGCACGCGTCGTCTTCTAAGCTCAGATGCCTCCTTGCGCCGTCTCCCAACCACGATCGGTGCAGGCGCCGCTTCCTGAGCCCCGATCGGTCCACGCGTTTTCTCCTACGCCCCGATCGGTCCACGCGTCGTCTCCTCAGCCCCGATCGGCCGACGCGTCGTCTCCGAGCGCCGATCGGTGCACGCGCCGTCTCCTGAACCCCGATCGTTCCACACGCCGCCTCCTAAGCCCCGATCGGTCTAGGCGTCGTCTCCTAAGCCCCGACCGGTCCAGGCGCCGTCTCCTGAGCCCCGATCGTTCCACGCGCCGTCTCCGAGCCCGGTTCGGTCCACGCGCCGTCTCCTCAGCCCCGATCGGTCCACGCGTTGGCTCCTAAGCCTCGATAGGTCCACGCGCGGCCTCCTTAGCCCCGGTCGGTCCACGCGCCGTCTCCGAGCCCCGATCGGTCCACGCATCGTCACCTAAGATCCGATCGGTTAACGCACCGTCTCCCCGCCCCGATCGGTCCACGCGCCGTCTCCTGAGCCCCGATACGTCCACGCGCAGTCGCCGAGCACCGATCAGTCCACGCGCGGCCTCCTGAGCCCCGATCGATCCACGCGTCGTCTCCTGAGCCACGATCAATTGACGCGTCTTCTCCTGAGCCCGATCGCTCTTCGCGCCGTCTCCTGAGCCCCGATCGGTCCACGCGTCGTCTCCGAGCTCCGATCGGTCCACACGCCGTCTCCGAGCGCCGATAAGTTCAAGCGCCGTCTCCTGAGCCCCGATCGTTCCACACGCAACCTCCTGAGCCCCAGTCGGTCCACGCGCCGTCTCCTAAGCCCCAATCTGTCCACGACCCGTCTCTGGGCTCCGATCGGTGCACGCGCCGTCTCCTGAGCCCCAATCGGTCCACGCGCCGTCTCCTGAACCCCGATACGTCCACACGCAGTCGCCGAGCCCCGATCGGTCCACACGTCGTCTCCTAAGCCCCGATCGGTCCACGCGCCGTCTCCTGAGCCCCAATCGATCAACGCGCAGCCTCCTGAGCCTCGATCGGTCCATGCGCCGTCGCCGAGCCGCGATCGTTCTACGCGCCGTCTCCGAGCCCCGAGCGGTCCACGCGCCGTCTCCTGAGCCCCAATCGGTCCACGCACTGTCTCCTGAGCCCCGGTCAGTCCACGCGCCATCTCCGAGCCCCGATCGTCCCACGCACCGTCTCCGAGCCATGATCGGTCTACGCGCCGTCTCCTGAGCCCGGATCGGTCCACGCGTCGTCCCGGAATCCCTGATCCGTACACGCGCCGTCTCCGAGCCCCGATCGGTCCACGCGCCGTCTCCTGAACCCTGATACGTCCACACGCAGTCGCCGAGCCCCGACCGGTGCACGCGCGGCCTCCTGAGCCCCGGTCGGTTCACGCGCCGTCTCCGAGCCCCGATCGATCCACGCGTCGTCTTCTAAGCCCAGATGCCTCCTCGCGCCGTCTCCGAGCCACGATCGGTCCACGCGTCGTCTCCTAAGCCCCGATCGGTCCACGCGCCGTCTCCTGTGCCCCGATCGGTCGACGCGTCCTCTCCTAAACCCCCATCGGTCCACGCGTCGTCTCCTAAGCCCCGATCGGTCCACACGCCGTCTCCGAGCCCCGATGGGTCCACGCGTCGCCTCCTGAGCCCCGGTCGGTCCACGCGCCGTCTCCTGAGCCCCGATCGGTCCACGCGTCGTCTCCTAAGCCCCGATCGGTCCACGCGTCGTCTCCTAAGCCCCAATCGGTTAACGCGCCGTCTCCTGAGCCCCTATCGTTCTACGCGCCGTCTCCGAGCCCCGATGCGTCCACGCGCGGTCTCCTGAGCCCCAGTCGGTACACGCGCTGTCTCCGAGCCCCGATCGGTCCACGCATCGTCTCCTAAGCCCCGCTCGGTTAACGCGTCGTTTCGGAGCCCCGATCGGTCTACGCGTCGTCTCCTGAGCCCCGATCGGTCCACGCGTCGTCTCCTGAGCCCCGATCGTTCCACGTGCCGTCTCCGAGCGTCGATCGGTCCACGCGCCGGCTCCTGAGCCCCGATCGGTCCACGCGCCGTCTCCTGAGCCCCGATCGCTCCACGCACCGTTTTCTGAGCACCATTTGGTCGACGCGTCGTCTTCAAAGCCCCAATGCCTCCACGCGCCGTCTCCGAGCCCCGATCGGTCCACGCGCCGTCTCCTGAGCCTGGATCGGTCCACGCGCCGTCGCCGAACCCCAATTGGTCCACGCGCAACCGCCTGAGCCCCAGTCGGTCCACGCGCTGACTCCGAGCCCCAATCGTTCCACACGCCGTCTCCGAGCGCCGATCGGTTCACGCGCCGTCTCCTGAGCCCCGATCGTTTCACGCGCCGTCTCCGAGCTCCGATCGGTCCACGCGCCGCCTCCTAAGCCCCGATCGGTCCAAGCGCCTTCTCCTAAGCCCCGATGGGTCCACGCGCCGTCTCCGAGCGCCGATCAGTTCACGCGCCGGCACCTGAGCCCCGATCGTTCCACGCGCCGTCTCCGACCCCCGATCGGTCCACGCGCCGTCTCCTGAGCCCGAATCGTTCCACGCGTCGTCCCCGAATCCCTGATCCGTACACGCGTCGTCTCCGAGCCTCGATCGGTCCACGCGCCGTCGCCGAGACTCGATCGGTCCACGCGCGGCCTCCTGAGCCCCGGTCGGTTCACGCGCCGTCTCCGAGCCCCGATCGATCCACGCGTCGTCTTCTAAGCCCAGATGCCTCCTCGCGCCGTCTCCGAGCCACGATCGGTCCAGGCGCCGCTTTGTGAGCCCGATCGGTCCACGCGCCGTCACCGGAGCCCCGATCGTTCCACGTGCCGTCTCCGAGCCCCGATTGGTGCACGCGCCGTCTCCTGAGCACCGATCGTTCCACACGCCGCCTCCTAAGCTCCGATCTGTCCAGGCGTCGTCTCCTAAGCCCCGACCGGTCCACGCGCCGTCTCCTGAGCCCCGTTCGGCCCACGCGCCGTCTCCTAGCCCCGATCGGTTCACGCATCGTCTCCTAAGCCCCGATCGGTTAACGCGCGGCCTCCTGAGCCCCGATCGGTCGACGCGCCGTCACCGAGCCGCGATCAATCCACGCGCGGCCTCCTGAGCCCCGGTTGGTTTACGCACCGTCTCCTGATCCCCATCGGTCCACGCGGCGCCTCCGGAGCCCCGATCGATCCACACGAGTCTCCTGAGCCCCGGTCGGTCCGCGCGCCGTCACCTGAGCCCCGATCGGTCCACGCATCGTCTCCTGAGCCCCGATCCCTCCACACGCCGCTTCTAGAGCCCCGATCGGTGCATGCGTCGTCTCCTGATCTCCGATCGATCTACGCGCCGTCTCCTAAGCCCCGATCGGTCCACGCGCCTTCTCCTAAGCCCCGATCGGTCCAGGCACCGCTTCCTGAGCCCCGATCGGCCCACGCGCCGTCTCCGAGCGCCGATAAGTTCAAGCGCCGTCTCCTGAGCCCCGATCGTTCCACGCGGCGTCTCCGAGCCCGGATCGATCCACGCGCCGTCTCCTGAGCCCCGATCGGTCGACGCGCCTTCTCCTAAGCCCCGATCGGTCCGCGCACCGTCTCCTGATCCCCATCGCTCCACGCGGCGTCTCCGGACCCCCGATCGATCCACGCGAGTCTCCTGAGCCCCAGTCCGTCCACGCGCCGTCTCCGAGCCCCCATCGGTCCTCGCGTTGTCTCCTAAGCCCCGATCGGTCCACGCGCCGTCTCCGAGCGCCGAGCGGTCCACGCGCCGTCGCCGAGCCATGATCGGTCCACGCGCGGCCTCCTGAGCCCCAATCGGTCCACAGGCCGTCGCCGATCCACGATCGGTACGTGCGCCGTTTCCAGAGCCCTATCGGTCCACGCTTCGTCTCCTCATCTCCGATCGGTCCACGCGCCGTCTCCTAAGCCCCGATCGGTCCACGCGCTGTCTCCGAGCGCCGATCGGTTCACGCGCCGTCTCCTGAGCCCCGATCATTCCACGCGCCGTCTCCGAGCCCCGATCGGTCCACGCGTCGTCTCCTGAGCCTCGATCGCTCCACGCGCCGTTTTCTGAGCACCGTTCGGTCCACGCGTCGTCTTCAAAGCCCCGATGCCTCCATGCGCCGTCTCCGAGCCACGATCGGTACGTGCGCCGCTTCCAGAGCACTATCAGTGCACGCATCGTCTCCTCATCTCCGATCGGTCCACGCGCCGTCTCCTAAGCCCCGATCGGTCCACGCGCTGTCTCCGAGCGCCGATCGGTTCACGCGCCGTCTCCTGAGCCCCGATCGGTCCACGCGCTGTCTCCGAGCCCCGATCGGTCCACGCGCCGTCGCCGAACCCCAATTGGTCCATGCGCAACCGCCTGAGCCCCAGTCGGTCCACGCGCGGCCTCCTGAGCAAATGGTCGGTTCACGCGCCGTCTCCTGAACCCCGATCGGCCCACGCGCCGTCACCGAACCCCAATTGGTCCAGGCGCCGTCTCCGAACCCCGATCGGTCGACGCGCTGTCTCCGAGCCCCGATCGGTCCACGCGCCGTCTTCGAGCCCCGATCGGTCCACTCATCGTCTCCTAAGCCCCAATCGGTTAACGCGCCGTCTCCTGAGACCCGATCGTTCCACGCGCCGTCTCCGAGCCCCGATCGGTCCCTGCGCCGTCTCCTGAGCCCCAATAGGTCCACTCGCTGTCTCCTGAGCCCCAATAGGTCCACTCGCTGTCTCCTGAGCCCCGATAGGTACACGCGTCGTTTCCTACGCCCCGATCAGTCCACGCGCCGTCTCCGAACCCCGAGCGGTCGACGCGCCGTCTCCGAGGCCCGATCGGTCCACGCGCCGTCGCCGAACCCCAATTGCTCCACGCGCAACCGCCTGAGCCCCAGTCGGTCCACGCGCCGTTTCCTGAGCCCCGATCGGTCCACGCGCCGTCTCCTGAGCCCCGATCGATCTACGCGTCGTCTCCTAAGCCCCGATTGGTGGACGAGCCGTCTCCCAACCACGATCGGTTCACGCGCCGTCTCCTAAGCCCCCATCTGTCTACGACCCGTCTCCGGGCCCCGATCGATGCACGCGCCGTCTCCTAAGCCCCGATCGATCCACGCGCCGTCGCCGAACCCCAATTGGTCCACGCGCAACCGCCTGAGCCCCAGTCGGTCCACGCACTGTCTCCGAGCCCCGATCGGTCCACGCGCCGTCTTCGAGGCCGATCGGTCCACGCAACGTCTCCTAAGCCCCAATCGGTTAACGTGCCGTCTCCTGAGCCCCGATCGTTCTACGCGCCGTCTCCGAGCCCCGATCCGTCCACGCGCTGTCTCCGAGCCCCGATGGGTCCACGCATCGTCTCCTAAGCCCCGCTCGGTTAACGCGTCGTTTCGGAGCCCCGATCGGTCTACGCGCCATCTCCTGAGCCCCGATCGGTCCACGCGTCGTCTCCTCAGCCCCGATCGTTCCACGCGCCGTCTCCGAGCGTCGATCAGTCCACGCGCCGTCTTCTGAGCCCCGATCGGTCCAGGCGCCGTCTCCGAGCGCCGATCCGTACACGCGTCGTCTCCGAGCCCCGATCGCTCCACGCGCCATCGCCGAACCTCGATCGGTCGACGCGCCGTCTCCTGAGCTCCGAACGGTCCACACCCCTTGTCCTGAGCCCCGATCGGTCGACGCGTCGTCTCCTAAGCCCCGACCGGTTCACGCGCCGTCTCCTGTGCACCGATCGAATCACGGGCCGTCTCCTAAGCCCCGATCGGTCCACACGTCGCCTCCTAAGCCCCAATCGGTCAACGCGTCGTCTCCTAAGCCCCGATCCGTCGCCGCGTCGTCTCCTGAGCCCCGATCAATTGACGCGTCTTCTCCTGAGCCCCGATCGCTCCTCGCGCCGTCTCCTGAGCCCCGCTCGGTCCATGCGTCGTCTTCTTAGCCCCGATGCCACCACGCGCCGTATCCTAAGCCCCGATCTGCCCACGGGCCGTTTCCGAGCTCCGATCGGTCCACGCGCCGTCTCCAAGCCTCGATCCGTACACGCGCCGTCTCCAAGCCCCGATCGGTCCACGCGCCGTCTCCTGAGCCCCGATCGGTTCACGCATCGTCTCCTAAGCCCCGATACGTCCACATGCCGTATCCGAGCCCCGATCGGTTTGCGTGATGCATTCTAAGTCACGGTCCGTCCACGCGCCGTCCCCGAACACCGATCGGTCCACGCGCCGCCTCCTAAGCCCCGATCGGTCCACGTGTCGTCTCCTAAGCCCCGATCGGTCGACGGGTCGTCTCCTAAGCCCCGATCGGTCGACGCGTCGTCTCCTAATCCCCGGTCGGTCCACGCGCCGTCGCCGAACCCCAATTGGTCCACGCGCCACCTCCTGAGCCCCAGTCGGTCCACGCGCTCTCTCCGAGCACCGAGCGGTCTACGCATCGTCTCCTAAACCCCGCTCTGTTAACGCGTCGTCTCCTGAGCCCCGATCGCTCCACGCGCCGTCTCCTGAGCGCCGATCGGTCCACGCGTCGTCTCCGAGCACCGTTCGGTCCACGCGCCGTTTCGTGGGCCCCGATCGGTCCATCCGTCGTCTTTTAAGCCCCGATACCTCCACGCGCCGTCTCCGAGCCACGATCGGTCCAGGCGTGGCCTCCTGAGCCTCGGTCGGTCCACACGCCGTTTCGTGAGCCCCGATCGGTGCACGCGTCGTCTTCTAAGCTCAGACGCCTCCTTGCGCCGTCTCCCAACCACGATCGGTGCAGGCGCCGCTTCCTGAGCCCCGATCGGTCCACGCGTTTTCTCCTACGCCCCGATCGGTCCACGCGTCGTCTCCTCAGCCCCGATCGGCCGACGCGTCGTCTCCGAGCGCCGATCGGTGCACGCGCCGTCTCCTGAACCCCGATCGTTCCACACGCCGCCTCCTAAGCCCCGATCGGTCTAGGCGTCGTCTCCTAAGCCCCGACCGGTCCAGGCGCCGTCTCCTGAGCCCCGATCGTTCCACGCGCCGTCTCCGAGCCCGGTTCGGTCCACGCGCCGTCTCCTCAGCCCCGATCGGTCCACGCGTTGGCTCCTAAGCCTCGATAGGTCCACGCGCGGCCTCCTTAGCCCCGGTCGGTCCACGCGCCGTCTCCGAGCCCCGATCGGTCCACGCATCGTCACCTAAGATCCGATCGGTTAACGCACCGTCTCCCCGCCCCGATCGGTCCACGCGCCGTCTCCTGAGCCCCGATACGTCCACGCGCAGTCGCCGAGCACCGATCAGTCCACGCGCGGCCTCCTGAGCCCCGGTCGGTTCACGCGCCGTCTCCCCGCCGCGATCGGACCACGCGCCATCTCCTGAGCCCTGATCCGTCCACGCGCGGCGTCGAGCCGCGATCGGTCCACGCGCGGCCTCCTGAGCCCCAATCGGTCCACGCGTCGTCTCTTAAGCTCCGATCGGTCCGTGCGCCGTCTCCGAGCCCCGATCGGTCGACGCACCATCTCATGCTCCCCAATCGGCCCATGCGCCGCCTCCGGAGCCCTGATCGATCCACGCGAATCGCCTGAGCTCCGGTCGGTCCTCGTACCGTCTCCGAGCCCCGATCGCTCCACGCGCCGTCTCCTGAGCGCCGATCCGTCCACGCGCCGTCTCCTGAGCCCCGATCGGTCCACGCGCCGTCTCCTGAACCCCGATCGTTCCACGCGCCTTCTCCTAAGCCGCGATCGGTCAGCGCAGTCGCCGAGCCCCGATCGTTCCACGCGCTATCTCCTGAGCCCCGATAGGTACACGCGTCGTCTCCTACACCCCGAACGGTCCACGCGTCGTCTCCTAAGCCGCGATCAGTCCACGCGCAGTCTCCGAGCCCCGATGGGTCCACGCACTGTCTCCTGATCCCCATGGGTCCACGCCGCGCCTCCGGAGCCCCGATCGATCCACGCGAGGATCCTGAGCCCCGATCGATCCACGCATCGTCTCCTAAGCCCCAAACGGTTAGCGCGCCGTCTCCGAGCCCCAATCGGTACACGCGCCGTCTCCTGAACCCCGATCGTTCCACGCGCCTTCTCCTAAGCCACGATCGGTCAGCGCCGTCTCCGAGCGCCGATCGGTGCACGCGCCGTCGCACGAGCCGCGATCGGTCCACGCGCGGCCTCCTGAGCCCCAATCGGTCCACGCGTCGTATCCTAAGCCCCGATCAGTCCGTGCGCCGTCTCCGAGCCCCGATCGGTCCACGTATCATCTCATGCTTCCCAATCGGTCCACGCGCCGCCTCCGGAGCCCCGATCGATCCACGCGAATCTCCTGAGCTCCGGTCGGTCCACGTACCGTCTCCGAAGCCCCGATCGGTCCACGCGTCGTCTCCTAAGCCCCGATCCGTCGCCGCGTCGTCTCCTGAGCCCCGATCAATTGACGCGTCTTCTCCTGAGCCCCGATCGCTCCTCGCGCCGTCTCCTGAGCCCCGCTCGGTCCATGCGTCGTGTTCTTAGCCCCGATGCCTCCACGCGCCGTCTCCGAGTCACGATAGGTCCAGGCGCCGCTTCCTGAGCCCCGATCGATCCACGCGCCGTCTCGTAGGCCACAATCGGTCCACGCGCCGTCTCAGAGCGCCGATCATTTCACGCGCCGTCTCCTGAGCCCCGATCGTTCCACGCACCGTCTCCGAGCCCCAATCGGTCCACGCGGCGTCTCCTGAACCCCGATCGGTTTACGCATCGTCTCCTAAGCCCCGATACGTCCACACGCCGTATTCGAGCCCCGATCGGTCCGCGTGACGCATTCTAAGCCACGGTCCGTCCACGCGCCGTCTCCGAGCACCGATCGGTCCACGCGCCGTCACCTAAGCCCCTATCGGTCCACGCGCCGTCTCCGAGCGCCGATCGGTTCACGCGCCGTCTCCTGAGCCCCGATCGTTCCACGCGCCGTCTCCGAGACCCGATCCGTTCACGCGCCGTCTCCTGAGCCCGGATCGGTCCACGCGTCATCGCCGAATCCCCGATCCGTACACGCGCCGTCTCCGAGACCCGAACGGTTCACGCACCGTCTCCTGATCCCAATCGGTCCACGCGGCGCCTCCGGAGCCCCGATCGATCCACGCGAGTCTCCTGAGCCCCAGTCGGTCCGCGCGCCGTCTCCTGAGCCCGATCGGTCCAAGCGCCGTCTCCTAAGCCCCGATCGGTTAACGCGCCGTCTCCGAGCCCCGATCAGTCCACGCGCCGTCTCATGAGCCCCGGTCGGTTCATGCGCCGTCTCCGAGCCCCCGTTCGATCCACGCGTCGTCCTGTAAGCCCAGATGCCTTCTCGCGCCGTCTCCGGGCCACGATCGGTCCAGGCGCCGCTTCCTGAGCCACGATCGGTCCACGCGTTGTCTCCTAGGCCCCGATCGGTCCACGCGCCTTCTCCGAGCCCCGATCGGTTCACGCATCGTCTCCTAAGCCCCGATCTGTTAACGCGCCGTCTCCGAGCCCCGAACGGTCCACGCGCGGTCGCCGAACCCTAATTGGTCCACGCACAACCGCCTGAGACCCAGTCGGTTCACGCGCTGTCGCCGAACCTCGATCGGTCCACGCATCGTCTCCGAGCCCCGATCGGTCCACGCGCCGTCGCCGAGCCGCGATCGGTCCACGCGCGGCCTCCTGAGCCCCGATCGGTCCACGCGCCGTCGCCGAGCCGCGATCGGTCCACGCGCGGCCTCCTGAGCCCCGATTGGTTCACGCGCCGTATCCGAGCCCCAATCGGTCCACGCGCCGTCTCCTGAGCCCCGATCGGTCCACGACCCGTCTCCGGGCCCCGATCGGTGCACGCGCCGTCTCCTAAGCCCCGATCGGTCCACGCGCCGTCGCCGAACCCCAATTGGTCCACGCGAAACCGCCTTAGCCCCAGCCGGTCCACGCGCTGTCTCCGAGACCCGATCGGTCCACGCGTCGTCTCCGAGCCCCGATCGGTCCACGCGCCGTCGCCGAGTCATGATCTGTCCACGCGCGGCCTCCTGACACCCGATCGCTCCACGCGCCGTCTTCGAGCCCCGATCGGTCCACGCATGCTCTCCTAAGCCCCCATCGGTTAACGCGCCGTCCTCGAGCCCCGATCGGTCCACGCGCCGTCTCCTGTGCCCCGATACGTCCACGCGCAGTCGCCGAGCCCTGATCGGTCCACGCGCTGTCTCCTGAGCCCCGATAGGTACACGCGTCGTCGCCTACACCCCGATCGGTCCACGCGTCGTCTCCTAAGCCCCCATTGGTCCACGTGCCGTCTCCCAGCCCCGATCGGTCCACGCGCCGTCTCCTAATCCCCAATCAGTCCACGACCCGTCTCCGGGCCCCGATCGGTGCACGCGCCGTCTCCTAAGCCCCGATCGGTCCACGCGCCGTCGCCGAACCCCAATTGGTCCACGCGAAACCGCCTGAGCCCCAGTCGGTCCACGCGCTGTCTCCGAGCCCCGATCGGTCCACGCGTCGTCTCCGAGCCCCGATCGGTCCACGCGCCGTCTCCGAGCCCCGTTCGGTCCACGCACTGTCTCCTGATCCCCATGGGTCAACGCGGCGCCTCCGGAGCCCCGATCGATCCACGCGTCGTCTTCGAAGCCCAGATGCCTCCTCGCGCCGTCTCCGAGCCACGATCGGTCCAGGCGCTGCTTCCTGAGCCCCAATCGGTCCACGCATCGTCACCTAAGCCCCGATCGGTCCACGCGCCGTCTCCTGAGCCCCGATCGTTCCACGCGTCGTCTCCGAGCTCCGATCGGTCCACCCGTCGTCTCCTAAGCCCCGATCGGTCACAGCGCCTTCTACTAAGCCCCGATCGGTCCACGCGCCGTCTCCGAGCGCCGATCGGTTCACGCGCCGACTCCTGAGCCCCGATCGGTCCACGCGCCATCTCCGAGCGCCGATTGGTTCACGCGACGTCTCCTGAGCGCCGATCGCTCCACGCGCAGTCGCCGAGCCTCGATCGGTTCTCGCGCGGTCTCCTGAGCCCCGGTCGGTCCACGCGCCGTCGCGGAACCCCAATTGGTCCACGCGAAACCGCCTTAGCCCCAGCCGGTCCACGCGCTGTCTCCGAGACCCGATCGGTCCACGCGTCGTCTCCGAGCCCCGATCGGTCCACGCGCCGTCGCCGAGTCATGATCTGTCCACGCGCGGCCTCCTGACACCCGATCGCTCCACGCGCCGTCTTCGAGCCCCGATCGGTCCACGCATGCTCTCCTAAGCCCCCATCGGTTAACGCGCCGTCCTCGAGCCCCGATCGGTCCACGCGCCGTCTCCTGTGCCCCGATACGTCCACGCGCAGTCGCCGAGCCCTGATCGGTCCACGCGCTGTCTCCTGAGCCCCGATAGGTACACGCGTCGTCGCCTACACCCCGATCGGTCCACGCGTCGTCTCCTAAGCCCCCATTGGTCCACGTGCCGTCTCCCAGCCCCGATCGGTCCACGCGCCGTCTCCTAATCCCCAATCAGTCCACGACCCGTCTCCGGGCCCCGATCGGTGCACGCGCCGTCTCCTAAGCCCCGATCGGTCCACGCGCCGTCGCCGAACCCCAATTGGTCCACGCGAAACCGCCTGAGCCCCAGTCGGTCCACGCGCTGTCTCCGAGCCCCGATCGGTCCACGCGTCGTCTCCGAGCCCCGATCGGTCCACGCGCCGTCTCCGAGCCCCGTTCGGTCCACGCACTGTCTCCTGATCCCCATGGGTCAACGCGGCGCCTCCGGAGCCCCGATCGATCCACGCGTCGTCTTCGAAGCCCAGATGCCTCCTCGCGCCGTCTCCGAGCCACGATCGGTCCAGGCGCTGCTTCCTGAGCCCCAATCGGTCCACGCATCGTCACCTAAGCCCCGATCGGTCCACGCGCCGTCTCCTGAGCCCCGATCGTTCCACGCGTCGTCTCCGAGCTCCGATCGGTCCACCCGTCGTCTCCTAAGCCCCGATCGGTCACAGCGCCTTCTACTAAGCCCCGATCGGTCCACGCGCCGTCTCCGAGCGCCGATCGGTTCACGCGCCGACTCCTGAGCCCCGATCGGTCCACGCGCCATCTCCGAGCGCCGATTGGTTCACGCGACGTCTCCTGAGCGCCGATCGCTCCACGCGCAGTCGCCGAGCCTCGATCGGTTCTCGCGCGGTCTCCTGAGCCCCGGTCGGTCCACGCGCCGTCGCGGAACCCCAATTGGTCCACGCGCAACCCCCTGAGCCCCAGTCGGTACACGCGCTGTCTCCGAGCCCCGATCGGTCCCCGCATAGTCTCCTAAGCCCCGCTCGGTTAACGCGTCGTCTCGGAGCCCCGATCGGTCCAGGCGCCGCTTCCTGAGCACCGACCGGTCCACGCGTCGTCTCCTGAGCCCCGATCGGTCGACGGGTCCCCTCCTAAGCCCCGATCGGTCCACGCGCCTTCTCCTGAGCCCCGATCGGTCCACGCGCCGTCTCCGAGCCGCGATCGTTCTACGCGCCGCTCCGAGCCCCGATCGGTCCACGCGCCATCGCCGAGCTATGATCGGTCCACGCGTCGCCTCCTGAGCCCCGATCGGTCCACGCGCCGTCGCCGAGCCGCGATCGGTCCACGCGCGGCCTCCTGAGGCCCGATTGGTTCACGCGCCGTATCCGAGCCCCAATTGGTCCACGTGACGTCTCCTGAGCCCTGATCGTTCCACGCGCCGTCTTCGAGCCCCGAGCGGTCCACGCGCCGTCTCCATGAGCCCCAATCGATCCACGCGCAGCCTCCTGAGCCCCGATCGGTCCACGCGCCGTCGCCGAGCCGCGATCGTTCTACGCGCCGCTCCGAGCCCCGATCGGTCCACGCGCCGTCGCCGAGCTATGATCGGTCCACGCGCGGCCTCCTGAGCCCCGATCGGTCCACGCGCCGTCGCCGAGCCGCGATCGGTCCACGCGCGGCCTCCTAAGGCCCGATTGGTTCACGCGCCGTATCCGAGCCCCAATCGGTCCACGCGCCGTCTCCTGAGCCCCGATCGGTCCACGCGCGGCCTCCTGAGCCCCGATCGGTCCACGCGCCGTCGCCGAACCGCGATCGGTCCACGCGCCGCCTCCTGAGTCCCGATCGGTCAACGCGTCGTGTCCTAAGCCTTGATCGGTCCACGTGCCGTCTCCGAGCCCCGATGGGTCCACGCGCCGCATCCTGAGCCCCGATCGGACGACGCGTCGTCTCCTGAGCCCGGATCGGTCCACCCGTCGTCCTCGAATCCCCGATCCGCACACGCGTCGTCTCCGAGCCTCGATCGGTCCACGCGCCGTCTCCTAAGCCGCGATCCGTCCACGGGCCGTCTTCGAGCTGCTATCGGTTAACTCGCCGTCACCAAGCCCTGATCTGTACACGCGTCGTCTCCGAGCCCCGATCGGTCCACGCGCCGTCGCCGAGCCTCGATCGGTCCACGCGCCGTCTCCGAGCCACGATCGGTCCGTGCGCCGCTTCCACAGCCCTATCGGTCCACGCATCCTCTCCTGATCTCCTATTAGTCCACGCGCCGTCTCCTAAGCCCCGATCGTTCCACGTGCCATCTCCGCGCGCCGATCGATTCACGCGCCGTCTCCTGAGCCCCGATCGGTCCACGAGTCGTTCCCGAAGCTCCGATCCATCCACGCGCAGTCTCCTGAGCCCCGATCGGTCCACGCATCGCCTCCTGACCCCGGACGGTCCGGGCGCCGTCTCCAAACCCCGAGCGGTCGACGCGCCGTCTCCGAGCCGCGATCGGTCCACGCGCCGTCGCCGAACCCCAATTGGTCTACGCGCAACCGCCTGAGCCCCAATCGGTTCACGCGAGTCTCCTAACCCCGACCGGTCCACGCGCCGTCTCCTGAGCCCCGATCGGTCCACGCGTCGTCTCCTAAGCCCCGATCGCTCCTCGCGCCGTCTCCTGAACCCCGCTCGGTCGATGCGTCGTCTTCTTAACCCCGATGCCTCCACGCGCCGTCTCAGAGCCACGATCGGTCCACGCGCCGTCTCCTGAGCCCCGATGATTCCACGCGCCTTCTCCTAAGCCACGATCGGTCCACGCGCCGTCTCCCAGCCCCAGTCGGTCCACGCGCTGTCTCCGAGCACCGATTGGTCTACGCGTCGTCTCCGAGCCCCGATCGGTCCACGCGCTGTCTCCGAGCACCGAACGGTTCACGCACCGTCTCCTGATCCCAATCGGTCCACGCGGCGCCTCCGGAGCCCCGATCGATCCACGCGAGTCTCCTGAGCCCCAGTCGGTCCGCGCGCCGTCTCCTGAGCCCTGATTGGTCCACGCGCCGTCTCCTGAGTCCCGATCGGTCCACGCGTCGTCTCCTAAGCCTCGATCGCTCCTCGCGCCGTCTCCTGAACCCCGCTCGGTCGATGCGTCGTCTTCTTAACCCCGATGCCTCCACGCGCCGTCTCCGAGCCACGATCGGTCCACGCGCCGTCTCCTGAGCCCCGATCATTCCACGCGCCTTCTCCTAAGCCACGATCGGTCCACGCGCCGTCTCCTGAGCCCCGATCGTTCCACGCGCCGTCTCCGAGCCCCGAACGTTCCACGCGCCGTCTCCGAGCCGCGATCGGTCCACGCGCCGTCTCCTGAGCCCCGATCGGTCCACGCGCCGTCTCCGAGCCCCGAACGGTTCACGCACCGTCTCCTGATCCCAATCGGTCCACGCGGCGCCTCCGGAGCCCCGATCGATCCACGCGAGTCTCCTGAGCCCCAGTCGGTCCGCGCGCCGTCTCCTGAGCCCTGATTGGTCGACGCGTCGTCTCCTGAGCCCTGATCGATCCACGCGTCGTTTCCTGAGCTCCGATCGCGCCACGCGCCGTTTCCTGAGCCCCGATCGGTCCACGCGTCGTCTTCAACGCCCCGATGCCTCCACGCGCCGTCTCCGAGCCACGATCGGTCCGTGCGCCGCTTCCACAACCCCGATTGGTCCACGCGTCATCTCCTGATCTCCGATCGGTCCACGCGCCGTCTCCGAAGCCCCGATCGTTCCACGCGCCGTCTCCGAGCACCGATCGGTCCACGCGCCGTCTCCTGAGCCCCGCTCGGTCCATGCGTCGTCTTCTTAGCCCCGATGCCTCCACGCGTCGTCTCCTAAGCCCCGATCGGTCCACGCGCCGTCTCCGGGCCCCGATCGATCCATGCTAGGCTCCTGAGCCCCGGCCGGTCCGCGCGCCCTCTCCTGAGCCCCGAACGGTCGACGCGTCGTCTCCTGAGCCCCGATCGATCCACGCGCCGTCTCCTAAGCCCCGGTCGGTCCACGCGCCGTCGCCGAGCCATGATCGGTCCACGCGCGGCCTCCTGAGCCCCGGTCGCGGCTTGCGGCGTATCCAAGCCCCAATCGATCCACGCGCCGTCTCCGGAACCCCGATCGGTTCACGCGCCGGTTCCGAGCCCGATCGGTCCACGCATCGTCTCCTAAGCCCCGATCGATTAACGTGCCGTCTCCGGGCCCCGATCGGTCCACGCGCCTTCTCCTGAGCCCCGGTCGGTTCACGCGCCGTCTCCGAGCCCCGATCGATCCACACGTCGTCTTGTAAACCCAGATGCCTCCTCGCATCGTCTCCTAAGCCCCGATCGGTTAACGCGCCGTCTCCGAGCCCCCGTCGGTCCACGCCCCGTCGCCGAACCCCAATTGGTCCACGCGCAACCTCCTGAGCCCCAGTCGGTCCACGCGCGGCCTCCTGAGCCATGCTCGGTCCACGCGCCGTCTCCTGAGCCCCGATCGGTCAACGCGCCGTTCCCTAAGCTCCGATCCATCCACGCGCAGTCTCCTGAGCCCCGATCGGTCCACGCGCCGTCTTCGAGCGCCGATCGGTCCACGCAACGTCTCCTAAGCCCCAATCGGTTCACGCGCCGTCTCCTGAGCCCCGATCGTTCTACGCGCCGTCTCCGAGCCCCGATCCGTCCACGCGCAGTCGCCGAGCCCCGATCGGTTCACGCACGGTCTCCTGAGCCCCAGTCGGTACACGCTCTGTCTCCGAGCCCCGATCGGTCCACGCATCGTCTTCTAAGCCCCGATCGGTCCACGCGTCGTCTCCTAAGCCCCGATCGGTCCACGCGCCGTCTCCGAGCGCCGATAACTTTACGCGCCGTCTCCGAGCCCCGATCGATCCACGCGCCGTCTCCGAGCCTCGGTCGGTCCACGTATCGTCTCCTAAGCCCCGATCGGTCCACACGCCGTCTCCGAGCCCCGATGGGTCCACGCGTCGCCTCCTGAGCCCCGGTCGGTCCACGCGCCGTCTTCTGAGCCCCGATCGACCCACGCGTCGTCTCCTGAGCCCCGATCGGTCCACGCGCCGTCTCCGAGCGCCGATCGGTTCACGCGCCGTCTCCTGAGCCCCGATCGTTCCACGCGCCGTCGCCGAGCCATGATCGTTCCACGCGCGGCCTCCTGAGCCACGATCGGACCAGGCGCCATCGCCGAGTCGCGATCGGTCCACGCGCGGCCTCCTGAGCCCCGGTCGGTTCACACGCCGTATCCGAGCCCCAATCGGTCCACGCGCCATCTCCTGAGCCCCGATCGGTCCACGCGCCGTCTCCTGAGCCCCGATCGGTCCACGCGTCGTTCCCTAAGCCCCGATCCATCCACGCGCAGTCTCCCGAGCCCCAATCGGTCCACGCGCCGTCTCCTGAGACCCGATCGGTCCACGCACCGTCTCCTCAGCCCCGATCGGTCCACGCGTCGTCTCCTAAGCCCCGATCGGTCCACGCGCCGTCTCCGAGCCCCGATCGGTCCACGCGCCGTCTCCTGAGCCCGGATCGGTCCATGCGTCGTCCCCGAATCCCCGATCCTTACAATCGTCGTTTCCGTGCCTCGATCGGTCCACGCGCCGTCGCCGAACCCCGATCGGTCCAGGCGTGGCCTCCTGAGCCCCGGTCGGTCCACGCGCCGTCTCCGAGCCCCGATCCGTCGACGCGTCGTCTCCTGAGCACCGATCGATCCACGGCCGCCTCCTGAGCATCGATCGCTCCACGCGCCGTCTCCTGAGCCCCGATCGGTCCACCTGCCGTCTCCCTGCCCCGATGGGTCCACGCGCCGTTTCCTTAGCCCCGAACGGTCGACGCGTCGTCTCCGGCCCCCGATCGGTGCACGCGCCGTCTCTTAAGCCCCGATCGGTCCACGTGCCGTCTCCTGAGCCCCGATCGGTCCACGCGTCGTCTCCTAAGCCACGATCGGTCCACGCGTCGTCTCAGAGCCCCGATGCCTCCACGCGCCGTCTCCGACCCACTATCGGTCCGTGCGCCGCATCCAGAGCCCCGATCGGTCCAGGCGCCGCTTCCTGCGCCCCGATCGGTCCACGCGCCGTCTCCTAAGCCCCAATCGGTCCACGTAGCGTCTCCGAGCGCCGATCATTTCACGCGCCGTTTCCTGTGACCCGGTAGTTCCACGCGCCGTCTCCGAGACCCGATCGATCCACGCGCCGCCTCCTGAGCCCCGATCATTCCACACGCCGCCCCCTAAGTCTCGATCGGTCCAGGCGTCGTCTCCTAAGCCCCGACCGGCTCACGCGCCGTCTCCTGTGCCCCGATCGCTTCACGTGCCGTCTCCTAAGCCCCGATCGGTCCACCCGTCGTCTCTTAAGCCCCAATCGGTCCACGCGCCATCTCCGAGCCTCGATCATTTCACGCGCTGTCTCCTGAGCCCCGGTCGGTCCACGCGCCGTCACCTGAGCCCTGATCGGTCGACGCGTCGTCTCCTGAGCCCCGATCGCTCCACACGCCGTTTCTTGAGCCACGATCGGTCCACGCGTCGTCTTCAAAGCCCCGATCCGTACACGCGTCGTCTCCAAGCCTCGATCTGTCCACGCGCCGTCGCCGAGCCCCGATCGGTCCACGCGTTGTCTCCGAGCCCCGATCAGTCCACGCATCGTCTCCTAAGCCCCGATCGATTAACGCGCCGTCTCCGAGCCCCGATCGGTCCACGCCCCGTCGCCGAGCGCCGATCGGTTCACGCGCCGTCTCCTGAGACCCGATCCGTCTACACGCTGGCGCCGAGCCGCGATCGGTCCACGCGCGGCCTCCTGAGCCCAAATCGGTTCACGCGCCGTCTCCTGAGCCCCGATTGGTCCACGCGCCGTCTCCTGAGCCCCGATCGGTCCACGCGTCGTCTCCTCAGCCCCGATCGGTCCACGCGCCGTCTCCTGAGCCCCGATCAGTCCACGCGTCGTTCCCTAAACCCCGATCCATCCACGCGCAGTCTCCCGAGCCCCAATCGGTCCACGCGCCGTCTCCTGAGCCCCGATCGGTCCACGTGCCGTCTCCTGAGCCCCGATCGGTCCGCGCGTCGTCTCCTAAGCCACGATCGGTCCACGCGTCGTCTCCGAGCCCCGATGCCTCCACGCGCCGTCTCCGAGCCACTATCGGTCCGTGCGCCGCTTCCAGAGCCCCGATCGGTCCAGGCGCCGCTTCCTGCGCCCCGATCGGTCCACGCGCCGTCTCTTAAGCCCCAATCGGTCCACGCGGCGTCTCCGTGCGCCGATCATTTCACGCGCCGTTTCCTGAGACCCGATAGTTCCACGCACCGTATCCGAGCCCCGATCGATCCACGCGCCGCCTCCTGAGCCCCGATCGGTCCACGCGCTGTCTCCTGAGCCCCGATAGGTACACGCGTAGTCTCCTAAGCCCCGATCGGTCCACGCGTCGTCTCCGAGCTCTGATCGGTCCACACGCCGTTTCCTGAGCCCCGATCGGTCCATACGTCGTCTTCTAAACCCCGATGCCTCCACGCGCCGTCTCCGAGCCAGATCGGTTCTGGCGCCGCTTCTCGAGCCCCGATCAGTCCACGCGCCGTCTCCTAAGCCCGGATCGCTCCACGGGCCGTCTCCTGAGCCCCGATTGCTCCACGGGCAGTTTCCTGAGCCCCGATCGTTCCACACGCCGCGCCCTAAGTCTCGATCGGTCCAGGCGTCGTCTCCTAAGCCCCGACCGGCTCACGCGCCGTCTCCTGTGCCCCGATCGATTCACGTGCCGTCTCCTAAGCCCCGATCGGTCCACCTGTCGTCTCTTAAGCCCCAATCGGTCCACGCGCCATCTCGAGGCCCGATCATTTCACGCGCTGTCTCCTGAGCCCCGGTCGGTCCACGCGCCGTCACCTGAGCCCTGATCGGTCGACGCGTCGTCTCCTGAGCCCCGATCGTTCCACACGCCGTTTCTTGGGCCACGATCGGTCCACGCGTCGTCTTCAAAGCCCCGATCCGTACACGCGTCGTCTCCAAGCCTCGATCTGTCCACGCGCCGTCGCCGATCCCCGATCGGTCCACGCGTCGTCTCCAAGCCCCGATCGGTTCACGCATCGTCTCCTAAGCCCCGATCGGTCCACGCGTCGTCTCCTAAGCCCCGATCCGTTGACGTGTCGTCTCCTGAGTCCCGATGGATCCACCCGTCTTCTCCTGAGCCCCGACCGCTCCACGCCTCGTCTCCGAGCTCCGATCGGTCCACGCGCCGTTTCCCAGGCCCGATCGGTGCAGGCGCCGCTTCCTGAGCCCCGATCGGCCCTCGCGCAGTCTCCTGAGCCCCGATCGTTCCACGCATCGCCTCCTGAGCACCGGACGGTCCAGGCGCCGTCTCCGAACCCCGATCGGTCGACGCGCCATCTCCGAGCCCCGATCGGTCCACGCGCCGTCGCCGAACCCCAATTGGTCCACGCGCAACCGCCTGAGACCCAGTCGGTCCACGCGCCGTTTCCTGAGCCCCGATCGGTCAACGTCCCGTCTCCGGGCCCCGATCGATGCACGCGCCGTGTCCTAAGCCCCGATCGATCCACGCGCCGTCGCCGAACCCCAATTGGTCCACGCGCAACCGCCGAGCCCCGATCGGTTCACGCGCGGTCTCCTGAGCCCCAGTCGGTACACGCGCTGTCTCCGAGCCCCGATCGGTCCACGCATCGTCTCCTAAGCCCCGCTCGGTTAACGCGTCGTTTCGGAGCGCCGATCGGTCCACGCGTCGGCTCCTAAGCCCCGATCGGCCCACGCACCGTCTCCTGAGCCCCGTTCGTTCCACCCGCCGTCTCCGAGCCGCGATCGGTCCACGCGCCGTCGCCGAGCCATGTTCGGACCACGCGCAGCCTCCTGAGCCCCGATCCGTCCACGTGCTGGCGCCGAGCCGCGATCGGCCCACGCGCGGGCTCCTGAGCCCCAATCGGTCCACCCGCCGTTTCCGAGCCCCGACCGCTCCACGCGTCGTCTCCTGAGCCGCACGCGGTCAATGCGTCGTCTTCTTAGCCCCGATCGCTCCACGCGCCGTCTCCTGAGCCCCGATCGGTCCACGCGCTGTCTCGGAGTCCCGATCGGTCCACGCGCCGATTCCTAAGCCCCAATCTGTCCACGCGCCGTTTCCTAAGCCCCAATCTGTCCACGCGTCGTCTCCTAAGCCCCGATCGGTCCACGCGCCGTGTCCGAGCCCCGATCGCTCCACGCGCCGTCTCCGGAGCCCCGATCGGTCCACGCGCCGTCTCCGAGCCCCCATCGATCCAAGCGCCGTGTCCTGAGCCCCGATCGGACCAAGCGCCGTCTCCTGAGCCCCGAACGTTCTACCCGCCTTCTCCTAAGCCACGACCGGTCCACGCGTTGTCTCCGAGCACCGATTGGTTCACGCACCGTCTCCTGAGCCCCGATCGGTCCACGCGCCGTTTCCGAGCCCCGATCGATCCACGCTCTGTCTCCTGAGCCGCGATCGGTCCACGCGTCGTCTTCGAGCACCGATCGATCCACGCGCCGTCTCCTGAGCCCCGATCGTTCCACGCGCCTTCTCCTAAGCCACGATCGGTCCACGCGCCGTGTCCGAGCGCCGATTGGTTCACGCGCCATCTCCTGAGCCCCGATCGGTCCACGCGTCGTCTCCGAGCTCCGATCGGTCCACGCGCCGTTTCCTGAGCCCCGATCGGTCCATACGTCGTCTTCGAAACCCCGATGCCTCCACGCGCCGACTCCAAGCCACGATCGGTCCAGGCGCCGCTTCACCAGCCCCGATCGGTCCACGCGCCGTCTCCTACGCCCCGATCGCTCCACGCACCGTCTCCTACTCCCCAATCGGTTCACACGCCGCCTCCGAAGGTCCGTTAGATCCACGCGAGTCTCCTAAGCCCCGACCGGTCCACGCACCGTCTCCCCGCCCCGATCAGTCCACGCGCGGCCTCCTTAGCCCCGGTCGGTTCACGCGCCGTCTCCCCGCCCCGATCGGATCACGCGCCGTCGCCGAGCCTCGATCGGTCCACGCGCGGCCTCCTTAGCCCCGGTCGGTCCACGCGCCGTCTCCGAGCCCCGATCGGTCCACGCATCGTCTCCTGAGCCCCGATCGGTTAACGCGCCGTCTCCGAGCCCCGATCAGTCCACGCGCCGTCTCCTGAGCCCCGGTCGGTTCATGCGCCGTCTCCGAGCCCCGGTCGATCCACGCGTCGTCTTGTAAGCCCAGATGCCTTCTCGCGCCGTCTCCGGCCCACGATCGGTCCAGGCGCCGCTTCGTGAGCCACGATCGGTCCACGCGCCTTCTCCGAGCCCCGATCGGTGCACGCGCCATCTCCTGAGCCCCGATCTGTCCACGCGCCGTCTCCGAGCCGCGATCAGTTCACGGATCGTCTCCGATCCCCGATCGGTCCACGCGCGGCCTCCTTAGCCCCGGTCGGTCCACGCGCCGTCTCCGAGCCCCGATCGGTCCACGCATCGCCGCCGGAGCCCCGATCGGTCTACGCGCCGTCTCATGAGCCCCGGTCGGTTCACGCGCCGTCCCCGAGCCGCGATCGGTCCACCCGCCGTCGCCGAACCCCAATTGGTCCACGGGCAACCACCTGAGCCCCAGTCGGTCCACGCGTCGTCTCCGAGCTCCAATCGGTCCACGCGCCGTTTCCTGAGCCCCGATCGATCCATGCGTCGTCTTCTAAGCCCCGATGCCTCCACGCGCCGTCTCCGAGCCAGATCGGTTCAGGCGCCGCTTCCCGAGCCCCGATCAGTCAACGCGCCGTCTCCTAAGCCCCTATCGCTCCAGGGACCGTCTCCGAGCCCCGATGGGTCTACGCACCGCATCCTGAGCCCCGATCGGTCGACGCGCCGTCTCCTAAGCCCCGATCGGTCCACGCGCCGTCTCCGAGCTCCGATCGGCCCACGCGCCGTCTCCTAAGCCCCGATCGGTCGACGCGTCGTTTCCTGAGCCCCGATCGATCCACGCGTCGCCTCCTGAGCCCCGGTCGGTCCACGCGCCGTCTCCTGAGCCCCGATCGGTCCACGCGTCGTCTCCTAAGCCCCGATCGGTCCACGCGTCGTCTCCTAAGCCTCGATCCGTCGACGCGTCGTCTCCTGAGCCACGATCAATTGACGCGTCTTCTCCTGAGCCCGATCGCTCCTCGCGCCGTCTCCTGACCCCCGATCGGTCCACGCGTCGTCTCCGAGCTCCGATCGGTCCACACGCCGTTTCCTGAGCCCCGATCGGTCCATGCGTCGTCTTCTTAGCCCCGATGCCTCCACGCGCCGTCTCCGAGCCACGATCGGTCCAGGCGCCGCTTCCTGAGCCCCGATCGGTCCACGCGCCGTATCCTAAGCCCCGATCGGTCCACGCGCCGTCTCCGAGCGCCGATAAGTTCAAGCGCCGTCTCCGAGCCCCGATCGGTTAACGCGCCGTCTCCGAGCCCCGATCGGCCCACGCGCCGTCTCCTGAGCCCCGATCCGTCCACGCGCAGTCGCCGAGCACCGTTCGGGCCAGGCGCCGTCTCCTGAGCCCCGATCGGTCCACACCCCTTCCCCTGAGCCCCGATCGGTCGACGCGTCGTCTCCTAAGACCCGACCGGTTCACCCGCCGTCTCCTGTGCACCGATCGATTCACGTGCCGTCTGCTAAGCCCCGATCGGTCCACACGTCGTCTCCTAAGCCCCAATCGGGCCACGCGTCGTCTCCTAAGCCCCCATGCCTCCACGCACCGTCTCCTGAGCCCCGATCGTTCCACGTGCCGTCTCCGAGCCCCGATCGCTCCACGCGCCGTCTCCGAGCGCCGATTGGTGCACGAGCCGTCTCCTGAGCACCGATCGTTCCACATGCCGCCTCCTAAGCCCCGATCTGTCCAGGCGTCGTATCCTAAGCCCCGACCGGTCCACGCGCCGTCTCCTGAGCCCCGTTCGGCCCACGCGCCGTCTCCGAGCCCCGATCGATCCACGCGTCGTCTTGTCAGCCCAGATGCCTCCACGCGCCGTCTCCGAGCCCCGATCGGTCCACGCGCCGTCTCCTGAGCCCCGATCGGTCCACGCGTCGTCTCCTGAGCCACCATTGGTCCACGTGCCGTCTCCCAGCCCTGATCGGTCGACGCGCCGTTTCCTAATCCCCAATCTGTCCACGACCCGTCTCCGGGCCCCGATCGGTGCACGCGCCGTCTCCTAAGCCCCGATCGGACCACGCGCCGTCGCCGAACCCCAATTGGTCCACGCGAAACCGCCTGAGCCCCAGACGGTCCACGCGCTGTCTCCAAGCCCCGATCGGTCCACGCGTCGTCTCCGAGCCCCGGTCGGTTCACGCGCCGTCGCCGAGTCATGATCTGTCCACGCGCGGCCTCCTGAGACCCGATCGGTCCACGCGCTATCTCCTGAGCCCCGATAGGTATACGCGTCGTCTCCTACGCCCCGATCGGTCCACGCGCCGCCTCCGGAGCCCCGATCGATCCACGCGAATCTCCTGAACTCCGGTCGATTCACGCGCCGTCTCCTGAGCCCCGATCGGTCCACACGCCGTCTCCTGAGCCGCGATCGGTCGACGCGTCGTCTCCTAAGCCCCGATCGGTCCACGCGCCGTCTCTGAGCCCCGATAGGTCCACGCGTCATCTCCTAAGCCCCGATCGGTTCACGCGCCGTTTCCTGAGCCCCGATCGGTCCACGCGTCGTCTTCTAAGCGCAGATGCCCCCAGGCGCCGTCTCCGAGCCACGATCGGTCCAGGCGCCACTTCCTGAGCACCGATCGGTCCACGCGTCGTGTCCTAAGCCCCGATGGGTCCACGCGCCGTGTCCTGAGCCCCGATCGGTCGACGCGTCCTCTGCTAAACCCCGATCGGTCCACGCGTCGTCTCCTGAGCCCCGATCGGTCCACGCGTCGTTTCCTAAGCCCCGATCGCTCCACGCGCCGTCTCCTTAGCCCCGATCGGTCCACGCGTCGTCTCCTGAGCCCCGATCGGTCCACGCGTCGTTTCCTAAGCCCCGATCGCTCCACGCGCCGTCTCCTCAGCCCCGATCGGTCCACGCGTCGTCTCCGAGCACCGATCGGTCCACGCGCCGTCTCCAAGCCCGGGTCGGTCCACGCATCGTCTTCTAAGCCCCGATCGGTAAACTCGCCGTCTCCGAGCCCCGATCGGTCCACGCGTCGTCTCCTGAGCCCCGATCGGTCCACGCGTCGTCTCCTAAGCCCCGATCGCTCCACGCGCCGTTTCCTCAGCCCCGATCGGTCCACGCGTCGTCTCCGAGCACCGATCGGTTTACGGGCCGTTTCCGGTGCCCCGATCGGTCTATGCGTCGTCTTTTAAGCCCCGAAGCCTCCACGCGCCGTTTTCGAGCCACGATCGGTCCAGGCGCCGCATCCTGAGCACCGATCGGTCCACGCGTCGTGTCCTAAGCCCCGATCGGTCCACGCGTCGTCTCCGAAGCCCCGATCGGTCCACGCGCCGTCACCGAGCCCCAATCGGTCCACGCACCGTCTCCTGATCCCCATCGGTCCACGCGGCGCCTCCGGAGCCCCGTTCGATCCACGCGAGTCTCCTGAGCCCCTGTCGGTCCGCGCGCCGTCTCCTGAGCCCCGATCGGTCGACGCGTCGTCTTCTGAGCCCCGATCGATCCACGCGTCGTCTCCTGAGTCCCGATCGCTCCACACGCCGTTTCCTGAGCCCGGATCGTTCCAGGCGTCGTCCCCGCATTCCCGATCCGTACACGCGTCGTCTCCGAGCCTCGATCGGTCCACGCGCCGTCTCCGAGCCCCGATCGGTCCACGCATCGTCTCCTAAGCCCCGATCGGTTAACGCGCCGACTCCGAGCCCCGATCGTTCCACGCGCCGTCTCCGAGCCCCGATCGGTCCACGCATCGTCTCCTAAGCCCCATCGGTCAACGCGTCGTCTCCTAAGCCCCGATCTGTCCACGCGCCGTCTCCGAGCCCCGGTCGGTCCACGCGCCGTCGCCGAACCCCAATTGGTCCACGCGCGGCCTCGTCAGCCCCGGTTGGACCACGCGCCGTCTCCAAAGCCCCGATCGGTTCACGCGCCGTCTCCGGAGCCCCGATAAATCCACGCGCTGCCTCCTGAGCCCCGATCGGTCCACGCGCCGTGTCCGAGCCTTGATCGGTCCACGTACTGTCTCCGAAGCCCCGATCGGTCCGCGTGACGCATTCTAAGCCACGGTCCGTCCACGCCCCGTCTCCGAGCACCGATCGGTCCGTGCGCCGCTTCCTGAGCCCCGATCGGTCCACGCGCCGTCTCCTAAGCCCCGATCCGTACACGCGTCGTCTCCGAGCCTCGATCGCTACACGCGCCGTCTCCGACCCCCGATCGATGCACGCGCCGTCTCCTAAGCACTCATCGGTCTACGCGTCGTCTCCTAAGCCCCGATACGTCCACAGCCAGTGTCGGAGTACCGATCGGTCCACGCGCCGTCTCCTGCGCCCCGATCGGCCCACGCGTCGGGTCCTAAGCCCCGATCGGTCCACTCGTCCTCTCCTAAGGCCCGATCCGTCGACACGTCGTCTCCTGATACCCGATCGATCCACGCGCCATCTCCTGAGCCCCGATCGGTCCACGCGTCGTCTCCGAGCTCCGATCGGTCCACGCGCCATCTCCTGAGCCCCGATCGGTCCACGCGGCGCCTCCTAAGCCCCGATCGGTCCAGGCGTCGTCTCCTAAGCCCTGACCGGTCCACGCGCCGTCTCCGAGCCGCGATCGGTTCACGCATCGTCTCCTAAGCCCGATCGGTTAACGCTCCGTCTCCGAGCCGCACACGGTCCACGCGCCGTTTCCTGAGCCCCGATCGGTCGACGCGTCGCCTCCTGAGCCCTGATCGATCCACGCGTCGTCTCCTGAGCCCCGATTGCTCCACGGGCCGTTTCCTGAGCCCCGATCGGTCCACGCGTCGTCTTCTAAGCCCAGATGACCCTCGCGCCGTCTCCGAGCCGCGATTGGTCCAGGCGCCGCTTCCTGAGCCCCGATCGGTCCACGCGTTGTCTCCTAAGCCCCGATCGGTCCACGCGCCGTCTCCTAAGCCCCGATCGTTCCACGCGCCCTCTCCGAGCCCCGATCGGTCCACGCGCCGTCTCCTGAGCCCCGATCGGTCCACGCGTCGGCTCCTAAGCCCCGATCGGTCCATGCGTCGTCTCCTAAGCACCGATCCGTCGACGCGTCGTCTCCTGAGCCCCGATCGATCCACGCGTCTTCTCCTGAGCCTCGATCGGTCCACGCGCCGTCTCCTGAGCCCCGATCGATCCACGCGTAGTCTCCTGACCCCGGATCGCTCCACGAGCCGTTTCCTGAGCCCCGATCGGTCCGCGCGTCGTCTTCTAAGCCCAGATACCTCCTCGCGCCGTCTCCGAACCACGATCGGTCCACGCGTTTTCTCCTAAGCCCGGATCGGTCCACGCGTCGTCTCCTAAGCCCTGATCGGTCCACGTGTCGTCTCCGAGCCCCGATGGGTCCACGCGCCGCCTTCTGAGCCCCAATCGGTCGACGCGTCGTCTCCTGAGCCCCGATCGACCCACGCATCGTCTCCTAAGCGCCGATCGGTCCACGCGCGGCCTCCTGAGCCCCGGTCGGTCCACGCGCAGTCTCCAAGCCTCGATCGGCTCACGTACCGTCTCCGAAGCCCCGATCGGTCCACGCGCCGTCTTCTGAGCCCCGATCGGTCCACGCATCGTCTCCTAAGCCCCGATACGTCCAGACGCCCTCTCCGAGCACCGATCGTTCCGCGTGACGCATTCTAAGCCACGGTCCGTCCATGCGCCGTCTCCGAGCACTGATCGGTCCACGCGCCGTCTCCTGAGCCCCGATCGGTCCACGCATCGTCTCCTAAGCCCCGATTCGTTCACACGCCGTCTCCTCAGCTCCGATCGGTCCAGGCGCCGTCTCCGAGCCCCGATCGGTCCACGCATCGTCTCCTAAGCCCCGATCGGTTAACGCGCCCTCTCCGAGCCCCGATCGGTCCACACGCCGTCTCCAAGCCCCGATCGGTCCGCGTACCGCATTCTAAGCCATGGTACATCCACGCGCCGGCTCCGAACACCGATCGGTCCACGCGTCGTCCCCTAATACCCGATCGGTTCACGCGTCGTCTCCTAAGCCCCGATCCGTCGATGCATCGTCTCCTGATCCCCGATCGATCCACGCGCCACCTCCTGAGCCCTGATCGCTCCACGTATCGTCTCCTAGGCCTCGATCGGTCCACGCGCCATCTCCGAGCGCCGATCGGTTCACGCGTCGTCTCCTGAGCCCCAATCGTTCCACGCGGCGCCTCCTAAGCCCCGATCGGTCCAGGCGTCGTCTCCTAAGCCCTGACCGGTCCACGCGCCGTCTCCGAGCCCCGATCGGTTCACGCATCGTCTCCTAAGCCCGATCGGTTAACGCTCCGTCTCCGAGCCGCAATCGGTCCACGCGCCGTTTCCTGAGCCCCGATCGGTCGACGCGTCGTCTCCTGAGCCCTGATCGATGCACGCGTCGTCTCCTGAGTCCCGATTGCTCCACGGGCCGTTTCCTGAGCCCCAATCGATCCACGCGGCGTCTCGTTAGCTCCGATCGCTCCACGGGCCGTCTCCTCAGCCCCGATCGGTCCACGCGTCGGCTCCGAGCACCGATTGGTCCACGGGCCATTTCCGGAGCCCCGATCGGTCCACGCGCCGTCTTTTAAATCCCGAAGCCTCCACGCGCCGTTTCCGAGCCACGATCGGTCCAGGCGCCGCCTTCTGAGCCCCGATCGGCCCACGAGCCGTCTCCGAGCGCCGATCAGTTCACGCGCCGTCGCCTGAGCACCGATCGTTCCACGCGCCGTCGCCGAGCCCCGATCGTTCCACGCGCCGTCTCCAAGCCCCGATCCGTACACGCGTCGTCTCCTAAGCCCCGATCGGTTAACGCGCCGTCTCCGAGCCCCAATCGGTCGACACGCCGTGTCCGAGCCCCGATCAGTCCACGCGCCGTCTCCTAAGCCGCCATCGGTCTGCGCGTCGTCTCCTAAGTCTCGATACGTCCACAGCGAGTGTCCGAGCACCGATCGGTCCACGCGCCGTCTCCTCAGCCCCGATCCGTACACGCTTCGTCTCCGAGCCCCGATCGGTCCTCCCGCCGTCGCCGAACCCCGATTGGTTCCCGCGCGGCCGTCTGATCGCCAATCGGTCCACGCGCTGTCTCGTGAGCCCCGCTCGGTCTACGCGTCGTCTCCTAAGCCCCGATCGGTCCACGCGTCGTCTCCTAAGCGCCGATCTGTCCACGCACCGTCCCCTGATTCCCGATCGGTCCACGTGCCGCCTCCGGAGCCCCGATCTATCTACGCGAGTCTCCGAAGCCCCGATCGGTCCACGCGCCGTCTCCTGAGCCCCGATCGGTCAACGCGCCGTCTCCTGAGCCCCGATCGGTCCACGCGCCGTCTCCTCAGCCCCGATCGGTGCACGCGTCGTCTCCGAGCACCGATTGGTCCAAGGGCCATTTCGGGAGCCCCGATCGGTCCACGCGCCGTCTCCTGAGCCCCGATCGGTCCCCGCGCCGTCTCCTCAGCCCCGATCGGTCCACGCGTCGCCTCCTGACCTCCGGTCGGTCGACGCGCCGTCTCCGAGCCGCGATCTGTCCACGCACCGTCCCCTGATTCCCGATCGGTCCACGTGCCGCCTCCGGAGCCCCGATCTATCTACGCGAGTCTCCTAAGCCCCGATCGGTCCACGCGCCGTCTCCTGAGCCCCGATCGGTCATCGCGCCGTCTCCTGAGCCCCGATCGGTCAACGCGCCGTCTCCTGAGCCCCGATCGGTCCCCGCGCCGTCTCCTCAGCCCCGATCGGTCCACGCGTCGCCTCCTGACCTCCGGTCGGTCGACGCGTCGTCTCCTGAGCCCCGATCGCATCCACGCGCCGTTTCCTGAGCCCCGATCCGTACACGCGTCGTCTCCGAGCCCCGATCGGTCCACGCGTCGTCTCCTAAGCCCCGATTGGTTCACGCATCGGCTCCTGAACCCCGATCGGTCCACGCGCCGTCTCCTGAACCCGGATACGTCCACGCGCAGTCGCCGAGCCCCGATCGGTCCACGGGCCATCGCCGAGCCTCGATCGGTCCACGCGTGGCCTCCTGAGCCCCGGTCGGTTCACGCGCCGTCTCCGAGCCCCGATCGATCCACGCGTCTTTTCTAAGCCCAGCTGCTCCCTCGCACCGTCTCCGAGCCACGATCGGTCCAGGCGCCGCTTCTTGATCCCCGATCGGTCCCGGCGTTGTCTCCTAAGCCCCGACCGGTCCACGCGCCGTCTCTGAGCCCCGATCGGTTCACGCATCGTCTCCTATGCCCCGATCGGTTAACTCGCCGTCTCCGAGCGCCGATCGGTCCACGCGCCGTCGCCGAACCCCAATTGGTCCACGAGCAACCGCCTGAGCTCCAGTCGGCCCACGCGCTGTCTCCCAGCCTCGATCGGTCCACGCGTCGTCTCCTAAGCCCCGATCCGTCCACGGGCCGTCTCCGAGCCGCGATCGGTAAACGCGCCGTCACCAAGCCCCGATCCGTACACGCGTCGTCTCCGAGCCCCGATCGGTCCACGCGCCGTCTCCGAGCCCAGATCGGTCCACGCGCCGTCGCCGAGCCACGATCGCTCCACGCTCAGTCGCCGAGCCCCGATCGGTCCACGCGCGGTCTTCCGAGCCCCGATCGCTCCACGAGCCGTCTCCTGAGCCCCGATCGGTCCAGGAGTCGTCTCCGAGCCCCGATCGGTCCACGCGCCGTCTCCTCATCCCCGATACGTCCACGCGTAGTCGGCGAGCCGCGATTGGTTAACGCGCCGTCTGCGAGCCCCGATCGGTCCACGCGCCGTCTCCTGAGCCCCGATACGTCCACGCGTAGTCGCCGAGCCCCGATCGGTAGAAGCGCGGTCTCCTAAACCCCGATCGGTTTACGCGCCGTCTCCTGAGCCCCGATCGTTCCACGCGTCGTCTCCGAGCGCCGATGGGTCCACGCGCCGTCTCCGGGCCCCCATCGGTTCACGCACCGTCTCCTGATCCCCGATCGGTCCACACCTGGCCTCCTGAGCTCCGTTCGGTCCACGCGCCGACTCCTGAGTTCCGTTCGGTCCACGCGCCGTCTCCTGAGCCCCGGTCGGTCCTCGCGCCGTCTCCTGAGCCCCGATCGTTCCAGGCGCCGTCTCCGAGCCCCGGTCGGTCCACGCACCGTCTCCTGAGCCCCGTCCGTCCACGTTGCGCCTCCGCAGCCCCGATCGATCCTCGCGTCGTCACCTGAGCCCCGATCGCTCCACGCGCCGTTTCCTGAGCCCCGATACGTCCACGCGTAGTCGCCGAGCCCCGATCGGTCGAAGCGCGGTCTCCTAAACCCCGATCGGTTTACGCGCCGTCTTCAAAGCTCCGATGCCTCCCCGCGCCGTCTCCGAGCCACGATCGGGCTGTGCGCCGCTTCCAGAGCCCTATCAGTCCACGCGTCGTCTCCTGATCTCCGATCGGTCCACGCGCCGTTTCCTGAGCCCCGATCCGCCCACGCGCAGTCGCAGAGCCCCGATCGGTCGACGCGTCGTCTCCTAAGCCCCAATCCGTTCACGCGTCGTCTCCTAAGCCCCGATCCGTCGACGCGTCGTCTCCTGAGCCCCGATCGATCCACGCGTCTTCTCCTGAGCCCCGATCGCTCCACGCGCCGTCTCCTGAGCCGCGATCGGTCCACGCGTCGTCTTCGAGCACCGATCGATCCACGCGCCGGCTCCTGAGCCCCGATCGTTCCACGCGCCTTCTCCTAAGCCACGGTCGGTCCACGCGCCGTCTCCGAGCGCCGAACGGTTCACGCGCCGTCTCCTGAGCCCCAATCGTTCCACCCGTCGTCTCCGAGCCCCGATCGTTCCACCCGTCGTCTCCGAGCCCCGATCGGTCCACGCGTCGCCTCCTAAGCCCCGATCGGTCCACGCGTCGTCTCCTAAGCCCCGATCGGTCCAAGCGCCGTCTCCTAACCCCCGATCGGTCCACGTGACATCTTCGAGCGCCGATCATTTCACGGGCTGTCTCCTGAGCCCCGATCGTTTCACGGGCCGTCTCCGAGCTCCGATCGGTCCACGCGCCGTCTCCAAGCCCCGATCCATACACGCGTCGTCACCGAGCACCGATCGGTTTACGGGCCGTTTCCGGTGCCCCGATCGGTCCACGCGTCGTCTTTTAAGCCCCGAAGCTTCCACGCGCCGTTTCCGAGCCACGATCGGTCCAGGCGCCGCTTTCTGAGCCCCGATCGTTCCACGCGCCGTCTCCAAGCCCCGATCCGTACACGCGTCGTCTCCTAAGCCCTGATCGGTTAACGCGCCGTCTCCGAGCCCCAATCGGTCGACACGCCGTCTCCGAGCCCCGATCGGTCGACACGCCGTCTCCGAGCCCCGATCGGTCCACGCGCCGTCTCCTAAGCCCCCATCGGTCTACGCGTCGTCTACTAAGCCCCGATAAGTCCACATCCAGTGTCCGAGCACCGATCGGTCCACGCGCCGTCTCCTCAGCCCCGATCCGTACACGCTTCGTCTCCGAGCCCCGATCGGTCGACCCGCCGTCGCCGAACCCCGATTCGTTCCCGCGCCCCCGTCTGACCCTCAATCGGTCCACGCGCTGTCTCGTGAGCCCCGCTCGGTCTACGCGTCGTCTCCTAAGCCCCGATTGGTCCACGCGTCGTCTCCTAAGCGCCGATCGGTCAACGCGCCGTCTCCGAGCCGCGATCTGTCCACGCACCGTTTCCTGATCCCCGATCGGTCCACGTGCCGCCTCCGGAGCCCCGATCTATCTACGCGAGTCTCCTAAGCCCCGATCGGTCCACGCGCCGTCTCCTGAGCCCCGATCGGTCAACGCCCCGTCTCCTGAGCCCCGATCGGTCCACGCGCCGACTCCTCAGCCCCGATCGGTCCACGCGTTGTCTCCGAGCACCGATTGGTCCATGGGCCGTTTCGGGAGCCCCGATCGGTTCACGCGTCGTCTTTTAAGCCCCGAAGCCTCCACGCGCCGTTTCCGAGCCACGATCGGTCTAGGCGCCGCCTTCTGAGCCCCGATCGGTCCACGTGTCGTCTCCTGATCCCCGATCGATCCATGCGTCGTCGCCTGAGCCCCGATCGCTACACGTGCCGCTTCCTGAGCCCCGACCCGTCCACGCGCCGTCTCCTGAGCCCCGATCGGTCCACGCGCCGTCTCCTCAGCCCCGATCGGTCCACGCGTCGCCTCCTGACCTCCGCTCGGTCGACGCGTCGTCTCCTGAGCCCCGATCGCATCCACGCGCCGTTTCCTGAGCCCCGATCCGTACACGCGTCGTCTCCGAGCCCTGATAGGTCCACGCGTCGTCTCCTAAGCCCCGATCGGTCCACGCGCCGTCTCCTGAGCCCCGATCAGTCCACGCGCCGTCTCCTCAGCCCCGATCGGTCCACGCGTCGCCTCCTGACCTCCGGTCGGTCGACGCGTCGTCTCCTGAGCCCCGATCGCATCCACGCGCCGTTTCCTGAGCCCCGATCCGTACACGCGCCGTCGCCGAACCCCAATTGGTCCACGCTCAACCGCCTGAGCTCCAGTCGGTCCACGCGCTGTCTCCCAGCCCCGATCGGTCCACGCGTCGTCTCGTAAGCCCCGATCCGTCCACGGGCCGTCTCCGAGCCGCGATCGGTAAACGCGCCGTCACCAAGCCCCGATCCGTACACGCGTCGTCTCCGAGCCCCGATCGGTCCACGCAACGTCGCCGAGCCTGGATCGGTCCACGGGCGGCCTCCTGAGCCCCGGTCGGTTCACGCGCCGTCTCCGAGCCCGATTGGTCCACGCATCGTCTCCTAAGCCCCGATCGGTTAACGCGCCGTCTCCGAGCCCCGATCGGTCCACGCGCCGACGCCGAACCCCAATTGGTCCACGCGCAACCGCCTGAGCTCCAGTCGGCCCACGCGCTGTCTCCCAGCCTCGATCGGTCCACGCGTCGTCTCCTAAGCCCCGATCCGTCCACGGGCCGTCTCCGAGCCGCGATCGGTAAACGCGCCGTCACCAAGCCCCGATCCGTACACGCGTCGTCTCCGAGCCCCGATCGGTCCACGCGCCGTCTCCTGAGCCCCGATACGTCCACGCGTAGTCGCCGAGTCCAGATCGATCCACGCACGGTCTTCTGAGCCCCGATCGGTCCACGCGCCGTCGCCCAGCCTCGATCGGTCCTCGCGCGGCCTCCTGAGCCCCGGTCGGTCCACTCGTCGTCTCCTAAGCCCCGATCCGTCCACCGGCCGTCTCCGAGCCGCGATCGGTAAACGCGCCGTCACCAAGCCCCGATCCGTACACGCGTCGTCTCCGAGCCCCGATCGGTCGGCGCGTCGTCTCCGTGCCCAGATCGGTCCACGCGCCGTCGCCGAGCCCCGATCGGTCCACGCTCAGTCGCCGAGCCCCGATCGGTCCACGCGCGGTCTTCCGAGCCCCGATCGCTCCACGCGCCGTTTCCTGGGCCCCGATCTGTCCACGCATCGTCTCCGTGCACCGATCGGTCCACGCGCCGTTTTCTGAGCACCGTTCGGTCCACGCGTGGTCTTCAAAGCCCCGATGCCTCCACCCGCCGTCTCCGAGCCACCATCGGTCCGTGCGCCGCTGCCAGAGCCCCGATCGGTCCACGCGTCGTCTCCTGATCTCCGATCGGCCCACGCGCCGTGTCCTAAGC
Source organism: Netelia fuscicornis (assembly GCA_946811545.1). Taxonomy (NCBI): domain Eukaryota; kingdom Metazoa; phylum Arthropoda; class Insecta; order Hymenoptera; family Ichneumonidae; genus Netelia; species Netelia fuscicornis. The sequence goes on from OX328011.1 coordinate 30,887,955, forward strand.
CCCGATCGGTCCACGCGCCGTCTCCGAGCCCCGATCGGTTCACGCGCCGCCTCCGAGCCCCGATCGGTCCACGCATCGTTTCCTATGCCCCGATCGGTTAACGCGCCGACTCCGAACCCCGATCGTTCCACGCGCCGTCTCCGAGCCCCGATCGGTCCACGCTCCGTCTCCTGAGCCCCGATCGGTCCACGCGTCGTTTCCGAAGCCCCGATCCATCCACGCGCCGTCGCCTGAGCCCCGATCGGTCCACGCGTCGTTCCTTAAGCCCTCATCCATCCATGCGCGGTCTCCTGAGCCCCGATCGGTGCACGCATCGTCTCCTAAGCCTCGACACGTCCACGCGTCGTCTCCGAGCCCCAATCGGTCCACGCGCGATCGCCGAGCTTCGATTGGTCCACGCATCGTGTCCTAAGCCCCGATCGATCCACGCGCAGTCGCCGAGCCCCGATTGGTTCACGCGCGGTCTCCTGAGCCCCGGTCGGTCCACGCGCCGTCGCCGAACCCCAATTGATCCACGCGCAACCTCCTGTGCCCCAGTCGGTACACGCGCTGTCTCCGAGTCCCGATCGGTCCACGCATAGTCTCCTAAGTCCCGCTCGGTTAACGCGCCGTCGCCGAGCCATGATCGGTCCACGCGCGGCCTCCTGAGCCCTGATCGGTCCACGCGCCGTCGCCGAGCCGCGCTCGGTCCACGCGCGGCCTCCTGAGCCCCGGTCGGTCCACGCGCCGTCGCCGAGCCGCGTTCAGTCCACGCGCGGCCTCCTGAGCCCCGATCGGTGCACTCGCCGTCTCCTAAGCCCCGATCGGTCCACGCGCCGTCTCCGAGCGGCGATTGGTTCACGCGGCACCTCCGGAGCCCCGATCGATCCACACTAGGCTCCTGAGCCCCGGCCGGTCCGCGCGCCGTCTCCTGAGCCCCGAACGGTCGACGCGTCGTCTTCTGAGCCCCGATCGATCGACGCGTCGTCTCCTGTGCCCCGATCGCTCCACGCGCCGTTTTCTGAGTACCGTTCGGTCCACGCGTCGTCTTCAAAGCTCCGATGCCTCCCCGCGCCGTCTCCGAGCCACGATCGGGCTGTGCGCCGCTTCCAGAGCCCTATCAGTCCACGCGTCGTCTCCTGATCTCCGATCGGTCCACGCGCCGTTTCCTGAGCCCCGATCCGCCCACGCGCAGTCGCAGAGCCCCGATCGGTCCACGCGCGGTCTACTGAGCCCCGGTCGGTCCACGCGCCATCTCCTGAGCCCCGATCCGTCCACGCGCAGTCGCCAAGCCCCGATCGGTCCACACGCCGTCTCCTGAACCCGGATACGTCCTCGCGCAGTCGCCGAGCCCCGGTCGGTTCACGCGCCGTCTCTGAGCCCCGATCGATCCACGCGTCTTTTCTAAGCCGAGCTGCCTCCTCGCACTGTCTCCGAGCCACGATCGGTCCAGGCCCCGCTTCCTGAGCCCCGATCGGTCCAAGCGTTGTCTCCTAAGCCCCGATCGGTCCACGCCCCGTCTCTGAGCCCCGATCGGTTCACGCATCGTCTCCTAAACCCGATCGGTTAACCCGCCGTCTCCGAGCGCCGATCGGTCCACGCGCCGTCGCCGAACCCCAATTGGTCCACGCGCAACCGCCTGAGCCCCAGTCGGTCCACGCGCGTCTCCGAGCCCCGATCGATCCACGCGTCTTCTCCGGAGCCCCGATCGCTCCACGCGCCGTCTCCTGAGCCCCGATACGTCCACGCGTAGTCGCCGAGGCCAGATCGATCCACGCACGGTCTCCTGAGCCCCGATCGGTCCACGCGCCGTTGCCCAGCCTGGACCGGTCCACGCGCGGCCTCCTGAGCCCCGGTCGGTCCACTCGTCGTCTCCTAAGCCCCGATCCGTCCACGGGCCGTCTCCGAGCCGCGATCGGTAAACGCCCCGTCACCAAGCCCCGATCCGTACACGCGTCGTCTCCGAGCCGCGATCGGTCCACGCGTCGTCTCCGAGCCCAGATCGGTCCACGCGCCGTCGCCGAGCCCCGATCGGTCCACGCTCAGTCGCCGAGCCCCGATCGGTCCACGCGCGGTCTTCCGAGCCCCGATCGCTCCACGCGCCGTCTCCTGAGCCCCGATCGGTCCAGGAGTCGGCTCCGAGCCCCGATCGGTCCACGCGCCGTCTCCTGAGCCCCGATACGTCCACGCGTAGTCGGCGAGCCGCGATTGGTTAACGCGCCGTCGACGAGCCCCGATCGGTCCACGCGCCGTCTCCTGAGCCCCGATCCGTCCACGCGTAGTCGGCGAGCCGCGATTGGTTAACGCGCCATCTGCGAGCCCCGATCGGTCCACGCACCGTCTCCTGATCCCCGATCGGTCCACACCTGGCCTCCTGAGCTCCGTTCGGTCCACGCGCCGACTCCTGAGCTCCGCTCGGTCCACGCGCCGTCTCCTGAGCCCCGGTCGGTCCTGGCGCCGTCTCCTGAGCCCCGATCGTTCCAGGCGCCGTCTCCGAGCCCCGATCGGTCCACGCACCGTCTCCTGAGCCCCATCCGTCCACGTGGCGCGTCCGCAGCCCCGATCGATCCTCGCGTCGTCACCTGAGCCCCGATCGCTCCACGCGCCGTTTCCTGAGCCCCGATCTGTCCACGCATCGTCTCCGAGCACCGATCGGTCCACGCGCCGTTTTCTGAGCACCGTTCGGTCCACGCGTCGTCTTCAAAGCCCCGATGCCTCCACCGGCCGTCTCCGAGCCACCATCGGTCCGTGCGCCGCTGCCAGAGCCCCGATCGGTCCACGCGTCGTCTCCTGATCTCCGATCGGCCCACGCGCCGTCTCCTAAGCCCCGATCGGTCCACGCGCCGTCTCCGAGCCCCGATCGGTTCACGCGCCGCCTCCGAGCCCCGATCGGTCCACGCATCGTTTCCTATGCCCCGATCGGTTAACGCGCCGACTCCGAACCCCGATCGTTCCACGCGCCGTCTCCGAGCCCCGATCGGTCCACGCTCCGTCTCCTGAGCCCCGATCGGCCCACGCGTCGTTCCCTAAGCCCCGATCCATCCACGCCCATTCTCCTGAGCCCCGATCGTTCCACGCGCCGTCTCCCAGCCCCGATCGTTCCACGCGCCGTCTCCTGAGCCCCGGTCGGTCCACGCGCCGTCGCCGAACCCCAATTGATCCACGCGCAACCTCCTGAGCCCCAGTCGGTACACGCGCTGTCTCCGAGTCCCGATCGGTCCACGCATAGTCTCCTAAGCCCCGCTCGGTTAACGCGCCGTCGCCGAGCCATGATCGGTCCACGCGCGGCCTCCTGAGCCCTGATCGGTCCACGCGCCGTCGCCGAGCCGCGCTCGGTCCACGCGCGGCCTCCTGAGCCCCGATCGGTCCACGCGCCGTCGCCGAGCCGCGTTCAGTCCACGCGCGGCCTCCTGAGCCCCGATCGGTGCACTCGCCGTCTCCTAAGCCCCGATCGGTCCACGCGCCGTCTCCGAGCGGCGATTGGTTCACGCGGCGCCTCCGGAGCCCCGATCGATCCACACTAGGCTCCTGAGCCCCGGCCGGTCCGCGCGCCGTCTCCTGAGCCCCGAACGGTCGACGCGTCGTCTCCTGAGCCCCGATCGATCGACGCGTCGTCTCCTGAGCCTCGATCGCTCTACGCACCGTTTTCTGAGTATCGTTCGGTCCACGCGTCGTCTTCAAAGCTCCGATGCCTCCCCGCGCCGTCTCCGAGCCACGATCGGGCTGTGCGCCGCTTCCAGAGCCCTATCAGTCCACGCGTCGTCTCCTGATCTCCGATCGGTCCACGCGCCGTTTCCTGAGCCCCGATCCGCCCACGCGCAGTCGCAGAGCCCCGATCGGTCGACGCGTCGTCTCCTAAGCCCCAATCCGTTCACGCGTCGTCTCCTAAGCCCCGATCCGTCGACGCGTCGTCTCCTGAGCCCCGATCGATCCACGCGTCTTCTCCTGAGCCCCGATCGCTCCACGCGCCGTCTCCTGAGCCGCGATCGGTCCACGCGTCGTCTTCGAGCACCGATCGATCCACGCGCCGGCTCCTGAGCCCCGATCGTTCCACGCGCCTTCTCCTAAGCCACGGTCGGTCCACGCGCCGTCTCCGAGCGCCGAACGGTTCACGCGCCGTCTCCTGAGCCCCAATCGTTCCACCCGTCGTCTCCGAGCCCCGATCGTTCCACCCGTCGTCTCCGAGCCCCGATCGGTCCACGCGTCGCCTCCTAAGCCCCGATCGGTCCACGCGTCGTCTCCTAAGCCCCGATCGGTCCAAGCGCCGTCTCCTAAGCCCCGATCGGTCCACGTGACATCTTCGAGCGCCGATCATTTCACGCGCTGTCTCCTGAGCCCCGATCGTTTCACGGGCCGTCTCCGAGCTCCGATCGGTCCACGCGCCGTCTCCAAGCCCCGATCCATACACGCGTCGTCACCGAGCCCCGATCAGTCCACGCGCCGTCGCTGAGCCCCGATGCGTTCACGCGCCGTCTCCTGAGCCCCGATCGTTCCACGCGTCGTCTCCGAGTCCCGATGGGTCCACGCGCCGCCTCCTGAGCCCCGATCGGTCGATGCGTCGTCTCCTAAGCCCCGATCGGTCAACGCGTCGTCTCCTATGCCCCGATCGGTCGACGCGTCGTCTCCTGAGCCCCGATCGATCCAGGCGTCGTCTCCGAGCCCCGATCGGTCCACGCGCCGTCCCCGAGCGCCGATCGCTTCACGCGCTGTCACCCGAGTCTCGATCGTTCCACACGCCGTCTCCAAGCCCCGATCGGTCCACGCTCCGTCTCCTGAGCCCGGATCGTTCCACGCGTCGTCTCCTGATCCCCGATCGGTACACGCGTCGCGTCCTACGCCCCGATCGGTCCACGCGCGGCCTCCTGACCCCGATCGCTCCATGTGCCGTTTCCTGAGCCCCGAACGGTCAACGCGCCGTTTTCTGAGCACCGATCGGTCCACGCGTCGTGTCCTAAGCCCCGATCGGTCCACGCGTCGTCTCCTACGCCCCAATCGGTCCACGCGCCGTCTCCGAGCCTCGATCGGTCCACGTACTGTCTCCGAAGCCCCGATCGGTCTACGCGCCCTCTCCTGAGCCCCGATCGGTCCACGCGTCGTCTCCTAAGCCCCGATCGGTCTGCGCAGCGTCTCCTGATCCCCATCGGTCCACGCGGCGCCTCCGGAGCCCCGATCGATCCACGCGCCGTCTCCGAGCGCCGATCGGTGCACGCTCCGTCTTCTGAGCCCCGATCGTTCCACACGCCGCCTCCTAAGCCCCGATCGGTCCAGGCGTCGTCTCCCAAGCCCCGATCTGTCCACGGGCCGTCTGCGAGCCGCGATCGGTAAAGCCGCCGTCATCAAGCCCCGATCCCTACACGCGTTGTCTCCTGAGCCCCGATCGGTCCACGCGTCGTCTTCTGAGCCCCGATCGGTCCACGCGCCGTCTCCTGAGCCCGGATCGTTCCACGCGTCGTCTCCTGATCCCCGATCCGTAAACGCGTCGTCTCCTGAGCCCCAATCGGCCCACACGCAGTCTCGTGACCCCCGATCGGTCCAGGCGCCGTCTCCTGAGCCCCAATCGGTCCACGCGTCGTCTCCTAAGCCCCGATCGGTCCACGCGCCGTCTCCGAGCCCCGATCGGTCCGCGCACCGTCTCCTGATCCCCATCGCTCCACGAGTCGTCTCCGGAGCCCCGATCGATCCACGCGAGTCTCCTGAGCCCCGGTCGGTCCGCGCACCGTCATCTGAACCCCGATCGGTCGACGCGTCGTCTCCGAGCCCCGATCGGTCCAGGCGCCGTCTCCTGAGCCCCAATCGGTCCACACGCTGTCTCGTCAGCCCCGATAGGTACACGCGTCGCGTCCTACGCCCCGATCGGTCCACGCGTCGTCTCCTAAGCCCCGATCGGTCCACGCGCCGTCTCCGAGCCCCGATCGGTCCGCGCGCCGTCTCCTGATCCCCATCGCTCCACGTGGCGTCTCCGGAGACCCGATCGATCCACGCGAGTCTCCTGAGCCGCGGTCGGTCTGCGCGCCGTCATCTGAGCCCCGATCGGTCGTCGCGTCGCCTCCGAGACTAGATCGGTCGACGCGCCGTCGCCGAGCCGCGATCGGTCCAGGCGTGGCCTCCTGAGCCGCGGTCGGTCCACGCGCAGTTTCCTGAGCCCCGATCGGTCCACACGTCGTCTTCTAAGCTCAGATGCCTCCTTGCGCCGTCTCCCAACCACGATCGGTGCAGGCGCCGCTTCCTGAGCCCCGATCGGTCCACGCGTTTTCTCCTAAGCCCCGATCGGACCACGCGTCGTCTCGTCAGCCCCGATCGGTCGACGCGTCGTCTCCTGTGCCCCGATCGATCCACGCGTCGTCTCCTCAGCCCCGATCGCTCCACGCGCCTCCTCCGAGCGCCGAGCGGTCCACGCGCCGTCGCCGAACCCGAATTGGTCCACGCGCAACCTCCTGAGCACCAGTCGGTCCACGCGCTGTCTCCGAGCGCCGATCGGTCCACGCGCCGTTGCCGAGCTATGATCGGTCCACGCGCGGTCTCCTGAGCCCCGATCGGTCCACGCGCCGTCGCCGATCCACGATCGGTCCGTGCGCCGCTTCCAGAGCCCTATCGGACCACGCATCGTCTCCTGATCTCCGATCGGTCCACGCGCCGTCTCCTAAGCCCCGATCGGTCCACGCGCTGTCTCCGAGCGCCGATCGGTTCACGCGCCGTCTCCTGAGCCCCGATCATTCCACGCGCCATCTCCGAGCCCGGATCGGTCCACGCGTCGTCTCCTGAGCCCCGATCGGTCCACGCGCCGTCTCCAAGCCCCGATCGGTCCATGCATCGTTTCCTAAACCCCGATCGGTTAACGCGCTGTCTCCGAGCGCCGATCGGTCCACATGCCGTCGCCGAACCCCAAATGGTCCACGCGCAACCGCCTGAGCCCCGATCGGTCCACGCGTCGTCTCTGAACACCGATCGGTCCACGCGCCCTTGCCGAGCCATGATCGGTCCACGCGCAGCCTCCTGAGTCCCGGTCGGTTCACACGCCGTCTCCGAGCCGCGATCGGTCCACGCATCGTCTCCTAAGCCCCGATCGGTTAACGTGCCGTCTCCGAGCCCCGATCGGTCCACGCGCCGTCTCCTGAGCCCCGATGCGTCCACGCGCAGTAGCCGAGCCCCGATCGGTCCACGCGGGGTCTCCTGAGCCCCGATCGGTCCACGCGCCATCTCCTAAGCCCCGATCGATCCACGCGCCGTCTCCGAGCGCCGCTCGGTTCACGCGCCGTCTCCTATGCTCCGATCGTTCCACGCGCCGTCGCCGAGCCCGGATCGGTCCACGCGCCGTCTCCTCAGCCCCGATCGGTCCACGCGTCGGCTCCTAAGCCTCGATCGGTCCACGCGCGGCCTGCTTAGCCCCGGTCGGTCCACGCGCCGTCTCCGAGCCCCGATCGGTCCACGCATCGTCTCCTAAGCCTCGATCGGTCCACGCGCCTTCTCCTAAGCCCCGATCGATCCACGCGCCGTCTCCGAGCGCCGATCGGTTCACGCGCCGTCTCCTGTGCTCCGATCGTTCCACGCGCTGTCTCCCCGCCCCGATCGGTCCACGCACCGTCTCCTGAGCCCCGATACCTCCACGCGCAGTCACCGAGCCCCGATCAGTCCACGCGCGGCCTCCTGAGCCCCGGTCGGTTCACGCGCCGTCTCCCCGGCCCGATCGGTCCACGCGCCGTCTCCTAAACCCCGCTCTGTTAACGCGTCGTCTCCTGAGCCCCGATCGCTCCACGCGCCGTCTCCTGAGCCCCGATCGGTCCACGCGTCGTCTCCGAGCACCGTTCGGTCCACGCACCGATTCCTGAGCCCCGATCGGTCTATGCGTCGTCTTTTAAGCCCCGATACCTCCACGCGCCGTCTCCGAGCCACGATCGGTCCAGGCGCCGCTTCCTGAGCCCCGATCGGTCCACGCGTCCTCTCGTAAGCCCCGATCGGTCCACGCGTCGTCTCCTAAGCCCCGATCGGTCCGTGCGCCGTCTCCGAGCCCCGATCGGTCCACGCACCATCTCATGCTCCCCAATCGGTCCATGCGCCGCCTGCGGAGCCCTGATCGATCCACGCGAATCTCCTCAGCTCCGGTCGGTCCTCGTACCGTCTCCGAGCCCCGATCGGTCCACGTACCGTCTCCGAAGCCCCGATCGGTCCACGCGCCGTCTCCTGAGCCCCGATCGGTCCACGCGTCGTCTCCTAAGCCCCGATCGGTTCACGCGCCGTATCCGAGCCCCAATCGGTCCACGCGCCGTCTCCTAAGCTCCAATCGGTCCACGCGCCGTCTCCTCAGCCCCGATACGTCGACGCGCAGTCGCCGAGCCGCGATCGGTCCACGCGCGGCCTCCTGAGCCCCGGTCGGTCCGCGCACCGTCATCTGAGCCCCGATCGGTCGATGCGTCGTCTCCGAGACTCGATCGGTCCACGCCCCGTCGCCGAGCCCCGATCGGTCCAGGCGTGGCCTCCTGAGCCGCGGCCGGTCCACGCGCCGTTTCCTGAGCCCCGATCGTTCCACACGCCGCCTCCTAAGCCCCGATCGGTCCAGGCGTCGTCTCCTAAGCCCCGACCGGTCCACGCGCCGTCTCCTGAGCCCCGATCGGTCCACGCGCCGTCTCCTGAGCCCCGACCGGTCCACGCGCCGTCTCCTGAGCCCCGATCGGTAAACGCGTTTTCTCCTAAGCCCCGATCGGTGCACGCGCCGTCTCCTGAGCCCCGATCGTTCCACACGCCGCCTCCTAAGCCCCGATCGGTCCAGGCGTCGTCTCCTAAGCCCCGACCGGTCCACGCGCCGTCTCCTGAGCCCCGATCGGTCCACGCGCCGTCTCCTGAGCCCCGGTCGGTCCACGCGCCGTCGCCGAACCCCAATTGGTCCACACGCAACCTCCTAAGCCCCAGTCGGTACACGCGCTGTCTCCGAGCCCCGATCGGTCCACGTATCGTCTCCTAAGCCCCGCTCGGTTAACGCGTCGTTTCCGAGCCCCGATCGGTCTACGCGCCGTCTCCTGAGCCCCGATCGGTCCACGCGTCGTTCCCTAAGCCCCGATCCATCCACGCGCAGTCTCCTGAGCCCCGATCGGTCCACGCATCGTCTCCTAAGCCCCAGACGGTCCTCGTGCCGTCTCCGAACCCCGATCGGTCGACGCGCCGCCTCCGAGCGCCGATCGGTTCACGCGCCGTATTCTGAGCCCCGATCGTTCCACGCGCCGCCTCCTAAGCCTCGATCGGTCCAGGCTTCGTCTCCTAAGCCCCGACCGGTCGACGCGTCGTCTCCTGAGCCCCGGTCGGTTAACGCGCCGTCTCCAAGCCCCGATCGGTCCACGCGCAACCGCCTGAGCCCCGGTCGGTCCACGCGCCGTCACCGAGCCGCGATCGGTCCACGCGCGACCTCCTGAGCCCCGGTTGGTTCACGCGCCGTATCCGAGCCCCCATCGGTCCACGCGTCGTCTCCGAGCCCCGATCCGTCCACGCGCCGTCGCCGAGCAGTGATCGGTCCACGCGAGACTCCTGAGTCCCGGTCGGTACGCGCGCCGCCTCCTGAGCCCCGATCGGTCGACGAGTCGTTTCCTGAGCCCCGATCCATCCACGCGTCGTCCCCTGAGCCCCGATCGCTCCACGCGCCGATTTCTGAGCCCCGATCAGTTGACGCGTCTTCTCCCGAGCCCCGAACGCTCCTCGCGCCGTCTCCTGAGCCCCGCTCGGTCCATGCGTCGTCATCTTAGCCCCGATGCCTCCACACGCCGTCTCCGAGCCACGATCGGTCTAGGCGCCGCTTCCTGAGCCCCGATCGGTCCAGACGCCGCTTCCTGAGCCCCGATCGGTCCACGCCCCGTCTCATAAGCCCCGATCGGTCCACTCGCCGTCTCCGAGCGCCGATCGGTTCACGCACCGTCTCCTGAGCCCCGATCGTTCCACGCACCGTTTCCGAGCCCCGATTGGTCCACACGCAGTCTCCGGGCCCCGATCGGTCCGCGTGCCGCATTCTAAGCCACGGTCCATCCACGCGTCGTCTTCGAGCACCGATCGATCCACGCGCCGTTTCCTGAGCCCCGATCGGTCCACGCGCCGTCTCCTGAGCCCCGATCGGTCCACGCGTCGTCTCCTGAGCCCCGATCGGTCCACGCGCCGTCTCCTGAGCCCCGATCGGTCCACGCGCCGTCGCCGAACCCCAATTGGTCCACGCGAAACCGCCTGAGCCCCAGTCGGTCCACGCGCTGTGTCCGAGCCCCGATCGGTCCACGTGCCGTCTCCCAGCCCCGATCTGTCCACGCGCCGTCTCCTAATCCCCAATCTGTCCACGACCCGTCTCCGGGCCCCGATCGGTGCACGCGCCGTCTCCTGAGCCCCGATCGTTCCACGCATCGTCTCCGAACCCCGATGGGTCCACGCGTCGGCTCCTAAGCCCCGATCAGTCCACGCGCCATCTCCGAGGCCCGATCGGTCCACGCGTCGTCTCCTAAGACCCGATCGGTCCACGTATCGTCTCCTAAGACCCGATCGGTCCACGCCCCGTCGCCGAACCCCAATTGGTCCACGCGCAACCTCCTGAGCCCCAGTCGGTCCACGCGCGGCCTTCTGAGCCACGGTCGGTTCACGCGCCGTCTTCTGCGCCCCGATCGGTCCACGCGTCGTTCCCTAAGCTCCGATCCATCCACGCGCAGTCTCCTGAGCCCCGATTGGTGGACGTGCCGTCTCCCAGCCACGATCGGTCCACGCGCCGTCTCCTAAGCCCCAATCTGTCCACGACCCGTCTCTGGGCCCCGATCGGTGCACGCGCCGTCTCCTGAGCCCCGGTCGGTTCACGCGCCATCTCCGAGCCGCGGTCGGTCCACGCATCGTCTCCTAAGCCCCGATCGGTTAACGTGCCGTCTGCGAGCCCCGATCGGTCCACGCGCCGTCTCCTGAGCCCCGATACGTCCACGCGCAGTCGCCGAGCCCCGATCGGTCCACGCGCGGCCTCCTGAGCCCCGATCTGTCCACGCGCCGTCTCCGAGCCGCGATCGGTTCACGGATCGTCTCCTGAGCCCCGATCGGTTGACGTGCCGTCTCCGATCCCCGATCGGTCCACGCGCCGTCTCCGAGCCCCGGTCGGTCCACGCGCCGTCTCCGAGCCCGGATCGGTTCACGCATCGTCTCCTAAGCCCCGATCGGTCCACGCGCCGTCTCCGAGCGCCGATCGGTCCGCGCGCAACCTCCTAAGCCCCAGTCGGTACACGCGCCGTCTCCGAGCGCCGATCGGTCCACGCGCCTTTTCCTAAGCCCCGATCGGTTCACGCACCGTCTCCTGAGCCCCGATCGTTCCACGCGCCGTCTCCGAAACCCGATCGGCCGACGCGCCGCCTCCGAGCGCCGATCGGTTCACGCGCCGTATTCTGAGCCCCGATCGTTCCACGCGCCGCCTCCTAAGCCCCGATCGGTCCAGGCTTCGTCTCCTAAGCCCCGATACGTTCACACGCCGTCTCCGAGCCCCGATCGGTCCACGCGCCGTCGCCGAGCCTCGATCGGTCCACTCGCAACCGCCTGAGCCCCAGTCGGTCCACGCGCTGTCTCCGAGCCCCGATCGGTCCACGCGTCATCTCCGAGTACCGATTGGTCCACGCGCCGTCGCCGAGCCATGATCGGCCCACGCGAGGCTCCTGAGCCCCGGTCGATCTGCGCGCCGTCTCCTGAGCCCCGATCGGTCGACGCGTCGTTTCCTGAGCCGCGATCGATCCACGCGTCGTCTCCTGAGCCCCGATCGCTCCACGCGCCGATTTCTTAGCCCCGATCAATTGACGCGTCTTCTCCTGAGCCCCGATCGCTCCTCGCGCCGTCTCCTGAGCCCCGCTCGGTCCATGCGTCGTCTTCTTAGCCCCGATGCCTCCACGCGCCGTCTCCGAGCCACGATCGGTCTAGGCGCCACTTCCTGAGCCCCGATCGGTCCAGGCGCCGCTTCCGGAGCCCCCATCGGTCCACGCGCCGTCTCCTAAGCCCCAATCGGTCCACGAGCCGTCTCCTAAGCCCCGATCGCTCCAAGCGTCGTCTCCGAGCCTCGATCGGTCCACGCGCCGTCGCCGAGCCGCGATCGGTCCAGGCGTATCCTCCTGAGCCCCGGTTGGTTCACGCGCCGTATCCGAGCCCCCATCGGTCCATGCGTCGTCTCCGAGCCCCGATCCGTCCACGCGCCGTCGCCGAGCCATGATCGGCCCACGCGAGGCTCCTGAGCCCCGGTCGATCTGCGCGCCGTCTCCTGAGCCCCGATCGGTCGACGCGTCGTTTCCTGAGCCGCGATCGATCCACGCGTCGTCTCCTGAGCCCCGATCGCTCCACGCGCCGATTTCTTAGCCCCGATCAATTGACGCGTCTTCTCCTGAGCCCCGATCGCTCCTCGCGCCGTCTCCTGAGCCCCGCTCGGTCCATGCGTCGTCTTCTTAGCCCCGATGCCTCCACACGCCGTCTCCGAGCCACGATCGGTCTAGGCGCCACTTCCTGAGCCCCGATCGGTCCAGGCGCCGCTTCCTGAGCCCCGATCGGTCCACGCGGCGTTTCCTAAGCCCCAATCGGTCCACGCGCCGTCTCCTAAGCCCCGATCGCTCCAAGCGGCGTCTCCGAGCCTCGATCGGTCCACGCGCCGTCGCCGAGCCCCGATCGGTCCAGGCGTATCCTCCTGAGCCCCGGTCGGTCCGCGCGCCGTCTCCTGAGCCCCGATCGGTCGACGCGTCGTTTCCTGAGCCCCGATCGATCCACGCGTCGTCTCCTGAGCCACGATCGCTCCACGCGCCGATTTCTGAGCCCCGATCAATTGACGCGTCTTCTCCTGAGCCCCGATCTTTCCTCGCGCCGTCTCCTGAGCCCCGCTCGGTCCCTGCGCCGTCTTCTTAGCCCCGATGCCTCCACGCGCCGTCTCCGAGCCACGATCGGTCTATGCGTCGCTTCCTGATCCCCGATCGGGACTCGCGCCGTCTCCTAAGCCCCGATCGATCCACGCGCCGTCTGCGAGCGCCGATCTGTTCACGCGCCGTCTCCTTTGCTCCGATCGTTCCACGCGCCGTCTCCGAGGCCCGATCGGTCCACGCATCGTCTCCTAAGCCCCGATCGGTTAACGCGCCGTCTCCGAGCCCCGATTGGTCCACACGCCGTCTCCGAGCCCCGATCGGTCCGCATGCCGCATTGTAAGTGACGGTCCATCCACGCGCCGTCTCCTGAGCCCCGGTCGTTCCACGCGCCGTCGCCGAACCCCAATTGGTCCACGCGCAACCTCCTAAGCCCCAGTCGGTTCACCCGCCGTCTCCTGTGCACCGATCGATTCACGTGCCGTCTCCTAAGCCCCGATCGGTCCACACGTCGTCTCCTAAGCCCCAATCGGGCTACGCGTCGTCTCTTAAGCCCCGATCAGTCGCCGCGTCGTCTCCCGAGCCCCGATCAATTGACGCGACTTCTCCTGAGCCCCGATCGCTCCTCGCGCCGTCTCCTGAGCCCCGCTCGGTCCAGGCGTCGTCTTCTAAGCCCCCATGCCTCCACGCACCGTCTCCTGAGCCCCGATCGTTCCACGTGCCGTCTCCGAGCCCCGATCGCTCCACGCGCCGTCTCCGAGCGCCGATTGGTGCACGAGCCGTCTCCTGAGCACCGATCGTTCCACACGCCGCCTCCTAAGCCTCGATCTGTCCAGGCGTCGTCTCCTAAGCCCCGACCGGTCCACGCGCCGTCTCCTGAGCCCCGATACGTCCACGCGCAGTCGTCGAGCCCCGATCGGTCCACGCGCGGTCTCCTGAGCCCCGATCTGTCCACGCGTCGTCTCCTAAGTCCCGATCCGTCGACGCGTCGTCTCCTGAGCCACGATCAATTGACGCGTCTTCTCCTGAGCCCGATCGCTCCTCGCGCCGTCTCCTGAGCCCCGATCGGTCCACGCGTCGTCTCCGAGCTCCGATCGGTCCAAACGCCGTTTCCTGAGCCCCGATCGGTCCATGCGTCGTCTTCTTAGCCCCGATGCCTCCACGCGCCGTCTCCGAGCGCCGATAAGTCCAAGCGCCGTCTCCTGAGCCCCGATCGTTCCACGCGGCGTCTCCGAGCCTCGATCGATCCACGCGCCGTCTCCTGAGCCCCGATCGGTCGACGCGTCGTCTTCTGAGCCCCGATCGACTCACGCGTCGTCTCCTGAGCCTCAACCGCTCCACACGCCGTTTCCTGAGCCCCGATCGGTCCACGCATCGTCTTCGAGCACCGATCGGTCCACGCGCCGTTTTCTGAGCACCGTTAGGTCCACGCGTCGTCTTCAAAGCCCCGATGCCTCCACGCGCCGTCTCCGAGCCCCGATCGCTCCTCGCGCCGTCTCCTGAGCCCCGCTCGATCCATGCGTCGTCTTCTTAGCCCCGATGCCTCCACGCGCCGTCTCCTCAGCCCCGATCGTTCCACGCGCCGTCTCCGAGCCCCGATCGGTCCACGCGCCGTCTCCTGAGCCCGGATCGGTCCACGCGTCATCGCCGAATCCCCGATCCGTACACGCGTCGTCTCCGGAGCCCCGATCGATCCACGCGAGTCTCCTGAGCCCCGGTCGGTCCGCGCACCGTCATCTGAACCCCGATCGGTCGACGCGTCGTCTCCGAGACTCGATCGGTCCACGCCCCGTCGCCGAGCCCCGATCGGTCCAGGCGTGGCCTCCTGAGCCGCAGTCGGTCCACGCGCCGTTTCCTGAGCCCCGATCGGTCCACGCGTCGTCTTCTAAGCCCAGATGCCTCCTTGCGCCGTCTCCCCACCACGATCGGTGCAGGCGCCGCTTCCTGAGCCCCGATCGGTCCACGCGTCGTCTCCTGAGCCCCGATCGGTCCACGCGCCGTCTCCTGAGCCCCGATCGGTCCACGCGCCGTCGCCGAACCCCAATTGGTCGACGCGAAACCGCCTGAGCCCCAGTCGGTCCACGCGCTGTCTCCGAGCCCCGATCGGTCCACGTGCCGTCTCCCAGCCCCGATCGGTCCACGCGCCGTCTCCTAATCCCCAATCTGTCCACGACCCGTCTCCGGGCCCCGATCGGTGCACGCGCCGTCTCCTAAGCCACGATCGGTCCACGGGCCGTCGCCGAGTCATGATCTGTCCACGCGCGGCCTCCTGAGACCCGATCGGTCCACGCGCCGTCGCCGAACCGCAATCGGTCCACGCGCGGCCTCCTGAGCCCCGATTGGTTCACGCGCCGTCGCCGAGTCATGATCTGTCCACGCGCGGCCTCCTGAGACCCGATCGGTCCACGCGCCGTCGCCGAACCGCAATCGGTCCACGCGCGGCCTCCTGAGCCCCTATTGGTTCACGCGCCGCATCCGAGCCCCAATCGGTCCACGCGCTGTCTCCGAGCCCTGATCGGTCCACGCGTCGTCTCCGAGCCCCGATCGGTCTACGCGCCGTCGCCGAGCCATGATCGGTCCACGCGCGGCCTCCTGAGCCCCGATCGGTCCACGCGCCGTCGGCGAGCCGCGATCGGTTCTCGCGCGGCCTCCTGAGCCCTGGTCGGTTCACGCGCCGTATCCGAGCCCCAATCGGGCCACGCTCCGTCTCCTGAGTCCCGATCGGTCCACGCGTCGTCTCCTAAGCCCCAATCGATCCACTCGTCGCCTACGGAGCCCCGATCGATCCATGCGAATCTCCTGAGCTCCGGTCGGTCGACGCGCCGTCTCCTGAGCCCCGATCGGTCCACGTATCGTCTCCTAAGCCCCGCTCGGTTAACGCGTCGTTTCCGAGCCCCGATCGGTCTACGCGCCGTCTCCTGAGCCCCGATCGGTCCACGCATCGTCTCCTAAGCCCCAGACGGTCCTCGTGCCGTCTCCGAACCCCGATCGGTCGACGCGCCGCCTCCGAGCGCCGATCGGTTCACGCGCCGTATTCTGAGCCCCGATCGTTCCACGCGCCGCCTCCTAAGCCTCGATCGGTCCAGGCTTCGTCTCCTAAGCCCCGACCGGTCGACGCGTCGTCTCCTGAGCCCCGGTCGGTTAACGCGCCGTCTCCAAGCCCCGATCGGTCCACGCGCAACCGCCTGAGCCCCGGTCGGTCCACGCGCCGTCACCGAGCCGCGATCGGTCCACGCGCGACCTCCTGAGCCCCGGTTGGTTCACGCGCCGTATCCGAGCCCCCATCGGTCCACGCGTCGTCTCCGAGCCCCGATCCGTCCACGCGCCGTCGCCGAGCAGTGATCGGTCCACGCGAGACTCCTGAGTCCCGGTCGGTACGCGCGCCGCCTCCTGAGCCCCGATCGGTCGACGAGTCGTTTCCTGAGCCCCGATCCATCCACGCGTCGTCCCCTGAGCCCCGATCGCTCCACGCGCCGATTTCTGAGCCCCGATCAGTTGACGCGTCTTCTCCCGAGCCCCGAACGCTCCTCGCGCCGTCTCCTGAGCCCCGCTCGGTCCATGCGTCGTCTTCTTAGCCCCGATGCCTCCACACGCCGTCTCCGAGCCACGATCGGTCTAGGCGCCGCTTCCTGAGCCCCGATCGGTCCAGACGCCGCTTCCTGAGCCCCGATCGGTCCACGCCCCGTCTCATAAGCCCCGATCGGTCCACTCGCCGTCTCCGAGCGCCGATCGGTTCACGCACCGTCTCCTGAGCCCCGATCGTTCCACGCACCGTTTCCGAGCCCCGATTGGTCCACACGCAGTCTCCGGGCCCCGATCGGTCCGCGTGCCGCATTCTAAGCCACGGTCCATCCACGCGCCGTCTCCGAGCCCCGCTCGATCCACGCGTCGTCTCCTAAGCCTCGATCGGTCCACGCGCCGTCGCCGAACCCCAATTAGTCCACGCGAAACCGCCTGAGCCCCAGTCGGTCCACGCGCTGTCTCCGAGTCATGATCTGTCCACGCGCAGTCGCCGAGCCGCGATCGGTCCACGCGCGGCCTCCTGAGACCCGGTCGGTCCGCGCACCGTCATCTGAGCCCCGATTGGTCGACGCGTCGTCTCCTGAGCCCCGATCGGTCCACGCGCCGTCTCCTGAGCCCCGATGGGTCTACGCGCCGCCTCCTGAGCCCCGATCGATCCACGCATCGGCTCCTGAGCCCCGGTCGGTCCACGCGTCGTCTTCGAGCACCGATCGATCCACGCGCCGTTTCCTGAGCCCCGATCAGTCCACGCGCCGTCTCCTGAGCCCCGATCGGTCCACGCGTCGTCTCCTGAGCCCCGATCGGTCCACGCGCCGTCTCCTGAGCCCCGATCGGTCCACGCGCCGTCGCCGAACCCCAATTGGTCCACGCGAAACCGCCTGAGCCCCAGTCGGTCCACGCGCTGTGTCCGAGCCCCGATCGGTCCACGTGCCGTCTCCCAGCCCCGATCTGTCCACGCGCCGTCTCCTAATCCCCAATCTGTCCACGACCCGTCTCCGGGCCCCGATCGGTGCACGCGCCGTCTCCTGAGCCCCGATCGTTCCACGCATCGTCTCCGAACCCCGATGGGTCCACGCGTCGGCTCCGAAGCCCCGATCAGTCCACGCGCCATCTCCGAGGCCCGATCGGTCCACGCGTCGTCTCCTAAGACCCGATCGGTCCACGTATCGTCTCCTAAGACCCGATCGGTCCACGCCCCGTCGCCGAACCCCAATTGGTCCACGCGCAACCTCCTGAGCCCCAGTCGGTCCACGCGCGGCCTCCTGAGCCATGGTCGGTTCACGCGCCGTCTTCTGCGCCCCGATCGGTCCACGCGTCGTTCCCTAAGCTCCGATCCATCCACGCGCAGTCTCCTGAGCCCCGATTGGTGGACGTGCCGTCTCCCAGCCACGATCGGTCCACGCGCCGTCTCCTAAGCCCCAATCTGTCCACAACCCGTCTCTGGGCCCCGATCGGTGCACGCGCCGTCTCCTGAGCCCCGGTCGGTTCACGCGCCATCTCCGAGCCGCGATCGGTCCACGCATCGTCTCCTAAGCCCCGATCGGTTAACGTGCCGTCTGCGAGCCCCGATCGGTCCACGCGCCGTCTCCTGAGCCCCGATACGTCCACGCGCAGTCGCCGAGCCCCGATCGGTCCACGCGCGGCCTCCTGAGCCCCGATCTGTCCACGCGCCGTCTCCGAGCCGCGATCGGTTCACGGATCGTCTCCTGAGCCCCGATCGGTTGACGTGCCGTCTCCGATCCCCGATCGGTCCACGCGCCGTCTCCGAGCCCCGGTCGGTCCACGCGAATCTCCTCAGCCCCGATCGGTCCACGTACCGTCTCCTAAGCCCCGATCGGTCCACGCGCCGTCTCCGAGCGCCGATCGGTTCACGCGCCGTCACCTGAGCCCCGATCGTTCCACGCGCTGTCTCCGAGCGCCGATCGGTCCACGCGCCGTTGCCGAGCTATGATCGGTCCACGCGCGGTCTCCTGAGCCCCGATCGGTCCACGCGCCGTCGCCGATCCACGATCGGTCCGTGCGCCGCTTCCAGAGCCCTATCGGACCACGCATCGTCTCCTGATCTCCGATCGGTCCACGCGCCGTCTCCTAAGCCCCGATCGGTCCACGCGCTGTCTCCGAGCGCCGATCGGTTCACGCGCCGTCTCCTGAGCCCCGATCATTCCACGCGCCATCTCCGAGCCCGGATCGGTCCACGCGTCGTCTCCTGAGCCCCGATCGGTCCACGCGCCGTCTCCAAGCCCCGATCGGTCCATGCATCGTTTCCTAAACCCCGATCGGTTAACGCGCTGTCTCCGAGCGCCGATCGGTCCACATGCCGTCGCCGAACCCCAAATGGTCCACGCGCAACCGCCTGAGCCCCGATCGGTCCACGCGTCGTCTCTGAACACCGATCGGTCCACGCGCCCTTGCCGAGCCATGATCGGTCCACGCGCAGCCTCCTGAGTCCCGGTCGGTTCACACGCCGTCTCCGAGCCGCGATCGGTCCACGCATCGTCTCCTAAGCCCCGATCGGTTAACGTGCCGTCTCCGAGCCCCGATCGGTCCACGCGCCGTCTCCTGAGCCCCGATGCGTCCACGCGCAGTAGCCGAGCCCCGATCGGTCCACGCGGGGTCTCCTGAGCCCCGATCGGTCCACGCGCCATCTCCTAAGCCCCGATCGATCCACGCGCCGTCTCCGAGCGCCGCTCGGTTCACGCGCCGTCTCCTATGCTCCGATCGTTCCACGCGCCGTCGCCGAGCCCCGATCGGTCCACGCGCCGTCTCCTCAGCCCCGATCGGTCCACGCGTCGGCTCCTAAGCCTCGATCGGTCCACGCGCGGCCTGCTTAGCCCCGGTCGGTCCACGCGCCGTCTCCGAGCCCCGATCGGTCCACGCATCGTCTCCTAAGCCTCGATCGGTCCACGCGCCTTCTCCTAAGCCCCGATCGATCCACGCGCCGTCTCCGAGCGCCGATCGGTTCACGCGCCGTCTCCTGTGCTCCGATCGTTCCACGCGCTGTCTCCCCGCCCCGATCGGTCCACGCACCGTCTCCTGAGCCCCGATACCTCCACGCGCAGTCACCGAGCCCCGATCAGTCCACGCGCGGCCTCCTGAGCCCCGGTCGGTTCACGCGCCGTCTCCCCGGCCCGATCGGTCCACGCGCCGTCTCCTAAACCCCGCTCTGTTAACGCGTCGTCTCCTGAGCCCCGATCGCTCCACGCGCCGTCTCCTGAGCCCCGATCGGTCCACGCGTCGTCTCCGAGCACCGTTCGGTCCACGCACCGATTCCTGAGCCCCGATCGGTCTATGCGTCGTCTTTTAAGCCCCGATACCTCCACGCGCCGTCTCCGAGCCACGATCGGTCCAGGCGCCGCTTCCTGAGCCCCGATCGGTCCACGCGTCCTCTCGTAAGCCCCGATCGGTCCACGCGTCGTCTCCTAAGCCCCGATCGGTCCGTGCGCCGTCTCCGAGCCCCGATCGGTCCACGCACCATCTCATGCTCCCCAATCGGTCCATGCGCCGCCTGCGGAGCCCTGATCGATCCACGCGAATCTCCTCAGCTCCGGTCGGTCCTCGTACCGTCTCCGAGCCCCGATCGGTCCACGTACCGTCTCCGAAGCCCCGATCGGTCCACGCGCCGTCTCCTGAGCCCCGATCGGTCCACGCGTCGTCTCCTAAGCCCCGATCGGTTCACGCGCCGTATCCGAGCCCCAATCGGTCCACGCGCCGTCTCCTAAGCTCCAATCGGTCCACGCGCCGTCTCCTCAGCCCCGATACGTCGACGCGCAGTCGCCGAGCCGCGATCGGTCCACGCGCGGCCTCCTGAGCCCCGGTCGGTCCGCGCACCGTCATCTGAGCCCCGATCGGTCGATGCGTCGTCTCCGAGACTCGATCGGTCCACGCCCCGTCGCCGAGCCCCGATCGGTCCAGGCGTGGCCTCCTGAGCCGCGGCCGGTCCACGCGCCGTTTCCTGAGCCCCGATCGTTCCACACGCCGCCTCCTAAGCCCCGATCGGTCCAGGCGTCGTCTCCTAAGCCCCGACCGGTCCACGCGCCGTCTCCTGAGCCCCGATCGGTCCACGCGCCGTCTCCTGAGCCCCGACCGGTCCACGCGCCGTCTCCTGAGCCCCGATCGGTAAACGCGTTTTCTCCTAAGCCCCGATCGGTGCACGCGCCGTCTCCTGAGCCCCGATCGTTCCACACGCCGCCTCCTAAGCCCCGATCGGTCCAGGCGTCGTCTCCTAAGCCCCGACCGGTCCACGCGCCGTCTCCTGAGCCCCGATCGGTCCACGCGCCGTCTCCTGAGCCCCGGTCGGTCCACGCGCCGTCGCCGAACCCCAATTGGTCCACACGCAACCTCCTAAGCCCCAGTCGGTACACGCGCTGTCTCCGAGCCCCGATCGGTCCACGTATCGTCTCCTAAGCCCCGCTCGGTTAACGCGTCGTTTCCGAGCCGCGATCGGTCCACGCGCGACCTCCTGAGCCCCGGTTGGTTCACGCGCCGTATCCGAGCCCCCATCGGTCCACGCGTCGTCTCCGAGCCCCGATCCGTCCACGCGCCGTCGCCGAGCAGTGATCGGTCCACGCGAGACTCCTGAGTCCCGGTCGGTACGCGCGCCGCCTCCTGAGCCCCGATCGGTCGACGAGTCGTTTCCTGAGCCCCGATCCATCCACGCGTCGTCCCCTGAGCCCCGATCGCTCCACGCGCCGATTTCTGAGCCCCGATCAGTTGACGCGTCTTCTCCCGAGCCCCGAACGCTCCTCGCGCCGTCTCCTGAGCCCCGCTCGGTCCATGCGTCGTCTTCTTAGCCCCGATGCCTCCACACGCCGTCTCCGAGCCACGATCGGTCTAGGCGCCGTCTCCTGAGCCCCGATGGGTCTACGCGCCGCCTCCTGAGCCCCGATCGATCCACGCATCGGCTCCTGAGCCCCGGTCGGTCCACGCGCTGTCTCCGAGCCCCGATCGGTCCACGCGTCGTCTCCGAGTACCGATTGGTCCACGCGCCGTCGCCGAGCCATGATCGGCCCACGCGAGGCTCCTGAGCCCCGGTCGATCTGCGCGCCGTCTCCTGAGCCCCGATCGGTCGACGCGTCGTTTCCTGAGCCGCGATCGATCCACGCGTCGTCTCCTGAGCCCCGATCGCTCCACGCGCCGATTTCTTAGCCCCGATCAATTGACGCGTCTTCTCCTGAGCCCCGATCGCTCCTCGCGCCGTCTCCTGAGCCCCGCTCGGTCCATGCGTCGTCTTCTTAGCCCCGATGCCTCCACGCGCCGTCTCCGAGCCACGATCGGTCTAGGCGCCACTTCCTGAGCCCCGATCGGTCCAGGCGCCGCTTCCGGAGCCCCCATCGGTCCACGCGCCGTCTCCTAAGCCCCAATCGGTCCACGAGCCGTCTCCTAAGCCCCAATCGGTCCACGCGCTGTCTCCTAAGCCCCGATCGATCCACGCGCGGTCTGCGAGCGCCGATCTGTTCACGCGCCGTCTCCTTTGCTCCGATCGTTCCACGCGCCGTCTCCGAGGCCCGATCGGTCCACGCATCGTCTCCTAAGCCCCGATCGGTTAACGCGCCGTCTCCGAGCCCCGATTGGTCCACACGCCGTCTCCGAGCCCCGATCGGTCCGCATGCCGCATTGTAAGTGACGGTCCATCCACGCGCCGTCTCCTGAGCCCCGGTCGGTCCACGCGCCGTCGCCGAACCCCAATTGGTCCACGCGCAACCTCCTAAGCCCCAGTCGGTTCACCCGCCGTCTCCTGTGCACCGATCGATTCACGTGCCGTCGCCTAAGCCCCGATCGGTCCACACGTCGTCTCCTAAGCCCCAATCGGGCTACGCGTCGTCTCTTAAGCCCCGATCAGTCGCCGCGTCGTCTCCCGAGCCCCGATCAATTGACGCGACTTCTCCTGAGCCCCGATCGCTCCTCGCGCCGTCTCCTGAGCCCCGCTCGGTCCAGGCGTCGTCTTCTAAGCCCCCATGCCTCCACGCACCGTCTCCTGAGCCCCGATCGTTCCACGTGCCGTCTCCGAGCCCCGATCGCTCCACGCGCCGTCTCCGAGCGCCGATTGGTGCACGAGCCGTCTCCTGAGCCCCGATACGTCCACGCGCAGTCGCCGAGCCCCGATCGGTCCACGCGCGGTCTCCTGAGCCCCGATCTGTCCACGCGTCGTCTCCTAAGCCCCGATCCGTCGACGCGTCGTCTCCTGAGCCACGATCAATTGACGCGTCTTCTCCTGAGCCCGATCGCTCCTCGCGCCGTCTCCTGAGCCCCGATCGGTCCACGCGTCATCTCCGAGCTCCGATCGGTCCAAACGCCGTTTCCTGAGCCCCGATCGGTCCATGCGTCGTCTTCTTAGCCCCGATGCCTCCACGCGCCGTCTCCGAGCGCCGATAAGTCCAAGCGCCGTCTCCTGAGCCCCGATCGTTCCACGCGGCGTCTCCGAGCCTCGATCGATCCACGCGCCGTCTCCTGAGCCCCGATCGGTCGACGCGTCGTCTTCTGAGCCCCGATCGACCCACGCGTCGTCTCCTGAGCCTCAACCGCTCCACACGCCGTTTCCTGAGCCCCGATCGGTCCACGCATCGTCTTCGAGCACCGATCGGTCCACGCGCCGTTTTCTGAGCACCGTTCGGTCCACGCGTCGTCTTCAAAGCCCCGATGCCTCCACGCGCCGTCTCCGAGCCCCGATCGCTCCTCGCGCCGTCTCCTGAGCCCCGCTCGATCCATGCGTCGTCTTCTTAGCCCCGATGCCTCCACGCGCCGTCTCCTCAGCCCCGATCGTTCCACGCGCCGTCTCCGAGCCCCGCTCGGTCCACGCGCCGTCTCCTGAGCCCGGATCGGTCCACGCGTCATCGCCGAATCCCCGATCCGTACACGCGTCGTCTCCGAGCCTCGATCGGTCCACACGCCGCCTCCTAAGCCCCGATCTGTCCAGGCGTCGTCTCCTAAGCCCCGCTCGGTCCATGCGTCGTCTTCTAAGCCCCCATGCCTCCACGCACCGTCTCCTGAGCCCCGATCGTTCCACGTGCCGTCTCCGAGCCCCGATCGTTCCACGTGCCGTCTCCGAGCCCCGATCGCTCCACGCGCCGTCTCCGAGCGCCGATTGGTGCACGAGCCGTCTCCTGAGCACCGATCGTTCCACACGCCGCCTCCTAAGCCTCGATCTGTCCAGGCGTCGTCTCCTAAGCCCCGACCGGTCCACGCGCCGTCTCCTGAGCCCCGATACGTCCACGCGCAGTCGCCGAGCCCCGATCGGTCCACGCGCGGTCTCCTGAGCCCCGATCTGTCCACGCGTCGTCTCCTAAGCCCCGATCCGTCGACGCGTCGTCTCCTGAGCCACGATCAATTGACGCGTCTTCTCCTGAGCCCGATCGCTCCTCGCGCCGTCTCCTGAGCCCCGATCGGTCCACGCGTCATCTCCGAGCTCCGATCGGTCCAAACGCCGTTTCCTGAGCCCCGATCGGTCCATGCGTCGTCTTCTTAGCCCCGATGCCTCCACGCGCCGTCTCCGAGCGCCGATAAGTCCAAGCGCCGTCTCCTGAGCCCCGATCGTTCCACGCGGCGTCTCCGAGCCTCGATCGATCCACGCGCCGTCTCCTGAGCCCCGATCGATCCACGCGTCGTCTCCTGAGCCCCAACCGCTCCACACGCCGTTTCCTGAGCCCCGATCGGTCCACGCATCGTCTTCGAGCACCGATCGGTCCACGCGCCGTCGCCGAACCCCAATTGGTCCACGCGAAACCGCCTGAGCCCCAGTCGGTCCACGCGCTGTCTCCGAGCCCCGATCGGTCCACGTGCCGTCTCCCAGCCCCGATCAGTCCGTGCACCGTCTCCTGATCCCCATCGCTCCACGCGGCGTCTCCGGAGCCCCGATCGATCCACGCGAGTCTCCTGAGCCCCGGTCGGTCCGCGCACCGTCATCTGAGCCCCGATCGGTCGACGCGTCGTCTCCGAGACTCGATCGGTCCACGCCCCGTCGCCGAGCCTCGATCGGTCCAAGCGCGGCCTCCTGAGCCGCGGTCGGTTCACACACCGTCTCCGAGCCGCGATCGGTCCACGCATGGTCTCCTAAGCCCCGATCGGTTAACGTGCCGTCTCCGAACCCCGATCGGTCCACGCGCCGTCTCCTGGGCCCCGATGCGTCCACGCGCAGTCGCCGAGCCCCGATCGGTCCACGCGGGATCTCCTGAGCCCCAATCGGTCCACGCGCCTTCTCCTAAGCCCCGATCGGTCCACGCGCCGTCTCCGAGCGCCGATCGGTTCACGCGCCGTCTCCTAAGCCCCGATCGTTCCACACGCCGCTTCCGATCCCCGATCGGTCCACGCGCCGTCTCCTGAGCCCGGATCGGTCCACGCGTCGTGCTCGAATCCCCGATCCTCACACGCGTCGTCTCCGAGCCTCGATCGGTCCTCGCGTCGTCTCCTAAGCCCCGACTGGTCCACGCGCCGTATCCTGAGCCCTGGTCGGTTCACGCGCCGTCTCCGAGCCCCGATCGATCCACGCGTCGTCTTGTAAGCCCAGATGCCTCCACGCGCCGTCTCCGAGCCACGATCGGTCCAGGCGCCGCTTCCTGAGCCCCGGTCGGTCCACGCGCCGTCTCCTAAGCCCCAATCGCTCCACGCGCCCTCTCCGAGCGCCGATCATTTCACGCTCTGTCTCCTGAGTCCCGATCGTTCCACGCGCCGTATCCGAGCCCCGATCGATCCACGCGCCGTCTCCTGAGCCCCGATCGGTCCACGCGTCGTTCCCCAAGCCCCGATCAATCGACGCGCCGTCTCCTGATGCCCAATCGGTCCACGCGCAGTCTCCTGAGCCCCGATAGGTACACGCGTAGTCTCCTAAGCCCCGATCGGTCCACGCGCCGCCTCCGGGGCCCCAATCGATCAACGTGAGTCTCCTAAGCCCCGATCGGTCCACGTGCCGTCTCCGAGCCCCGGTCGGTCCACGCGTCGTCTCCTAAGCCCCGATCGGTCCACGCTCCGTCTCCTGTGCCCCGATCGGTCGACGCGTCCTCTCCTAAACCCCGATCGGTCCACGCGTCGTCTCCTAATCCCCGATCGGTCCACACGCCGTCTCCGAGCCCCGATGGGTCTACGCGTCGCCTCCTGAGCCCCGGTCGGTCCACGCGCCTTCTCCTGAGCCCCGATCGGTCCACCCGTCGTCTCCTAAGCACCGATCGGTCCACGCGTCGTCTCCTAAGCCTCGATCCGTCGACGCGTCGTCTCCTGAGCCACGATCAATTGACGCGTCTTCTCCTGAGCCCGATCGCTCCTCGCGCCGTCTCCTGAGCCCCGATCGGTCTACGCGTCGTCTCCGAGCTCCGATCGGTCCACACGCCGTTTCCTGAGCCCCGATCGGTCCATGCGTCGTCTTCTTAGCCCCGATGCCTCCACGTGCCGTCTCCGAGCCACGATCGGTCCAGGCGCCGCTTCCTGAGCCCCGATCGGTCCACGCGCCGTATCCTAAGCCCCGATCGGTCCACGCGCCGTCTCCGAGCGCCGATAAGTTGAAGCGCCGTCTCCGAGCCCCGATCGGTCCACGCGCCGTCTCCTAAGCCCCGATCGGTCCACGCGCCGTCTCCTGAGCCCGGATCGGTCCACCCGTCGTCCTCGAATCCCCGATCCGCACACGCGTCGTCTCCGAGCCTCGACCGGTCCACGCGCCGTCTCCTGAGCCCCGATCATTCCACGCGCCGTCTCCTAAGCGGCGACCCGTCCACAGGTCGTCTCCGAGCTGCTATCGGTAAACGCGCCGTCACCAAGCCCTGATCCGTACACGCGTCGTCTCCGAGCCCCGACCGGTCCACGCGCCGTCGCCGAGCCTCGATCGGTCCACGCGCGGCCTCCTGAGCCCCGATCGGTTCACGCGCCGCCTCCGAGCCCGATCGGACCACGTGCCGTCTCCTGAGCCCCGGTCGGTTCACGCGCCGTCTCCGAGCCCCGATGGGTCCACGCGCCGTCTCCTGAGCCCGGATCGGTCCACCCGTCGTCCTCGAATCCCCGATCCGCACACGCGCCGTCTCCTGAGCCCCGATCGGTCCACGTATCGTCTCCTACGCCCCGATCGGTCCACGCGTCGTCTCCTAAGCCCCGAACGGTCCACGCGCCGGCTCCGAGCCCCGATCGCTCCTCGCGCCGTCTCATGAGCCCCGCTCGATCCATGCGTCGTCTTCTTAGCCCCGATGCCTCCACGCGCCGTCTCCGAGCCACGATCGGTCCAGGCGCGGCTTCCTGAGCCCCGATCGGTCCACGCGCTGTCTCGTAAGCCCCAATCGGTCTACGCGCCGTCGCAGAGCGCCGATCATTTCACGCGCCGTCTCCTGAGCCCCGATCATTCCACGCCCTCTCTCCGAGACCCGATCGGTCCACGCGCCGTCGCGGAGCCCCGATCGGTCCAGGCGTGGCCTGCTGAGCCTCGATCGGTCCACGCGCGGCCTCCTGAGCCGCGGTCAGTTCACGCGCCGTCTCCGAGCCCCGATCGATCCACGCGCCGTCTTCCAAGCCCAGATGCCTCCTCGCGCCGTCTCCGAGCCACTATCGTTCCAGGCGCTGCTTCCTGAGCCCCCATCGGTCCACGCGTTGTCTCCTAAGCCCCGATCGGTCCACGCGCCGTCTCCGAGCCCCGATCATTTCACGCGCCGTCTCCTGAGCCCCGATCATTCCACGCCCCGTCTCCGAGCCCCGATCGGTCGACGCGCCGTCTCCTCAGCCCCGATCGGTCCACGCGCCGTCTCCGAGCGCCGATTAGTTCACGCGCCGTCTCCTGAGCCCCGATCGCTCCACGCTCCGTCTCCGAGCCCGGATCGGTCCACGCGCCGTCTCCTGAGCCCGGATCGGTCCACGTGCCGTCTCCGAGCGCCGATCATTTCACGCGCCGTCTCCTGAGCCCCGATCGTTCCACGCGCCGTCTCCGAGCGCCGATCGGTTCACGCGCCGTCTCCTGAGCCCCGATCGTTCCACGCGGCGTCTTCGAGCCCCGATCGATCCACGCGTCGTCTTCTGAGCCACGATCAATTGACGCGTCTTCTCCTGAGCCCGATCGCTCCTCGCGCCGTCTCCTGAGCCCCGATCGTTCCACGCGGCGTGTCCGAGCCTCGATCGGGCCACGCGCGGCCTCCTGAGCCCCGATCGGTTCACGCGCCGGCTCCGAGCCCGATCGGACCACGTGCCGTCTCCTGAGCCCCGGTCGGTTCACGCGCCGTCTCCGAGCCCCGATGGGTCCACGCGCGGTCTCCTGAGCCCCGGTCGGTCCACGCGCCGTCGCCGAACCCCAATTCGTCCACGCGCAACCTCCTGAGCCCCAGTCGGTCCACGCGCCGTCTCCTAAGTCCCAATCTGTCCACGACGCGTCTCTGGGCCCCGATCGGTGCACGCGCCGTCTCCTGAGCCCCGATCGGTCCACGCGCCGTCTACTGAACCCCGATACGTCCACACGCAGTCGCCGAGCCCCGATCGGTGCACGCGCCGTCGCCGAGCCTCGATCGGTCCACGCGCGGCCTCCTGAGCCCCGGTCGGTTCACGCGCCGTCTCCGAGCCCCGATCGATCCACGCGTCGTCTTCTAAGACCAGATGCCTCCTCTCGCCGTCTCCGAGCCAGGATCGGTTCAGGCGCCGCTTCGTGAGCCCCGATCGGTCCGCACTCCGTCACCAAGCCCCGATCCGTACACGCGTCGTCTCCGAGCCCCGATCGGTCCACGCGCCGTTTCCGAGCCCCGATAGGTCCGCGCGTCGTCTCCGAGCCTCGATCGGTCCTCGCGTCGTCTCCTAAGCCCCGACTGGTCCACGCGCCGTCTCCTGAGCCCTGGTCGGTTCACGCGCCGTCTCCGAGCCCCGATCGATCGACGCGTCGTCTTGTAAACCCAGATGCCTCCACGCGCCGTTTCCGAGCCACGATCGGTCCAGGCGCCGCTTCATTAGCCCCGATCGGTCCACGCGCCGCCTCCTAAGCCCCAATCGCTCCACGCGCCGTCTCCGAGCGCCGATCATTTCACGCGCTGTCTCCTGAGTCCCGATCGTTCCACGCGCCGTATCCGAGCCCCGATCGATCCACGCGCAGTCTCCTGAGCCCCGATAGGTACACGCGTAGTCTCCTAGGCCCCGATCGGTCCACGCGCCGCCTCCGGGGCCCCAATCGATCAACGTGAGTCTCCTAAGCCCCGATCGGTCCACGTGCCGTCTCCGAGCCCCGATCGGTCCACGCGTCGTCTCCTAAGCCCCGATCGGTCCACGCGCCGTCTCCTGTGGCCCGATCGGTCGACGCGTCCTCTCCTAAACCCCGATCGGTCCACGCGTCGTCTCCTAATTCCCGATCGGTCCACACGCCGTCTCCGAGCCCCGATGGGTCTACGCTTCGCCTCCTGAGCCCCGGTCGGTCCAAGCGCCGTCTCCTGAGCCCCGATCGGTCCACGCGTCGTCTCCTAAGCCCCGATCGGTCCACGCGCCGTCTCCTGTGCCCCGATCGGTCGACGCGTCCTCTCCTAAACCCCGATCGGTCCACGCGTCGTCTCCTAATCCCCGATCGGTCCACACGCCGTCTCCGAGCCCCGATGGGTCTACGCTTCGCCTCCTGAGCCCCGGTCGGTCCAAGCGCCGTCTCCTGAGCCCCGATCGGTCCACGCGTCGTCTCCTAAGCCCCGATCGGTCCACGCGTCATCTCCTAAGCCCCGATCCGTCGACGCGTCGTCTCCTGAGCTACGATCAATTGACGCGTCTTCTCCTGAGCCCGATCGCTCCTCGCGCCGTCTCCTGAGCCACGATCGGTCCACGCGCCGTATCCTAAGCCCCGATCGGTCCATGGGCCGTCTCTGAGCGCCGATAAGTTCAAGCGCCGTCTCCTGAGCCCCGATCGTTCCACGCGGCGTCTCCGAGCCCCGATCGATCCACGCGCCGTCTCCTGAGCCCCGATCGGTCGACGCGTCGTCTTTTGAGCCTCGATCGATCCACCCGTCGTCTCCTGAGCCCCAACCGCTCCACACGCGCTGTCTCCGAGCCCCGATCGGTCCCCGCATAGTCTCCTAAGCCCCGCTCGGTTAACGCGTCGTCTCGGAGCCCCGATCGGTCCAGGCGCCGCTTCCTGAGCATCGACCGGTCCACGCGTCGTCTCCTGAGCCCCGATCGGTCGACGGGTCCCCTCCTAAGCCCCGATCGGTCCACGCCCCTTCTCCTGAGCCCCGATCGGTCCACGCGCCGTCTCCGAGCGCCGATCATTTCACGTGACGTCTCCTGAGCCTTGATCGTTCCACGCGCCGTCTTCGAGCCCCGAGCGTTCCACGCGCCGTCTCCTGAGCCCCAATCGATCCACGCGCAGCCTTCTGAGCCTCGATCGGTCCATGCGCCGTCGCCGAGCCGCGATCGTTCTACGCGCCGTCTCCAAGCCCCGAGCGGTCCACGCGCCGTCTCCTGAGCCCCAATCGGTCCACGCGCTGTCTCCTGAGCCCCGGTCGGTCCACGCGCCGTCTCCGAGCCCCGATCGGTCGACGCATCGTCTCCTAAGCCCCGATCGGTTAACGCACCGGCTCCGAGCCCCGATCATCCCACGCACCGTCTCCGAGCCATGATCGGTCTACGCGCCGTCTCCTGAGCCCGGATCGGTCCACGCGTCGTCCCGGAATCCCTGATCCGTACACGCGCCGTCTCCGAGCCCCGATCGGTCCACGCGCCGTCTCCTGAACCCTGATACGTCCACACGCAGTCGCCGAGCCCCGACCGGTCCACGCGCGGCCTCCTGAGCCCCGGTCGGTTCACGCGCCGTCTCCGAGCCCCGATCGATCCACGCGTCGTCTTCTAAGCCCAGATGCCTCCTCGCGCCGTCTCCGAGCCACGATCGGTCCACGCGTCGTCTCCTAAGCCCCGATCGGTCCACGCGCCGTCTCCAGTGCCCCGATCGGTCGACGCGTCCTCTCCTAAACCCCGATCGGTCCACGCGTCGTCTCCTAAGCCCTGATCGGTCCACACGCCGTCTCCGAGCCCCGATGGGTCCACGCGTCGCCTCCTGAGCCCCGGTCGGTCCACGCGCCGTCTCCTGAGCCCCGATCGGTCCACGCGTCGTCTCCTAAGCCCCGATCGGTCCACGTGTCATCTCCTAAGCCCCGATCCGTCGACGCGTCGTCTCCTGAGCTACGATCAATTGACGCGTCTTCTCCTGAGCCCGATCGCTCCTCGCGCCGTCTCCTGAGCCACGATCGGTCCACGCGCCGTATCCTAAGCCCCGATCGGTCCATGGGCCGTCTCTGAGCGCCGATAAGTTCAAGCGCCGTCTCCTGAGCCCCGATCGTTCCACTCGGCGTCTCCGAGCCCCGATCGATCCACGCGCCGTCTCCTGAGCCCCGATCGGTCGACGCGTCGTCTTTTGAGCCTCGATCGATCCACCCGTCGTCTCCTGAGCCCCAACCGCTCCACACGCCGTTACCTGAGCCCCGATCGGTCCACGCATCGTCTCCGAGCACCGATCGGTCCACGCGCCGTTTTCTGAGCACCGTTCGGTCCACGCACCGTTTTCTGAGCACCGTTTGGTCCACGCGTCGTCTTCAAAACCCCGATGCCTCCACGCGCCGTCTCCGAGCCACGATCCGTCCGTGCGCCGCTTCCAGAGCCCTCTCGGTCCACGCGTCGTCTCCTGATCTCCGATCGGTCCACACGCCATCTCCTAAGCCCCGATCATTCCACGCGCCATCTCCGAGCCCCAATCGGTCCACGCGCCTTCTCCTCAGCCCCGATCGGTCCACGAGCCGTCTCCGAGCGCCGATTAGTTCACGCGCCGTCTCCTGAGCCCCGATCGCTCCACGCTCCGTCTCCCAGCCCCGATCGGTCCACGCGCCGTGTCCTGAGCCCCGCTCGATCCATGCGTCGTCTTCTTAGCCCCGATGCCTCCACGCGCTGTCTTCGAGCCACGATCGGTCCAGGCGCCGCTTCCTGAGCCCCGATCGGTCCACGCGCCGTCTCGTAAGCCCCAATCGGTCTACGCGCCGTCTCAGAGCGCCGATCATTTCACGCGCCGTCTCGTGAGCCCCGATCATTCCACGCGCCGTCTCCGAGCGCCGATCGGTTCACGCGCCGTCTCCTGAGCCCCGATCGTTCCACGCGCCGTCTCCGAGCTCCGATCCGTCCACGCGCCGTCTCCTGAGCCCGGATCGTTCCACGCGTCATCGCCGAATCCCCGATCCGTACACGCGTCGTCTCCGAGCCTCGATCGGTCCACGCGCCGTCGCGGAGCCCCGATCGGTCCAGGCGTGGCCTCCTGAGCCTCGATCGGTCCACGCGCGGCCTTCTGAGCCCCGGTCGGTTCACGCGCCGTCTCCGAGCCCCGATCGATCCACGCGTCGTCTTCCAAGCCCAGATGCCTCCTCGCGCCGTCTCCGAGCCACGATCGGTCCAGGTGCTGCTTCCTGAGCCCCAATCGGTCCACGCATCGTCACCTAAGCCCCGATCGGTCCACGCGCCGTCACCGAGCCATGATCGGTCCACGCGCGGCTCCCGAGCCCCCATCGGTCCACGCGCCGTCGCCGAGCCGGGATCGGTCCACGCGCGGGCTTCTGAGTCCCGGTTGGTTCACGCGCCGTATCCGAGCCCCAATCGGTCCACGCGCCGGCTCCTGAGCACCGATCGGTCCACGCGCCGTCTCCTGAGCCCCGATCGCTCCACGCACCGTTTTCTGAGCACCGTTTGGTCCACGCGTCGTCTTCAAAGCCCCGATGCCTCCACGCGCCGCCTCCGGAGCCCCGATCGATCCACGCGAATCTCCTGAGCTCCGGTCGGTCGACGCGCCGTCTCCTGAGCCCCGATCGGTCCAGGCGCCGCTTCCTGCGCCCCGATCGGTCCACGCGCCGTCTGTTAAGCCCCAATCGGTCCACGCGGCGTCTCCGAGTGCCGATCATTTCACGCGCCGTCTGCTGAGACCCGATCGTTCCACGCGCCGTCTCCGAGCCCCGATCGATCCACGCGCCGCCTCCTGAGCCCCGATCGGTCCACGCGCTGTCTCCTGAGCCCCGATAGGTACACGCGTCGTCTCCGAGCTCTGATCGGTCCACACGCCGTTTCCTGAGCCCCGATCGGTCCATGCGTCGTCTTCTTAGCCCCGATGCCTCCACGCGTCGTCTCCGAGCCACGATCGGTCCAGGCGCCGTCTCCTGAGCCCCGATCGGTCCACGCGTCGTCTCCGAACCCGGATCGGTCGACGCGCCGTCGCCGAGCTGCGATCAGTCCACGCGCGGCCTCCTGAGCCCCGGTCGGTTCACGCGCCGTATCCGAGCCCCACTCGGTCCACGCGCCGTCTCGTGACTCCCAATCGGTCCACGCGCCGTCTCCGAGCCCCGATCGGTCCACGCGCCGTCGCCGAGCCTCGATCGGTCCACGCGCGGCCTCCGTAGCCCCGGTCAGTCCACGCGCCATCTCCGAGCCCCGATCGGTCCACGCTCCGTCTCCTGAGCCCGGATCGTTCCACGCGTCGTCTCCTCATCCCCGATCCGTAAACGCGTCGTCTCCGAGCCTCGATCGGTCCACACGCCGTGTCCGATCCCCGATCCGTCCACGCGCAGTCGCCGAGCCCCGATCATTTCACGCGCCGTCTGCTGAGACCCGATCGTTCCACGCGCCGTCTCCGAGCCCCGATCGATCCACGCGCCGCCTCCTGAGCCCCGATCGGTCCACGCGCTGTCTCCTGAGCCCCGATAGGTACACGCGTCGTCTCCGAGCTCTGATCGGTCCACACGCCGTTTCCTGAGCCCCGATCGGTCCATGCGTCGTCTTCTTAGCCCCGATGCCTCCACGCGTCGTCTCCGAGCCACGATCGGTCCAGGCGCCGTCTCCTGAGCCCCGATCGGTCCACGCGTCGTCTCCGAACCCGGATCGGTCGACGCGCCGTCGCCGAGCTGCGATCGGTCCACCCGCGGCCTCCTGAGCCCCGGTCGGTTCACGCGCCGTATCCGAGCCCCACTCGGTCCACGCGCCGTCTCGTGACTCCCAATCGGTCCACGCGCCGTCTCCGAGCCCCGATCGGTCCACGCGCCGTCGCCGAGCCTCGATCGGTCCACGCGCGGCCTCCGTAGCCCCGGTCAGTCCACGCGCCATCTCCGAGCCCCGATCGGTCCACGCTCCGTCTCCTGAGCCCGGATCGTTCCACGCGTCGTCTCCTCATCCCCGATCCGTAAACGCGTCGTCTCCGAGCCTCGATCGGTCCACACGCCGTGTCCGATCCCCGATCCGTCCACGCGCAGTCGCCGAGCCCCGATCGGTTCACGCGCGGTCTCCTGAGCCCCAGTCGGTACACGCGCTGTCTCCGAGCCCCGATCGGTCCACGCATCGTCTCCTAAGCCCCGCTCGGTTAACGCGTCGTTTCGGAGCCCGATCGGTCTACGCGTCGTCTCCTGAGCCGCGATCGGTCCACGCGCCGTCTCCTGAACCCCGCTCGGTCGATGCGTCGTCTTCTTTACCCCGATGCCTCCACGCGCCGTCTCCGAGCCACGATCGGTCCGTGCGCCGCTTCCACAACCCCGATCGGTCCACGCGTCACCTCCTGATCTCCGATCGGTCCACGCGCCGTCTCCTAAGCCCCGATCGGTCCACGCGCCGTCTCCGAGCGCCGATCGATCCACGCGCAGCCTCCTGAGCCCCGATCGGTCTACGCGCCGTCGCCGAGCCGCGATCCTTCTACGCGCCGCTCCGAGCCCCGATCGGTCCACGCGCCGTCGCCGAGCTATGATCAGTCCACGCGCGGCCTCCTGAGCCCCGATCGGTCCACGCGCCGTCTCCGAACCGCGATCGGTCCACGCGCGGCCTCCTGAGGCCCGATTGGTTCACGCGCCGTATCCGAGCCCCAATCGGTCCACGCGCCGTCTCCTGAGCCCCGATCGGTCCAGGCGCCGCTTCCTGCGCCCCGATCGGTCCACGCGCCGTCTGTTAAGCCCCAATCGGTCCACGCGGCGTCTCCGAGTGCCGATCATTTCACGCGCCGTCTGCTGAGACCCGATCGTTCCACGCGCCGTCTCCGAGCCCCGATCGATCCACGCGCCGCCTCCTGAGCCCCGATCGGTCCACGCGCTGTCTCCTGAGCCCCGATAGGTACACGCGTCGTCTCCGAGCTCTGATCGGTCCACACGCCGTTTCCTGAGCCCCGATCGGTCCATGCGTCGTCTTCTTAGCCCCGATGCCTCCACGCGTCGTCTCCGAGCCACGATCGGTCCAGGCGCCGTCTCCTGAGCCCCGATCGGTCCACGCGTCGTCTCCGAACCCGGATCGGTCGACGCGCCGTCGCCGAGCTGCGATCAGTCCACGCGCGGCCTCCTGAGCCCCGGTCGGTTCACGCGCCGTATCCGAGCCCCACTCGGTCCACGCGCCGTCTCGTGACTCCCAATCGGTCCACGCGCCGTCTCCGAGCCCCGATCGGTCCACGCGCCGTCGCCGAGCCTCGATCGGTCCACGCGCGGCCTCCGTAGCCCCGGTCAGTCCACGCGCCATCTCCGAGCCCCGATCGGTCCACGCTCCGTCTCCTGAGCCCGGATCGTTCCACGCGTCGTCTCCTCATCCCCGATCCGTAAACGCGTCGTCTCCGAGCCTCGATCGGTCCACACGCCGTGTCCGATCCCCGATCCGTCCACGCGCAGTCGCCGAGCCCCGATCATTTCACGCGCCGTCTGCTGAGACCCGATCGTTCCACGTGCCGTCTCCGAGCCCCGATCGATCCACGCGCCGCCTCCTGAGCCCCGATCGGTCCACGCGCTGTCTCCTGAGCCCCGATAGGTACACGCGTCGTCTCCGAGCTCTGATCGGTCCACACGCCGTTTCCTGAGCCCCGATCGGTCCATGCGTCGTCTTCTTAGCCCCGATGCCTCCACGCGTCGTCTCCGAGCCACGATCGGTCCAGGCGCCGTCTCCTGAGCCCCGATCGGTCCACGCGTCGTCTCCGAACCCGGATCGGTCGACGCGCCGTCGCCGAGCTGCGATCGGTCCACGCGCGGCCTCCTGAGCCCCGGTCGGTTCACGCGCCGTATCCGAGCCCCACTCGGTCCACGCGCCGTCTCGTGACTCCCAATCGGTCCACGCGCCGTCTCCGAGCCCCGATCGGTCCACGCGCCGTCGCCGAGCCTCGATCGGTCCACGCGCGGCCTCCGTAGCCCCGGTCAGTCCACGCGCCATCTCCGAGCCCCGATCGGTCCACGCTCCGTCTCCTGAGCCCGGATCGTTCCACGCGTCGTCTCCTCATCCCCGATCCGTAAACGCGTCGTCTCCGAGCCTCGATCGGTCCACACGCCGTGTCCGATCCCCGATCCGTCCACGCGCAGTCGCCGAGCCCCGATCGGTTCACGCGCGGTCTCCTGAGCCCCAGTCGGTACACGCGCTGTCTCCGAGCCCCGATCGGTCCACGCATCGTCTCCTAAGCCCCGCTCGGTTAACGCGTCGTTTCGGAGCCCGATCGGTCTACGCGTCGTCTCCTGAGCCGCGATCGGTCCACGCGCCGTCTCCTGAACCCCGCTCGGTCGATGCGTCGTCTTCTTTACCCCGATGCCTCCACGCGCCGTCTCCGAGCCACGATCGGTCCGTGCGCCGCTTCCACAACCCCGATCGGTCCACGCGTCACCTCCTGATCTCCGATCGGTCCACGCGCCGTCTCCTAAGCCCCGATCGGTCCACGCGCCGTCTCCGAGCGCCGATCGATCCACGCGCAGCCTCCTGAGCCCCGATCGGTCTACGCGCCGTCGCCGAGCCGCGATCCTTCTACGCGCCGCTCCGAGCCCCGATCGGTCCACGCGCCGTCGCCGAGCTATGATCAGTCCACGCGCGGCCTCCTGAGCCCCGATCGGTCCACGCGCCGTCTCCGAACCGCGATCGGTCCACGCGCGGCCTCCTGAGGCCCGATTGGTTCACGCGCCGTATCCGAGCCCCAATCGGTCCACGCGCCGTCTCCTGAGCCCCGATCGGTCCACGCGCGGCCTCCTGAGGCCCGATCGGTCCACGCGCCGTCGCCGAGCCGCGATCGGTCCACGCGCGGCCTCCTGAGGCCCGATTGGTTCACGCGCCGTATCCGAGCCCCAATCGGTCCACGCGCCGTCTCCTGAGCCCCGATCGGTCCTCGCGCCGTCGCCGAGCCGCGATCGGTCCACGCGTGGTCTCCGAGCCCCGATCGGTCCACGCGCCGTCGCCGAGCCACGATCGGTCCACGCGCGGCCTCCTGAGCCCCGATCGGTCCACCCGCCGTCGCCGAGCCGCGATCGGTCCACGCGCGGTCTCCTGAGCCCCGGTCGGTTCACGCGCCGTCTCCTGAGCCCCGATCGGTCCACGCGTCGTTCCCTAAGCCCCGATCGATCCACGCGCAGTCTCCAGAGCCGCGATCGGTCCACGCATCCCCTCCTGAGCCCCGGACGGTCCACGCGCCGTCACCGAACCCCGATCGGTCGACGCGCTGTCTCCGAGCGCCGATCGGTCCACGCACCATCTTCTGCTCCACAATCGATCCACGCGCCGCCTCCGGAGCCCCAATTGGTCCACGCGCAACCGCCTGAGCCCCAGTCGGTCCACGCGCTGTCTTCGAGCCCCGATCAGTCCACGCGTCGTCTCCGAGCCCCGATCGGTCTATGCGCCGTCGCCGCGCCATGATCGGTCCACGCGCGGCCTCCTGAGCCCCGATCGGCCCACGCGCCGTCGCCGAGCCGCGATCGGTTCTCGGGCGGCCTCCTGAGCCCCGGTCGGGCAACGCGCCGTCTCCTGAGTCCCGATCAGTCCACGCGTCGTCTCCTAAGCCCCAATCGGTCCACGCGCCGCCTCCGGAGCCCCGATCGATCCACGCGAATCTCCTGAGCTCCGGTCAGTCGACGCGCCGTCTCCTCAGCCCCGATCGGTCCACGCGTCGTCTCCTAAGCCCCGATTCGTCGACGCGTCGTCTCCTGAGCCCCGATCAATTGACGCGTCTTCTCCTGAGCCCCGATCGCTTCTCGTGCCGGCTCCTGAGCCCCGATCCGTCGAGGCGTCGTCTCCGGAGCCCCGATCAATAGACGTGTCTTCTTCTGAGCCCCGATCGCTCCTCGCGCCGTCTTCATAGCCCGGATGCCTCCACGCGCCGTCTCCGAGCCACGATCGGTCCAGGCGCCGCTTCCTGCGCCCCGATCGGTACACGCGTAGTCTCCTAAGCCCCGATCGGTTCACACGTCGTCTCCGAGCTCTGATCGGTCCACACGCCGTTTCCTGAGCCCCGATCGGTCCATGCGTCGTCTTCTTAGCCTCGATGCCTCCACGCGTCGTCTCCGAGCTACGATCGGTCCAGGCGCGGCTTCCTGAGCCCCGATCGGTCCACGCGCCGTATCCTAAGCCGCGATCGGTCCACGCGCCGTCTCCTGAGCCCGATCTGTCCACGCGCGGTCTCCGACCCCCGATCGGTCCACGCGCCGTCTCCTAAGCCCCAATCTGTACACGCCCCGTCTCCGAGCGCCGACGGGTTCACGCGCCGTCTCCTGAGACCCGATCCGTCCACGCGCCGTCTCCTGAGCCCCGATCGGTCGACGCGTCCTCTGCTACACCTCGATCGATCCACGCGTCGTCTCCTGAGCCCCGATCGGTCGACGGGTCCTCTCCTAAGCCCCGATCTGTCCACGCGTCTTCTCCTGACCCCCGATCAGTCCACGCGTCGTCTCCTAAGCCCCGATACGTCCACACGCCGTCTCCGAGCCGCGATGGGTCCACGCGTCGCCTCTTGAGCCCCGATCGATCCACGCGAGTCTCCTGAGCCCCGGTCGGTCCTCGCGCCGCCTCCTGCGCTCCGATCGGTCCACGCGCCGTCTCCTGAGCCCCGATCGGTCGACGCGCCGTCTCGTGAGCCCCGATCGGTCCACGCGCCGTCTCCTGAGCCCCGATCGTTCCACGCGTCGTTCCCTAAGCCCCGATCCATCCACGCGCAGTCTCCCGAGCCCCAATCGGTCCACGCGTCGTCTCCGAGCACCGATCGGTCCACGCGCCGTCTCAGAGCGCCGATCATTTCACGCCCCGTTTCCTGAGGTCCGATCGTTCCACGCGCCGTCTCCGAGCCCCGATCGGTCCAAGCGCCGTCTCCTGAGCCCCGATCGGTCCACGCCCCGTCTCCTGAGCCCCAATCGGTCCACACGCTGTCTCGTGAGCCCCGATAGGTACACGCGCCGTCTCCGAGCCGCCATCGGTCCACGCGTTGTCTCCTAAGCCCCGATCGGTCCACGCGCCATCTCCGAGCCCCGATCGGTTGACGCATCGTCTCCTAAGCCC
Source organism: Netelia fuscicornis (assembly GCA_946811545.1). Lineage (NCBI taxonomy): Eukaryota > Metazoa > Arthropoda > Insecta > Hymenoptera > Ichneumonidae > Netelia > Netelia fuscicornis. The sequence continues at coordinate 30,926,471 of OX328011.1, forward strand.
CGATCGGTTAACGCGCCGTCTCCGAGCGCCGAGCGGTCCACGCGCCGTCTCCTGAGCCCGGATCGGTCCACCCGTCGTCCTCGAATCCCCGATCCGCACACGCGTCGTCTCCGAGCCTCGATCGGTCCACGCGTCGTCTCCTAAGCCCCGACCGGTCCACGCACCGTCTCCTGAGCCCCGATCGGTCCACGCGCCGTCTCCTAAGCCGCGATCCGTCCACGGGCCGTCTCCGCGCTGCTATCGGTAAACGCGCCGTCACCAAGCCCAGATCTGTACACGCGTCGTCTCCGAGCCCCGATCGGTCCACGCGCCGTCGCCGAGCCTCGATCGGTCCACGCGCAGCCTCCTGAGCCCCGATCGGTTCACGCGCCGGCTCCGAGCCCGATCGGTCCACGCATCGTCTCCTAAGCCCCGATCGGTCCACGCGCCGTCTCCTGAGCCCCGATCGGTCCACGCGCGATCTCCTCAGCCCCGATCGGTCCACGCGTCGTCTCCGAGCACCGATCGGTCCACGCGCCGTCTCAGAGCGCCGATCATTTCACGCCCCGTTTCCTGAGCTCCGATCGTTCCACGCGCCGTCTCCGAGCCCCGATCGGTCCAAGCGCCGTCTCCTGAGCCCCGATCGGTCCACGCCCCGTCTCCGGAGCCCCAATCGGTCCACACGCTGTCTCGTGAGCCCCGATAGGTACACGCGCCGTCTCCGAGCCCCCATCGGTCCACGCGTTGTCTCCTAAGCCCCGATCGGTCCACGCGCCATCTCCGAGCCCCGATCGGTTCACGCATCGTCTCCTAAGCCCCGATCGGTTAACGCGCCGTCTCCGAGCGCCGAGCGGTCCACGCGCCGTCTCCGAGCCCCGATCGGTCCGCGCACCGTCTCCTGATCCCCATCGCTCCACGCGGCGCCACCTGAGTCACGATCGGTCAACGCGTCGTTTCCTAAGCCCTGATCGGTCCACGTGCCGTCTCCGAGCCCCGATGGGTCCACGCGCCGCATCCTGAGCCCCGATCGGACGACGCGTCGTCTCCTGAGCCCGGATCGGTCCACCCGTCGTCCTCGAATCCCCGATCCGCACACGCGTCGTCTCCGAGCCTCGATCGGTCCACGCGTCGTCTCCTAAGCCCCGACCGGTCCACGCACCGTCTCCTGAGCCCCGATCGGTCCACGCGCCGTCTCCTAAGCCGCGATCCATCCACGGGCCGTCTCCGCGCTGCTATCGGTAAACGCGCCGTCACCAAGCCCAGATCTGTACACGCGTCGTCTCCGAGCCCCGATCGGTCCACGCGCCGTCGCCGAGCCTCGATCGGTCCACGCGCAGCCTCCTGAGCCCCGATCGGTTCACGCGCCGGCTCCGAGCCCGATCGGTCCACGCATCGTCTCCTAAGCCCCGATCGGTTAACGTGCCGTCTCCGAGCCCCGATCGGTCCACGCGTCGTCTCCTGAGCCCCGGTCGGTTCACGTGCCGTCTGCGAGCCCCGATCGATCCACGCGTCTTCTTGTAAACCCAGATGCCTCCTCGCATCGTCTCCTAAGCCCCGATCGGTTAACGCGCCGTCTCCGAGCCCCGATCGGTCCACGCGCCGTCGCCGAACCCCAATTGGTCCATGCGCAACCGGCTGAGCCCCAGTCGGTCCACGCGCGGCCTCCTGAGCCATGGTCGGTTCACGCGCCGTCTCCTGAACCCCGATCGGTCCACGCGTCGTTCCCTAAGCCCCGATCCATCCACGCGCAGTCTCCTGAGCCCCGATCGGTCCACGCATCGCCTCCTGAGCCCCGGACGGTCCAGGCACCGTCTCCGAACCCCGATCGGTCGACGCGCCGTCTCCGAGCCCCGATCGGCCCACGCGCCGTCGCCGAACCCCAATTGGTCCAGGCGCCGTCTCCGAACCCCGATCGGTCGACGCGCCGTCTCCGAGCCACGATCGGTCCGTGCGCCGCGTCCAGAGCCCTATCGGTCCACGCGTCCTCTCCTGATCTCCTATTGGTCCACGCGCCGTCTCCTAAGCCCCGATCGGTCCACATGCCGTCTCCGAGCGCCGATCGGTCCACGCACCGTGTCCTGATCCCCATCGGTCCACGCGGCGCCTCCGGAGCCCCGATCGATCTACGCGAGGCTTCTGAGCCCCGGTCCGTCCACGCGCCGTCTCCTAAGCCCCGATCGGTTAACGCGCCGTCTCCGAGCCCCGATCAGTCCACGCGCCGTCTCCTGAGCCCCGGTCGGTTCATGCGCCGTCTCCGAGCCCCGATCGGTCCACGCGCCTTCTCCTCATCCCCGATCGGTCCACGCGCCGTCTCGGAGCGCCGATTGGTCCACGCGCCGTCTCCGAGCCCCGATCGGTCCACGCACAATCTTCTGCTCCACAATCGATCCACGCGCCGCCTCCGGAGCCCCAATTGGTCCACGTGCAACCGCCTGAGCCCCAGTCGGTCCACGCGCTGTCTTCGAGCCCCGATCAGTGCACGTGTCGTCTCCGAGCCCCGATCGGTCTACGCGCCGTCGCCGCGCTATGATCGGTCCACGCGCGGCCTCCTGAGCCCCGATCGGTCCACGCGCCGTCGCCGAGCCGCGATCGGTTCTCGGGCGGCCTCCTGAGCCCCGGTCGGTTCACGCGCCGTATCCGAGCCCCAATCGGGCCACGCGCCGTCTCCTGAGTCCCGATCGGTCCACACGCCATCTCCTAAGCCCCGATCATTCCACGCGCCATCTCCGAGCCCCGATCGGTCCACGCGCCGTCTCCGAGCGCCGATTAGTTCACGCGCCGTCTCCTGAGCCCCCATCGCTCCACGCTCCGTCTCCCAGCCCCGATAAGTCCACGCGCTGTCTCCGAGCCCAGATCGGTCCACGCGGCGTCTCCGAGCGCCGATCGGTTCACGGGCCGTCTCCTGAGCCCCGATCGTTCCACGCGCCGTCTCCGAGGTTCGATCGGTACACGCGTCGTCTCCTAAGCCCCGATCGGTCCACGCGCCTTCTACTCATCCCCGATCGGTCCACGCGCCGTCTCGGAGCGCCGATTGGTCCTGTTACGTCCTAGTAACATAATAGTTGCCCTATTTTTGACCTTAGCAAAGCTAATGAGTCTTGGGAAACGGGCTAATGGAGTTTGATCAGATGAATGAATTTTTGACTATGGAGTCCCCAGAAGTTAGAAGGAATTTGGATTAATGTGTAAGGAAGGTATCCTCTGAGTTCGAGGTGGTCCTCGCAACTCAACGGATGATGGAAAAAATGAGCTCGCTGTTGTCCTCGCAACTCATTTATTCTTTGGGGAATCTATCGAACTCGGGGTGGACCTCGCAGTTCAATGGGTTGTGTAGGAGGATGATCGAACTCGAGGTAGGCCTCGCAGTTCAATATGGAGTATTGGAGGATGGTCGAACTCGGGGTGGTCCACGCAATTCGACTTGTTGTTGAGAAGGAATTTTGAACTCGAGGTGGTCCTCGCAATTCAATAATTTGTGGGAGTCAGTTAGTAACTTACTCTTTTCTATTTTTCTTGGTTGGTTGAGTTGAGACTGGTAGAGCAGTACAGGGTTTTTGCTCTATCCAGGACTTTTACAATTTTGAAGACTTAAGAGAAGCTTACAAGTTTGGATGTTGATGAAGAACTGATTTTTATGCTAAAATTCGGGCCTTATATACTAGTCTATCAACTATCTTTGTCTATTGCGTAGGGGTTGGAGAGGGTAGTTTACAAATTTCTTATTGGTCCAAAGTCTCCACCGTCTCCTACTCCTTACTTTTCCAATTCGGAGGAAAATTTATCCTTATCGTCTGTCCCCACTCTTGGGCCTGAGCATCTCTCCCCGCCGCGTTCATCCCCGAGTTAGGGTTGCGTCGTGCGTTGGCGTAAGGAGGGATGCTCGTATTTAAGGCGCGATGGTGGTTACGTTATGGGGATGTAACACCTCCCCCCTAAGATTAAATGTCGTTATAGATTTTGAGAAAAACGACATTTATATATTGAGGTATGTACGTATGTCGTGAATATAAAACAAAAAAAAGATTAGAAATAGAGAAACAGAATATGGCACACGAAAATTATCTAATTTGTTGGTTATATCTTGGTTACGCTTGACGAATTGTTGCTGTTTCGATGCTCTCAACCCTTCAGTGAGAATATTCCGGATGTCGTGGGATTAGAGGCGGATGCTGCCTCTGGTTTTTCTTGGAGTTGTTGTTCCTCTTGTAGTGTAGGAATTCGAATTGTTTCAATTCCGTTGGTACCCGTTGGGTTCGATTGACTCTTCGGTGTTTCGTTTAAATCTCTTCTTAAATGAAGGAGAAGATGTGTCACGGAGTCCCAAATAGCTCCGATCAAAAATACGGACCAACCGTAAACGGTGTGGAGTGCATACCCATGGATTATCGTATCCACGATAAGTTTTATTCCTCGCACTAGAAGCATTATTCCGATGATCCCGGCACTCGCAGTTCCGAAGAACATGAAGCGGCCCCACATGTTTTCCCAGACGGAGTCGACTAGGGTTTTCAGTCCTTGTGTCCCCAGCATGTTTGAAAACGAAAGTTCTTCGTTGGTGACGGGTTGTCCACTGATTCCGCGAGCCAGACTATTTAGGACGGCTGGTTTCTCCACGGGAAACATGATGTGGTCCCGTAGTTTCTCGAGATCTTCTTGACTGTATATTCCACTGGTTGCCAACGATGCTGGGTTGGTATATTTCCAAGTTGGTTTGGTCATCGGTTTAATAATTGTCGGCGGCATACTTTGTACTGGTCCAGGTAGTAATTTGTACCAAGAGTCTCCGAGGAGATATTCCGATGGTAACAAAGGATCGCATGTGATCTCTGTGCCAGCTTGCATAATAATGTGTGTGCGAGGTGATAAGAATAGGCTTTCGTTGCCCCGCGCAATTGGGAGTTGATGATAACAGACTTCGGTTTTGCGCACTTTCACTTCTACCGGAATGCATTTAATGATGTGTACAACTTCGCCGGCCATCACTGCCATGTATCCGGGTCCTTTCATGAGGTGGAAGGCGAACTCGTCCGGAGATTGAGTGGCGATGACTAGGGCGTTCTTCAATACTTGCTGCTCCAAGTTGCATCGTTGAGTTAGTACGTCAAGATATAATTGATTTATTTGATTACGAATGTGTTTCTCTACAAATACAAATTTTGAATTTACGTAGGCGAAGATATCTAGATTTTCTACACTAATTGGTTTTGGTTTAGCAAATCTTTCTCCCTTACTTGTTTCGATTATTAATAATTTTGGATGTTCTGTGCGTATTAACGTGTAGCCACATAGCATCTGTTCAGATTTTCTTGTTGAAGCAAACGTTATATCTTGTGTCGAAAGACTGTATATCGTTTGAGGGTAGTCATGTCCTATGTCTTTAATTTTCTTTGCTATTCCCTCATAGAGTACGCCATAACGGTTGAATTTGCAGTTGTCGACTGGTAATGAGTTCCAAAAGGTTTGTCCGCCCTCAAGGTCAATACAGTTTTGGCTCGTTAATAGGCACGTCATTCCGGACTTAAGATTAATTCGATTTGTGTTTAAATTTACGGTTGCTTGGTACTGTACGAGAGTTATTTTTATGGATCCTTGCACCACTACATCGTCCCAGCTACCATAAGGGTTGGAGTACTGAGTTCCATAACATGCACCATTATTTTTAATGGATCCTGCTAGTGTTATGCTACGAGTTGTAGATTGATTTATTCGTAGATCGGCGATAATACTATTTCCAAGTTTATAAAGTCCGGTGGTATGCATTTCTTCGCATGTTTCGCGAGTAATTTCTGCTAGATATTCTAGCTGTCCGTGAGCCACCACAGAGATATGTGAATTCATTCCACAGTGAAAGATTGCTCGGTGAATTTCTACTTTACATTGAATAACCTTATTTTCGACAAATTCGTTCAGTTGTAACAATTGTATATAGACTGGATTTGTAATTATATCTGGTTTCTTTATGTCGCAATCTCCTACGTCGATTAAAGAGAGCGTCGTTATATTGAGGTTCGATGATCCACAGTCGTAACCGATGATGCCCATTGTACTCGTTATTGTCCATAGCACCAACGCGATTGTTAACGACTCCTTCATCATTGTGTAATATATATATATTTTAAAATTATAATTTTTGTAACTTTCTTTTTTTTTTTCTTTCTGAAAATAAAATAGATAATTTGTACTTTAGTATCTTAGCTTGTCGATTCAACTGATATATATGAGAGTTTTAGTCTATTAATGTTTACTACACGAGGTTTTTTCTTTATTTGAATTTTTACGTTTCCTTTTGACAATATTTCTAACACCTCGTGTGGTCCTGTATAATGATCTTCTAGCTTTCCAGGCTTTGGGCCCTTTAAGAGAAATACGAAATCACCGGCCTTTAGTGTCTGGGGGTTAATCCTTTTATCATAATTATACTTTGATTTCAGTTTCGCGCTAACTAAATTTTCACGCGCTAGTGCTTGTAGTTCGTGCAACCGCGTGACTAATTTTACGAGGTATTCATCGTATGTTATTTCTTCTTCGTCAAGTATTGGTTCGCTCGATGGGAGCCTCGCAAGTTTGCCGAATACTAGTTCGAAAGGGGTATGCTTAGTACCCTCGTGCGTACTCGTATTATATGAAAACATGGCTAGTTCAAGCCATTGGTCCCATTCTTCGTCTTGGTTCGCAAATTGTTTTAAATATTCACTCAACACATGGTGTGAACGTTCGATTGAACCGTTTGATTGGGGGTGGAAAGCAGTTGTTTTAAATTGTTTGATTTTGAACCGTTTAGCTAAATCTTTTAAAACTTTGCTCAAAAAATTACTACCTTGATCAGTTAATACGGACCTTGGTGCTCCGAAAGTGCAAATGAATCTTTTTACAAAAGCATTGCTTATTGTGGTTGCCGTGGCATTCGGCAAAGGGATGGCTAACGAATATTTTGTAAGCTGATCTTGGATTGTTAATATATATATGTTATTGGTTTTGGTTTCGGCTAAAGGCCCAACAATATCCATAGCCACCTTTTCGAACGCTGAACCCGGCGTGTCTGTGATGATCATAGGGTTTTTGTGTTTAACTCTGACTAATTTTTTTAGCTGGCACCCTAAACAATTCCTTACGAATGTTTGTATATCCTTCTTTAGGTTTTCCCAATAGTACCGGTGTCGGATTTTACTGAATGTTTTCGACACGCCTTTATGGCCTCCGAGAGTCGAACAATGAATTTCTTTTATTAACTCGTTTCGTCTAGAGGGTTCGACATATTGAATTACTCCAGTACAGATTATTATTTTTGTAGTTACTGATTGAGCGAGGGAAAACAAGTAACTTTTGATCTTCTTCCACTCTACTGTCTCTACCTCCGGTGTCTTAGCTATGCTGATTGTTTTTAATTGGGAATCTTTAATGATTTCACCGAGGCTGTGGAGAGACCCTTTTATGTCCTCTTCGACGGCTGTTAGACCCTCGGCGAGACGCCGTATCGGTAGTGCGACGTGGATTTTATGACCATGCTCTTTGGTCTGACCCTTCCCTGTTTGTAATTCCCCGAATTTCGGAAGATCGTTTCGGGCCTGTAATTGTTTAGAGCCTATGTCGCAAGGTTCGCCCGTATCGTAGATGAAATAAGCATAGTTATCCTTCCGCATAAACATTTGGTCTTTTGACTCTATCAGGTTTGGTGCATAGAAGTTCTGATCGCCCTTTTCTTCGAATGTTTCTCTCATGCCCTGGATTTCGTCGTGTTCGTCCGTATTGTCTTTGCCTACGTCTTCGTTTTCCTCAATTTCGCTATCGTTATCCGAGGACTCGGAATCGCTGGACTGGTTACGAAATTCGTCACCTTGTTGTGTTGTAGATGTTTTTTGTTTCGGAGTTTTTCGTTTCACTCGTATCTCTTCCTGGATTGTTTTTTTTTGGTTAGCGATTTCATCTATTAATCTTTGGGGTTTTTGTTTAGTTCTCTGGCTTCGTCTTAGTGAAGGTTCATTGGATGTTTGCGGTTCGTTTGTCCGATGAACCGTGGCCTTGGTTACAAACGTATTTTGAATGTTTGCTGATTCGGGATTCCCTTGAGAATCTTGTGGATCTACAGGATTTCGCGAGAGGGCATCGGCGTTGACATTCATTTTTCCTGCTTTATAAACGATGTCGAAGTCGTGCAATGCCAGTTGTAGACGCCATTTAGATACTCGCGACGCTGGATCCTGCGATGATTTGAACCAAACTAATGGTTTGTGATCCGTGACGATTGTAAATTTTCGCCCATAGACGTAAGGGTGAAACTGTTTAACCGCGTAAACTATCGCCAATGCCTCCTTTTCGTACGTAGAGTACCGTTTTTCCGCGTCGTTTAACGCTCGAGATATGTACGAGACTGGCAGGTCTTTTCCGATTTCCCCTTGTGAAAGAATTCCGCCGATTGCGTAACCAGATGCATCGGTCGTTATTATAAAAGGTCGCGTAAAGTCTGGGTGTTGAAGAATTGGGTTGCTACACAACATGTCTTTTAATGTTTGGAATGCTGATTGTTCTTTATCTCCCCATAAGAAGGTTATGTCCTTTTTCAGAAGGTTTGTCAATGGTTTCGCGATTCTTGCAAATCCCTCGATAAATCTTCGGTAATAATTGAATAGTCCCATGGTTTCTCTTATTCCCTTGACGTTTTTTGGAACTGGATAGTTTTTTACCGCCTCGATTTTTTTTGGATCGGGTTTGATTCCATTTTCCGTGAGTAGATGTCCCAAATATGTTACTTCTTTTCGCAGAAATTCACATTTATCGGGTTGTAGTTTCAGGTTTGCTTCTTTTAGTCTAGAAATTAGTTTTCTATATTTGATCTGGTGTTCCTGCAATGATGATGCGTAGATGACTATGTCATCGAGGTAGACAAATAATTCTGTCCCTTGTAAACCGCTCAATACACGGTCCATTAATCTCTGAAAGGTTGCAGGAGCATTTTTTAAACCGAATGGCATCCGAGAAAATTCGTAGTGTCCAAACGGGGTTGAAAACGCTGTTTTATGTGCGTCTGCGGGTTTCACCTTTATCTGGTGAAATCCCGATGCGAGATCGAAGACTGAAAAATACTTGGCTCCTCCGAGTTGATCAAGTATATCAGTGATGTTCGGCAAGGGGTACGAGTCTCCGATGGTTTTTTCATTGAGCATTCGGAAATCCAATACCATTCGCCATCGTTTATTTCCTTGTGAATCGGGTTTTTTTGGAACAATCCATACCGGACTATTGTACGGAGATTCGGACGTTTGGATTATACCGTTATCCAAAAGATCTTTGACTTGTCGATCTATTTCATCCTTGTGGATTTGTGGGTAGCGATATTGACGAGTATTTATCGGATGTTCATCGATGGTAACGATGCCATGTTCTAATTTATTTGTCGCCTCGAGTTTATCTCCTGGGAGATGAAATTGATCCGCGCTTTCTCGAAGCAACTCGTCGACGCTTTCGCGTTCTTCTTTATTTAAATGTTCAAGGCGTAGTAATTTCGTTACTGCCTCTATTTGATTTTGTTGATTTTTTGTTGATGTACCGATTTTTAAACAATCCGCGTACGATTTTTTCGATTTTGTTGAGTTTGTAAAAGATTTAGGAGATTTTGTTGATTTTGTAGGTTTTGTTGATTTAGTTGATTTAGAAGATTTAGGAGATTTGATTGATTTAGTTGATTTAGAAGATTTAGGAGATTTGATTGATTTAGTTGATTTAGGAGATTTAGAAGATTTTGTTGATTCGGGTTTTTTTTTTTCCTCGAATTCATATAAGGTTAACGTAGGAACTTCGATTTCTATTTCTTCGTCACGTGTGTTAAACACTCGAGTGTATGCAACACCCCGGATATTTGAGACGACCGCTTTCCCGAAGTAAATACCGTCTCCAATTTTTAAACGTGGTAAGTATCCTTCGCTTATCTCGCTGTTTTTCACTCTGACATAAAAAGAGGAAACAGTTCGGGCTGGAATTATGACGGTCTCAGGACTCGTAAATACGACCCGGTTATCTCGCCAGTGCAACCAACGATCCTTATAATTCACCGTCGCCTTGTATTTCTCTAAAAATTCGTTTCCCAATAAGCCCGCTTGTTCGATCGGAAAAGACTCTCTCACCACGTGAAAATTGACAGGACATCCTAAGATATCTACCGTTAATGTCCCTAGGGTGTTAACTGGTGTTGTCGTTATTCCACGTAATTCGAGAATATCTGTGCGATCAATTATCGCGCCTGGTTTAACCGAATTTTGTTTAATGAGATTAGGCTCGGCACCTGTATCGACCAACAGGTTTATTGGTGAACACAGGTCCAAGGATTCTATTTTTATTGCAGGGGGTCGACATCGGTGTTGTAATTTAACGTATTCTACTCGGACACGTCTCCTGTTTGGTTCTGTGCTACGATTAGCGTTTTGCGAGGGGCTGGTTGCGCCTGAGTCTCCGACCTCGCCCCGTTGTTTGGGAGACTGTTGGAGTTTTCCTGATTCTGTTTTTTGTTATTATTATATTGGCGTTTCCTGCATTCTTCGATGGTGTGTCCCTTGTTCTTACAATAGCGGCAGAGTTTTTCTTGCTTGTCTGTGGTCTGTGTTTGTCTTTGTGGTAACGTACCCAAATTAGGCTGTTTATTGTTATTCTTGTTTCCCGTATTTTGGTTACGAAACCAACACGCGTCTGCACCGTGTCCCTGGCGTTTACAAATTTGACATATGATAGGTCCTTGTGTGACGGCGCCTACTATTGCCTGGCGTGACTCTGTTTTATGGTCGGGCAGCCCTTTTCGGAGTTCGTTTATGGCTTTCTGTTTTCTGTCTATCCTCGTCGCATCTGTACCGGCCTCGGTCAATGTTTCGTATTTCGTTTTCATTTTAAACTGTATATCTGGCTTAAGGCCGTCGAGGAAACATTCTATGCATTCTTGTTCGGTGGAATTTCTTTCTTCATCGCTAACTTCTCCTGCGTTATTGCTTTTGTACGCCTCTATGATGTGATTTCCGATTTCGCGCACCCGGTTTATATATGATATTACGTCTTCATCGTTTTTTTGCACTAACATTCCGAGTTCTCGACGTATTTGGTTAACTGTTTTTGCGGGTGAAAATAAGTCTTTTAAGTGTTTTGCTAATGATTTTAAGTTTTCGAATTTTATCCCTTGGATTGACCTTTTTGCTTCTCCCGTGATTTTTGGTCGAATGACTTTAACGAGGTTTTGTTCGACGTTCGGAGGAAGCATCAATAGCGCTTCCTCGCAACTATCAATAAATTGATAAACCGGAATATTTGTTCCGTCGAATTCTAAAACTACTTGGACCGCGTCTTTAAGCGAAACGAGTTGTGTGTTACCGATCGGCATTGTGTCTTCGCGTTGTATCTCGTCGTTTGATATTTGTAAAATATTTTCTTGTGTATTGTTAGTTTCTTGGGGATTTTGAGGATTTGTTTCTTGGAAGCCAACTCCTGGATCTTCGCTAGTCTGTTTTCGAGATGTTTCGGGTTTTGTTGGAGTATGCTCTACAGGCATGATTCGATCAAACTACCATTTTAATATCCCACCGCTGTCACCAAAAATGTATGTTACGTCCTAGTAACATAATAGTTGCCCTATTTTTGACCTTAGCAAAGCTAATGAGTCTTGGGAAACGGGCTAATGGAGTTTGATCAGATGAATGAATTTTTGACTATGGAGTCCCCAGAAGTTAGAAGGAATTTGGATTAATGTGTAAGGAAGGTATCCTCTGAGTTCGAGGTGGTCCTCGCAACTCAACGGATGATGGAAAAAATGAGCTCGCTGTTGTCCTCGCAACTCATTTATTCTTTGGGGAATCTATCGAACTCGGGGTGGACCTCGCAGTTCAATGGGTTGTGTAGGAGGATGATCGAACTCGAGGTGGGCCTCGCAGTTCAATATGGAGTATTGGAGGATGGTCGAACTCGGGGTGGTCCACGCAATTCGACTTGTTGTTGAGAAGGAATTTTGAACTCGAGGTGGTCCTCGCAATTCAATAATTTGTGGGAGTCAGTTAGTAACTTACTCTTTTCTATTTTTCTTGGTTGGTTGAGTTGAGACTGGTAGAGCAGTACAGGGTTTTTGCTCTATCCAGGACTTTTACAATTTTGAAGACTTAAGAGAAGCTTACAAGTTTGGATGTTGATGAAGAACTGATTTTTATGCTAAAATTCGGGCCTTATATACTAGTCTATCAACTATCTTTGTCTATTGCGTAGGGGTTGGAGAGGGTAGTTTACAAATTTCTTATTGGTCCAAAGTCTCCACCGTCTCCTACTCCTTACTTTTCCAATTCGGAGGAAAATTTATCCTTATCGTCTGTCCCCACTCTTGGGCCTGAGCATCTCTCCCCGCCGCGTTCATCCCCGAGTTAGGGTTGCGTCGTGCGTTGGCGTAAGGAGGGATGCTCGTATTTAAGGCGCGATGGTGGTTACGTTATGGGGATGTAACAGTCCACGCGCCGTCTCCGAGCCCCGATCGGTCCACGCACCATCTTCTGCTCCACAATCGATCCACGCGCCGCCTCCGGAGCCCCAATTGGTCCACGTGCAACCGCCTGAGCCCCAGTCGGTCCACGCGCTGTCTTCGAGCCCCGATCAGTGCACGTGTCGTCTCCGAGCCCCGATCGGTCTACGCGCCGTCGCCGCGCTATGATCGGTCCACGCGCGGCCTCCTGAGCCCCGATCGGTCCACGCGCCGTCGCCGAGCCGCGATCGGTTCTCGGGCGGCCTCCTGAGCCCCGGTCGGTTCACGCGCCGTATCCGAGCCCCAATCGGGCCACGCGCCGTCTCCTGAGTCCCGATCAGTCCACGCGTCGTCTCCTAAGCCCCAATCGGTCCACGCGCCGCCTCCGGAGCCACGATCGATCCACGCGAATCTCCTGAGCTCCGGTCGGTCGACGCGCCGTCTCCTCAGCCCCGATCGGTCCACGCGTCGTCTCCTAAGCCCCGATTCGTCGACGCGTCATCTCCTGAGCCCCGATCAATTGACGCGTCTTCTCCTGAGCCCCGATCGCTTCTCGTGCCGCCTCCTGAGCCCCGATCCGTCGAGGCGTCGTCTCCGGAGCCCCGATCAATTGACGTGTCTTCTCCTGAGCCCCGATCGCTCCTCGCGCCGTCTCCTGAACCCCGCTCGGTCCATGCGTCGTCTTCTTAGTCCGGATGCCTCCACGCGCCGTCTCCAAGCCACGATCGGTCCAGGCGCCGCTTCCTGCGCCCCGATCGGTACACGCGTAGTCTCCTAAGCCCCGATCGGTCCACCCGTCGTCTCCGAGCTCTGATCGGTCCACACGCCGTTTCCTGAGCCCCGATCGGTTAACGCGCCGTCTCCGAGCCCCGATCGGTCAACGCGCCGTCGCCGAACCCCAATTGGTCCACGCGCAACCGCCTGAGCCCCAGTCGGTCCACGCACTGTCTCCGAGCCCCGATCGGTCCACGCGTCGTCTCCGAGCCCCGATCGGTCCACGCGTCGTCTCCTAAGCCCTGATCGGTCGACGTGCCGCCTCCTGAGCCCCGATCGATCCACGCATCGGCTCCTGAGCCCCGATCGGTCCACGCGTCGTCTTCGAGCCCCGATCGATCCAAGCGCCGTCTCGTAAGCCACAATCGGTCCACGCGCCGTCTCAGAGCGCCGATCATTTCACGCGCCGTCTCCTGAGCCCCGATCGTTCCACGCGCCGTCTCCGAGCCCCGATCGGTCCACGCGGCGTCTCCTGAGCCCCGATCGGTTCACGCATCGTCTCCTAAGCCCCGATACGTCCACACGCCGTATCCGAGCCCCGATCGGTCCGCGTGACGCATTCTAAGCCACGGTCCGTCCACGCGCCGTCTCCGAGCCCCGATGGGTCCACGCGCCGCCTCCTGAGCCCCGATCGATCCACGGATCGGCTCCTGAGCCCCGATCGGTCCACGCGTTGTCTTCGAGCACCGATCGATCCACGCGCCGTTTCCTGGGCCCCGATCAGTCCACGCGTCGCCGCCGGAGCCCCGATCGGTCTACGCGCCGTCTCATGAGCCCCGATCGGTCAACGCATCGTCTCCTAAGCCCCGATACGTTCACACGCCATCTCCGAGCCCCGATCGGTCCACGCGCCGTGTCCGAGCGCCGATTAGTTCACGCGCCGTCTCCTGAGCCCCCATCGCTCCACGCTCCGTCTCCCAGCCCCGATCGGTCCACGCGCTGTCTCCGAGCCCAGATCGGTCCACGCGCCGTCTCCGAGCGCCGATCGGTTCACGGGCCGTCTCCTGAGCCCCGATCGTTCCACGCGCCGTCTCCGTGCTTCGATCGGTACACGCGTCGTCTCCTAAGCCCCGATCGGTCCACGCGCCTTCTCCTCATCCCCGATTGGTCCACGCGCCGCCTCGGAGCGCCGATTGGTCCACGCGCCGTCTCCGAGCCCCGATCGGTCCACGCACCATCTTCTGCTCCACAATCGATCCACGCGCCGCCTCCGGAGCCCCAATTGGTCCACGTGCAACCTCCTGAGCCCCAGTCGGTCCACGCGCTGTCTTCGAGCCCCGATCAGACCACGCGTCGTCTCCGAGCCCCGATCGGTCTACGCGCCGTCGCCGAGCCATGATCGGTCCACGCGCGGCCTCCTGAGCCCCGATCGGTCCACGCGCCGTCGCCGAGCCGCGATCGGTTCTCGGGCGGCCTCCTGAGCCCCGGTCGGTTCACGCGCCGTTTCCGAGCCCCAATCGGGCCACGCGCCGTCTCCTGAGTCCCGATCAGTCCACGCGTCGTCTCCTAAGCCCCAATTGGTCCACGCGCCGAAACCGGAGCCCCGATCAATTGACGCGTCTTCTCCTGAGCCCCGATCGATCCACGCGCCATCGCCGAACCCCAATTGGTCCACGCGCAACCGCCTGAGCCCCAGTCGGTCCACGCGCTGTCTCCGAGCCCCGATCGGTCCACGCGCCGTCTCCGAGCCCCGATCGATGCACACGAGGCTCCTGAGCCCCGGTCGGTCCGCGCGCCGACTCCTGAGCCTCGATCGGCCCACGCGCCGTCTCCTGAGCCCCGATCCGTCCACGCGCCGTCTCCTGAGCCCCGATCGTCCAACGCGCCGTCTCCGAGCACCGATCGGTCCACGCGCCGTCTCCTGAGCCCCGATCGGTCCACGCGTCGTCTCCAAAGCCCTGATCGGTCCACGTGCCGTCTCCGAGCCCCGATCGGTCCACGCGCCGTCTCCTGAACCCCGATCGGTCCACGCGCCGTCTCCGAGCCACGATCGGTCCGTGCGCCGCTTCCAGAGCCCCGATCGGTCCACGCGTCATCTCCCGATCTCCGGTCGGTCGACGCGCCGTCTCCTGAGCCCCGATCATTCCATGCGCCGTATCCGAGCCCCAATCGGTCCACGCGCCGTCTCCTGAGCCCCGATCGTACCACGCGCCGTCTCCGAGCCCCGATCGTTCCACGCGGCGCCTCCGGAGCCCCGATCGATCCACGCGAGTCTCCTGAGCCCCAGTCGGTCCACGCGCCGTCTCCGAGCCCTGATCGGTCCACGCGTCGTCTCCTACGCCCCGATCGGTCCACGCGCCGCCTTCGTGCCCCGATCCGTCCACGCACCGCCTCCTGATCCCCATCGGTCCACACGCCGTCTCCTGAGCCACGATCGATCCACATGCCGTCTCCGAGCCCCGATCGGTCCGCGTGCCGCATTCTAAGCCACGGTCCATCCACGCGCCGTCCCCGAGCCCCGATCGGTCCACGCGTCGTCTCCTAAGCCCTGATCGGTCCTCGTGCCTTCTGCGAGCCCCGAAGGGTCCACGCCCAGCCTCCTGAGCCCCGATCGGTCGACGCGTCGTCTCCTGAGGCCCGATCCATCCACGGGTCTTCCCCTGAGCCCCGACCGCTCCACGCGCCGTCTCCTGAGCCCCGATCGTTCCACGCGCCGTCTCCGAGCTCCGATCGGCCCACGCGCCGTCTCCTAAGCCCCGATCGGTCCAAGCGCCTTCTCCTAAGCCCCGATCGGTCCACGCGCCGTCTCCGAGCCACGATCGGTCCGTGCGCCGCTTCCAGAGCCCCGATCGGTCCACGCGTCATCTCCCGATCTCCGGTCGGTCGACGCGCCGTCTCCTAAGCCCCGATCGGTCCACGCGCCGTCGCCTGAGCCCCGATCGTTCCACGCGCCGTCGCCTGAGCCCCGATCGTTCCACGCGCCGTCTCCGAGCTCTGATCGGCCCACGCGCCGTCTCCTAAGCCCCGATCGGTCCAAGCGCCTTCTCCTAAGCCCCGTTCGGCCCACGCGCCGTCTCCTAAGCCCCGATCTGTTCATGGGCCGTCTCCGAGCCGCGATCGGTAAACGCGCCGTCACGAAGCCCCGATCCGTACACGCGTCGTCTCCGAGCCCCGATGGGTCCACGCGCCGTCGCCGAGCCGCGATCGGTCCACGCGCAGCCTCCTAAGCCCCGGTCGGTTCACGCGCTATCTCCGAGCCGCGATCGGTCCACGCGCCGTCTCCTGAGCCCCGATACGTGCACGCGCAGTCGCCGAGCCCCGATCGGTCTACGCGCGGTCTCCTGAGCCCCGATCTGTCCGACGCGCCGTCTCCTAAGCCCCGATCCGTCCACGGGCCGTGTCCGAGCTCCGATCGGTCCACGCGTCGTCTCCGAGCCCTGATCGGTCCACGCGCCATCGCCGAGACCTGATCGGTCCACGCGCCATCGCCGAGCCCCGATCGGTCCACGCGCCATCGCCGAGCCCCGAGCGGTCCACGCGCCCTCTCCGAGCGCCGATCATTTCACGCGCCGTCTCCTGAGCCCCGATCGGTCCACACCCCTTCTCCTCAGCACCGATCGGTCCACACCCCTTCTCCTGAGCCCCGGTCGGTCCACGCGCCGTCTCCTGAGCCCCGATCGGTCCACGTGTCGTCTTCTAAGCCCCGATCGGTCCACGCGTAGTCTCCTAAGCCCCGCTCGGTTAACGCGTCGTTTCCGAGCTCCGATCGGTCCACGCGTTGTCTCCTGAGCCCCAATGAGTCCATGCGCCGTCTCCTAAGCCCCGATCCGTCCACGGGCCGTCTCCGAGCCCCGATCGGTCCACGCGTCGTCTCCTAAGACCCGATCGGTCCACGTATCGTCTCCTAAGCCCCGATCGGTCCACACGCCATCTCCGAGCCCCGATGGGTCCACGCGTCGCCTCCTGAGCCCCGGTCGGTCCACGCGCCGTCTCCTGAGCCCCGATCGGTCCACGCGTCGTCTTCTAAGCCCCGATCGGTCCACGCGTCGTCTCCTAAGCCCCGATCGGTCCACGCGCCGTCTCCGAGCGCCGATAACTTTACGCGCCGTCTCCTGAGCCCCGATCGTTCCACGCGCCGTCTCCGAGCCCCTATCGATCCACGCGCCGTCTCCTGAGCCCAAATCGGTCCACACGCTGTCTCGTGAGCCCCGATAGGTACACGCGTCGTCTCCTACGCCCCGAGCAGTCCACGCGTAGTCTCCTAAGCCCCGCTCGGTTAACGCGTCGTTTCCGAGCCCCGATCGGTCCACGCGTCGTCTCCTGAGCCCCAATTAGTCCATGCGCCGTCTCCTAAGCCCCGATCCGTCCACGGGCCGTGTCCGAGCTCCGATCGGTCCACGCGTCGTCTCCGAGCCCTGATCGGTCCACGCGCCATCGCCGAGACCTGATCGGTCCACGCGCCATCGCCGAGCCCCGATCGGTCCACGCGCCGTCTCCTGAGCCCCGATCTGTGAACACCCCTTCTCCTGTGCACCGATCTGTCGACGCGTCGTCTCCTAAGCCCCGACCGGTGCACGCGCCGTCTCCTAAGCCCTGCTCGGTTAACGCGTCGTTTCCGAGCCCCGATCGGTCCACGCGTCGTCTCCTAAGCCCCAATTAGTCCACGCGCCGTCTCCTAAGCCCTGATCCGTCCACGGGCCGTGTCCGAGCTCCGATCGGTTCACGCGCCGTCTTAAACCTCGATCCGTACACGCGTCGTCTCCGAGCCCTGATCGGTCCACGCGCCATCGCCGAGCCCCAATCGGTCCACGCGCCCTCTCCGAGCGCCGATCATTTCACGCGCCGTCTCCTGAGCCCCGGTCGGTCCGCGCGCCGTCACCTGAGCCCCGATCAGTCCACGCGCCGTCTCCTGAGCCCCGATCGTTCCACGCATCGTCTCCGAACCCCGATGGGTCCACGCGTCGGCTGCTGAGCCCCGACCAGTCCACGCGCCGTCTCCGAGGCCCGATCGGTCCACGCGTCGTCTCCTAAGACCCGATCGGTCCACGTATCGTCTCCTAAGACCCGATCGGTCCACACGCCGTCTCCGAGCCCCGATGGGTCCACGCGTCGCCTCCTGAGCCCCGGTCGGTCCAGGCGCCGTCTCCGAGCGCCGATAACTTCACGCGCCGTCTCCTGAGCCCCGATCGTTCCACGCGCCGTCTCCGAGCCCCGATCGTTCCACGCGCCGTCTCCTGAGCCCAAATCGGTCGACACGCTGTCTCGTGAGCCCCCATAGGTACACGCGTCGTCTCCTACGCCCCGATCGGTCCACGCGTAGTCTCCTAAGCCCCGCTCGGTTAACGCGTCGTTTCCGAGCCCCGATCGGTCCACGCGTCGTCTCCTGAGCCCCAATTAGTCCATGCGCCGTCTCCTAAGCCCCGATCCGTCCACGGGCCGTGTCCGAGCTCCGATCGGTCCACGCGTCGTCTCCGAGCCCTGATCGGCCCACGCGCCATCGCCGAGCCCCGATCGGTCCACGCGCCATCGCCGAGCCCCGATCGGTCCACACCCCTTCTCCTGAGCCCCGATCGGTCGACGCCTCGTCTCCTAAGCCCCGACCGGTGCACGCGCCGTCTCCTGTGCCCCGATCGATTCACGTGCCGTCTCCTAAGCCCCGATCGGTTCGCCCGTCGTATCTTAAGTCCCAATCGGTCCACGCGCCCTCTCCGAGCGCCGATCATTTCACGCGCCGTCTCCTGAGCCCCGGTCGGTCCGCGCGCCGTCACCTGAGCCCCGATCGGTCGACGCATCGTCTTCTGAGCCCCGATCGACCCACGCGTCGTCTCCTGAGCCCCGATCGGTCCACGCGCCGTCTCCGAGCGCCGATCGGTTCACGCGCCGTCTCCTGAGCCCCGATCGTTCCACGCGCCGTCTCCGAGCTCCGATCGGTCGACGCGTCGTCGCCTACACCCCAATCCGTCCACACGTCGTCTCCGAGCCCCGATGGGTCCACGAGTCGCCTCCTGAGCCCCGGTCGGTCCACGCGCCGTCTCCTGAGCCCCGATCGGTCCACCCGTCGTCTTCTAAGCCCCGATCGGTCCACGCGTTGTCTCCTAAGCCCCGATCAGTCCACGCGTAGTCTCCTAAGCCCCGCTCGGTTAACGCGTCGTTTCCGAGCCCCGATCGGTCCACGCGTCGTCTCCTAAGCCCCAATTAGTCCACGCGCCGTCTCCTAAGCCCTGATCCGTCCACGGGCCGTGTCCGAGCTCCGATCGGTTCACGCGCCGTCTCCAAACCTCGATCCGTACACGCGTCGTCTCCGAGCCCTGATCGGTCCACGCGCCATCGCCGAGCGCCGATCGGTCCACGCACCATGGCCGAGCCCCGATCGGTCCACGAGCCGTCTCCTGAGCCCCGATCGGTCTACACCCCTTCTCCTGAGCCCCGATCGGTCGACGCGTCGTCTCCTAAGCCCCGACCGGTGCACGCGCCGTCTCCTGTGCCCCGATCAATTCACGTGCCGTCTCCTAAGCCCCGATCGGTTCACCCGTCGTCTCTTAAGTCCCAATCGGTCCACGCGCCGTCTCCGAGCCCCGATCGGTCCACGCACTGTCTCCTGATCCCCATGGGTCCACGCGGCGCCTCCGGGGCCCCGATCGATCCACGCGAGGCTCCTAAGCCCTGATCGGTCCACGTGCCGCCTCCGAGCCCCGATGTGTCCACGCGCCGCCTCCTGAGCCCGGATCGATCCACGCATCGGCTCCTGAGCCCCGATCGCTCCACGCGCCGATTTCTGAGCCCCGATCAATTGCCGCGTCTTCTCCTGAGCCCCGATCGCTCCTCGCGCCGTCTCCTGAGCCCCGCTCGGTCCCTGCGCCGTCTTCTTAGCCCCGATGCCTCCACGCGCCGTCTCCGAGCCACGATCGGTCTATGCGTCGCTTCCTGATCCCCGATCGGGCCTCGCGCCGTCTCCTAAGCCCCAATCGGTACACGCGCCGTCTCCTAAGCCCCGATCGATCCACGCGCCGTCTCCGAGCGCCGATCTGTTCACGCTCCGTCTCCTTTGCTCCGATCGTTCCACGCGCCGTCTCCGAGGCCCGATCGGTCCACGCATCGTCTCCTAAGCCCCAGATGGTCCTCGTGCCGTCTCCGAACCCCGATCGGTCGACGCGCCGCCTCCGAGCGCCGATCGGTCCACGCGCCGTCGCCGAGCCGCGATCGGTCCACGCGCGGCCTCCTGAACCCCGATCGGTCCACGCGCCGTCACCGAGCCGCGACCGGTCCACGCGCGACCTCCTGAGCCCCGGTTGGTTCACGCGCCGTATCCGAGCCCCCATCGGTCCACGCGTCGTCTCCGAGCCCCGATCCGTCCACGCGCCGTCGCCGAGCCATGATCGGCCCACGCGAGGCTCCTGAGCGCCGGTCGATCTGCGCGCCGTCTCCTGAGCCCCGATCGGTCGACGCGTCGTTTCCTGAGCCGCGATCGATCCACGCGTCGTCTCCTGAGTCCCGATCGCTCCATGCGCCGATTTCTGAGCCCCGATCAATTGACGCGTCTTCTCCTGAGCCCCGATCGCTCCTCGCGCCGTCTCCTGAGCCCCGCTCGGTCCATGCGTCGTCTTCTTAGCCCCGATGCCTCCACGCGCCGTCTCCGAGCAACGATCGGTCTAGGCGCCGCTTACTGAGCCCCGATCGGTCCAGGCGCCGCTTCCTGAGCCCCGTTCGGTCCACGCGCCGTCTCCTAAGCCCCAATCGGTCCACGCGCCGTCTCCTAAGCCCCGATCGGTCCAAGCGGCGTCTCCGAGACCCGATCGGTCCATGCACCGTCTCCTGATCCCCATCGGTCCACGCGGCGTTTTCTGAGCACCGTTCGGTCCACGCGTCGTCTTCAAAGCCCCGATGCCTCCACGCGCCGTCTCCGAGCCTCGATCGGTGAACGCGACTTCTCCTGATCTCCGATCGGTTCACGCGCCGTATCATAAGTCCCAATCGGTCCACGCGCCCTCTCCGAGCGCCGATCATTTCACGCGCCGTCTCCTGAGCCCCGATCGACCCACGCTTCGTCTCCGAGCCCCGATCGATCCACGCGGAGCTCCTAAGCCCTGATCGGTCCACGTGCCGTCTCCGAGCCCCGATGTGTCCACGCGCCGCCTCCTGAGCCCCGATCGATCCACGCATCGGCTCCTGAGCCCCGATCGGTCCACGCGTCGTCTTCGAGCACCGATCGATCCACGCGCCGTTTCCTGGGCCCCGATCGGTCCACCCGTCGCCGCCTGAGCCCCGATCGGTCTACACGCCGTCTCATGACCCCCGATCGGTCAACGCATCGTCTCCTAAGCCCCGATACGTTCACACGCCGTCTCCGAGTCCCGATCGGTCCACGCGCCGTCGCCGAGCCTCGATCGGTCCACGCGCGGCCTCCTCAGCCCCGGTCGGTCCACGCGCCGTCTCCGAGCCCCGATCGGTCCACGCATCGTGTCCTAAGCCCCGATCGGTCCACGCGTCGTCTCCTGAGCCCCGATCGGTCCACGCGTCGTCTCCGAGCCCCGATCGGTCCACGCGCCGTCGCCGAGCCCCTATCGATCCACGCGCAGTCTCCAGAGGCGCGATCGGTCTACGCATCCCCTCCTGAGCCCCGGACGGTCCACGCGCCGTCACGGAACCCCGATGGGTCGACGCGCCGTCTCCGAGCGCCGGTCGGTTAACGCGCCGTCTCCCCGCCCAGATCAGTCCACGCGCTGTCTCCTGAGCCCCAATCGGTCTACGCGTCGTCTTCTAAGCTCCGATCGGTGCACGCGCCATCTCCGAGCCCCGATCGGTCCACGCACCATCTTCTGCTCCCCAATCGGTCCACGCGCCGCCTCCGGAGCCCCAATTGGTCCACGCGCAACCGCCTGAGCCCCAGTCGGTCCACACGCTGTCTCCGAGCCCCGATCGGTCCACGCGTCGTCTCCGAGCCCCGATCGGTCTACGCGCCGTCGCCGAGCCATGATGGGTCCACGCGCGGCCTCCTGAGCCCCGATCGGTCCACGCGCCGTCGCCGAGCCGCGATCGGTTCTCGCGCGGCCTCCGGAGCTCCGGTCGGTCGACGCGCCGTCTCCTGAGCCCCGATCCGTCCACGCGTCGTCTCCTAAGCCCCGATTCGTCGACGCGTCGTCTCCTGAGCCCTGATCATATGACGCGTCTTCTCCTGAGCCCCGATCGCTTCTCGTGCCGCCTCCTGAGCCCCGATCCGTCGAGGCGTCGTCTCCTGAGCCCCGATCAATTGACGTGTCTTCTCCTGAGCCCCGATCGCTCCTCGCGCCGTCTCCTGAACCCCGCTCGGTCCATGCGTCGTCTTCTTAGCCCGGATGCTTCCACGCGCCGTCTCCGAGCCACGATCGGTCGGGCACCGCTTCCTGCGCCCCGATCGGTCCACGCGCCGTCTCCTAAGCCCCAATCGGTCCACGCGGCGTCTCCGAGTGCCGATCATTTCACGCGCCGTCTCCTGAGACCCGATCGATCCACGCGTCGTCTCCGAATGCCGATCGGTTCACGCGCCGTCTCCTTTGCTCCGATCGTTCCACGCGCCGTCTCCGAGGCCCGATCGGTCCACGCGCCGCCTCCTAAGCCCCGATCGATCCACGCGTCGTCTCCGAACGCCGATCGGTTCACGCGCCGTCTCCTTTGCTCCGATCGTTCCACGCGCCGTCTCCGAGGCCCGATCGGTCCACGCATCGTCTCCTAAGCCCCGATCGGTTAACGCGCCGTCTCCGAGCCCCGATTGGTCCACTCGCCGTCTCCGAGTCCCGATCGGTCCGCATGCCGCATTCTAAGCCACGGTCAGTCTTCGCGCCGTCTCCGAGCACCGATCGGTCCACGCGTCGTCCCCTAATACCCGATCGGTCCACGCGTCGTCTCCTAAGCCCCGATCCGTCGACGCGTCGCCTCCTGAGCCCCGATCGATCCACGCGCCGCCTCCTCAACCCCGATCGCTCCACGTGCCGTTTCCTGATCCCCGATCGGTCCACACGCCTTCTCCGAGCCCCGATCGGTCCGCGTGCCGCATTCTAAGCCACGGTCCATCCACTCGCCATCTCCGAGCCCCGCTCGATCCACGCGTCGTCTCCTAAGCCTCGATCGGTCCACGCGCCGTCTCCGAGCGCCGATCGGGTCACGCGCCGTCTTCTGAGCCCCGATCGTTCCACGCGCCGCCTCCTAAACACCGATCGGTCCAGGCTTCGTCTCCGAGCCCGACCGGTCCACGCATCGTCTCCTAAGCCCCTATCGGTGAACGCGCCGTCTCCGAGCCCCGATCGGTCCTCGCGCAACCGCCTGAGCCCCAGTCGGTCCACGCGCTGTCTCCGAGCCCCGATCGGTCCACGCGTCGTCTCCGAGCACCGATCGGTCCACGCGCCGTCGCCGAGCCATGATCCGTCCATGCGCGGCCTCCTGAGCCCCGATCGGTCCACGCGCCGTTGCCGAGCCGCGATCGGTCCACGCGCGGCCTCCTGAGCCCCGGTTGGTCCACGCGCCGTCACCGAGCCGCGATCGGTCCACGCGCGACCTCCTGAGCCCCGGTTGGTTCACGCGCCGTATCCGAGCCCCCATCGGTCCACGCGTCGTCTCCGAGCCCCGATCCGTCCACGCGCCGTCGCCGAGCAGTGATCGGTCCACGCGAGACTCCTGAGTCCCGGTCGGTACGCGCGCCGTCTCCTGAGCCCCGATCGGTCGACGAGTCGTTTCCTGAGCCCCGATCGATCCACGCGTCGTCCCCTGAGCCCCGATACATCCACGCGCAGTCGCCGAGCCCCGATCGGTCCACGCGCGGTCTCCTGAGCCCCGGTCGGTCCACGCGCCGTCTCCGAGGCCCCATCGGTCCACGCGTCGTCTCCGAGCCTCGATCAGTCCACGCGCCGTCGCCGAGGCTCGATCGGTCCACGCGCGGCCTCCTGAGCCCCGGTTGGTTCACGCGCCGCCTCCGAGCCCCGATCGATCCACGCGTCGTCTTCTAAGCCCAGATGCCTCCTCGCGCCGTCTCCGAGCCACGATCGGTCCAGACGCCGCTTCGTGAGCCCGATCGGTCCACGCGCCGTCACCGGAGCCCCGATCGTTCCACGTGCCGTCTCCTAGCCCCGATTGGTGCACGCGCCGTCTCCTGAGGACCGATCGTTCCGGACGCCGCCTCCTAAGCTCCGATCTGTCCAGGCGTCGTCTCCTAAGCCCCGACCGGTCCACGCGCCGTCTCCTGAGCCCCGTTCGGCCCACGTGCCGTCTCCTAGCCCCGATCGGTTCACGCATCGTCTCCTAAGCCCCGATCGGTTAACGCGCGGCCTCCTGAGCCCCGATCGGTCCACGCGCCGTCACCGAGCCGCGATCGGTCCACGCGCCGTCTCCTGAGCCCCAATCGGTCCACTCGCTGTCTCCTGATCCCCGATAGGTATACGCGTCGTCTCCTACGCCCCGATCGGTCCACGCGCCGCCTTCGTGCCCCGATCGGTCCACGCACCGCCTCCTGATTCCCATCGGTCCACGCGCCGTCTCCTGAGCCACGATCGATCCACATGCCGTCTCCGAGCCCCGATCGGTCCGCGTGCCGCATTCTAAGCCACGGTCCATCCACGCGCCGTCTCCGAGCCCCGATCGGTCCACGCGCCGTCTCCGAGCCCCGATCGGTCCACGCATCGTCTCCTAAGCCCCGATCGGTTAACGCGCCGTCTCCCCGCCCCGATCGGTCCACGCGCCGTCTCCTGAGCCCCGATCATTCCACGCGCCGTCTCCGAGCCCGGATCGGTCCACGCGCGGCCTCCTGAGCCCCGGTCGGTTCACGCGCCGTATCCGAGCCCCAATCGGTCCACGCGCCGTCTCCTGAGCCCCGATCGTTCCACGCGCCGTCTCCGAGCCCCGATCGTTCCACGCGGCGCCTCCGGAGCCCCGATCGATCCACGCGAATCTCCTGAGCCCCAGTCGGTCCGTGCGCCGTCTCCTGCGCCCCGATTGTTCGACGCGTCGTCTCCTGAGCCCCGATCGATCCACGCGTCGTCTCCTGAGGCCCGATCGCGCCACACGCCGTTTCCTGAGCCCCGATCGGTCCACGCGCCGTCTCCGAGCCGCGATCGGTAAACGCGCCGTCACCAAGCCCCGATCCGTACACGCGTCGTCTCCGAGCCCCGTTGGGTCCACGCGCCGTCGCCGAGCCTCGATCGGTCCACGCGCCGTTTCCTGAGCCCCGATACGTCCACGAGCAGGCGCCGCGCCCTGATCGGTCCACGCGCTGTCTCCTGAGCCCCGATGGATCCACGGGTCTTCCCCTGAGCCCCGACCGCTCCACGCGCCGTCTCCTGAGCCCCGATCGGTCCACGCGTCGTCTCCGAACCCGGATCGGTCGACGCGCCGTCGCCGAGCTGCGATCAGTCCACGCGCGGCCTCCTGAGCCCCGGTCGGTTCACGCGCCGTATCCGAGCCCCACTCGGTCCACGCGCCGTCTCGTGACTCCCAATCGGTCCACGCGCCGTCTCCGAGCCCCGATCGGTCCACGCGCCGTCGCCGAGCCTCGATCGGTCCACGCGCGGCCTCCGTAGCCCCGGTCAGTCCACGCGCCATCTCCGAGCCCCGATCGGTCCACGCTCCGTCTCCTGAGCCCGGATCGTTCCACGCGTCGTCTCCTCATCCCCGATCCGTAAACGCGTCGTCTCCGAGCCTCGATCGGTCCACACGCCGTGTCCGATCCCCGATCCGTCCACGCGCAGTCGCCGAGCCCCGATCATTTCACGCGCCGTCTGCTGAGACCCGATCGTTCCACGCGCCGTCTCCGAGCCCCGATCGATCCACGCGCCGCCTCCTGAGCCCCGATCGGTCCACGCGCTGTCTCCTGAGCCCCGATAGGTACACGCGTCGTCTCCGAGCTCTGATCGGTCCACACGCCGTTTCCTGAGCCCCGATCGGTCCATGCGTCGTCTTCTTAGCCCCGATGCCTCCACGCGTCGTCTCCGAGCCACGATCGGTCCAGGCGCCGTCTCCTGAGCCCCGATCGGTCCACGCGTCGTCTCCGAACCCGGATCGGTCGACGCGCCGTCGCCGAGCTGCGATCGGTCCACGCGCGGCCTCCTGAGCCCCGGTCGGTTCACGCGCCGTATCCGAGCCCCACTCGGTCCACGCGCCGTCTCGTGACTCCCAATCGGTCCACGCGCCGTCTCCGAGCCCCGATCGGTCCACGCGCCGTCGCCGAGCCTCGATCGGTCCACGCGCGGCCTCCGTAGCCCCGGTCAGTCCACGCGCCATCTCCGAGCCCCGATCGGTCCACGCTCCGTCTCCTGAGCCCGGATCGTTCCACGCGTCGTCTCCTCATCCCCGATCCGTAAACGCGTCGTCTCCGAGCCTCGATCGGTCCACACGCCGTGTCCGATCCCCGATCCGTCCACGCGCAGTCGCCGAGCCCCGATCGGTTCACGCGCGGTCTCCTGAGCCCCAGTCGGTACACGCGCTGTCTCCGAGCCCCGATCGGTCCACGCATCGTCTCCTAAGCCCCGCTCGGTTAACGCGTCGTTTCGGAGCCCGATCGGTCTACGCGTCGTCTCCTGAGCCGCGATCGGTCCACGCGCCGTCTCCTGAACCCCGCTCGGTCGATGCGTCGTCTTCTTTACCCCGATGCCTCCACGCGCCGTCTCCGAGCCACGATCGGTCCGTGCGCCGCTTCCACAACCCCGATCGGTCCACGCGTCACCTCCTGATCTCCGATCGGTCCACGCGCCGTCTCCTAAGCCCCGATCGGTCCACGCGCCGTCTCCGAGCGCCGATCGATCCACGCGCAGCCTCCTGAGCCCCGATCGGTCTACGCGCCGTCGCCGAGCCGCGATCCTTCTACGCGCCGCTCCGAGCCCCGATCGGTCCACGCGCCGTCGCCGAGCTATGATCAGTCCACGCGCGGCCTCCTGAGCCCCGATCGGTCCACGCGCCGTCTCCGAACCGCGATCGGTCCACGCGCGGCCTCCTGAGGCCCGATTGGTTCACGCGCCGTATCCGAGCCCCAATCGGTCCACGCGCCGTCTCCTGAGCCCCGATCGGTCCACGCGCGGCCTCCTGAGGCCCGATCGGTCCACGCGCCGTCGCCGAGCCGCGATCGGTCCACGCGCGGCCTCCTGAGGCCCGATTGGTTCACGCGCCGTATCCGAGCCCCAATCGGTCCACGCGCCGTCTCCTGAGCCCCGATCGGTCCTCGCGCCGTCGCCGAGCCGCGATCGGTCCACGCGTGGTCTCCGAGCCCCGATCGGTCCACGCGCCGTCGCCGAGCCACGATCGGTCCACGCGCGGCCTCCTGAGCCCCGATCGGTCCACCCGCCGTCGCCGAGCCGCGATCGGTCCACGCGCGGTCTCCTGAGCCCCGGTCGGTTCACGCGCCGTCTCCTGAGCCCCGATCGGTCCACGCGTCGTTCCCTAAGCCCCGATCGATCCACGCGCAGTCTCCAGAGCCGCGATCGGTCCACGCATCCCCTCCTGAGCCCCGGACGGTCCACGCGCCGTCACCGAACCCCGATCGGTCGACGCGCTGTCTCCGAGCGCCGATCGGTCCACGCACCATCTTCTGCTCCACAATCGATCCACGCGCCGCCTCCGGAGCCCCAATTGGTCCACGCGCAACCGCCTGAGCCCCAGTCGGTCCACGCGCTGTCTTCGAGCCCCGATCAGTCCACGCGTCGTCTCCGAGCCCCGATCGGTCTATGCGCCGTCGCCGCGCCATGATCGGTCCACGCGCGGCCTCCTGAGCCCCGATCGGTCCACGCGCCGTCGCCGAGCCGCGATCGGTTCTCGGGCGGCCTCCTGAGCCCCGGTCGGGCAACGCGCCGTCTCCTGAGTCCCGATCAGTCCACGCGTCGTCTCCTAAGCCCCAATCGGTCCACGCGCCGCCTCCGGAGCCCCGATCGATCCACGCGAATCTCCTGAGCTCCGGTCAGTCGACGCGCCGTCTCCTCAGCCCCGATCGGTCCACGCGTCGTCTCCTAAGCCCCGATTCGTCGACGCGTCGTCTCCTGAGCCCCGATCAATTGACGCGTCTTCTCCTGAGCCCCGATCGCTTCTCGTGCCGGCTCCTGAGCCCCGATCCGTCGAGGCGTCGTCTCCGGAGCCCCGATCAATAGACGTGTCTTCTTCTGAGCCCCGATCGCTCCTCGCGCCGTCTTCATAGCCCGGATGCCTCCACGCGCCGTCTCCGAGCCACGATCGGTCCAGGCGCCGCTTCCTGCGCCCCGATCGGTACACGCGTAGTCTCCTAAGCCCCGATCGGTTCACACGTCGTCTCCGAGCTCTGATCGGTCCACACGCCGTTTCCTGAGCCCCGATCGGTCCATGCGTCGTCTTCTTAGCCTCGATGCCTCCACGCGTCGTCTCCGAGCTACGATCGGTCCAGGCGCGGCTTCCTGAGCCCCGATCGGTCCACGCGCCGTATCCTAAGCCGCGATCGGTCCACGCGCCGTCTCCTGAGCCCGATCTGTCCACGCGCGGTCTCCGACCCCCGATCGGTCCACGCGCCGTCTCCTAAGCCCCAATCTGTACACGCCCCGTCTCCGAGCGCCGACGGGTTCACGCGCCGTCTCCTGAGACCCGATCCGTCCACGCGCCGTCTCCTGAGCCCCGATCGGACGACGCGTCGTCTCCTGAGCCCGGATCGGTCCACCCGTCGTCCTCGAATCCCCGATCCGCACACGCGTCGTCTCCGAGCCTCGATCGGTCCACGCGTCGTCTCCTAAGCCCCGACCGGTCCACGCACCGTCTCCTGAGCCCCGATCGGTCCACGCGCCGTCTCCTAAGCCGCGATCCGTCCACGGGCCGTCTCCGCGCTGCTATCGGTAAACGCGCCGTCACCAAGCCCAGATCTGTACACGCGTCGTCTCCGAGCCCCGATCGGTCCACGCGCCGTCACCGAGCCTCGATCGGTCCACGCGCAGCCTCCTGAGCCCCGATCGGTTCACGCGCCGGCTCCGAGCCCGATCGGTCCACGCATCGTCTCCTAAGCCCCGATCGGTCCACGCGCCGTCTCCTGAGCCCCGATCGGTCCACGCGCGATCTCCTCAGCCCCGATCGGTCCACGCGTCGTCTCCGAGCACCGATCGGTCCACGCGCCGTCTCAGAGCGCCGATCATTTCACGCCCCGTTTCCTGAGCTCCGATCGTTCCACGCGCCGTCTCCGAGCCCCGATCGGTCCAAGCGCCGTCTCCTGAGCCCCGATCGGTCCACGCCCCGTCTCCGGAGCCCCAATCGGTCCACACGCTGTCTCGTGAGCCCCGATAGGTACACGCGCCGTCTCCGAGCCCCCATCGGTCCACGCGTTGTCTCCTAAGCCCCGATCGGTCCACGCGCCATCTCCGAGCCCCGATCGGTTCACGCATCGTCTCCTAAGCCCCGATCGGTTAACGCGCCGTCTCCGAGCGCCGAGCGGTCCACGCGCCGTCTCCGAGCCCCGATCGGTCCGCGCACCGTCTCCTGATCCCCATCGCTCCACGCGGCGCCACCTGAGTCACGATCGGTCAACGCGTCGTTTCCTAAGCCCTGATCGGTCCACGTGCCGTCTCCGAGCCCCGATGGGTCCACGCGCCGCATCCTGAGCCCCGATCGGACGACGCGTCGTCTCCTGAGCCCGGATCGGTCCACCCGTCGTCCTCGAATCCCCGATCCGCACACGCGTCGTCTCCGAGCCTCGATCGGTCCACGCGTCGTCTCCTAAGCCCCGACCGGTCCACGCACCGTCTCCTGAGCCCCGATCGGTCCACGCGCCGTCTCCTAAGCCGCGATCCATCCACGGGCCGTCTCCGCGCTGCTATCGGTAAACGCGCCGTCACCAAGCCCAGATCTGTACACGCGTCGTCTCCGAGCCCCGATCGGTCCACGCGCCGTCGCCGAGCCTCGATCGGTCCACGCGCAGCCTCCTGAGCCCCGATCGGTTCACGCGCCGGCTCCGAGCCCGATCGGTCCACGCATCGTCTCCTAAGCCCCGATCGGTTAACGTGCCGTCTCCGAGCCCCGATCGGTCCACGCGTCGTCTCCTGAGCCCCGGTCGGTTCACGTGCCGTCTGCGAGCCCCGATCGATCCACGCGTCTTCTTGTAAACCCAGATGCCTCCTCGCATCGTCTCCTAAGCCCCGATCGGTTAACGCGCCGTCTCCGAGCCCCGATCGGTCCACGCGCCGTCGCCGAACCCCAATTGGTCCATGCGCAACCGGCTGAGCCCCAGTCGGTCCACGCGCGGCCTCCTGAGCCATGGTCGGTTCACGCGCCGTCTCCTGAACCCCGATCGGTCCACGCGTCGTTCCCTAAGCCCCGATCCATCCACGCGCAGTCTCCTGAGCCCCGATCGGTCCACGCATCGCCTCCTGAGCCCCGGACGGTCCAGGCACCGTCTCCGAACCCCGATCGGTCGACGCGCCGTCTCCGAGCCCCGATCGGCCCACGCGCCGTCGCCGAACCCCAATTGGTCCAGGCGCCGTCTCCGAACCCCGATCGGTCGACGCGCCGTCTCCGAGCCACGATCGGTCCGTGCGCCGCGTCCAGAGCCCTATCGGTCCACGCGTCCTCTCCTGATCTCCTATTGGTCCACGCGCCGTCTCCTAAGCCCCGATCGGTCCACATGCCGTCTCCGAGCGCCGATCGGTCCACGCACCGTGTCCTGATCCCCATCGGTCCACGCGGCGCCTCCGGAGCCCCGATCGATCTACGCGAGGCTTCTGAGCCCCGGTCCGTCCACGCGCCGTCTCCTAAGCCCCGATCGGTTAACGCGCCGTCTCCGAGCCCCGATCAGTCCACGCGCCGTCTCCTGAGCCCCGGTCGGTTCATGCGCCGTCTCCGAGCCCCGATCGGTCCACGCGCCTTCTCATCATCCCCGATCGGTCCACGCGCCGTCTCGGAGCGCCGATTGGTCCACGCGCCGTCTCCGAGCCCCGATCGGTCCACGCACAATCTTCTGCTCCACAATCGATCCACGCGCCGCCTCCGGAGCCCCAATTGGTCCACGTGCAACCGCCTGAGCCCCAGTCGGTCCACGCGCTGTCTTCGAGCCCCGATCAGTGCACGTGTCGTCTCCGAGCCCCGATCGGTCTACGCGCCGTCGCCGCGCTATGATCGGTCCACGCGCGGCCTCCTGAGCCCCGATCGGTCCACGCGCCGTCGCCGAGCCGCGATCGGTTCTCGGGCGGCCTCCTGAGCCCCGGTCGGTTCACGCGGCGTATCCGAGCCCCAATCGGGCCACGCGCCGTCTCCTGAGTCCCGATCGGTCCACACGCCATCTCCTAAGCCCCGATCATTCCACGCGCCATCTCCGAGCCCCGATCGGTCCACGCGCCGTCTCCGAGCGCCGATTAGTTCACGCGCCGTCTCCTGAGCCCCCATCGCTCCACGCTCCGTCTCCCAGCCCCGATAAGTCCACGCGCTGTCTCCGAGCCCAGATCGGTCCACGCGGCGTCTCCGAGCGCCGATCGGTTCACGGGCCGTCTCCTGAGCCCCGATCGTTCCACGCGCCGTCTCCGAGGTTCGATCGGTACACGCGTCGTCTCCTAAGCCCCGATCGGTCCACGCGCCTTCTACTCATCCCCGATCGGTCCACGCGCCGTCTCGGAGCGCCGATTGGTCCACGCGCCGTCTCCGAGCCCCGATCGGTCCACGCACCATCTTCTGCTCCACAATCGATCCACGCGCCGCCTCCGGAGCCCCAATTGGTCCACGTGCAACCGCCTGAGCCCCAGTCGGTCCACGCGCTGTCTTCGAGCCCCGATCAGTGCACGTGTCGTCTCCGAGCCCCGATCGGTCTACGCGCCGTCGCCGCGCTATGATCGGTCCACGCGCGGCCTCCTGAGCCCCGATCGGTCCACGCGCCGTCGCCGAGCCGCGATCGGTTCTCGGGCGGCCTCCTGAGCCCCGGTCGGTTCACGCGCCGTATCCGAGCCCCAATCGGGCCACGCGCCGTCTCCTGAGTCCCGATCAGTCCACGCGTCGTCTCCTAAGCCCCAATCGGTCCACGCGCCGCCTCCGGAGCCACGATCGATCCACGCGAATCTCCTGAGCTCCGGTCGGTCGACGCGCCGTCTCCTCAGCCCCGATCGGTCCACGCGTCGTCTCCTAAGCCCCGATTCGTCGACGCGTCATCTCCTGAGCTCCGATCAATTGACGCGTCTTCTCCTGAGCCCCGATCGCTTCTCGTGCCGCCTCCTGAGCCCCGATCCGTCGAGGCGTCGTCTCCGGAGCCCCGATCAATTGACGTGTCTTCTCCTGAGCCCCGATCGCTCCTCGCGCCGTCTCCTGAACCCCGCTCGGTCCATGCGTCGTCTTCTTAGTCCGGATGCCTCCACGCGCCGTCTCCAAGCCACGATCGGTCCAGGCGCCGCTTCCTGCGCCCCGATCGGTACACGCGTAGTCTCCTAAGCCCCGATCGGTCCACCCGTCGTCTCCGAGCTCTGATCGGTCCACACGCCGTTTCCTGAGCCCCGATCGGTTAACGCGCCGTCTCCGAGCCCCGATCGGTCAACGCGCCGTCGCCGAACCCCAATTGGTCCACGCGCAACCGCCTGAGCCCCAGTCGGTCCACGCACTGTCTCCGAGCCCCGATCGGTCCACGCGTCGTCTCCGAGCCCCGATCGGTCCACGCGTCGTCTCCTAAGCCCTGATCGGTCGACGTGCCGCCTCCTGAGCCCCGATCGATCCACGCATCGGCTCCTGAGCCCCGATCGGTCCACGCGTCGTCTTCGAGCCCCGATCGATCCAAGCGCCGTCTCGTAAGCCACAATCGGTCCACGCGCCGTCTCAGAGCGCCGATCATTTCACGCGCCGTCTCCTGAGCCCCGATCGTTCCACGCGCCGTCTCCGAGCCCCGATCGGTCCACGCGGCGTCTCCTGAGCCCCGATCGGTTCACGCATCGTCTCCTAAGCCCCGATACGTCCACACGCCGTATCCGAGCCCCGATCGGTCCGCGTGACGCATTCTAAGCCACGGTCCGTCCACGCGCCGTCTCCGAGCCCCGATGGGTCCACGCGCCGCCTCCTGAGCCCCGATCGATCCACGAATCGGCTCCTGAGCCCCGATCGGTCCACGCGTTGTCTTCGAGCACCGATCGATCCACGCGCCGTTTCCTGGGCCCCGATCAGTCCACGCGTCGCCGCCGGAGCCCCGATCGGTCTACGCGCCGTCTCATGAGCCCCGATCGGTCAACGCATCGTCTCCTAAGCCCCGATACGTTCACACGCCATCTCCGAGCCCCGATCGGTCCACGCGCCGTGTCCGAGCGCCGATTAGTTCACGCGCCGTCTCCTGAGCCCCCATCGCTCCACGCTCCGTCTCCCAGCCCCGATCGGTCCACGCGCTGTCTCCGAGCCCAGATCGGTCCACGCGCCGTCTCCGAGCGCCGATCGGTTCACGGGCCGTCTCCTGAGCCCCGATCGTTCCACGCGCCGTCTCCGTGCTTCGATCGGTACACGCGTCGTCTCCTAAGCCCCGATCGGTCCACGCGCCTTCTCCTCATCCCCGATTGGTCCACGCGCCGCCTCGGAGCGCCGATTGGTCCACGCGCCGTCTCCGAGCCCCGATCGGTCCACGCACCATCTTCTGCTCCACAATCGATCCACGCGCCGCCTCCGGAGCCCCAATTGGTCCACGTGCAACCTCCTGAGCCCCAGTCGGTCCACGCGCTGTCTTCGAGCCCCGATCAGACCACGCGTCGTCTCCGAGCCCCGATCGGTCTACGCGCCGTCGCCGAGCCATGATCGGTCCACGCGCGGCCTCCTGAGCCCCGATCGGTCCACGCGCCGTCGCCGAGCCGCGATCGGTTCTCGGGCGGCCTCCTGAGCCCCGGTCGGTTCACGCGCCGTTTCCGAGCCCCAATCGGGCCACGCGCCGTCTCCTGAGTCCCGATCAGTCCACGCGTCGTCTCCTAAGCCCCAATTGGTCCACGCGCCGAAACCGGAGCCCCGATCAATTGACGCGTCTTCTCCTGAGCCCCGATCGATCCACGCGCCATCGCCGAACCCCAATTGGTCCACGCGCAACCGCCTGAGCCCCAGTCGGTCCACGCGCTGTCTCCGAGCCCCGATCGGTCCACGCGCCGTCTCCGAGCCCCGATCGATGCACACGAGGCTCCTGAGCCCCGGTCGGTCCGCGCGCCGACTCCTGAGCCTCGATCGGCCCACGCGCCGTCTCCTGAGCCCCGATCCGTCCACGCGCCGTCTCCTGAGCCCCGATCGTCCAACGCGCCGTCTCCGAGCACCGATCGGTCCACGCGCCGTCTCCTGAGCCCCGATCGGTCCACGCGTCGTCTCCAAAGCCCTGATCGGTCCACGTGCCGTCTCCGAGCCCCGATCGGTCCACGCGCCGTCTCCTGAACCCCGATCGGTCCACGCGCCGTCTCCGAGCCACGATCGGTCCGTGCGCCGCTTCCAGAGCCCCGATCGGTCCACGCGTCATCTCCCGATCTCCGGTCGGTCGACGCGCCGTCTCCTGAGCCCCGATCATTCCATGCGCCGTATCCGAGCCCCAATCGGTCCACGCGCCGTCTCCTGAGCCCCGATCGTACCACGCGCCGTCTCCGAGCCCCGATCGTTCCACGCGGCGCCTCCGGAGCCCCGATCGATCCACGCGAGTCTCCTGAGCCCCAGTCGGTCCACGCGCCGTCTCCGAGCCCTGATCGGTCCACGCGTCGTCTCCTACGCCCCGATCGGTCCACGCGCCGCCTTCGTGCCCCGATCCGTCCACGCACCGCCTCCTGATCCCCATCGGTCCACACGCCGTCTCCTGAGCCACGATCGATCCACATGCCGTCTCCGAGCCCCGATCGGTCCGCGTGCCGCATTCTAAGCCACGGTCCATCCACGCGCCGTCCCCGAGCCCCGATCGGTCCACGCGTCGTCTCCTAAGCCCTGATCGGTCCTCGTGCCTTCTGCGAGCCCCGAAGGGTCCACGCCCAGCCTCCTGAGCCCCGATCGGTCGACGCGTCGTCTCCTGAGGCCCGATCCATCCACGGGTCTGCCCCTGAGCCCCGACCGCTCCACGCGCCGTCTCCTGAGCCCCGATCGTTCCACGCGCCGTCTCCGAGCTCCGATCGGCCCACGCGCCGTCTCCTAAGCCCCGATCGGTCCAAGCGCCTTCTCCTAAGCCCCGATCGGTCCACGCGCCGTCTCCGAGCCACGATCGGTCCGTGCGCCGCTTCCAGAGCCCCGATCGGTCCACGCGTCATCTCCCGATCTCCGGTCGGTCGACGCGCCGTCTCCTAAGCCCCGATCGGTCCACGCGCCGTCGCCTGAGCCCCGATCGTTCCACGCGCCGTCTCCGAGCTCTGATCGGCCCACGCGCCGTCTCCTAAGCCCCGATCGGTCCAAGCGCCTTCTCCTAAGCCCCGTTCGGCCCACGCGCCGTCTCCTAAGCCCCGATCTGTTCATGGGCCGTCTCCGAGCCGCGATCGGTAAACGCGCCGTCACGAAGCCCCGATCCGTACACGCGTCGTCTCCGAGCCCCGATGGGTCCACGCGCCGTCGCCGAGCCGCGATCGGTCCACGCGCAGCCTCCTAAGCCCCGGTCGGTTCACGCGCTATCTCCGAGCCGCGATCGGTCCACGCGCCGTCTCCTGAGCCCCGATACGTGCACGCGCAGTCGCCGAGCCCCGATCGGTCTACGCGCGGTCTCCTGAGCCCCGATCTGTCCGACGCGCCGTCTCCTAAGCCCCGATCCGTCCACGGGCCGTGTCCGAGCTCCGATCGGTCCACGCGTCGTCTCCGAGCCCTGATCGGTCCACGCGCCATCGCCGAGACCTGATCGGTCCACGCGCCATCGCCGAGCCCCGATCGGTCCACGCGCCATCGCCGAGCCCCGAGCGGTCCACGCGCCCTCTCCGAGCGCCGATCATTTCACGCGCCGTCTCCTGAGCCCCGATCGGTCCACACCCCTTCTCCTCAGCACCGATCGGTCCACACCCCTTCTCCTGAGCCCCGGTCGGTCCACGCGCCGTCTCCTGAGCCCCGATCGGTCCACGTGTCGTCTTCTAAGCCCCGATCGGTCCACGCGTAGTCTCCTAAGCCCCGCTCGGTTAACGCGTCGTTTCCGAGCTCCGATCGGTCCACGCGTTGTCTCCTGAGCCCCAATGAGTCCATGCGCCGTCTCCTAAGCCCCGATCCGTCCACGGGCCGTCTCCGAGCCCCGATCGGTCCACGCGTCGTCTCCTAAGACCCGATCGGTCCACGTATCGTCTCCTAAGCCCCGATCGGTCCACACGCCATCTCCGAGCCCCGATGGGTCCACGCGTCGCCTCCTGAGCCCCGGTCGGTCCACGCGCCGTCTCCTGAGCCCCGATCGGTCCACGCGTCGTCTTCTAAGCCCCGATCGGTCCACGCGTCGTCTCCTAAGCCCCGATCGGTCCACGCGCCGTCTCCGAGCGCCGATAACTTTACGCGCCGTCTCCTGAGCCCCGATCGTTCCACGCGCCGTCTCCGAGCCCCTATCGATCCACGCGCCGTCTCCTGAGCCCAAATCGGTCCACACGCTGTCTCGTGAGCCCCGATAGGTACACGCGTCGTCTCCTACGCCCCGAGCAGTCCACGCGTAGTCTCCTAAGCCCCGCTCGGTTAACGCGTCGTTTCCGAGCCCCGATCGGTCCACGCGTCGTCTCCTGAGCCCCAATTAGTCCATGCGCCGTCTCCTAAGCCCCGATCCGTCCACGGGCCGTGTCCGAGCTCCGATCGGTCCACGCGTCGTCTCCGAGCCCTGATCGGTCCACGCGCCATCGCCGAGACCTGATCGGTCCACGCGCCATCGCCGAGCCCCGATCGGTCCACGCGCCGTCTCCTGAGCCCCGATCTGTGAACACCCCTTCTCCTGTGCACCGATCTGTCGACGCGTCGTCTCCTAAGCCCCGACCGGTGCACGCGCCGTCTCCTAAGCCCTGCTCGGTTAACGCGTCGTTTCCGAGCCCCGATCGGTCCACGCGTCGTCTCCTAAGCCCCAATTAGTCCACGCGCCGTCTCCTAAGCCCTGATCCGTCCACGGGCCGTGTCCGAGCTCCGATCGGTTCACGCGCCGTCTTAAACCTCGATCCGTACACGCGTCGTCTCCGAGCCCTGATCGGTCCACGCGCCATCGCCGAGCCCCAATCGGTCCACGCGCCCTCTCCGAGCGCCGATCATTTCACGCGCCGTCTCCTGAGCCCCGGTCGGTCCGCGCGCCGTCACCTGAGCCCCGATCAGTCCACGCGCCGTCTCCTGAGCCCCGATCGTTCCACGCATCGTCTCCGAACCCCGATGGGTCCACGCGTCGGCTGCTGAGCCCCGACCAGTCCACGCGCCGTCTCCGAGGCCCGATCGGTCCACGCGTCGTCTCCTAAGACCCGATCGGTCCACGTATCGTCTCCTAAGACCCGATCGGTCCACACGCCGTCTCCGAGCCCCGATGGGTCCACGCGTCGCCTCCTGAGCCCCGGTCGGTCCAGGCGCCGTCTCCGAGCGCCGATAACTTCACGCGCCGTCTCCTGAGCCCCGATCGTTCCACGCGCCGTCTCCGAGCCCCGATCGTTCCACGCGCCGTCTCCTGAGCCCAAATCGGTCGACACGCTGTCTCGTGAGCCCCCATAGGTACACGCGTCGTCTCCTACGCCCCGATCGGTCCACGCGTAGTCTCCTAAGCCCCGCTCGGTTAACGCGTCGTTTCCGAGCCCCGATCGGTCCACGCGTCGTCTCCTGAGCCCCAATTAGTCCATGCGCCGTCTCCTAAGCCCCGATCCGTCCACGGGCCGTGTCCGAGCTCCGATCGGTCCACGCGTCGTCTCCGAGCCCTGATCGGCCCACGCGCCATCGCCGAGCCCCGATCGGTCCACGCGCCATCGCCGAGCCCCGATCGGTCCACACCCCTTCTCCTGAGCCCCGATCGGTCGACGCCTCGTCTCCTAAGCCCCGACCGGTGCACGCGCCGTCTCCTGTGCCCCGATCGATTCACGTGCCGTCTCCTAAGCCCCGATCGGTTCGCCCGTCGTATCTTAAGTCCCAATCGGTCCACGCGCCCTCTCCGAGCGCCGATCATTTCACGCGCCGTCTCCTGAGCCCCGGTCGGTCCGCGCGCCGTCACCTGAGCCCCGATCGGTCGACGCATCGTCTTCTGAGCCCCGATCGACCCACGCGTCGTCTCCTGAGCCCCGATCGGTCCACGCGCCGTCTCCGAGCGCCGATCGGTTCACGCGCCGTCTCCTGAGCCCCGATCGTTCCACGCGCCGTCTCCGAGCTCCGATCGGTCGACGCGTCGTCGCCTACACCCCAATCCGTCCACACGTCGTCTCCGAGCCCCGATGGGTCCACGAGTCGCCTCCTGAGCCCCGGTCGGTCCACGCGCCGTCTCCTGAGCCCCGATCGGTCCACCCGTCGTCTTCTAAGCCCCGATCGGTCCACGCGTTGTCTCCTAAGCCCCGATCAGTCCACGCGTAGTCTCCTAAGCCCCGCTCGGTTAACGCGTCGTTTCCGAGCCCCGATCGGTCCACGCGTCGTCTCCTAAGCCCCAATTAGTCCACGCGCCGTCTCCTAAGCCCTGATCCGTCCACGGGCCGTGTCCGAGCTCCGATCGGTTCACGCGCCGTCTCCAAACCTCGATCCGTACACGCGTCGTCTCCGAGCCCTGATCGGTCCACGCGCCATCGCCGAGCGCCGATCGGTCCACGCACCATGGCCGAGCCCCGATCGGTCCACGAGCCGTCTCCTGAGCCCCGATCGGTCTACACCCCTTCTCCTGAGCCCCGATCGGTCGACGCGTCGTCTCCTAAGCCCCGACCGGTGCACGCGCCGTCTCCTGTGCCCCGATCAATTCACGTGCCGTCTCCTAAGCCCCGATCGGTTCACCCGTCGTCTCTTAAGTCCCAATCGGTCCACGCGCCGTCTCCGAGCCCCGATCGGTCCACGCACTGTCTCCTGATCCC
Organism: Netelia fuscicornis; assembly: GCA_946811545.1. NCBI lineage: Eukaryota > Metazoa > Arthropoda > Insecta > Hymenoptera > Ichneumonidae > Netelia > Netelia fuscicornis. The sequence continues at coordinate 30,965,516 of OX328011.1, forward strand.
CATGGGTCCACGCGGCGCCTCCGGGGCCCCGATCGATCCACGCGAGGCTCCTAAGCCCTGATCGGTCCACGTGCCGCCTCCGAGCCCCGATGTGTCCACGCGCCGCCTCCTGAGCCCGGATCGATCCACGCATCGGCTCCTGAGCCCCGATCGCTCCACGCGCCGATTTCTGAGCCCCGATCAATTGCCGCGTCTTCTCCTGAGCCCCGATCGCTCCTCGCGCCGTCTCCTGAGCCCCGCTCGGTCCCTGCGCCGTCTTCTTAGCCCCGATGCCTCCACGCGCCGTCTCCGAGCCACGATCGGTCTATGCGTCGCTTCCTGATCCCCGATCGGGCCTCGCGCCGTCTCCTAAGCCCCAATCGGTACACGCGCCGTCTCCTAAGCCCCGATCGATCCACGCGCCGTCTCCGAGCGCCGATCTGTTCACGCTCCGTCTCCTTTGCTCCGATCGTTCCACGCGCCGTCTCCGAGGCCCGATCGGTCCACGCATCGTCTCCTAAGCCCCAGATGGTCCTCGTGCCGTCTCCGAACCCCGATCGGTCGACGCGCCGCCTCCGAGCGCCGATCGGTCCACGCGCCGTCGCCGAGCCGCGATCGGTCCACGCGCGGCCTCCTGAACCCCGATCGGTCCACGCGCCGTCACCGAGCCGCGACCGGTCCACGCGCGACCTCCTGAGCCCCGGTTGGTTCACGCGCCGTATCCGAGCCCCCATCGGTCCACGCGTCGTCTCCGAGCCCCGATCCGTCCACGCGCCGTCGCCGAGCCATGATCGGCCCACGCGAGGCTCCTGAGCGCCGGTCGATCTGCGCGCCGTCTCCTGAGCCCCGATCGGTCGACGCGTCGTTTCCTGAGCCGCGATCGATCCACGCGTCGTCTCCTGAGTCCCGATCGCTTCACGCGCCGATTTCTGAGCCCCGATCAATTGACGCGTCTTCTCCTGAGCCCCGATCGCTCCTCGCGCCGTCTCCTGAGCCCCGCTCGGTCCATGCGTCGTCTTCTTAGCCCCGATGCCTCCACGCGCCGTCTCCGAGCAACGATCGGTCTAGGCGCCGCTTACTGAGCCCCGATCGGTCCAGGCGCCGCTTCCTGAGCCCCGATCGGTCCACGCGCCGTCTCCTAAGCCCCAATCGGTCCACGCGCCGTCTCCTAAGCCCCGATCGGTCCAAGCGGCGTCTCCGAGACCCGATCGGTCCATGCACCGTCTCCTGATCCCCATCGGTCCACGCGGCGTTTTCTGAGCACCGTTCGGTCCACGCGTCGTCTTCAAAGCCCCGATGCCTCCACGCGCCGTCTCCGAGCCTCGATCGGTGAACGCGACTTCTCCTGATCTCCGATCGGTTCACGCGCCGCATCATAAGTCCCAATCGGTCCACGCGCCCTCTCCGAGCGCCGATCGTTTCACGCGCCGTCTCCTGAGCCCCGATCGACCCACGCTTCGTCTCCGAGCCCCGATCGATCCACGCGGAGCTCCTAAGCCCTGATCGGTCCACGTGCCGTCTCCGAGCCCCGATGTGTCCACGCGCCGCCTCCTGAGCCCCGATCGATCCACGCATCGGCTCCTGAGCCCCGATCGGTCCACGCGTCGTCTTCGAGCACCGATCGATCCACGCGCCGTTTCCTGGGCCCCGATCGGTCCACCCGTCGCCGCCTGAGCCCCGATCGGTCTACACGCCGTCTCATGACCCCCGATCGGTCAACGCATCGTCTCCTAAGCCCCGATACGTTCACACGCCGTCTCCGAGTCCCGATCGGTCCACGCGCCGTCGCCGAGCCTCGATCGTTCCACGCGCGGCCTCCTCAGCCCCGGTCGGTCCACGCGCCGTCTCCGAGCCCCGATCGGTCCACGCATCGTGTCCTAAGCCCCGATCGGTCCACGCGTCGTCTCCTGAGCCCCGATCGGTCCACGCGTCGTCTCCGAGCCCCGATCGGTCCACGCGCCGTCGCCGAGCCCCTATCGATCCACGCGCAGTCTCCAGAGGCGCGATCGGTCTACGCATCCCCTCCTGAGCCCCGGACGGTCCACGCGCCGTCACGGAACCCCGATGGGTCGACGCGCCGTCTCCGAGCGCCGGTCGGTTAACGCGCCGTCTCCCCGCCCAGATCAGTCCACGCGCTGTCTCCTGAGCCCCAATCGGTCTACGCGTCGTCTTCTAAGCTCCGATCGGTGCACGCGCCATCTCCGAGCCCCGATCGGTCCACGCACCATCTTCTGCTCCCCAATCGGTCCACGCGCCGCCTCCGGAGCCCCAATTGGTCCACGCGCAACCGCCTGAGCCCCAGTCGGTCCACACGCTGTCTCCGAGCCCCGATCGGTCCACGCGTCGTCTCCGAGCCCCGATCGGTCTACGCGCCGTCGCCGAGCCATGATGGGTCCACGCGCGGCCTCCTGAGCCCCGATCGGTCCACGCGCCGTCGCCGAGCCGCGATCGGTTCTCGCGCGGCCTCCGGAGCTCCGGTCGGTCGACGCGCCGTCTCCTGAGCCCCGATCCGTCCACGCGTCGTCTCCTAAGCCCCGATTCGTCGACGCGTCGTCTCCTGAGCCCTGATCATATGACGCGTCTTCTCCTGAGCCCCGATCGCTTCTCGTGCCGCCTCCTGAGCCCCGATCCGTCGAGGCGTCGTCTCCTGAGCCCCGATCAATTGACGTGTCTTCTCCTGAGCCCCGATCGCTCCTCGCGCCGTCTCCTGAACCCCGCTCGGTCCATGCGTCGTCTTCTTAGCCCGGATGCCTCCACGCGCCGTCTCCGAGCCACGATCGGTCGGGCACCGCTTCCTGCGCCCCGATCGGTCCACGCGCCGTCTCCTAAGCCCCAATCGGTCCACGCGGCGTCTCCGAGTGCCGATCATTTCACGCGCCGTCTCCTGAGACCCGATCGATCCACGCGTCGTCTCCGAATGCCGATCGGTTCACGCGCCGTCTCCTTTGCTCCGATCGTTCCACGCGCCGTCTCCGAGGCCCGATCGGTCCACGCGCCGCCTCCTAAGCCCCGATCGATCCACGCGTCGTCTCCGAACGCCGATCGGTTCACGCGCCGTCTCCTTTGCTCCGATCGTTCCACGCGCCGTCTCCGAGGCCCGATCGGTCCACGCATCGTCTCCTAAGCCCCGATCGGTTAACGCGCCGTCTCCGAGCCCCGATTGGTCCACTCGCCGTCTCCGAGTCCCGATCGGTCCGCATGCCGCATTCTAAGCCACGGTCAGTCCTCGCGCCGTCTCCGAGCACCGATCGGTCCACGCGTCGTCCCCTAATACCCGATCGGTCCACGCGTCGTCTCCTAGGCCCCGATCCGTCGACGCGTCGCCTCCTGAGCCCCGATCGATCCACGCGCCGCCTCCTCAACCCCGATCGCTCCACGTGCCGTTTCCTGATCCCCGATCGGTCCACACGCCTTCTCCGAGCCCCGATCGGTCCGCGTGCCGCATTCTAAGCCACGGTCCATCCACTCGCCATCTCCGAGCCCCGCTCGATCCACGCGTCGTCTCCTAAGCCTCGATCGGTCCACGCGCCGTCTCCGAGCGCCGATCGGGTCACGCGCCGTCTTCTGAGCCCCGATCGTTCCACGCGCCGCCTCCTAAACACCGATCGGTCCAGGCTTCGTCTCCGAGCCCGACCGGTCCACGCATCGTCTCCTAAGCCCCTATCGGTGAACGCGCCGTCTCCGAGCCCCGATCGGTCCTCGCGCAACCGCCTGAGCCCCAGTCGGTCCACGCGCTGTCTCCGAGCCCCGATCGGTCCACGCGTCGTCTCCGAGCACCGATCGGTCCACGCGCCGTCGCCGAGCCATGATCCGTCCATGCGCGGCCTCCTGAGCCCCGATCGGTCCACGCGCCGTTGCCGAGCCGCGATCGGTCCACGCGCGGCCTCCTGAGCCCCGGTTGGTCCACGCGCCGTCACCGAGCCGCGATCGGTCCACGCGCGACCTCCTGAGCCCCGGTTGGTTCACGCGCCGTATCCGAGCCCCCATCGGTCCACGCGTCGTCTCCGAGCCCCGATCCGTCCACGCGCCGTCGGCGAGCAGTGATCGGTCCACGCGAGACTCCTGAGTCCCGGTCGGTACGCGCGCCGTCTCCTGAGCCCCGATCGGTCGACGAGTCGTTTCCTGAGCCCCGATCGATCCACGCGTCGTCCCCTGAGCCCCGATACATCCACGCGCAGTCGCCGAGCCCCGATCGGTCCACGCGCGGTCTCCTGAGCCCCGGTCGGTCCACGCGCCGTCTCCGAGGCCCCATCGGTCCACGCGTCGTCTCCGAGCCTCGATCAGTCCACGCGCCGTCGCCGAGGCTCGATCGGTCCACGCGCGGCCTCCTGAGCCCCGGTTGGTTCACGCGCCGCCTCCGAGCCCCGATCGATCCACGCGTCGTCTTCTAAGCCCAGATGCCTCCTCGCGCCGTCTCCGAGCCACGATCGGTCCAGACGCCGCTTCGTGAGCCCGATCGGTCCACGCGCCGTCACCGGAGCCCCGATCGTTCCACGTGCCGTCTCCTAGCCCCGATTGGTGCACGCGCCGTCTCCTGAGGACCGATCGTTCCGGACGCCGCCTCCTAAGCTCCGATCTGTCCAGGCGTCGTCTCCTAAGCCCCGACCGGTCCACGCGCCGTCTCCTGAGCCCCGTTCGGCCCACGTGCCGTCTCCTAGCCCCGATCGGTTCACGCATCGTCTCCTAAGCCCCGATCGGTTAACGCGCGGCCTCCTGAGCCCCGATCGGTCCACGCGCCGTCACCGAGCCGCGATCGGTCCACGCGCCGTCTCCTGAGCCCCAATCGGTCCACTCGCTGTCTCCTGATCCCCGATAGGTATACGCGTCGTCTCCTACGCCCCGATCGGTCCACGCGCCGCCTTCGTGCCCCGATCGGTCCACGCACCGCCTCCTGATTCCCATCGGTCCACGCGCCGTCTCCTGAGCCACGATCGATCCACATGCCGTCTCCGAGCCCCGATCGGTCCGCGTGCCGCATTCTAAGCCACGGTCCATCCACGCGCCGTCTCCGAGCCCCGATCGGTCCACGCGCCGTCTCCGAGCCCCGATCGGTCCACGCATCGTCTCCTAAGCCCCGATCGGTTAACGCGCCGTCTCCCCGCCCCGATCGGTCCACGCGCCATCTCCTGAGCCCCGATCATTCCACGCGCCGTCTCCGAGCCCGGATCGGTCCACGCGCGGCCTCCTGAGCCCCGGTCGGTTCACGCGCCGTATCCGAGCCCCAATCGGTCCACGCGCCGTCTCCTGAGCCCCGATCGTTCCACGCGCCGTCTCCGAGCCCCGATCGTTCCACGCGGCGCCTCCGGAGCCCCGATCGATCCACGCGAATCTCCTGAGCCCCAGTCGGTCCGTGCGCCGTCTCCTGCGCCCCGATTGTTCGACGCGTCGTCTCCTGAGCCCCGATCGATCCACGCGTCGTCTCCTGAGGCCCGATCGCGCCACACGCCGTTTCCTGAGCCCCGATCGGTCCACGCGCCGTCTCCGAGCCGCGATCGGTAAACGCGCCGTCACCAAGCCCCGATCCGTACACGCGTCGTCTCCGAGCCCCGTTGGGTCCACGCGCCGTCGCCGAGCCTCGATCGGTCCACGCGCCGTTTCCTGAGCCCCGATACGTCCACGAGCAGGCGCCGCGCCCTGATCGGTCCACGCGCTGTCTCCTGAGCCCCGATGGATCCACGGGTCTTCCCCTGAGCCCCGACCGCTCCACGCGCCGTCTCCTGAGCCCGGATCGGTCCACGCGTCGTTTCCGAGCACCGATCGTTCCACACGCCGCCTCCTAAGCCCCGATCTGTCCAGGCGTCGTCTCCTAAGCCCCGACCGGTCCACGCGCCGTCTCCTGAGCCCCGATCGGTCCACGCACCGCCTCCTGATCCCCATCGGTCCACGCGCCGTCTCCTGAGCCACGATCGATCCACATGCCGTCTCCGAGCCCCGATCGGTCCGCGTGCCGCATTCTAAGCCACGGTCCATCCACGCGCCGTCTCCGAGCCCCGATCGGTCGACGCGTCGTCTTCTGAGCCCCGATCGACCCACGCGTCGTCTCCTGAGCCCCGACCGCTCCACACGCCCTTTCCTGAGCCCCGATCGGCCGACGCGTCGTCTCCTAAGCCCCGACCGGTTCACGCGCCGTCTCCTGTGCACCGATCGAATCTCGTGCCGTCTCCTAAGCCCCGATCGGTCCACACGTCGTCTCCTAAGCCCCAATCGGTCCACGCGTCGTCTCCTATGCCCCGATCCGTCGCCGCGTCGTCTCCTGAGCCCCGATCAATTGACGCGTCTTCTCCAGAGCCCCGATCGCTCCTCGCGCCGTCTCGTGAGCCCTGCTCGGTCCATGCGTCGTCTTCTTAGCCCCGATGCCTCCACGCGTCGTCTCCTAAGCCCCGATCGGTCCACGCGCCGTCTCCGGGCCCCGATCGGTCCACGCACCATCTCCTGCTCTCCAATCGGTCCACGCGCCGACTCCGGAGCCCCGATCGATCCACGCGCCGTCTCCTAATTTCCAATCTGTCCACGACCCGTCTCCGGGCCCCAATCGGTGCACGCGCCGTCTCCTAAGCCCCGATCGGGCCACGCGCCGTCGCCGAACACCAATTGGTCCACGCGAAACCGCCTGAGCCCCAGTCGGTCCACGCGCTGTCTCCGAGCCCCGATCGGTCCACGCGTCGTCTCCGAGCCCCGATCGGTCCACGCGCCGTCGCCGAGTCATGATCTGTCCACGCGCGGCCTCCTGAGACCCGATCGGTCCACGCGCGGTCGCGAGCCGCGATCGGTCCACGCGCGGCCTCCTGAGCCCCGATTGGTTCACGCGCCGTATCCGAGCCCCAATCGGTCCACGCGCTGTCTCCGAGCCCTGATCGGTCCACGCGTCGTCTCCGAGCCCCGATCGGTCTAAGCACCGTCGCCGAGCCATGATCGGTCCACGCGCGGCCTCCTGAGCCCCGATCGGTCCACGCGCCGTCGCCGAGCCGCGATCGGTTCTCGCGCGGCCTCCTGAGCCCCGGTCGGTCCACGCGCCGCCTACGGAGCCCCGATCGATCCACGCGATTCTCCTGAGCTCCGGTCGGTCGAGGCGTCGTCTCCGGAGCCCCGATCAATTGACGTGTCTTCTCCTGAGCCCCGATCGCTCCTCGCGCCGTCTCCTGAACCCCGCTCGGTCAATGCGTCGTCTTCTTAGCACGGATGCCTCTACGCGCCGTCTCCGAGCCACGATGGGTCCAGGCGCCGCTTCCTGCGCCCCGATCGGTCCACGCGCCGTCTCCTAAGCCCCAATCGGTCCACGCGGCGTCTCCGAGCGCCGATCATTTAACGCGCCGTCTCCTGAGACCCGATCGTCCCACGCGCCGTCTCCGAGCCCCGCTCCATCCACGCGTCGTCTCCTAAGCCCCGAACGGTCCACGCGCCGTCTCCTAAGCCCCGATTGATCCACGCGCCCTCTCCCAGTCCCGATCGATCCACGCGCCGTCTCATGAGCCCCAATCGGTCCACGCGTCGGCTCCTAAGCCCCGATCCATCAACGCGTCGTCTCCTGAGCCCCGATCGATCCACGCGCCGCCTCCTGAGCCCCGATCGCTCCACGCACCGTTTCCTGATCCCCGATCGGTCCACACGCCGTCTCCGAGCCCCGATCGGTCCGCGTGCCGCATTCTAAGCCACGGTCCATCCACGCGATGTCTCCGAGCCCCGATCGGTGCACGCGCCGTCTCCTAAACCCCGATCGGTCCACGCGCCGCCTCCTAAGCCCCGATCGGTCCAGGCGCCGACTCCAGAACCCCGATCGGTCCACGCGCCGTCTCCTAAGCCCCGATTGATCTACGCGCCGTCTCCGAGCGCCGACCGCTTCACGCGCCGTCTCCTGTGCTCCGATCGTTCCACGCGCCGTCTCCTGAGCCCCGATACGTCCACGCGCAGTCGCCGAGCCCCGATCGGTCCACGCATCGTCTCCTAAGCCCCGATCCATCGACGCGTAATTTCCTGAGCCCCGATCGCTCCACGCGCCGTTTTCTGAGCACCGTTCGGTCCACGCGTCGTCTTCAAAGCCCCGATGCCTCCACGCGCCGTCTCCGAGCCACGATCGGTCCGTGCGCCGCTTCCAGAGCCCTATCATTCCAGCTGTCCTCTCCAGATCTCCGATCGGTCCACGCGCCGTCTCCTAAGCCCCGATCGGTCCACGCGCCGTCTCCGAGCGCCGATCGGTTCACGCGCCGTCTTTTGAGCCCCGATCATTCCACGCGATGTCTCCGAGCCCCGATCGGTCCACGCGTCGTCTCCTGAGCCCCGATCGCTCCACGCGCCGTTTTCTGAGCACCGTTCGGTCCACGCGTCGTCTTCAAAGCCCAGATGCCTCCACGCGCCGTCTTCGAGCCACGATCGGTCCGTGCGCCGCTTCCAGAGCACTATCAATCCACGCGTCGTCTCCTGATCTCCGATCGGTCCACGCGCTGTCTCGGAGCGCCGATCGGTTCACGCGCCGTCTCCTGAGCCCCGATCGGTCCACGCGGCGCCTCCGGAGCTCCGATCGATCCACACGAGTCTCCTGAGCCCCGGTCGGTCCGCCCGCCGTCTCCTGAGCCCCGATCGGCCCACGCGCCATCTCCTGAGCGCCGATCCGTCCACGCGCCGTCTCCTGAGCCCCGATCGTCCAACGCGCCGTCTCCGAGCACTGATCGGTCCACGCGCCGTTTCCTGAGCCCCGATCGGTCCACGCGTCGTCTCCAAAGCCCTGATCGGTCCACGTGCCGTCTCCGAGCCCCGATCGGTCCACGCGCCGTCTCCTGAACCCCGATACGTCCACACGCAGTCGCCGAGCCCCGATCGGTCCACGCGCCGTCGCCGAGCCTCGATCGGTCCACGCGCGGCCTCCTAAGCCCCGACCGGTTCACGCGTCGTCTCGTAAGCCCCAATCGGTCCACGCGCCGTCTCAGAGCGCCGTTCATTTCACGCGCCGTCTCCTGAGCCCCGATCGTTCCACGCGCCGTCTCCAAGCCGCGATCGGTCCACGCGCCATCTCCTGAGGCCTAATCGGTCCACACGCTGTCTCGTGAGCTCCGATAGGTACACGCGTCGCCCGAACCCCAATTGGTCGACGCGCCGTCGCCCGAACCCCAATTGGTCCACGAGCAACCTCCTGAGCTCCAGTCGGTCCACGCGCAGTTGCCGAGCCCCGATCGATCCCCGCATCGTCTCCTAAGCCCCGATCGGTTGACGCGTCATTTACGAGCCCCGATCGGTCTACGCGTTTTGTCCTAAGCCCCGATCGGTCCACGCGCAGTCGCCGAGCCCCGGTCGGTCCAGGCGCCGTCTCCTGAGCCCCGATCGGTCCACACCCCTTCCCCTGAGCCCCGAACGGTCGACGCGTCGTCTCCTAAGACCCGACCGGTTCACCCGCCATCTCCTGTGCACCGATCGATTCACGTGCCGTCTCCTAAGCCCCGATCGGTCCACACGCCGTCTCCTAAGCCCCAATCGGGCCACGCGTTGTCTCCTAAGCTCCGATCCGTCGCCGCGTCGTCTTCTGAGCCCCGATCAATTGACGCGACTTCTCCTGAGCCCCGATCGCTCCTCGCGCCGTCTCCTGAGCCCCGCTCGGTCCATGCGTCGTATTCTAAGCCCCCATGCCTCCACGCACCATCTCCTGAGCCCCGATCGTTCCACGTGCCGTCTCCGAGCCCCGATCGCTCCACGCGCCGTCTCCGAGCCCCGATCGGTCCACGCGCCGTCACCTGAGCCCCGATCGTTCCACGCCCCGTCTCCGAGCCCCGATCGGTCCACGCGCCGTCTCCTAAGCCCCGATCGGTCCACGCGCCTTCTCCTCATCCCCGATCGGTCCACGCGCCGTCTCGGAGCGCCGATTGGTTCACGCGCAGTCTCCTGAGCCCCGATCGCTCCACGCGCCGTCTCCTGAGCCCCGATCGTTCCACGCGCCTTCTCCTAAGCCCCGATCGATCCACGCGAGTCTCCTGAGCCCCCGTCGGTCCGCGCACCGTCATCTGAGCCCCGATCGGTCGACGCGTCGTCTCCGAGACTCGATCGGTCCACGCCCCGTCGCCGAGCCCCGATCGGTCCAGGCGTGGCCTCCTGAGCCGCGGTCGGTCCACGCGCCGTTTCCTGAGCCCCGATCGGTCCACGCGTCGTCTTCTAAGCCCAGATGCCTCCTTGCGCCGTCTCCCCACCACGATCGGTGCAGGCGCCGCTTCCTGAGCCCCGATCGGTCCACGCGTCGTCTCCTGAGCCCCGATCCGTCCACGCGCCGTCTCCTGAGCCTCGATCGGTCCACGCGCCGTCGCCGAACCCCAATTGGTCGACGCGAAACCGCCTGAGCCCCAGTCGGTCCAAGCGCTGTCTCCTGAGCCCCGATCTGTCCACGCGCCGTCTCCGAGCCCCGATCGGTCCACGCGCCGTCTCCGAGCGCCGATCGGTTCACACGCCGTCTCCTGAGCCCCGATCGTTCCACGCGCCGTCTCCGAGCTCCGATCGGCCCACGCGCCGTCTCCTAAGCCCCGATCGGTCCAAGCGCCTTCTCCTAAGCCCCGATCGGTCCACGCGCCGTCTCCGAGCCCCGATCGGTCCACGCGCCGTCTCCTGAGCCCCGATCGTTCCACGCATCGTCTCCGAACCCCGATGGGTCCACGCGTCGTCTCTTAAGACCCGATCGGTCCACGTATCGCCTCCTAAGCCCCGATCGGTCCACACGCCGTCTCCGAGCCCCGATGGGTCCACGCGTCGCCTCCTGAGCCCCGGTCGGTCCACGCGCCGTCTCCTGAACCCCGATCGGTCCACGCGTCGTCTTCTAAGCCCCGATCGGTCCACGCGCCGTCTCCGAGCGCCGATAACTTTACGCGCCGTCTCCTGAGCCCCGATCGTTCCACGCGCCGTCTCCGAGCCCCGATCGATCCACGCGCCGTCTCCTGAGCCCAAATCGGTCCACACGCTGTCTCGTGAGCCCCGATAGGTACACGCGTCGTCTCCTACGCCCCGAGCAGTCCACGCGTAGTCTCCTAAGCCCCGCTCGGTTAACGCGTCGTTTCCGAGCCCCGATCGGTCCACGCGTTGTCTCCTGAGCCCCAATGAGTCCATGCGCCGGCTCCTAAGCCCTGATCCGTCCACGGGCCGTGTCCGAGCTCCGATCGTTTACGCGCCGTCTCCAAACCTCGATCCGTACACGCGTTGTCTCCGAGCCCTGATCGGTCCACGCGCCATCGCCGAGCGCCGATCGGTCCACGCGCCATCGCCGAGCCCCGATCGGTCCACGCGTCGTCTCTTAAGCCCCGATCGGTCCACGCGCCGTCTCCGAGCCCCGATCGGTCCTCGCACTGTCTCCTGATCCCCATGGGTCCACGCGGCGCCTCCGGGGCCCCGATCGATCCACGCGAAGCTCCTAAGCCCTGATCGGTCCACGTGCCGTCTCCGAGCCCCGATGTGTCCACGCGCCGCCTCCTGAGCCCCGATCGATCCACGCATCGGCTCCTGAGCCCCGATCGGTCCACGCGTCGTCTTTGAGCACCGATCGATCCACGCGCCGTTTCCTGGGCCCCGATCGGTCCACCCGTCGCCGCCTGAGCCCCGATCGGTCTACACGCCGTCTCATGACCCCCGATCGGTCAACGCATCGTCTCCTAAGCCCCGATACGTTCACACGCCGTCTCCGAGTCCCGATCGGTCCACGCGCCGTCGCCGAGCCTCGATCGGTCCACGCGCGGCCTCCTTAGCCCCGGTCGGTCCACGCGCCGTCTCCGAGCCCCGATCGGTCCACGCATCGTGTCCTAAGCCCCGATCGATCCACGCGTCGTCTCCTGAGCCCCGATCGGTCCACGCGTCGTCTCCGAGCCCCGATCGGTCCACGCGCCGTCGCCGAGTCATGATCTGTCCACGCGTGGCCTCCTGAGACCCGATCGGTCCACGCGCCGTCTTCGAGCCCCGATCGGTCCACGCATAGTCTCCTAAGCCCCAATCGGTTAACGCGCCGTCCCCGAGCCCCGATCGGTCCACGCGCCTTCTCCTGAGCCCCGATACGTCCACGCGCAGTCGCCGAGCCCTGATCGGTCCACGCGCTGTCTCCTGAGCCGCGATAGGTACACGCGTCGTCGCCTACACCCCGATCGATCCACTCGAGGCTCCTAGGCCCCGATCGGTCCACGTGCCATCTCCGAGCCCCGATCGGTCCACGCACTGTCTCCTGATCCCGTTGGGTCAACGCGGCGCCTCCGGAGCCCCGATCGATCCACGCGAGGCTCCTGAGCCCCGATCGGACCACGCATCGTCTCCAAAGCCCCAATCGGTTAACGCGCCGTTTCCGAGCCCCGATCGGTCCACGCACTGTCTCCTGATCCCCATGCGACAACGCGGCGCCTCCGGAGCACCGATCGATCCACGCGAGGCTCCTGAGCCCCGATCGGACCACGCATCGTCTCCTAAGCCCTGATCGGTCCTCGTGCCTTCTGCGAGCCCCGAAGGGTCCACGCGCAGCCTCCTGAGCCCCGATCGGTCGACGCGTCGTCTTCTGAGCCCCGATCGGTCCACGCGCAGTCTCCAGAGGCGCGATCGTCCCACGCGCCGTCTCCGAGCCCCGATCGGTCCGCGTGCCGCATTCTAAGCCACGGTCGATCCACGCGTCGTCTCCGAGCCCCGCTCCATCCACGCGTCGTCTCCTAAGCCCCGAACGGTCCACGCGCCGTCTCCTAAGCCCCGATTGATCCACGCGCCCTCTCCCAGCCCCGATCGATCCACGCGCCGTCTCATGAGCCCCAATCGGTCCACGCGTCGGCTCCTAAGCCCCGATCCATCAACGCGTCGTCTCCTGAGCCCCGATCGATCCACGCGCCGCCTCCTGAGCCCCGATCGCTCCACGCACCGTTTCCTGATCCCCGATCGGTCCACACGCCGTCTCCGAGCCCCGATCGGTCCGCGTGCCGCATTCTAAGCCACGGTCCATCCACGCGATGTCTCCGAGCCCCGATCGGTGCACGCGCCGTCTCCTAAGCCCCGATCGGTCCACGCGCCGCCTCCTAAGCCCCGATCGGTCCAGGCGCCGACTCCAGAGCCCCGATCGGTCCACGCGCCGTCTCCTAAGCCCCGATGCCTCCACGCGCCGTCTCCGAGCCACGATCGGTCCGTGCGCCGCTTCCAGAGCACTATCAATCCACGCGTCGTCTCCTGATCTCCGATCGGTCCACGCGCTGTCTCGGAGCGCCGATCGGTTCACGCGCCGTCTCCTGAGCCCCGATCGGTCCACGCGGCGCCTCCGGAGCTCCGATCGATCCACACGAGTCTCCTGAGCCCCGGTCGGTCCGCCCGCCGTCTCCTGAGCCCCGATCGGCCCACGAGCCGTCTCCTGAGCGCCGATCCGTCCACGCGCCGTCTCCTGAGCCCCGATCGTCCAACGCGCCGTCTCCGAGCACTGATCGGTCCACGCGCCGTCTCCTGAGCCCCGATCGGTCCACGCGTCGTCTCCAAAGCCCTGATCGGTCCACGTGCCGTCTCCGAGCCCCGATCGGTCCACGCGCCGTCTCCTGAACCCCGATACGTCCACACGCAGTCGCCGAGCCCCGATCGGTCCACGCGCCGTCGCCGAGCCTCGATCGGTCCACGCGCGGCCTCCTAAGCCCCGACCGGTTCACGCGCCGTCTCGTAAGCCCCAATCGGTCCACGCGCCGTCTCAGAGCGCCGTTCATTTCACGCGCCGTCTCCTGAGCCCCGATCGTTCCACGCGCCGTCTCCAAGCCGCCATCGGTCCACGCGCCATCTTCTGAGGCCTAATCGGTCCACACGCTGTCTCGTGAGCTCCGATAGGTACACGCGTCGTCTCCTACGCCCCGAACGGTCCACGCGCCGTCTCCGAGCACCGATTGGTCCACGCGCCGTCGCCCGAACCCCAATTGGTCGACGCGCCGTCGCCCGAACCCCAATTGGTCCACGAGCAACCTCCTGAGCTCCAGTCGGTCCACGCGCAGTTGCCGAGCCCCGATCGATCCCCGCATCGTCTCCTAAGCCCCGATCGGTTGACGCGTCATTTACGAGCCCCGATCGGTCTACGCGCCGTCTCCTGAGCCCCGATCCGTCCACGCGCAGTCGCCGAGCCCCGGTCGGTCCAGGCGCCGTCTCCTGAGCCCCGATCGGTCCACACCCCTTCCCCTGAGCCCCGATCGGTAGACGCGTCGTCTCCTAAGACCCGACCGGTTCACCCGCCATCTCCTGTGCACCGATCGATTCACGTGCCGTCTCCTAAGCCCCGATCGGTCCACACGCCGTCTCCTAAGCCCCAATCGGGCCACGCGTTGTCTCCTAAGCCCCGATCCGTCGCCGCGTCGTCTCCTGAGCCCCGATCAATTGACGCGTCTTCTCCTGAGCCCCGATCGCTCCTCGCGCCGTCTCCTGAGCCCCGCTCGGTCCATGCGTCGTCTTCTAAGCCCCCATGCCCCCACGCACCATCTCCTGAGCCCCGATCGTTCCACGTGCCGTCTCCGAGCCCCGATCGGTCCACGCGCCGTCACCTGAGCCCCGATCGTTCCACGCCCCGTCTCCGAGCCCCGATCGGTCCACGCGCCGTCTCCTAAGCCCCGATCGGTCCACGCGCCTTCTCCTCATCCCCGATCGGTCCACGCGCCGTCTCGGAGCGCCGATTGGTTCACGCGCAGTCTCCTGAGCCCCGATCGCTCCACGCGCCGTCTCCTGAGCCCCGATCGTTCCACGCGCCTTCTCCTAAGCCCCGATCGATCCACGCGAGTCTCCTGAGCCCCGGTCGGTCCGCGCACCGTCATCTGAGCCCCGATCGGTCGACGCGTCGTCTCCGAGACTCGATCGGTCCACGCCCCGTCGCCGAGCCCCGATCGGTCCAGGCGTGGCCTCCCGAGCCGCGGTCGGTCCACGCGCCGTTTCCTGAGCCCCGATCGGTCCACGCGTCGTCTTCTAAGCCCAGATGCCTCCTTGCGCCGTCTCCCCACCACGATCGGTGCAGGCGCCGCTTCCTGAGCCCCGATCGGTCCACGCGTCGTCTCCTGAGCCCCGATCGGTCCACGCGCCGTCTCCTGAGCCTCGATCGGTCCACGCGCCGTCGCCGAACCCCAATTGGTCCACGCGAAACCGCCTGAGCCCCAGTCGGTCCAAGCGCTGTCTCCTGAGCCCCGATCTGTCCACGCGCCGTCTCCGAGCCCCGATCGGTCCACGCGCAGTCTCCGAGCGCCGATCGGTTCACACGCCGTCTCCTGAGCCCCGATAGTTCCACGCGCCGTCTCCGAGCTCCGATCGGCCCACGCGCCGTCTCCTAAGCCCCGATCGGTCCAAGCGCCTTCTCCTAAGCCCCGATCGGTCCACGCGCCGTCTCCGAGCCCCGATCGGTCCACGCGCCGTCTCCTGAGCCCCGATCGTTCCACGCATCGTCTCCGAACCCCGATGGGTCCGCGCGTCGTCTCCTAAGACCCGATCGGTCCACGTATCGTCTCCTAAGCCCCGATCGGTCCACACGCCGTCTCCGAGCCCCGATGGGTCCACGCGTCGCCTCCTGAGCCCCGGTCGGTCCACGCGCCGTCTCCTGAGCCCCGATCGGTCCACGCGTCGTCTTCTAAGCCCCGATCGGTCCACGCGTCGTCTCCTAAGCCCCGATCGGTCCACGCGCCGTCTCCGAGCGCCGCTAACTTTACGCGCCGTCTCCTGAGCCCCGATCGTTCGACGCGCCGTCTCCGAGGCCCGATCGATCCACGCGCCGTCTCCTGAGGCCAAATCGGTCCACACGCTGTCTCGTGAGCCCCGATAGGTACACGCGTCGTCTCCTACGCCCCGATCGGTCCACGCGTAGTCTCCTAAGCCCCGCTCGGTTAACGCGTCGTTTCCGAGTCCCGATCGGTCCACGCGTCGTCTCCTGAGCCCCAATTAGTCCATGCGCCGTCTCCTAAGCCCCGATCCGTCCACGGGCCGTGTCCGAGCTCCGATCGGTCCACGCGTCGTCTCCGAGCCCTGATCGGTCCACGCGCCATCGCCGAGACCCGATCGGTCCACACCCCTTCTCCTGAGCCCCGATCTGTCGACGCGTCGTCTCCTAGGCCCCGACCGGTGCACGCGCCGTCTCCTGTGCCCCGATCGATTCACGTGCCGTCTCCTAAGCCCCGATCGGTTCACCCGTCGTCTCTTAAGCCCCAATCGGTCCACGCGCCCACTCCGAGCGCCGATCATTTCACGCGCCGTCTCCTGAGCCCCGGTCGGTCCGCGCGCCGTCACCTGAGCCCCGATCGGTCCACGCGTCGTCTTCAAACCCCAGACGCCTCCTCGCACCGTCTCCAAGGGCCGATCGGTTCACGCGCCGTCTCCTGAGCCCCGATCGTTCCCCGCATCGTCTCCGAACCCCGATGGGTCCACGCGTCGGCTCCTAAGCCCCGATCAGTCCACGCGCCGTCTCCGAGCCCCGATCGGTCCACGCGTCGTCTCCTAAGACCCGATCGGTCCACGTATCGTCTCCTAAGCCCCGATCGGTCCACACGCCGTCTCCGAGCCCCGATGAGTCCACGCGTCGCCTCCTGAGCCCCGGTCGGTCCACGCGCCGTCTCCTGAGCCCCGATCGGTCCACGCGTCGTCTTCTAAGCCCCGATAGGTCCACGCGTCGTCTCCTAAGCCCCGATCGGTCCACGCGCCGTCTCCGAGCGCCGATAACTTTACGCGCCGTCTCCTGAGCCCGGATCGGTCCACGCGTAGTCTCCTAAGCCCCGCTCGGTTAACGCGTCGTTTCCGAGCCCCGATCGGTCCACGCGTCGTCTCCTAAGACCCGATCGGTCCGCGCGCCGTCACCTGAGCCCCGATCGGTCGACGCGTCGTCTTCTGAGCCCCGATCGGTCCACGCGCCGTCTCCGAGCGCCGATCGGTTCACGCGCCGTCTCCTGAGCCCCGATCGTTCCACACGCCTTCTCCTAAGCCCCGATCGGTCCACGCGCCGTCTCCGAGCGCCGATCGGTTCACGCCCCGTCACCTGAGCCCCGATCATTCGAAGCGCCGTCTCCGAGCCCCGATCGGTCCACGCGCCGTCTCCTGAGCCCGGATCGTTCCACGCGTCGTCCCCGAATCCCCGATCCGTACACGCGTCGTCTCCGAGCCTCGATCGGTCCACGCGCCGTCGCCGAACCCCAATTGGTCCACGCGAAACCGCCTGAGCCCCAGTCGGTCCACGCGCTGTCTCCGAGCCCCGATCGGTCCACGCGTCGTCTCCGAGCCCCGATCGGTCTACGCGCCGTCGCCGAGTCATGATCTGTCCACGCGCGGCCTCCTGAGACCCGATCGGTCCACGCGCCGTCTTCGAGCCCCGATCGGTCCACGCATGGTCTCCTAACCCCAATCGGTTAACGCGCCGTCCCCGAGCCCCGATCGGTCCACGCGCCGTCTCCTGAGCCCCAATACGTCCACGCGCAGTCGCCGAGCCCTGATCGGTCCACGCGCTGTCTCCTGAGCCCCGATAGGTACACGCGTCGTCGCCTACACCCCAATCGGTCCACGCGCCGTCTCCGAGCCCCGATCGGTCCACGCGTCGCCTCCTGAGCCCCGGTCGGTCCACGCGCCGTCTCCTGAGCCCCGATCGGTCCACGCGTCGTCTTCTAAGCCCCGATCGGTCCCCGCGTAGTCTCCTAAGCCCCGCTCGGTTAACGCGTCGTTTCCGAGCTCCGATCGGTCCACGCGTTGTCTCCTGAGCCCCAATGAGTCCATGCGCCGTCTCCTAAGCCCCGATCCGTCCACGGGCCGTCTCCGAGCCCCGATCGGTCCACGCGTCGTCTCCTAAGACCCGATCGGTCCACGTATCGTCTCCTAAGCCCCGATCGGTCCACACGCCGTCTCCGAGCCCCGATGGGTCCACGCGTCGCCTCCTGAGCCCCGGTCGGTCCACGCGCCGTCTCCTGAGCCCCGATCGGTCCACGCGTCGTCTTCTAAGCCCCGATCGGTCCACGCGTCGTCTCCTAAGCCCCGATCGGTCCACGCGCCGTCTCCGAGCGCCGATAACTTTACGCGCCGTCTCCTGAGCCCCGATCGTTCCACGCGCCGTCTCCGAGCCCCGATCGATCCACGAGCCGTCTCCTGAGCCCAAATCGGTCCACACGCTGTGTCGTGAGCCCCGATAGGTACACGCGTCGTCTCCTACGCCCCGAGCAGTCCACGCGTAGTCTCCTAAGCCCCGCTCGGTTAACGCGTCGTTTCCGAGCCCCGATCGGTCCACGCGTTGTCTCCTGAGCCCCAATGAGTCCATGCGCCGTCTCCTAAGCCCCGATCCGTCCACGGGCCGTCTCCTAAGCCCCGATCGGTCCACGCGCCGTCTCCGAGCGCCGATCGGTTCACGCCCGGTCACCTGAGCCCTGATCATTCGAAGCGCCGTCTCCGAGCCCCGATCGGTCCACGCGCCGTCTCCTGAGCCCGGATCGTTCCACGCGTCGTCCCCGAATCCCCGATCCGTACACGCGTCGTCTCCGAGCCTCGATCGGTCCACGCGCCGTCGCCGAACCCCAATTGGTCCACGCGAAACCGCCTGAGCCCCAGTCGGTCCACGCGCTGTCTCCGAGCCCCGATCGGTCCACGCGTCGTCTCCGAGCCCCGATCGGTCTACGCGCCGTCGCCGAGTCATGATCTGTCCACGCGCGGCCTCCTGAGACCCGATCGGTCCACGCGCCGTCTTCGAGCCCCGATCGGTCCACGCATGGTCTCCTAACCCCAATCGGTTAACGCGCCGTCCCCGAGCACCGATCGGTCCACGCGCCGTCTCCTGAGCCCCAATACGTCCACGCGCAGTCGCCGAGCCCTGATCGGTCCACGCGCTGTCTCCTGAGCCCCCATAGGTACACGCGTCGTCGCCTACACCCCAATCGGTCCACGCGCCGTCTCCGAGCCCCGATCGGTCCACGCACTGTCTCCTGATCCCCATGGGTCCACGCGGCGCCTCCGGGGCCCCGATCGATCCACGCGAGGCTCCTAAGCCCCGATCGGTCCACGTGCCATCTCCTGAGCCCCAATCGTTACACGCGCCGTCTCCGAGCCCCGATCGGTCCACGCGCCGTCTCCGAGCCCCGATGGGTCCACGCGTCGCCTCCTGAGCCCCGGTCGGTCCACGCGCCGTCTCCTGAGCCCCGATCGGTCCACGCGTCGTCGTCTAAGCCCCGATCGGTCCACGCGTAGTCTCCTAAGCCCCGCTCGGTTAACGCGTCGTTTCCGAGCTACGATCGGTCCACGCGTTGTCTCCTGAGCCCCAATGAGTCCATGCGCCGTCTCCTAAGCCCCGATCCGTCCACGGGCCGTCTCCGAGCCCCGATCGGTCCACGTATCGTCTCCTAAGCCCCGATCGGTCCACACGCCGTCTCCGAGCCCCGATGGGTCCACGCGTCGCCTCCTGAGCCCCGGTCGGTCCACGCGCCGTCTCCTGAGCCCCGATCGGTCCACGCGTCGTCTTCTAAGCCCCGATCGGTCCACGCGTCGTCTCCTAAGCCCCGATCGGTCCACGCGCCGTCTCCGAGCGCCGATAACTTTACGCGCCGTCTCCTGAGCCCCGATCGTTCCACGCGCCGTCTCCGAGCCCCGATCGATCCACGCGCCGTCTCCTGAGCCCAAATCGGTCCACACGCTGTCTCGTGAGCCCCGATCGGTCCACGCGTCGTCTTCTAAGCCCCGATCAGTCCACGCGTAGTCTCCTAAGCCCCGCTCGGTTAACGCGTCGTTTCCGAGCCCCGATCGATTCACGTGCCGTCTCCTAAGCCCCGATCGGTTCACCCGTCGTCTCTTAAGTCCCAATCGGTCCACGCGCCCCCTCCGAGCGCCGATCATTTCACGCGCCGTCTCCTGAGCCCCGGTCGGTCCGCGCGCCGTCACCTGAGCCCCGATCGGTCGACGCGTCGTCTTCTGAGCCCCGATCGACCCACGCGTCGTCTCCTGAGCCCCGACCGCTCCACACGCCCTTTCCTGAGCCCCGATCGGCCGACGCGTCGTCTCCTAAGCCCCGACCGGTTCACGCGCCGTCTCCTGTGCACCGATCGAATCTCGTGCCGTCTCCTAAGCCCCTATCGGTCCACACGTCGTCCCCTAAGCCCCAATCGGTCCACGCGTCGTCTCCTATGCCCCGATCCGTCGCCGCGTCGTCTCCTGAGCCCCGATCAATTGACGCGTCTTCTCCAGAGCCCCGATGGCTCCTCGCGCCGTCTCGTGAGCCCTGCTCGGTCCATGCGTCGTCTTCTTAGCCCCGATGCCTCCACGCGTCGTCTCCTAAGCCCCGATCGGTCCACGCGCCGTCTCCGGGCCCCGATCGGTCCACGCACCATCTCCTGCTCTCCAATCGGTCCACGCGCCGCCTCCGGAGCCCCGATCGATCCACGCTAGGCTCCTGAGCCCCGGCCGGTCCGCGTGCCGTCTCCTGAGCCCCGAACGGTCGACGCGTCGTCTCCTGAGCCCCGATCGATCCACGCGCCGTCTCCTAAGCCCCGATCGATCCACGCGCCGTCTCCTAATCCCCAATCTGTCCACGACCCGTCTCCGGGCCCCGATCGGTGCACGCGCCGTCTCCTAAGCCCCGATCGGGCCACGCCCAGTCGCCGAACACCAATTGGTCCACGCGAAACCGCCTGAGCCCCAGTCGGTCCACGCGCTGTCTCCGAGACCCGATCGGTCCACGCGTCGTCTCCGAGCCCCGATCGGTCCACGCGCCGTCGCCGAGTCATGGTCTGTCCACGCGCGGCCTCCTGAGACCCGATCGGTCCACGCGCGGTCGCGAGCCGCGATCGGTCCACGCGCGGCCTCCTGAGCCCCGATTGGTTCACGAGCCGTATCCGAGCCCCAATCGGTCCACGCGCTGTCTCCGAGCCCTGATCGGTCCACGCGTCGTCTCCGAGCCCCGATCGGTCTAAGCACCGTCGCCGAGCCATGATCGGTCCACGCGCGGCCTCCTGAGCCCCGATCGGTCCACGCGCCGTCGCCGAGCCGCGATCGGTTCTCACGCGGCCTCCTGAGCCCCGGTCGGTCCACGCGCCGCCTACGGAGCCCCGATCGGTCCACGCGATTCTCCTGAGCTCCGGTCGGTCGACGCGCCGTCTCCTGAGCCCAAATCGGTCCACACGCTGTCTCGTGAGCCCCGATAGGTACACGCGTCGTCTCCTACGCCCCGAGCAGTCCACGCGTAGTCTCCTAAGCCCCGCTCGGTTAACGCGTCGTTTCCGAGCCCCGATCGGTCCACGCGTTGTCTCCTGAGCCCCAATGAGTCCATGCGCCGTCTCCTAAGCCCCGATCCGTCCACGGGCCGTCTCCTAAGCCCCGATCGGTCCACGCGCCGTCTCCGAGCCCCGATCGGTCCACGCGCCGTCTCCTGAGCCCGGATCGTTCCACGCGTCGTCCCCGAATCCCCGATCCGTACACGCGTCGTCTCCGAGCCTCGATCGGTCCACGCGCCGTCGCCGAACCCCAATTGGTCCACGCGAAACCGCCTGAGCCCCAGTCGGTCCACGCGCTGTCTCCGAGCCCCGATCGGTCCACGCGTCGTCTCCGAGCCCCGATCGGTCCACGCGCCGTCGCCGAGTCATGATCTGTCCACGCGCGGCCTCCTGAGACCCCATCGGTCCACGCGCCGTCTTCGAGCCCCGATCGGTCCACGCATGCTCTCCTAAGCCCCAATCGGTTAACGCGCCGTCCCCGAGCCCCGATCGGTCCACGCGCCGTCTCCTGAGCCCCGATACGTCCACGCGCAGTCGCCGAGCCCTGATCGGTCCACGCGCTGGCTCCTGAGCCCCGATAGGTACACGCGTCGTCGCCTACACCCCAATCGGTCCACGCGCCGTCTCCGAGCCCCGATCGGTCCACGCCCTGTCTCCTGATCCCCATGGGTCCACGCGGCGCCTCCGGGGCCCCGATCGATCCACGCGAGGCTCCTAAGCCCCGATCGGTCCACGTGCCGTCTCCTGAGCCCCGATCGTTACACGCGCCGCCTCCGATCCCCGATCGGTCCACGCGCCGTCTCCGAGCCCAGATGGGTCCACGCGTCGCCTCCTGAGCCACGGCCGGTCCACTCGCCGTCTCCTGAGCCCCGATCGGTCCACGCGTCGTCTTCTAAGCCCCGATCGGTCCACGTATCGTCTCCTAAGCCCCGATCGGTCCATACGCCGTCTCCGAGCCCCGATGGGTCCACGCGTCGCCTCCTGAGCCCCGGTCGGTCCACGCGCCGTCTCCTGAGCCCCGATCGGTCCACGCGTCGTCTTCTAAGCCCCGATCGGTCCACGCGTCGTCTCCTAAGCCCCGATCGGTCCACGCGCCGTCTCCGAGCGCCGATAACTTTACGCGCCGTCTCCTGAGCCCCGATCGTTCCACGCGCCGTCTCCGAGCCCCGATCGATCCACGCGCCGTCTCCTGAGCCCAAATCGGTCCACACGCTGTCTCGTGAGCCCCGATAGGTACACGCGTCGTCTCCTACGCCCCGAGCAGTCCACGCGTAGTCTCCTAAGCCCCGCTCGGTTAACGCGTCGTTTGCGAGCCCCGATCGGTCCTCGCGTCGTCTCCTGAGCCCCAATTAGTCCATGCGCCGTCTCCTAAGCCCCGATCCGTCAACGGGCCGTGTCTGAGCTCCGATCGGTCCACGCGTCGTCCCGAGCCCTGATCGGTCCACGCGCCATCGCCGAGCCCCGATCGGTCCACGCGCCGTCTCCTGAGCCCCGATCTGTCCACACCCCTTCTCCTGTGTCCCGATCTGTCGACGCGTCGTCTCCTAAGCCCCGACCGGTGCACGCGCCGTCTCCTAAGCCCTGCTCGGTTAACGCCTCGTTTCCGAGCCCCGATCGGTCCACGCGTCGTCTCCTGAGCCCCAATTAGTCCACGCGCCGTCTCCTAAGCCCTGATCCGTCCACGGGCCGTGTCCGGAGCGCCGATCGATCCACGCGAGGCTCCTGAGCCCCGATCGGACCACGCATCGTCTCCGAGCCCCGATCGGTCCACGCGCCGTCGCCGAGCCATGATCGGTCCACGCGCGGTCTCCTGAGCCCCGGTTGGTCCACGCGCCGTCGCCGAGCCATGATCGGCCCACGCGAGGCTCCTGAGCCCCGGTCGGTCCACACGCCTTCTCCGAGCCCCGATCGGTCCACCCGTCATCTCTTAAGCCCCAATCGGTCCACGCGCCATCTCCGAGCGCCGATCATTTCACGCGCTGTCTCCTGAGCCCCGGTCGGTCCGCGCGCCGTCACCTGAGCCCCGGTCGGTCCGCGCGCCGTCACCTGAGCCCCGATCGGTCGACGCGTCGTCTCCTAAGCCCTGAACGGCCCACGCGCCGTCTCCGAGCGCCGATCGGTTCACGCACCGTCTCCTGAGCCCCGATCGTTCCACGCGCCGTCTCCTAAGCCCCGATCGGTCCAAGCGCCTTCTCTTAAGCCCCGATCGGTCCAGGCGCCGTCTCCGAGCGCGGATCGGTTCACGCGCCGTCACCTGAGCCCCGATCGTTCCACGCGCCGTCTCCGAGCCCCGATCGGTCCACGCGCCGTCGCCGAGCCCCGATCGGTCCAGGCGTATCCTCCTGAGCCCCGGTCGGTCCACGCGCCGTCTCCGAGCCCCGTTCGGTCCACGCATCGTCTCCTAAGCCCCGATCGGTTAACGCGCCGACTCGGAGCCCCGATCGTTCCACGCGCCGTCTCCGAGCCCCGATCGTTCCACGCGCCTTCTCCTAAGCCACGATCGGTCAGCGCCGTCTCCGAGCGCCGATCGGTGCACGCGCCGTCGCACGTGCCGCGATCGGTCCACGCGCGGCCTCCTGAGCCCCGGTTGGTTCACGCGCCGTATCCGAGCCCCAATCGGTCCACGCACCGTCTCCTGAGCCCCGATCGGTCCACGCGCCGTCGCCGAGCCCCGATCGGTCCAGGCGTATCCTCCTGAGCCCCGATCGGTCCACGCGCCGTCTCCGTGCGCCGATCGGTTCGCGCGCCGTCTCCTGAGCCCCGATCGCTCCACGCGCCGTCTCCGAGCCCCGATCGGTCCACGCGCCGTCTCTTGAGCCCGGATCAGTCCACGCGCCGTCGCCGAACCCCAATTGGTCCACGCGCAACCGTCTGAGCTCCGGTTGGTCCACGCGCTGTTTCCGAGCCCCGATCGGTCCACGCGTCGTATTCGAACCCCGAATGGTCCACGCGCCGTCGCCGAGCCATGATCGGTCCACGCGCGGCCTCCTGAGCCCCGGTTGCTTCACGCACCGTATCCGAGCCCCCATCGGTCCACGCGTCGTCTCCGAGCCCCGATCGGACCACGCGCCGTCGCCGAGCCATGATCGGCCCATGCGAGGCTCCTGAGCCCCGGTCGGTACGCGCGCCGTCTCCTGATCCCCGATCCGTCGACGCGTCGTTTCCTGAGCCCCGATCGATCCACGCGTCGTCTCCTGAGCCCCGATCGCTCCACGCGCCGATTTCTGAGCCCTGATCAATTGACGCGTCTTCTCCTGAGCCCCGATCGGTCCACGCGCCGTCTCCTAAGCCCCAATCGGTCCACGCGCCGTCTCCTAAGCCCCGATCGGTCCACGCGCCGTCTCCTGATGCCCAATCGGTCCACGCGCAGTCTCTTGAGCCCCGATCGGTTCACGCGCCGGCTCCGAGCCCGATCGGTCCACGCATCGTCTCCTAAGCCCCGATCGGTTAACGTGCCGTCTCCGAGCCCCGATCGGTCCACGTGCCGTCTCCTGAGCCCCGGTCGGTTCACGCGCCGTCTCCGAGCCCCGATCGATCCACGCGTCGTCTTGTAAACCCAGATGCCTCCTCGCATCGTCTCCTAAGCCGCGATCGGTTAACGCGCCGTCTCCGAGCCCCGATCGGTCCACGCGCCGTCGCGGAACCCCAATTGGTCCACGCGCAACCGCCTGAGCCCCAGTCGGTCCACGCGCCGTTTCCTGAGCCCCGATCGGTCCACGCGCCGTCTCCTGGGCCCCGATCGGTCCACGCGCCGTCTCCTAAGCCCTGAACGGCCCACGCGCCGTCTCCGAGCGCCGATCGGTTCACGCGCCGTCTCCTGAGCGCCGATCGTTCCACGCGCTGTCTCCGAGCTCCGATCGGCCCACGCGCCGTCTCCTAAGCCACGATCGGTCCAAGCGCCTTCTCCTAAGCCCCGATCGGTCCAGGCGCCGTCTCCGAGCGCGGATCGGTTCACGCGCCGTCACCTGAGCCCCGATCGCTCCACGCACCGTTTTCTGAGCACCGTTTGGTCCACGCGTCGTCTTCAAAGCCCCGATGCCTCCACGCGCCGCCTCCGGAGCCCCGATCGATCCACGCGAATCTCCTGAGCTCCGGTCGGTCGACGCGCCGTCTCCTCAGCCCCGATCCGTCCACGCGTCGTCTCCTAAGCCCCGATTCGTCGACGCGTCGTCTCCTGAGCCCCGATCAATTGACGTGTGTTCTCCTGAGCCCCGATAGCTCCTCGCGCCGTCTCCTGAACCCCGCTCGGTCCATGCGTCGTCTTCTTAGCCCGGATGCCTCCACGCGCCGTCTCCGAGCCACGATCGGTCCAGGCGCCGCTTCCTGCGCCCCGATGCCTCCACACGCCGTCTCCGAGCCACGATCGGTCTAGGCGCCACTTCCTGAGCCCCGATCGGTCCAGGCGCCGCTTCCTGAGCCCCGATCGGTCCACGCGGCGTTTCCTAAGCCCCAATCGGTCCACGCGCCGTCTCCTAAGCCCCGATCGCTCCAAGCGGCGTCTCCGAGCCTCGATCGGTCCACGCGCCGTCGCCGAGCCCCGATCGGTCCAGGCGTATCCTCCTGAGCGCCGGTCGGTCCGCGCGCCGTCTCCTGAGCCCCGATCGGTCGACGCGTCGTTTTCTGAGCCCCGATCGATCCACGCGTCGTCTCCTGAGCCACGATCGCTCCACGCGCCGATTTCTGAGCCCCGATCAATTGACGCGTCTTCTCCTGAGCCCCGATCTTTCCTCGCGCCGTCTCCTGAGCCCCGCTCGGTCCCTGCGTCGTCTTCTTAGCCCCGATGCCTCCACGCGCCGTCTCCGAGCACCGATCGGTCTACGCGTCGTCTCCGAGCCCCGATCGGTCCACGCGCCGTCTCCGAGCCCCGAACGGTTCACGCACCGTCTCCTGGTCCCAATCGGTCCACGCGGCGCCTCTGGAGCCCCGATCGATCCTCGCGAGTCTCCTGAGCCCCAGTCGGTTCGCGCGCCGTCTCCTGAGCCCCGATTGTTCGACGCGTCGTCTCCTGAGCCCCGATCGATCCACACGTCGTCTCCTGAGCCCCGATCGTACCACACGCCGTCTCCTAAGCCCCGATCGGTTAACGCGCCGTCTCCCCGCCCCGATCGGTCCACGCGCCGTCTCCTGAGCCCCGATCATTCCACGGGCCGTCTCCGAGCCCGGATTGGTCCACGCGCGGCCTCCTGAGCCCCGGTTGCTTCACGTGCCGTATCCGAGCCCCAATCGGTCCACGCACCGTCTCCTGAGCCCCGATCGATCCACGCGCCGTCTCCTGAGCTCCGATCGCTCCACGCGCCGTTTTCTGAGCACCGTTCGGTCCACGCGTCGTCTTGAAAGCCCCGATGCCTCCACGCGCCGTCTCCGAGCCCCGATCGGTCCACGCGCCGTCTCCTAAGCCGCGATCGGTCAACGCGCCTTCTTCTCAGCCCCGATTGGTCCACGCGCCGTCTCCGAGCGCCGATCGGTGCACGCGCCGTCTCCTGATCTCCGATCGGTCCACGCGCCGTCTCCTGAGCCCCGATTGCTCCACGCGCCGTTTTCTGAGCACCGTTCGGTCCATGCGTCGTCTTCTAAGCCCCGATGCCTCCACGCGCCGTCTCCGAGCCACGATCGGTGCAGACGCCGCTTCCTGAGCACCCATCGGTTCACGCGATGTCTCCTGAGCCCCGATACATCCACGCGCAGTCGCCGAGCCCCGATCGGTCCACGCGCCGTCTCCGAGCCCCGATCATTCCACGCGCCGTCTCCTGAGCCCCGATCCGTCCACGCGCCGTCTCCTGAGCCCCGATCGTCCAACGCGCCGTCTCCGAGCACCGATCGGTCCACGCGCCGTCTCCTGAGCCCCGATCGGTCCACGCGTCGTCTCCAAAGCCCTGATCGGTCCACGTGCCGTCTCCTGAACCCCGATACGTCCACACACAGTCGCCGAGCCCTGATTGGTCCACGCGCCGTCGCCGAGCCTCGATCGGTCCACGCGCGGCCTCCTGAGCCGCGGTCGGTTCACGCGCCGTCTCCGAGCCCCGATCGATCCACGCGTCGTCTTCTAAGCCCAGATGCCTCCTCGCGCCGTCTCCGAGCCACGATCGGTTCAGGCGCCGCGTCGTGAGCCCCGATCGGTCCACGCTCCGTCACCAAGCCCCGATACGTACACGCGTCGTCTCCGAGCCCCGGTCGGTTCACGCGCCGTCTCCGAGCACCGATGGGTCCACGCGCGGTCTCCTGAGCCCCGATCGATCCACGCGTCGTCTCCGAGCTCCGATCAGTCCACACGCCGTTTCCTGAGCCCCGATCGGTCCATGCGTCGTCTTCTTAGCCCCGATGCCTCCACGCGCCGTCTCCGAGCCACGATCGGTCCAGGCGCCGCTTCCTGAGCCCCGATCGGTCCACGCGCCGTATCCTAAGCCCCGATCGGTCCACGCGCCGTCTCCGAGCGCCGATAAGTTCAAGCGCCGTCTCCGAGCCCCGATCGGTCCAAGCGCCGTCTCCTAAGCCCCGATCGGTCCACGCGCCGTCTCCTGAGCCCGGATCGGTCCACCCGTCGTCTTCGAATCCCCGATCCGCACACGCGTCGTCTCCGAGCCTCGACCGGTCCACGCGCCGTCTCCTGAGCCCCGATCATTCTACGCGCCGTCTCCTAAGCCGCGATCCGTCCACGGGCCGTCTCCGAGCTGCTATCGGTAAACGCGCCGTCACCAAGCCCTGATCCGTACACGCGTCGTCTCCGAGCCCCGACCGGTCCACGCGCCGTCGCCGAGCCTCGATCGGTCCACGCGTGGCCTCCTGAGCCTCGATCGGTCCACGCGTCGTCTTCTAAGCCCAGATGCCTCCTCGCGCCGTCTCCGAGCCACGATCGGTTCAGGCGCCTCTTCGTGAGCCCCGATCGGTCCACGCTCCGTCACCAAGCCCCGATCCGTACACGCGTCGTCTCCGAGCCCCGGTCGGTTCACGCCCCGTCTCCGAGCACCGATGGGTCCACGCGCGGTCTCCTGAGCCCCGGTCGGTCCCCCCGCCGTCGCCGAACCCCAATTCGTCCACGGGCATCCTCCTGAGCCCCAGTCGGTCCACGCGCCGTCTAGTGAGCCCCGATCGGTCCACGTATCGTCTCCTACGCCCCGATCGGTCCACGCGTCGTCTCCTAAGCCCCGAACGGTCCACGCGCCGTCTCCGAGCCCCGATCGCTCCTCGCGCCGTCTCCTGAGCCCCGCTCGATCCATGCGTCGTCTTCTTAGCCCCGATGCCTCCACGCGCCGTCTCCGAGCCACGATCGGTCCAGGTGCGGCTTCTTGAGCCCCGATCGGTCCACGCGCTGTCTCGTAAGCCCCAATCGGTCTACGCGCCGTCTCAGAGCGCCGATCATTTCACGCGCCGTCTCCTGAGCCCCGATCATTCCACGCCCTGTCTCCGAGACCCGATCGGTCCACGCGCCGTCTCCTAAGCCCCTATCGGTCCACGCGACGTCTCCGAGCGCTGATCGGTTCACGCGCCGTCTCCTGAGCCCCGATCGTTCCACGCGCCGTCTCCGGAGCCCGGATCAGTCCACGCGTCATCGCCGAATCCCCGATCCGTACACGCGTCGTCTCCGAGCCTCGATCGGACCACGCGCCGTCGCGGAGCCCCGATCGGTCCAGGCGTGGCCTGCTGAGCCTCGATCGGTCCACGCGCGGCCTCCTGAGCCGCGGTGAGTTCACGCGCCGTCTCCGAGCCCCGATCGGTCCACGCGCCGTCTCCTGAGCCCGGATCGGTCCACGCGCCGTCTCCTGAGCCCGGATCGGTCCACGCGCCGTCTCCGAGCGCCGATCATTTCACGCGCCGTCTCCTGAGCCCCGATCGTTCCACGCGCCGTCTCCGAGCGCCGATCGGTTCACGCGCCGTCTCCTGAGCCCCGATCGTTCCACGCGGCGTCTTCGAGCCTCGATCGATCCACGCGCCGTCTCCTGAGCCCCGATCGGTCGACGCGTCGTCTTCTGAGCCCCGATCGATCCACGCGTCGTCTCCTGAGCCACGATCAATTGACGCGTCTTCTCCTGAGCCCGATCGCTCCTCGCGCCGTCTCCTGAGCCCCAGTCGGTCCACGCGCCGTCTCCTAAGCCCCAATCTGTCCACGACCCGTCTCTGGGCCCCGATCGGTGCACGCGCCGTCTCCTGAGCCCCGATCGGTCCACGCGCCGTCTACTGAACCCCGATACGTCCACACGCAGTCGCCGAGCCCCGATCGGTCCACGCGCCGTCGCCGAGCCTGGATCGGTCCACGCGCGGCCTCCTGAGCCCCGGTCGGTTCACGCGCCGTCTCCGAGCCCCGATCGATCCACGCGTCGTCTTCTAAGACCAGATGCCTCCTCTCGCCGTCTCCGAGCCAGGATCGGTTCAGGCGCCGCTTCGTGAGCCCCGATCGGTCCACACTCCGTCACCAAGCCCCGATCCGTACACGCGTCGTCTCCGAGCCCCGATCGGTCCACGCGCCGTTTCCGAGCCCCGATAGGTCCGCGCATCGTCTCCGAGCCTCGATCGGTCCTCGCGTCGTCTCCTAAGCCCCGACTGGTTCACGCGCCGTCTCCGAGCCCCGATCGATCCACGCGTCGTCTTGTAAGCCCAGATGCCTCCACGCGCTGTTTCCGAGCTACGATCGGTCCAGGCGCCGCTTCATTAGCCCCGATCGGTCCACGCGCCGCCTCCTAAGCCCCAATCGCTCCACGCGCCGTCTCCGACCGCCGATCATTTCACGCGCTGTCTCCTGAGTTCCGATCGTTCCACGCGCCGTATCCGAGCCCCGATCGATCCACGCGCCGTCTCCTGAGCCCCGATCGGTCCACGCGTCGTTCCCCAAGCCCCGATCCATCGACGCGCCGTCTCCTGATGCCCAATCGGTCAGCGCGCAGTCTCCTGAGCCCCGATGGGTACACGCGTAGTCTCCTAAGCCCCGATCGGTCCACGCGCCGCCTCCGGAGCCCCAATCGATCAACGTGAGTCTCCTAAGCCCCGATCGCTCCACGCGCGGCCTCCTGAGCCCCGGTTGGTTCACGCGCCGTATCCGAGCCCCAATCGGTCCACGCACCGTCTCCTGAGCCCCGATCGGTCCACGCGCCGTCGCCGAGCCCCGATCGGTCCAGGCGTATCCTCCTGAGCCCCGATCGGTCCACGCGCCGTCTCCGTGCGCCGATCGGTTCGCGCGCCGTCTCCTGAGCCCCGATCGCTCCACGCGCCGTCTCCGAGCCCCGATCGGTCCACGCGCCGTCTCTTGAGCCCGGATCAGTCCACGCGCCGTCGCCGAACCCCAATTGGTCCACGCGCAACCGTCTGAGCTCCGGTTGGTCCACGCGCTGTTTCCGAGCCCCGATCGGTCCACGCGTCGTATTCGAACCCCGATCGGTCCACGCGCCGTCGCCGAGCCATGATCGGTCCACGCGCGGCCTCCTGAGCCCCGGTTGCTTCACGCACCGTATCCGAGCCCCCATCGGTCCACGCGTCGTCTCCGAGCCCCGATCGGTCCACGCGCCGTCGCCGAGCCATGATCGGCCCATGCGAGGCTCCTGAGCCCCGGTCGGTCCGCGCGCCGTCTCCTGATCCCCGATCCGTCGACGCGTCGTTTCCTGAGCCCCGATCGATCCACGCGTCGTCTCCTGAGCCCCGATCGCTCCACGCGCCGATTTCTGAGCCCTGATCAATTGACGCGTCTTCTCCTGAGCCCCGATCGGTCCACACGCCGTCTCCTAAGCCCCAATCGGTCCACGCGCCGTCTCCTAAGCCCCGATCGGTCCACGCGCCGTCTCCTGATGCCCAATCGGTCCACGCGCAGTCTCTTGAGCCCCGATCGGTTCACGCGCCGGCTCCGAGCCAGATCGGTCCACGCATCGTCTCCTAAGCCCCGATCGGTTAACGTGCCGTCTCCGAGCCCCGATCGATCCACGCGTCGTCTTGTAAACCCAGATGCCTCCTCGCATCGTCTCCTAAGCCGCGATCGGTTAACGCGCCGTCTCCGAGCCCCGATCGGTCCACGCGCCGTCGCGGAACCCCAATTGGTCCACGCGCAACCGCCTGAGCCCCAGTCGGTCCACGCGCCGTTTCCTGAGCCCCGATCGGTCTACGCGCCGTCTCCTGGGCCCCGATCGGTCCACGCGCCGTCTCCTAAGCCCTGAACGGCCCACGCGCCGTCTCCGAGCGCCGATCGGTTCACGCGCCGTCTCCTGAGCGCCGATCGTTCCACGCGCTGTCTCCGAGCTCCGATCGGCCCACGCGCCGTCTCCTAAGCCACGATCGGTCCAAGCGCCTTCTCCTAAGCCCCGATCGGTCCAGGCGCCGTCTCCGAGCGCGGATCGGTTCACGCGCCGTCACCTGAGCCCCGATCGCTCCACGCACCGTTTTCTGAGCACCGTTTGGTCCACGCGTCGTCTTCAAAGCCCCGATGCCTCCACGCGCCGCCTCCGCAGCCCCGATCGATCCACGCGAATCTCCTGAGCTCCGGTCGGTCGACGCGCCGTCTCCTCAGCCCCGATCCGTCCACGCGTCGTCTCCTGAGCCCCGATCAATTGACGTGTGTTCTCCTGATCCCCGATAGCTCCTCGCGCCGTCTCCTGAACCCCGCTCGGTCCTGGCGTCGTCTTCTTAGCCCGGATGCCTCCACGCGCCGTCTCCGAGCCACGATCGGTCCAGGCGCCGCTTCCTGCGCCCCGATGCCTCCACACGCCGTCTCCGAGCCACGATCGGTCTAGGCGCCACTTCCTGAGCCCCGATCGGTCCAGGCGCCGCTTCCTGAGCCCCGATCGGTCCACGCGGCGTTTCCTAAGCCCCAATCGGTCCACGCGCCGTCTCCTAAGCCCCGATCGCTCCAAGCGGCGTCTCCGAGCCTCGATCGGTCC
Source organism: Netelia fuscicornis (assembly GCA_946811545.1). NCBI lineage: Eukaryota > Metazoa > Arthropoda > Insecta > Hymenoptera > Ichneumonidae > Netelia > Netelia fuscicornis. Next base: position 30,997,494 of record OX328011.1, read on the forward strand.
ACGCGCCGTCGCCGAGCCCCGATCGGTCCAGGCGTATCCTCCTGAGCGCCGGTCGGTCCGCGCGCCGTCTCCTGAGCCCCGATCGGTCGACGCGTCGTTTTCTGAGCCCCGATCGATCCACGCGTCGTCTCCTGAGCCACGATCGCTCCACGCGCCGATTTCTGAGCCCCGATCAATTGACGCGTCTTCTCCTGAGCCCCGATCTTTCCTCGCGCCGTCTCCTGAGCCCCGCTCGGTCCCTGCGCCGTCTTCTTAGCCCCGATGCCTCCACGCGCCGTCTCCGAGCACCGATCGGTCTACGCGTCGTCTCCGAGCCCCGATCGGTCCACGCGCCGTCTCCGAGCCCCGAACGGTTCACGCACCGTCTCCTGGTCCCAATCGGTCCACGCGGCGCCTCTGGAGCCCCGATCGATCCTCGCGAGTCTCCTGAGCCCCAGTCGGTTCGCGCGCCGTCTCCTGAGCCCCGATTGTTCGACGCGTCGTCTCCTGAGCCCCGATCGATCCACACGTCGTCTCCTGAGCCCCGATCGTACCACACGCCGTCTCCTAAGCCCCGATCGGTTAACGCGCCGTCTCCCCGCCCCGATCGGTCCACGCGCCGTCTCCTGAGCCCCGATCATTCCACGCGCCGTCTCCGAGCCCGGATTGGTCCACGCGCGGCCTCCTGAGCCCCGGTTGCTTCACGTGCCGTATCCGAGCCCCAATCGGTCCACGCACCGTCTCCTGAGCCCCGATCGATCCACGCGCCGTCTCCTGAGCTCCGATCGCTCCACGCGCCGTTTTCTGAGCACCGTTCGGTCCACGCGTCGTCTTGAAAGCCCCGATGCCTCCACGCGCCGTCTCCGAGCCCCGATCGGTCCACGCGCCGTCTCCTAAGCCGCGATCGGTCAACGCGCCTTCTTCTCAGCCCCGATTGGTCCACGCGCCGTCTCCGAGCGCCGATCGGTGCACGCGCCGTCTCCTGATCTCCGATCGGTCCACGCGCCGTCTCCTGAGCCCCGATTGCTCCACGCGCCGTTTTCTGAGCACCGTTCGGTCCATGCGTCGTCTTCTAAGCCCCGATGCCTCCACGCGCCGTCTCCGAGCCACGATCGGTGCAGACGCCGCTTCCTGAGCACCCATCGGTTCACGCGATGTCTCCTGAGCCCCGATACATCCACGCGCAGTCGCCGAGCCCCGATCGGTCCACGCGCCGTCTCCGAGCCCCGATCATTCCACGCGCCGTCTCCTGAGCCCCGATCCGTCCACGCGCCGTCTCCTGAGCCCCGATCGTCCAACGCGCCGTCTCCGAGCACCGATCGGTCCACGCGCCGTCTCCTGAGCCCCGATCGGTCCACGCGTCGTCTCCAAAGCCCTGATCGGTCCACGTGCCGTCTCCTGAACCCCGATACGTCCACACACAGTCGCCGAGCCCTGATTGGTCCACGCGCCGTCGCCGAGCCTCGATCGGTCCACGCGCGGCCTCCTGAGCCGCGGTCGGTTCACGCGCCGTCTCCGAGCCCCGATCGATCCACGCGTCGTCTTCTAAGCCCAGATGCCTCCTCGCGCCGTCTCCGAGCCACGATCGGTTCAGGCGCCGCGTCGTGAGCCCCGATCGGTCCACGCTCCGTCACCAAGCCCCGATACGTACACGCGTCGTCTCCGAGCCCCGGTCGGTTCACGCGCCGTCTCCGAGCACCGATGGGTCCACGCGCGGTCTCCTGAGCCCTGATCGGTCCACGCGTCGTCTCCTAAGCCCCGATCGGTCCACGCGTCGTCTCCTAAGCCTCGATCCGTCGACGCGTCGTCTCCTGAGCCACGATCAATTGACGCGTCTTCTCCTGAGCCCGATCACTCCTCGCGCCGTCTCCTGAGCCCCGATCGATCCACGCGTCGTCTCCGAGCTCCGATCAGTCCACACGCCGTTTCCTGAGCCCCGATCGGTCCATGCGTCGTCTTCTTAGCCCCGATGCCTCCACGCGCCGTCTCCGAGCCACGATCGGTCCAGGCGCCGCTTCCTGAGCCCCGATCGGTCCACGCGCCGTATCCTAAGCCCCGATCGGTCCACGCGCCGTCTCCGAGCGCCGATAAGTTCAAGCGCCGTCTCCGAGCCCCGATCGGTCCAAGCGCCGTCTCCTAAGCCCCGATCGGTCCACGCGGGGTAAAGCCGCCGTCATCAAGCCCCGATCCGTACACTCGCCGTCTCCGAGCCCCGATCAGTTCACGCATCGTCTCCTAAGCCCCGATCGGTTAACGCGCCGTCTCCGATCCGCGATCGGTCCACGCGCCGTCGCCGAGCCATGATCGGCCCACGCGCGGCCTCCTGAGCCCCGGTTGGTTCACGCGCCGTATCCGAGCCCCCATCGGTCCACGCGTCGTCTCCGAGCCCCGATCGGTCCACGCGCCGTCGCCGAGCCATGATCGGCCCACGCGAGGCTCCTGAGCCCCGATCGCTCCACGCGCCGATTTCTGAGCCCCGATCAATTGACGCGTCTTCTCCTGAGCCCCGATCGGTCCAGACGCCTCTTCCTGAGCACCGATCAGTCCACGCGCCGTCTCCTAAGCCCCAATCGGTCCACGCGCCGTCTCCTAAACCCCGATCGGTCCAAGCGGCGTCTCCGAGCCCCCATCGGTCCACGTGGCGTTTTCTGAGCACCGTTCGGTCCACGCGTCGTCTTCAAAGCCCCGATGCCTCCACGCGCCGTCTCCGAGCCACGATCGGTCCGTGCGCCGCTTCCAGAGCCCCGAACGGTGCACGCGTCTTCTCCTGATCTCCGATCGGTCCACGCGCCTTCTCATATGCCCCGATCGGTCCACGCGCCGTCTCATAAGCCCCGATCGGTCCACTCGCCGTCTCCGAGCGCCGTTCGGTTGACGCGCCGTCTCCTGAGCCCCGATCGTTCCACGCACCGTTTCCGAGCCCCCATCGGTCCACGCGCCGTCTCCTGAGCCCGGATCGGTCCACGCGTCATCCGCGAATCCCCGATCCGTACACGCGTCGTCTCCGAGCCTCGATCGGTCCACGCGTCGTCTCCTAAGCCCCGACCGGTCCACGCGCCGTCTCCTGAGCCCCGATCGTTCCACGCGCCGTCTCCTATGCCGCGATCCGTCCACGGGCCGTCTCCGAGCTGCTATCGGTAAACGCGCTGTCACAAACCCCTGATCCGTAAACGCGGCGTCTCCGTGCCCGATCGGTCCACGCGCCGTCTCCTGAGCCCCGAACGTCCCACACGCCGCCTCCTAAGCCCCGATCGGTTAACATGGCGTCTCCGAGCCCCGATCGGTCCACGCGCCGTCTCCTGAGCCCCGGTCAGTTCACGCGCCGTCTCCGAGCCCCGATCGATCCACGCGACGTCTTGTAAAGCCCAGATGCCTCCTCGCATCGTCTCCTAAGCCCCGATCGGTCCACGCGCCGATTCCGAGCCCCGATCGGTCCATGCGTCGTCTTCTAAGCCCCGATGCCTCCACGCGCCGTCTCCGAGCCCCGATCGGTGCAGGCGCCGCTTCCTGAGCCCGGATCGGTCCACGCGTCGTCCCCTAATCCCCGATCCGTAAACTTGTCGTGTCTGAGCCTCGATCGGTCCACGCGCCGTCGCCCAGCGCCGATCGGTCCGCGCGCCGTCTCCTGAGCCCCGATCCGTCCACGCGCAACCTCCTGAGCCCCAGTCGGTCCACGCGCCATCTCCTGAGCCCTGATCGGTCCACGCATCGTCTTCTAAGCCCCGATACGTCCACACGTCGTCTCTGATCCCCGATCGGTCCGCGTGCCGCATTCTAAGCCGCGGTCCGTCCATGCGCAGTCTCCGATCACCGATCGGTCCACGCGCCGTCTCCTGAGCCCCGATCGGTCCACGCGCCGTTTCCGAGCCCTGATCGGTCCATGCGTCGTCTTCGAAGCCCCGATGGCTCCACGCGCCGTCTCCGTGCCCCGATCGGTGCAGGCGCCGCTTCCTGAGCCCCGATCGGTCCACGCGTCATCTCCTAAGCCCCGATCGGTTCACGCGCCGTCTCCGGGGCCCCGGTAGATCCACGCGAGTCTCCTAAGCCTCGATCGGTCCACGCGCCGCCTCCGGAGCCCCGATCGATCCATGCGAATCTCCTGAGCTCCGATCGGTCCACGCGCCGTCGCCGATCCACGATCGGTCCGTGCGCCGCTTCCAGAGCCCTATCCGTCCACGCATCGTCTCCTGATCTCCGATCGGTCCACGCGCCGTCTCCCAAGCCCCGATCGGTCCACGCGCGGCCTCCGGAGCCCTGATCGGTCCATGCGCCGTCGCCGAGCCGCGATCGGTCCACGCGCGGCCTCCTGAGCCCCAGTTGGTTCACGCGCCGTATCTGAGCCCCCATCGGTCCACGCGCCGTCTCCGAGCCCCGATCGGTTAACGTGCCGTCTCCGAGCCCCAATCGGTCCACGCGCCGTCTCCTGAGCCCCGATGCGTCCACGCGCAGTCGCCGAGCCCCGATCGGTCCACGCGCCGTCTCCTAAGCCCCGATCGGTCCACGCGCGGCCTGCTTAGCCCCGGTCGGTCCACGCGCCGTCTCCGAGCCCCGATCGGTCCACGCATCGTCTCCTAAGCCCCGATCGGTCCACGCGCCTTCTCCTAAGCCCCGATCGATCCACGCGTCGTCTCCTGAGCCCCGATCGTTCCACGTGCCGTCTCCGAGCGTCGATCGGTCCACGTGCCGTCTCCTGAGCCCCGATCGGTCCACGCGTCGTCTCCTAAGCCCCGATCGCTCTTCGCGCCGTCTCCGAGCCACGATCGGTCCACGCGCCGTCTCCTGAGCCCCGATCATTCCACGCGCCTTCTCCTAAGCCACGATCGGTCCACGCGCCGTCGCCGAGCCATCATCGGTCCACGCGCGGCCTCCTGAGCCCCGATCGGTCCACGCGCCGTCGCCGAGCCGCGATCGGTCCACGCGCGGCCTCCTGAGCCCCGGTCGGTTCACGCGCCGTATCCGAGCCCCAATCGGTCCACGCGCCGTCTCCTGAGCCCCGATCGTTCCACGCGCCGTCTCCGAGCCCCGATCGATCCACGCGAGTCTCCTGAGCCCCAGTCGGTCCGCGCGCCGTCTCCTGAGCCCTGATCGATCCACGCGTCGTCTCCTGAGCCCCGATCGCGCCACACGCCGTTTCCTGAGCCCCGATCGGTCCACGCGTCGTCTTCAACGCCCCGATGCCTCCACGCGCCGTCTCCGAGCCACGATCGGTCCGTGCGCCGCTTCCACAACCCCGATCGGTCCACGCGTCATCTCCTGATCTCCGATCGGTCCACGCGCCGTCTCCTAAGCCCCGATCGGTCCACGCGCCGTCTCCGAGCGCCGATCGGTTGACGCGCCGTCTCCTGAGCCCCGATCGTTCCACGCGCCGTCTCCTGAGCCCCAATCGGTCCACACGCTGTGTCGTGAGCCCCGATAGGTACACGCGTCGTCTCCTACGCCCGATCGGTCCGCGCGTTGTCTCCTGAGCCCCAATCGGTCTACGCGTCGTCTTCTAAGCTCCGATCGGTCCACGTGCCGTCTCCGAGCCCCGATCGGTCCACGCACCATCTTCTGCTCCCCAATCGGTCCACGCGCCGCCTCCGGAGCCCCAATTGGTCCACGCGCAACCGCCTGAGCCCCAGTCGGTCCACGCGCTGTCTCCGAGCCCCGATCGGTCCACGCGTCGTCTCCGAGCCCCGATCGGTCTACGCGCCGTCGCCGAGCCATGATCGGTCCACGCGCCGCCTACGGAGCCCCGATCGATCCACGCGAATCTCCTGAGCTCCGGTCGGTCGACGCGCCGTCTCCGGAGCCCCGATCGGTCCACGCGTCGTCTCCTAAGCCCCAATCGGTTAACGCGCCGTCTCCTGAGCCCCGATCGTTCTACGCGCCGTCTCCGAGCCCCGATGCGTCCACGCGCGGTCTCCTGAGCCCCAGTCGGTACACGCGCTGTCTCCGAGCCCCGATCGGTCCACGCATCGTCTCCTAAGCCCCGCTCGGTTAACGCGTCGTTTCGGAGCCCCGATCGGTCTACGCGTCGTCTCCTGAGCCCCGATCGGTCCACGCGTCGTCTCCTGAGCCCCGATCGTTCCACGTGCCGTCTCCGAGCGTCGATCGGTCCACGCGCCGGCTCCTGAGCCCCGATCGGTCCACGCGCCGTCTCCTGAGCCCCGATCGCTCCACGCACCGTTTTCTGAGCCTGGATCGGTCCACGCGCCGTCGCCGAACCCCAATTGGTCCACGCGCAACCGCCTGAGCCCCAGTCGGTCCACGCGCTGTCTCCGAGCCCCAATCGTTCCACACGCCGTCTCCGAGCGCCGATCGGTTCACGCGCCGCCTCCTGAGCCCCGATCGGTCCAAGCGCCTTCTCCTAAGCCCCGATGGGTCCACGCGCCGTCTCCGAGCGCCGATCAGTTCACGCGCCGGCACCTGAGCCCCGATCGTTCCACGCGCCGTCTCCGACCCCCGATCGGTCCACGCGCCGTCTCCTGAGCCCGAATCGTTCCACGCGTCGTCCCCGAATCCCTGATCCGTACACGCGTCGTCTCCGAGCCTCGATCGGTCCACGCGCCGTCGCCGAGACTCGATCGGTCCACGCGCGGCCTCCTGAGCCCCGGTCGGTTCACGCGCCGTCTCCGAGCCCCGATCGATCCACGCGTCGTCTTCTAAGCCCAGATGCCTCCTCGCGCCGTCTCCGAGCCACGATCGGTCCAGGCGCCGCTTTGTGAGCCCGATCGGTCCACGCGCCGTCACCGGAGCCCCGATCGTTCCACGTGCCGTCTCCGAGCCCCGATTGGTGCACGCGCCGTCTCCTGAGCACCGATCGTTCCACACGCCGCCTCCTAAGCTCCGATCTGTCCAGGCGTCGTCTCCTAAGCCCCGACCGGTCCACGCGCCGTCTCCTGAGCCCCGTTCGGCCCACGCGCCGTCTCCTAGCCCCGATCGGTTCACGCATCGTCTCCTAAGCCCCGATCGGTTAACGCGCGGCCTCCTGAGCCCCGATCGGTCGACGCGCCGTCACCGAGCCGCGATCAATCCACGCGCGGCCTCCTGAGCCCCGGTTGGTTTACGCACCGTCTCCTGATCCCCATCGGTCCACGCGGCGCCTCCGGAGCCCCGATCGATCCACACGAGTCTCCTGAGCCCCGGTCGGTCCGCGCGCCGTCACCTGAGCCCCGATCGGTCCACGCATCGTCTCCTGAGCCCCGATCCCTCCACACGCCGCTTCTAGAGCCCCGATCGGTGCACGCGTCGTCTCCTGATCTCCGATCGATCTACGCGCCGTCTCCTAAGCCCCGATCGGTCCACGCGCCTTCTCCTAAGCCCCGATCGGTCCAGGCACCGCTTCCTGAGCCCCGATCGGTCCACGCGCCGTCTCCGAGCGCCGATAAGTTCAAGCGCCGTCTCCTGAGCCCCGATCGTTCCACGCGGCGTCTCCGAGCCCCGATCGATCCACGCGCCGTCTCCTGAGCCCCGATCGGTCGACGCGCCTTCTCCTAAGCCCCGATCGGTCCGCGCACCGTCTCCTGATCCCCATCGCACCACGCGGCGTCTCCGGACCCCCGATCGATCCACGCGAGTCTCCTGAGCCCCAGTCCATCCACGCGCCGTCTCCGAGCCCCCATCGCTCCACGCGCCGTCTCCGTGCCCCGATCGGTGCAGGCGCCGCTTCCTGAGCCCCGATCGGTCCACGCGTCATCTCCTAAGCCCCGATCGGTTCACGCGCCGTCTCCGGGGCCCCGGTAGATCCACGCGAGTCTCCTAAGCCTCGATCGGTCCACGCGCCGCCTCCGGAGCCCCGATCGATCCATGCGAATCTCCTGAGCTCCGATCGGTCCACGCGCCGTCGCCGATCCACGATCGGTCCGTGCGCCGCTTCCAGAGCCCTATCCGTCCACGCATCGTCTCCTGATCTCCGATCGGTCCACGCGCCGTCTCCCAAGCCCCGATCGGTCCACGCGCGGCCTCCGGAGCCCTGATCGGTCCATGCGCCGTCGCCGAGCCGCGATCGGTCCACGCGCGGCCTCCTGAGCCCCAGTTGGTTCACGCGCCGTATCTGAGCCCCCATCGGTCCACGCGCCGTCTCCGAGCCCCGATCGGTTAACGTGCCGTCTCCGAGCCCCAATCGGTCCACGCGGCGTCTCCGGACCCCCGATCGATCCACGCGAGTCTCCTGAGCCCCAGTCCATCCACGCGCCGTCTCCGAGCCCCCATCGGTCCACGCGTTGTCTCCTAAGCCCCGATCGGTCCACGCGCCGTCTCCGAGCGCCGAGCGCTCCACGCGCCGTCGCCGAACCCCAATTGGTCCACGCGCAACCGCCTGAGTCCCAGTCGGTCCACGCGCTGTCTCCGAGCCCCGATCGGTCCACGCGCCGTCGCCGAGCCATGATCGGTCCACGCGCGGCCTCCTGAGCCCCAATCGGTCCACAGGCCGTCGCCGATCCACGATCGGTACGTGCGCCGTTTCCAGAGCCCTATCGGTCCACGCTTCGTCTCCTCATCTCCGATCGGTCCACGCGCCGTCTCCTAAGCCCCGATCGGTCCACGCGCTGTCTCCGAGCGCCGATCGGTTCACGCGCCGTCTCCTGAGCCCCGATCATTCCACGCGCCGTCTCCGAGCCCCGATCGGTCCACGCGTCGTCTCCTGAGCCTCGATCGCTCCACGCGCCGTTTTCTGAGTACCGTTCGGTCCACGCGTCGTCTTCAAAGCCCCGATGCCTCCATGCGCCGTCTCCGAGCCACGATCGGTACGTGCGCCGCTTCCAGAGCACTATCAGTGCACGCATCGTCTCCTCATCTCCGATCGGTCCACGCGCCGTCTCCTAAGCCTCGATCGGTCCACGCGCTGTCTCCGAGCGCCGATCGGTTCACGCGCCGTCTCCTGAGCCCCGATCGGTCCACGCGCTGTCTCCGAGCCCCGATCGGTCCACGAGCCGTCGCCGAACCCCAATTGGTCCATGCGCAACCGCCTGAGCCCCAGTCGGTCCACGCGCGGCCTCCTGAGCAAATGGTCGGTTCACGCGCCGTCTCCTGAACCCCGATCGGCCCACGCGCCGTCACCGAACCCCAATTGGTCCAGGCGCCGTCTCCGAACCCCGATCGGTCGACGCGCTGTCTCCGAGCCCCGATCGGTCCACGCGCCGTCTTCGAGCCCCGATCGGTCCACTCATCGTCTCCTAAGCCCCAATCGGTTAACGCGCCGTCTCCTGAGACCCGATCGTTCCACGCGCCGTCTCCGAGCCCCGATCGGTCCCTGCGCCGTCTCCTGAGCCCCAATAGGTCCACTCGCTGTCTCCTGAGCCCCAATAGGTCCACTCGCTGTCTCCTGAGCCCCGATAGGTACACGCGTCGTTTCCTACGCCCCGATCTGTCTACGACCCGTCTCCGGGCCCCGATCGATGCACGCGCCGTCTCCTAAGCCCCGATCGATCCACGCGCCGTCGCCGAACCCCAATTGGTCAACGCGCAACCGCCTGAGCCCCAGTCGGTCCACGCACTGTCTCCGAGCCCCGACCGGTCCACGCGCCGTCTTCGAGGCCGATCGGTCCACGCAACGTCTCCTAAGCCCCAATCGGTTAACGCGCCGTCTCCTGAGCCCCGATCGTTCTACGCGCCGTCTCCGAGCCCCGATCCGTCCACGCGCTGTCTCCGAGCCCCGATGGGTCCACGCATCGTCTCCTAAGCCCCGCTCGGTTAACGCGTCGTCTCCTAAGCCCCGACCGGTCCACGCGCCGTCTCCTGAGCCCCGTTCGGCCCACGCGCCGTCTCCTAGCCCCGATCGGTTCACGCATCGTCTCCTAAGCCCCGATCGGTTAACGCGCGGCCTCCTGAGCCCCGATCGGTCGACGCGCCGTCACCGAGCCGCGATCAATCCACGCGCGGCCTCCTGAGCCCCGGTTGGTTTACGCACCGTCTCCTGATCCCCATCGGTCCACGCGGCGCCTCCGGAGCCCCGATCGATCCACACGAGTCTCCTGAGCCCCGGTCGGTCCGCGCGCCGTCACCTGAGCCCCGATCGGTCCACGCATCGTCTCCTGAGCCCCGATCCCTCCACACGCCGCTTCTAGAGCCCCGATCGGTGCACGCGTCGTCTCCTGATCTCCGATCGATCTACGCGCCGTCTCCTAAGCCCCGATCGGTCCACGCGCCTTCTCCTAAGCCCCGATCGGTCCAGGCACCGCTTCCTGAGCCCCGATCGGTCCACGCGCCGTCTCCGAGCGCCGATAAGTTCAAGCGCCGTCTCCTGAGCCCCGATCGTTCCACGCGGCGTCTCCGAGCCCCGATCGATCCACGCGCCGTCTCCTGAGCCCCGATCGGTCGACGCGCCTTCTCCTAAGCCCCGATCGGTCCGCGCACCGTCTCCTGATCCCCATCGCACCACGCGGCGTCTCCGGACCCCCGATCGATCCACGCGAGTCTCCTGAGCCCCAGTCCATCCACGCGCCGTCTCCGAGCCCCCATCGGTCCACGCGTTGTCTCCTAAGCCCCGATCGGTCCACGCGCCGTCTCCGAGCGCCGAGCGCTCCACGCGCCGTCGCCGAACCCCAATTGGTCCACGCGCAACCGCCTGAGTCCCAGTCGGTCCACGCGCTGTCTCCGAGCCCCGATCGGTCCACGCGCCGTCGCCGAGCCATGATCGGTCCACGCGCGGCCTCCTGAGCCCCAATCGGTCCACAGGCCGTCGCCGATCCACGATCGGTACGTGCGCCGTTTCCAGAGCCCTATCGGTCCACGCTTCGTCTCCTCATCTCCGATCGGTCCACGCGCCGTCTCCTAAGCCCCGATCGGTCCACGCGCTGTCTCCGAGCGCCGATCGGTTCACGCGCCGTCTCCTGAGCCCCGATCATTCCACGCGCCGTCTCCGAGCCCCGATCGGTCCACGCGTCGTCTCCTGAGCCTCGATCGCTCCACGCGCCGTTTTCTGAGTACCGTTCGGTCCACGCGTCGTCTTCAAAGCCCCGATGCCTCCATGCGCCGTCTCCGAGCCACGATCGGTACGTGCGCCGCTTCCAGAGCACTATCAGTGCACGCATCGTCTCCTCATCTCCGATCGGTCCACGCGCCGTCTCCTAAGCCCCGATCGGTCCACGCGCTGTCTCCGAGCGCCGATCGGTTCACGCGCCGTCTCCTGAGCCCCGATCGGTCCACGCGCTGTCTCCGAGCCCCGATCGGTCCACGAGCCGTCGCCGAACCCCAATTGGTCCATGCGCAACCGCCTGAGCCCCAGTCGGTCCACGCGCGGCCTCCTGAGCAAATGGTCGGTTCACGCGCCGTCTCCTGAACCCCGATCGGCCCACGCGCCGTCACCGAACCCCAATTGGTCCAGGCGCCGTCTCCGAACCCCGATCGGTCGACGCGCTGTCTCCGAGCCCCGATCGGTCCACGCGCCGTCTTCGAGCCCCGATCGGTCCACTCATCGTCTCCTAAGCCCCAATCGGTTAACGCGCCGTCTCCTGAGACCCGATCGTTCCACGCGCCGTCTCCGAGCCCCGATCGGTCCCTGCGCCGTCTCCTGAGCCCCAATAGGTCCACTCGCTGTCTCCTGAGCCCCAATAGGTCCACTCGCTGTCTCCTGAGCCCCGATAGGTACACGCGTCGTTTCCTACGCCCCGATCTGTCTACGACCCGTCTCCGGGCCCCGATCGATGCACGCGCCGTCTCCTAAGCCCCGATCGATCCACGCGCCGTCGCCGAACCCCAATTGGTCAACGCGCAACCGCCTGAGCCCCAGTCGGTCCACGCACTGTCTCCGAGCCCCGACCGGTCCACGCGCCGTCTTCGAGGCCGATCGGTCCACGCAACGTCTCCTAAGCCCCAATCGGTTAACGCGCCGTCTCCTGAGCCCCGATCGTTCTACGCGCCGTCTCCGAGCCCCGATCCGTCCACGCGCTGTCTCCGAGCCCCGATGGGTCCACGCATCGTCTCCTAAGCCCCGCTCGGTTAACGCGTCGTTTCGGAGCCCCGATCGGTCTACGCGCCATCTCCTGAGCCCCGATCGGTCCACGCGTCGTCTCCTCAGCCCCGATCGTTCCACGCGCCGTCTCCGAGCGTCGATCAGTCCACGCGCCGTCTTCTGAGCCCCGAACGGTCCAGGCGCCGTCTCCGAGCGCCGATCCGTCCACCGGCCGTTTCCTAGCCCCGATCGCTCCACGCGCCGTCTCCTGCGCTCTGATCGGTCCACGCTTCGTCTCCTAAGCCCCGATCGCTCCACGCGCCGTCTCCTGAGCCCGATCGGTCTACGCATCGTCTCCTATGTCCCGATCGGTTTTACGCGCCGTCTCCGCGCCCCGATCCGTCCACGCGCCGTCGCCGAGCCATGATCGGTCCACACGAGGCTCCTGAGCCCCGATCGGTCCAGGCGCCGTTTCCGAGCCCCGATTGGTCCATGCGTCGTCTTCGAAGACCCGATGCTTCCACGCGCCGTCTCCGAGCCACGATCGGTGCAGGCGCCGCTTCCTGAGCCCCGATCGGTCCACGCGCTGTCTCCTGAGCCCCGATCCATCCACGCGCAGTCGCCGAGCCCCGATCGGTCCACGCGCGGTCTACTGAGCTCCGGTCGGTCCACACGCCGCGGCGAACCCCAATTGGTCCACGCGCAACCTCTCGACCCCCAGTCGGTAAACGCGCTGTCTCCGATCCCCGATCGGTCCAAGCGCCGTCTCCAAGCCTCGATCCGTACACGCGTCGTCTCCGAGCCCCGATCGCTCCACGCGCCATCGCCGAACCTCGATCGGTCGACGCGCCGTCTCCTGAGCTCCGAACGGTCCACACCCCTTGTCCTGAGCCCCGATCGGTCGACGCGTCGTCTCCTAAGCCCCGACCGGTTCACGCGCCGTCTCCTGTGCACCGATCGAATCACGGGCCGTCTCCTAAGCCCCGATCGGTCCACACGTCGCCTCCTAAGCCCCAATCGGTCAACGCGTCGTCTCCTAAGCCCCGATCCGTCGCCGCGTCGTCTCCTGAGCCCCGATCAATTGACGCGTCTTCTCCTGAGCCCCGATCGCTCCTCGCGCCGTCTCCTGAGCCCCGCTCGGTCCATGCGTCGTCTTCTTAGCCCCGATGCCACCACGCGCCGTATCCTAAGCCCCGATCTGCCCACGGGCCGTTTCCGAGCTCCGATCGGTCCACGCGCCGTCTCCAAGCCTCGATCCGTACACGCGCCGTCTCCAAGCCCCGATCGGTCCACGCGCCGTCTCCTGAGCCCCGATCGGTTCACGCATCGTCTCCTAAGCCCCGATACGTCCACATGCCGTATCCGAGCCCCGATCGGTCCGCGTGACGCATTCTAAGTCACGGTCCGTCCACGCGCCGTCCCCGAACACCGATCGGTCCACGCGCCGCCTCCTAAGCCCCGATCGGTCCACGTGTCGTCTCCTAAGCCCCGATCGGTCGACGGGTCGTCTCCTAAGCCCCGATCGGTCGACGCGTCGTCTCCTAATCCCCGGTCGGTCCACGCGCCGTCGCCGAACCCCAATTGGTCCACGCGCCACCTCCTGAGCCCCAGTCGGTCCACGCGCTCTCTCCGAGCACCGAGCGGTCTACACATCGTCTCCTAAACCCCGCTCTGTTAACGCGTCGTCTCCTGAGCCCCGATCGCTCCACGCGCCGTCTCCTGAGCGCCGATCGGTCCACGCGTCGTCTCCGAGCACCGTTCGGTCCACGCGCCGTTTCGTGGGCCCCGATCGGTCCATCCGTCGTCTTTTAAGCCCCGATACCTCCACGCGCCGTCTCCGAGCCGCGATCGGTCCAGGCGTGGCCTCCTGAGCCTCGGTCGGTCCACACGCCGTTTCGTGAGCCCCGATCGGTGCACGCGTCGTCTTCTAAGCTCAGATGCCTCCTTGCGCCGTCTCCCAACCACGATCGGTGCAGGCGCCGTTTCCTGAGCCCCGATCGGTCCACGCGTTTTCTCCTAAGCCCCGATCGGTCCACGCGTCGTCTCCTCAGCCCCGATCGGCCGACGCATCGTCTCCGAGCGCCGATCGGTGCACGCGCCGTCTCCTGAACCCCGATCGTTCCACACGCCGCCTCCTAAGCCCCGATCGGTCTAGGCGTCGTCTCCTAAGCCCCGACCGGTCCAGGCGCCGTCTCCTGAGCCCCGATCGTTCCACGCGCCGTCTCCGAGCCCGGTTCGGTCCACGCGCCGTCTCCTCAGCCCCGATCGGTCCACGCGTTGGCTCCTAAGCCTCGATAGGTCCACGCGCGGCCTCCTTAGCCCCGGTCGGTCCACGCGCCGTCTCCGAGCCCCGATCGGTCCACGCATCGTCACCTAAGATCCGATCGGTTAACGCACCGTCTCCCCGCCCCGATCGGTCCACGCGCCGTCTCCTGAGCCCCGATACGTCCACGCGCAGTCGCCGAGCACCGATCAGTCCACGCGCGGCCTCCTGAGCCCCGGTCGGTTCACGCGCCGTCTCCCCGCCGCGATCGGACCACGCGCCATCTCCTGAGCCCTGATCCGTCCACGCGCGGCGTCGAGCCGCGATCGGTCCACGCGCGGCCTCCTGAGCCCCAATCGGTCCACGCGTCGTCTCTTAAGCTCCGATCGGTCCGTGCGCCGTCTCCGAGCCCCGATCGGTCGACGCACCATCTCATGCTCCCCAATCGGTCCATGCGCCGCCTCCGGAGCCCTGATCGATCCACGCGAATCGCCTGAGCTCCGGTCGGTCCTCGTACCGTCTCCGAGCCCCGATCGCTCCACGCGCCGTCTCCTGAGCGCCGATCCGTCCACGCGCCGTCTCCTGAGCCCCGATCGGTCCACGCGTCGTCTCCTAAGCCCCGATCGGTTCACGCGCCGTATCCGAGGCCCAATCGGTCAACGCGCCGTCTCCTAAGCTCCAATCGGTCCACGCGCCGTCTCCTGAGCCCCGATCGTTCCACGCGCCGTCTCCGAGCCCCAATCGGTCCACGCGGCGTCTCCTGAACCCCGATCGGTTTACGCATCGTCTCCTAAGCCCCGATACGTCCACACGCCGTATTCGAGCCCCGATCGGTCCGCGTGACGCATTCTAAGCCACGGTCCGTCCACGCGCCGTCTCCGAGCACCGATCGGTCCACGCGCCGTCACCTAAGCCCCTATCGGTCCACGCGCCGTCTCCGAGCGCCGATCGGTTCACGCGCCGTCTCCTGAGCCCCGATCGTTCCACGCGCCGTCTCCGAGACCCGATCCGTCCACGCGGCGCCTCCGGAGCCCCGATCGATCCACGCGAGTCTCCTGAGCCCCAGTCGGTCCGCGCGCCGTCTCCTGAGCCCGATCGGTCCAAGCGCCGTCTCCTAAGCCCCGTTCGGTCCAAGCGTCTTCTCCAAAACCCCGGTCGGTCCACGCGCCGTCTCCGAGCCCCGATCAGCCCACGCATCGTCTCCTAAGCCCCGATCGGCTAACACGTCGACTCCGAGCCCCGATCATTCCACGCGCCGTCCCCGATCCCCGATCGATCTACGCGCCGTCTCCGAGCGCCGATCGGTTCACTCGCCGTCACCCGAGCCCCGATCGTTCCACACGCCGTCTCCGAGTCCCGATCGGTCCACGCTCCGTCTCCTGAGCCCGGATCGTTACACGCGTCGTCTCCTGATCCCCGATCCGTAAACGCGTCGTCTCCGGGCCTCGATCGGTCCACACGCCGTGTCCGATCGCCGATCGGTCCGCGTACCGCATTCTGAGCCGCGGTCCGTCCACGCGCCGTCTCCGAGCCCCGATCGGTCCACGCGCCGTCTCCTGAGCCCCGATCGGTCTACGCGCCGTCTCATGAGCCCCGATCGGTCAACGCATCCTTTCCTAAGCCCCGATACGTTCACACGCCGTCTCCTAAGCCCCGATCGGTTAACGCGCCGTCTCCGAGCCCCGATCAGTCCACGCGCCGTCTCATGAGCCCCGGTCGGTTCATGCGCCGTCTCCGAGCCCCCGTTCGATCCACGCGTCGTCCTGTAAGCCCAGATGCCTTCTCGCGCCGTCTCCGGGCCACGATCGGTCCAGGCGCCGCTTCCTGAGCCACGATCGGTCCACGCGTTGTCTCCTAGGCCCCGATCGGTCCACGCGCCTTCTCCGAGCCCCGATCGGTTCACGCATCGTCTCCTAAGCCCCGATCTGTTAACGCGCCGTCTCCGAGCCCCGAACGGTCCACGCGCGGTCGCCGAACCCTAATTGGTCCACGCACAACCGCCTGAGACCCAGTCGGTTCACGCGCTGTCGCCGAACCTCGATCGGTCCACGCATCGTCTCCGAGCCCCGATCGGTCCACGCGCCGTCGCCGAGCCGCGATCGGTCCACGCGCGGCCTCCTAAGCCCCGATCGGTCCACGCGCCGTCGCCGAGCCGCGATCGGTCCACGCGCGGCCTCCTGAGCCCCGATTGGTTCACGCGCCGTATCGGAGCCCCAATCGGTCCACGCGCCGTCTCCTGAGCCCCGATCGGTCCACGACCCGTCTCCGGGCCCCGATCGGTGCACGCGCCGTCTCCTAAGCCCCGATGGGTCCACGCGCCGTCGCCGAACCCCAATTGGTCCACGCGAAACCGCCTTAGCCCCAGCCGGTCCACGCGCTGTCTCCGAGACCCGATCGGTCCACGCGTCGTCTCCGAGCCCCGATCGGTCCACGCGCCGTCGCCGAGTCATGATCTGTCCACGCGCGGCCTCCTGACACCCGATCGGTCCACGCGCCGTCTTCGAGCCCCGATCGGTCCACGCATGCTCTCCTAAGCCCCAATCGGTTAACGCGCCGTCCTCGAGCTCCGATCGGTCCACGCGCCGTCTCCTGTGCCCCGATACGTCCACGCGCAGTCGCCGAGCCCTGATCGGTCCACGCGCTGTCTCCTGAGCCCCGATAGGTACACGCGTCGTCGCCTACACCCCGATCGGTCCACGCGTCGTCTCCTAAGCCCCCATTGGTCCACGTGCCGTCTCCCAGCCCCGATCGGTCCACGCGCCGTCTCCTAATCCCCAATCAGTCCACGACCCGTCTCCGGGCCCCGATCGGTGCACGCGCCGTCTCCTAAGCCCCGATCGGTCCACGCGCCGTCGCCGAACCCCAATTGGTCCACGCGAAACCGCCTGAGCCCCAGTCGGTCCACGCGCTGTCTCCGAGCCCCGATCGGTCCACGCGTCGTCTCCGAGCCCCGATCGGTCCACGCGCCGTCTCCGAGCCCCGTTCGGTCCACGCACTGTCTCCTGATCCCCATGGGTCAACGCGGCGCCTCCGGAGCCCCGATCGATCCACGCGTCGTCTTCGAAGCCCAGATGCCTCCTCGCGCCGTCTCCGAGCCACGATCGGTCCAGGCGCTGCTTCCTGAGCCCCAATCGGTCCACGCATCGTCACCTAAGCCCCGATCGGTCCACGCGCCGTCACCGAGCCATGATCGGTCCACGCGCGACTCCTGAGCCCCATCGGTCCACGCGCCGACGCCGAGCGGGGATCGGTCCACGCGCGGGTTCCTGAGTCCCGGTTGGTTCACGTGCCATCTCCGAGCCCCGATCGGTTCACGCATCGTCTCCTAAGCCCCGATCGGTTAACGCGCGGCCTCCTGAGCCCCGACCGGTCCACGCGCCGTCACCGAGCCGCGATCGGTCCACGCGCGGCCTCCTGAGCCCCGGTTGGTTTACGCACCGTCTCCTGATCCACATCGGTCCACGCGGCGCCTCCGGAGCCCCGATCGATCCACACGAGTCTCCTGAGCCCCGGTCGGTCCGCGCGCCGTCACTTGAGCCCCGATCGGTCCACGCATCGTCTCCTGAGCCCCGATCCCTCCACACGCCGCTTCTAGAGCCCCGATCGGTGCACGCGTCGTCTCCTGATCTCCGGTCGATCTACGCGCCGTCTCCTAAGCCCCGATCGGTCCACGCGCCTTCTCCTAAGCCCCGATCGGTCCAGGCACCGCTTCCTGAGCCCCGATCGGTTTCACGCGCCGTCTCCGAGCGCCGATCATTTCACGCGCCGTCTCCTGAGCCCCGATCATTCCACGCGCCGTCCGAGCCCCGATCGGTCCACGCGCCGTCGCGGAGCCCCGATCGGTCCAGGCGTGGCCTCCTGAGCCTCGATCGGTCCACGCGCGGCCTCCTGAACCCCGGTCGGATCACACGCCGTCTCCGAGCCCCGATCGATCCACGCGTCGTCTTCCAAGCCCAGATGCCTCCTCGCGCCGTCTCCGAGCCACGATCGGTCCAGGCGCTGCTTCCTGAGCCCCAATCGGTCCACGCGTTGTCTCCTAAGCCCCGATCGGTCCACGCGCCGTCTCCGAGCCCCGATCGGTTCACGCATCGTCACCTAAGCCCCGATCGGTCCAAGCGTCGTCACCGAGCCATGATCGGTCCACGCGCGGCTCCTGAGCCCCCATCGGTCCACGCGCCGTCGCCGAGCCGGGATCGGTCCACGCGCGGGCTCCTGAGCCCCGGTTGGTTCACGCGCCGTATCCGAGCCCCAATCGGTCAACGCGCCGGCTCCTGAGCCCCGATCGGTCCACGCGCCGTCGCCGAGCCGGGATCGGTCCACGCGCGGGCTCCTGAGCCCCGGTTGGTTCACGCGCCGTATCCGACCCCCAATCGGTCCACGCGCCGGCTCCTGAGCCCCGATCGGTCCACGCGCCGTCTCCTGAGCCCCGATCGCTCCACGCACCGTTTTCTGAGCACCGTTTGGTCCACGCGTCGTCTTCAAAGCCCCGATGCCTCCACGCGCCGTCTCCGAGCTCCGATCGGTCCACGCGCCGTCTCCTAAGCCCCGATCGGTCCAAGCGCCTTCTGCTAAGCCCCGATCGGTCCACGCGCCGTCTCCGAGCGCCGATCGGTTCACGCGCCGTCACCTGAGCCCCGATCGTTCCACGCGCCGTCTCCGAGCCCCGATCGGTCTACGCGCCGTCTTCTAAGCCCCGATCGGTCCACGCGTCTTCTCCTCATCCCCGATCCGTCCACGCGCCGTCTCGGAGCGCCGATTGGTTCACGCGCCGTCTCCTGAACCCCGATACGTCCACACACAGGCGCCGAGCCCCGATCGATCCACGGGTCGTCTTCTAAGCCCAGATGCCTCCACGCGCCGTCTCCTGAGCCCCGTTCGGTCCACGCGTCGGCTCCTAAGCCCCGATCGGTCCACGCGCCGTCTCCTGAGCCCCGATCGGTCCAGGCGTCGTCTCCGAGCCCCGATCGGTCGACGCGTCGTCTCCTAAGCCCCGACCGGTTCACGCGCCGTCTCCTGGGCACTGACCGGTTCACGCGCCGTCTCCTGGGCACCGATCGATTCACGTGCCGTCTCCTAAGCCCCGATCGGTCCACACGTCGTCTCCTAAGCCCCAATCGGTCCACGCGTCGTCTCCTAATCCCCGATCCATCGCCGCGTCGTCTCCTGAGCCCCGATCAATTGACGCGTCTTCTCCTGAGCCCCGATCGCTCCTCGCGCCGTCTCCTGAGCCCCGCTCGGTCCATGCGTTGTCTTCTCAGCCCCGATGCCTCCACGCGTCGTCTCCGAGCCACGATCCGTCCAAGCGCCGCTTCCTGAGCCCCGATCGGTCCACGCGCCGTCTCGTAAGCCCCAATCGGTCCACGCGCCGTCTCCGAGCCCCGATCGCTCCACGCGCCGATTTCTGAGCCCCGATCAATTGACGCGTCTTCTCCTGAGCCCCGATCGCTCCTCGCGCCGTCTCCTGAGCCCCGCTCGGTCCCTGCGTCGTCTTCTTAGCCCCGATGCCTCCACGCGCCGTCTCCGAGCCACGATCGGTCTACGCGTCGCTTCCAGATCCCCGATCGGTCCTCGCGCCGTCTCCTAAGCCCCAATCGGTCCACGCGCCGTCTCCTAAGCCCCGATCGATCCACGCGCCGTCTCCGAGCGCCGATCTGTTCACGCGCCGTCTCCTTTGCTCCGATCGTTCCACGCGCCGTCTCCCAGGCCCGATCGGTCCACGCATCGTCTCCTAAGCCCCGATCGGTTAACGCGCCGTCTCCGAGCCCCGATTGGTCCACACGCCGTCTCCGAGCCCCGATCGTTCCGCATACCGTATTCTAAGCCACGGTCCATCCACGCGCCGTCTCCTGGGCCCCGGTCGGTCCACGCGCCGTCGCCGAACCCCAATTCGTCCACGCGCAACCTCCTGAGCCCCGATCGGTCCACGTGCCGTCTCCGAGCCCCGATCGGTCCACGCGTCGTCTCCTAATCCCCGATCGGTCCACGCGCCGTCTCCGAGCCCCGATGGGTCTACGCGTCGCCTCCTGAGCCCCGGTCGGTCCACGCGCCGTCTCCTGAGCCACGATCGGTCCACGCGTCGTCTCCTAAGCCCCGATCGGTCCACGCGTCGTCTCCTAAGCCTCGATCCGTCGACGCGTCGTCTCCTGAGCCACGATCAATTGACGCGTCTTCTCCTGAGCCCGATCGCTCCTCGCACCGTCTCCTGAGCCCCGATCGGTCCACGCGTCGTCTCCGCGCTCCGATCGGTCCACATGCCGTTTCCTGAGCCCCGATCGGTCCATGCGTCGTCTTCTTAGCCCCGATGCCTCCACGCGCCGTCTCCGAGCCACGATCGGTCCAGGCGCCGCTTCCTGAGCCCCGATCGGTCCACGCGCCGTATTCTAAGCCCCGATCGGTCCACGCGCCGTCTCCGAGCGCCGATAAGTTCAAGCGCCGTCTCCGAGCCCCGATCGGTTAACGCGCCGTCTCCGAGCCCCGATCGGCCCACGCGCCGTCTCCTGAGCCCCGATCCGTCCACGCGCAGTCTCCGAGCACCGTTCGGTAGAGGCGCCGTCTCCTGAGCCCCGATCGGTGCACACCCCTTCCCCTGAGCCCCGATCGGTCGACGCGTCGTCTCCTAAGCCCCAATCGGGCCACGCGTCGTCTCCGAGCGCCGATTGGTGCACGAGCCGTCTCCTGAGCACCGATCGTTCCACATGCCGCCTCCTAAGCCCCGATCTGTCCAGGCGTCGTCTCGTAAGCCCCGACCGGTCCACGCGCCGTCTCCTGAGCCCCGTTCGGCCCACGCGCCGTCTCCTAAGCCCCGATCTGTCCACGGGCCGTCTCCGAGCCGCGATCGGTAAACGCGCCGTCACCAAGCCCCGATCCGTACACGCGTCGTCTCCGAGCCCCGATGGGTCCACGCGCCGTCGCCGAGCCTCGATCGGTCCACGCGCGGCCTCCTAAGCCCCGGTCGGTTCACGCGCCATCTCCGAGCCGCGATCGGTCCACGCGCCGTCTCCTGAGCCCCGATACGTCCACGCGCAGTCGCCGAGCCCCGATCGGTCCACGCGCGGTCTCCTGAGCCCCGATCGCTCCACGCGCCGTTTTCTGAGCACCGTTCAGTCCACGCGTCGTCTTGAAAGCCCCGATGCCTCCACGCGCCGTCTCCGAGCCACGATCGGTCCACGCGTCGTATCCGAAACCCCGATCGGTCCACGCGCCTTCTCCTAAGCCCCGATCGGTCCACGTGCCGTCTCCGAGCCTCGACCGGTCCACGCGCCGTCTCCTAAGCCCCGATCGTTCCACGCGCCGTCTCCTAAGCCGCGATCCGTCCACGGGCCGTCTCCGAGCTGCTATCGCTAAACGCGCCGTCACCAAGCCCTGATCAGTCCACGCGTCGTCTCCTAAGCCCCGATACATCCACACGTCGTCTCCGAGCCGGGATGGGTCCACGCGTCGCCTCCTGAGCACCGATCGTTCCACGCGTCGTCTCCTAAGCCCCGATCGGTTCACGCGTCGTCTCCTAAGCCCCGATCCGTCGACGCGTCGTCTCCTGAGCCCCGATCAATTGACGCGTCTTCTCCTGAGCCCCGATCGCTCCTCGCGCCGTCTCCTGAGCCCCGCTCGGTCCATATGTCGTCTTTTTAGCCCCGATGCCTCCACGCATCGTCTCCTAAGCCCCGATCGGTTAACGCACCGTCTCCCCGCCCCGATCAGTCCACGCGCGGCCTCCTGAGCCCCGGTCGGTTCACGCGCCGTCTCCCCGCCCCGATCGGTTCACGCGCCGTCGCCGAGCCTCGATCGGTCCACGCGCGGCCTCCTTAGCCCCGGTCGGTCCACGCGCCGTCTCCGAGCCCCGATCGGTCCACGCATCGTCTCCTGAGCCCCGATCGGTTAACGCGCCGTCTCCGAGCCCCGATCAGTCCACGCGCCGTCTCCTGAGCCCCGGTCGGTTCATGCGCCGTCTCCGAGCCCCGGTCGATACACGCGTCGTCTTGTAAGCCCAGATGCCTTCTCGCGCCGTCTCCGGCCCACGATCGGTCCAGGCGCCGCTTCGTGAGCCACGATCGGTCCACGCGCCTTCTCCGAGCCCCGATCGGTGCACGCGCCGTCTCCTGAGCCCCGATCTGTCCACGCGCCGTCTCCGAGCCGCGATCAGTTCACGGATCGTCTCCTAGGCCCCGATCGGTTAACGTGCCGTCTCCGATCCCCGATCGGTCCACGCGCGGCCTCCTTAGCCCCGGTCGGTCCACGCGCCGTCTCCGAGCCCCGATCGGTCCACGCATCGCCGCCGGAGCCCCGATCGGTCTACGCGCCGTCTCATGAGCCCCGGTCGGTTCACGCGCCGTCCCCGAGCCGCGATCGGTCCACCCGCCGTCGCCGAACCCCAATTGGTCCACGGGCAACCACCTGAGCCCCAGTCGGTCCACGCGTCGTCTCCGAGCTCCAATCGGTCCACGCGCCGTTTCCTGAGCCCCGATCGATCCATGCGTCGTCTTCTAAGCCCCGATGCCTCCACGCGCCGTCTCCGAGCCAGATCGGTTCAGGCGCCGCTTCCCGAGCCCCGATCAGTCAACGCGCCGTCTCCTAAGCCCCTATCGCTCCACGGACCGTCTCCGAGCCCCGATGGGTCTACGCACCGCATCCTGAGCCCCGATCGGTCGACGCGCCGTCTCCTAAGACCCGATCGGTCCACGCGCCGTCTCCGAGCTCCGATCGGCCCACGCGCCGTCTCTTAAGCCCCGATCGGTCGACGCGTCGTTTCGTGAGCCCCGATCGATCCACGCGTCGCCTCCTGAGCCCCGGTCGGTCCACGCGCCGTCTCCTGAGCCCCGATCGGACCACGCGTCGTCTCCTAAGCCCCGATCGGTCCACGCGTCGTCTCCTAAGCCTCGATCCGTCGACGCGTCGTCTCCTGAGCCACGATCAATTGACGCGTCTTCTCCTGAGCCCGATCGCTCCTCGCGCCGTCTCCTGAGCCCCGATCGGTCCACGCGTCGTCTCCGAGCTCCGATCGGTCCACACGCCGTTTCCTGAGCTCCGATCGGTCCATGCGTCGTCTTCTTAGCCCCGATGCCTCCACGCGCCGTCTCCGAGCCACGATCGGTCCAGGCGCCGCTTCCTGAGCCCCGATCGGTCCACGCGCCGTATCCTAAGCCCCGATCGGTCCACGCGCCGTCTCCGAGCGCCGATAAGTTCAAGCGCCGTCTCCGAGCCCCGATCGGTTAACGCGCCGTCTCCGAGCCCCGATCGGCCCACGCGCCGTCTCCTGAGCCCCGATCCGTCCACGCGCAGTCGCCGAGCACCGTTCGGACCAGGCGCCGTCTCCTGAGCCCCGATCGGTCCACACCCCTTCCCCTGAGCCCCGATCGGTCGACGCGTCGTCTCCTAAGACCCGACCGGTTCACCCGCCGTCTCCTGTGCACCGATCGATTCACGTGCCGTCTGCTAAGCCCCGATCGGTCCACACGTCGTCTCCTAAGCCCCAATCGGGCCACGCGTCGTCTCCTAAGCCCCGATCAGTCGCCGCGCCGTCTCCGAGCCCCGATCGGTCCACGCATCGTCTCCTGAGCCCCGATCGGTTAACGCGCCGTCTCCGAGCCCCGATCAGTCCACGCGCCGTCTCCTGAGCCCCGGTCGGTTCATGCGCCGTCTCCGAGCCCCGGTCGATACACGCGTCGTCTTGTAAGCCCAGATGCCTTCTCGCGCCGTCTCCGGCCCACGATCGGTCCAGGCGCCGCTTCGTGAGCCACGATCGGTCCACGCGCCTTCTCCGAGCCCCGATCGGTGCACGCGCCGTCTCCTGAGCCCCGATCTGTCCACGCGCCGTCTCCGAGCCGCGATCAGTTCACGGATCGTCTCCTAGGCCCCGATCGGTTAACGTGCCGTCTCCGATCCCCGATCGGTCCACGCGCGGCCTCCTTAGCCCCGGTCGGTCCACGCGCCGTCTCCGAGCCCCGATCGGTCCACGCATCGCCGCCGGAGCCCCGATCGGTCTACGCGCCGTCTCATGAGCCCCGGTCGGTTCACGCGCCGTCCCCGAGCCGCGATCGGTCCACCCGCCGTCGCCGAACCCCAATTGGTCCACGGGCAACCACGTGAGCCCCAGTCGGTCCACGCGTCGTCTCCGAGCTCCAATCGGTCCACGCGCCGTTTCCTGAGCCCCGATCGATCCATGCGTCGTCTTCTAAGCCCCGATGCCTCCACGCGCCGTCTCCGAGCCAGATCGGTTCAGGCGCCGCTTCCCGAGCCCCGATCAGTCAACGCGCCGTCTCCTAAGCCCCTATCGCTCCACGGACCGTCTCCGAGCCCCGATGGGTCTACGCACCGCATCCTGAGCCCCGATCGGTCGACGCGCCGTCTCCTAAGACCCGATCGGTCCACGCGCCGTCTCCGAGCTCCGATCGGCCCACGCGCCGTCTCTTAAGCCCCGATCGGTCGACGCGTCGTTTCCTGAGCCCCGATCGATCCACGCGTCGCCTCCTGAGCCCCGGTCGGTCCACGCGCCGTCTCCTGAGCCCCGATCGGACCACGCGTCGTCTCCTAAGCCCCGATCGGTCCACGCGTCGTCTCCTAAGCCTCGATCCGTCGACGCGTCGTCTCCTGAGCCACGATCAATTGACGCGTCTTCTCCTGAGCCCGATCGCTCCTCGCGCCGTCTCCTGAGCCCCGATCGGTCCACGCGTCGTCTCCGAGCTCCGATCGGTCCACACGCCGTTTCCTGAGCCCCGATCGGTCCATGCGTCGTCTTCTTAGCCCCGATGCCTCCACGCGCCGTCTCCGAGCCACGATCGGTCCAGGCGCCGCTTCCTGAGCCCCGATCGGTCCACGCGCCGTATCCTAAGCCCCGATCGGTCCACGCGCCGTCTCCGAGCGCCGATAAGTTCAAGCGCCGTCTCCGAGCCCCGATCGGTTAACGCGCCGTCTCCGAGCCCCGATCGGCCCACGCGCCGTCTCCTGAGCCCCGATCCGTCCACGCGCAGTCGCCGAGCACCGTTCGGACCAGGCGCCGTCTCCTGAGCCCCGATCGGTCCACACCCCTTCCCCTGAGCCCCGATCGGTCGACGCGTCGTCTCCTAAGACCCGACCGGTTCACCCGCCGTCTCCTGTGCACCGATCGATTCACGTGCCGTCTGCTAAGCCCCGATCGGTCCACACGTCGTCTCCTAAGCCCCAATCGGGCCACGCGTCGTCTCCTAAGCCCCGATCAGTCGCCGCGTCGTCTCCTGAGCCCCGATCAATTGACGCGACTTCTCCTGAGCCCCGATCGCTCCTCGCGCCGTCTCCTGAGCCCCGCTCCGTCCATGCGTCGTCTTCTAAGCCCCCATGCCTCCACGCACCGTCTCCTGAGCCCCGATCGTTCCACGCGCCGTCTCCGAGCCCCGATGGGTCCACGCACTGTCTCCTGATCCCCATGGGTCCACGAGGCGCCTCCGGAGCCCCGATCGATCCACGCGAGGATCCTGAGCCCCGATCGATCCACGCATCGTCTCCTAAGCCCCAATCGGTTAACGCGCCGTCTCCGAGCCCCAATCGGTCCACGCGCCGTCTCCTGAACCCCGATCGTTCCACGCGCCTTCGCCTAAGCCACGATCGGTCAGCGCCGTCTCCGAGCGCCGATCGGTGTACGCGCCGTCGCACGAGCCGCGATCGTTCCACGCGCGGCCTCCTGAGCCCCGGTTGCTTCACGCGCCGTATCCGAGGCCCAATCGGTCCACGCACCGTCTCCTGAGCCCCGATCGCTCCACGCGCCGTCTCCGAGCCCCGATCGGTCCACGCGCCGTATCCTGAGCCCGGATCGGTCCACGCGCCGTCGCCGAACCCCAATTGGTCCACACTCAACCGTCTGAGCCCCGATCGGTCCACGCGTCGTCTCCTGAGCCCCGATCAATTGACGCGTCTTCTCCTGAGTCCCGATCGCTCCTCGCGCCGTCTCCTGGGCCCCGCTCGGTCCATGCGTCGTCTTCAAAGCCCCGATGCCTCCACGCGCCGTCTCCGAGCCACGATCGGTCCGTGCGCCGCTTCCACAACCCCGATCGGTCCACGCGTCATCTCCTGATCTCCGATCGGTCCACGCGCCGTCTCCTAAGCCCCGATCGGTCCACGCATCGTCTCCTAAGCCCCGATCGGTTAACGCACCGTCTCCCCGCCCCGATCAGTCCACGCGCGGCCTCCTGAGCCCCGGTCGGTTCACGCGCCGTCTCCCCGCCCCGATCGGTTCACGCGCCGTCGCCGAGCCTCGATCGGTCCACGCGCGGCCTCCTTAGCCCCGGTCGGTCCACGCGCCGTCTCCGAGCCCCGATCGGTCCACGCATCGTCTCCTGAGCCCCGATCGGTTAACGCGCCGTCTCCGAGCCCCGATCAGTCCACGCGCCGTCTCCTGAGCCCCGGTCGGTTCATGCGCCGTCTCCGAGCCCCGGTCGATCCACGCGTCGTCTTGTAAGCCCAGATGCCTTCTCGCGCCGTCTCCGGCCCACGATCGGTCCAGGCGCCGCTTCGTGAGCCACGATCGGTCCACGCGCCTTCTCCGAGCCCCGATCGGTGCACGCGCCGTCTCCTGAGCCCCGATCTGTCCACGCGCCGTCTCCGAGCCGCGATCAGTTCACGGATCGTCTCCTAGGCCCCGATCGGTTAACGTGCCGTCTCCGATCCCCGATCGGTCCACGCGCGGCCTCCTTAGCCCCGGTCGGTCCACGCGCCGTCTCCGAGCCCCGATCGGTCCACGCATCGCCGCCGGAGCCCCGATCGGTCTACGCGCCGTCTCATGAGCCCCGGTCGGTTCACGCGCCGTCCCCGAGCCGCGATCGGTCCACCCGCCGTCGCCGAACCCCAATTGGTCCACGGGCAACCACCTGAGCCCCAGTCGGTCCACGCGTCGTCTCCGAGCTCCAATCGGTCCACGCGCCGTTTCCTGAGCCCCGATCGATCCATGCGTCGTCTTCTAAGCCCCGATGCCTCCACGCGCCGTCTCCGAGCCAGATCGGTTCAGGCGCCGCTTCCCGAGCCCCGATCAGTCAACGCGCCGTCTCCTAAGCCCCTATCGCTCCACGGACCGTCTCCGAGCCCCGATGGGTCTACGCACCACATCCTGAGCCCCGATCGGTCGACGCGCCGTCTCCTAAGACCCGATCGGTCCACGCGCCGTCTCCGAGCTCCGATCGGCCCACGCGCCGTTTCCTAAGCCCCGATCGGTCGACGCGTCGTTTCCTGAGCCCCGATCGATCCACGCGTCGCCTCCTGAGCCCCGGTCGGTCCACGCGCCGTCTCCTGAGCCCCGATCGGTCCACGCGTCGTCTCCTAAGCCCCGATCGGTCCACGCGTCGTCTCCTAAGCCTCGATCCGTCGACGCGTCGTCTCCTGAGCCACGATCAATTGACGCGTCTTCTCCTGAGCCCGATCGCTCCTCGCGCCGTCTCCTGAGCCCCGATCGGTCCACGCGTCGTCTCCGAGCTCCGATCGGTCCACACGCCGTTTCCTGAGCCCCGATCGGTCCATGCGTCGTCTTCTTAGCCCCGATGCCTCCACGCGCCGTCTCCGAGCCACGATCGGTCCAGGCGCCGCTTCCTGAGCCCCGATCGGTCCACGCGCCGTATCCTAAGCCCCGATCGGTCCACGCGCCGTCTCCGAGCGCCGATAAGTTCAAGCGCCGTCTCCGAGCCCCGATCGGTTAACGCGCCGTCTCCGAGCCCTGATCGGCCCACGCGCCGTCTCCTGAGCCCCGATCCGTCCACGCGCAGTCGCCGAGCACCGTTCGGACCAGGCGCCGTCTCCTGAGCCCCGATCGGTCCACACCCCTCCCCCTGAGCCCCGATCGGTCGACGCGTCGTCTCCTAAGACCCGACCGGTTCACCCGCCGTCTCCTGTGCACCGATCGATTCACGTGCCGTCTGCTAAGCCCCGATCGGTCCACACGTCGTCTCCTAAGCCCCAATCGGGCCACGCGTCGTCTCCTAAGCCCCGATCAGTCGCCGCGTCGTCTCCTGAGCCCCGATCAATTGACGCGACTTCTCCTGAGCCCCGATCGCTCCTCGCGCCGTCTCCTGAGCCCCGCTCCGTCCATGCGTCGTCTTCTAAGCCCCCATGCCTCCACGCACCGTCTCCTGAGCCCCGATCGTTCCACGTGCCGTCTCCGAGCCCCGATCGCTCCACGCGCCGTCTCCGAGCGCCGATTGGTGCACGAGCCGTCTCCTGAGCACCGATCGTTCCACATGCCGCCTCCTAAGCCCCGATCTGTCCAGGCGTCGTATCCTAAGCCCCGACCGGTCCACGCGCCGTCTCCTGAGCCCCGTTCGGCCCACGCGCCGTCTCCGAGCCCCGATCGATCCACGCGTCGTCTTGTCAGCCCAGATGCCTCCACGCGCCGTCTCCGAGCCCCGATCGGTCCACGCGCCGTCTCCTGAGCCCCGATCGGTCCACGCGTCGTCTCCTAAGCCACCATTGGTCCACGTGCCGTCTCCCAGCCCTGATCGGTCGACGCGCCGTCTCCTAATCCCCAATCTGTCCACGACCCGTCTCCGGGCCCCGATCGGTGCACGCGCCGTCTCCTAAGCCCCGATCGGACCACGCGCCGTCGCCGAACCCCAATTGGTCCACGCGAAACCGCCTGAGCCCCAGACGGTCCACGCGCTGTCTCCAAGCCCCGATCGGTCCACGCGTCGTCTCCGAGCCCCGGTCGGTTCACGCGCCGTCGCCGAGTCATGATCTGTCCACGCGCGGCCTCCTGAGACCCGATCGGTCCACGCGCCGTCTTCGAGCCCCGATCGGTCCACGCATGGTCTCCTAAGCCCCAATCGGTTAACGCGCCGTCCCCGAGCCCCGATCGGTCCACGCGCCGTCTCCTGAGCCCCGATACGTCCACGCGCAGTCGCCGAGCCCTGATCGGTCCACGCGCTGTCTCCTGAGCCCCGATAGGTACACGCGTCGTCGCCTACACCCCGATCGGTCCACGCGTCGTCTCCTAAGCCCCGATCGGTCCACGCGTCGTCTCCTAAGCCCCGATCGGCCCACGCGCCGTCTTCGAGCCCGGTTCGGTCCACGCACCATCTCCTGCTGCCCAATCGGTCCACTCGCCGCCTCCGGAGCCCCGATCGATCCATGCGAATCTCCTGAGCTCCGATCGGTCCACGCGCCGTCGCCGATCCACGATCGGTCAGTGCGCCGCTTCCAGAGCCCTATCGGTCCACGCATCGTCTCCTGATCTCCGATCGGTCCACGCGCCGTCTCCTAAGCCCCGATCGGTCCACGCGCGGCCTCCTGAGCCCTGATCGGTCCATGCGCCGTCGCCGAGCCGCGATCGGTCCACGCGCGGCCTCCTGAGCCCCAGTTGGTTCACGCGCCGTATCTGAGCCCCCATCGGTCCACGCGCCGTCTCCGAGCCCCAATCGGTTCACGCATCGACTCCTAAGGCCCGATCGGTTAACGCGGCGTCTTCGAGCGCCGAGCGGTCCACGCGCCGTCGCCGATCTCCAATTGGTCCACGCGCAACCGCCTGAGCCCCAGTCGGTCCACGCGCCGTCTCCGAGCCCCGATTGGTCCACACGCCGTCGCCGAGCCATGATCGGTCCACGCGCGGCCTCCTGAGCCCCGATCGGTCCACGCGCCGTCGCCGATCCACGATCGGTCCGTGCGCCGCTTCCAGAGCCCTAGCGGTCCACGCATCGTCTCCTCATCTCCGATCGATCCACGCGCCGTCTGCTAAGCCCCGATCGGTCCACCCGGGGCCTCCTGAGCCCCGATCGGTCCACGCGCCGTCGCCGAGCCGCGATCGGTCCACGCGCGGCCACCTGAGCCCCAGTTGGTTCACGCGACGTATCTGAGCCCCCATCGGTCGACGCGTCGTCTCCGAGCCCCGATCGGTCCACGCGTGGTCTTCGAGTACCGATCGATCCACGCGCCGTTTCCTGGGCCCCGATCGGTCCACGCGTCGCCGCCGGAGCCCCGATCGGTCTACGCGCCGTCTCCGAGCCCCGATCGGTCCACGCGCCGCCTCCTAAGCTCCGATCTGTCCAGGCGTCGTCTCCTAAGCCCCGACCGGTCCACGCGCCGTCTCCTGAGCCCCGTTCGGCCCACGTGCCGTCTCCTAGCCCCGATCGGTTCACGCATCGTCTCCTAAGCCCCGATAGGTTAACGCGCGGCCTCCTGAGCCCCGATCGGTCCACGCGCCGTCACCGAGCCGCGATCGGTCCACGCGCCGTCTCCTGAGCCCCAATCGGTCCACTCGCTGTCTCCTGATCCCCGATAGGTATACGCGGCGTCTCCTACGCCCCGATCGGTCCACGCGCCGCCTTCGTGCCCCGATCGGTCCACGCACCGCCTCCTGATCCCCATCGGTCCACGCGCCGTCTCCTGAGCCACGATCGATCCACATGCCGTCTCCGAGCCCCGATCGGTCCGCGTGCCGCATTCTAAGCCACGGTCCATCCACGCGCCGTCTCCGAGCCCCGATCGGTCCACGCGTCGTCTCCTAAGCCCTGATCGGTCCTCGTGCCTTCTGCGAGCCCCGATGGGTCCACGCGCAGCCTCCTGAGCCCCGATAGGTCCACGCGCCGTCCCCGAGCCCCGATCGGTCCACGCGCCGTTTCCTGAGCCCCGATACGTCCACGCGCAGTCGCCGAGCCCCGATCGTTCCACGCGCCGTCTCCGAGCCCCGATCGTTCCACGCGGCGCCTCCGGAGCCCCGATCGATCCACGCGAATCTCCTGAGCCCCAGTCGGTCCGTGCGCCGTCTCCTGCGCCCCGATTGTTCGACGCGTCGTCTCCTGAGCCCCGATCGATCCACGCGTCGTCTCCTGAGCCCCGATCGCGCCACACGCCGTTTCCTGAGCCCCGATCGGTCCACGCGCCGTCTCCGAGCCGCGATCGGTAAACGCGCCGTCACCAAGCCCCGATCCGTACACGCGTCGTTTCCGAGCCCCGATGGGTCCACGCGCCGTCGCCGAGCCTCGATCGGTCCACGCGCAGCCTCCTAAGCCCCGGTCGGTTCACGCGCTATCTCCGAGCCGCGATCGGTCCACGCGCCGTCTCCTGAGCCCCGATACGTCCACGCGCAGTCGCCGAGCCCCGATCGGTCCACGCACCGCCTCCTGATCCCCATCGGTCCACGCGCCGTCTCCTGAGCCACGATCGATCCACATGCCGTCTCCGAGCCCCGATCGGTCCGCGTGCCGCATTCTAAGCCACGGTCCATCCACGCGCCGTCTCCGAGCCCCGATCGGTCCACGCGTCGTCTCCTAAGCCCTGATCGGTCCTCGTGCCTTCTGCGAGCCCCGATGGGTCCACGCGCAGCCTCCTGAGCCGCGATCGGTCCACGCGCCGTCCCCGAGCCCCGATCGGTCCACGCGCCGTTTCCTGAGCCCCGATACGTCCACGCGCAGTCGCCGAGCCCCGATCGGTCCACGCGCCGTCTCCGAGCCCCGATCGGTCCACGCATCGTCTCCTAAGCCCCGATCGGTTAACGCGCCGTCTCCCCGCCCCGATCGGTCCACGCGCCGTCTCCTGAGCCCCGATCATTCCACGCGCCGTCTCCGAGCCCGGATCGGTCCACGCGCGGCCTCCTGAGCCCCGGTCGGTTCACGCGCCGTATCCGAGCCCCAATCGGTCCACGCGTCATCTCCTGAGCCCCGATCGCTCCACGCGCCGTTTTCTGAGCACCGTTCGGTCCACGCGTCGTCTTCAAAGCCCAGATGCCTGCACGCGCCGTCTCCGAGCCACGATCGGTCCGTGGGCCGCTTCCAGAGCACTATCAATCCACGCGTCGTCTCCTTATCTCCGATCGGTCCACGCGCTGTCTCGGAGCGCCGATCGGTTCACGCGCCGTCTCCTGAGCCCCGATCGGTCCACGCGGCGCCTCCGGAGCTCCGATCGATCCACACGAGTCTCCTGAGCCCCGGTCGGTCCGCAAGCCGTCTCCTGAGCCCCGATCGGCCAACGCGCCGTCTCCTGAGCGCCGATCCGTCCACGCGCCGTCTCCTGAGCCCCGATCGTCCAACGCGCCGTCTCCGAGCACTGATCGGTCCACGCGCCGTCTCCTGAGCCCCGATCGGTCCACGCGCCGTCTCCAAAGCCCTGATCGGTCCACGTGCCGTCTCCGAGCCCCGATCGGTCCACGCGCCGTCTCCTGAACCCCGATACGTCCACACGCAGTCGCCGAGCCCCGATCGGTCCACGCGCCGTCGCCGAGCCTCGATCGGTCCACGCGCGGCCTCCTAAGCCCCGACCGGTTCACGCGCCGTCTCGTAAGCCCCAATCGGTCCACGCGCCGTCTCAGAGCGCCGTTCATTTCACGCGCCGTGTCCTGAGCCCCGATCGTTCCACGCGCCGTCTCCAAGCCGCGATCGGTCCACGCGCCATCTCCTGAGGCCTAATCGGTCCACACGCTGTCTCGTGAACTCCGATAGGTACACGCGTCGTCTCCTACGCCCCGATCGGTCCGCGCACCGTCTCGTGATCCCCATCGCTCCACGCGGCGTCTCCGGAGCCCCGATCGATCCACGCGAGTCTCCTGAGCCCCGGTCGGTCCGCGCGCCGTCATCTGAGTCCCGATCGGTCGACGCGTCGTCTCCGAGACTCGATCGGTCCACGCGCCTTCGCCGAGCCCCGATCGGTCCAGGCGTGGCCTCCTGAGCCGCGGTCGGTCCACGCGCCGTTTCCTGAGCCCCGATCGGTCCACGCGTCGTCTTCTAAGCCCAGATGCCTCCTTGCGCCGTCTCCCAACCACGATCGGTCCAGGCGCCGCTTCCTGAGCCCCGATCGGTCCACGCGTTTTGTCCTAAGCCCCGATCGGTACACGCGTCGTCTACTCAGCCCCGATCGGTCGACGCGTCGTCTCCTGAGCCCCGATCGATCCACGCGTCGTCTCCTCAGCCCCGATCGCTCCACGCGCCGTCTCCGAGCGCCGATCGGTCCACGCGTCGTCTCCTGAGCCCCGATCGGTCCACGCGCCTTCTCCTGAGCCCCGATCTGTCCACGCGCCGTCTCCGAGCTCCGATCGGTCCACGCGCCATCTCCGAGCGCCGATCGGTTCACACGCCGTCTCCTAAGCCCCGATCGGTCCAAGCGCCTTCTCCTAAGCCCCGCTCGGTTAACGCGTCGTTTCCGAGCCCCGATCGGTCCACGCGTCGTCTCCTGAGCCCCAATTAGTCCATGCGCCGTCTCCTAAGCCCCGATCCGTCCACGGGCCGTGTCCGAGCTCCGATCGGTCCACGCGTCGTCTCCGAGCCCTGATCGGTCCACGCGCCATCGCCGAGACCCGATCGGTCCACACCCCTTCTCCTGAGCCCCGATCTGTCGACGCGTCGTCTCCTAAGCCCCGACCAGTACACGCGCCGTCTCCTGTGCCCCGATCGATTCACGTGCCGTCTCCTAAGCCCCGATCGGTTCACCCGTCGTCTCTTAAGCCCCAATCGGTCCACGCGCCCACTCCGAGCGCCGATCATTTCACGCGCCGTCTCCTGAGCCCCGGTCGGTCCGCGCGCCGTCACCTGAGCCCCGATCGGTCGACGCGTCGTCTTCTGAGCCCCGATCGGTCCACGCGCCATCTCCGAGCGCCGATCGGTTCACGCGCCGTCTCCTGAGCCCCGATCGTTCCACGCGCCGTCTCCGAGCTCCGATCGGCCCACGCGCCTTCTCCTAAGCCCCGATCGGTCCAAGCGCCGTCGCCGAACCCCAATTGGTCCACGCGAAACCGCCTGAGCCCCAGTCGGTCCACGCGCTGTCTCCGAGCCCCGATCGGTCCACGCGTCGTCTCCGAGCCCCGATCGGTCTACGCGCCGTCGCCGAGTCATGATCTGTCCACGCGCGGCCTCCTGAGACCCGATCGGTCCACGCGCCGCTTCGAGCCCCGATCGGTCCACGCATGGTCTCCTAACCCCAATCGGTTAACGCGCCGTCCCCGAGCCCCGATCGGTCCACGCGCCGTCTCCTGAGCCCCGATACGTCCACGCGCAGTCGCCGAGCCCTGATCGGTCCACGCGCTGTCTCCTGAGCCCCGATAGGTACACGCGTCGTCGCCTACACCCCAATCGGTCCACGCGCCGTCTCCGAGCCCCGATCGGTCCACGCACTGTCTCCTGATCCCCATGGGTCCACGCGGCGCCTCCGGGGCCCCGATCGATCCACGCGAGGCTCCTAAGCCCCGGTCGGTACACGCGCCGTCTCCTGAGCCCCGATCGGTCCACGCGTCGTCTTCTAAGCCCCGATCGGTCCACACGCCGTCTCCGAGCCCCGATGGGTCCACGCGTCGCCTCCTGAGCCCCGGTCGGTCCACGCGCCGTCTCCTGAGCCCCGATCGGTCCACGCGTCGTCTTCTAAGCCCCGATCGGTCCACGCGTCGTCTCCTAAGCCCCGATCGGTCCACGCGCCGTCTCCGAGCGCCGATAACTTTACGCGCCGTCTCCTGAGCCCCGATCGTTCCACGCGCCGTCTCCGAGCCCCGATCGATCCACGCGCCGTCTCCTGAGCCCAAATCGGTCCACACGCTGTCTCGTGAGCCCCGATAAGTACACGCGTCGTCTCCTACGCCCCGAGCAGTCCACGCGTAGTCTCCTAAGCCCCGCTCGGTTAACGCGTCGTTTCCGAGCCCCGATCGGTCCACGCGTCGTCTCCTGAGCCCCAATTAGTCCATGCGCCGTCTCCTAAGCCCTGATCGGTCCACGCGCCATCGCCGAGACCTGATCGGTCCACGCGCCATCGCCGAGCCCCGATCGGTCCACGCGCCGTCTCCTGAGCCCCGATCTGTCCACACCCCTTCTCCTGTGCCCCGATCTGTCGACGCGTCGTCTCCTAAGCCCCGACCGGTGCACGCGCCGTCTCCTAAGCCCTGCTCGGTTAACGCGTCGTTTCCGAGCCCCGATCGGTCCACGCGTCGTCTCCTGAGCCCCAATTAGTCCACGCGCCGTCTCCTAAGCCCTGATCCGTCCACGGGCCGTGTCCAAGCTCCGATCGGTTCACGCGCCGTCTCCAAACCTCGATCCGTACACGTGTCGTCTCCGAGCCCTGATCGGTCCACGCGCCATCGCCGAGCCCCGATCGGTCCACGCGCCCTCTCCGAGCGCCGATCATTTCACGCGCCGTCTCCTGAGCCCCGATCGGTCCACACCCCTTCTCCTGAGCCCCGATCGATTCACGTGCCGTCTCCTAAGCCCCGATCGGTTCACCCGTCATCTCTTAAGTCCCAATCGGTCCACGCGCCCTCTCCGAGCGCCGATCATTTCACGCGCCGTCTCCTGAGCCCCGGTCGGTCCGCGCGCCGTCACCTGAGCCCCGATCGGTGCACGCGCCGTCTCCTGAGCCCCGATCGTTCCACGCGTCGTCTCCTGAGCCCCGATCGGTCCACGCGCCGTCTTCTGAGCCCCGATCGGTCCACGCGCCGTCGCCGAACCCCAATTGGTCCTCGTGAGACCGCCTGAGCCCCAATCTGTCCACGCGCCGTCTTTGAGCGCCGATTGGTTCACGCGCAGCCTCCTGAGCCCTGATCCGTCCACGCGCGGCGTCGCGCCGCGATCGGTCCACGCGCGGCCTCTTGAGCCCCAATCGGTCCACGAGTCGTCTCCTAAGCCCCGATCGGCCCACGCGCCGTCTCCGAGCTCCGATCGGTCCACGCACCATCTCCTGCTCTCCAATCGGTCCACGCGCCGCCTCCGGAGCCCCGATCGATCCACGCGAATATTCTGAGCTCCGGTCGGTCCACGCACCGCCTCCTGATCCCCCTCGGTCCAGGCGGCGCCTCCGGAGCCCCGAACAGTCGACGCGTCGTCTCCTGAGGCCCGATCGATCCACGCTAGGCTCCTGAGCCCCGGCCGGTCCGCGCGCCGTCTCCTGAGCCTCGAACGGTCGACGCGTCGTCTCCTGAGCCCCGATCGATCGACGCGCCGTCTCCTGAGCCCCGATCGTTCCACACGCCGCCTCCTAAGCCCCGATCGGTCCAGGCGTCGTCTCCTAAGCCCCGACCGGACCACGCGCCGTCTCCTGAGCCCCGATCGGTCCACGCGCCGTCTCCTAAGCCCCGATCTGTCCACGGGCCGTCTCCGAGCCACGATCGGTAAAGCCGCCGTCATCAAGCCCCGATCCGTACTCGCGTCGTCTCCGAGCCCCGATGGGTCCACTCGCCGTCTCCGAGCCCCGATCGGTTCACGCATCGTCTCCGAGCGCCGAGCCGTCCACGCGCCGTCGCCGAACCCCAATTGGTCCACGCGCAACCGCCTGAGCCCCAGTCGGTCCACGCGCTGTCTCCGAGCCCCGATCTGTCCACGCGCCGTTGCGCGAACTATGATCGGTCCACGCGCGGTCTCCTGAGCCCCGATCGGTCCACGCGCCGTCGCCGATCCACGATCGGTCCGTGCGCCGCTTCCAGAGCCCTATCGGTCCACGCATCGTCTCCTGATCTCCGATCGGTCCACGCGCCGTCTCCTAAGCCTCGATCGGTCCACGCGCCGTCTCCAAGCGCCGATCGGTTCACGCGCCATCTCCTGAGCCCCGATCATTCCACGCGCCGTCTCCGAGCCCTAATCGGTCCACGCTCGTCTCCTGAGCCCCGATCGGTCCACGCGCCGTCTCCAAGCCCCGATCGGTCCATGCATCGTTTCCGAAGCCCCGATCGGTTAACGCGCTGTCTCCGAGCGCCGATCGGTCCACGCGCCGTCGCCGAACCCCAAATGGTCCACGCGCAACCGCCTGAGCCCCGATCGGTCCACGCGTCGTCTCCGAGCACCGATCGGTCCACGCACCGTCGCCCAGCCATGATCGGTCCACCCGCGGCCTCCTGAGCCCCGATCGGTCCACGCGCCGCCGCCGAGCCGCGATCGGTCCACGCGCGGCCTCCTGAGCCCCGATCGGTCCATGCGCCGTCACCGAGCCGCGATCGGTCCACGCGCGACCTCCTGAGCCCCGGTTGCTTCACGCACCGTATCCGAGCCCCCATCGGTCCACGCGTTGTCTCCGAGCCCCGATCCGTCCACGCGCCGTCGCCGAGCCATGATCGGTCCACACGAGGCTCCTGACCGCCGGTCGGTCCGCGCGCCGTCTCCTAAGCCCCGATCGGTCGACGCGTCGTTTCCTGAGCCCCGATCGATCCACGCGTCGTCTCCTGAGCCCCGATCGCTCCACGCGCCGATTTCTGAGCCCCGATCAATTGACGCGTCTTCTCCTGAACCCCGATCGCTCCTCGCGCCGTCTTCTGAGCCCCGCTCGGTCCATGCGTCGTCTTCTTAGCCCCGATGCCTCCACGCGCCGTCTCCGAGCCACGATCGGTCTAGGCGCCGCTTCCTGACCCCGATCGGTCCACGCGCCGTCTCCTAAGCCCCAATCGGTCCACGCGCCGTCTCCTAAGCCGCGATCGGTCCAAGCGGCGTCTCCGAGCCCCGATCGGTCCACGCACCGTCTCCTAATCCCCATCGGTCCACGCGGCGTTTTCTGAGCACCGTTCGGTCCACGTGTCGTCTTCAAAGCCCCGATGCCTCCACGCGCCGTCTCCGAGCCACGATAGGTCCGTGCGCCGCTTCCCGAGCCCCGATCAGTCCACGTGCCGTCTTCTAAGCCCCGATCGCTCCACGGACCGTTTCCTGATCCCCGATCGGTCCACGCGCCGCCTCCTGAGTCCTGATCGGCCAACGCGTCGTGTCCTAAGCCCTGATCGGTCCACGTGCCGTCTCCGAGCCCCGATGGGTCCACGCGCCACATCCTGAGCCCCGATCGGACGACGCGTCGTCTCCTGAGCCTTGATCGATCCACGCGTCGTCTCCTGAACCCCGATTGCTCCACGGGCCGTTTCCTGAGCCCCGATCGGTCCACGCGTCGTCTTCTAAGCCCGGATGCCTCCTCGCGCCGTCTCCGAGCCACGATGGGTCCAGGCGCCGCTTCCTGAGCCCCGATCGGTCCACGCGTTGACTCCTAAGCCTCGTTCGACCCACGTGCCGTCTCCTAAGCCCCGATCATTCCATGCGCCGTCTCCGAGCCCCGATCGGTCCACGCGCCGTCTCCCGAGCCCCGATCGGTCCACGCGTTGTTTCCTAAGCCCCGATCGGTCCACGCGTAGTCTCCTAAGCCCCGATCCGTCGACGCGTCGTCTCCTGAGCCCCGATCGATCCACGCGCCGTCTCCGAGCCCCGATCGGTCCAGGCGCCGTTTCCGAGCCCCGATTGGTCCATGCGTCGTCTTCGAAGCCCCGATGCCTCCACGCGCCGTCTCCGAGCCACGATCGGTGCAGGCGCCGCTTCCTGAGCCCCGATCGGTCCACGCGCCGTCTCCTGAGCCCCGATCGGTCCACGCGTCGTCTCCGAGCACCGTTCGGTCCACGCGCCGTTTCCTGAGCCCCGATCGGTCTATGCGTCGTCTTTTAAGCCCCGATACCTCCACGCGCCGTCTACGAGCCACGATCGGTCCAGGCGCCGCTTCCTGAGCCCCGATCGGTCCACGCGTTGTCTCCTAAGCCCCGATCGATCCACGCGCCGTCTCCGAGCCCCGATCGGTCCACGCATCGTCTCCTAAGCCCCGATCGGTTAACGCGCCGTCTCTCCGCCCCGATCGGTCCACGCGCCGTCTCCTGAGCCCTGATCCGTCCACGCACGGCGTCGAGCCGCGATCGGTCCACGCGCGGCCTCCTGAGCCCCAATCGGTCTACGCGTCGTCTCCTAAGCCCCGATCGGTCCGTGCGCCGTCTCCGAGCCCCGATCGGTCCACGCACCATCTCATGCTCCCCAATCGGTCCATGCGCCGCCTCCGGAGCCCTGATCGATCCACGCGAATCTCCTGAGCTCCGGTCGGTCCTCGTACCGTCTCCGAGCCCCGATCGGTGCACGTACCGTCTCCGAAGCCCCGATCGGTCCACGCGCCGTCCCCTGAGCCCCGATCGGTCCACGCGTCGTCTCCTAAGCCCCGATCGGTTCACGCGCCGTATCCGAGCCCCAATCGGTCCACGCGCCGTCTCCTAAGCTCCAATCGGTCCGCGCGCCGTCCCCTGAGCCCCGATACGTCGACGCGCAGACGCCGAGCCCCGATCGGTCCACGCGTCGTCTCCGAGCACCGTTCGGTCCACGCGCCGTTTCCTGAGCCCCGATCGGTCTATGCGTCGTCTTTTAAGCCCCGATACCTCCACGCGCCGTCTACGAGCCACGATCGGTCCAGGCGCCGCTTCCTGAGCCCCGATCGGTCCACGCGTTGTCTCCTAACCCCCGATCGGTCCACGCGCCGTCTCCTAAGCCCCGATCGATCCACGCGCAGTCTCCGAGCCCCGATCGGTCCACGCATCGTCTCCTAAGCCCCGATCGGTTAACGCGCCGTCTCCCCGCCCCGATCGGTCCACGCGCCGTCTCCTGAGCCCTGATCCGTCCACGCCCGGCGTCGAGCCGCGATCGGTCCACGCGCGGCCTCCTGAGCCCCAATCGGTCTACGCGTCGTCTCCTAAGCCCCGATCGGTCCGTGCGCCGTCTCCGAGCCCCGATCGGTCCACGCACCATCTCATGCTCCCCAATCGGTGCACGTACCGTCTCCGAAGCCCCGATCGGTCCACGCGCCGTCCCCTGAGCCCCGATCGGTCCACGCGTCGTCTCCTAAGCCCCGATCGGTCCACGCGCCGTCTCCGAGCCCCGATGGGTCCACGCACTGTCTCCTGATCCCCATGGGTCCACGCGGCGCCTCCGGAGCCCCGAACGATCCACGCGAGGATCCTGAGCCCCGATCGATCCACGCATCGTCTCCTAAGCCCCAATCGGTTAACGCGCCGTCTCCGAGCCCCAATCGGTCCACGCGCCGTCTCCTGAACCCCGATCGTTCCACGCGCCTTCTCCTAAGCCACGATTGGTCAGCGCCGTCTCCGAGCGCCGATCGGTGCACGCGTCGTCGCACGAGCCGCGATCGGTCCACGCGCGGCCTCCTGAGCCCCGGTTGCTTCACGTGCCGTATCCGAGCCCCAATCGGTCCACGCACAGTCTCCTGAGCCCCGATCGGTCCACGCGCCGTCTCCTGAGCTCCGATCGCTCCACGCGCCGTTTTCTGAGCACCGTTCGGTCCACGCGTCGTCTTGAAAGCCCCGATGCCTCCACGCGCCGTCTCCGAGCCCCGATCGGTCCACGCGCCGTCTCCAGAGCCCCGATTGCTCCACGCGCCGTTTTCTGAGCACCGTTCGGTCCATGCGTCGTCTTCTAAGCCCCGATGCCTCCACGCACCGTCTCCGAGCCACGATCGGTGCAGGCGCCGCTTCCTGAGCACCGATCGGTCCACGCGCTGTCTCCTGAGCCCCGATACATCCACGCGCAGTCGCCGAGCCCCGATCGGTCCACGCGCCGTCTCCGAGCCCCGATCGGTCCACCCATCGTCTCCTAAGCCCCGATCGGTTAACGCGCCGTCTCCCCGCCCCGATCGGTCCACGCGCCGTCTCCTGAGCCCCGATCATTCCACGCGCCGTCTCCGAGCCCGGATCGGTCCACGCGCGGCCTCCTGAGCCCCGGTCGGTTCACGCGCCGTATCCGAGCCCCAATCGGTCCACGCGCCGTCTCCTGAGCCCCGATCGTTCCAAGCGCCGTCTCCGAGCCCCGATCGTTCCACGCGGCGCCTCCGGAGCCCCGATCGATCCACGCGAGTCTCCTGAGCCCCAGTCGGTCCGCGCGCCGTCTCCTGCGCCTCGATTGTTCGACGCGTCGTCTCCTGAGCCCCGATCGATCCACGCGCCGTCTCCTGGCCCCGATCGCGCCACACGCCGTTTCCTGAGCCCCGATCGGTCCACGCGCCGTCTCCGAGCCGCGATCGGTAAACGCGCCGTCACCAAGCCCCGATCCGTACACGCGTCGTCTCCGAGCCCCGATGGGTCCACGCGCCGTCGCCGAGCCTCGATCGGTCCACGCGCAGCCTCCTAAGCCCCGGTCGGTTCACGCGCTATCTCCGAGCCGCGATCGGTCCACGCGCCGTCTCCTGAGCCCCGATACGTCCACGCGCAGTCGCCGAGCCCCGATCGGTCCACGCGCGGTCTCCTGAGCCCCGATCTGTCCACGCGTCGTCTCGGAGCCCCGATCGGTCCACGCCCCGTCTCCGAGCCCTGATCGGTCCACGCGCCGTCTCCTGAGCCCCAATCGGTCCACTCGCTGTCTCCTGATCCCCGATAGGTATACGCGTCGTCTCCTAAGCCCCGATCGGTTAACGCGCCGTCTCCGAGCGCCGAGCGGTCCACGCGCCGTCGCCGAACCCCAATTGGTCCACGCGCAACCGCCTGAGCCCCAATCGGTCCACGGGCCGTCGCCGATCCACGATCGGTCCGTGCGCCGTTTCCAGAGCCCTATCGGTCCACGCATCGTCTCCTGATCTCCGATCGGTCCACGCGCCGTCTCCTAAGCTTCGATCGGTCC
Organism: Netelia fuscicornis; assembly: GCA_946811545.1. Classification (NCBI taxonomy): domain Eukaryota; kingdom Metazoa; phylum Arthropoda; class Insecta; order Hymenoptera; family Ichneumonidae; genus Netelia; species Netelia fuscicornis. Next base: position 31,038,919 of record OX328011.1, read on the forward strand.
ACGCGCTGTCTCCGAGCGCCGATCGGTTCACGCGCCGTCTCCTGAGCCCCGATCGGTCCACGCGCCGTCTCCTGAGCCCGGATCGGTCCACGCGTCATCGCCGAATCCCCCATCCGTACACGCGTCGTCTCCGAGCCTCGATCGGTCCAGGCGCTGCTTCCTGAGCCCCAATCGGTCCACGCGTTGTCACCTAAGCCCCGATCGGTCCACGCGCCGTCTCCGAGCCCCGATCGGTCCAGGCGTATCCTCCTGAGCCCCGATCGGTCCACGCGCCGTCTCCGTGCGCCGATCGGTTCGCGCGCCGTCTCCTGAGCCCCGATCGCTCCACGCGCCGTCTCCGAGCCCCGATCGGTCCACGCGCCGTCTCTTGAGCCCGGATCAGTCCACGCGCCGTCGCCGAACCCCAATTGGTCCACGCGCGTCCGTCTGAGCTCCGGTTGGTCCACACGCTGTTTCCGAGCCCCGATCGGTCCACGCGTCGTATTCGAACCCCGATCGGTCCACGCGCCGTCGCCGAGCCATGATCGGTCCACGCGCGGCCTCCTGAGCCCCGGTTGCTTCACGCACCGTATCCGAGCCCCCATCGGTCCACGCGTCGTCTCCGAGCCCCGATCGGTCAACGCGCCGTCGCCGAGCCATGATCGGCCCATGCGAGGCTCCTGAGCCCCGGTCGGTCCGCGCGCCGTCTCCTGATCCCCGATCCGTCGACGCGTCGTTTCCTGAGCCCCGATCGATCCACGCGTCGTCTCCTGAGCCCCGATCGCTCCACGCGCCGATTTCTGAGCCCTGATCAATTGACGCGTCTTCTCCTGAGCCCCGATCGCTCCTCGCGCCGTCACCTGAGCCCCGCTCGGTCCCTGCGTCGTCTTCTTAGCCGCGATGCCTCCACGCGCCGTATCCGAGCCACGATCGGTCTAGGCGTCGCTTCCTGAGCCCCGATCGGTCCACGCGCTGTCTCCTAAGCCCCAATCGGTCCACGCGCCGTCTCCTAAGCCCCGATCGGTCCACGCGCCGTCTCCGAGCGCCGATCGGTTCACGCGCCGTCTCCTGAGCCCCGATCGTTCCCCGCGCCATCTCCGAGCCCCGATCGGTCCACGCGCCGTCTCCTAAGCCCCGATCGGTCCACGTGCCGTCTCCTGAGCCCCGATCGGTCCACGCGTCGTCTCCTAAGCCCCGATCGGTCCACGCGTCGTCTCCTAAGCCTCGATCCGTCGACGCGTCGTCTCCTGAGCCACGATCAATTGACGCGTCTTCTCCTGAGCCCGATCGCTCCTCGCGCCGTCTCCTGAGCCCCGATCGTTCCACGCGCCGTATCCGAGCCCCGATCGATCCACGCGCCGTCTCCTGAGCCCCGATCGGTCCACGCGTCGTTCCCCAAGCCCCGATCCATCGACGCGCCGTCTCCTGATGCCCAATCGGTCCACGCGCAGTCTCCTGAGCCCCGATAGGTACACGCGTAGTCTCCTAAGCCCCGATCGGTCCACGCGCCGCCTCCGGAGCCCCAATCGATCAACGTGAGTCTCCTAAGCCCCGATCGGTCCACGTGCCGTCTCCGAGCCCCGTTCGGTCCACGCGCCGTCTCCGGAGCCCCAATCGATCAACGTGAGTCTCCTAAGCCCCGACCGGTCCACGCGCCGTCTCCGAGCCCCGATCGGTCCACGCGTCGTCTCCTAAACCCCGATCGGTCCACGCGCCGTCTCCTGTGCCCCGATCGGTCGACGCGTCCTCTCCTAAACCCCGATCGGTCCACGGGTCGTCTCCTAAGCCCCGATCGGTCCACGCGTCGTCTCCTAAGCCGCGATCCGTCGACGCGTCGTCTCCTGAGCCACGATCAATTGACGCGTCTTCTCCTGAGCCCGATCGCTCCACGCGCCGTCTCCTGAGCCCCGATCGGTCCACGCGCCGTCTCCGAGCTCCGATCGGTCCACGCGCCGTCTCCTAAGCCCCAATCGGTCCACGCGCCGTCTCCTAAGCCCCGATCGGTCCACGCGCCGTCTCCGAGCGCCGATCGGTTCACGCGCCGTCTCCTGAGCCCCGATCGTTCCCCGCGCCATCTCCGAGCCCCGATCGGTCCACGCGCCGTCTCCTAAGCCCCGATCGGTCCACGTGCCGTCTCCTGACCCCCGATCGTTCCACGCGCCGTCTCCTAAGCTGCGATCCGACCACGAGCCGTCTCCGAGCTGCTATCGGTAAACGCGCCGTCACCAAGCCCTGATCCGTACACGCGTCGTCTCCGAGCCCCGATCGGTCCACGCGTCGTCTCCTAAGCCCCGATCGGTCCACGCGCCGTCTCCGAGCGCCGATAACTTCACGCGCCGTCTCCTGAGCCCCGATCGTTCCACGCGACGTCTCCGAGCCCCGATCGATCCACGCGTCGGCTCCTGAGCCCAAATCGGTTCACACGCTGTCTCGTGAGCCCCGATAGGTACACGCGTCGTCTCCTACTCCCCGATCGGTCCACGCGTAGTCTCCTAAGCCCCGCTCGGTTAACGCGTCGTTTCCAAGCCCCGATCGGTCCACGCGTCGTCTCCTGAGCCCCAATTAGTCCATGCGCCGTCTCCTAAGCCCCGATCCGTCCACTGGCCGTGTCCGAGCTCCGATCGGTCCTCGCGTCGTCTCCGAGCCCTGATCGGTCCACGCGCCATCGCCGAGCCCCGATCGGTCCACGCGCCATCGCCGAGCCCCGATCGGACCACACCCCTTCTCCTGAGCCCCGATCTGTCGACGCGTCGTCTCCTAAGCCCCGGCCGGTGCACGCGCCGTCTCCTGTGCCCCGATCGATTCACGTGCCGTCTTCTAAGCCCCGATCGGTCCACCCGTCGTCTCTTAAGCCCCAATCGGTCCACGCGCCATCGCCGAGCGCCGATCGGTCCACGCGCCATCGCCGAGCCCCGATCGGTCCACGTGCCGTCTCCTGAGCCCCGATCGGTCCAAACCCCTTCTCCTGAGCCCCGATCGGTGGACGCGTCGTCTCCTAAGCCCCGACCGGTGCACGCGCCGTCTCCTAAGCTCCGATCGGTCGACGCGCCGTCTCCGAGCGCCGATCGGTTCACGCGCCGTCTCCTGAGCCCCGATCGTTCCACGCGCCGTCTCCGAGCTCCGATAGGTCGACGCGTCGTCGCCTACACCCCAATCCGTCCAGGCGTCGTCTCCTAAGCCCCGATCGGTCCACCCGTCGTCTCTTAAGCCGCAATCGGTCCACGCGTCACCTCCTGATCTCCGATCGGTCCACGCGCCGTCTCCTAAGCCCCGATCGGTCCACGCGCCGTCTCCGAGCGCCGATCGGTTGACGCGCCGTCTCCTGAGCCCCGATCGTTCCACGCGCCGTCTCCTGAGCCCCAATCGGTCCACACGCTGTGTCGTGAGCCCCGATAGGTACACGCGTCGTCTCCTACGCCCGATCGGTCCACGCGTCGTCTCCTGATCCCAATCGGTCCACGCGGCGCCTCCGGAGCCCCGATCGATCCACGCGAGTCTCCTGAGCTCCAGTCGGTCCGCGCGCGGTCTCCTGAGCCCCGATCGGTCCACGCGCCGTCTCCTAAGCCCCGTTCGGTCCACGCGCCGTCTCCTGAGCCCCGATCGGTCCACGCGCCGCGGCGAACCCCAATTGGTCCACGCGCAACCTCTCGAGCCCCAGTCGGTAAACGCCCTGTCTCCGAGCCCCGATCGGTCCACGTATGTTCTCCTAAGCCCCAATTAGTCCCCGCGCCGTCTCTTAAGCCCCGATCTGCCCACGGGCCGTCTCCGAGCTCCGATCGGTCCACGCGCCGTCTCCAAGCCTCGATCCGTACACGCGTCGTCTCCGAGCCCCGATCGGTCCACGCGCCTTCTCCGAGCCCCGATCGGTTCACGCATCGTCTCCTAAGCCCCGATCGGTTAACGCGCCGTCTCCGAGCCCCGAACGGTCCACGCGCCGTCGCCGAACCCCAATTGGTCCACGCGCAACCGCCTGAGCCCCAGTCGGTTCACGCGCTGTCGCCGAACCCCGATCGGTCCACGCGTCGTCTCCGAGCCCCGATCGATCCACGCGCCGTCGCCGAGCCATGATCGGTCCACGCGCGGCCTCCTGAGCCCCGATCGGTCCACGCGTGGTCTCCGAGCCCCGATCGGTCCACGCGCCGTCGCCGAGCCATGATCGGTCCACACGCGGCCTCCTGAGCCCCGGTCGGTCCACGCGCCGTCTCCTGAGCCCCGATCGGTCCACGCGCGACCTCCTGAGCCCCGATTGGTTCACGCGCCGTATCCGAGCCCCAATTGGTCCACGCGCCGTCTCCTGAGCCCCGATCGGTCCACGCGCCGTCTCCTGAACCCCGATCGGTCCACGCGTCGTCTCCTAAGCCCCCATTGGTCCACATGCCGTCTCCCAGCCCCGATCGGTCCACGCGCCGTCTCCTAATTCCCAATCTGTCCACGACCCGTCTGCGGGCCCCGATCGGTGCACGTGCCGTCTCCTAAGCCCCGATCGGTCCACGTGCCGTCGCCGAACCCCAATTGGTCCACGCGAAACCGCCTGAGCCCCAGTCGGTCCACGCGCTGTCTCCGAGCCTCGATCGGTCCACGCGCCGCCTCCGGAGCCCCGATCGATCCACGCGAATCTCCTGAACTCCGGTCGGTTCACGCGTCGTCTCCGAGCCCCGATCGATCCACGCGCCGTCGCCGAGCCAGGATCGGTCCACGCGCGGCCTCCTGAGCCCCGATCGGTCCACGCGTGGTCTCCGAGCCCCGATCGGTCCACGCGCCGTCGCCGAGCCATGATCGGTCCACACGCGGCCTCCTGAGCCCCGGTCGGTCCACGCGCCGTCTCCTGAGCCCCGATCGGTCCACGCGCGACCTCCTGAGCCCCGATTGGTTCACGCGCCGTATCCGAGCCCCAATTGGTCCACGCGCCGTCTCCTGAGCCCCGATCGGTCCACGCGCCGTCTCCTGAACCCCGATCGGTCCACGCGTCGTCTCCTAAGCCCCCATTGATCCACATGCCGTCTCCCAGCCCCGATCGGTCCACGCGCCGTCTCCTAATTCCCAATCTGTCCACGACCCGTCTGCGGGCCCCGATCGGTGCACGTGCCGTCTCCTAAGCCCCGATCGGTCCACGTGCCGTCGCCGAACCCCAATTGGTCCACGCGAAACCGCCTGAGCCCCAGTCGGTCCACGCGCTGTCTCCGAGCCCCGATCGGTCCACGCGCCGCCTCCGGAGCCCCGATCGATCCACGCGAATCTCCTGAACTCCGGTCGGTTCACGCGCCGTCTCCTGAGCCCCGATCGGTCCACACGCCGTCTCCTGAGCCGCGATCGGTCGACGCGTCGTCTCCTAAGCCCCGATCGGTCCACGCGCCGTCTCTGAGCCCCGATAGGTCCACGCGTCATCTCCTAAGCCCCGATCGGTTCACGCGCCGTTTCCTGAGCCCCGATCGGTCGACGCGTCCTCTGCTAAACCCCGATCGGTCCACGCGTCGTCTCCTGAGCCCCGCTCGGTCCACGCGTTGTCTCCTAAGCCCCGACCGGTCCACTCGCTGTCTCCGAGCCCCGTTCGGTCCACGCACTGTCTCCTGATCCCCATCGGTCCGCGCGCCGTTTCCTGAGCCCCGATCGGTCCACGCGCCGTCTCCGAGTCCCGATCGGTCAATGCGTCGTCTCCTGAGCGCCGATCGGTCCACGCGCCGTCTCCGAGCCGCGATCTGTCCACGCACCGTCTCCTCAGCCCCGATCGGTCCACGCGCCGTCTCCTCAGCCCCGATCGTACACGCTTCGTCTCCGAGCCCCGATCGGTCCACCCGCCGTCGCCGAACCCCGATTGGTTCCCGCGCCCCCGTCTGACTCCCAATCGGTCCACGCGCTGTCTCGTGAGCCCCGCTCGGTCTACGCGTCGTCTCCTAAGCCCCGATCGGTCCACGCGTCGTCTCCTAAGCGCCGATCGGTCCACGCGCCGTCTCCGAGCCGCGATCTGTCCACGCACCGTCTCCTGATCCCCGATCGGTCCACGTGCCGCCTCCGGAGCCCCGATCTATCTACGCGAGTCTCCTAAGCCCCGATCGGTCCACGCGCCGTCTCCTGAGCCCCGATCGGTCAAAGCGCCGTCTCCTGAGCCCCGATCGGTCCGCGCCGTCTCCTCAGCCCCGATCGGTCCACGCGCCGTCTCCGAGCACCGATTGATCCATGGGCCGTTTCGGGAGCCCCGATCGGTCCACGCGCCGTCTCTGAGCCCCGATAGGTCCACGCGTCGTCTCCTAAGCCCCGATCCGTACACGCTTCGTCTCCGAGCCCCGATCGGTCGACCCGCCGTCGCCGAACCCCGATTGGTTCCCGCGCCCCCGTCTGACCACCAATCGGTCCACGCGCTGTCTCGTGAGCCCCGCTCGGTGTCCGCGTCGTCTCCTAAGCCCCGATCGGTCCACGCGTCGTCTCCTAAGCGCCGATCGGTCCACGCGCCGTCTCCGAGCCGCGATCTGTCCACGCACCGTCTCCTGATCCCCGATCGGTCCACGTGCCGCCTCCGGAGCCCCGATCTATCTACGCGAGTCTCCTAAGCCCCGATCGGTCCACGCGCCGTCTCCTGAGCCCCGATCGGTCCACGCATCGTCTCCTAAGCCCCATCGGTCAACGCGTCGTCTCCTAAGCCCCGATCTGTCCACGCGCCGTCTCCGAGCCCCGGTCGGTCCACGCGCCGTCGCCGAACCCCAATTGGTCCACGCGCGGCCTCCTCAGCCCCGGTTGGACCACGCCCCGTCTCCTAAGCCCCGATCGGTTCACGCGCCGTCTCCGGAGCCCCGATAGATCCACGCGCTGCCTCCTGTGAGCCCCGGTCGGTCCACGCGCCGGGTCCGAGCCTTGATCGGTCCACGTACTGTCTCCGAAGCCCCAATCGGTCCGCGTGACGCATTCTAAGCTACGGTCCGTCCACGCCCCGTCTCCGAGCACCGATCGGTTCACGCGCCGTATCCTGAGCCCGGATCGGTCCACGCGTCGTCTCCTAAGCCCTAATCGGTCCACGTGTCGTCTCCGAGCCCCGATGGGTCCACGCGCCGCCTCCTGAGCCCCGGTCGGTCCACGCGCCGTCTCCGAGCCTCGATCGGTCCACGTACCGTCTCGGAAGCCCCGATCGATCCACACGCCGTCTTCTGAGCCCCGATCGGTCCACGCATCGTCTCCTAAGCCCCGATACGTCCACACGCCGTCTCCGAGCCCCGATCGGTCCGCGTGACGCATTCTAAGCCACGGTCCGTCCACACGCCGTCTCCGAGCACTGATCGGTCCACGCGCCGTCTCCTGAGCCCCGATCGGTCCACGCATCGTCTCCTAAGCCCTGATCGGTCCACGTGTCGTCTCCGAGCCCCGATGGGTCCACGCGCCGTCTCCGAGCGCCGATCGGTGCACGCGCCGTCTCCTGAGCCCCGATCGTTCCCCACGCCGCCTCCTAAGCCCCGATTGGTCCAGGCGTCGTCTCCTAAGCCCCGAGCGGTCCACGTGCCGTCTCCTGAGCCCCAATCGGTCCACGCGCTATCTCCTGAGCCCCGATAGGTATACGCGTCGTCTCCTACGCCCCGATCGGTCCACGCGTCGTCTCCTGAGCCCCGATCGCTCCACGCGCCGTCTCCGAGCACCGATCGATGCACGCGCCGTCTCCTGAGCCCCGATCGTTCCCTACACCGCCTGCTAAGCCCCGATTGGTCCAGGCGTCGTCTCCTAAGCCCCGGTCGGTCCACGCGCCGTCTCCGAGCCCCGATATGTCCACGTACCATCTCCGAAGCCCCGATCCGTTCACGCGCTGTCTCCTGAGCCAAGATCGTTCCACGCATCGTCTTCGAGTCCCGATGGGTCCACGAGTCGTCTCCTATGCCCCGATCGGTCGACGCGTCGTCTCCTGAGCCCCGATCGGTCCACACGTCGTCTCCTAAGCCCCGATCGATCGACGCGTCGTCTCGTAAGCCGCGATCGGTCGACGCGTCGTCTCCTGAGCCCCGATCGATCCACGCGTCGTCTCCTGACCCTGATCGCTCCACGCGCCGTTTCCTGAGCCCCGATCGGACCACGCATCGTCCTCCGAGCACCGATCGGTCCCCGCGCCGTTTTCTGAGCACCGTTCGGTCCACGCGTCGTCTTCAAAGCCCCGATGCCTCCACGCGCCGTCTCCGAGCCACGATCGGTCCGTGCGCCGCTTCCTGAGCCCCGATCGGTCCACGCGCCTTCTCCTAAGCCCCGATCGGTCCACGCGCCTTCTCCTAAGCCCCGATCGGTCCACGCGCCGTCTCCGAGCCCCGATCGATGCACGCGCCGTCTCCTAAGCACTCATCGGTCTACGCGTCGTCTCCTAAGCCCCGATACGTCCACAGCCAGTGTCGGAGCACCGATCGGTCCACGCGCCGTCTCCTCAGCCCCGTTCCGTACACGCTTCGTCTCCGAGCCCCGATCGGTCCACCCGCCGTCGCCGAACCCTGATTGATCCCCGCGCGGCCGTCTGATCCCCAATCGGTCCACGCGCTGTCTCGTGAGCCCCGATCGGTCTACGCGTCGTCTCCTAAGCCCCGATACGTCCACAGCCAGTGTCGGAGCACCGATCGGTCCACGCGCCGTCTCCTCAGCCCCGTTCCGTACACGCTTCGTCTCCGAGCCCCGATCGGTCCACCCGCCGTCGCCGAACCCTGATTGATCCCCGCGCGGCCGTCTGATCCCCAATCGGTCCACGCGCTGTCTCGTGAGCCCCGATCGGTCTACGCGTCGTCTCCTAAGCCCCGATCGGTCCCCGCGCCGTCTCCGAGCCGCGATCGGTCCACGCATCGTCTTTTAAGCCCCGAAGCCTCCACGCGCCGTTTCGGAGCCACGATCGGTCCAGGCGCCGCCTTCTGAGCCCCGATCGGTCCACGTGTCGGCTCCTAAGCCCCGATCGGTCCACGCATCGTCTCCTAAGCCCCGATCGCCTAACGCGCCGTCTCCGAGCCCCGATCGGTCCACGTGCCATCTCCGAGCCCCGATCGGTTCGCGTGCCGCATTCTAAGCCATGGTCCATCCACGCGCCGACTCCGAGCACCGATCGGTCGAAGCGTCGTCCCCTAATACGCGATCGGTCCACGCGGCGTCTCCTGAGCCCCGATCGACCCGCGCGCCGCCTCCTGAGCCCCGATCGCTCCACGTATCGTCTCCTAAGCCTCGATCGGTCCACGCGCCGTCTCCTGCGCCCCGATCGGCCCACGCGTCGGGTCCTAAGCCCCGATCGGTCCACTCGTCCTCTCCTAAGGCCCGATCCGTCGACACGTCGTCTCCTGATACCCGATCGATCCACGCGCCATCTCCTGAGCCCCGATCGGTCCACGCGTCGTCTCCGAGCTCCGATCGGTCCACGCGCCATCTCCTGAGCCCCGATCGGTCCACGCGTCGTCTCCGAGCTCCGATCGGTCCACGCCCCATCTCCTGAGCCCCGATCGGTCCACGCGTCGTCTCCGAGCCCCGATCGGTCCACGCGTCGTCTCCTAATCCCCGATCGGTTCACGCATCGGCTCCGAGCCCCGATCGGTCCACCCGCCGTCGCCGAACCCCGATTGATCCCCGCGCGGCCGTCTGATCCCCAATCGGTCCACGCGCTGTCTCGTGAGCCCCGATCGGTCTACGCATCGTCTCCTAAGCCCCGATCGGTCCACGCGCCGTCTCCGAGCCACGATCGGTCCAAGCGCCGCTTCACCAGCCCCGATCGGTCCACGCGCCATCTTCTAAGCCTCGATCGCTCCACGCACCGTCTCCTAATCCCCGATCGGTTCACACGCCGCCTCCGAAGCCTCGATAGATCCACGCGAGTCTCCTAAGCCCCGACCGGTCCACGTGCCGTCTCCGAGCCCCGATGAGTCCACGCGTCGCCTCCTGACCTCCGGTCGGTCGACGCGTCGTCTCCTGAGCCGTGATCGCATCCACGCGCCGTTTCCTGAACTCCGATCCGTACACGCGTCGTCTCCGAGCCCCTATCGGTCCACGCGTCGTCTCCTAATCCCCGATCGGTTCACGCATCGGCTCCTGAACCCCGATCGGTCCACGCGTCGTCTTCCAGCACCGATCGATCCACGCGCCGTTTCCTGGGCCCCGATCGGTCGACGCGTCGCCGCCGGAGCCCCGATCGGTCTACGCGCCGTCTCATGAGCCCCGATCGTTCCACGCGGCGCCTCCTAAGCCCCGATCGGTCCAGGCGTCGTCTCCTAAGCCCTGACCGGTCCACGCGCCGTCTCCGAGCCGCGATCGGTTCACGCATCGTCTTCTAAGCCCGATCGGTTAACGCTCCGTCTTCGAGCCGCACACGGTCCACGCGCCGTTTCCTGAGCCCCGATCGGTCGACGCGTCGCCTCCTGAGCCCAGATCGATCCACGCGTCGTCTCCTGAGCCCCGATTGCTCCACGGGCCGTTTCCTGAGCCCCGATCGGTCCACGCGTCGTCTTCTAAGCCCAGATGACCCTCGCGCCGTCTCCGAGCCGCGATTGGTCCAGGCGCCGCTTCCTGAGCCCCGATCGGTCCACGCGTTGTCTCCTAAGCCCCGATCGGTCTACGCGCCGTCTCCTAAGCCCCGATCGTTCCACGCGCCCTCTCCGAGCCCCGATCGGTCCACGCGCCATCTCCTGAGCCCCGATCGGTCCACGCGTCGGCTCCTAAGCCCCGATCGGTCCATGCGTCGTCTCCTAAGCCCCGATCCGTCGATGCGTCGTCTCCTGAGCCCCGATCGATCCACGCGTCTTCTCCTGAGCCTCGATCGGTCCACGCGCCGTCTCCTGAGCCCCGATCGATCCACGCGTCGTCTCCTGACCCCGGATCGCTCCACGAGCCGTTTCCTGAGCCCCGATCGGTCCGCGCGTCGTCTTCTAAGCCCAGATACCTCCTCGCGCCGTCTCCGAACCACGATCGGTCCACGCGTTTTCTCCTAAGCCCGGATCGGTCCACGCGTCGTCTCCTAAGCCCTGATCGGTCCACGTGTCGTCTCCGAGCCCCGATGGGTCCACGCGCCGCCTTCTGAGCCCCGATCGGTCGACGCGTCGTCTCCTGAGCCCCGATCGACCCACGCATCGTCTCCTAAGCGCCGATCGGTCCACGCGCGGCCTCCTGAGCCCCGGTCGGTCCACGCGCAGTCTCCAAGCCTCGATCGGCTCACGTACCGTCTCCGAAGCCCCGATCGGTCCACGCGCCGTCTTCTGAGCCCCGATCGGTCCACGCATCGTCTCCTAAGCCCCGATACGTCCAGACGCCCTCTCCGAGCACCGATCGTTCTGCGTGACGCATTCTAAGCCACGGTCCGTCCACGCGCCGTCTCCGAGCACCGATCGGTCCACGCGCCGTCTCCTGAGCCCCGGTCGGTCCACGCGCCGTCTCCGAGCCTCGATCGGTCCACATACCGTCTCCGAAGACCCGATCGATGCACGCGCCGTCTTCTGAGCCCCAATCGGTCCACGCATCATCTCCTAAGCCCCGATACGTCCACACGCCATCTCGGAGCCCCGATCGGTCCGCGTGACGCATTCTAAGCCACGGTCCGTCCATGCGCCGTCTCCGAGCACTGATCGGTCCACGCGCCGTCTCCTGAGCCCCGATCGGTCCACGCATCGTCTCCTAAGCCCCGATTCGTTCACACGCCGTCTCCTCAGCCCCGATCGGTCCAGGCGCCGTCTCCGAGCCCCGATCGGTCCACGCATCGTCTCCTAAGCCCCGATCGGTTAACGCGCCGTCTCCGAGCCCCAATCGGTCGACACGCCGTGTCCGAGCCCCGATCAGTCCACGCGCCGTCTCCTAAGCCGCCATCGGTCTACGCGTCGTCTCCTAAGTCTCGATACGTCCACAGCGAGTGTCCGAGCACCGATCGGTCCACGCGCCGTCTCCTCAGCCCCGATCCGTACACGCTTCGTCTCCGAGCCCCGATCGGTCCTCCCGCCGTCTCCGAGCCGCGATCTGTCCACGCGCCGTCTCCTGAGCCCCGATCGGTCCCCGCGCCGTCTCCTCAGCCCCGATCGGTCCACGCGTCGCCTCCTGACCTCCGGTCGGTCGACGCGCCGTCTCCGAGCCGCGATCTGTCCACGCACCGTCCCCTGATTCCCGATCGGTCCACGTGCCGCCTCCGGAGCCCCGATCTATCTACGCGAGTCTCCTAAGCCGCGATCGGTCCACGCGCCGTCTCCTGAGCCCCGATCGGTCAACGCGCCGTCTCCTGAGCCCCGATCGGTCCCCGCGCCGTCTCCTCAGCCCCGATCGCTCCACGCGTCGCCTCCTGACCTCCGGTCGGTCGACGCGTCGTCTCCTGAGCCCCGATCGCATCCACGCGCCGTTTCCTGAGCCCCGATCCGTACACGCGTCGTCTCCGAGCCCCGATCGGTCCACGCGTCGTCTCCTAAGCCCCGATTGGTTCACGCATCGGCTCCTGAACCCCGATCGGTCCACGCGCCGTCTCCTGAACCCGGATACGTCCACGCGCAGTCGCCGAGCCCCGATTGGTCCCCGCGCGGCCGTCTGATCACCAATCGGTCCACGCGCTGTCTCGTGAGCCCCGATCGGTCTACGCATCGTCTCCTAAGCCCCGATCGGTCCACGCGCCGTTTCCGAGCCACGATCGGTCCAGGCGCCGCCTTCTGAGCCCGGATCGCTCCACGTATCGTCTCCTAAGCCTCGATCGGTCCACGCGCCGTCTCCTGCGCCCCGATCGGCCCACGCGTCGGGTCTTAAGCCCCGATCGGTCCACTCGTCCTCTCCTAAGGCCCGATCCGTCGAGGCGTCGTCTCCTGATACCCGATCGATCCACGCGTCTTCTCCTGAGCCCCGATCGCTCCACGCGCCATCTCCTGAGCCCCGATCGGTCCACGCGCCGTCGCCGAACCCCAATTCGTCCACGCGCAACCGCCTGAGCCCCAGTCGGTCCACGCGCGTCTCCGAGCCCCGATCGGTCCACGCGTCGTCTCCGAGCCCCGATCGGTCCACGCGCCGTCGTCGAGCCATGATCGGTCCACGGGCGACCTCCTCAGCCCCGGTCGGTTCACGCGTCGTCTCCTAAGCCTCGATCGGTCCACGCGCCATCTCCGAGCGCCGATCGGTCCACGCGTCGTCTTCTAAGCCCAGATCATTCCACGCGCCGTCTCCGAGCCCCGATCGGTCCACGCGCCGCCTCCTAAGCCCCGATCGGTCCACGCGTCGGCTCTGTTACATCCCCATAACGTAACCACCATCGCGCCTTAAATACGAGCATCCCTCCTTACGCCAACGCACGACGCAACCCTAACTCGGGGATGAACGCGGCGGGGAGAGATGCTCAGGCCCAAGAGTGGGGACAGACGATAAGGATAAATTTTCCTCCGAATTGGAAAAGTAAGGAGTAGGAGACGGTGGAGACTTTGGACCAATAAGAAATTTGTAAACTACCCTCTCCAACCCCTACGCAATAGACAAAGATAGTTGATAGACTAGTATATAAGGCCCGAATTTTAGCATAAAAATCAGTTCTTCATCAACATTCAAACTTGTAAGCTTCTCTTAAGTCTTCAAAATTGTAAAAGTCCTGGATAGAGCAAAAACCCTGTACTGCTCTACCAGTCTCAACTCAACCAAACCAAGAAAAATAGAAAAGAGTAAGTTACTAACTGACTCCCACAAATTATTGAATTGCGAGGACCACCTCGAGTTCAAAATTCCTTCTCAACAACAAGTCGAATTGCGTGGACCACCCCGAGTTCGACGATCCTCCAATACTCCATATTGAACTGCGAGGCCCACCTCGAGTTCGATCATCCTCCTACACAACCCATTGAACTGCGAGGTCCACCCCGAGTTCGATAGATTCCCCAAAGAATAAATGAGTTGCGAGGACAACAGCGAGCTCATTCTTTCCATCATCCGTTGAGTTGCGAGGACCACCTCGAACTCAGAGGATACCTTCCCTACACATTAATCCAAATTCCTGCTAACTTCTGGGGACTCCATAGACAAAAATTCATTTCAAATTCTAGTGGGAAAGAAACGCCGATCAGGGGGACGCAAAAACCAGCTGCGGAAAATTGCCGCTCAATATTACGGGTATTCACGGGATAAAACTCACGGTTACTACACCGAGGAATTCCTGAGCCATACGTTCTCTCAGAAACCCATCAAGAACCATTATTTGTTACACAAATTGGAATATACAATTAATTTCTTACACCCATCTTGGATCCCTGAGAACGATCCTCGACGGAGAATATACGAACAGAGATTAGAAACATGTAACAAAGTTGCAACTCAATAAACAGAATCAATTCTATCAGTTAATTTTGTTTGTCAAAAATTCATTCATCTGATCAAACTCCATTAGCCCGTTTCCCAAGACTCATTAGCTTTGCTAAGGTCAAAAATAGGGCAACTATTATGTTACTAGGACGTAACATACATTTTTGGTGACAGCGGTGGGATATTAAAATGGTAGTTTGATCGAATCATGCCTGTAGAGCATACTCCAACAAAACCCGAAACATCTCGAAAACAGACTAGCGAAGATCCAGGAGTTGGCTTCCAAGAAACAAATCCTCAAAATCCCCAAGAAACTAACAATACACAAGAAAATATTTTACAAATATCAAACGATGAGATACAACGCGAAGACACAATGCCGATCGGTAACACACAACTCGTTTCACTTAAAGACGCGGTCCAAGTAGTTTTAGAATTCGACGGAACAAATATTCCGGTTTATCAATTTATTGATAGTTGCGAGGAAGCGCTATTGATGCTTCCTCCGAACGTCGAACAAAACCTCGTTAAAGTCATTCGACCAAAAATCACGGGGGAAGCAAAAAGGTCAATCCAAGGGATAAAATTCGAAAACTTAAAATCATTAGCAAAACACTTAAAAGACTTATTTTCACCCGCAAAAACAGTTAACCAAATACGTCGAGAACTCGGAATGTTAGTGCAAAAAAACGATGAAGACGTAATATCATATATAAACCGGGTGCGCGAAATCGGAAATCACATCATAGAGGCGTACAAAAGCAATAACGCAGGAGAAGTTAGCGATGAAGAAAGAAATTCCACCGAACAAGAATGCATAGAATGTTTCCTCGACGGCCTTAAGCCAGATATACAGTTTAAAATGAAAACGAAATACGAAACATTGACCGAGGCCGGTACAGATGCGACGAGGATAGACAGAAAACAGAAAGCCATAAACGAACTCCGAAAAGGGCTGCCCGACCATAAAACAGAGTCACGCCAGGCAATAGTAGGCGCCGTCACACAAGGACCTATCATATGTCAAATTTGTAAACGCCAGGGACACGGTGCAGACGCGTGTTGGTTTCGTAACCAAAATACGGGAAACAAGAATAACAATAAACAGCCTAATTTGGGTACGTTACCGCAAAGACAAACACAGACCACAGACAAGCAAGAAAAACTCTGCCGCTATTGTAAGAACAAGGGACACACCATCGAAGAATGCAGGAAACGCCAATATAATAATAACAAAAAACAGAATCAGGAAAACTCCAACAGTCTCCCAAACAACGGGGCGAGGTCGGAGACTCAGGCGCAACCAGCCCCTCGCAAAACGCTAATCGTAGCACAGAACCAAACAGGAGACGTGTCCGAGTAGAATACGTTAAATTACAACACCGATGTCGACCCCCTGCAATAAAAATAGAATCCTTGGACCTGTGTTCACCAATAAACCTGTTGGTCGATACAGGTGCCGAGCCTAATCTCATTAAACAAAATTCGGTTAAACCAGGCGCGATAATTGATCGCACAGATATTCTCGAATTACGTGGAATAACGACAACACCAGTTAACACCCTAGGGACATTAACGGTAGATATCTTAGGATGTCCTGTCAATTTTCACGTGGTGAGAGAGTCTTTTCCGATCGAACAAGCGGGCTTATTGGGAAACGAATTTTTAGAGAAATACAAGGCGACGGTGAATTATAAGGATCGTTGGTTGCACTGGCGAGATAACCGGGTCGTATTTACGAGTCCTGAGACCGTCATAATTCCAGCCCGAACTGTTTCCTCTTTTTATGTCAGAGTGAAAAACAGCGAGATAAGCGAAGGATACTTACCACGTTTAAAAATTGGAGACGGTATTTACTTCGGGAAAGCGGTCGTCTCAAATATGCGGGGTGTTGCATACACTCGAGTGTTTAACACACGTGACGAAGAAATAGAAATCGAAGTTCCTACGTTAAACTTATATGAATTCGAGGAAAAAAATAAACCCGAATCAACAAAATCTTCTAAATCTCCTAAATCAACTAAATCAACCAAATCTCCTAAATCTTCTAAATCAACTAAATCAATCAAATCTCCTAAATCTTCTAAATCAACTAAATCAACAAAACCTACAAAATCAACAAAATCTCCCAAATCTTTTACAAACTCAACAAAATCGAAAAAATCGTACGCGGATTGTTTAAAAATCGGTACATCAACAAAAAATCAACAAAATCAAATAGAGGCAGTAACGAAATTACTACGCCTTGAACATTTAAATAAAGAAGAACGCGAAAGCGTCGACGAGTTGCTTCGAGAAAGCGCGGATCAATTTCATCTCCCAGGAGATAAACTCGAGGCGACAAATAAATTAGAACATGGCATCGTTACCATCGATGAACATCCGATAAATACTCGTCAATATCGCTACCCACAAATCCACAAGGATGAAATAGATCGACAAGTCAAAGATCTTTTGGATAACGGTATAATCCAAACGTCCGAATCTCCGTACAATAGTCCGGTATGGATTGTTCCAAAAAAACCCGATTCACAAGGAAATAAACGATGGCGAATGGTATTGGATTTCCGAATGCTCAATGAAAAAACCATCGGAGACTCGTACCCCTTGCCGAACATCACTGATATACTTGATCAACTCGGAGGAGCCAAGTATTTTTCAGTCTTCGATCTCGCATCGGGATTTCACCAGATAAAGGTGAAACCCGCAGACGCACATAAAACAGCGTTTTCAACCCCGTTTGGACACTACGAATTTTCTCGGATGCCATTCGGTTTAAAAAATGCTCCTGCAACCTTTCAGAGATTAATGGACCGTGTATTGAGCGGTTTACAAGGGACAGAATTATTTGTCTACCTCGATGACATAGTCATCTACGCATCATCATTGCAGGAACACCAGATCAAATATAGAAAACTAATTTCTAGACTAAAAGAAGCAAACCTGAAACTACAACCCGATAAATGTGAATTTCTGCGAAAAGAAGTAACATATTTGGGACATCTACTCACGGAAAATGGAATCAAACCCGATCCAAAAAAAATCGAGGCGGTAAAAAACTATCCAGTTCCAAAAAACGTCAAGGGAATAAGAGAAACCATGGGGCTATTCAATTATTACCGAAGATTTATCGAGGGATTTGCAAGAATCGCGAAACCATTGACAAACCTTCTGAAAAAGGACATAACCTTCTTATGGGGAGATAAAGAACAATCAGCATTCCAAACATTAAAAGACATGTTGTGTAGCAACCCAATTCTTCAACACCCAGACTTTACGCGACCTTTTATAATAACGACCGATGCATCTGGTTACGCAATCGGCGGAATTCTTTCACAAGGGGAAATCGGAAAAGACCTGCCAGTCTCGTACATATCTCGAGCGTTAAAAGACGCGGAAAAACGGTACTCTACGTACGAAAAGGAGGCATTGGCGATAGTTTACGCGGTTAAACAGTTTCACCCTTACGTCTATGGGCGAAAATTTACAATCGTCACGGATCACAAACCATTAGTTTGGTTCAAATCATCGCAGGATCCAGCGTCGCGAGTATCTAAATGGCGTCTACAACTGGCATTGCACGACTTCGACATCGTTTATAAAGCAGGAAAAATGAATGTCAACGCCGATGCCCTCTCGCGAAATCCTGTAGATCCACAAGATTCTCAAGGGAATCCCGAATCAGCAAACATTCAAAATACGTTTGTAACCAAGGCCACGGTTCATCGGACAAACGAACCGCAAACATCCAATGAACCTTCACTAAGACGAAGCCAGAGAACTAAACAAAAACCCCAAAGATTAATAGATGAAATCGCTAACCAAAAAAAAACAATCCAGGAAGAGATACGAGTGAAACGAAAAACTCCGAAACAAAAAACATCTACAACACAACAAGGTGACGAATTTCGTAACCAGTCCAGCGATTCCGAATCCTCGGATAACGATAGCGAAATTGAGGAAAACGAAGACGTAGGCAAAGACAATACGGACGAACACGACGAAATCCAGGGCATGAGAGAAACATTCGAAGAAAAGGGCGATCAGAACTTCTATGCACCAAACCTGATAGAGTCAAAAGACCAAATGTTTATGCGGAAGGATAACTATGCTTATTTTATCTACGATACGGGCGAACCTTGCGACATAGGCTCTAAACAATTACAGGCCCGAAACGATCTTCCGAAATTCGGGGAATTACAAACAGGGAAGGGTCAGACCAAAGAGCATGGTCATAAAATCCACGTCGCACTACCAATACGGCGTCTTGCCGAGGGTCTAACAGCCGTCGAAGAGGACATAAAAGGGTCTCTCCACAGCCTCGGTGAAATCATTAAAGATTCCCAATTAAAAACAATCAGCATAGCTAAGACACCGGAGGTAGAGACAGTAGAGTGGAAGAAGATCAAAAGTTACTTGTTTTCCCTCGCTCGATCAGTAACTACAAAAATAATAATCTGTACTGGAGTAATTCAATATGTCGAACCCTCTAGACGAAACGAGTTAATAAAAGAAATTCATTGTTCGACTCTCGGAGGCCATAAAGGCGTGTCGAAAACATTCAGTAAAATCCGACACCGGTACTATTGGGAAAACCTAAAGAAGGATATACAAACATTCGTAAGGAATTGTTTAGGGTGCCAGCTAAAAAAATTAGTCAGAGTTAAACACAAAAACCCTATGATCATCACAGACACGCCGGGTTCAGCGTTCGAAAAGGTGGCTATGGATATTGTTGGGCCTTTAGCCGAAACCAAAACCAATAACATATATATATTAACAATCCAAGATCAGCTTACAAAATATTCGTTAGCCATCCCTTTGCCGAATGCCACGGCAACCACAATAAGCAATGCTTTTGTAAAAAGATTCATTTGCACTTTTGGAGCACCAAGGTCCGTATTAACTGATCAAGGTAGTAATTTTTTGAGCAAAGTTTTAAAAGATTTAGCTAAACGGTTCAAAATCAAACAATTTAAAACAACTGCTTTCCACCCCCAATCAAACGGTTCAATCGAACGTTCACACCATGTGTTGAGTGAATATCTAAAACAATTTGCGAACCAAGACGAAGAATGGGACCAATGGCTTGAACTAGCCATGTTTTCATATAATACGAGTACGCACGAGGGTACTAAGCATACCCCTTTCGAACTAGTATTCGGCAAACTTGCGAGGCTCCCATCGAGCGAACCAATACTTGACGAAGAAGAAATAACATACGATGAATACCTCGTAAAATTAGTCACGCGGTTGCACGAACTACAAGCACTAGCGCGTGAAAATTTAGTTAGCTCGAAACTGAAATCAAAGTATAATTATGATAAAAAGATTAACCCCCAGACACTAAAGGCCGGTGATTTCGTATTTCTCTTAAAGGGCCCAAAGCCTGGAAAGCTAGAAGATCATTATACAGGACCACACGAGGTGTTAGAAATATTGTCAAAAGGAAACGTAAAAATTCAAATAAAGAAAAAACCTCGTGTAGTAAACATTAATAGACTAAAACTCTCATATATATCAGTTGAATCGACAAGCTAAGATACTAAAGTACAAATTATCTATTTTATTTTCAGAAAGAAAAAAAAAGAAAGTTACAAATATTATAATTTTAAAATATATATATATCACACAATGATGAAGGAGTCGTTAACAATCGCGTTGGTGCTATGGACAATAACGAGTACAATGGGCATCATCGGTTACGACTGTGGATCATCGAACCTCAATATAACGACGCTCTCTTTAATCGACGTAGGAGATTGCGACATAAAGAAACCAGATATAATTACAAATCCAGTCTATATACAATTGTTACAACTGAACGAATTTGTCGAAAATAAGGTTATTCAATGTAAAGTAGAAATTCACCGAGCAATCTTTCACTGTGGAATGAATTCACATATCTCTGTCGTGGCTCACGGACAGCTAGAATATCTAGCAGAAATTACTCGCGAAACATGCGAAGAAATGCATACCACCGGACTTTATAAACTTGGAAATAGTATTATCGCCGATCTACGAATAAATCAATCTACAACTCGTAGCATAACACTAGCAGGATCCATTAAAAATAATGGTGCATGTTATGGAACTCAGTACTCCGACCCTTATGGTAGCTGGGACGATGTAGTGGTGCAAGGATCCATAAAAATAACTCTCGTACAGTACCAAGCAACCGTAAATTTAAACACAAATCGAATTAATCTTAAGTCCGGAATGACGTGCCTATTAACGAGCCAAAACTGTATTGACCTTGAGGGCGGACAAACCTTTTGGAACTCATTACCAGTCGACAACTGCAAATTCAACCGTTATGGCGTACTCTATGAGGGAATAGCAAAGAAAATTAAAGACATAGGACAGAACTACCCTCAAACGATATACAGTCTTTCGACACAAGATATAACGTTTGCTTTAACAAGAAAATCTGAACAGATGCTATGTGGCTACACGTTAATACGCACAGAACATCCAAAATTATTAATAATCGAAACAAGTAAGGGAGAAAGATTTGCTAAACCAAAACCGATTAGTGTAGAAAATCTAGATATCTTCGCCTACGTAAATTCAAAATTTGTATTTGTAGAGAAACACATTCGTAATCAAATAAATCAATTATATCTTGACGTACTAACTCAACGATGCAACTTGGAGCAGCAAGTATTGAAGAACGCCCTAGTCATCGCCACTCAATCTCCGGACGAGTTCGCCTTCCACCTCATGAAAGGACCCGGATACATGGCAGTGATGGCCGGCGAAGTTGTACACATCATTAAATGCATTCCGGTAGAAGTGAAAGTGCGCAAAACCGAAGTCTGTTATCATCAACTCCCAATTGCGCGGGGCAACGAAAGCCTATTCTTATCACCTCGCACACACATTATTATGCAAGCTGGCACAGAGATCACATGCGATCCTTTGTTACCATCGGAATATCTCCTCGGAGACTCTTGGTACAAATTACTACCTGGACCAGTACAAAGTATGCCGCCGACAATTATTAAACCGATGACCAAACCAACTTGGAAATATACCAACCCAGCATCGTTGGCAACCAGTGGAATATACAGTCAAGAAGATCTCGAGAAACTACGGACCACATCATGTTTCCCGTGGAGAAACCAGCCGTCCTAAATAGTCTGGCTCGCGGAATCAGTGGACAACCCGTCACCAACGAAGAACTTTCGTTTTCAAACATGCTGGGGACACAAGGACTGAAAACCCTAGTCGACTCCGTCTGGGAAAACATGTGGGGCCGCTTCATGTTCTTCGGAACTGCGAGTGCCGGGATCATCGGAATAATGCTTCTAGTGCGAGGAATAAAACTTATCGTGGATACGATAATCCATGGGTATGCACTCCACACCGTTTACGGTTGGTCCGTATTTTTGATCGGAGCTATTTGGGACTCCGTGACACATCTTCTCCTTCATTTAAGAAGAGATTTAAACGAAACACCGAAGAGTCAATCGAACCCGACGGGTACCAACGGAATTGAAACAATTCGAATTCCTACACTACAAGAGGAACAACAACTCCAAGAAAAACCAGAGGCAGCATCCGCCTCTAATCCCACGACATCCGGAATATTCTCACTGAAGGGTTGAGAGCATCGAAACAGCAACTATTCGTCAAGCGTAACCAAGATATAACCAACAAATTAGATAATTTTTGTGTGCCATATTCTGTTTCTCTATTTCTAATCTTTTTTTTGTTTTATATTCACGACATACGTACATACCTCAATATATAAATGTCGTTTTTCTCAAAATCTATAACGACATTTAATCTTAGGGGGGAGGTGTTACATCCCCATAACGTAACCACCATCGCGCCTTAAATACGAGCATCCCTCCTTACGCCAACGCACGACGCAACCCTAACTCGGGGATGAACGCGGCGGGGAGAGATGCTCAGGCCCAAGAGTGGGGACAGACGATAAGGATAAATTTTCCTCCGAATTGGAAAAGTAAGGAGTAGGAGACGGTGGAGACTTTGGACCAATAAGAAATTTGTAAACTACCCTCTCCAACCCCTACGCAATAGACAAAGATAGTTGATAGACTAGTATATAAGGCCCGAATTTTAGCATAAAAAGCAGTTCTTCATCAACATTCAAACTTGTAAGCTTCTCTTAAGTCTTCAAAATTGTAAAAGTCCTGGATAGAGCAAAAACCCTGTACTGCTCTACCAGTCTCAACTCAACCAACCAAGAAAAATAGAAAAGAGTAAGTTACTAACTGACTCCCACAAATTATTGAATTGCGAGGACCACCTCGAGTTCAAAATTCCTTCTCAACAACAAGTCGAATTGCGTGGACCACCCCGAGTTCGACGATCCTCCAATACTCCATATTGAACTGCGAGGCCCACCTCGAGTTCGATCATCCTCCTACACAACCCATTGAACTGCGAGGTCCACCCCGAGTTCGATAGATTCCCCAAAGAATAAATGAGTTGCGAGGACAACAGCGAGCTCATTCTTTCCATCATCCGTTGAGTTGCGAGGACCACCTCGAACTCAGAGGATACCTTCCTTACACATTAATCCAAATTCCTTCTAACTTCTGGGGACTCCATAGTCAAAAATTCATTCATCTGATCAAACTCCATTAGCCCGTTTCCCAAGACTCATTAGCTTTGCTAAGGTCAAAAATAGGGCAACTATTATGTTACTAGGACGTAACAGCTCCTAATCCCCGATCGGTCCATGCGTAGTCTCCTAAGCCCCGATCCGTCGACGCGTCGTCTCCTGAGCCCCGATCGATCCACGCGTCTTCTCCTGAGCCCCGACAGCTCCACGCGCCGTCTCCTGAGCCCCGATGCCTCCACGCGCCGTCTCCGATCCACGATCGGTGCAGGCGCCGCTTCCTGAGCCCCGATCGGTCCACGCGCCGTCTCCTAAGCCCCGATTGGTCCATGGGCCATTTCGGGAGCCCCGATCGGTCCACGTGTCGTCTCCTAATCCCCGATCGATCCATGCGTCGTAGCCTGAGCCCCGATCGCTCCACGTGCCGCTTCCTGAGCCCCGATCCGTCCACGGGCCGTCTCCGAGCCGCGATCGGTAAACGCGCCGTCACCAAGCCCCGATCCGTACACGCATCGTCTCCGAGCCCCGATCGGTCCACGCAACGTCGCCGAGCCTGGATCGGTCAACGGGCGGCCTCCTGAGCCCCGGTCGGTTCACGCGCCGTCTCCGAGCCCCGATCGGTCCACGCGCCGTCGCCGAACCCCAATTGGTCCACGCGCAACCGCCTGTGCTCCAGTCGGCCCACGCGCTGTCTCCCAGCCTCGATCGGTCCACGCGTCGTCTCCTAAGCCCCGATCCGTCCACGGGCCGTCTCCGAGCCGCGATCGGTAAACGCGCCGTCACCAAGCCCCGATCCGTACACGCGTCGTCTCCGAGCCCCGATCGGTCCACGCGTCGTCTCCGAGCCCAGATCGGTCCACGCGCCGTCGCCGAGCCCCGATCGGTCCACGCTCAGTCGCCGAGCCCCGATCGGTCCACGCGCGGTCTTCCGAGCCCCGATCGCTCCACGCGCCGTCTCCTGAGCCCCGATCGGTCCAGGAGTCGTCTCCGAGCCCCGATCGGTCCACGCTCAGTCGCCGAACCCCGATCGGTCCACGCGCGGTCTTCCGAGCCCCGATCGCTCCACGCGCCGTCTCCTGAGCCCCGATCGGTCCAGGAGTCGGCTCCGAGCCCCGATCGGTCCACGCGCCGTCTCCGAGCCCCGATCGGTCCACGCATCGTCTCCTAAGCCCCGATCGGTTAACGCGCCGACTCCGAGCCCCGATCGTTCCACGCGCCGTCTCCGAGCCCCGATCGGTCCACGCATCGTCTCCTAAGCCCCATCGGTCAACGCGTCGTCTCCTAAGCCCCGATCTGTCCACGCGCCGTCTCCGAGCCCCGGTCGGTCCACGCGCCGTCGCCGAACCCCAATTGGTCCACGCGCGGCCTCCTCAGCCCCGGTTGGACCACGCGCCGTCTCCTAAGCCCCGATCGGTCCACGCGCGGTCTTCCGAGCCCCGATCGCTCCACGCGCCGTCTACTGAGCCCCGATCGGTCCAGGAGTCGTCTCCGAGCCCCGATCGGTCCACGCTCAGTCGCCGAACCCCGATCGGTCCACGCGCCGTCTCTGAGCCCCGATCGGTCTACGCGCCGTCTCCTAAGCCCCGATCCGTACACGCGTCGTCTCCGAGCCTCGATCGCTACACGCGCCGTCGCCGAGCCCCGATCGGTCCACGCGCCGTCGCTGAGCCCCGATCCGTTCACGCGCTGTCTCCTGAGCCCCGATCGTTCCACGCGTCGTCTTCGAGTCCCGATGGGCCCACGCGTCGTCTCCTATGCCCCGATCGGTCGACGCGTCGTCTCCTGAGCCCCGATCGGTCCACACGTCGTCTCCTAAGCCCCGATCGGTCGACGCGTCGTCTCGTAAGCCCCGGTCGGTCGACGCGTCGTCTCCTGAGCCCCGATCGATCCACGCGTCGTCTCCTGACCCTGATCGCACCACGGGCCGTTTCCTGAGCCCCGAGCGGTCCACGCATCGTCTCCGAGCACCGATAGGTCCACTCCCCGTTTTCTCAGCACCGTTCGGTCCACGCGTCGTCTTCCAAGCCGCGATCGGTCGACGCGTCGTCTCCTAAGCCGCGATCGGTCGACGCGTCGTCTCCTGAACCCCGATCGATCCACGCGTCGTCTCCTGACCCTGATCGCTCCACGCGCCGTTTCCTGAGCCCCGATCGGTCCACGCATCGTCTCCGAGCCACGATCGGTCCGTGCGCCGCTTCCTGAGCCCCGATCGGTCCACGCGTCGTCTCCTAAGCCCCGATCCGTTCACGCGCCGTTTCCTGAGCCCCAATCGGTCCACGCATCGTCTTCTAAGCCCACATGCCCCCACGCGCCTTCTCCGAGCCATGATCGGTCCAGGCGCCGCATCCTGAGCACCGATCGGTCCACGCGTCGTGTCCTAAGCCCCGATCGGTCCACGCGTCGTCTCCGAAGCCCCGATCGGTCCACGCGCCGTCACCGAGCCCCAATCGGTCCACGCACCGTCTCCTGATCCCCATCGGTCCACGCGGCGCCTCCGGAGCCCCGTTCGATCCACGCGAGTCTCCTGAGCCCCTGTCGGTCCACGCGCCGTCTCCTGAGCCCCGATCGGTCGACGCGTCGTCTCCTGAGCCCCGATCGATCCACGCGTCGTCTCCTGAGTCCCGATCGCTCCACACGCCGTTTCCTGAGCCCGGATCGTTCCAGGCGTCGTCCCCGAATTCCCGATCCGTACACGCGTCGTCTCCGAGCCCCGGTCGGTCCACGCGCCGTCGCCGAACCCCAATTGGTCCACGCGCGGCCTCCTCAGCCCCGGTTGGACCACACGCCGTCTCCTAAGCCCCGATCGGTTCACGCGCCGTCTCCGGAGCCCCGATAGATCCACGCGCTGCCTCCTGAGCCCCGGTCGGTCCACGCGCCGTCTCCGAGCACTGATCGGTCCACGCGCCGTCTCCTGAGCCCCGATCGGTCCACGCATCGTCTCCTAAGCCCTGATCGGTCCACGTGTCGTCTCCGAGTCCCGATGGGTCCACGCGCCGCATCCTGAGCCCCGATTGGTCGGCGCGTCGTCTCCTCAGCCCCGATCGATCCACGCGTCGTCTCCTGAGCCCCGATCGCTCCACGCGCCGTCTCTGAGCGCCGATCGGTGCACGCGCCGCCTCCTGAGCCCCGATCGTTCGCCACGCCGCCTCCTAAGCCCCGATTGGTCCAGGCGTCGTCTCCTAAGCCCCGAGCGGTCCACGTGCCGTCTCCTGAGCCCCAATCGGTCCACGCGCTATCTCCTGAGCCCCGATAGGTATACGCGTCGTCTCCTACGCCCCGATCGGTCCGCGCGCCGTCTCCTGAGCCCCGATCGATCCACGCGTCGTCTCCTGAGTCCCGATCGCTCCACACGCCGTTTCCTGAGCCCGGATCGTTCCAGGCGTCGTCCCCGAATTCCCGATCCGTACACGCGTCGTCTCCGAGCCTCGATCGGTCCACGCGCCGTCTCCGAGCCCCGATCGGTCCACGCATCGTCTCCTAAGCCCCATCGGTCAACGCGTCGTCTCCTAAGCCCCGATCTGTCCACGCGCCGTCTCCGAGCCCCGGTCGGTCCACGCGCCGTCGCCGAACCCCAATTGGCCCACGCGCGGCCTCCTCAGCCCCGGTTGGACCACGCCCCGTCTCCTAAGCCCCGATCGGTTCACGCGCCGTCTCCGGAGCCCCGATAGATCCACGCGCTGCCTCCTGTGAGCCCCGGTCGGTCCACGCGCCGGGTCCGAGCCTTGATCGGTCCACGTACTGTCTCCGAAGCCCCAATCGGTCCGCGTGACGCATTCTAAGCCACGGTCCGTCCACGCCCCGTCTCCGAGCACCGATCGGTTCACGCGCCGTATCCTGAGCCCGGATCGGTCCACGCGTCGTCTCCTAAGCCCTAATCGGTCCACGTGTCGTCTCCGAGCCCCGATGGGTCCACGCGCCGCCTCCTGAGCCCCGGTCGGTCCACGCGCCGTCTCCGAGCCTCGATCGGTCCACGTACCGTCTCGGAAGCCCCGATCGATCCACACGCCGTCTTCTGAGCCCCGATCGGTCCACGCATCGTCTCCTAAGCCCCGATACGACCACACGCCGTCTCCGAGCCCCGATCGGTCCGCGTGACGCATTCTAAGCCACGGTCCGTCCACGCGCCGTCTCCGAGCGCCGATCGGTGCACGCGCCGTCTCCTGAGCCCCGATCGTTCCCCACGCCGCCTCCTAAGCCCCGATTGGTCCAGGCGTCGTCTCCTAAGCCCCGAGCGGTCCACGTGCCGTCTCCTGAGCCCCAATCGGTCCACGCGCTATCTCCTGAGCCCCGATAGGTATACGCGTCGTCTCCTACGCCCCGATCGGTCCACGCGTCGTCTCCTGAGCCCCGATCGCTCCACGCGCCGTCTCCGAGCACCGATCGATGCACGCGCCGTCTCCTGAGCCCCGATCGTTCCCCACGCCGCCTGCTAAGCCCCGATTGGTCCAGGCGTCGTCTCCTAAGCCCCGGTCGGTCCACGCGCCGTCTCCGAGCCCCGATATGTCCACGTACCATCTCCGAAGCCCCGATCGGTCCACGCGCCGTCTCCTGAGCTCCGATCGGTCCACGCGTCGTCTCCTAACCCCGGACGGTCCACGCGTCCTCTCCTGCTCCCCAATCGGTCCACGCGCCGCCTCCGGAGCCCCGATCGATCCACGCGAATCTCCTGAACTCCGGTCGGTTCACGCGCCGTCTCCTGAGCCCCGATCGGTCCACACGCCGTCTCCTGAGCCGCGATCGCTCGACGCGTCGTCTCCTAAGCCCCGAACGGTCCACGCGCCGTCTCTGAGCCCCGATAGGTCCACGCGTCATCTCCTAAGCCCCGATCGGTTCACGCGCCGTTTCCTGAGCCCCGATGGGTCCACGCGCCGTGTCCTGAGCCCCGATCGGTCGACGCGTCCTCTGCTAAACCCCGATCGGTCCACGCGTCGTCTCCTGAGCCCCGATCGGTCCACGCGTCGTCTCCTAAGCCCCGATCCGTCCACGCGCCGTCTCCTCAGCCCCGATCGGTCCACGCGTCGTCTCCGAGCACCGATCGGTTTACGGGCCGTTTCCGGTGCCCCGATCGGTCCATGCGTGGTCTTTTAAGCCCCGAAGCCTCCACGCGCTGTTTCCGAGCCACGATCGGTCCAGGCGCCGCATCCTGAGCACCGATCGGTCCACGCGTCGTGTCCTAAGCCCCGATCGGTCCACGCGTCGTCTCCGAAGCCCCGATCGGTCCACGCGCCGTCACCGAGCCCCAATCGGTCCACGCACCGTCTCCTGATCCCCATCGGTCCACGCGGCGCCTCCGGAGCCCCGTTCGATCCACGCGCCGTCTCCTCAGCCCCGATCGGTCCACGCGTCGTCTCCGAGCACCGATCGGTTTACGGGCCGTTTCCGGTGCCCCGATCGGTCCACGCGTCGTCTTTTAAGCCCCGAAGCCTCCACGCGCCGTTTCCGAGCCACGATCGGTCCAGGCGCCGCTTTCTGAGCCCCGATCGTTCCACGCGCCGTCTCCAAGCCCCGATCCGTACACGCGTCGTCTCCTAAGCCCCGATCGGTTAACGCGCCGTCTCCGAGCCCCAATCGGTCGACACGCCGTCTCCGAGCCCCGATCGGTCGACACGCCGTCTCCGAGCCCCAATCGGTCCACGCGCCGTCTCCTAAGCCCCCATCGGTCGACGCGTCGTCTACTAAGCCCCGATAAGTCCACATCCAGTGTCCGAGCACCGATCGGTCCACGCGCCGTCTCCTCAGCCCCGATCCGTACACGCTTCGTCTCCGAGCCCCGATCGGTCGACCCGCCGTCGCCGAACCCCGATTGGTTCCCGCGCCCCCGTCTGACCACCAATCGGTCCACGCGCTGTCTCGTGAGCCCCGCTCGGTGTCCGCGTCGTCTCCTAAGCCCCGATCGGTCCACGCGTCGTCTCCTAAGCGCCGATCGGTCCACGCGCCGTCTCCGAGCCGCGATCTGTCCACGCACCGTCTCCTGATCCCCGATCGGTCCACGTGCCGCCTCCGGAGCCCCGATCTATCTACGCGAGTCTCCTAAGCCCCGATCGGTCCACGCAGCGTCTCCTAAGCCCCATCGGTCAACGCGTCGTCTCCTAAGCCCCGATCTGTCCACGCGCCGTCTCCGAGCCCCGGTCGGTCCACGCGCCGTCGCCGAACCCCAATTGGTCCACGCGCGGCCTCCTCAGCCCCGGTTGGACCACGCCCCGTCTCCTAAGCCCCGATCGGTTCACGCGCCGTCTCCGGAGCCCCGATAGATCCACGCGCTGCCTCCTGTGAGCCCCGGTCGGTCCACGCGCCGGATCCGAGCCTTGATCGGTCCACGTACTGTCTCCGAAGCCCCAATCGGTCCGCGTGACGCATTCTAAGCCACGGTCCGTCCACGCCCCGTCTCCGAGCACCGATCGGTTCACGCGCCGTATCCTGAGCCCGGATCGGTCCACGCGTCGTCTCCTAAGCCCTAATCGGTCCACGTGTCGTCTCCGAGCCCCGATGGGTCCACGCGCCGCCTCCTGAGCCCCGGTCGGTCCACGCGCCGTCTCCGAGCCTCGATCGGTCCACGTACCGTCTCGGAAGCCCCGATCGATCCACACGCCGTCTTCTGAGCCCCGATCGGACCACGCATCGTCTCCTAAGCCCCGATACGTCCACACGCCGTCTCCGAGCCCCGATCGGTCCGCGTGACGCATTCTAAGCCACGGTCCGTCCACGCGCCGTCTCCGAGCACTGATCGGTCCACGCGCCGTCTCCTGAGCCCCGATCGGTCCACGCATCGTCTCCTAAGCCCTGATCGGTCCACGTGTCGTCTCCGAGCCCCGATCGGTCCACGCGTCGTCTCCTGAGCCCCGATCGGTCCACGCGTCGTTTCCTAAGCCCCGATCGCTCCACGCGCCGTCTCCTCAGCCCCGATCGGTCCACGCGTCGTCTCCGAGCACCGATCGGTCCACGCGCCGTCTCCAAGCCCGGGTCGGTCCACGCATCGTCTTCTAAGCCCCGATCGGTAAACTCGCCGTCTCCGAGCCCCGATCGGTCCACGCGTCGTCTCCTGAGCCCCGATCGGTCCACGCGTCGTCTCCTAAGCCCCGATCGCTCCACGCGCCGTCTCCTCAGCCCCGATCGGTCCACGCGTCGTCTCCGAGCACCGATCGGTTTACGGGCCGTTTCCGGTGCCCCGATCGGTCCATGCGTGGTCTTTTAAGCCCCGAAGCCTCCACGCGCCGTTTCCGAGCCACGATCGGTCCAGGCGCCGCATCCTGAGCACCGATCGGTCCACGCGTCGTGTCCTAAGCCCCGATCGGTCCACGCGTCGTCTCCGAAGCCCCGATCGGTCCACGCGCCGTCACCGAGCCCCAATCGGTCCACGCACCGTCTCCTGATCCCCATCGGTCCACGCGGCGCCTCCGGAGCCCCGTTCGATCCACGCGAGTCTCCTGAGCCCCTGTCGGTCCGCGCGCCGTCTCCTGAGCCCCGATCGGTCGACGCGTCGTCTTCTGAGCCCCGATCGATCCACGCGTCGTCTCCTGAGTCCCGATCGCTCCACACGCCGTTTCCTGAGCCCGGATCGTTCCAGGCGTCGTCCCCGAATTCCCGATCCGTACACGCGTCGTCTCCGAGCCTCGATCGGTCCACGCGCCGTCTCCGAGCCCCGATCGGTCCACGCATCGTCTCCTAAGCCCCGATCGGTTAACGCGCCGACTCCGAGCCCCGATCGTTCCACGCGCCGTCTCCGAGCCCCGGTCGGTCCACGCGCCGTCGCCGAACCCCAATTGGTCCACGCGCGGCCTCGTCAGCCCCGGTTGGACCACGCGCCGTCTCCTAAGCCCCGATCGGTTCACGCGCCGTCTCCGGAGCCCCGATAAATCCACGCGCTGCCTCCTGAGCCCCGATCGGTCCACGCCCGTGTCCGAGCCTTGATCGGTCCACGTACTGTCTCCGAAGCCCCGATCGGTCCGCGTGACGCATTCTAAGCCACGGTCCGTCCACGCCCCGTCTCCGAGCACCGATCGGTTCGCGCGCCGTCTCCTGAGCCCGGATCGGTCCACGCGTCGTCTCCGAGCCCCGATGGGTCCACGCGCCGCCTCCTGAGCCCCGGTCGGTCCACGCATCGTCTCCTAAGCCCCGATACGTCCACACGCCGTCTCCGAGCCCCGATCGGTCCGCGTGACGCATTCTAAGCCACGGTCCGTCCACGCGCCGTCTCCGAGCACTGATCGGTCCACGCGCCGTCTCCTGAGCCCCGATCGGTCCACGCGCCTTCTCCTAAGCCCCGATCGGTCCACGCGCCGTCTCTGAGCCCCGATCGGTCTACGCGCCGTCTCCTAAGCCCCGATCCGTACACGCGTCGTCTCCGAGCCTCGATCGCTACACGCGCCGTCGCCGAGCCCCGATCGGTCCACGCGCCGTCGCTGAGCCCCGATCCGTTCACGCGCTGTCTCCTGAGCCAAGATCGTTCCACGCGTCGTCTTCGAGTCCCGATGGGTCCACGCGTCGTCTCCTATGCCCCGATCGGTCGACGCTTCGTCTCCTGAGCCCCGATCGGTCCACACGTCGTCTCCTAAACCCCGATCGATCGACGCGTCGTCTCGTAAGCCGCGATCGGTCGACGCGTCGTCTCCTGAGCCCCGATCGATCCACGCGTCGTCTCCTGACCCTGATCGCTCCACGCGCCGTTTCCTGAGCCCCGATCGGACCACGCATCGTCTCCGAGCACCGATCGGTCCCCGCGCCGTTTTCTGAGCACCGTTCGGTCCACGCGTCGTCTTCAAAGCCCCGATGCCTCCACGCGCCGTCTCCGAGCCACGATCGGTCCGTGCGCCGCTTCCTGAGCCCCGATCGGTCCACGCGCCTTCTCCTAAGCCCCGATCGGTCCACGCGCCGTCTCCGAGCCCCGATCGATGCACGCGCCGTCTCCTAAGCACTCATCGGTCTACGCGTCGTCTCCTAAGCCCCGATACGTCCACAGCCAGTGTCGGAGCACCGATCGGTCCACGCGCCGTCTCCTCAGCCCCGATCCGTACACGCTTCGTCTCCGAGCCCCGATCGGTCCACCCGCCGTCGCCGAACCCTGATTGATCCCCGCGCGGCCGTCTGATCCCCAATCGGTCCACGCGCTGTCACGTGAGCCCCGATCGGTCTACGCGTCGTCTCCTAAGCCCCGATCGGTCCACGCGCCGTCTCCGAGCCGCGATCGGTCCACGCATCGTCTTTTAAGCCCCGAAGCCTCCACGCGCCGTTTCGGAGCCACGATCGGTCCAGGCGCCGCCTTCTGAGCCCCGATCGGTCCACGTGTCGGCTCCTAAGCCCCGATCGGTCCACGCATCGTCTCCTAAGCCCCGATCGCCTAACGCGCCGTCTCCGAGCCCCGATCGGTCCACGTGCCATCTCCGAGCCCCGATCGGTTCGCGTGCCGCATTCTAAGCCATGGTCCATCCACGCGCCGACTCCGAGCACCGATCGGTCGAAGCGTCGTCCCCTAATACGCGATCGGTCCACGCGGCGTCTCCTGAGCCCCGATCGATCCACGCGCCGCCTCCTGAGCCCCGATCGCTCCACATATCGTCTCCTAAGCCTCGATCGGTCCACGCGCCGTCTCCTGCGCCCCGATCGGCCCACGCGTCGGGTCCTAAGCCCCGATCGGTCCACTCGTCCTCTCCTAAGGCCCGATCCGTCGACACGTCGTCTCCTGATACCCGATCGATCCACGCGCCATCTCCTGAGCCCCGATCGGTCCACGCGTCGTCTCCGAGCTCCGATCGGTCCACGCGCCATCTCCTGAGCCCCGATCGGTCCACGCGTCGTCTCCGAGCCCCGATCGGTCCACGCGTCGTCTCCTAATCCCCGATCGGTTCACGCATCGGCTCCGAGCCCCGATCGGTCCACCCGCCGTCGCCGAACCCCGATTGATCCCCGCGCGGCCGTCTGATCCCCAATCGGTCCACGCGCTGTCTCGTGAGCCCCGATCGGTCTACGCATCGTATCCTAAGCCCCGATCGGTCCACGCCCCGTCTCCGAGCCACGATCGGTCCAAGCGCCGCTTCACCAGCCCCGATCGGTCCACGCGCCATCTTCTAAGCCTCGATCGCTCCACGCACCGTCTCCTAATCCCCGATCGGTCCAGGCGTCGTCTCCTAAGCCCTGACCGGTCTACGCGCCGTCTCCGAGCCGCGATCGGTTCACGCATCGTCTCCTAAGCCCGATCGGTTAACGCTCCGTCTCCGAGCCGCACACGGTCCACGCGCCGTTTCCTGAGCCCCGATCGGTCGACGCGTCGCCTCCTGAGCCCTGATCGATCCACGCGTCGTCTCCTGAGCCCCGATTGCTCCACGGGCCGTTTCCTGAGCCCCGATCGGTCCACGCGTCATCTTCTAAGCCCAGATGACCCTCGCGCCGTCTCCGAGCCGCGATTGGTCCAGGCGCCGCTTCCTGAGCCCCGATCGGTCCACGCGTTGTCTCCTAAGCCCCGATCGGTCTACGCGCCGTCTCCTAAGCCCCGATCGTTCCACGCGCCCTCTCCGAGCACCGATCGTTCCGCGTGACGCATTCTAAGCCACGGTCCGTCCACGCGCCGTCTCCGAGCACCGATCGGTCCACGCGCCGTCTCCTGAGCCCCGATCGGTCCACGCATCGTCTCCTAAGCCCCGATTCGTTCACACGCCGTCTCCTCAGCCCCGATCGGTCCAGGCGCCGTCTCCGAGCCCCGATCGGTCCACGCATCGTCTCCTAAGCCCCGATCGGTTAACGCGCCGTCTCCGAGCCCCAATCGGTCGACACGCCGTGTCCGAGCCCCGATCAGTCCACGCGCCGTCTCCTAAGCCGCCATCGGTCTACGCGTCGTCTCCTAAGTCTCGATACGTCCACAGCGAGTGTCCGAGCACCGATCGGTCCACGCGCCGTCTCCTCAGCCCCGATCCGTACACGCTTCGTCTCCGAGCCCCGATCGGTCCTCCCGCCGTCGCCGAACCCCGATTGGTTCCCGCGCGGCCGTCTGATCGCCAATCGGTCCACGCGCTGTCTGGTGAGCCCCGCTCGGTCTACGCGTCGTCTCCTAAGCCCCGATCGGTCCACGCGTCGTCTCCTAAGCGCCGATCGGTCCACGCGCCGTCTCCGAGCCGCGATCTGTCCACGCACCGTCCCCTGATTCCCGATCGGTCCACGTGCCGCCTCCGGAGCCCCGATCTATCTACGCGAGTCTCCTAAGCCCCGATCGGTCCACGCGCCGTCTCCGAGCACCGATTGGTCCATGGGCCATTTCGGGAGCCCCGATCGGTCCACGCGCCGTCTCCTGAGCCCCGATCGGTCCCCGCGCCGTCTCCTCAGCCCCGATCGGTCCACGCGTCGCCTCCTGACCTCCGGTCGGTCGACGCGCCGTCTCCGAGCCGCGATCTGTCCACGCACCGTCCCCTGATTCCCGATCGGTCCACGTGCCGCCTCCGGAGCCCCGATCTATCTACGCGAGTCTCCTAAGCCCCGATCGGTCCACGCGCCGTCTCCTGAGCCCCGATCGGTCAACGCGCCGTCTCCTGAGCCCCGATCGGTCAACGCGCCGTCTCCTGACCTCCGGTCGGTCGACGCGTCGTCTCCTGAGCCCCGATCGCATCCACGCGCCGTTTCCTCTGCTAAACCTCGATCGGTCCACGCGTCGTCTCCTGAGCCCCGATCGGTCGACGGGTCCTCTCCTAAGCCCCGATCGGTCCACGCGTCTTCTCCTGAGCTCCGATCAGTCCACGCGTCGTCTCCTAAGCCCCGATACGTCCACACGCCGTCTCCGAGCCCCGATGGGTCCCCGCGTTGCCTCCTGAGCCCCGATCGATCCACGCGAGTCTCCTGAGCCCCGATCGTTCCACGCGTCCTCTCCTAAGCCCTGATCGGTTCACGCATCGTCTCCTAAGCCCCGATACGTCCACGCGCCGTCTCCTGAGCCCCAATCGGTCCACGCGCCGCCTCCTGAGCCCCGATCGGCCCACACGCCGTCTCCTGAGTCCCGATCGGTCCACGCGCGGCCTCCTAAGCCCCGATCGTTCCATGCGCCGTCTCCGAGCCCCGATCGGTCCACGCGCCGTCTCATGAACCTCGATCGGTCCACGCGTCGTTCCCGAAGCCCCGATCCATCCACGCGCAGTCTCCCGAGGCCCAATCGGTCCACGCGCCGTCTCCTGAGCCCCAATCGGTCCACGCGCCGTCTTTTCAGCCCCGATCGGTCCACGCGTCGTCTCCTAAGCCCCGATCGGTCCACGCGCTGTCTCCGACCCCCATCGGTCCAAACGCCGTCTCCTAAGCCCCAATCTGTACACGCCCCGTCTCCGAGCGCCGATGGGTTCACGCGCCGTCTCCTGAGACCCGATCCGTCCACGCGCCGTCTCCTGAGCCCCGATCGGTCGACGCGTCCTCTGCTACACCTCGATCGATCCACGCGTCGTTTCCTGAGCCCCGATAGGTCGACGGGTCCTCTCCTCAGCCCCGATCGGTCCACGCGTCTTCTCCTGACCCCCGATCAGTCCACGCGTCGTCTCCTAATCGCCGATCGGTTAACGCGCCGACTCCGAGCCCCGATCGTTCCACGCGCCGTCTCCGAGCCCCGATGGGTCCACGCGCGGTGTCCTGAGCCCCGGTCGGTCCAGGCCCCGTCTCCGAGCGCCGATCGGTTCACGCGCCGTCTCCTGAGAACGATCCGTCCACGCGCTGTCACCTGAGCCCCGATCGGTCGACGCGTCCTCTGCTAAACCTCAATCGGTCCACGCCCCGTCTCCGAGCGCCGACGGGTTGACGCGCCGTCTCCTGAGACCCGATCCGTCCACGCGCCGTCTCCTGAGCCCCGATCGGTCGACGCGTCCTCTGCTACACCTCGATCGATCCACGCGTCGTTTCCTGAGCCCCGATAGGTCGACGGGTCCTCTCCTCAGCCCCGATCGGTCCACGCTTCTCCTGACCCCCGATCGGTCCACGCATCGTCTCCTAAGCGCCGATCGGTTAACGCGCCGACTCCGAGCCCCAATCGTTCCACGCGCCGTCTCCGAGCCCCGATGGGTCCACGCGCGGTGTCCTGAGCCCCGGTCGGTCCAGGCCCCGTCTCCGAGCGCCGATCGGTTCACGCGCTGTCTCCTGAGAACGATCCGTCCACGCGCTGTCTCCTGAGCCCCGATCGGTCGACGCGTCCTCTGCTAAACATCAATCGGCCCACGCCCCGTCTCCGAGCGCCGATCGGTTCACGCGCCGTCTCCTGAGCCCGGATCGCTCCACGCGTCGTCTCCTGATTCCCGATCCTTAAACGCGTCGTCTCCGAGCCTCGATCGGTCCACGCATCGTCTCCGAGCCCCGATCGGTCCACGCGCCGTCGCCGAGCCATGATCGGTCCACGTGCGGCCTCCTGAGCCCCGATCGGTCCACGCGCCGTCGCCGAGCCGCGATCGGTCCACGAGCGGCCTCCTGAGCCCCGATTGGTTCACGCGCCGTATCCGAGCCCCAATCGGTCCACGCGCCGTCTCCTGAGCCCCGATCGTTCCACGCGCCGTCTCCGAGCTCTGATCGGCCCACGCGCCGTCTCCTAAGCCCCGATCGGTCCAAGCGCCTTCTCATAAGCCCCGATCGGTCCACGCGCCGTCCCCGAGCGCCGATCGGTTCACGCCCCGTCACCTGAGCCCCGATCATTCGAAGCGCCGTCTCCGAGCCCCGATCGGCCCACGCGCCGTCTCCTGAGCCCGGATCGTTCCACGCGTCATCCCCGAATCCCCGATCCGTACACGCGTCGTCTCCGAGCCTCGATCGGTCCACGCGCCGTCGCCGAACCCCAATTGGTCCACGCGAAACCGCCTGAGCCCCAGTCGGTCCACGCGCTGTCTCCGAGCCCCGATGGGTCCACGCGTCGTCTCCGAGCCCCGATCGGTCTACGCGCCGTCGCCGAGTCATGATCTGTCCACGCGCGGCCTCCTGAGACCCGATCGGTCTACGCGGCGCCTCCGGAGCCCCGACCGATCCACACGAGTCTCCTGAGCCCCGGTCGCTCCACGCGCCGTCTCCGAGCGCCGATTGGTGCACGCGCCGTCTCCTGAGCACCGATCGTTCCACACGCCGCCTCCTAAGCCCCGATCTGTCCAGGCGTCGTCTCCTAAGCCCCGACCGATCCACGCGCCGTCTCCTGAGCCCCGTTCGGCCCACGCGCCGTCTCCTAAGCCCCGATCTGTCCATGGGGCGTCTCCGAGCCGCGATCATTTCACGCGCCATCTCCTGAGCCCCGATCGGTCCACACCCCTTCTCCTGAGCCCCGATCGATTCACGTGCCGTCTCCTAAGCCCCCATCGGTTCACCCGTCGTCTCTTAAGTCCCAATCGGTCCACGCGCCCTCTCCGAGCGCCGATCATTTCACGCGTCGTCTCCGAGCCCCGATGGGTCCACGCGCCGTCGCCGAGCCTCGATCGGTCCACGCGCAGCCTCCTAAGCCCCGATAGGTACACGCGTCGACTTCTAAGCCCCGATCGGTCCACGCGTAGTCTCCTAACCCCCGCTCGGTTAACGCGTCGTTTCCGAGCCCCGATCGGTCCACGCGTCGTCGCCTGAGCCCCAATTAGTCCATGCGCCGTCTCCTAAACCCCGATCCGTCCACGGGCCATCGCCGAGCCCCGATCGGTCCACGCGCCGTCTCCTGAGCCCCGATCTGTCCACACCCCTTCTCCTGAGCCCCGATCGGTCCACGCGTCGTCTCCTGAGCCCCAATTAGTCCACGCGCCGTCTCCTAAGCCCTGATCCGTCCACGGGCCGTGTCCGAGCTCCGATCGGTTCACGCGCCGTCTCCAAACCTCGATCCGTACACGCGTCGTCTCCGAGCCCTGATCGGTCCACGCGCCATCGCCGAGCCCCGATCGGTCCACGCGCCCTCTCCGAGCGCCGATCATTTCACGCGCCGTCTCCTGAGCCCCGGTCGGTCCGCGCGCCGTCACCTGAGCCCCGATCGGTCGACGCGTCGTCTTCTGAGCCCCGATCGAACCACGCGTCGTCTCCTGAGCCCCGATCGGTCCACGCGCCGTCTCCGAGCGCCGATCGGTTCACGCGCCATCTCCTGAGCCCCGATCGTTCCACGCGCCGTCTCCGAGCTCCGATCGGCCCACGCGCCGTCTCCTAAGCCCCGATCGGTCGAAGCGCCTTCTCCTAAGCCCCGATTGGTCCACGCGCCGGCTCCGAGCCCCGATCGGTCCACGCGCCGTCTCCTGAGCCCGGATCGTTCCACGCGTCGTCCCCGAATCCCCGATCCGTACACGCGTCGTCTCCGAGCATCGATCAGTCCACGCGCCGTCGCCGAACCCAATTGGTCCACGCGAAACCGCCTGAGCCCCAGTCGGTCCACGCGCTGTCTCCGAGCCCCGATCGGTCCACGTGTCGTCTCCGAGCCCCGATCGGTCCACGCGCCGTCGCCGAGTCATGATCTGTCCACGCGCGGCTTCCTGAGACCCGATCGGTCCACGCGCCGTCTTCGAGCCCCGATCGGTCCACGCATGGTCTCCTAAGCCCCAATCGGTTAACGCGCCGTCCCCGAGCCCCGATCGGTCCACGCGCCGTCTCCTGAGCCCCGATACGTCCACGCGCAGTCGCCGAGCCCTGATCGGTACACGCGCTGTCTCCTGAGCCCCGATAGGTACACGCGTCTTCGCCTACACCCCAATCGGTCCACGCGTCGTCTCCTAAGCCCCGATCGGTCCACGCGCCGTCTCCGAGCCCCGATCGGTCCACGCACTGTCTCCTGATGCCCATGGGTCCACGCGGCGCCTCCGGGGCCCCGATCGATCCACGCGAGGCTCCTAAGCCCCGATCGGTCCACGTGCCGTCTCCTGAGCCCCGATCGTTACACGCGCCGTCTCCGAGCCCCGATCGGTCCATGCGCCGTCTCTGAGCCCCGATCGGTCCACGCACTGTCTCCTGATCCCTATGGGTCAACGCGGCGCCTCCGGAGCCCCGATCGATCCACGCGAGGCTCCTGAGCCCCGATCGGACCACGCATCGTCTCCTAAGCCCCAATGGGTTAACGCGCCGTTGCCTGAGCCCCGATCGGTCCACGCGTCGTCTTCTAACCCCAGACGCCTCCTCGCACCGTCTCCGAGGGCCGATCGGTTCACGCGCCGTCTCCTGAGCCCCGATCGTTCCACGCATCGTCTCCGAACCCCGATATGTCCACGCGTCGGCTCCTAAGCCCCGATCAGTCCACGCGCCGTCTCCGAGCCCTGATCGGTCCACGCGTCGTCTCCTAAGACCCGATCGGTCCACGTATCGTCTCCTAAGCCCCGATCGGTCCACACGCCGTCTCCGAGCACCGATGGGTCCACGCGTCGCCTCCTGAGCCCCGGTCGGTCCACGCGCCGTCTCCTGAGCCCCGATCGGTCCACGCGTCGTCTTCTAAGCCCCGATCGGTCCACGCGTCGTCTCCTAAGCCCCGATCGGTCCACGCGCCGTCTCCGAGCGCCGATAACTTCACGCGCCGTCTCCTGAGCCCCGATCGTTCCACGCGACGTCTCCGAGCCCCGATCGATCCACGCGTCGTCTCCTGAGCCCAAATCGGTTCACACGCTGTCTCGTGAGCCCCGATAGGTACACGCGTCGTCTCCTACTCCCCGATCGGTCCACGCGTAGTCTCCTAAGCCCCGCTCGGTTAACGCGTCGTTTCCAAGCCCCGATCGGTCCACGCGTCGTCTCCTGAGCCCCAATTAGTCCATGCGCCGTCTCCTAAGCCCCGATCCGTCTACTGGCCGTGTCCGAGCTCCGATCGGTCCTCGCGTCGTCTCCGAGCCCTGATCGGTCCACGCGCCATCGCCGAGCCCCGATCGGTCCACGCGCCATCGCCGAGCCCCGATCGGTCCACACCCCTTCTCCTGAGCCCCGATCTGTCGACGCGTCGTCTCCTAAGCCCCGGCCGGTGCACGCGCCGTCTCCTGTGCCCCGATCGATTCACGTGCCGTCTTCTAAGCCCCGATCGGTCCACCCGTCGTCTCTTAAGCCCCAATCGGTCCACGCGCCATCGCCGAGCGCCGATCGGTCCACGCGCCATCGCCGAGCCCCGATCGGTCCACGTGCCGTCTCCTGAGCCCCGATCGGTCCAAACCCCTTCTCCTGAGCCCCGATCGGTGGACGCGTCGTCTCCTAAGCCCCGACCGGTGCACGCGCCGTCTCCTAAGCTCCGATCGGTCGACGCGCCGTCTCCGAGCGCCGATCGGTTCACGCGCCGTCTCCTGAGCCCCGATCGTTCCACGCGCCGTCTCCGAGCTCCGATAGGTCGACGCGTCGTCGCCTACACCCCAATCCGTCCAGGCGTCGTCTCCTAAGCCCCGATCGGTCCACCCGTCGTCTCTTAAGCCGCAATCGGTCCACGCGTCACCTCCTGATCTCCGATCGGTCCACGCGCCGTCTCCTAAGCCCCGATCGGTCCACGCGCCGTCTCCGAGCGCCGATCGGTTGACGCGCCGTCTCCTGAGCCCCGATCGTTCCACGCGCCGTCTCCTGAGCCCCAATCGGTCCACACGCTGTGTCGTGAGCCCCGATAGGTACACGCGTCGTCTCCTACGCCCGATCGGTCCACGCGTCGTCTCCTGATCCCAATCGGTCCACGCGGCGCCTCCGGAGCCCCGATCGATCCACGCGAGTCTCCTGAGCTCCAGTCGGTCCGCGCGCGGTCTCCTGAGCCACGATCGGTCCACGCGCCGTCTCCTAAGCCCCGTTCGGTCCACGCGCCGTCTCCTGAGCCCCGATCGGTCCACGCGCCGCGGCGAACCCCAATTGGTCCACGCGCAACCTCTCGAGCCCCAGTCGGTAAACGCCCTGTCTCCGAGCCCCGATCGCTCCACGTATGTTCTCCTAAGCCCCAATTAGTCCCCGCGCCGTCTCTTAAGCCCCGATCTGCCCACGGGCCGTCTCCGAGCTCCGATCGGTCCACGCGCCGTCTCCAAGCCTCGATCCGTACACGCGTCGTCTCCGAGCCCCGATCGGTCCACGCGCCTTCTCCGAGCCCCGATCGGTTCACGCATCGTCTCCTAAGCCCCGATCGGTTAACGCGCCGTCTCCGAGCCCCGAACGGTCCACGCGCCGTCGCCGAACCCCAATTGGTCCACGCGCAACCGCCT
Organism: Netelia fuscicornis; assembly: GCA_946811545.1. Classification (NCBI taxonomy): domain Eukaryota; kingdom Metazoa; phylum Arthropoda; class Insecta; order Hymenoptera; family Ichneumonidae; genus Netelia; species Netelia fuscicornis. The sequence goes on from OX328011.1 coordinate 31,079,806, forward strand.
GAGCCCCAGTCGGTTCACGCGCTGTCGCCGAACCCCGATCGGTCCACGCGTCGTCTCCGAGCCCCGATCGATCCACGCGCCGTCGCCGAGCCATGATCGGTCCACGCGCGGCCTCCTGAGCCCCGATCGGTCCACGCGTGGTCTCCGAGCCCCGATCGGTCCACGCGCCGTCGCCGAGCCATGATCGGTCCACACGCGGCCTCCTGAGCCCCGGTCGGTCCACGCGCCGTCTCCTGAGCCCCGATCGGTCCACGCGCGACCTCCTGAGCCCCGATTGGTTCACGCGCCGTATCCGAGCCCCAATTGGTCCACGCGCCGTCTCCTGAGCCCCGATCGGTCCACGCGCCGTCTCCTGAACCCCGATCGGTCCACGCGTCGTCTCCTAAGCCCCCATTGGTCCACATGCCGTCTCCCAGCCCCGATCGGTCCACGCGCCGTCTCCTAATTCCCAATCTGTCCACGACCCGTCTGCGGGCCCCGATCGGTGCACGTGCCGTCTCCTAAGCCCCGATCGGTCCACGTGCCGTCGCCGAACCCCAATTGGTCCACGCGAAACCGCCTGAGCCCCAGTCGGTCCACGCGCTGTCTCCGAGCCTCGATCGGTCCACGCGCCGCCTCCGGAGCCCCGATCGATCCACGCGAATCTCCTGAACTCCGGTCGGTTCACGCGCCGTCTCCTGAGCCCCGATCGGTCCACACGCCGTCTCCTGAGCCGCGATCGGTCGACGCGTCGTCTCCTAAGCCCCGATCGGTCCACGCGCCGTCTCTGAGCCCCGATAGGTCCACGCGTCATCTCCTAAGCCCCGATCGGTTCACGCGCCGTTTCCTGAGCCCCGATCGGTCCACGCGTCGTCTTCTAAGCGCAGATGCCCCCAGGCGCCGTCTCCGAGCCACGATCGGTCCAGGCGCCACTTCCTGAGCACCGATCGGTCCAAGCGTCGTGTCCTAAGCCCCGATGGGTCCACGCGCCGTGTCCTGAGCCCCGATCGGTCGACGCGTCCTCTGCTAAACCCCGATCGGTCCACGCGTCGTCTCCTGAGCCCCGGTCGGTCCACGCGTTGTCTCCTAAGCCCCGACCGGTCCACTCGCTGTCTCCGAGCCCCGTTCGGTCCACGCACTGTCTCCTGATCCCCATCGGTCCGCGCGCCGTTTCCTGAGCCCCGATCGGTCCACGCGCCGTCTCCGAGTCCCGATCGGTCAATGCGTGGTCTCCTGAGCGCCGATCGGTCCACGCGCCGTCTCCGAGCCGCGATCTGTCCACGCACCGTCTCCTCAGCCCCGATCGGTCCACGCGCCGTCTCCTCAGCCCCGATCGTACACGCTTCGTCTCCGAGCCCCGATCGGTCCACCCGCCGTCGCCGAACCCCGATTGGTTCCCGCGCCCCCGTCTGACTCCCAATCGGTCCACGCGCTGTCTCGTGAGCCCCACTCGGTCTACGCGTCGTCTCCTAAGCCCCGATCGGTCCACGCGTCGTCTCCTAAGCGCCGATCGGTCCACGCGCCGTCTCCGAGCCGCGATCTGTCCACGCACCGTCTCCTGATCCCCGATCGGTCCACGTGCCGCCTCCGGAGCCCCGATCTATCTACGCGAGTCTCCTAAGCCCCGATCGGTCCACGCGCCGTCTCCTGAGCCCCGATCGGTCAAAGCGCCGTCTCCTGAGCCCCGATCGGTCCGCGCCGTCTCCTCAGCCCCGATCGGTCCACGCGCCGTCTCCGAGCACCGATTGATCCATGGGCCGTTTCGGGAGCCCCGATCGGTCCACGCGCCGTCTCTGAGCCCCGATAGGTCCACGCGTCGTCTCCTAAGCCCCGATCCGTACACGCTTCGTCTCCGAGCCCCGATCGGTCGACCCGCCGTCGCCGAACCCCGATTGGTTCCCGCGCCCCCGTCTGACCACCAATCGGTCCACGCGCTGTCTCGTGAGCCCCGCTCGGTGTCCGCGTCGTCTCCTAAGCCCCGATCGGTCCACGCGTCGTCTCCTAAGCGCCGATCGGTCCACGCGCCGTCTCCAAGCCGCGATCTGTCCACGCACCGTCTCCTGATCCCCGATCGGTCCACGTGCCGCCTCCGGAGCCCCGATCTATCTACGCGAGTCTCCTAAGCCCCGATCGGTCCACGCGCCGTCTCCTGAGCCCCGATCGGTCCACGCATCGTCTCCTAAGCCCCATCGGTCAACGCGTCGTCTCCTAAGCCCCGATCTGTCCACGCGCCGTCTCCGAGCCCCGGTCGGTCCACGCGCAGTCGCCGAACCCCAATTGGTCCACGCGCGGCCTCCTCAGCCCCGGTTGGACCACGCCCCGTCTCCTAAGCCCCGATCGGTTCACGCGCCGTCTCCGGAGCCCCGATAGATCCACGCGCTGCCTCCTGTGAGCCCCGGTCGGTCCACGCGCCGGGTCCGAGCCTTGATCGGTCCACGTACTGTCTCCGAAGCCCCAATCGGTCCGCGTGACGCATTCTAAGCTACGGTCCGTCCACGCCCCGTCTCCGAGCACTGATCGGTTCACGCGCCGTATCCTGAGCCCGGATCGGTCCACGCGTCGTCTCCTAAGCCCTAATCGGTCCACGTGTCGTCTCCGAGCCCCGATGGGTCCGCGTGACGCATTCTAAGCCACGGTCCGTCCACACGCCGTCTCCGAGCACTGATCGGTCCACGCGCCGTCTCCTGAGCCCCGATCGGTCCACGCATCGTCTCCTAAGCCCTGATCGGTCCACGTGTCGTCTCCGAGCCCCGATGGGTCCACGCGCCGTCTCCGAGCGCCGATCGGTGCACGCGCCGTCTCCTGAGCCCCGATCGTTCCCCACGCCGCCTCCTAAGCCCCGATTGGTCCAGGCGTCGTCTCCTAAGCCCCGAGCGGTCCACGTGCCGTCTCCTGAGCCCCAATCGGTCCACGCGATATCTCCTGAGCCCCGATAGGTCCACGCGTCATCTCCTAAGCCCCGATCGGTTCACGCGCCGTTTCCTGAGCCCCGATGGGTCCACGCGCCGTGTCCTGAGCCCCGATCGGTCGACGCGTCCTCTGCTAAACCCCGATCGGTCCACGCGTCGTCTCCTGAGCCCCGATCGGTCCACGCGTTGTCTCCTAAGCCCCGACCGGTCCACTCGCTGTCTCCGAGCCCCGTTCGGTCCACGCACTGTCTCCTGATCCCCATCGGTCCACGCGCCGTTTCCTGAGCCCCGATCGGTCCACGCGCCGTCTCCTGAGCCCCGATCGGTCCACACGCCGTCTCCTGAGCCGCGATCGCTCGACGCGTCGTCTCCTAAGCCCCGAACGGTCCACGCGCCGTCTCTGAGCCCCGATAGGTCCACGCGTCATCTCCTAAGCCCCGATCGGTTCACGCGCCGTTTCCTGAGCCCCGATGGGTCCACGCGCCGTGTCCTCAGCCCCGATCGGTCCAGGCGTCGTCTCCGAGCACCGATCGGTCCACGCGCCGTCTCCAAGCCCGGGTCGGTCCACGCATCGTCTTCTAAGCCCCGATCGGTAAACTCGCCGTCTCCGAGCCCCGATCGGTCCACGCGTCGTCTCCTGAGCCCCGATCGGTCCACGCGTCGTCTCCTAAGCCCCGATCGCTCCACGCGCCGTCTCCTCAGCCCCGATCGGTCCACGCGTCGTCTCCGAGCACCGATCGGTTTACGGGCCGTTTCCGGTGCCCCGATCGGTCCATGCGTGGTCTTTTAAGCCCCGAAGCCTCCACGCGCCGTTTCCGAGCCACGATCGGTCCAGGCGCCGCATCCTGAGCACCGATCGGTCCACGCGTCGTGTCCTAAGCCCCGATCGGTCCACGCGTCGTCTCCGAAGCCCCGATCGGTCCACGCGCCGTCCCCTGAGCCCCGATCGGTCCACGCATCGTCTCCTAAGCCCTGATCGGTCCACGTGTCGTCTCCGAGCCCCGATGGGTCCACGCGCCGTCTCCGAGCGCCGATCGGTGCACGCGCCGTCTCCTGAGCCCCGATCGTTCCCCACGCCGCCTCCTAAGCCCCGATTGGTCCAGGCGTCGTCTCCTAAGCCCCGAGCGGTCCACGTGCCGTCTCCTGAGCCCCAATCGGTCCACGCGATATCTCCTGAGCCCCGATAGGTATACGCGTCGTCTCCTACGCCCCGATCGGTCCACGCGTCGTCTCCTGAGCCCCGATCGCTCCACGCGCCGTCTCCGAGCACCGATCGATGCACGCGCCGTCTCCTGAGCCCCGATCGTTCCCTACACCGCCTGCTAAGCCCCGATTGGTCCAGGCGTCGTCTCCTAAGCCCCGGTCGGTCCACGCGCCGTCTCCGAGCCCCGATATGTCCACGTACCATCTCCGAAGCCCCGATCGGTCCACGCGCCGTCTCCTGAGCTCCGATCGGTCCACGCGTCGTCTCCTAACCCCGGACGGTCCACGCGTCCTCTCCTGCTCCCCAATCGGTCCACGCGCCGCCTCCGGAGCCCCGATCGATCCACGCGAATCTCCTGAACTCCGGTCGGTTCACGCGCCGTCTCCTGAGCCCCGATCGATCCACACGCCGTCTCCTGAGCCGCGATCGCTCGACGCGTCGTCTCCTAAGCCCCGAACGGTCCACGCGCCGTCTCTGAGCCCCGATAGGTCCACGCGTCATCTCCTAAGCCCCGATCGGTTCACGCGCCGTTTCCTGAGCCCCGATGGGTCCACGCGCCGTGTCCTGAGCCCCGATCGGTCGACGCGTCCTCTGCTAAACCCCGATCGGTCCACGCGTCGTCTCCTGAGCCCCGACCGGTCCACTCGCTGTCTCCGAGCCCCGTTCGGTCCACGCACTGTCTCCTGATCCCCATCGGTCCACGCGCCGTTTCCTGAGCCCCGATCGGTCCACGCGCCGTCTCCGAGTCCCGATCGGTCAATGCGTCGTCTCCTGAGCCCCGATCGGTCCACGCGTCGTTTCCTAAGCCCCGATCGCTCCACGCGCCGTCTCCTCAGCCCCGATCGGTCCACGCGTCGTCTCCTGAGCCCCGATCGACCCACGCGTCGTTTCCTAAGCCCCGATCGCTCCACGCGCCGTCTCCTCAGCCCCGATCGGTCCACGCGTCGTCTCCGAGCACCGATCGGTCCACGCGCCGTCTCCAAGCCCGGGTCGGTCCACGCATCGTCTTCTAAGCCCCGATCGGTAAACTCGCCGTCTCCGAGCCCCGATCGGTCCACGCGTCGTCTCCTGAGCCCCGATCGGTCCACGCGTCGTCTCCTAAGCCCCGATCGCTCCACGCGCCGTCTCCTCAGCCCCGATCGGTCCACGCGTCGTCTCCGAGCACCGATCGGTTTACGGGCCGTTTCCGGTGCCCCGATCGGTCCATGCGTGGTCTTTTAAGCCCCGAAGCCTCCACGCGCCGTTTCCGAGCCACGATCGGTCCAGGCGCCGCATCCTGAGCACCGATCGGTCCACGCGTCGTGTCCTAAGCCCCGATCGGTCCACGCGTCGTCTCGGAAGCCCCGATCGGTCCACGCGCCGTCACCGAGCCCCAATCGGTCCACGCACCGTCTCCTGATCCCCATCGGTCCACGCGGCGCCTCCGGAGCCCCGTTCGATCCACGCGAGTCTCCTGAGCCCCTGTCGGTCCGCGCGCCGTCTCCTGAGCCCCGATCGGTCGACGCGTCGTCTTCTGAGCCCCAATCGATCCACGCGTCGTCTCCTGAGTCCCGATCGCTCCACACGCCGTTTCCTGAGCCCGGATCGTTCCAGGCGTCGTCCCCGAATTCCCGATCCGTACACGCGTCGTCTCCGAGCCTCGATCGGTCCACGCGCCGTCTCCGAGCCCCGATCGGTCCACGCATCGTCTCCTAAGCCCCGATCGGTTAACGCGCCGACTCCGAGCCCCGATCGTTCCACGCGCCGTCTCCGAGCCCCGGTCGGTCCACGCGCCGTCGCCGAACCCCAATTGGTCCACGCGCGGCCTCGTCAGCCCCGGTTGGACCACGCGCCGTCTCCTAAGCCCCGATCGGTTCACGCGCCGTCTCCGGAGCCCCGATAAATCCACGCGCTGCCTCCTGAGCCCCGATCGGTCCACGCGCCGTGTCCGAGCCTTGATCGGTCCACGTACTGTCTCCGAAGCCCCGATCGGTCCGCGTGACGCATTCTAAGCCACGGTCCGTCCACGCCCCGTCTCCGAGCACCGATCGGTTCGCGCGCCGTCTCCTGAGCCCGGATCGGTCCACGCGTCGTCTCCGAGCCCCGATGGGTCCACGCGCCGCCTCCTGAGCCCCGGTCGGTCCACGCATCGTCTCCTAAGCCCCGATACGTCCACACGCCGTCTCCGAGCCCCGATCGGTCCGCGTGACGCATTCTAAGCCACGGTCCGTCCACGCGCCGTCTCCGAGCACTGATCGGTCCACGCGCCGTCTCCTGAGCCCCGATCGGTCCACGCGCCTTCTCCTAAGCCCCGATCGGTCCACGCGCCGTCTCTGAGCCCCGATCGGTCTACGCGCCGTCTCCTAAGCCCCGATCCGTACACGCGTCGTCTCCGAGCCTCGATCGCTACACGCGCCGTCGCCGAGCCCCGGTCGGTCCACGCGCCGTCGCTGAGCCCCGATCCGTTCACGCGCTGTCTCCTGAGCCAAGATCGTTCCACGCGCCGTCTTCGAGTCCCGATGGGTCCACGCGTCGTCTCCTATGCCCCGATCGGTCGACGCGTCGTCTCCTGAGCCCCGATCGGTCCACACGTCGTCTCCTAAGCCCCGATCGATCGACGCGTCGTCTCGTAAGCCGCGATCGGTCGACGCGTCGTCTCCTGAGCCCCGATCGATCCACGCGTCGTCTCCTGACCCTGATCGCTCCACGCGCCGTTTCCTGAGCCCCGATCGGACCACGCATCGTCCTCCGAGCACCGATCGGTCCCCGCGCCGTTTTCTGAGCACCGTTCGGTCCACGCGTCGTCTTCAAAGCCCCGATGCCTCCACGCGCCGTCTCCGAGCCACGATCGGTCCGTGCGCCGCTTCCTGAGCCCCGATCGGTCCACGCGCCTTCTCCTAAGCCCCGATCGGTCCACGCGCCTTCTCCTAAGCCCCGATCGGTCCACGCGCCGTCTCCGAGCCCCGATCGATGCACGCGCCGTCTCCTAAGCACTCATCGGTCTACGCGTCGTCTCCTAAGCCCCGATACGTCCACAGCCAGTGTCGGAGCACCGATCGGTCCACGCGCCGTCTCCTCAGCCCCGTTCCGTACACGCTTCGTCTCCGAGCCCCAATCGGTCCACCCGCCGTCGCCGAACCCTGATTGATCCCCGCGCGGCCGTCTGATCCTCAATCGGTCCACGCGCTGTCTCGTGAGCCCCGATCGGTCTACGCGTCGTCTCCTAAGCCCCGATCGGTCCCCGCGCCGTCTCCGAGCCGCGATCGGTCCACGCATCGTCTTTTAAGCCCCGAAGCCTCCACGCGCCGTTTCGGAGCCACGATCGGTCCAGGCGCCGCCTTCTGAGCCCCGATCGGTCCACGTGTCGGCTCCTAAGCCCCGATCGGTCCACGCATCGTCTCCTAAGCCCCGATCGCCTAACGCGCCGTCTCCGAGCCCCGATCGGTCCACGTGCCATCTCCGAACCCCGATCGGTTCGCGTGCCGCATTCTAAGCCATGGTCCATCCACGCGCTGACTCCGAGCACCGATCGGTCGAAGCGTCGTCCCCTAATACGCGATCGGTCCACGCGGCGTCTCCTGAGCCCCGATCGATCCGCGCGCCGCCTCCTGAGCCCCGATCGCTCCACGTATCGTCTCCTAAGCCTCGATCGGTCCACGCGCCGTCTCCTGCGCCCCGATCGGCCCACGCGTCGGGTCCTAAGCCCCGATCGGTCCACTCGTCCTCTCCTAAGGCCCGATCCGTCGACACGTCGTCTCCTGATACCCGATCGATCCACGCGCCATCTCCTGAGCCCCGATCGGTCCACGCGTCGTCTCCGAGCTCCGATCGGTCCACGCGCCATCTCCTGAGCCCCGATCGGTCCACGCGTCGTCTCCGAGCTCCGATCGGTCCACGCCCCATCTCCTGAGCCCCGATCGGTCCACGCGTCGTCTCCGAGCCCCGATCGGTCCACGCGTCGTCTCCTAATCCCCGATCGGTTCACGCATCGGCTCCGAGCCCCGATCGGTCCACCCGCCGTCGCCGAACCCCGATTGATCCCCGCGCGGCCGTCTGATCCCCAATCGGTCCACGCGCTGTCTCGTGAGCCCCGATCGGTCTACGCATCGTCTCCTAAGCCCCGATCGGTCCACGCGCCGTCTCCGAGCCACGATCGGTCCAAGCGCCGCTTCACCAGCCCCGATCGGTCCACGCGCCATCTTCTAAGCCTCGATCGCTCCACGCACCGTCTCCTAATCCCCGATCGGTTCACACGCCGCCTCCGAAGCCTCGATAGATCCACGCGAGTCTCCTAAGCCCCGACCGGTCCACGTGCCGTCTCCGAGCCCCGATGAGTCCACGCGTCGCCTCCTGACCTCCGATCGGTCTACGCGCCGTCTCCTAAGCCCCGATCGTTCCACGCGCCCTCTCCGAGCCCCGATCGGTCCACGCGCCATCTCCTGAGCCCCGATCGGTCCACGCGTCGGCTCCTAAGCCCCGAAAGGTCCATGCGTCGTCTCCTAAGCCCCGATCCGTCGATGCGTCGTCTCCTGAGCCCCGATCGATCCACGCGTCTTCTCCTGAGCCTCGATCGGTCCACGCGCCGTCTCCTGAGCCCCGATCGATCCACGCGTCGTCTCCTGACCCCGGATCGCTCCACGAGCCGTTTCCTGAGCCCCGATCGGTCCGCGCTTCGTCTTCTAAGCCCAGATACCTCCTCGCGCCGTCTCCGAACCACGATCGGTCCACGCGTTTTCTCCTAAGCCCGGATCGGTCCACGCGTCGTCTCCTAAGCCCTGATCGGTCCACGTGTCGTCTCCGAGCCCCGATGGGTCCACGCGCCGCCTTCTGAGCCCCGATCGGTCGACGCGTCGTCTCCTGAGCCCCGATCGACCCACGCATCGTCTCCTAAGCGCCGATCGGTCCACGCGCGGCCTCCTGAGCCCCGGTCGGTCCACGCGCAGTCTCCAAGCCTCGATCGGCTCACGTACCGTCTCCGAAGCCCCGATCGGTCCACGCGCCATCTTCTGAGCCCCGATCGGTCCACGCATCGTCTCCTAAGCCCCGATACGTCCAGACGCCCTCTCCGAGCACCGATCGTTCCGCGTGACGCATTCTAAGCCACGGTCCGTCCACGCGCCGTCTCCGAGCACCGATCGGTCCACGCGCCGTCTCCTGAGCCCCGGTCGGTCCACGCGCCGTCTCCGAGCCTCGATCGGTCCACATACCGTCTCCGAAGACCCGATCGATGCACGCGCCGTCTTCTGAGCCCCAATCGGTCCACGCATCATCTCCTAAGCCCCGATACGTCCACACGCCATCTCGGAGCCCCGATCGGTCCGCGTGACGCATTCTAAGCCAAGGTCCGTCCATGCGCCGTCTCCGAGCACTGATCGGTCCACGCGCCGTCTCCTGAGCCCAGATCGGTCCACGCATCGTCTCCTAAGCCCCGATTCGTTCACACGCCGTCTCCTCAGCCCCGATCGGTCCAGGCGCCGTCTCCGAGCCCCGATCGGTCCACGCATCGTCTCCTAAGCCCCGATCGGTTAACGCGCCGTCTCCGAGCCCCAATCGGTCGACACGCCGTGTCCGAGCCCCGATCAGTCCACGCGCCGTCTCCTAAGCCGCCATCGGTCTACGCGTCGTCTCCTAAGTCTCGATACGTCCACAGTGAGTGTCCGAGCACCGATCGGTCCACGCGCCGTCTCCTCAGCCCCGATCCGTACACGCTTCGTCTCCGAGCCCCGATCGGTCCTCCCGCCGTCTCCGAGCCGCTATCTGTCCACGCACCGTCCCCTGATTCCCGATCGGTCCACGTGCCGCCTCCGGAGCCCCGATCTATCTACGCGAGTCTCCTAAGCCCCGATCGGTCCACGCGCCGTCTCCGAGCACCGATTGGTCCATGGGCCATTTCGGGAGCCCCGATCGGTCCACGCGCCGTCTCCTGAGCCCCGATCGGTCCCCGCGCCGTCTCCTCAGCCCCGATCGGTCCACGCGTCGCCTCCTGACCTCCGGTCGGTCGACGCGCCGTCTCCGAGCCGCGATCTGTCCACGCACCGTCCCCTGATTCCCGATCGGTCCACGCGCCGTCTCCGAGCCTCGATCGGTCCACATACCGTCTCCGAAGACCCGATCGATGCACGCGCCGTCTTCTGAGCCCCAATCGGTCCACGCATCATCTCCTAAGCCCCGATACGTCCACACGCCATCTCGGAGCCCCGATCGGTCCGCGTGACGCATTCTAAGCCAAGGTCCGTCCATGCGCCGTCTCCGAGCACTGATCGGTCCACGCGCCGTCTCCTGAGCCCAGATCGGTCCACGCATCGTCTCCTAAGCCCCGATTCGTTCACACGCCGTCTCCTCAGCCCCGATCGGTCCAGGCGCCGTCTCCGAGCCCCGATCGGTCCACGCATCGTCTCCTAAGCCCCGATCGGTTAACGCGCCGTCTCCGAGCCCCAATCGGTCGACACGCCGTGTCCGAGCCCCGATCAGTCCACGCGCCGTCTCCTAAGCCGCCATCGGTCTACGCGTCGTCTCCTAAGTCTCGATACGTCCACAGTGAGTGTCCGAGCACCGATCGGTCCACGCGCCGTCTCCTCAGCCCCGATCCGTACACGCTTCGTCTCCGAGCCCCGATCGGTCCTCCCGCCGTCTCCGAGCCGCTATCTGTCCACGCACCGTCCCCTGATTCCCGATCGGTCCACGTGCCGCCTCCGGAGCCCCGATCTATCTACGCGAGTCTCCTAAGCCCCGATCGGTCCACGCGCCGTCTCCGAGCACCGATTGGTCCATGGGCCATTTCGGGAGCCCCGATCGGTCCACGCGCCGTCTCCTGAGCCCCGATCGGTCCCCGCGCCGTCTCCTCAGCCCCGATCGGTCCACGCGTCGCCTCCTGACCTCCGGTCGGTCGACGCGCCGTCTCCGAGCCGCGATCTGTCCACGCACCGTCCCCTGATTCCCGATCGGTCCACGTGCCGCCTCCGGAGCCCCGATCTATCTACGCGAGTCTCCTAAGCCCCGATCGGTCCACGCGCCGTCTCCTGAGCCCCGATCGGTCAACGCGCCGTCTCCTGAGCCCCGATCGGTCAACGCGCCGTCTCCTGAGCCCCGATCGGTCCCCGCGCCGTCTCCTCAGCCCCGATCGCTCCACGCGTCGCCTCCTGACCTCCGGTCGGTCGACGCGTGGTCTCCTGAGCCCCGATCGCATCCACGCGCCGTTTCCTGAGCCCCGATCCGTACACGCGTCGTCTCCGAGCCCCGATCGGTCCACGCGTCGTCTCCTAAGCCCCGATTGGTTCACGCATCGGCTCCTGAACCCCGATCGGTCCACGCGCCGTCTCCTGAACCCGGATACGTCCACGCGCAGTCGCCGAGCCCCGATTGGTCCCCGCGCGGCCGTCTGATCACCAATCGGTCCACGCGCTGTCTCGTGAGCCCCGATCGGTCTACGCATCGTCTCCTAAGCCCCGATCGGTCCACGCGCCGTTTCCGAGCCACGATCGGTCCAGGCGCCGCCTTCTGAGCCCGGATCGCTCCACGTATCGTCTCCTAAGCCTCGATCGGTCCACGCGCCGTCTCCTGCGCCCCGATCGGCCCACGCGTCGGGTCTTAAGCCCCGATCGGTCCACTCGTCCTCTCCTAAGGCCCGATCCGTCGACGCGTCGTCTCCTGATACCCGATCGATCCACGCGTCTTCTCCTGAGCCCCGATCGCTCCACGCGCCATCTCCTGAGCCCCGATCGGTCCACGCGCCGTCGCCGAACCCCAATTCGTCCACGCGCAACCGCCTGAGCCCCAGTCGGTCCACGCGCGTCTCCGAGCCCCGATCGGTCCACGCGTCGTCTCCGAGCCCCGATCGGTCCACGCGCCGTCGTCGAGCCATGATCGGTCCACGGGCGACCTCCTCAGCCCCGGTCGGTTCACGCGTCGTCTCCTAAGCCTCGATCGGTCCACGCGCCATCTCCGAGCGCCGATCGGTTCACGCGTCGCCTCCTAAGTCCGATCGGTTAACGCGTCGTCTCCGAGCCTCGATCGCTACACGCGCCGTCGCCGAGCCCCGATCGGTCCACGCGCCGTCGCTGAGCCCCGATCCGTTCACGCGCTGTCTCCTGAGCCCCGATCGTTCCACGCGTCGTCTTCGAGTCCCGATGGGCCCACGCGTCGTCTCCTATGCCCCGATCGGTCGACGCGTCGTCTCCTGAGACCCGATCGGTCCACACGTCGTCTCCTAAGCCCCGATCGGTCGACGCGTCGTCTCGTAAGCCCCGGTCGGTCGACGCGTCGTCTCCTGAGCCCCGATCGATCCACGCGTCGTCTCCTGACCCTGATCGCACCACGGGCCGTTTCCTGAGCCCCGAGCGGTCCACGCATCGTCTCCGAGCACCGATAGGTCCACTCCCCGTTTTCTCAGCACCGTTCGGTCCACGCGTCGTCTTCCAAGCCGCGATCGGTCGACGCGTCGTCTCCTAAGCCGCGATCGGTCGACGCGTCGTCTCCTGAACCCCGATCGATCCACGCGTCGTCTCCTGACCCTGATCGCTCCACGCGCCGTTTCCTGAGCCCCGATCGGTCCACGCATCGTCTCCGAGCCACGATCGGTCCGTGCGCCGCTTCCTGAGCCCCGATCGGTCCACGCGTCGTCTCCTAAGCCCCGATCCGTTCACGCGCCGTTTCCTGAGCCCCAATCGGTCCACGCATCGTCTTCTAAGCCCACATGCCCCCACGCGCCTTCTCCGAGCCATGATCGGTCCAGGCGCCGCATCCTGAGCACCGATCGGTCCACGCGTCGTGTCCTAAGCCCCGATCGGTCCACGCGTCGTCTCCGAAGCCCCGATCGGTCCACGCGCCGTCACCGAGCCCCAATCGGTCCACGCACCGTCTCCTGATCCCCATCGGTCCACGCGGCGCCTCCGGAGCCCCGTTCGATCCACGCGAGTCTCCTGAGCCCCTGTCGGTCCACGCGCCGTCTCCTGAGCCCCGATCGGTCGACGCGTCGTCTCCTGAGCCCCGATCGATCCACGCGTCGTCTCCTGAGTCCCGATCGCTCCACACGCCGTTTCCTGAGCCCGGATCGTTCCAGGCGTCGTCCCCGAATTCCCGATCCGTACACGCGTCGTCTCCGAGCCCCGGTCGGTCCACGCGCCGTCGCCGAACCCCAATTGGTCCACGCGCGGCCTCCTCAGCCCCGGTTGGACCACGCGCCGTCTCCTAAGCCCCGATCGGTTCACGCGCCGTCTCCGGAGCCCCGATAGATCCACGCGCTGCCTCCTGAGCCCCGGTCGGTCCACGCGCCGTCTCCGAGCACTGATCGGTCCACGCGCCGTCTCCTGAGCCCCGATCGGTCCACGCATCGTCTCCTAAGCCCTGATCGGTCCACGTGTCGTCTCCGAGTCCCGATGGGTCCACGCGCCGCATCCTGAGCCCCGATTGGTCGGCGCGTCGTCTCCTCAGCCCCGATCGATCCACGCGTCGTCTCCTGAGCCCCGATCGCTCCACGCGCCGTCTCCGAGCGCCGATCGGTGCACGCGCCGCCTCCTGAGCCCCGATCGTTCGCCACGCCGCCTCCTAAGCCCCGATTGGTCCAGGCGTCGTCTCCTAAGCCCCGAGCGGTCCACGTGCCGTCTCCTGAGCCCCAATCGGTCCACGCGCTATCTCCTGAGCCCCGATAGGTATACGCGTCGTCTCCTACGCCCCGATCGGTCCGCGCGCCGTCTCCTGAGCCCCGATCGATCCACGCGTCGTCTCCTGAGTCCCGATCGCTCCACACGCCGTTTCCTGAGCCCGGATCGTTCCAGGCGTCGTCCCCGAATTCCCGATCCGTACACGCGTCGTCTCCGAGCCTCGATCGGTCCACGCGCCGTCTCCGAGCCCCGATCGGTCCACGCATCGTCTCCTAAGCCCCATCGGTCAACGCGTCGTCTCCTAAGCCCCGATCTGTCCACGCGCCGTCTCCGAGCCCCGGTCGGTCCACGCGCCGTCGCCGAACCCCAATTGGCCCACGCGCGGCCTCCTCAGCCCCGGTTGGACCACGCCCCGTCTCCTAAGCCCCGATCGGTTCACGCGCCGTCTCCGGAGCCCCGATAGATCCACGCGCTGCCTCCTGTGAGCCCCGGTCGGTCCACGCGCCGGGTCCGAGCCTTGATCGGTCCACGTACTGTCTCCGAAGCCCCAATCGGTCCGCGTGACGCATTCTAAGCCACGGTCCGTCCACGCCCCGTCTCCGAGCACCGATCGGTTCACGCGCCGTATCCTGAGCCCGGATCGGTCCACGCGTCGTCTCCTAAGCCCTAATCGGTCCACGTGTCGTCTCCGAGCCCCGATGGGTCCACGCGCCGTCTCCGAGCGCCGATCGGTGCACGCGCCGTCTCCTGAGCCCCGATCGTTCCCCACGCCGCCTCCTAAGCCCCGATTGGTCCAGGCGTCGTCTCCTAAGCCCCGAGCGGTCCACGTGCCGTCTCCTGAGCCCCAATCGGTCCACGCGCTATCTCCTGAGCCCCGATAGGTATACGCTTCGTCTCCTACGCCCCGATCGGTCCACGCGTCGTCTCCTGAGCCCCGATCGCTCCACGCGCCGTCTCCGAGCACCGATCGATGCACGCGCCGTCTCCTGAGCCCCGATCGTTCCCCACGCCGCCTGCTAAGCCCCGATTGGTCCAGGCGTCGTCTCCTAAGCCCCGGTCGGTCCACGCGCCGTCTCCGAGCCCCGATATGTCCACGTACCATCTCCGAAGCCCCGATCGGTCCACGCGCCGTCTCCTGAGCTCCGATCGGTCCACGCGTCGTCTCCTAACCCCGGACGGTCCACGCGTCCTCTCCTGCTCCTCAATCGGTCCACGCGCCGCCTCCGGAGCCCCGATCGATCCACGCGAATCTCCTGAACTCCGGTCGGTTCACGCGCCGTCTCCTGAGCCCCGATCGGTCCACACGCCGTCTCCTGAGCCGCGATCGGTCGACGCGTCGTCTCCTAAGCCCCGAACGGTCCACGCGCCGTCTCTGAGCCCCGATAGGTCCACGCGTCATCTCCTAAGCCCCGATCGGTTCACGCGCCGTTTCCTGAGCTCCGATCGGTCCACGCGTCGTCTTCTAAGCGCAGATGCCCCCAGGCGCCGTCTCCGAGCCACGATCGGTCCAGGCGCCACTTCCTGAGCACCGATCGGTCCACGCGTCGTGTCCTAAGCCCCGATGGGTCCACGCGCCGTGTCCTGAGCCCCGATCGGTCGACGCGCCCTCTGCTAAACCCCGATCGGTCCACGCGTCGTCTCCTGAGCCCCGATCGGTCCACGCGTTGTCTCCTAAGCCCCGACCGGTCCACTCGCTGTCTCCGAGCCCCGTTCGGTCCACGCACTGTCTCCTGATCCCCATCGGTCCACGCGCCATTTCCTGAGCCCCGATCGGTCCACGCGCCGTCTCCGAGTCCCGATCGGTCAATGCGTCGTCTCCTGAGCCCCGATCGGTCCACGCGTCGTTTCCTAAGCCCCGATCGGTCCACGCGCCGTCTCCTCAGCCCCGATCGGTCCACGCGTCGTCTCCTGAGCCCCGATCGGTCCACGCGTCGTTTCCTAAGCCCCGATCGCTCCACGCGCCGTCTCCTCAGCCCCGATCGGTCCAGGCGTCGTCTCCGAGCACCGATCGGTCCACGCGCCGTCTCCAAGCCCGGGTCGGTCCACGCATCGTCTTCTAAGCCCCGATCGGTAAACTCGCCGTCTCCGAGCCCCGATCGGTCCACGCGTCGTCTCCTGAGCCCCGATCGGTCCACGCGTCGTCTCCTAAGCCCCGATCGCTCCACGCGCCGTCTCCTCAGCCCCGATCGGTCCACGCGTCGTCTCCGAGCACCGATCGGTTTACGGGCCGTTTCCGGTGCCCCGATCGGTCCATGCGTGGTCTTTTAAGCCCCGAAGCCTCCACGCGCCGTTTCCGAGCCACGATCGGTCCAGGCGCCGCATCCTGAGCACCGATCGGTCCACGCGTCGTGTCCTAAGCCCCGATCGGTCCACGCGTCGTCTCCGAAGCCCCGATCGGTCCACGCGCCGTCACCGAGCCCCAATCGGTCCACGCACCGTCTCCTGATCCCCATCGGTCCACGCGGCGCCTCCGGAGCCCCGTTCGATCCATGCGAGTCTCCTGAGCCCCTGTCGGTCCGCGCGCCGTCTCCTGAGCCCCGATCGGTCGACGCGTCGTCTTCTGAGCCCCGATCGATCCACGCGTCGTCTCCTGAGTCCCGATCGCTCCACACGCCGGTTCCTGAGCCCGGATCGTTCCAGGCGTCGTCCCCGAATTCCCGATCCGTACACGCGTCGTCTCCGAGCCTCGATCGGTCCACGCGCCGTCTCCGAGCCCCGATCGGTCCACGCATCGTCTCCTAAGCCCCGATCGGTTAACGCGCCGACTCCGAGCCCCGATCGTTCCACGCGCCGTCTCCGAGCCCCGATCGGTCCACGCATCGTCTCCTAAGCCCCATCGGTCAACGCGTCGTCTCCTAAGCCCCGATCTGTCCACGCGCCGTCTCCGAGCCCCGGTCGGTCCACGCGCCGTCGCCGAACCCCAATTGGTCCACGCGCGGCCTCGTCAGCCCCGGTTGGACCACGCGCCGTCTCCTAAGCCCCGATCGGTTCACGCGCCGTCTCCGGAGCCCCGATAAATCCACGCGCTGCCTCCTGAGCCCCGATTGGTCCACGCGCCGTGTCCGAGCCTTGATCGGTCCACGTACTGTCTCCGAAGCCCCGATCGGTCCGCGTGACGCATTCTAAGCCACGGTCCGTCCACGCCCCGTCTCCGAGCACCGATCGGTTCGCGCGCCGTCTCCTGAGCCCGGATCGGTCCACGCGTCGTCTCCTGAGCCCGGATCGGTCCACGCGTCGTCTCCGAGCCCCGATGGGTCCACGCGCCGCCTCCTGAGCCCCGGTCGGTCCACGCGCCGTCTCCGAGCCTCGATCGGTCCACGTACCGTCTCCGAAGCCCCGATCGATCCACACGCCGTCTTCTGAGCCCCGATCGGTCCACGCATCGTCTCCTAAGCCCCGATACGTCCACACGCCGTCTCCGAGCCCCGATCGGTCCGCGTGACGCATTCTAAGCCACGGTCCGTCCACGCGCCGTCTCCGAGCACTGATCGGTCCACGCGCCGTCTCCTGAGCCCCGATCGGTCCACGCGCCTTCTCCTAAGCCCCGATCGGTCCACGCGCCGTCTCTGAGCCCCGATCGGTCTACGCGCCGTCTCCTAAGCCCCGATCCGTACACGCGTCGTCTCCGAGCCTCGATCGCTACACGCGCCGTCGCCGAGCCCCGATCGGTCCACGCGCCGTCGCTGAGCCCCGATCCGTTCACGCGCTGTCTCCTGAGCCAAGATCGTTCCACGCGCGGTCTTCCGAGCCCCGATCGCTCCACGCGCCGTCTCCTGAGCCCCGATCGGTCCAGGAGTCGGCTCCGAGCCCCGATCGGTCCACGCGCCGTCTCCTGAGCCCCGATACGTCCACGCGTAGTCGGCGAGCCGCGATTGGTTAACGCGCCGTCTGCGAGCCCCGATCGGTCCACGCACCGTCTCCTGATCCCCGATCGGTACACACCTGGCCTCCTAAGCTCCGTTCGGTCCAAGCGCCGTCTCCTAAGCCCCGATCGGCCCACGTGCCATCTTCGAGCGCCGATCATTTCACGCGCTGTCTCCTGAGCCCCGATCGTTCCACGGGCCGTCTCCGATCTCCGATCGGTCCACGCGCCGTCTCCAAGCCCCGATCCATACACGCGTCGTCACCGAGCCCCGATCAGTCCACGCGCCGTCGCTGAGCCCCGATGCGTTCACGCGCCGTCTCCTGAGCCCCGATCGTTCCACGCGTCGTCTCCGAGTCCCGATGGGTCCACGCGCCGCCTCCTGAGCCCCGATCGGTCGATGCGTCGTCTCCTAAGCCCCGATCGGTCAACGCGTCGTCTCCTATGCCCCGATCGGTCGACGCGTCGTCTCCTGAGCCCCGATCGATCCAGGCGTCGTCTCCTGACCCCGATCGCTCCATGCGCCGTTTCCTGAGCCCCGAACGGTCAACGCGCCGTTTTCTGAGCCCGGATCGTTCCAGGCGTCGTCCCCGAATTCCCGATCCGTACACGCGTCGTCTCCGAGCCTCGATCGGTCCACGCGCCGTCTCCGAGCCCCGATCGGTCCACGCATCGTCTCCTAAGCCCCGATCGGTTAACGCGCCGACTCCGAGCCCCGATCGTTCCACGCGCCGTCTCCGAGCCCCGATCGGTCCACGCATCGTCTCCTAAGCCCCATCGGTCAACGCGTCGTCTCCTAAGCCCCGATCTGTCCACGCGCCGTCTCCGAGCCCCGGTCGGTCCACGCGCCGTCGCCGAACCCCAATTGGTCCACGCGCGGCCTCCTCAGCCCCGGTTGGACCACGCGCCGTCTCCTAAGCCCCGATCGGTCGACGCGTCGTCTCGTAAGCCCCGGTCGGTCGACGCGTCGTCTCCTGAGCCCCGATCGATCCACGCGTCGTCTCCTGACCCTGATCGCACCACGGGCCGTTTCCTGAGCCCCGAGCGGTCCACGCATCGTCTCCGAGCACCGATAGGTCCACTCCCGGTTTTCTCAGCACCGTTCGGTCCACGCGTCGTCTTCCAAGCCGCGATCGGTCGACGCGTCGTCTCCTAAGCCGCGATCGGTCGACGCGTCGTCTCCTGAACCCCGATCGATCCACGCGTCGTCTCCTGACCCTGATCGCTCCACGCGCCGTTTCCTGAGCCCCGATCGGTCCACGCATCGTCTCCGAGCCACGATCGGTCCGTGCGCCGCTTCCTGAGCCCCGATCGGTCCACGCGTCGTCTCCTAAGCCCCGATCCGTTCACGCGCCGTTTCCTGAGCCCCAATCGGTCCACGCATCGTCTTCTAAGCCCACATGCCCCCACGCGCCTTCTCCGAGCCATGATCGGTCCAGGCGCCGCATCCTGAGCACCGATCGGTCCACGCGTCGTGTCCTAAGCCCCGATCGGTCCACGCGTCGTCTCCGAAGCCCCGATCGGTCCACGCGCCGTCACCGAGCCCCAATCGGTCCACGCACCGTCTCCTGATCCCCATCGGTCCACGCGGCGCCTCCGGAGCCCCGTTCGATCCACGCGAGTCTCCTGAGCCCCTGTCGGTCCGCGCGCCGTCTCCTGAGCCCCGATCGGTCGACGCGTCGTCTCCTGAGCCCCGATCGATCCACGCGTCGTCTCCTGAGTCCCGATCGCTCCACACGCCGTTTCCTGAGCCCGGATCGTTCCAGGCGTCGTCCCCGAATTCCCGATCCGTACACGCGTGGTCTCCGAGCCCCGGTCGGTCCACGCGACGTCGCCGAACCCCAATTGGTCCACGCGCGGCCTCCTCAGCCCCGGTTGGACCACGCGCCGTCTCCTAAGCCCCGATCGGTTCACGCGCCGTCTCCGGAGCCCCGATAGATCCACGCGCTGCCTCCTGAGCCCCGGTCGGTCCACGCGCCGTGTCCGAGCCTTGATCGGTCCACGTACTGTCTCCGAAGCCCCGATCGGTCCGCGTGACGCATTCTAAGCCACGGTCCGTCCACGCGCCGTCTCCGAGCACTGATCGGTCCACGCGCCGTCTCCTGCGCCCCGATCGGTCCACGCATCGTCTCCTAAGCCCTGATCGGTCCACGTGTCGTCTCCGAGTCCCGATGGGTCCACGCGCCGCATCCTGAGCCCCGATTGGTCGGCGCGTCGTCTCCTCAGCCCCGATCGATCCACGCGTCGTCTCCTGAGCCCCGATCGCTCCACGCGCCGTCTCCGAGCGCCGATCGGTGCACGCGCCGTCTCCTGAGCCCCGATCGTTCGCCACGCCGCCTCCTAAGCCCCGATTGGTCCAGGCGTCGTCTCCTAAGCCCCGAGCGGTCCACGTGCCGTCTCCTGAGCCCCAATCGGTCCACGCGCTATCTCCTGAGCCCCGATAGGTATACGCGTCGTCTCCTACGCGCCGATCGGTCCACGCGTCGTCTCCTGAGCCCCGATCGCTCCACGCGCCGTCTCCGAGCCCCGATATGTCCACGTACCATCTCCGAAGCCCCGATCGGTCCACGCGCCGTCTCCTAAGCCCCCATCGGTCTACGCGTCGTCTCCTAAGCCCCGATAAGTCCACATCCAGTGTCCGAGCACCGATCGGTCCACGCGCCGTCTCCTCAGCCCCGATCGTACACGCATCGTCTCCGAGCCCCGATCGGTCCACCCGCCGTCGCCGAACCCCGATTGGTTCCCGCGCCGCCGTCTGACTCCCAATCGGTCCACGCGCTGTCTCGTGAGCCCCGCTCGGTCTACGCGTCGTCTCCTAAGCCCCGATCGGTCCACGCGTCGTCTCCTAAGCGCCGATCGGTCCACGCGTCGCCTCCTGACCTCCGCTCGGTCGACGCGTCGTCTCCTGAGCCCCGATCGCATCCACGCGCCGTTTCCTGAGCCCCGATCCGTACACGCGTCGTCTCCGAGCCCCGATAGGTCCACGCGTCGTCTCCTAAGCCCCGATCGGTCCACGCGCCGTCTCCTGAGCCCCGATCAGTCCACGCGCCGTCTCCTCAGCCCCGATCGGTCCACGCGTCGCCTCCTGACCTCCGGTCGGTCGACGCGTCGTCTCCTGAGCCCCGATCGCATCCAAGCGCCGTTTCCTGAGCCCCGATCCGTACACGCGCCGACGCCGAACCCCAATTGGTCCACGCGCAACCGCCTGAGCTCCAGTCGGCCCACGCGCTGTCTCCCAGCCTCGATCGGTCCACGCGTCGTCTCCTAAGCCCCGATCCGTCCACGGGCCGTCTCCGAGCCGCGATCGGTAAACGCGCCGTCACCAAGCCCCGATCCGTACACGCGTCGTCTCCGAGCCCCGATCGGTCCACGCGCCGTCTCCTGAGCCCCGATACGTCCACGCGTAGTCGCCGAGTCCAGATCGATCCACGCACGGTCTCCTGAGCCCCGATCGGTCCACGCGCCGTCGCCCAGCCTCGATCGGTCCTCGCGCGGCCTCCTGAGCCCCGGTCGGTCCACTCGTCGTCTCCTAAGCCCCGATCCGTCCACCGGCCGTCTCCGAGCCGCGATCGGTAAACGCGCCGTCACCAAGCCCCGATCCGTACACCCGTCGTCTCCGAGCCCCGATCGGTCCACGCGTCGTCTCCGTGCCCAGATCGGTCCACGCGCCGTCGCCGAGCCCCGATCGGTCCACGCTCAGTCGCCGAGCCCCGATCGGTCCACGCGCGGTCTTCCGAGCCCCGATCGCTCCACGCGCCGTCTCCTGAGCCCCGATCGGTCCAGGAGTCGTCTCCGAGCCCCGATCGGTCCACGCGCCGTCTCCTGAGCCCCGATACGTCCACGCGTAGTCGCCGAGCCGCGATTGGTTAACGCGCCGTCTGCGAGCCCCGATCGGTCCACGCGCCGTCTCCTGAGCCCCGATACGTCCACGCGTAGTCGCCGAGCCCCGATCGGTCGAAGCGCGGTCTCCTAAACCCCGATCGGTTTACGCGCCGTCTCCTGAGCCCCGATCGGTCCACGCACCGTCTCCTGAGCCCCATCCGTCCACGTGGCGCCTCCGCAGCCCCGATCGATACTCGCGTCGTCACCTGAGCCCCGATCGCTCCACGCGCCGTTTCCTGAGCCCCGATCTGTCCACGCATCGTCTCCGTGCACCGATCGGTCCACGCGCCGTTTTCTGAGCACCGTTCGGTCCACGCGTCGTCTTCAAAGCCCCGATGCCTCCACCCGCCGTCTCCGAGCCACCATCGGTCCGTGCGCCGCTGCCAGAGCCCCGATCAGTCCACGCGTCGTCTCCTGATCTCCGATCGGCCCACGCGCCGTCTCCTAAGCCCCGATCGGTCCACGCGCCGTCTCCGAGCCCCGATCGGTTCACGCGCCGCCTCCGAGCCCCGATCGGTCCACGCATCGTTTCCTATGCCCCGATCGGTTAACGCGCCGACTCCGAACCCCGATCGTTCCACGCGCAGTCGCCGAGCCCCGATTGGTTCACGCGCGGTCTCCTGAGCCCCGGTCGGTCCACGCGCCGTCGCCGAACCCCAATTGATCCACGCGCAACCTCCTGAGCCCCAGTCGGTACACGCGCTGTCTCCGAGTCCCGATCGGTCCACGCATAGTCTCCTAAGCCCCGCTCGGTTAACGCGCCGTCGCCGAGCCATGATCGGTCCACGCGCGGCGTCCTGAGCCCTGATCGGTCCACGCGCCGTCGCCGAGCCGCGCTCGGTCCACGCGCGGCCTCCTGAGCCCCGATCGGTCCACGCGCCGTCGCCGAGCCGCGTTTAGTCCACGCGCGGCCTCCTGAGCCCCGATCGGTGCACTCGCCGTCTCCTAAGCCCCGATCGGTCCACGCGCCGTCTCCGAGCGGCGATTGGTTCACGCGGCGCCTCCGGAGCCCCGATCGATCCACACTAGGCTCCTGAGCCCCGGCCGGTCCGCGCGCCGTCTCCTGAGCCCCGAACGGTCGACGCGTCGTCTCCTGAGCCCCGATCGATCGACGCGTCGTCTCCTGAGCCTCGATCGCTCTACGCACCGTTTTCTGAGTATCATTCGGTCCACGCGTCGTCTTCAAAGCTCCGATGCCTCCCCGCGCCGTCTCCGAGCCACGATCGGGCTGTGCGCCGCTTCCAGAGCCCTATCAGTCCACGCGTCGTCTCCTGATCTCCGATCGGTCCACGCGCCGTTTCCTGAGCCCCGATCCGCCCACGCGCAGTCGCAGAGCCCCGATCGGTCGACGCGTCGTCTCCTAAGCCCCAATCCGTTCACGCGTCGTCTCCTAAGCCCCGATCCGTCGACGCGTCGTCTCCTGAGCCCCGATCGATCCACGCGTCTTCTCCTGAGCCCCGATCGCTCCACGCGCCGTCTCCTGAGCCGCGATCGGTCCACGCGTCGTCTTCGAGCACCGATCGATCCACGCGCCGGCTCCTGAGCCCCGATCGTTCCACGCGCCTTCTCCTAAGCCACGGTCGGTCCACGCGCCGTCTCCGAGCGCCGAACGGTTCACGCGCCGTCTCCTGAGCCCCAATCGTTCCACCCGTCGTCTCCGAGCCCCGATCGTTCCACCCGTCGTCTCCGAGCCCCGATCGGTCCACGCGTCGCCTCCTAAGCCCCGATCGGTCCACGCGTCGTCTCCTAAGCCCCGATCGGTCCAAGCGCCGTCTCCTAAGCCCCGATCGGTCCACGTGACATCTTCGAGCGCCGATCATTTCACGCGCTGTCTCCTGAGCCCCGATCGTTCCACGGGCCGTCTCCGAGCTCCGATCGGTCCACGCGCCGTCTCCAAGCCCCGATCCATACACGCGTCGTCACCGAGCCCCGATCGATCCACGCGTCGTCTCCTGAGCCCCGACCGCTCCAAACGCCCTTTCCTGAGCCCCGATCAGTTCACGCGCCGTCTCCTGAGCCCCAATCGTTCCAAGCGTCGTCCCCTAATACCCGATCCATACACGCGTCGTCTCCGAGCCTCGATCAGTCCACGCGTCGTCGCCGAGTCCCGATCGGTCCACGCGCGGCCTCCTGAGCACCGGTCGGTCCACGCGCCGTCTTCGAGCCTCGATCGGTCCACGTACTGTCTCCGAAGCCCCGATCAGTCTACGCGCCCTCTCTTGAGCCCCGATCGGTCCACGCGTCGTCTCCTAAGCCCCGATCGGTCTGCGCAGCGTCTCCTGATCCCCATCGGTCCACGCGGCGCCTCCGGAGCCCCGATCGATCCACGCGCCGTCTCCGAGCGCCGATCGGTGCACGCTCCGTCTTCTGAGCCCCGATCGTTCCACACGCCGCCTCCTAAGCCCCGATCGGTCCAGGCGTCGTCTCCCAAGCCCCGATCTGTCCACGGGCCGTCTGCGAGCCGCGATCGGTAAACCCGCCGTCATCAAGCCCCGATCCGTCCACGCGTTGTCTCCTGAGCCTCGATCGGTCCACGCGCCGTCTCCGAGCGCCGATCGGTTCACGCGCTGTCACCCGAGTCTCGATCGTTCCACACGCCGTCTCCAAGCCCCGATCGGTCCACGGTCCGTATCCTGAGCCCGGATCGTTCCACGCGTCGTCTCCTGATCTCCGATCCGTAAACGCGTCGTCTCCGAGCCTCGATCGGTCCACACGCCGTGTCCGATCCCCGATCGGTCCGCGTACCGCATTCTAAGCCGCGGTCCGTCCACGCGCCGTCTCCGAGCACCGATCGGTTCACGCGCCGTCACCCAAGCCCCGATCGTTCCACACGCCGTCTCCAAGCCCCGATCGGTCCACGCTCCGTCTCCTGAGGCCGGATCGTTCCACGCGTCGTCTCCTGATCCCCGATCCGTAAACGCGTCGTCTCCTGAGCCCCAATCGGCCCACACGCAGTCTCGTGACCCCCGATCGATCCAGGCGCCGTCTCCTGAGCCCCAATTGGTCCGCGCGTCGTCTCCTAAGCCCCGATCGGTCCACGCGCCGTCTCCGAGCCCCGATCGGTCCGCGCACCGTCTCCTGATCCCCATCGCTCCACGAGTCGTCTCCGGAGCCCCGATCGATCCACGCGAGTCTCCTGAGCCCCGGTCGGTCCGCGCACCGTCATCTGAGCCCCGATCGGTCGACGCGTCGTCTCCGAGACTCGATCGGTCCACGCCCCGTCGCCGAGCCCCGATCGGTCCAGGCGTGGCCTCCTGAGCCGCGGTCGGTCCACACGCCGTTTCCTGAGCCCCGATCGGTCCACGCGTCGTCTTTTAAGCCCAGATGCCTCCTTGCGCCGTCTCCCCACCACGATCGGTGCAGGCGCCGCTTCCTGAGCCCCGATCGGTCCACGCGTCGTCTCCTGAGCCCCAATCGGTCCACGCGTCGTCTCCTAAGCCCCGATCGGTCCACGCGCCGTCTCCGAGCCCCGATCGGTCCGCGCACCGTCTCCTGATCCCCATCGCTCCACGAGTCGTCTCCGGAGCCCCGATCGATCCACGCGAGTCTCCTGAGCCCCGGTCGGTCCGCGCACCGTCATCTGAGCCCCGATCGGTCGACGCGTCGTCTCCGAGCCTCGATCGGTCCACGCGCCGTCTCCGAGCGCCGATCGGTTCACGCGCTGTCACCCGAGTCTCGATCGTTCCACACGCCGTCTCCAAGCCCCGATCGGTCCACGGTCCGTATCCTGAGCCCGGATCGTTCCACGCGTCGTCTCCTGATCTCCGATCCGTAAACGCGTCGTCTCCGAGCCTCGATCGGTCCACACGCCGTGTCCGATCCCCGATCGGTCCGCGTACCGCATTCTAAGCCGCGGTCCGTCCACGCGCCGTCTCCGAGCACCGATCGGTTCACGCGCCGTCACCCAAGCCCCGATCGTTCCACACGCCGTCTCCAAGCCCCGATCGGTCCACGCTCCGTCTCCTGAGGCCGGATCGTTCCACGCGTCGTCTCCTGATCCCCGATCCGTAAACGCGTCGTCTCCTGAGCCCCAATCGGCCCACACGCAGTCTCGTGACCCCCGATCGATCCAGGCGCCGTCTCCTGAGCCCCAATCGGTCCACGCGTCGTCTCCTAAGCCCCGATCGGTCCACGCGCCGTCTCCGAGCCCCGATCGGTCCGCGCACCGTCTCCTGATCCCCATCGCTCCACAAGTCGTCTCCGGAGCCCCGATCGATCCACGCGAGTCTCCTGAGCCCCGGTCGGTCCGCGCACCGTCATCTGAGCCCCGATCGGTCGACGCGTCGTCTCCGAGACTCGATCGGTCCACGCCCCGTCGCCGAGCCCCGATCGGTCCAGGCGTGGCCTCCTGAGCCGCGGTCGGTCCACACGCCGTTTCCTGAGCCCCGATCGGTCCACGCGTCGTCTTTTAAGCCCAGATGCCTCCTTGCGCCGTCTCCCCACCACGATCGGTGCAGGCGCCGCTTCCTGAGCCCCGATCGGTCCACGCGTCGTCTCCTGAGCCCCGATCGGTCCACGCGCCGTCTCCTGAGCCCCGATCGGTCCTCGCGCCGTCGCCGAACCCCAATTGGTCGACGCGAAACCGCCTGAGCCCCAGTCGGTCCACGTGCCGTCTCCCAGCCCCGATCGGTCCACGCGCCGTCTCCTAATCCCCAATCTGTCCACGACCCGTCTCCGGGCCCCGATCGGTGCACGCGCCGTCTCCTAAGCCACGATCGGTCCACGGGCCGTCGCCGAACCCCAATTGGTCCACGCGAAACCGCCTGAGCCCCAGTCGGTCCACGCGCTGTCTCCGAGCCCCAATCGGGCCACGCTCCGTCTCCTGAGTCCCGATCGGTCCACGCGTCGTCTCCTAAGCCCCAATCGATCCACTCGTCGCCTACGGAGTCCCGATCGATCCATGCGAATCTCCTGAGCTCCGGTCGGTCGACGCGCCGTCTCCTGAGCCCCAATCCGTCCACGCGTCGTCTCCTAAGCCCCGATCGGTCCACGCGCCGTCTCCGGGCCCCGATTGATCCACGCTAGGCTCCTGAGCCCCGATCGGTCCACGCGTCGTCTCCTAAGCCCCGATCCGTCCACGCGTCGTCTCCTAAGCCCCGATCGGTCCACGCGCCGTCTCCGAGCCCCGATCGGTCCACGCACCGTCTCCTCATCCCCATCGGTCCACGCGGCGCCTCCGGAGCCCCGATCGATCCACGCGAGTCTCCTGAGCCCTGGTCGGTCCGCGCGCCGTCTCCTGAGCCCTAATCGGTCCACGCGTCGTCTCCTGAGCCCCGATCGCTCCACACGCCGTTTCCTGAGCCACGATCGGTCCACGCGTCGTCTTCAAAGCCCCGATCCGTACACGCGTCGTCTCCGAGCCTCGATCGGTCCACGCGCCGTCGCCGAGCCCCGATCGGTCCACGCGCCGTCTCCTAATCCCCAATCTGTCCACGACCCGTCTCCGGGCCCCGATCGGTGCACGCGCCGTCTCCTAAGCCACGATCGGTCCACGGGCCGTCGCCGAACCCCAATTGGTCCACGCGAAACCGCCTGAGCCCCAGTCGGTCCACGCGCTGTCTCCGAGCCCCGATCGGTCCACGCGTCGTCTCCGAGCCCCGATTGGTCCACGCGCCGTCGCCGAGTCATGATCTGTCCACGCGCGGCCTCCTGAGACCCGATCGGTCCACGCGCCGTCGCCGAACCGCAATCGGTCCACGCGCGGCCTCCTGAGCCCCGATTGGTTCACGCGCCGCATCCGAGCCCCAATCGGTCCACGCGCTGTCTCCGAGCCCTGATCGGTCCACGCGTCGTCTCCGAGCCCCGATCGGTCTACGCGCCGTCGCCGAGCCATGATCGGTCCACGCGCGGCCTCCTGAGCCCCGATCGGTCCACGCGCCGTCGCCGAGCCGCGATCGGTTCTCGCGCGGCCTCCTGAGCCCTGGTCGGTTCACGCGCCGGATCCGAGCCCCAATCGGGCCACGCTCCGTCTCCTGAGTCCCGATCGGTCCACGCGTCGTCTCCTAAGCCCCAATCGATCCACTCGTCGCCTACGGAGCCCCGATCGATCCATGCGAATCTCCTGAGCTCCGGTCGGTCGACGCGCCGTCTCCTGAGCCCCAATCCGTCCACGCGTCGTCTCCTAAGCCCCGATCGGTCCACGCGCCGTCTCCGGGCCCCGATCGGTCCACGCACCATCTCCTGCTCTCCAATCGGTCCACGCGCCGCCTCCGGAGCCCCGATTGATCCACGCTAGGCTCCTGAGCCCCGATCGGTCCACGCGTCGTCTCCTAAGCCCCGATCGGTCCACGCGTCGTCTCCTAAGCCCCGATCGGTCCACGCGCCGTCTCCGAGCCCCGATCGGTCCACGCACCGTCTCCTCATCCCCACCGGTCCACGCGGCGCCTCCGGAGCCCCGATCGATCCACGCGAGTCTCCTGAGCCCCGGTCGGTCCGCGCGCCGTCTCCTGAGCCCTAATCGGTCCACGCGTCGTCTCCTGAGCCCCGATCGCTCCACACGCCGTTTCCTGAGCCACGATCGGTCCACGCGTCGTCTTCAAAGCCCCGATCCGTACACGCGTCGTCTCCGAGCCTCGATCGGTCCACGCGCCGTCGCCGAGCCCCGATCGGTCCACGCGCGGCCTCCTGAGCCCCGGTCGGTCCACGCGCCGTCTCCGAGCCCCGATCGGTCCACGCGCCGTCCCCGAGCGCCGATCGGTTCACGCGCTGTCACCCGAGTCTCGATCGTTCCACACGCCGTCTCCAAGCCCCGATCGGTCCACGCTCCGTCTCCTGAGCCCGGATCGTTCCACGCGTCGTCTCCTGATCCCCGATCCGTAAACGCGTCGTCTCCTGAGCCCCAATCGGCCCACACGCAGTCTCGTGAACCCCGATAGGTACCCGCGCCGTCTACTGAGCTCCGATCGTTCCACGCGCCGTCTCCGAGCCCCGATCGGTCCAGGCGCCGTCTCCTGAGCCCCAATCGGTCCACACGCTGTCTCGTCAGCCCCGATAGGTACACGCGTCGCGTCCTACGCCCCGATCGGTCCACGCGTCGTCTCCTAAGCCCCGATCGGTCCACGCGCCGTCTCCGAGCCCCGATCGGTCCGCGCACCGTCTCCTGATCCCCATCGCTCCACGTGGCGTCTCCGGAGCCCCGATCGATCCACGCGAGTCTCCTAAGCCGCGGTCGGTCTGCGCGCCGTCATCTGAGCCCCGATCGGTCGACGCGTCGTCTCCGAGACTAGATCGGTCGACGCGCCGTCACCGAGCCGCGATCGGTCCAGGCGTGGCCTCCAGAGCCGCGGTCGGTCCACGCGCAGTTTCCTGAGCCCCGATCGGTCCACACGTCGTCTTCTAAGCCCAGATGCCTCCTTGCGCCGTCTCCCAACCACGATCGGTGCAGGCGCCGCTTCCTGAGCCCCGATCGGTCCACGCGTTATCTCCTAAACCCCGATCGGACCACGCGTCGTCTCGTCAGCCCCGATCGGTCGACGCGTCGTCTCCTGTGCCCCGATCGATCCACGCGTCGTCTCCTCAGCCCCGATCGCTCCACGCGCCGTCTCCGAGCGCCGATCGGTGCACGCGCCGTCTCCTGAGCCCCGATCGTTCCACACGCCGCCTCCTAAGCCCCGATCGGTCCAGGCGTCGTCTCCTAAGCCCCGACCGGTCCAGGCGCCGCCTCCTGAGCCCCGATCGGTCCACGCGCCGTCTCCTAAGCCCCGATTGATCCACGCGCCGTCTCCGAGCGCCGATCGCTTCACGGGCCGTCTCCTGTGTTCCGATCGTTCCACGCGCCGTCTCCGAGCCCCGATCGGTCCACGCGCCGTCTCATGAGCCCCGATCGGTCCACGCGTCGGCTCCTAAGCCTCGATCGGTCCACGCGCGGCCTCCTTAGCCCCGGTCGGTCCACGCGCCGTCTCCTGAGCCCCGATACGTCCACGCGCAGTCGCCGAGCCCCGATCGGTCCACGCATCGTCTCCTAAGCCCCGATCCATCGACGCGTCATTTCCTGAGCCCCGATCGCTCCACGCGCCGTTTTCTGAGCACCGTTCTGTCCACGCGTCGTCTTCAAAGCCCCGATGCCTCCACGCGCCGTCTCCGAGCCACGATCGGTCCGTTCGCCGCTTCCAGAGCCCTATCAGTCCAGACGTCCTCTGCTGATCTCCGATCGGTCGACGCGCCGTCTCCGAGCGCCGATCGGTCCACGCGTTGTCTCCTAAGCCCCGATCGGTCCACGCGCCTCCTCCGAGCGCCGAGCGGTCCACGCGCCGTCGCCGAACCCGAATTGGTCCACGCGCAACCGCCTGAGCACCAGTCGGTCCACGCGCTGTCTCCGAGCGCCGATCGGTCCACGCGCCGTTGCCGAGCTATGATCGGTCCACGCGCGGTCTCCTGAGGCCCGATCGGTCCACGCGCCGTCGCCGATCCACGATCGGTCCGTGCGCCGCTTCCAGAGCCCTATCGGACCACGCATCGTCTCCTGATCTCCGATCGGTCCACGCGCCGTCTCCTAAGCCCCGATCGGTCCCCGCGCTGTCTCCGAGCGCCGATCGGTTCACGCGCCGTCTCCTGAGCCCCGATCATTCCACGCGCCATCTCCGAGCCCGGATCGGTCCACGCGTCGTCTCCTGAGCCCCGATCGGTCCACGCGCCGTCTCCAAGCCCCGATCGGTCCATGCATCGTTTCCTAAACCCCGATCGGTTAACGCGCTGTCTCCGAGCGCCGATCGGTCCACATGCCGTCGCCGAACCCCAAATGGTCCACGCGCAACCGCCTGAGCCCCGATCGGTCCACGCGTCGTCTCTGAACACCGATCGGTCCACGCGCCCTTGCCGAGCCATGATCGGTCCACGCGCAGCCTCCTGAGTCCCGGTCGGTTCACACGCCGTCTCCGAGCCGCGATCGGTCCACGCATCGTCTCCTAAGCCCCGATCGGTTAACGTCCCGTCTCCGAGCCCCGATCGGTCCACGCGCCGTCTCCTGAGCCCCGATGCGTCCACGCGCAGTCGCCGAGCCCCGATCGGTCCACGCGGGGTCTCCTGAGCCCCGATCGGTCCACGCGCCATCTCCTAAGCCCCGATCGATCCACGCGCCGTCTCCGAGCGCCGCTCGGTTCACGCGCCGTCTCCTATGCTCCGATCGTTCCACGCGCCGTCTCCGAGCCCCGATCGGTCCACGCGCCGTCTCCTAAACCCCGCTCTGTTAACGCGTCGTCTCCTGTGCCCCGATCGCTCCACGCGTCGGCTCCTAAGCCTCGATCGGTCCACGCGCGGCCTGCTTAGCCCCGGTCGGTCCACGCGCCGTCTCCGAGCCCCGATCGGTCCACGCATCGTCTCCTAAGCCTCGATCGGTCCACGCGCCTTCTCCTAAGCCCCGATCGATCCACGCGCCGTCTCCGAGCGCCGATCGGTTCACGCGCCGTCTCCTGTGCTCCGATCGTTCCACGCGCCGTCTCCCCGCCCCGATCGGTCCACGCACCGTCTCCTGAGCCCCGATACCTCCACGCGCAGTCGCCGAGCCCCGATCAGTCCACGCGCGGCCTCCTGAGCCCCGGTCGGTTCACGCGCCGTCTCCCCGCCCCGATCGGTCCACGCGCCGTCTCCTAAACCCCGCTCTGTTAACGCGTCGTCTCCTGTGCCCCGATCCCTCCCCGCGCCGTCTCCTGAGCCCCGATCGGTCCACGCGTCGTCTCCGAGCACCGTTCGGTCCACGCACCGTTTCCTGAGCCCCGATCGGTCTATGCGTCGTCTTTTAAGCCCCGATACCTCCACGCGCCGTCTCCGAGCCACGATCGGTCCAGGCGCCGCTTCCTGAGCCCCGATCGGTCCAAGCGTCCTCTCGTAAGCCCCGATCGGTTTACGCGCCGTCTCCTGAGCCCCGATCGCTCCACGTGCCGTTTCCTGATCCCCGATCGGTCCACACGCCTTCTCCGAGCCCCGATCGGTCCGCGTGCCGCATTCTAAGCCACGGTCCATCCACTCGCCATCTCCGAGCCCCGCTCGATCCACGCGTCGTCTCCTAAGCCTCGATCGGTCCACGCGCCGTCTCCGAGCGCCGATCGGGTCACGCGCCGTCTTCTGAGCCCCGATCGTTCCACGCGCCGCCTCCTAAACACCGATTGGTCCAGGCTTCGTCTCCTAAGCACCGACCGGTCGACGCGTCGTCTCCTGAGCCCCGGTCGGTTCACGCGCCGTCTCCGATCCCCGATCGGTCCACGCGCAACCGCCTGAGCCCCTGTCGGTCCACGCGCTGTCTCCGAGCCCCGATCGGTCCACGCGTCGTCTCCGAGCACCGATCGGTCCACGCGCCGTCGCCGAGCCATGATCGGTCCATGCGCGGCCTCCTGAGCCCCGATCGGTCTACGCGCCGTCGCCGAGCCGCGATCGGTCCACGCGCGGCCTCCTGAGCCCCGATTGGTCCACGCGCCGTCACCGAGCCGCGATCGGTCCACGCGCGACCTCCTGATCCCCGGTTGGTTCACGCGCCGTATCCGAGCCCCCATCGGTCCACGCGTCGTCTCCGAGCCCCGATCCGTCCACGCGCTGTCTCCGAGCCCCGATCGGTCCCCGCGTCGTCTCCGAGCCCCGATCGGTCCACGCGCCGTCGCCGAGCCATGATCGCTCCACGCGCGGCCTCCTGAACCCCGGTCGCGTCACGCGCCGTATCCACGCCCCAATCGATCCACGCGCCGTCTCCTGAGTCCCGATCGGTCCACGCGCCGTCTCCTGAGCCCCGATCGGTCCACGCGTCGTCTCCTAAGCCCCAATCGGTCCACGCGCCGTCTCCAAGCCCCGATCCGTCGCCGCGTCGTGTCCTAAGCCCCGATCAATTGACGCGTCTTGTCCTGAGCCCCGATCGCTCCTCGCGCCGTCTCCTGAACCCCGATCATTCCACGCGCCTTCTCCTAAACCACGATCGGTCCACGCGCCGTCTCCGAGCCCCAGTCGGTCCACGCGCTGTCTCCGAGCACCGATCGGTCTACGCGGCGCCTCTGGAGCCCCGATCGATCCTCGCGAGTCTCCTGAGCCCCAGGCGGTTCGCGCGCCGTCTCCTGAGCCCCGATTGTTCGACGCGTCGTCTCCTGAGCCCCGATCGATCCACGCGTCGTCTCCTGAGCCCCGATCGTACCACACGCCGTCTCCTAAGCCCCGATCGGTTAACGCGCCGCCTCCCCGCCCCGATCGGTCCACGCGCCGTCTCCTGAGCCCCGATCATTCCACGCGCCGTCTCCGAGCCCGGATCGGTCCACGCGCGGCCTCCTGAGCCCCGGTCGGTTCACGCGCCGTATCCGAGCTCCAATCGGTCCACGCGCCGTCTCCTGAGCCCCGATCGTTCCACGCGTCGTCTCCGAGCCCCGATCGGTCCACGCGGCGCCTCC
The DNA here is from genome assembly GCA_946811545.1 of Netelia fuscicornis. NCBI lineage: Eukaryota > Metazoa > Arthropoda > Insecta > Hymenoptera > Ichneumonidae > Netelia > Netelia fuscicornis. Next base: position 31,112,580 of record OX328011.1, read on the forward strand.
GGAGCCCCGACCGATCCACACGAGTCTCCTGAGCCCCGGTCGCTCCACGCGCCGTCTCCGAGCGCCGATTGGTGCACGCGTCGTCTCCGAGCACCGTTCGGTCCACGCACCGTTTCCTGAGCCCCGATCGGTCTATGCGTCGTCTTTTAAGCCCCGATACCTCCACGCGCCGTCTCCGAGCCACGATCGGTCCAGGCGCCGCTTCCTGAGCCCCGATCGGTCCAAGCGTCCTCTCGTAAGCCCCGATCGGTTTACGCGCCGTCTCCTGAGCCCCGATCGGTCCACGCACCGTCTCCTGAGCCCCATCCGTCCACGTGGCGCCTCCGCAGCCCCGATCGATACTCGCGTCGTCACCTGAGCCCCGATCGCTCCACGCGCCGTTTCCTGAGCCCCGATCTGTCCACGCATCGTCTCCGTGCACCGATCGGTCCACGCGCCGTTTTCTGAGCACCGTTCGGTCCACGCGTCGTCTTCAAAGCCCCGATGCCTCCAACCGCCGTCTCCGAGCCACCATCGGTCCGTGCGCCGCTGCCAGAGCCCCGATCAGTCCACGCGTCGTCTCCTGATCTCCGATCGGCCCACGCGCCGTCTCCTAAGCCCCGATCGGTCCACGCGCCGTCTCCTGAGCCCCGATCGGTCCACGCGCCGTCTCCTGAGCCCCGGTCGGTCCACGCGCCGTCGCCGAACCCCAATTGGTCCACACGCAACCTCCTAAGCCCCAGTCGGTACACGCGCTGTCTCCAAGCCCCGATCGGTCCACGTATCGTCTCCTAAGCCCCGCTCGGTTAACGCGTCGTTTCCGAGCCCCGATCGGTCGACGCGCCGTCTCCTGAGCCCCGATCGGTCCACGCGTCGTTCCCTAAGCCCCGATCCATCCACGCGCAGTCTCCTGAGCCCCGATCGGTCCACGCATCGTCTCCTAAGCCCCAGACGGTCCTCGTGCCGTCTCCGAACCCCGATCGGTCGACGCGCCGCCTCCTAAGCCTCGATCGGTCCAGGCTTCGTCTCCTAAGCCCCGACCGGTCGACGCGTCGTCTCCTGAGCCCCGGTCGGTTAACGCGCCGTCTCCAAGCCCCGATCGGTCCACGCGCAACCGCCTGAGCCCCAGTCGGTCCACGCGCCGTCTCCGAGCGCCGATCGGTTCACGCGCTGTCACCCGAGTCTCGATCGTTCCACACGCCGTCTCCAAGCCCCGATCGGTCCACGGTCCGTATCCTGAGCCCGGATCGTTCCACGCGTCGTCTCCTGATCTCCGATCCGTAAACGCGTCGTCTCCGAGCCTCGATCGGTCCACACGCCGTGTCCGATCCCCGATCGGTCCGCGTACCGCATTCTAAGCCGCGGTCCGTCCACGCGCCGTCTCCGAGCACCGATCGGTTCACGCGCCGTCACCCAAGCCCCGATCGTTCCACACGCCGTCTCCAAGCCCCGATCGGTCCACGCTCCGTCTCCTGAGGCCGGATCGTTCCACGCGTCGTCTCCTGATCCCCGATCCGTAAACGCGTCGTCTCCTGAGCCCCAATCGGCCCACACGCAGTCTCGTGACCCCCGATCGATCCAGGCGCCGTCTCCTGAGCCCCAATTGGTCCACGCGTCGTCTCCTAAGCCCCGATCGGTCCACGCGCCGTCTCCGAGCCCCGATCGGTCCGCGCACCGTCTCCTGATCCCCATCGCTCCACGAGTCGTCTCCGGAGCCCCGATCGATCCACGCGAGTCTCCTGAGCCCCGGTCGGTCCGCGCACCGTCATCTGAGCCCCGATCGGTCGACGCGTCGTCTCCGAGACTCGATCGGTCCACGCCCCGTCGCCGAGCCCCGATCGGTCCAGGCGTGGCCTCCTGAGCCGCGGTCGGTCCACACGCCGTTTCCTGAGCCCCGATCGGTCCACGCGTCGTCTTTTAAGCCCAGATGCCTCCTTGCGCCGTCTCCCCACCACGATCGGTGCAGGCGCCGCTTCCTGAGCCCCGATCGGTCCACGCGTCGTCTCCTGAGCCCCAATCGGTCCACGCGTCGTCTCCTAAGCCCCGATCGGTCCACGCGCCGTCTCCGAGCCCCGATCGGTCCGCGCACCGTCTCCTGATCCCCATCGCTCCACGAGTCGTCTCCGGAGCCCCGATCGATCCACGCGAGTCTCCTGAGCCCCGGTCGGTCCGCGCACCGTCATCTGAGCCCCGATCGGTCGACGCGTCGTCTCCGAGCCTCGATCGGTCCACGCGCCGTCTCCGAGCGCCGATCGGTTCACGCGCTGTCACCCGAGTCTCGATCGTTCCACACGCCGTCTCCAAGCCCCGATCGGTCCACGGTCCGTATCCTGAGCCCGGATCGTTCCACGCGTCGTCTCCTGATCTCCGATCCGTAAACGCGTCGTCTCCGAGCCTCGATCGGTCCACACGCCGTGTCCGATCCCCGATCGGTCCGCGTACCGCATTCTAAGCCGCGGTCCGTCCACGCGCCGTCTCCGAGCACCGATCGGTTCACGCGCCGTCACCCAAGCCCCGATCGTTCCACACGCCGTCTCCAAGCCCCGATCGGTCCACGCTCCGTCTCCTGAGGCCGGATCGTTCCACGCGTCGTCTCCTGATCCCCGATCCGTAAACGCGTCGTCTCCTGAGCCCCAATCGGCCCACACGCAGTCTCGTGACCCCCGATCGATCCAGGCGCCGTCTCCTGAGCCCCAATCGGTCCACGCGTCGTCTCCTAAGCCCCGATCGGTCCACGCGCCGTCTCCGAGCCCCGATCGGTCCGCGCACCGTCTCCTGATCCCCATCGCTCCACGAGTCGTCTCCGGAGCCCCGATCGATCCACGCGAGTCTCCTGAGCCCCGGTCGGTCCGCGCACCGTCATCTGAGCCCCGATCGGTCGACGCGTCGTCTCCGAGACTCGATCGGTCCACGCCCCGTCGCCGAGCCCCGATCGGTCCAGGCGTGGCCTCCTGAGCCGCGGTCGGTCCACACGCCGTTTCCTGAGCCCCGATCGGTCCACGCGTCGTCTTTTAAGCCCAGATGCCTCCTTGCGCCGTCTCCCCACCACGATCGGTGCAGGCGCCGCTTCCTGAGCCCCGATCGGTCCACGCGTCGTCTCCTGAGCCCCGATCGGTCCACGCGCCGTCTCCTGAGCCCCGATCGGTCCACGCGCCGTCGCCGAACCCCAATTGGTCGACGCGAAACCGCCTGAGCCCCAGTCGGTCCACGTGCCGTCTCCCAGCCCCGATCGGTCCACGCGCCGTCTCCTAATCCCCAATCTGTCCACGACCCGTCTCCGGGCCCCGATCGGTGCACGCGCCGTCTCCTAAGCCACGATCGGTCCACGGGCCGTCGCCGAACCCCAATTGGTCCACGCGAAACCGCCTGAGCCCCAGTCGGTCCACGCGCTGTCTCCGAGCCCCGATCGGTCCACGCGTCGTCTCCGAGCCCCGATTGGTCCACGCGCCGTCGCCGAGTCATGATCTGTCCACGCGCGGCCTCCTGAGACCCGATCGGTCCACGCGCCGTCGCCGAACCGCAATCGGTCCACGCGCGGCCTCCTGAGCCCCGATAGGTTCACGCGCCGCATCCGAGCCCCAATCGGTCCACGCGCTGTCTCCGAGCCCTGATCGGCCCACGCGTCGTCTCCGAGCCCCGATCGGTCTACGCGCCGTCGCCGAGCCATGATCGGTCCACGCGCGGCCTCCTGAGCCCCGATCGGTCCACGCGCCGTCGCCGAGCCGCGATCGGTTCTCGCGCGGCCTCCTGAGCCCTGGTCGGTTCACGCGCCGGATCCGAGCCCCAATCGGGCCACGCTCCGTCTCCTGAGTCCCGATCGGTCCACGCGTCGTCTCCTAAGCCCCAATCGATCCACTCGTCGCCTACGGAGCCCCGATCGATCCATGCGAATCTCCTGAGCTCCGGTCGGTCGACGCGCCGTCTCCTGAGCCCCAATCCGTCCACGCGTCGTCTCCTAAGCCCCGATCGGTCCACGCGCCGTCTCCGGGCCCCGATCGGTCCACGCACCATCTCCTGCTCTCCAATCGGTCCACGCGCCGCCTCCGGAGCCCCGATTGATCCACGCTAGGCTCCTGAGCCCCGATCGGTCCACGCGTCGTCTCCTAAGCCCCGATCGGTCCACGCGTCGTCTCCTAAGCCCCGATCGGTCCACGCGCCGTCTCCGAGCCCCGATCGGTCCACGCACCGTCTCCTCATCCCCATCGGTCCACGCGGCGCCTCCGGAGCCCCGATCGATCCACGCGAGTCTCCTGAGCCCTGGTCGGTCCGCGCGCCGTCTCCTGAGACCTAATCGGTCCACGCGTCGTCTCCTGAGCCCCGATCGCTCCACACGCCGTTTCCTGAGCCACGATCGGTCCACGCGTCGTCTTCAAAGCCCCGATCCGTACACGCGTCGTCTCCGAGCCTCGATCGGTCCACGCGCCGTCGCCGAGCCCCGATCGGTCCACGCGCCGTCTCCTAATCCCCAATCTGTCCACGACCCGTCTCCGGGCCCCGATCGGTGCACGCGCCGTCTCCTAAGCCACGATCGGTCCACGGGCCGTCGCCGAACCCCAATTGGTCCACGCGAAACCGCCTGAGCCCCAGTCGGTCCACGCGCTGTCTCCGAGCCCCGATCGGTCCACGCGTCGTCTCCGAGCCCCGATTGGTCCACGCGCCGTCGCCGAGTCATGATCTGTCCACGCGCGGCCTCCTGAGACCCGATCGGTCCACGCGCCGTCGCCGAACCGCAATCGGTCCACGCGCGGCCTCCTGAGCCCCGATTGGTTCACGCGCCGCATCCGAGCCCCAATCGGTCCACGCGCTGTCTCCGAGCCCTGATCGGTCCACGCGTCGTCTCCGAGCCCCGATCGGTCTACGCGCCGTCGCCGAGCCATGATCGGTCCACGCGCGGCCTCCTGAGCCCCGATCGGTCCACGCGCCGTCGCCGAGCCGCGATCGGTTCTCGCGCGGCCTCCTGAGCCCTGGTCGGTTCACGCGCCGGATCCGAGCCCCAATCGGGCCACGCTCCGTCTCCTGAGTCCCGATCGGTCCACGCGTCGTCTCCTAAGCCCCAATCGATCCACTCGTCGCCTACGGAGCCCCGATCGATCCATGCGAATCTCCTGAGCTCCGGTCGGTCGACGCGCCGTCTCCTGAGCCCCAATCCGTCCACGCGTCGTCTCCTAAGCCCCGATCGGTCCACGCGCCGTCTCCGGGCCCCGATCGGTCCACGCACCATCTCCTGCTCTCCAATCGGTCCACGCGCCGCCTCCGGAGCCCCGATTGATCCACGCTAGGCTCCTGAGCCCCGATCGGTCCACGCGTCGTCTCCTAAGCCCCGATCGGTCCACGCGTCGTCTCCTAAGCCCCGATCGGTCCACGCGCCGTCTCCGAGCCCCGATCGGTCCACGCACCGTCTCCTCATCCCCACCGGTCCACGCGGCGCCTCCGGAGCCCCGATCGATCCACGCGAGTCTCCTGAGCCCCGGTCGGTCCGCGCGCCGTCTCCTGAGCCCTAATCGGTCCACGCGTCGTCTCCTGAGCCCCGATCGCTCCACACGCCGTTTCCTGAGCCACGATCGGTCCACGCGTCGTCTTCAAAGCCCCGATCCGTACACGCGTCGTCTCCGAGCCTCGATCGGTCCACGCGCCGTCGCCGAGCCCCGATCGGTCCACGCGCGGCCTCCTGAGCCCCGGTCGGTCCACGCGCCGTCTCCGAGCCCCGATCGGTCCACGCGCCGTCCCCGAGCGCCGATCGGTTCACGCGCTGTCACCCGAGTCTCGATCGTTCCACACGCCGTCTCCAAGCCCCGATCGGTCCACGCTCCGTCTCCTGAGCCCGGATCGTTCCACGCGTCGTCTCCTGATCCCCGATCCGTAAACGCGTCGTCTCCTGAGCCCCAATCGGCCCACACGCAGTCTCGTGAACCCCGTTAGGTACCCGCGCCGTCTACTGAGCTCCGATCGTTCCACGCGCCGTCTCCGAGCCCCGATCGGTCCAGGCGCCGTCTCCTGAGCCCCAATCGGTCCACACGCTGTCTCGTCAGCCCCGATAGGTACACGCGTCGCGTCCTACGCCCCGATCGGTCCACGCGTCGTCTCCTAAGCCCCGATCGGTCCACGCGCCGTCTCCGAGCCCCGATCGGTCCGCGCACCGTCTCCTGATCCCCATCGCTCCACGTGGCGTCTCCGGAGCCCCGATCGATCCACGCGAGTCTCCTGAGCCGCGGTCGGTCTGCGCGCCGTCATCTGAGCCCCGATCGGTCGACGCGTCGTCTCCGAGACTAGATCGGTCGACGCGCCGTCACCGAGCCGCGATCGGTCCAGGCGTGGCCTCCAGAGCCGCGGTCGGTCCACGCGCAGTTTCCTGAGCCCCGATCGGTCCACACGTCGTCTTCTAAGCCCAGATGCCTCCTTGCGCCGTCTCCCAACCACGATCGGTGCAGGCGCCGCTTCCTGAGCCCCGATCGGTCCACGCGTTATCTCCTAAGCCCCGATCGGACCACGCGTCGTCTCGTCAGCCCCGATCGGTCGACGCGTCGTCTCCTGTGCCCCGATCGATCCACGCGTCGTCTCCTCAGCCCCGATCGCTCCACGCGCCGTCTCCGAGCGCCGATCGGTGCACGCGCCGTCTCCTGAGCCCCGATCGTTCCACACGCCGCCTCCTAAGCCCCGATCGGTCCAGGCGTCGTCTCCTAAGCCCCGACCGGTCCAGGCGCCGCCTCCTGAGCCCCGATCGGTCCACGCGCCGTCTCCTAAGCCCCGATTGATCCACGCGCCGTCTCCGAGCGCCGATCGCTTCACGGGCCGTCTCCTGTGTTCCGATCGTTCCACGCGCCGTCTCCGAGCCCCGATCGGTCCACGCGCCGTCTCATGAGCCCCGATCGGTCCACGCGTCGGCTCCTAAGCCTCGATCGGTCCACGCGCGGCCTCCTTAGCCCCGGTCGGTCCACGCGCCGTCTCCTGAGCCCCGATACGTCCACGCGCAGTCGCCGAGCCCCGATCGGTCCACGCATCGTCTCCTAAGCCCCGATCCATCGACGCGTCATTTCCTGAGCCCCGATCGCTCCACGCGCCGTTTTCTGAGCACCGTTCTGTCCACGCGTCGTCTTCAAAGCCCCGATGCCTCCACGCGCCGTCTCCGAGCCACGATCGGTCCGTTCGCCGCTTCCAGAGCCCTATCAGTCCAGACGTCCTCTGCTGATCTCCGATCGGTCGACGCGCCGTCTCCGAGCGCCGATCGGTCCACGCGTTGTCTCCTAAGCCCCGATCGGTCCACGCGCCTCCTCCGAGCGCCGAGCGGTCCACGCGCCGTCGCCGAACCCGAATTGGTCCACGCGCAACCGCCTGAGCACCAGTCGGTCCACGCGCTGTCTCCGAGCGCCGATCGGTCCACGCGCCGTTGCCGAGCTATGATCGGTCCACGCGCGGTCTCCTGAGGCCCGATCGGTCCACGCGCCGTCGCCGATCCACGATCGGTCCGTGCGCCGCTTCCAGAGCCCTATCGGACCACGCATCGTCTCCTGATCTCCGATCGGTCCACGCGCCGGCTCCTAAGCCCCGATCGGTCCCCGCGCTGTCTCCGAGCGCCGATCGGTTCACGCGCCGTCTCCTGAGCCCCGATCATTCCACGCGCCATCTCCGAGCCCGGATCGGTCCACGCGTCGTCTCCTGAGCCCCGATCGGTCCACGCGCCGTCTCCAAGCCCCGATCGGTCCATGCATCGTTTCCTAAACCCCGATCGGTTAACGCGCTGTCTCCGAGCGCCGATCGGTCCACATGCCGTCGCCGAACCCCAAATGGTCCACGCGCAACCGCCTGAGCCCCGATCGGTCCACGCGTCGTCTCTGAACACCGATCGGTCCACGCGCCCTTGCCGAGCCATGATCGGTCCACGCGCAGCCTCCTGAGTCCCGGTCGGTTCACACGCCGTCTCCGAGCCGCGATCGGTCCACGCATCGTCTCCTAAGCCCCGATCGGTTAACGTCCCGTCTCCGAGCCCCGATCGGTCCACGCGCCGTCTCCTGAGCCCCGATGCGTCCACGCGCAGTCGCCGAGCCCCGATCGGTCCACGCGGGGTCTCCTGAGCCCCGATCGGTCCACGCGCCATCTCCTAAGCCCCGATCGATCCACGCGCCGTCTCCGAGCGCCGCTCGGTTCACGCGCCGTCTCCTATGCTCCGATCGTTCCACGCGCCGTCTCCGAGCCCCGATCGGTCCACGCGCCGTCTCCTAAACCCCGCTCTGTTAACGCGTCGTCTCCTGTGCCCCGATCGCTCCACGCGTCGGCTCCTAAGCCTCGATCGGTCCACGCGCGGCCTGCTTAGCCCCGGTCGGTCCACGCGCCGTCTCCGAGCCCCGATCGGTCCACGCATCGTCTCCTAAGCCTCGATCGGTCCACGCGCCTTCTCCTAAGCCCCGATCGATCCACGCGCCGTCTCCGAGCGCCGATCGGTTCACGCGCCGTCTCCTGTGCTCCGATCGTTCCACGCGCCGTCTCCCCGCCCCGATCGGTCCACGCACCGTCTCCTGAGCCCCGATACCTCCACGCGCAGTCGCCGAGCCCCGATCAGTCCACGCGCGGCCTCCTGAGCCCCGGTCGGTTCACGCGCCGTCTCCCCGCCCCGATCGGTCCACGCGCCGTCTCCTAAACCCCGCTCTGTTAACGCGTCGTCTCCTGTGCCCCGATCCCTCCACGCGCCGTCTCCTGAGCCCCGATCGGTCCACGCGTCGTCTCCGAGCACCGTTCGGTCCACGCACCGTTTCCTGAGCCCCGATCGGTCTATGCGTCGTCTTTTAAGCCCCGATACCTCCACGCGCCGTCTCCGAGCCACGATCGGTCCAGGCGCCGCTTCCTGAGCCCCGATCGGTCCAAGCGTCCTCTCGTAAGCCCCGATCGGTTTACGCGCCGTCTCCTGAGCCCCGATCGCTCCACGTGCCGTTTCCTGATCCCCGATCGGTCCACACGCCTTCTCCGAGCCCCGATCGGTCCGCGTGCCGCATTCTAAGCCACGGTCCATCCACTCGCCATCTCCGAGCCCCGCTCGATCCACGCGTCGTCTCCTAAGCCTCGATCGGTCCACGCGCCGTCTCCGAGCGCAGATCGGGTCACGCGCCGTCTTCTGAGCCCCGATCGTTCCACGCGCCGCCTCCTAAACACCGATTGGTCCAGGCTTCGTCTCCTAAGCACCGACCGGTCGACGCGTCGTCTCCTGAGCCCCGGTCGGTTCACGCGCCGTCTCCGATCCCCGATCGGTCCACGCGCAACCGCCTGAGCCCCTGTCGGTCCACGCGCTGTCTCCGAGCCCCGATCGGTCCACGCGTCGTCTCCGAGCACCGATCGGTCCACGCGCCGTCGCCGAGCCATGATCGGTCCATGCGCGGCCTCCTGAGCCCCGATCGGTCTACGCGCCGTCGCCGAGCCGCGATCGGTCCACGCGCGGCCTCCTGAGCCCCGGTCGGTTCACGCGCCGTATCCGAGCTCCAATCGGTCCACGCGCCGTCTCCTGAGCCCCGATCGTTCCACGCGTCGTCTCCTGAGCCCCGATCGATCCACGCGTCGTCTCCTGAGCCCCGATCGTACCACACGCCGTCTCCTAAGCCCCGATCGGTTAACGCGCCGCCTCCCCGCCCCGATCGGTCCACGCGCCGTCTCCTGAGCCCCGATCATTCCACGCGCCGTCTCCGAGCCCGGATCGGTCCACGCGCGGCCTCCTGAGCCCCGGTCGGTTCACGCGCCGTATCCGAGCTCCAATCGGTCCACGCGCCGTCTCCTGAGCCCCGATCGTTCCACGCGTCGTCTCCGAGCCCCGATCGGTCCACGCGGCGCCTCCGGAGCCCCGACCGATCCACACGAGTCTCCTGAGCCCCGGTCGCTCCACGCGCCGTCTCCGAGCGCCGATTGGTGCACGCGTCGTCTCCGAGCACCGTTCGGTCCACGCACCGTTTCCTGAGCCCCGATCGGTCTATGCGTCGTCTTTTAAGCCCCGATACCTCCACGCGCCGTCTCCGAGCCACGATCGGTCCAGGCGCCGCTTCCTGAGCCCCGATCGGTCCAAGCGTCCTCTCGTAAGCCCCGATCGGTTTACGCGCCGTCTCCTGAGCCCCGATCGGTCCACGCACCGTCTCCTGAGCCCCATCCGTCCACGTGGCGCCTCCGCAGCCCCGATCGATACTCGCGTCGTCACCTGAGCCCCGATCGCTCCACGCGCCGTTTCCTGAGCCCCGATCTGTCCACGCATCGTCTCCGTGCACCGATCGGTCCACGCGCCGTTTTCTGAGCACCGTTCGGTCCACGCGTCGTCTTCAAAGCCCCGATGCCTCCACCCGCCGTCTCCGAGCCACCATCGGTCCGTGCGCCGCTGCCAGAGCCCCGATCAGTCCACGCGTCGTCTCCTGATCTCCGATCGGCCCACGCGCCGTCTCCTAAGCCCCGATCGGTCCACGCGCCGTCTCCTGAGCCCCGATCGGTCCACGCGCCGTCTCCTGAGCCCCGGTCGGTCCACGCGCCGTCGCCGAACCCCAATTGGTCCACACGCAACCTCCTAAGCCCCAGTCGGTACACGCGCTGTCTCCGAGCCCCGATCGGTCCACGTATCGTCTCCTAAGCCCCGCTCGGTTAACGCGTCGTTTCCGAGCCCCGATCGGTCGACGCGCCGTCTCCTGAGCCCCGATCGGTCCACGCGTCGTTCCCTAAGCCCCGATCCATCCACGCGCAGTCTCCTGAGCCCCGATCGGTCCACGCATCGTCTCCTAAGCCCCAGACGGTCCTCGTGCCGTCTCCGAACCCCGATCGGTCGACGCGCCGCCTCCGAGCGCCGATCGGTTCACGCGCCGTATTCTGAGCCCCGATCGTTCCACGCGCCGCCTCCTAAGCCTCGATCGGTCCAGGCTTCGTCTCCTAAGCCCCGACCGGTCGACGCGTCGTCTCCTGAGCCCCGGTCGGTTAACGCGCCGTCTCCAAGCCCCGATCGGTCCACGCGCAACCGCCTGAGCCCCAGTCGGTCCACGCGCTGTCTCCGAGCCCCGATCGGTCCACGCGTCGTCTCGGAGCACCGATTGGTCCACGCACAGTCGCCGAGCCATGATCGGTCCACGCGCGGCCTCCTGAGCCCCGATCGGTCCACGCGCCGTCGCCGAGCCGCGATCGGTCCACGCGCGGCCTCCTGAACCCCGATCGGTCCACGCGCCGTCACCGAGCCGCGACCGGTCCACGCGCGACCTCCTGAGCCCCGGTTGGTTCACGCGCCGTCGCCGAGCCCCGATCGGTCCACGCGCGGCCTCCTGAGCCCCGGTCGGTTCACGCGTCGTCTCCGAGCCCCGATCCGTCCACGCGCCGTCGCCGAGCCATGATCGGCCCACGCGAGGCTCCTGAGCGCCGGTCGATCTGCGCGCCGTCTCCTGAGCCCCGATCGGTCGACGCGTCGTTTCCTGAGCCGCAATCGATCCACGCGTCGTCTCCTGAACCCCGATCGGTCCACGCGCCGTCACCGAGCCGCGACCGGTCCACGCGCGACCTCCTGAGCCCCGGTTGGTTCACGCGCCGTCGCCGAGCCCCGATCGGTCCACGCGCGGCCTCCTGAGCCCCGGTCGGTTCACGCGTCGTCTCCGAGCCCCGATCCGTCCACGCGCCGTCGCCGAGCCATGATCGGCCCACGCGAGGCTCCTGAGCCCCGATCGGTCATCGCGCCGTCTCCTAAGCCCCGATCCGTCGACGCGTCGCCTCCTGAGCCCCGATCGATCCACGCGCCGCCTCCTCAACCCCGATCGCTCCACGTGCCGTTTCCTGATCCCCGATCGGTCCACACGCCTTCTCCGAGCCCCGATCGGTCCGCGTGCCGCATTCTAAGCCACGGTCCATCCACTCGCCATCTCCGAGCCCCGCTCGATCCACGCGTCGTCTCCTAAGCCTCGATCGGTCCACGCGCCGTCTCCGAGCGCCGATCGGGTCACGCGCCGTCTTCTGAGCCCCGATCGTTCCACGCGCCGCCTCCTAAACACCGATTGGTCCAGGCTTCGTCTCCTAAGCACCGACCGGTCGACGCGTCGTCTCCTGAGCCCCGGTCGGTTCACGCGCCGTCTCCGATCCCCGATCGGTCCACGCGCAACCGCCTGAGCCCCTGTCGGTCCACGCGCTGTCTCCGAGCCCCGATCGGTCCACGCGTCGTCTCCGAGCACCGATCGGTCCACGCGCCGTCGCCGAGCCATGATCGGTCCATGCGCGGCCTCCTGAGCCCCGATCGGTCTACGCGCCGTCGCCGAGCCGCGATCGGTCCACGCGCGGCCTCCTGAGCCCCGATTGGTCCACGCGCCGTCACCGAGCCGCGATCGGTCCACGCGCGACCTCCTGAGCCCCGGTTGGTTCACGCGCCGTATCCGAGCCCCCATCGGTCCACGCGTCGTCTCCGAGCCCCGATCCGTCCACGCGCTGTCTCCGAGCCCCGATCGGTCCCCGCGTCGTCTCCGAGCCCCGATCGGTCCACGCGCCGTCGCCGAGCCATGATCGCTCCACGCGCGGCCTCCTGAACCCCGGTCGCGTCACGCGCCGTATCCACGCCCCAATCGATCCACGCGCCGTCTCCTGAGTCCCGATCGGTCCACGCGCCGTCTCCTGAGCCCCGATCGGTCCACGCGTCGTCTCCTAAGCCCCAATCGGTCCACGCGCCGTCTCCAAGCCCCGATCCGTCGCCGCGTCGTGTCCTAAGCCCCGATCAATTGACGCGTCTTGTCCTGAGCCCCGATCGCTCCTCGCGCCGTCTCCTGAACCCCGATCATTCCACGCGCCTTCTCCTAAACCACGATCGGTCCACGCGCCGTCTCCGAGCCCCAGTCGGTCCACGCGCTGTCTCCGAGCACCGATCGGTCTACGCGTCGTCTCCGAGCCCCGATCGGTCCACGCGCCGTCTCCGAGCCCCGAACGGTTCACGCACCGTCTCCTGGTCCCAATCGGTCCACGCGGCGCCTCTGGAGCCCCGATCGATCCTCGCGAGTCTCCTGAGCCCCAGGCGGTTCGCGCGCCGTCTCCTGAGCCCCGATTGTTCGACGCGTCGTCTCCTGAGCCCCGATCGATCCACGCGTCGTCTCCTGAGCCCCGATCGTACCACACGCCGTCTCCTAAGCCCCGATCGGTTAACGCGCCGTCTCCCCGCCCCGATCGGTCCACGCGCCGTCTCCTGAGCCCCGATCATTCCACGCGCCGTCTCCGAGCCCGGATCGGTCCACGCGCGGCCTCCTGAGCCCCGGTCGGTTCACGCGCCGTATCCGAGCTCCAATCGGTCCACGCGCCGTCTCCTGAGCCCCGATCGTTCCACGCGTCGTCTCCGAGCCCCGATCGGTCCACGCGGCGCCTCCGGAGCCCCGACCGATCCACACGAGTCTCCTGAGCCCCGGTCGCTCCACGCGCCGTCTCCGAGCGCCGATTGGTGCACGCGTCGTCTCCGAGCACCGTTCGGTCCACGCACCGTTTCCTGAGCCCCGATCGGTCTATGCGTCGTCTTTTAAGCCCCGATACCTCCACGCGCCGTCTCCGAGCCACGATCGGTCCAGGCGCCGCTTCCTGAGCCCCGATCGGTCCAAGCGTCCTCTCGTAAGCCCCGATCGGTTTACGCGCCGTCTCCTGAGCCCCGATCGGTCCACGCACCGTCTCCTGAGCCCCATCCGTCCACGTGGCGCCTCCGCAGCCCCGATCGATACTCGCGTCGTCACCTGAGCCCCGATCGCTCCACGCGCCGTTTCCTGAGCCCCGATCTGTCCACGCATCGTCTCCGTGCACCGATCGGTCCACGCGCCGTTTTCTGAGCACCGTTCGGTCCACGCGTCGTCTTCAAAGCCCCGATGCCTCCACCCGCCGTCTCCGAGCCACCATCGGTCCGTGCGCCGCTGCCAGAGCCCCGATCAGTCCACGCGTCGTCTCCTGATCTCCGATCGGCCCACGCGCCGTCTCCTAAGCCCCGATCGGTCCACGCGCCGTCTCCTGAGCCCCGATCGGTCCACGCGCCGTCTCCTGAGCCCCGGTCGGTCCACGCGCCGTCGCCGAACCCCAATTGGTCCACACGCAACCTCCTAAGCCCCAGTCGGTACACGCGCTGTCTCCGAGCCCCGATCGGTCCACGTATCGTCTCCTAAGCCCCGCTCGGTTAACGCGTCGTTTCCGAGCCCCGATCGGTCGACGCGCCGTCTCCTGAGCCCCGATCGGTCCACGCGTCGTTCCCTAAGCCCCGATCCATCCACGCGCAGTCTCCTGAGCCCCGATCGATCCACGCGTCGTCTCCTGAGCCCCGATCGTACCACACGCCGTCTCCTAAGCCCCGATCGGTTAACGCGCCGTCTCCCCGCCCCGATCGGTCCACGCGCCGTCTCCTGAGCCCCGATCATTCCACGCGCCGTCTCCGAGCCCGGATCGGTCCACGCGCGGCCTCCTGAGCCCCGGTCGGTTCACGCGCCGTATCCGAGCTCCAATCGGTCCACGCGCCGTCTCCTGAGCCCCGATCGTTCCACGCGTCGTCTCCGAGCCCCGATCGGTCCACGCGGCGCCTCCGGAGCCCCGACCGATCCACACGAGTCTCCTGAGCCCCGGTCGCTCCACGCGCCGTCTCCGAGCGCCGATTGGTGCACGCGCCGTCTCCTGAGCACCGATCGTTCCACACGCCGCCTCCTAAGCCCCGATCTGTCCAGGCGTCGTCTCCTAAGCCCCGACCAGTCCAGGCGCCGTCTCCTGAGCCCCGTTCGGCCCACGCGCCGTCTCCTCAGCCCCGATCTGTCCATGGGCCGTCTCCGAGCCGCGATCGGTAAACGCGCCGTCACCAAGCCCCGATCCGTACACGCGTCGTCTCCGAGCCCCGATGGGTCCACGCGCCGTCGCCGAGCCTCGATCGGTCCACGCGCAGCCTCCTAAGCCCCGGTCGGTTCACGCGCTATCTCCGAGCCGCGATCGGTCCACCCGCCGTCTCCTGAGCCCCGATACGTCCACGCGCAGTCGCCGAGCCCCGATCGGTCTACGCGCGGTCTCCTGAGCCCCGATCTGTCCACGCGCCGTCTCCGAGCCCCGATCGGTCCACGCGCCGTGTCCGAGCCCTGATCGGTCCACGCGCCGTCTCCTGAGCCCCAATCGGTCCACTCGCTGTCTCCTGATCCCCGATAGGTACACGCGTCGTCTCCTACGCCCCGATCGGTCCACGCGCCGCCTTCGTGCCCCGATCGGTCCACGCACCGCCTCCTCATCCCCATCGGTCCACGCGCCGTCTCCTGAGCCACGATCGATCCACATGCCGTCTCCGAGCCCCGATCGGTCCGCGTGCCGCATTCTAAGCCACGGTCCATCCACGCGCCGTCTCCGAGCCCCGATCGGTCGACGCGTCGTCTCCTGAGCCCCGATCGATCCACGGGTCTTCCCCTGAGCCCCGACCGCTCCACGCGCCGTCTCCTGAGCCCGGATCGGTCCACGCGTCGTCTCCGAGCCCCGATCGGTCCACGCGCCGTCCCCGAGCCCCGATCGGTCCACGCGCCGTCTCCGAGCCCCGATGGGTCCACGCACTGTCTCCTGATCCCCATGGGTCCACGCGGCGCCTCCGGAGCCCCGAACGATCCACGCGAGGATCCTGAGCCCCGATCGATCCACGCATCGTCTCCTAAGCCCCAATCGGTTAACGCGCCGTCTCCGAGCCCCAATCGGTCCACGCGCCGTCTCCTGAACCCCGATCGTTCCACGCGCCTTCTCCTAAGCCACGATCGGTCAGCGCCGCCTCCGAGCGCCGATCGGTGCACGCGCCGTCGCACGAGCCGCGATCGGTCCACGCGCGGCCTCCTGAGCCCCGGTTGCTTCACGTGCCGTATCCGAGCCCCAATCGGTCCACGCACCGTCTACTGAGCCCCGATCGGTCCACGCGCCGTCTCCTGAGCTCCGATCGCTCCACGCGCCGTTTTCTGAGCACCGTTCGGTCCACGCGTCGTCTTGAAAGCCCCGATGCCTCCACGCGCCGTCTCCGAGCCCCGATCGGTCCACGCGCCGTCTCCTAAGCCGCGATCGGTCAACGCGCCTTCTTCTCAGCCCCGATTGGTCCACGCGCCGTCTCCGAGCCCCGATCGGTCCACGCATCGTCTCCTAAGCCCCAGACGGTCCTCGTGCCGTCTCCGAACCCCGATCGGTCGACGCGCCGCCTCCGAGCGCCGATCGGTTCACGCGCCGTATTCTGAGCCCCGATCGTTCCACGCGCCGCCTCCTAAGCCTCGATCGGTCCAGGCTTCGTCTCCTAAGCCCCGACCGGTCGACGCGTCGTCTCCTGAGCCCCGGTCGGTTAACGCGCCGTCTCCAAGCCCCGATCGGTCCACGCGCAACCGCCTGAGCCCCAGTCGGTCCACGCGCTGTCTCCGAGCCCCGATCGGTCCACGCGTCGTCTCGGAGCGCCGATCGGTTCACGCGCCGTCACCTGAGCCCCGATCGTTCCACGCCCCGTCTCCGGGCCCCGATCGGTCCACGCGCCGTTTCCTAAGCGCCGACCGGTCCACACGCCTTCTCCTCATCCCCGACCGGTCCACGCGCCGTCTCGGAGCGCCGATTGGTTCACGCGCCGTCTCCTGAGCCCCGATCGCTCCACGCGCCGTCTCCTGAGCCCTGATCGTTCCACGCGCCTTCTCCTAAGCCACGATCGGTCCACGCGCCGTCTCCGAGCGCCGATCATTTCACGCGCCGTCTCCTGAGGCCCGATCGTTCCACGCGCCGTCTCCGAGCCCCGATCGATCCACGCGCCGTCTCCTGAGCCCCGATCGGTCCACGCGTCGTTCCCCAAGCCCCGATCCATCGACGCGCCGTCTCCTGATGCCCAATCGATCCACGCGCTGTCTCCTGAGCCCCGATAGGTACACGCGTAGTCTCCTAAGCCCCGATCGGTCCACGCGCCGCCTCCGGAGCCCCATCGATCAACGTGAGTCTCCTAAGCCCCGACCGGTCCACGCGCCGTCTCCTGAGCCCCGATCGGTCCACGTATCGTCTCCTAAGCCCCGATCGGTCCACTCGTCGTCTCCTAAGTCCCGATCGGTCCACGCGCCGTCTCCGAAGCCCCGATCGGTCCACGCGCCGCCTCCGGAGCCCCATCGATCAACGTGAGTCTCCTAAGCCCCGACCGGTCCACGCGCCGTCTCCTGAGCCCCGATCGGTCCACGTATCGTCTCCTAAGCCCCGATCGGTCCACTCGTCGTCTCCTAAGTCCCGATCGGTCCACGCGCCGTCTCCGAGCCCCGATCCGTCCACGCGTCGTCTCCTAAACCCCGATCGGTCCACACGCCGTTTCCTGAGCCCCGATCTGTCCATGCGTCGTCTTCTTAGCCCCGATGCCTCCACTCGCCGTCTCCGAGCCACGATCGGTCCAGGCGCCGCTTCCTGAGCCCCGATCGGTCCATGCGCCGTATCCTAAGCCCCGATCGGTCCACGCGCCGTCTCCGAGCGCCGATAAGTTCAAGCGCCGTCTCCTGAGCCCCGATCGTTCCACGCGGCGTCTTCGTGTCTCGATCGATCCACGCGCCGTCTCCTGAGCCCCGATCGGTCGACGCGTCGTCTTCTGAACCCCGATCGATCCACGCGTCGTCTCCTGAGCCACGATCAATTGACGCGTCTTCTCCTGAGCCCGATCGCTCTTCGCGCCGTCTCCTGAGCCCCGATCGGTCCACGCGTCGTGTCCGAGCTCCGATCTGTCCACACGCCGTCTCCGAGCGCCGATAAGTTCAAGCGCCGTCTCCTGAGCCCCGATCGTTCCACGCGCCGTCTCCTAAGCCCCAATCTGTCCACGACCCGTCTCTGGGCCCGGTCGGTGCACGCGCCGTCTCCTGAGCCCCAATCGGTCCACGCGCCGTCTCCTGAACCCCGATACGTCCACACGCAGTCGCCGAGCCCCAATCGGTACACGCGCCGTCGCCGAGCCTCGATCGGTCCACGCGCGGCCTCCTGAGCCCCGGTCGGTTCACGCGCCGTCTCCGAGCCCCGATCGATCCACGCGTCGTCTTCTAAGACCAGATGCCTCCTCGCCCCGTCTCCGAGCCAGGATCGGTTCAGGCGCCGCTTCTAGAGCCGGGATCGGTCCACACTCCGTCACCAAGCCCCGATCCGTACACGCGTCGTCTCCGAGCCCCGATCGCTCCTCGCGCCGTCTCCTGAGCCCCGATCGTTCCACGCGCCGTATCCGAGCCCCGATCGATCCACGCACCGTCTCCTGAGCCCCGATCGGTCCACGCGTCGTTCCCCAAGCCCCGATCCATCGACGCGCCGTCTCCTGATGCCCAATCGGTCCACGCGCAGTCTCCTGAGCCCCGATAGGTACACGCGTAGTCTCCTAAGCCCCGATCGGTCCACGCGCCGCCTCCGGAGCCCCAATCGATCAACGTGAGTCTCCTAAGCCCCCATCGGTCCACGTGCCGTCTCCGAGCCCCGATCGGTCCACACGTCGTCTCCTAAGCCCCGATCGGTCCACGCGCCGTCTCCGGAGCCCCAATCGATCAACGTGAGTCTCCTAAGCCCCGACCGGTCCACGCGCCGTCTCCTGAGCCCCGAGCGTTCCACGCGCCGTCTCCTGAGCCCCAATCGATCCACGCGCAGTCTCCTAAGCCCCGACCGGTCCACGCGCCGTCTCCTGAGCCCCGATCGGTCCACGTATCGTCTCCTAAGCCCCGATCGGTCCACTCGTCGTCTCCTAAGTCCCGATCGGTCCACGCGCCGTCTCCGAGCCCCGATCCGTCCACGCGTCGTCTCCTAAACGCCGATCGGTCCACACGCCGTTTCCTGAGCCCCGATCGGTCCATGCGTCGTCTTCTTAGCCCCGATGCCTCCACGTGCCGTCTCCGAGCCACGATCGGTCCAGGCGCCGCTTCCTGAGCCCCGATCGGTCCATGCGCCGTATCCTAAGCCCCGATCGGTCCACGCGCCGTCTCCGAGCGCCGATAAGTTCAAGCGCCGTCTCCTGAGCCCCGATCGTTCCACGCGGCGTCTTCGAGCCTCGATCGATCCACGCGCCGTCTCCTGAGCCCCGATCGGTCGACGCGTCGTCTTCTGAGCCCCGATCGATCCACGCGTCGTCTCCTGAGCCACGATCAATTGACGCGTCTTCTCCTGAGCCCGATCGCTCTTCGCGCCGTCTCCTGAGCCCCGATCGGTCCACGCGTCGTCTCCGAGCTCCGATCGGTCCACACGCCGTCTCCGAGCGCCGATAAGTTCAAGCGCCGTCTCCTGAGCCCCGAGCGTTCCACGCGCCGTCTCCTGAGCCCCAATCGATCCACGCGCAGCCTCCTGAGCCTCGATCGGTCCATGCGCCGTCGCCGAGCCGCGATGGTTCTACGCGCCGTCTCCGAGCCCCGAGCGGTCCACGCGCCGTCTCCTGAGCCCCAATCGGTCCACGCACTGTCTCCTGAGCCCCGGTCGGTCCACGCGCCATCTCCGAGCCCCGATCGGTCGACGCATCGTCTCCTAAGCCCCGATCGGTTAACGCACCGGCTCCGAGCCCCGATCGGTCGACGCATCGTCTCCTAAGCCACGATCGGTCCACGCGCCGTCTCCGAGCGCCGATCATTTCACGCGCCGTCTCCTGAGCCCCTATCGTTCCACGCGCCGTCTCCGAACCCCGATCGATCCACGCGCCGTCTCCGAGCTCCGATCGGTCCACGCGCCGTGTCCTAAGCCCCGATCGGTCCAAGCGCCTCCTGCTAAGCCCCGATCGGTCCACGCGCCGTCTCCGAGCGCCGATCGGTTCACGCGCCGTCACCTGAGCCCCGATCGTTCCACGCCCCGTCTCCGGGCCCCGATCGGTCCACGCGCCGTTTCCTAAACCCCGACCGGTCCACACGCCTTCTCCTCATCCCCGATCGGTCCACGCGCCGTCTCGGAGCGCCGATTGGTTCACGCGCCGTCTCCTGAGCCCCGATCGATCCACGCGTCGTCTCCTGAGCCACGATCAATTGACGCGTCTTCTCCTGAGCCCGATCGCTCTTCGCGTCGTCTCCTGAGCCCCGATCGGTCCACGCGTCGTCTCCGAGCTCCGATCGGTCCACACGCCGTCTCCGAGCGCCGATAAGTTCAAGCGCCGTCTCCTGAGCCCCGATCGTTCCACGCGCAACCTCCTGAGCCCCAGTCGGTCCACGCGTCGTCTCCTAAACCCCGATCGGTCGACACGCCGTCTCCTGAGCCCCTATCGTTCCACGCGCCGTCTCCGAACCCCGATCGATCCACGCGCCGTCTCCGAGCTCCGATCGGTCCACGCGCCGTGTCCTAAGCCCCGATCGGTCCAAGCGCCTCCTGCTAAGCCCCGATCAGTCCACGCGCCGTCTCGGAGCGCCGATTGGTTCACGCGCCGTCTCCTGAGCCCCGATCGATCCACGCGACGTCTCCTGAGCCACGATCAATTGACGCGTCTTCTCCTGAGCCCCGATCGCTCCACGCGCCGTCTCCTGAGCCCTGATCGTTCCACGCGCCTTCTCCTAAGCCACGATCGGTCCACGCGCCGTCTCCGAGCGCCGATCATTTCACGCGCCGTCTCCTGAGGCCCGATCGTTCCACGCGCCGTCTCCGAGCCCCGATCGATCCACGCGCCGTCTCCTGAGCCCCGATCGGTCCACGCGTTGTTCCCCAAGCCCCGATCCATCGACGCGCCGTCTCCTGATGCCCAATCGGTCCACGCGCTGTCTCCTGAGCCCCGATAGGTACACGCGTAGTCTCCTAAGCCCCGATCGGTCCACGCGCCGCCTCCGGAGCCCCATCGATCAACGTGAGTCTCCTAAGCCCCGACCGGCCCACGCGCCGTCTCCTGAGCCCCGATCGGTCCACGTATCGTCTCCTAAGCCCCGATCGGTCCACTCGTCGTCTCCTAAGTCCCGATCGGTCCACGCGCCGTCTCCTAGCCCCGATCCGTCCACGCGTCGTCTCCTAAACCCCGATCGGTCCACACGCCGTTTCCTGAGCCCCGATCGGTCCATGCGTCGTCTTCTTAGCCCCGATGCCTCCACGCGCCGTCTCCGAGCCACGATCGGTCCAGGCGCCGCTTCCTGAGCCCCGATCGGTCCATGCGCCGTATCCTAAGCCCCGATCGGTCCACGCGCCGTCTCCTGAACCCCGATACGTCCACACGCAGTCGCCGAGCCCCGATCGGTCCATACGCCGTCTCCGAGCCACGATCTGTCCAGGCATCGCTTCCTGAGCCACGATCGGTCCACGCGCCGTATCCTAAGCCCCGATCGGTCCATGGGCCGTATCTGAGCGCCGATCCGTACACGCGCCGTCACCTGAGCCCCGATCGTTCCACGCGCGGTCTCCGAGCCCCGATCGGTCCACGCGCCGTCTCCTGAACCCGGATCGTTCCACGCGTCGTCCCCGAATCCTCGATCCGTACACGCGACGTCTCCGAGCCTCGATCGGTCCACGGGCCGTCGCCGAGCCCCGATCGGTCCAGGCGTATCCTCCTGAGCCCCGGTCGGTCCACGCGCCGTCTCCGAGCCCCGATCGGTCCACGCATCGTCTCCTAAGCCCCGATCGGTTAACACGCCGACTCAGAGCCCCGATCGTTCCACGCGCCGTCTCCGAGCCCCGATCGTTCCACGCGCCTTCTCCTAAGCCACGATCGGTCAGCGCCGTCTCCGAGCGCCGATCGTAGCACGCGCCGTCGCACGAGCCGCGATCGGTCCACGCGCGGCCTCCTGAGCCCCGGTTGGTTCACGCGCAGTACCCGATCCCCAATCGGTCCACGCACCGTCTCCTGAGCCCCGATCGGGCCACGCGCCGTCGCCGAGCCCCGATCGGTCCAGGCGTATCCTCCTGAGCCCCGATCGGTCCACGCGCCGTCTCCGTGCGCGGATCGGTTCACGCGCCGTCTCCTGAGCCCCGATCGCTCCACGCGCCGTCTCCGAGCCCCGATCGGTCCACGCGCCGTCTCCTGAGCCCGGATCGGTCCACGCGCCGTCGCCGAACCCCAATTGGTCCACGCGCAACCGCCTCAGCCCCGGTTGGTCCACGCGCTGTTTCCGAGCCCTGATCGGTCCACGCGTCGTATCCGAACCCCGATCGGTCCACGCGCCGTCGCCGAGCCATGATCGGTCCACGCGCGGCCTCCTGAGCCCCGGTTGCTTCACGCGCCGTATCCGAGCCCCCATCGGTTCACGCGCCGTCACCTGAGCCCCGATCGTTCCACGCCCCGTCTCCGGGCCCCGATCGGTCCACGCGCCGTTTCCTAAGCCCCGACCGGTCCACACGCCTTCTCCTCATCCCCGATCGGTCCACGCGCCGTCTCGGAGCGCCGATTGGTTCACGCGCCGTCTCCTGAGCCCCGATCGATCCACGCGTCGTCTCCTGAGCCACGATCAATTGACGCGTCTTCTCCTGAGCCCGATCGCTCTTCGCGCCGTCTCCTGAGCCCCGATCGGTCCACGCGTCGTCTCCGAGCTCCGATCGGTCCACGCGTCGTTCCCCAAGCCCCGATCCATCGACGCGCCGTCTCCTGATGCCCAATCGGTCCACGCGCAGTCTCCTGAGCCCCGATAGGTACACGCGTAGTCTCCTAAGCCCCGATCGGTCCACGCGCCGCCTCCGGAGCCCCAATCGATCAACGTGAGTCTCCTAAGCCCCGATCGGTCCACGTGCCGTCTCCGAGCCCCGATCGGTCCACGCGTCGTCTCCTAAGCCCCGATCGGTCCACGCGCCGTCTCCGGAGCCCCAATCGATCAACGTGAGTCTCCTAAGCCCCGACCGGTCCACGCGCCGTCTCCTGAGCCCCGATCGGTCCACGTATCGTCTCCTAAGCCCCGATCGGTCCACTCGTCGTCTCCTAAGTCCCGATCGGTCCACGCGCCGTCTCCGAGCCCCGATCGGTCCACGCGTCGTCTCCTAAACCCCGATCGGTCCACGCGCCGTCTCCTGTGCCCCGATCGGTCCACGTATCGTCTCCTAAGCCCCGATCGTTCCACGCGCCTTCTCCTAAGCCACGATCGGTCCACGCGCCGTCTCCGAGCGCCGATCCGTACACGCGCCGTCACCTGAGCCCCGATCGTTCCACGCGCGGTCTCCGAGCCCCGATCGGTCCACGCGCCGTCTCCTGAGCCCGGATCGTTCCACGCGTCGTCCCCGAATCCTCGATCCGTACACGCGTCGTCTCCGAGCCTCGATCGGTCCACGGGCCGTCGCCGAGCCCCGATCGGTCCAGGCGTATCCTCCTGAGCCCCGGTCGGTCCACGCGCCGTCTCCGAGCCCCGATCGGTCCACGCATCGTCTCCTAAGCCCCGATCGGTTAACACGCCGACTCGGAGCCCCGATCGTTCCACGCGCCGTCTCCGAGCCCCGATCGTTCCACGCGCCTCCTCCTAAGCCACGATCGGTCAGCGCCGTCTCCGAGCGCCGATCGTAGCACGCGCCGTCGCACGAGCCGCGATCGGTCCACGCGCGGCCTCCTGAGCCCCGGTTGGTTCACGCGCAGTACCCGATCCCCAATCCGTCCACGCACCGTCTCCTGAGCCCCGATCGGGCCACGCGCCGTCGCCGAGCCCCGATCGGTCCAGGCGTATCCTCCTGAGCCGCGATCGGTCCACGCGCCGTCTCCGTGCGCCGATCGGTTCACGCGCCGTCTCCTGAGCCCCGATCGCTCCACGCGCCGTCTCCGAGCCCCGATCGGTCCACGCGCCGTCTCCTGAGCCCGGATCGGTCCACGCGCCGTAGCCGAACCTCAATTGGTCCACGCGCAACCGCCTCAGCCCCGGTTGGTCCACGCGCTGTTTCCGAGCCCTGATCGGTCCACGCGTCGTATCCGAACCCCGATCGGTCCACGCGCCGTCGCCGAGCCATGATCGGTCCACGCGCGGCCTCCTGAGCCCCGGTTGCTTCACGCGCCGTATCCGAGCCCCCATCGGTCCACGCGTCGTCTCCTGAGCCCCGATCGGGCCACGCGCCGTCGCCGAGCCCCGATCGGTCCAGGCGTATCCTCCTGAGCCCCGATCGGTCCACGCGCCGTCTCCGTGCGCCGATCGGTTCACGCGCCGTCTCCTGAGCCCCGATCGCTCCACGCGCCGTCTCCGAGCCCCGATCGGTCCACGCGCCGTCTCCTGAGCCCGGATCGGTCCACGCGCCGTAGCCGAACCCCAATTGGTCCACGCGCAACCGCCTCAGCCCCGGTTGGTCCACGCGCTGTTTCCGAGCCCTGATCGGTCCCCGCGTCGTATCCGAACCCCGATCGGTCCACGCGCCGTCGCCGAGCCATGATCGGTCCACGCGCGGCCTCCTGAGCCCCGGTTGCTTCACGCGCCGTATCCGAGCCCCCATCGGTCCACGCGTCGTCTCCGAGCCCCGATCGGTCCACGCGCCGTCGCCGAGCCATGATCGGCCCATGCGAGGCTCCTGAGCCCCGGTCGGTCCGCGCGCCGTCTCCTGATCCCCGATCGGTCGACGCGTCGTTTCCTGAGCCCTGATCAATCCACGCGTCGTCTCCTAAGCCCCGATCGCTCCACGCGCCGATTTCTGAGCCCCGATCAATTGACGCGTCTGCTCCTGAGCCCCGATCGCTCCTCGCGCCGTCACCTGAGTCCCGCTCGGTCCCTGCGTGGTCTTCTTAGCCCCGATGCCTCCACGCGCCGTATCCGAGCCACGATCGGTCTAGGCGTCGCTTCCTGAGCCCCGATCGGTCCACGCGCTGTCTCCTAAGCCCCAATCGGTCCACGCGCCGTCTCCTAAGCCCCGATCGGTCCACGCGCCGTCTCCGAGCGCCGATCGGTTCACGCGCCGTCTCCTGAGCCCCGATCGTTCCACGCGCCATCTCCGAGCCCCGATCGGTCCACGCGCCGTCTCCTAAGCCCCGATCGGTCCACGCGCCTTCTCCTAAGCCGCGATCGGTCCACGTGCCGTCTCCGAGCCTCGACCGGTCCACGCGCCGTCTCCTGAGCCCCGATCGTTCCACGCGCCGTCTCCTAAGCCGCGATCCGTCCACGGGCCGTCTCCGAGCTGCTATCGGTAAACGCGCCGTCACCAAGCCCTGATCCGTACACGCGTCGTCTCCGAGCCCCGATCGGTCCACGCGCCGTCGCCGAGCCTCGATCAGTCCACGCGGGGCCTCCTAAGCCGCGATCGGTTAACGCGCCGTCTCCGAGCCCCGATCGGTCCACGCGCCGTCTCCTGAGCCCTGATCGGTCCACGTGCCGTCTCCGAGCCCCGATCGGTTCACGCGCCGTCTCCTGAACCCCGATACGTCCACGCGCAGCCGACGAGCCCCGATCGGTCCACGCGCCGTCGCCGAGCCTCGATAGGTCCACGCGCGGCCTCCTGAGCCCCGGTCGGTTCACGCGCCGTCTCCGAGCCCCGATCGATCCACGCGTCGTCTTCTAAGCCCAGATGCCTCCTCGCGCCGTCTCCGAGCCACGATCGGTCCAGGCGCCGCTTCCTGAGCCCCGATCGGTCCACGCGCCGTCACCCGAGCCCCGATCGTTCCACGCGCCGTCTCCGAGCCCCGATCGGTCCACGCGCGGTCTCCTGAGCCCCGATCGTTCCACGCGTCGTCCCCGAATCTCCGATCCGTACACGCGTCGTCTCCGAGCCTCGATCGGTCCACGCGCCGTCGCCGAGACCCGATCGGTCCAGGCGTATCCTCCTGAGCCCCGGTCGGTCCACGCGCCGTCTCCGAGCCCCGATCGGTCCACGCATCGTCTCCTAAGCGCCGATCGGTTAACGCGCCGACTCCGAGCCCCGATCGTTCCACGCGCCGTCTCCGAGCCCCGATGAGTCCACGCGCGGTGTCCTGAGCCCCGGTCGGTCCAGGCCCCGTCTCCGAGCGCCGATCGGTTCACGCGCCGTCTCCTGAGAACGATCCGTCCACGCGCTGTCTCCTGAGCCCCGATCGGTCGACGCGTCCTCTGCTAAACCTCAATTGGTCCACGCCCCGTCTCCGAGCGCCGATCGGTCGACGCGCCGTCTCGTGAGCCCCGATCGGTCCACGCGCCGTCTCCTAAGCCCCGATCGGTTCACGCATCGTCTCCTAAGCCCCGATACGTCCACGCGCCGTCTCCTGAGCCCCAATCGGTCCACGCGCCGCCTCCTGAGCCCCGATCGGCCCACACGCCGTCTCCTGAGTCCCGATCGGTCGACGCGCGGCCTCCTAAGCCCCGATCGTTCCACGCGCCGTCTCCGAGCCCCGATCGGTCCACGCGCCATCTCCTGAACCTCGATCGGTCCACGCGTCGTTCCCGAAGCCCCGATCCATCCACGCGCAGTCTCCCGAGCGCCAATCGGTCCACGCGCCGTCTCCTGAGCCCCAATCGGTCCACGCGCCGTCTTTTCAGCCCCGATCGGTCCACGCGTCGTCTCCTAAGCCCCGATCGGTCCACGCGCCGTCTCCGAGCCCCGATCGGTCCACGCGCCGTCTCCTAAGCCCCAATCTGTACACGCCCCGACTCCGAGCGCCGACGGGTTCACGCGCCGTCTCCTGAGACACGATCCGTCCACGCGCCGTCTCCTGAGCCCCGATCGGTCGACGCGTCCTCTGCTAAACCTCAATCGGTCCACGCCCCGTCTCCGAGCGCCGATCGGTCGACGCGCCGTCTCGTGAGCCCCGATCGGTCCACGCGCCGTCTCCTAAGCCCCGATCGGTTCACGCATCGTCTCCTAAGCCCCGATACGTCCACGCGCCGTCTCCTGAGCCCCAATCGGTCCACGCGCCGCCTCCTGAGCCCCGATCGGCCCACACGCCGTCTCCTGAGTCCCGATCGGTCGACGCGCGGCCTCCTAAGCCCCGATCGTTCCACGCGCCGTCTCCGAGCCCCGATCGGTCCACGCGCCGTCTCCTGAACCTCGATCGGTCCACCCGTCGTTCCCGAAGCCCCGATCCATCCACGCGCAGTCTCCCGAGCCCCAATCGGTCCACGCGCCGTCTCCTGAGCCCCAATCGGTCCACGCGCCGTCTTTTCAGCCCCGATCGGTCCACGCGTCGTCTCCGAAGCCCCGATCGGTCCACGCGCCGTCTCCGAGCCCCGATCGGTCCACGCGCCGTCTCCTAAGCCCCAATCTGTACACGCCCCGTCTCCGAGCGCCGACGGGTTCACGCGCCGTCTCCTGAGACACGATCCGTCCACGCGCCGTCTCCTGAGCCCCGATCGGTCGACGCGTCCTCTGCTACACCTCGATCGATCCACGCGCTGTCTCCTGAGCCCCGATCGGTCGACGCGTCCTCTGCTAAACCTCAATCGGTCCACGCCCCGTCTCCGAGCGCCGATCGGTTCACGCGCCGTCTCCTGAGTCCCGATCCGTCCACTCACTGTCTCCTGAGCCCCGATCGGTCGACGCGTCCTCTGCTAAACCTCGATCGGTCCACGCGTCGTCTCCTGAGCCCCGATCGGTCGACGGGTCCTCTCCTAAGCCCCGATCGGTCCACGCGTCTTCTCCTGAGCTCCGATCAGTCCACGCGTCGTCTCCTAAGCCCCGATACGTCCACACGCCGTCTCCGAGCCCCGATGGGTCCCCGCGTTGCCTCCTGAGCCCCGATCGATCCGCGCGAGTCTCCTGAGCCCCGATCGGTCCACGCGCCGTCTCCTAAGCCCCAATCGGTCCACGCACCGCCTCCTGCGCCCCAATCGGTCCACGCGCCGCCTCCTGCGCCCCGATCGGTCTGCGCGCCGTCTCCTGAGCCCCGATCAGTCCACACGGCGTCTCCGAGCCCCGATGGGTCCACGCACTGTCTCCTGATCCCCATGGGTCCACGAGGCGCATCCGGAGCCCCGATCGATCCACGCGAGGATCCTGAGCCCCGATCGATCCACGCATCGTCTCCTAAGCCCCAATCGGTTAACGCGCCGTCTCCGAGCCCCAATCGGTCCACGCGCCGTCTCCTGAACCCCGATCGTTCCACGCGCCTTCTCCTAAGCCACGATCGGTCAGCGCCGTCTCCGAGCGCCGATCGGTGTACGCGCCGTCGCACGAGCCGCGATCGGTCCACGCGCGGCCTCCTGAGCCCCGGTTGCTTCACGCGCCGTATCCGAGGCCCAATCGGTCCACGCACCGTCTCCTGAGCCCCGATCGCTCCACGCGCCGTCTCCGAGCCCCGATCGGTCCACGCGCCGTATCCTGAGCTCGGATCGGTCCACGCGCCGTCGCCGAACCCCAATTGGTCCACGCTCAACCGTCTGAGCCCCGATCGGTCCACGCGTCGTCTCCTGAGCCCCGATCAATTGACGCGTCTTCTCCTGAGCCCCGATCGCTCCTCGCGCCGTCTCCTGAGCCCCGCTCGGTCCATGCGTCGTCTTCAAAGCCCCGATGCCTCCACGCGCCGTCTCCGAGCCACGATCGGTCCGTGCGCCGCTTCCACAACCCCGATCGGTCCACGCGTCATCTCCTGATCTCCGATCGGTCCACGCGCCGTCTCCTAAGCCCCGATCGGTCCACGCGCCGTCTCCGAGCGCCGATCGGTTAACGCACCGTCTCCCCGCCCCGATCAGTCCACGCGTGGCCTCCTGAGCCCCGGTCGGTTCACGCGCCGTCTCCCCGCCCCGATCGGTCCACGCGCCGCCTCCGGAGCCCCAATCGATCAACGTGAGTCTCCTAAGCCCCCATCGGTCCACGTGCCGTCTCCGAGCCCCGATCGGTCCACACGTCGTCTCCTAAGCCCCGATCGGTCCACGCGCCGTCTCCGGAGCCCCAATCGATCAACGTGAGTCTCCTAAGCCCCGACCGGTCCACGCGCCGTCTCCTGAGCCCCGAGCGTTCCACGCGCCGTCTCCTGAGCCCCAATCGATCCACGCGCAGCCTCCTGAGCCTCGATCCGTCCATGCGCCGTCGCCGAGCCGCGATCGTTCTACGCGCCGTCTCCGAGCCCCGAGCGGTCCACGCGCCGTCTCCTGAGCCCCAATCGGTCCACGCACTGTCTCCTGAGCCCCGGTCGGTCCACGCACCATCTCCGAGCCCCGATCGGTCGACGCATCGTCTCCTAAGCCCCGATCGGTTAACGCACCGGCTCCGAGCCCCGATCGGTCGACGCATCGTCTCCTAAGCCACGATCGGTCCACGCGCCGTCTCCGAGCGCCGATCATTTCACGCGCCGTCTCCTGAGCCCCTATCGTTCCACGCGCCGTCTCCGAACCCCGATCGATCCACGCGCCGTCTCCGAGCTCCGATCGGTTCACGCGCCGTGTCCTAAGCCCCGATCGGTCCAAGCGCCTCCTGCTAAGCCCCGATCGGTCCACGCGCCGTCTCCGAGCGCCGATCGGTTCACGCGCCGTCACCTGAGCCCGATCGTTCCACGCCCCGTCTCCGGGCCCCGATCGGTCCACGCGCCGTTTCCTAAGCCCCGACCGGTCCACACGCCTTCTCCTCATCCCCGATCGGTCCACGCGCCGTCTCGGAGCGCCGATTGGTTCACGCGCCGTCTCCTGAGCCCCGATCGATCCACGCGTCGTCTCCTGAGCCACGATCAATTGACGCGTCTTCTCCTTAGCCCGATCGCTCTTCGCGCCGTCTCCTGAGCCCCGATCGGTCCACGCGTCGTCTCCGAGCTCCGATCGGTCCACACGCCGTCTCCGAGCGCCGATAAGTTCAAGCGCCGTCTCCTGAGCCCCGATCGTTCCACGCGCAACCTCCTGAGCCCCAATCGGTCCACGCGCCGTCTCCTGAACCCCGATACGTCCACACGCAGTCGCCGAGCCCCGATCGGTAGATACGCCGTCTCCGAGCCACGATCTGTCCAGGCATCGCTTCCTGAGCCACGATCGGTCCACGCGCCGTATCCTAAGCCCCGATCGGTCCATGGGCCGTATCTGAGCGCCGATCCGTACACGCGCCGTCACCTGAGCCCCGATCGTTCCACGCGCGGTCTCCGAGCCCCGATCGGTCCACGCGCCGTCTCCTGAGCCCGGATCGTTCCACGCGTCGTCCCCGAATCCTCGATCCGTACACGCGACGTCTCCGAGCCTCGATCGGTCCACGGGCCGTCGCCGAGCCCCGATCGGTCCAGGCGTATCCTCCTGAGCCCCGGTCGGTCCACGCGCCGTCTCCGAGCCCCGATCGGTCCACGCATCGTCTCCTAAGCCCCGATCGGTTAACACGCCGACTCAGAGCCCCGATCGTTCCACGCGCCGTCTCCGAGCCCCGATCGTTCCACGCGCCTTCTCCTAAGCCACGATCGGTCAGCGCCGTCTCCGAGCGCCGATCGTAGCACGCGCCGTCGCACGAGCCGCGATCGGTCCACGCGCGGCCTCCTGAGCCCCGATTGGTTCACGCGCAGTACCCGATCCCCAATCGGTCCACGCACCGTCTCCTGAGCCCCGATCGGGCCACGCGCCGTCGCCGAGCCCCGATCGGTCCAGGCGTATCCTCCTGAGCCCCGATCGGTCCACGCGCCGTCTCCGTGCGCCGATCGGTTCACGCGCCGTCTCCTGAGCCCCGATCGCTCCACGCGCCGTCTCCGAGCCCCGATCGGTCCACGCGCCGTCTCCTGAGCCCGGATCGGTCCACGCGCCGTCGCCGAACCCCAATTGGTCCACGCGCAACCGCCTCAGCCCCGGTTGGTCCACGCGCTGTTTCCGAGCCCTGATCGGTCCACGCGTCGTATCCGAACCCCGATCGGTCCACGCGCCGTCGCCGAGCCATGATCGGTCCACGCGCGGCCTCCTGAGCCCCGGTTGCTTCACGCGCCGTATCCGAGCCCCCATCGGTTCACGCGCCGTCACCTGAGCCCCGATCGTTCCACGCCCCGTCTCCGGGCCCCGATCGGTCCACGCGCCGTTTCCTAAGCCCCGACCGGTCCACACGCCTTCTCCTCATCCCCGATCGGTCCACGCGCCGTCTCGGAGCGCCGATTGGTTCACGCGCCGTCTCCTGAGCCCCGATCGATCCACGCGTCGTCTCCTGAGCCACGATCAATTGACGCGTCTTCTCCTGAGCCCGATCGCTCTTCGCGCCGTCTCCTGAGCCCCGATCGGTCCACGCGTCGTCTCCGAGCTCCGATCGGTCCACGCGTCGTTCCCCAAGCCCCGATCCATCGACGCGCCGTCTCCTGATGCCCAATCGGTCCACGCGCAGTCTCCTGAGCCCCGATAGGTACACGCGTAGTCTCCTAAGCCCCGATCGGTCCACGCGCCGCCTCCGGAGCCCCAATCGATCAACGTGAGTCTCCTAAGCCCCGATCGGTCCACGTGCCGTCTCCGAGCCCCGATCGGTCCACGCGTCGTCTCCTAAGCCCCGATCGGTCCACGCGCCGTCTCCGGAGCCCCAATCGATCAACGTGAGTCTCCTAAGCCCCGACCGGTCCACGCGCCGTCTCCTGAGCCCCGATCGGTCCACGTATCGTCTCCTAAGCCCCGATCGGTCCACTCGTCGTCTCCTAAGTCCCGATCGGTCCACGCGCCGTCTCCGAGCCCCGATCGGTCCACGCGTCGTCTCCTAAACCCCGATCGGTCCACGCGCCGTCTCCTGTGCCCCGATCGGTCCACGTATCGTCTCCTAAGCCCCGATCGTTCCACGCGCCTTCTCCTAAGCCACGATCGGTCCACGCGCCGTCTCCGAGCGCCGATCCGTACACGCGCCGTCACCTGAGCCCCGATCGTTCCACGCGCGGTCTCCGAGCCCCGATCGGTCCACGCGCCGTCTCCTGAGCCCGGATCGTTCCACGCGTCGTCCCCGAATCCTCGATCCGTACACGCGTCGTCTCCGAGCCTCGATCGGTCCACGGGCCGTCGCCGAGCCCCGATCGGTCCAGGCGTATCCTCCTGAGCCCCGGTCGGTCCACGCGCCGTCTCCGAGCCCCGATCGGTCCACGCATCGTCTCCTAAGCCCCGATCGGTTAACACGCCGACTCGGAGCCCCGATCGTTCCACGCGCCGTCTCCGAGCCCCGATCGTTCCACGCGCCTCCTCCTAAGCCACGATCGGTCAGCGCCGTCTCCGAGCGCCGATCGTAGCACGCGCCGTCGCACGAGCCGCGATCGGTCCACGCGCGGCCTCCTGAGCCCCGGTTGGTTCACGCGCAGTACCCGATCCCCAATCCGTCCACGCACCGTCTCCTGAGCCCCGATCGGGCCACGCGCCGTCGCCGAGCCCCGATCGGTCCAGGCGTATCCTCCTGAGCCCCGATCGGTCCACGCGCCGTCTCCGTGCGCCGATCGGTTCACGCGCCGTCTCCTGAGCCCCGATCGCTCCACGCGCCGTCTCCGAGCCCCGATCGGTCCACGCGCCGTCTCCTGAGCCCGGATCGGTCCACGCGCCGTAGCCGAACCTCAATTGGTCCACGCGCAACCGCCTCAGCCCCGGTTGGTCCACGCGCTGTTTCCGAGCCCTGATCGGTCCCCGCGTCGTATCCGAACCCCGATCGGTCCACGCGCCGTCGCCGAGCCATGATCGGTCCACGCGCGGCCTCCTGAGCCCCGGTTGCTTCACGCGCCGTATCCGAGCCCCCATCGGTCCACGCGTCGTCTCCGAGCCCCGATCGGTCCACGCGCCGTCGCCGAGCCATGATCGGCCCATGCGAGGCTCCTGAGCCCCGGTCGGTCCGCGCGCCGTCTCCTGATCCCCGATCGGTCGACGCGTCGTTTCCTGAGCCCTGATCAATCCACGCGTCGTCTCCTAAGCCCCGATCGCTCCACGCGCCGATTTCTGAGCCCCGATCAATTGACGCGTCTGCTCCTGAGCCCCGATCGCTCCTCGCGCCGTCACCTGAGTCCCGCTCGGTCCCTGCGTGGTCTTCTTAGCCCCGATGCCTCCACGCGCCGTATCCGAGCCACGATCGGTCTAGGCGTCGCTTCCTGAGCCCCGATCGGTCCACGCGCTGTCTCCTAAGCCCCAATCGGTCCACGCGCCGTCTCCTAAGCCCCGATCGGTCCACGCGCCGTCTCCGAGCGCCGATCGGTTCACGCGCCGTCTCCTGAGCCCCGATCGTTCCACGCGCCATCTCCGAGCCCCGATCGGTCCACGCGCCGTCTCCTAAGCCCCGATCGGTCCACGCGCCTTCTCCTAAGCCGCGATCGGTCCACGTGCCGTCTCCGAGCCTCGACCGGTCCACGCGCCGTCTCCTGAGCCCCGATCGTTCCACGCGCCGTCTCCTAAGCCGCGATCCGTCCACGGGCCGTCTCCGAGCTGCTATCGGTAAACGCGCCGTCACCAAGCCCTGATCCGTACACGCGTCGTCTCCGAGCCCCGATCGGTCCACGCGCCGTCGCCGAGCCTCGATCAGTCCACGCGGGGCCTCCTAAGCCGCGATCGGTTAACGCGCCGTCTCCGAGCCCCGATCGGTCCACGCGCCGTCTCCTGAGCCCTGATCGGTCCACGTGCCGTCTCCGAGCCCCGATCGGTTCACGCGCCGTCTCCTGAACCCCGATACGTCCACGCGCAGCCGACGAGCCCCGATCGGTCCACGCGCCGTCGCCGAGCCTCGATAGGTCCACGCGCGGCCTCCTGAGCCCCGGTCGGTTCACGCGCCGTCTCCGAGCCCCGATCGATCCACGCGTCGTCTTCTAAGCCCAGATGCCTCCTCGCGCCGTCTCCGAGCCACGATCGGTCCAGGCGCCGCTTCCTGAGCCCCGATCGGTCCACGCGCCGTCACCCGAGCCCCGATCGTTCCACGCGCCGTCTCCGAGCCCCGATCGGTCCACGCGCGGTCTCCTGAGCCCCGATCGTTCCACGCGTCGTCCCCGAATCTCCGATCCGTACACGCGTCGTCTCCGAGCCTCGATCGGTCCACGCGCCGTCGCCGAGACCCGATCGGTCCAGGCGTATCCTCCTGAGCCCCGGTCGGTCCACGCGCCGTCTCCGAGCCCCGATCGGTCCACGCATCGTCTCCTAAGCGCCGATCGGTTAACGCGCCGACTCCGAGCCCCGATCGTTCCACGCGCCGTCTCCGAGCCCCGATGAGTCCACGCGCGGTGTCCTGAGCCCCGGTCGGTCCAGGCCCCGTCTCCGAGCGCCGATCGGTTCACGCGCCGTCTCCTGAGAACGATCCGTCCACGCGCTGTCTCCTGAGCCCCGATCGGTCGACGCGTCCTCTGCTAAACCTCAATCGGTCCACGCCCCGTCTCCGAGCGCCGATCGGTCGACGCGCCGTCTCGTGAGCCCCGATCGGTCCACGCGCCGTCTCCTAAGCCCCGATCGGTTCACGCATCGTCTCCTAAGCCCCGATACGTCCACGCGCCGTCTCCTGAGCCCCAATCGGTCCACGCGCCGCCTCCTGAGCCCCGATCGGCCCACACGCCGTCTCCTGAGTCCCGATCGGTCGACGCGCGGCCTCCTAAGCCCCGATCGTTCCACGCGCCGTCTCCGAGCCCCGATCGGTCCACGCGCCATCTCCTGAACCTCGATCGGTCCACGCGTCGTTCCCGAAGCCCCGATCCATCCACGCGCAGTCTCCCGAGCGCCAATCGGTCCACGCGCCGTCTCCTGAGCCCCAATCGGTCCACGCGCCGTCTTTTCAGCCCCGATCGGTCCACGCGTCGTCTCCTAAGCCCCGATCGGTCCACGCGCCGTCTCCGAGCCCCGATCGGTCCACGCGCCGTCTCCTAAGCCCCAATCTGTACACGCCCCGACTCCGAGCGCCGACGGGTTCACGCGCCGTCTCCTGAGACACGATCCGTCCACGCGCCGTCTCCTGAGCCCCGATCGGTCGACGCGTCCTCTGCTAAACCTCAATCGGTCCACGCCCCGTCTCCGAGCGCCGATCGGTCGACGCGCCGTCTCGTGAGCCCCGATCGGTCCACGCGCCGTCTCCTAAGCCCCGATCGGTTCACGCATCGTCTCCTAAGCCCCGATACGTCCACGCGCCGTCTCCTGAGCCCCAATCGGTCCACGCGCCGCCTCCTGAGCCCCGATCGGCCCACACGCCGTCTCCTGAGTCCCGATCGGTCGACGCGCGGCCTCCTAAGCCCCGATCGTTCCACGCGCCGTCTCCGAGCCCCGATCGGTCCACGCGCCGTCTCCTGAACCTCGATCGGTCCACCCGTCGTTCCCGAAGCCCCGATCCATCCACGCGCAGTCTCCCGAGCCCCAATCGGTCCACGCGCCGTCTCCTGAGCCCCAATCGGTCCACGCGCCGTCTTTTCAGCCCCGATCGGTCCACGCGTCGTCTCCTAAGCCCCGATCGGTCCACGCGCCGTCTCCGAGCCCCGATCGGTCCACGCGCCGTCTCCTAAGCCCCAATCTGTACACGCCCCGTCTCCGAGCGCCGACGGGTTCACGCGCCGTCTCCTGAGACACGATCCGTCCACGCGCCGTCTCCTGAGCCCCGATCGGTCGACGCGTCCTCTGCTACACCTCGATCGATCCACGCGCTGTCTCCTGAGCCCCGATCGGTCGACGCGTCCTCTGCTAAACCTCAATCGGTCCACGCCCCGTCTCCGAGCGCCGATCGGTTCACGCGCCGTCTCCTGAGTCCCGATCCGTCCACTCACTGTCTCCTGAGCCCCGATCGGTCGACGCGTCCTCTGCTAAACCTCGATCGGTCCACGCGTCGTCTCCTGAGCCCCGATCGGTCGACGGGTCCTCTCCTAAGCCCCGATCGGTCCACGCGTCTTCTCCTGAGCTCCGATCAGTCCACGCGTCGTCTCCTAAGCCCCGATACGTCCACACGCCGTCTCCGAGCCCCGATGGGTCCCCGCGTTGCCTCCTGAGCCCCGATCGATCCGCGCGAGTCTCCTGAGCCCCGATCGGTCCACGCGCCGTCTCCTAAGCCCCAATCGGTCCACGCACCGCCTCCTGCGCCCCAATCGGTCCACGCGCCGCCTCCTGCGCCCCGATCGGTCTGCGCGCCGTCTCCTGAGCCCCGATCAGTCCACACGGCGTCTCCGAGCCCCGATGGGTCCACGCACTGTCTCCTGATCCCCATGGGTCCACGAGGCGCATCCGGAGCCCCGATCGATCCACGCGAGGATCCTGAGCCCCGATCGATCCACGCATCGTCTCCTAAGCCCCAATCGGTTAACGCGCCGTCTCCGAGCCCCAATCGGTCCACGCGCCGTCTCCTGAACCCCGATCGTTCCACGCGCCTTCTCCTAAGCCACGATCGGTCAGCGCCGTCTCCGAGCGCCGATCGGTGTACGCGCCGTCGCACGAGCCGCGATCGGTCCACGCGCGGCCTCCTGAGCCCCGGTTGCTTCACGCGCCGTATCCGAGGCCCAATCGGTCCACGCACCGTCTCCTGAGCCCCGATCGCTCCACGCGCCGTCTCCGAGCCCCGATCGGTCCACGCGCCGTATCCTGAGCTCGGATCGGTCCACGCGCCGTCGCCGAACCCCAATTGGTCCACGCTCAACCGTCTGAGCCCCGATCGGTCCACGCGTCGTCTCCTGAGCCCCGATCAATTGACGCGTCTTCTCCTGAGCCCCGATCGCTCCTCGCGCCGTCTCCTGAGCCCCGCTCGGTCCATGCGTCGTCTTCAAAGCCCCGATGCCTCCACGCGCCGTCTCCGAGCCACGATCGGTCCGTGCGCCGCTTCCACAACCCCGATCGGTCCACGCGTCATCTCCTGATCTCCGATCGGTCCACGCGCCGTCTCCTAAGCCCCGATCGGTCCACGCGCCGTCTCCGAGCGCCGATCGGTTAACGCACCGTCTCCCCGCCCCGATCAGTCCACGCGTGGCCTCCTGAGCCCCGGTCGGTTCACGCGCCGTCTCCCCGCCCCGATCGGTCCACGCGCCGCCTCCGGAGCCCCAATCGATCAACGTGAGTCTCCTAAGCCCCCATCGGTCCACGTGCCGTCTCCGAGCCCCGATCGGTCCACACGTCGTCTCCTAAGCCCCGATCGGTCCACGCGCCGTCTCCGGAGCCCCAATCGATCAACGTGAGTCTCCTAAGCCCCGACCGGTCCACGCGCCGTCTCCTGAGCCCCGAGCGTTCCACGCGCCGTCTCCTGAGCCCCAATCGATCCACGCGCAGCCTCCTGAGCCTCGATCGGTCCATGCGCCGTCGCCGAGCCGCGATCGTTCTACGCGCCGTCTCCGAGCCCCGAGCGGTCCACGCGCCGTCTCCTGAGCCCCAATCGGTCCACGCACTGTCTCCTGAGCCCCGGTCGGTCCACGCACCATCTCCGAGCCCCGATCGGTCGACGCATCGTCTCCTAAGCCCCGATCGGTTAACGCACCGGCTCCGAGCCCCGATCGGTCGACGCATCGTCTCCTAAGCCACGATCGGTCCACGCGCCGTCTCCGAGCGCCGATCATTTCACGCGCCGTCTCCTGAGCCCCTATCGTTCCACGCGCCGTCTCCGAACCCCGATCGATCCACGCGCCGTCTCCGAGCTCCGATCGGTTCACGCGCCGTGTCCTAAGCCCCGATCGGTCCAAGCGCCTCCTGCTAAGCCCCGATCGGTCCACGCGCCGTCTCCGAGCGCCGATCGGTTCACGCGCCGTCACCTGAGCCCGATCGTTCCACGCCCCGTCTCCGGGCCCCGATCGGTCCACGCGCCGTTTCCTAAGCCCCGACCGGTCCACACGCCTTCTCCTCATCCCCGATCGGTCCACGCGCCGTCTCGGAGCGCCGATTGGTTCACGCGCCGTCTCCTGAGCCCCGATCGATCCACGCGTCGTCTCCTGAGCCACGATCAATTGACGCGTCTTCTCCTTAGCCCGATCGCTCTTCGCGCCGTCTCCTGAGCCCCGATCGGTCCACGCGTCGTCTCCGAGCTCCGATCGGTCCACACGCCGTCTCCGAGCGCCGATAAGTTCAAGCGCCGTCTCCTGAGCCCCGATCGTTCCACGCGCAACCTCCTGAGCCACAGTCGGTCCACGCGTCGTCTCCTAAACCCCGATCGGTCCACACGCCGTCTCCTGAGCCCCTATCGTTCCACGCGCCGTCTCCGAACCCCGATCGATCCACGCGCCGTCTCCGAGCTCCGATCGGTCCACGCGCCGTGTCCTAAGCCCCGATCGGTCCAAGCGCCTCCTGCTAAGCCCCGATCAGTCCACGCGCCGTCTCGGAGCGCCGATTGGTTCACGCGCCGTCTCCTGAGCCCCGATCGATCCACGCGTCGTCTCCTGAGCCACGATCAATTGACGCGTCTTCTCCTGAGCCCCGATCGCTCCACGCGCCGTCTCCTGAGCCCTGATCGTTCCACGCGCCTTCTCCTAAGCCACGATCGGTCCACGCGCCGTCTCCGAGCGCCGATCATTTCACGCGCCGTCTCCTGAGGCCCGATCGTTCCACGCGCCGTCTCCGAGCCCCGATCGATCCACGCGCCGTCTCCTGAGCCCCGATCGGTCCACGCGTTGTTCCCCAAGCCCCGATCCATCGACGCGCCGTCTCCTGATGCCCAATCGGTCCACGCGCTGTCTCCTGAGCCCCGATAGGTACACGCGTAGTCTCCTAAGCCCCGATCGGTCCACGCGCCGCCTCCGGAGCCCCATCGATCAACGTGAGTCTCCTAAGCCCCGACCGGTCCACGCGCCGTCTTCTGAGCCCCGATCGGTCCACGTATCGTCTCCTAAGCCCCGATCGGTCCACTCGTCGTCTCCTAAGTCCCGATCGGTCCACGCGCCGTCTCCGAGCCCCGATCCGTCCACGCGTCGTCTCCTAAACCCCGATCGGTCCACACGCCGTTTCCTGAGCCCCGATCGGTCCATGCGTCGTCTTCTTAGCCCCGATGCCTCCACGCGCCGTCTCCGAGCCACGATCGGTCCAGGCGCCGCTTCCT
The DNA here is from genome assembly GCA_946811545.1 of Netelia fuscicornis. Classification (NCBI taxonomy): domain Eukaryota; kingdom Metazoa; phylum Arthropoda; class Insecta; order Hymenoptera; family Ichneumonidae; genus Netelia; species Netelia fuscicornis. Next base: position 31,151,133 of record OX328011.1, read on the forward strand.
GAGCCCCGATCGGTCCATGCGCCGTATCCTAAGCCCCGATCGGTCCACGCGCCGTCTCCGAGCGCCGATAAGTTCAAGCGCCGTCTCCTGAGCCCCGATCGTTCCACGCGGCGTCTTCGAGCCTCGATCGATCCACGCGCCGTCTCCTGAGCCCCGATCGGTCGACGCGTCGTCTTCTGAGCCCCGATCGATCCACGCGTCGTCTCCTGAGCCACGATCAATTGACGCGTCTTCTCCTGAGCCCGATCGCTCTTCGCGCCGTCTCCTGAGCCCCGATCGGTCCACGCGTCGTCTCCGAGCTCCGATCGGTCCACACGCCGTCTCCGAGCGCCGATAAGTTCAAGCGCCGTCTCCTGAGCCCCGATCGTTCCACGCGCAACCTCCTGAGCCCCAGTCGGTCCACGCGCCGTCTCCTAAGCCCCAATCTGTCCACGACCCGTCTCTGGGCACCGATCGGTGCACGCGCCGTCTCCTGAGCCCCAATCGGTCCACGCGCCGTCTCCTGAACCCCGATACGTCCACACGCAGTCGCCGAGCCCCGATCGGTCCATACGCCGTCTCCGAGCCACGATCTGTCCAGGCATCGCTTCCTGAGCCACGATCGGTCCACGCGCCGTATCCTAAGCCCCGATCGGTCCATGGGCCGTATCTGAGCGCCGATCCGTACACGCGCCGTCACCTGAGCCCCGATCGTTCCACGCGCGGTCTCCGAGCCCCGATCGGTCCACGCGCCGTCTCCTGAGCCCGGATCGTTCCACGCGTCGTCCCCGAATCCTCGATCCGTACACGCGTCGTCTCCGAGCCTCGATCGGTCCACGGGCCGTCGCCGAGCCCCGATCGGTCCAGGCGTATCCTCCTGAGCCCCGGTCGGTCCACGCGCCGTCTCCGAGCCCCGATCGGTCCACGCATCGTCTCCTAAGCCCCGATCGGTTAACACGCCGACTCGGAGCCCCGATCGTTCCACGCGCCGTCTCCGAGCCCCGATCGTTCCACGCGCCTTCTCCTAAGCCACGATCGGTCAGCGCCGTCTCCGAGCGCCGATCGTAGCACGCGCCGTCGCACGAGCCGCGATCGGTCCACGCGCGGCCTCCTGAGCCCCGGTTGGTTCACGCGCAGTACCCGAGCCCCAATCGGTCCACGCCCCGTCTCCTGAGCCCCGATCGGGCCACGCGCCGTCGCCGAGCCCCGATCGGTCCAGGCGTATCCTCCTGAGCCCCGATCGGTCCACGCGCCGTCTCCGTTCGCCGATCGGTTCACGCGCCGTCTCCTGAGCCCCGATCGCTCCACGCGCCGTCTCCGAGCCCCGATCGGTCCACGCGCCGTCTCCTGAGCCCGGATCGGTCCACGCGCCGTCGCCGAACCCCAATTGGTCCACGCGCAACCGCCTCAGCCCCGGTTGGCCCACGCGCTGTTTCCGAGCCCTGATCGGTCCACGCGTCGTATCCGAACCCCGATCGGTCCACGCGCCGTCGCCGAGCCATGATCGGTCCACGCGCGGCCTCCTGAGCCCCGGTTGCTTCACGCGCCGTATCCGAGCCCCCATCGGTCCACGCGTCGTCTCCGAGCCCCGATCGGTCCACGCGCCGTCGCCGAGCCATGATCGGCCCATGCGAGGCTCCTGAGCCCCGGTCGGTCCGCGCGCCGTCTCCTGATCCCCGATCGGTCGACGCGTCGTTTCCTGAGCCCTGATCGATCCACGCGTCGTCTCCTAAGCCCCGATCGCTCCACGCGCCGATTTCTGAGCCCCGATCAATTGACGCGTCTTCTCCTGAGCCCCGATCGCTCCTCGCGCCGTCACCTGAGCCCCGCTCGGTCCCTGCGTGGTCTTCTTAGCCCCGATGCCTCCACGCGCCGTATCCGAGCCACGATCGGTCTAGGCGTCGCTTCCTGAGCCCCGATCGGTCCACGCGCCGTCTCCTAAGCCCCGATCGGTTCACGCATCGTCTCCTAAGCCCCGATACGTCCACGCGTCGTCTCCTGAGCCCCGATACGTCCACACGCCGTCTCCGAGCCCCGATGGGTCCCCGCATTGCCTCCTGAGCCCCGATCGATCCGCGCGAGTCTCCTGAGCCCCAATCGGTCCACGCACCGCCTCGTGCGCCCCAATCGGTCCACGCGCCGCCTCCTGCGCCCCGATCGGTCTGCGCGCCGTCTCCTGAGCCCCGATCGGTCGACGCGCCGTCTCGTGAGCCCCGATCGGTCCACGCGCCGTCTCCGAGCCCCGATCGGTCCATGCGCCGTCTCCTGAGCCCCGGTCGGTCCGCGCGCCGTCTCCTGAGCCCCGATCGTTCCACGCGTCGTCTCCTAAGCCCCGATCGGTTCACGCATCGTCTCCTAAGCCCCGATACGTCCACGCGCCGTCTCCTGAGCCCCAATCGTTCCACGCGCCGTCTCCGAGCCCCGATCGTTCCACGCGGCGTCTCCTGAGCCCCAATCGGTCCACACGCTGTTACGTGAGCCCCGATAGGTACACGCGTCGTCTCCTACGCCCCGATCGGTCCACGCGTCGTCTCCTGAGCCCCGATCGGTCGACGCGTCCTCTGCTAAACCTCAATCGGTCCACGCCCCGTCTCCGAGCGCCGATCGGTTCACGCGCCGTCTCCTGAGTCCCGATCCGTCCACTCACTGTCTCCTGAGCCCCGATCGGTCGACGCGTCCTCTGCTAAACCTCGATCGGTCCACGCGTCGTCGCCTGAGCCCCGATCGGTCGACGGGTCCTCTCCTAAGCCCCGATCGGTCCACGCGTCTTCTCCTGAGCTCCGATCAGTCCACGCGTCGTCTCCTAAGCCCCGATACGTCCACACGCCGTCTCCGAGCCCCGATGGGTCCCCGCGTTGCCTCCTGAGCCCCGATCGATCCGCGCGAGTCTCCTGAGCCCCGATCGGTCCACGCGCCGTCTCCTAAGCCCCAATCGGTCCACGCACTGCCTCCTGCGCCCCAATCGGTCCACGCGCCGCCTCCTGCGCCCCGATCGGTCTGCGCGCCGTCTCCTGAGCCCCGATCGGTCGACGCGCCGTCTCGTGAGCCCCGATCGGTCCACGCGCCGTCTCCGAGCCCCGATCGGTCCATGCGCCGTCTCCTGAGCCCCGGTCGGTCCGCGCGCCGTCTCCTGAGCCCCGATCGTTCCACGCGTCGTCTCCTAAGCCCCGATCGGTTCACGCATCGTCTCCTAAGCCCCGATACGTCCACGCGCCGTCTCCTGAGCCCCAATCGTTCCACGCGCCGTCTCCGAGCCCCGATCGTTCCACGCGGCGTCTCCTGAGCCCCAATCGGTCCACACGCTGTGTCGTGAGCCCCGATAGGTACACGCGTCGTCTCCTACGCCCCGATCGGTCCACGCGTCGTCTCCTGAGCCCCGATCGATCCGCGCGAGTCTCCTGAGCCCCGATCGGTCCACGCGCCGTCTCCTAAGCCCCAATCGGTCCACGCACCGCCTCCTGCGCCCCAATCGGTCCACGCGCCGCCTCCTGCGCCCCGATCGGTCTGCGCGCCGTCTCCTGAGCCCCGATCGGTCGACGCGCCGTCTCGTGAGCCCCGATCGGTCCACGCGCCGTCTCCGAGCCCCGATCGGTCCATGCGCCGTCTCCTGAGCCCCGGTCGGTCCGCGCGCCGTCTCCTGAGCCCCGATACGTCCACGCGCCGTCTCCTGAGCCCCAATCGTTCCACGCGCCGTCTCCGAGCCCCGATCGTTCCACGCGGCGTCTCCTGAGCCCCAATCGGTCCACACGCTGTGTCGTGAGCCCCGATAGGTACACGCGTCGTCTCCTACGCCCCGATCGGTCCACGCGTCGTCTCCTGAGCCCCGATCGTTCCACGCGCCGTCTCCGAGCCCCGATCGGTCCACGCGCCGTCTCCTGAGCCCCGATAGGTCCACGCGCCGTCTCCGAGCCCCGAACGGTTCACGCACCGTCTCCTGATCCCAATCGGTCCACGCGGCGCCTCCGGAGTCCCGATCGATCCACGCGAGTCTCCTGAGCCCCAGTCGGTCCGCGCGCCGTCTCCTGAGCCCCGATTGGTCGACGCGTCGTCTCCTGAGCCCCGATCGATCCACGCGTCGGCTCCTGAGCCCCGATCGCGCCACACGCCGTTTCCTGAGCCCCGATCGGTCCACGCGACATCTCCTGATCTCCGATCGGTCCACGCCCCATCCCCTAAACCCCGGTCGGTCCACGCGCCGTCTCCGAGCCCCGATCGGTCCACGCATCGTCTCCTAAGCCCCGATCGGCTAACGCGTCGACTCCGAGCCCCGATCGTTCCACGCGCCGTCCCCGATCCCCGATCGATCTACGCGCTGTCTCCTGAGCCCCGATTGGACCAAGCACCGTCTCCTGAGCCCCGATCGTTCCACCCGCCTTCTCCTAAGCCACGACCGGTTCACGTGCCGTCTCCGAGCGCCGATCGGTTCACGCGCCGTCTCCTGAGCCCCGATCGTTCCACGCGCCGTCGCCGAGCCGCGACCGGTCCACGCGCCGTCTCCTGAGCCCCGATCGGCCCACGTATCGTCTCCTAAGCCCCGATCGATCTACGCGCTGTCTCCGAGCCCCGATCGGTCCACGCGTCGTCTCCTAAGCCCCTATCGGTCCACGCGCCGTCTCCGAGCGCCGATCGCTCGACGCGCCGTCTCGGAGCGCCGATTGGTTCACGCGCCGTCTCCTGAGCCCCGATCGCTCCACGCGCCGTCTCCGAGCCCCGATCGGTCCACTCGCCGTCTCCTAAGCCCCGATCGGTCCACCCGTCGTTCCTCAAGCCCCGATCGGTCCACTCGCCGTCTCCGAGCCCCGATCAGTTCACGCATCGTCTCCTAAGCCCCGATCGGTTAACGCGCCGTCTCCGATCCGCGATCGGTCCACGCGCCGTCGCCGAGCCATGATCGGTCCACGCGCGGCCTCCCGAGCCCCGGTTGGTTCACGCGCCGTATCCGAGCCCCCATCGGTCCACGCGTCGTCTCCTAAGCCCCGAACGGTCAACGCGGCTTCTCCTCAGTCCCGATTGGTCCACGCGCCGTCTCCAAGCGCCGATCGGTTCACGCCCCGTCACCCGAGCCCCGATCGTTCCACACGCCGTCTCCAAGCACCGATCGGTCCACGCTCCGTTTCCTGAGCCCGGATCGTTCCACGCGTCGTCTCCTGATCCCCGATCCGTAAACGCGCCGTCTCCTCAGCCCCAATCGGTCCACGCGTCGGCTCTTAAGACCCGATCCATCGACGCGTCGTCTCCTGAGCCCCGATCGATCCACGCGCCGCCTCCTGAGCCCCGATCGGTCCACGCGCCGTTTCCTGATCCCCGATCGGTCCACACGCCGTCTCTGAGCCCCGATCGGTCCAGGCGTGGCGTCCTGAGCCGTGGTCGGTCCACGCGCCGTTTCCTGAGCCCCGATCGGTCCACACGTCGTCTTCTAAGCCCAGATGCCTCCTTGCGCCGTCTCCCAACCACGATCGGTGCAGGCGCCGCTTCCTGAGCCCCGATCGGTCCACGCGTTTTCTCCTAAGCCTTGATCGGTCCACGCGTCGTCTCCTCAGCCCCGATCGGTCGACGCGTCGTCTCCTGATCCCCGATCGATCCACGCGTCGTCTCCTCAGCCCCGACCGCTCCACGCGCCGTCGCCGAGCAGTGATCGGTCCACGCGAGGCTCCTGAGTCCCGGTCGGTACGCGCGCCGTCTCCTGAGCCCCGATCGGTCGACGAGTCGTTTCCTGAGCCCCGATCGATCCACGCGTCGTCCCCTGAGCCCCGATCGCTCCACGCGCCGTCTCCTGAGCCCCGCTCGGTCCATGCGTCGTCTTCTTAGCCCCGATGCCTCCACGCGCCGTCTCCGAGCCACGATCGGTCTAGGCGCCGCTTCCTGAGCCCCGATCGGTCCAGACGCCTCTTCCTGAGCACCGATCGGTCCACGCGCCGTCTCCTAAGCCCCAATCGGTCCACGCGCCGTCTCCTAAGCCCCGATCGGTCCAAGCGGCGTCTCCGAGCCCCCATCGGTCCACGTGGCGTTTTCTGAGCACCGTTCGGTCCACGCGTCGTCTTCAAAGCCCCGATGCCTCCACGCGCCGTCTCCGAGCCACGATCGGTCCGTGCGCCGCTCCCAGAGCCCCGAACGGTGCACGCGTCTTCTCCTGATCTCCGATCGGTCCACGCGCCGTCTCATATGCCCCGATCGGTCCACGCGCCGTCTCATAAACCCCGATCGGTCCACTCGCCGTCTCCGAGCGCCGTTCTGTTGACGCGCCGTCTCCTGAGCCCCGATCGTTCCACGCACCGTTTCCGAGCCCCCATCGGTCCACGCGCCGTCTCCTGAGCCCGGATCGGTCCACCCGTCATCCGCGAATCCCCGATCCGTACACGCGTCGTCTCCGAGCCTCGATCGGTCCACGCGTCGTCTCCTAAGCCCCGACCGGTCCACGCGCCGTCTCCTGAGCCCCGATCGTTCCACGCGCCGTCTCCTATGCCGCGATCCGTCCACGGGCCGTCTCCGAGCTGCTATCGGTAAACGCGCCGTCACAAACCCCTGATCCGTAAACGCGGCGTCTCCGTGCCCCGATCGGTCCACGCGCCGTCTCCTGAGCCCCGAACGTCCCACACGCCGCCTCCTAAGCCCCGATCGGTTAACATGGCGTCTCCGAGCCCCGATCGGTCCACGCGCCGTCTCCTGAGCCCCGGTCAGTTCACGCGCCGTCTCCGAGCCCCGATCGATCCACGCGACGTCTTGTAAAGCCCAGATGCCTCCTCGCGTCGTCTTCTAAGCCCCGATGCCTCCACGCGCCGTCTCCGAGCCCCGATCGGTGCAGGCGCCGCTTCCTGAGCCCGGATCGGTCCACGCGTCGTCCCCTAATCCCCGATCCGTAAACTTGTCGTGTCTGCGCCTCGATCGGTCCACGCGCCGTCGCCCAGCGCCGATCGGTCCGCGCGCCGTCTCCTGAGCCCCGATCCGTCCACGCGCAACCTCCTGAGCCCCGATCGGTCCACGCGCCGTTTCCGAGCCCTGATCGGTCCATGCGTCGTCTTCGAAGCCCCGATGGCTCCACGCGCCGTCTCCGTGCCCCGATCGGTGCAGGCGCCGCTTCCTGAGCCCCGATCGGTCCACGCGTCATCTCCTAAGCCCCGAGCGGTTCACGCGCCGTCTCCGGGGCCCCGGTAGATCCACGCGAGTCTCCTAAGCCTCGATCGGTCCACGCGCCGTCGCCGAGCCCCGATCGGTCCAGGCGTATCCTCCTGAGCCTCGGTCGGTCCACGCGCCATCTCCGAGCCCCGATCAGTCCACGCATCGTCTCCTAAGCCCCGATCGGTTAACGTGCCGTCTCCGAGCCCCGATGGTTCCACGCGCCGTCTCCGAGCCCTGATCGGTCCACGCGCCGTCTCCTGAGCCCGGATCGGTCCACGCGTCGTCCCCTAATCCCCGATCCGTATACTCGTCGTCTCCGAGCCTCGATCGGTCTACGCGCCGTCGCCGAGCCGCGATCGGTCCACGCGCGGCCTTCTGAGCCCCGATCGATCCATGCGAATATCCTGAGCTCCGATCGGTCCACGCGCCGTCGCCGATCCACGATCGGTCCGTGCGCCGCTTCCAGAGCCCTATCGGTCCACGCATCGTCTCCTGATCTCCGATCGGTCCACGCGCCGTCTCCTAAGCCCCGATCGGTCCACGCGCGGCCTCCTGAGCCCTGATCGGTCCATGCGCCGTCGCCGAGCCGCGATCGGTCCACGCGCGGCCTCCTGAGCCCCAGTTGGTTCACGCGCCGTATCTGAGCCCCCATCGGTCCACGCGCCGTCTCCGAGCCCCGATCGGTTAACGTGCCGTCTCCGAGCCCCAATCGGTCCACGCGCCGTCTCCTGAGCCCCGATGCGTCCACGCGCAGTCGCCGAGCCCCGATCGGTCCACGCGCCGTCTCCTAAGCCCCGATCGGTCCACGCGCGGCCTGCTTAGCCCCGGTCGGTCCACGTGCCGTCTCCGAGCGTCGATCGGTCCACGTGCCGTCTCCTGAGCCCCGATCGATCCACGCGTCGTCTCCTAAGCCCCGATCGCTCCTCGCGCCGCCTCCTGAACCCCGCTCGGTCGATGCTCCGTCTTCTTAAGCCCGATGCCTCCACGCGCCGTCTCCGAGCCACGATCGGTCCACGCGCCGTCTCCTGAGCCCCGATCATTCCACGCGCCTTCTCCTAAGCCACGATCGGTCCACGCGCCGTCGCCGAGCCATCATCGGTCCACGCGCGGCCTCCTGAGCCCCGATCGGTCCACGCGCCGTCGCCGAGCCGCGATCGGTCCACGCGCGGCCTCCTGAGCCCCGGTCGGTTCACGCGCCGTATCCGAGCCCCAATCGGTCCACGCGCCGTCTCCTGAGCCCCGATCGTTCCACGCGCCGTCTCCGAGCCCCGATCGATCCACGCGAGTCTCCTGAGCCCCAGTCGGTCCACGCGCAACCGCCTGAGCCCCAGTCGGTCCACGCGCTGTCTCCGAGCCCCGATCGGTCCACGCGTCGTCTCCGAGCCCCGATCGGTCTACGCGCCGTCGCCGAGCCATGATCGGTCCACGCGCGGCCTCCTGAGCCCCGATCGGTCCACGCGTCGTCTCCTAAGCCCCAATCGGTCCACGCGCCGCCTACGGAGCCCCGATCGATCCACGCGAATCTCCTGAGCTCCGGTCGGTCGACGCGCCGTCTCCGGAGCCCCGATCGGTCCACGCGTCGTCTCCTAAGCCCCAATCGGTTAACGCGCCGTCTCCTGAGCCCCGATCGTTCTACGCGCCGTCTCCGAGCCCCGATGCGTCCACGCGCGGTCTCCTGAGCCCCAGTCGGTACACGCGCTGTCTCCGAGCCCCGATCGGTCCACGCATCGTCTCCTAAGCCCCGCTCGGTTAACGCGTCGTTTCGGAGCCCCGATCGGTCTACGCGTCGTCTCCTGAGCCCCGATCGGTCCACGCGTCGTCTCCTGAGCCCCGATCGTTCCACGTGCCGTCTCCGAGTGTCGATCGGTCCACGCGCCGTCTCCTGAGCCCCGATCGGTCCACGCGCCGTCTCCGAGCGCCGATCCGTCCACGCGCCGTCTTCTGAGCCCCGATCGGTCCACGCATCGTCTCCTAAACCCGGACGGTCCACCCGCCGTTTCCGAGCCCCGATCGCTCCACGAGCCGTCTCCTGAGCCCCGATCGGTCCACGCATCGTCTCCTAAGCCCCGATCGGTCCACGCGCCGTTTCCGAGCCCCGATCGGTCCACGCATCGTCTGCTAAGCCCCGGACGGTCCACCCGCCGTTTCCGAGCCCGGTCGCTCCACGCGCCGTCTCCTGAGCTCTGATCGGTCCACGCTTCGTCTCCTAAGCCCCGATCGCTCCACGCGCCGTCTCCTGAGCCCGATCGGTCCACGCATCGTCTCCTATGCTCCGATCGGTTAACGCGCCGTCTCCGCGCCGCGACCGGTCCACGCGCCGTCCCCGAACCCCAATTGTTCCACGCGCAACCGCCTGAGCCCCAATCGGTTCACGCGAGTCTCCTAAGCCCCGACCGGTCCACGCGCCGTCTCCTGATCTCCGATCGGTCCACGCGCCGTCTCCTAAGCCCCGATCGGTCCACGCGCCGTCTCCGAGCGCCGATCGGTTGACGCGCCGTCTTCTGAGCCCCGATCGTTCCACGCGCCGTCTCCTGAGCCCCAATCGGTCCACACGCTGTGTCGTGAGCCCCGATAGGTACACGCGTCGTCTCTTACGCCCGATCGGTCCACGCGTCGTCTCCTGATCCCAATCGTTCCACGCGGCGCCTCCGGAGCCCCGATCGATTCACGCGAGTCTCCTGAGCCCCAGTCGGTCGGCGCGCCGTCTCCGAGCGCCGATCGGTTAACGCGCCGTCTCCGAGCCCCGATCGGTCCACGCACCATCTTCTGCTCCCCAATCGGTCCACGCGCCGCCTCCGGAGCCCCAATTGGTCCACGCGCAACCGCCTGAGCCCCAGTCGGTCCACGCGCTGTCTCCGAGCCCCGATCGGTCCACGCGTCGTCTCCGAGCCCCGATCGGTCTACGCACCGTCGCCGAGCCATGATCGGTCCACGCGCGGCCTCCTGAGCCCCGATCGGTCAAGGCGTCGTCTCCTAAGCCCCAATCGGTCCACGCGCCGCCTACGGAGCCCCGATCGTTCCACGCGAATCTCCTGAGCTCCGGTCGGTCGACGCGCCGTCTCCGGAGCCCCGATCGGTCCACGCGTCGTCTCCTAAGCCCCGATTCGTCGACGCGTCGTCTCCTGAGCCCCGATCAATTGACGCGTCTTCTCCTGAGCCCCGATCGCTTCTCGTGCCGCCTCCTGAGCCCCGATCCGTCGAGGCGTCGTCTCCGGAGCTCCGATCAATTGACGTGTCTTTTCCTGTGCCCCGATCGCTCCTCGCGCCGCCTCCTGAGCCCCGATCGGCCCACGCGCCGTCTCCTGAGCCCCGATCCGTCCACGCGCCGTCTCCTGAGCCCCGATCGTCCAACGCGCCGTCTCCGAGCACCGATCGGTCCACGCGCCGTCTCCTGAGCCCCGATCGGTCCACGCGTCGTCTCCAAAGCCCTGATCGGTCCACGTGCCGTCTCCGAGCCCCGATCGTTCCACGCGCCGTCTCCTGAACCCCGATACGTCCACACGCAGTCGCCGAGCCCCGATCGGTCCACGCGCCGTCGCCGAGGCTCGATCGGTCCACGCGCGGCCTCCTGAGCCCCGGTCGGTTCACGCGCCGTCTCCGAGCCCCGATCGATCCACGCGTCGTCTTCTAAGCCCAGATGCCTCCTCGCGCCGTCTCCGAGCCACGATCGGTCCAGGCGCCGCTTCGTGAGCCCGATCGGTCCACGCGCCGTCACCGGAGCCCCGATCGTTCCACGTGCCGTCTCCGAGCCCCGATTGGTGCACGCGCCGTCTCCTGAGCACCGATCGTTCCACACGCCGCCTCCTAAGCTCCGATCTGTCCAGGCGTCGTCTCCTAAGCCCCGACCGGTCCACGCGCCGTCTCCTGAGCCCCGTTCGGCCCACGCGCCGTCTCCTAGCCCCGATCGGTTCACGCATCGTCTCCTAAGCCCCGATCGGTTAACGCGCGGCCTCCTGAGCCCCGATCGGTCCACGCGCCGTCACCGAGCCGCGATCGGTCCACGCGCGGCCTCCTGAGCCCGGGTTGGTTTACGCACCGTCTCCTGATCCCCATCGGTCCACGCAGCGCCTCCGGAGCCCCGATCGATCCACACGAGTCTCCTGAGCCCCGGTCGGTCCGCGCGCCGTCACCTGAGCCCCGATCGGTCCACGCATCGTCTCCTGAGCCCCGATCCCTCCACACGCCGCTTCTAGAGCCCCGATCGGTGCACGCGTCGTCTCCTGATCTCCGATCGATCTACGCGCCGTCTCCTAAGCCCCGATCGGTCCACGCGCCTTCTCCTAAGCCCCGATCGGTCCAGGCGCCGCTTCCTGAGCCCCGATCGGTCCACGCGCCGTCTCGTAAGCCCCAATCGGTCTACGCGCCGTCTCAGAGCGCCGATCATTTCACGCGCCGTCTCGTGAGCCCCGATCATTCCACGCCCCGTCTTCGAGCCCCGATCGGTCCACTCATCGTCTCCTAAGCCCCAATCGGTTAACGCGCCGTCTCCTGAGCCCCGATCGTTCCACGCGCCGTCTCCGAGCCCCGATCGGTCCCTGCGCCGTCTCCTGAGCCCCAATAGGTCCACTCGCTGTCTCCTGAGCCCCAATAGGTCCACTCGCTGTCTCCTGAGCCCCGATAGGTACACGCGTCGTTTCCTACGCCCCGATCAGTCCACGCGCCGTCTCCGAACCCCGAGCGGTCGACGCGCCGTCTCCGAGGCCCGATCGGTCCACGCGCCGTCGCCGAACCCCAATTGGTCCACGCGCAACCGCCTGAGCCCCAGCCGGTCCACGCGCCGTTTCCTGAGCCCCGATCGGTCCACGCGCCGTCTCCTGAGCCCCGGTCGATCTACGCGTCGTCTCCTAAGCCCCGATTGGTGGACGAGCCGTCTCCCAACCACGATCGGTTCACGCGCCGTCTCCTAAGCCCCCATCTGTCTACGACCCGTCTCCGGGCCCCGATCGATGCACGCGCCGTCTCCTAAGCCCCGATCGATCCACGCGCCGTCGCCGAACCCCAATTGGTCCACGCGCAACCGCCTGAGCCCTAGTCGGTCCACGCACTGTTTCCGAGCCCCGATCGGTCCACGCGCCGTCTTCGAGCCCCGATCGGTCCACGCAACGTCTCCTAAGCCCCAATCGGTTAACGCGCCGTCTCCTGAGCCCCGATCGTTCTACGCGCCGTCTCCGAGCCCCGATCCGTCCACGCGCTGTCTCCGCGCCCCGATGGGTCCACGCATCTTCTCCTAAGCCCCGCTCGGTTAACACGTCGTTTCGGAGCCCCGATCGGTCTACGCGCCATCTCCTGAGCCCCGATCGGTCCACGCGTCGTCTCCTCAGCCCCGATCGTTCCACGTGCCCTCTCCGAGCGTCGATCAGTCCACGCGCCGTCTTCTGAGCCCCGATCGGTCCAGGCGCCGTCTCCGAGCGCCGATCCGTCCACGCGCTGTCTCCGAGCCCCGATCGGTCCAGGCATCGTCTCCTAAGCCCCGGACGGTCCACCCGCCGTTTCCTAGCCCCGATCGCTCCACGCGCCGTCTCCTGCGCTCTGATCGGTCCACGCTTCGTCTCCTAAGCCCCGATCGCTCCACGCGCCGTCTCCTGAGCCCGATCGGTCCACGCATCGTCTCCTATGTCCCGATCGGTTTTACGCGCCGTCTTCGCGCCGCGATCGGTCCACGCGCCGTCGCCGAATCCCAATTGATCCACGCGCAACCGCCTGAGCCCCAATCGGTCCACGTGGGTCTCCTAAGCCCCGACCGCTCCACGCGCCGTCTCCTGAGCCCCTATCGCTCCACGCGCCGTCTCCGAGCCCCGATAGGTACACGCGCCGTGTCCTACGCCCCGATCGGTCCACGCGTCGTCTCCCAAGCCCCGATCGGTCCACGCTGCGTCTCCGAGCCCCGATCAGTCCACGCGCCGTCTCATGAGCCCCGGTCGGTTCATGCGCCGTCTCCGAGCCCCCGTTCGATCCACGCGTCGTCCTGTAAGCCCAGATGCCTTCTCACGCCGTCTCCAGGCCACGATCGGTCCAGGCGCCGCTTCCTGAGCCACGATCGGTCCACGCGTTGTCTCCTAGGCCCCGATCGGTCCACGCGCCTTCTCCGAGCCCCGATCGGTTCACGCATCGTCTCCTAAGCTCCGATCTGTTAACGCGCCGTCTCCGAGCCCCGAACGGTCCACGCGCGGTCGCCGAACCCTAATTGGTCCACGCACAACCGCCTGAGACCCAGTCGGTTCACGCGCTGTCGCCGAACCTCGATCGGTCCACGCATCGTCTCCGAGCCCCGATCGGTCCACGCGCCGTCGCCGAGCCGCGATCGGTCCACGCGCGGCCTCCTGAGCCCCGATCGGTCCACGCGCCGTCGCCGAGCCGCGATCGGTCCACGCGCGGCCTCCTGAGCCCCGATTGGTTCACGCGCCGTATCCGAGCCCCAATCGGTCCACGCGCCGTCTCCTGAGCCCCGATCGGTCCACGACCCGTCTCCGGGCCCCGATCGGTGCACGCGCCGTCTCCTAAGCCCCGATCGGTCCACGCGCCGTCGCCGAACCCCAATTGGTCCACGCGAAACCGCCTTAGCCCCAGTCGGTCCACGCGCTGTCTCCGAGACCCGATCGGTCCACGCGTCGTCTCCGAGCCCCGATCGGTCCACGCGCCGTCGCCGAGTCATGATCTGTCCACGCGCGGCCTCCTGACACCCGATCGGTCCACTCGCCGTCTTCGAGCCCCGATCGGTCCACGCATGCTCTCCTAAGCCCCAATCGGTTAACGCGCCGTCCTCGAGCCCCGATCGGTCCACGCGCCGTCTCCTGAGCCCCGATACGTCCACGCGCAGTCGCCGAGCCCTGATCGGTCCACGCGCTGTCTCCTGAGCCCCGATAGGTACACGCGTCGTCGCCTACACCCCGATCGGTCCACGCGTCGTCTCCTAAGCCCCCATTGGTCCACGTGCCGTCTCCCAGCCCCGATCGGTCCACGCGCCGTCTCCTAATCCCCAATCTGTCCACGACCCATCTCCTGGCCCCGATCGGTGCACGCGCCGTCTCCTAAGCCCCGATCGGTCCACGCGCCGTCGCCGAACCCCAATTGGTCCACGCGAAACCGCCTGAGCCCCAGTCGGTCCACGCGCTGTCTCCGAGCCCCGATCGGTCCACGCGTCGTCTCCGAGCCCCGATCGGTCCACGCGTCGTCTCCGAGCCCCGTTCGGTCCACGCACTGTCTCCTGATCCCCATGGGTCAACGCGGCGCCTCCGGAGCCCCGATCGATCCACGCGTCGTCTTCGAAGCCCAGATGCCTCCTCGCGCCGTCTCCGAGCCACGATCGGTCCAGGCGCTGCTTCCTGAGCCCCAATCGGTCCACGCATCGTCACCTAAGCCCCGATCGGTCCACGCGCCGTCACCGAGCCATGATCGGTCCACGCGCGGCTCCTGAGCCCCATCGGTCCACGCGCCGTCGCCGAGCGGGGATCGGTCCACGCGCGGGTTCCTGAGTCCCGGTTGGTTCACGCGCCGTATCCGAGCCCCAATCGGTCCACGCGCCGGCTCCTGAGCCCCGATCGGTCCACACGCCATCTCCTAAGCCCCGATCCTTCCACGCGCCACCTCCGAGCCTCGATCGATCCACGCGCCGTCTCATAAGCCCCGATCGGACCACGCGCCTTCTCCTCAGCCCCGATACGTCCACGCGCAGTCGCCGAGCCCTGATCGGTCCACGCGCTGTCTCCTGAGCCCCGATAGGTACACGCGTCGTCGCCTACACCCCAATCGGTCCACGCGCCGTCTCCGAGCCCCGATCGGTCCACGCACTGTCTCCTGATCCCCATGGGTCCACGCGGCGCCTCCGGGGCCCCGATCGATCCACGCGAGGCTCCTAAGCCCCGATCGGTCCACGTGCCGTCTCCTGAGCCCCGATCGTTACACGCGCCGTCTCCGAGCCCCGATCAGTCCACGCGCCGTCTCCGAGCCCCGATGGGTCCACGCGTCGCCTCCTGAGCCCCGGTCGGTTCACGCGCCGTCTCCTGAGCCCCGATCGTTCCACGCATCGTCTCCGAACCCCGATGGGTCCACGCGTCGGCTCCTAAGCCCCGATCAGTCCACGCGCCGTCTCCGAGCCCCGATCGGTCCACGCGTCGTCTCCTAAGACCCGATCGGTCCACGTATCGTCTCCTAAGCCCCGATCGGTCCACACGCCGTCTCCGAGCCCCGATGGGTCCACGCGTCGCCTCCTGAGCCCCGGTCGGTCCACGCGCCGTCTCCTGAGCCCCGATCGGTCCACGCGTCGTCTTCTAAGCCCCGATCGGTCCACGCGTCGTCTCCTAAGCCCCGATCGGTCCACGAGCCGTCTCCGAGCGCCGATAACTTTACGCGCCGTCTCCTGAGCCCCGATCGGTCCACGCGTAGTCTCCTAAGCCCCAGTCGGTCCACGCGCTGTCTCCGAGACCCGATCGGTCCACGCGTCGTCTCCGAGCCCCGATCGGTCCACGCGCCGTCGCCGAGTCATGATCTGTCCACGCGCGGCCTCCTGACACCCGATCGGTCCACTCGCCGTCTTCGAGCCCCGATCGGTCCACGCATGCTCTCCTAAGCCCCAATCGGTTAACGCGCCGTCCTCGAGCCCCGATCGGTCCACGCGCCGTCTCCGAGCCCCCGTTCGATCCACGCGTCGTCCTGTAAGCCCAGATGCCTTCTCACGCCGTCTCCGGGCCACGATCGGTCCAGGCGCCGCTTCCTGAGCCACGATCGGTCCACGCGTTGTCTCCTAGGCCCCGATCGGTCCACGCGCCTTCTCCGAGCCCCGATCGGTTCACGCATCGTCTCCTAAGCTCCGATCTGTTAACGCGCCGTCTCCGAGCCCCGAACGGTCCACGCGCGGTCGCCGAACCCTAATTGGTCCACGCACAACCGCCTGAGACCCAGTCGGTTCACGCGCTGTCGCCGAACCTCGATCGGTCCACGCATCGTCTCCGAGCCCCGATCGGTCCACGCGCCGTCGCCGAGCCGCGATCGGTCCACGCGCGGCCTCCTGAGCCCCGATCGGTCCACGCGCCGTCGCCGAGCCGCGATCGGTCCACGCGCGGCCTCCTGAGCCCCGATTGGTTCACGCGCCGTATCCGAGCCCCAATCGGTCCACGCGCCGTCTCCTGAGCCCCGATCGGTCCACGACCCGTCTCCGGGCCCCGATCGGTGCACGCGCCGTCTCCTAAGCCCCGATCGGTCCACGCGCCGTCGCCGAACCCCAATTGGTCCACGCGAAACCGCCTTAGCCCCAGTCGGTCCACGCGCTGTCTCCGAGACCCGATCGGTCCACGCGTCGTCTCCGAGCCCCGATCGGTCCACGCGCCGTCGCCGAGTCATGATCTGTCCACGCGCGGCCTCCTGACACCCGATCGGTCCACTCGCCGTCTTCGAGCCCCGATCGGTCCACGCATGCTCTCCTAAGCCCCAATCGGTTAACGCGCCGTCCTCGAGCCCCGATCGGTCCACGCGCCGTCTCCTGAGCCCCGATACGTCCACGCGCAGTCGCCGAGCCCTGATCGGTCCACGCGCTGTCTCCTGAGCCCCGATAGGTACACGCGTCGTCGCCTACACCCCGATCGGTCCACGCGTCGTCTCCTAAGCCCCCATTGGTCCACGTGCCGTCTCCCAGCCCCGATCGGTCCACGCGCCGTCTCCTAATCCCCAATCTGTCCACGACCCATCTCCTGGCCCCGATCGGTGCACGCGCCGTCTCCTAAGCCCCGATCGGTCCACGCGCCGTCGCCGAACCCCAATTGGTCCACGCGAAACCGCCTGAGCCCCAGTCGGTCCACGCGCTGTCTCCGAGCCCCGATCGGTCCACGCGTCGTCTCCGAGCCCCGATCGGTCCACGCGTCGTCTCCGAGCCCCGTTCGGTCCACGCACTGTCTCCTGATCCCCATGGGTCAACGCGGCGCCTCCGGAGCCCCGATCGATCCACGCGTCGTCTTCGAAGCCCAGATGCCTCCTCGCGCCGTCTCCGAGCCACGATCGGTCCAGGCGCTGCTTCCTGAGCCCCAATCGGTCCACGCATCGTCACCTAAGCCCCGATCGGTCCACGCGCCGTCACCGAGCCATGATCGGTCCACGCGCGGCTCCTGAGCCCCATCGGTCCACGCGCCGTCGCCGAGCGGGGATCGGTCCACGCGCGGGTTCCTGAGTCCCGGTTGGTTCACGCGCCGTATCCGAGCCCCAATCGGTCCACGCGCCGGCTCCTGAGCCCCGATCGGTCCACACGCCATCTCCTAAGCCCCGATCCTTCCACGCGCCACCTCCGAGCCTCGATCGATCCACGCGCCGTCTCATAAGCCCCGATCGGACCACGCGCCTTCTCCTCAGCCCCGATACGTCCACGCGCAGTCGCCGAGCCCTGATCGGTCCACGCGCTGTCTCCTGAGCCCCGATAGGTACACGCGTCGTCGCCTACACCCCAATCGGTCCACGCGCCGTCTCCGAGCCCCGATCGGTCCACGCACTGTCTCCTGATCCCCATGGGTCCACGCGGCGCCTCCGGGGCCCCGATCGATCCACGCACTGTCTCCTGATCCCCATGGGTCAACGCGGCGCCTCCGGAGCCCCGATCGATCCACGCGTCGTCTTCGAAGCCCAGATGCCTCCTCGCGCCGTCTCCGAGCCACGATCGGTCCAGGCGCTGCTTCCTGAGCCCCAATCGGTCCACGCATCGTCACCTAAGCCCCGATCGGTCCACGCGCCGTCACCGAGCCATGATCGGTCCACGCGCGGCTCCTGAGCCCCATCGGTCCACGCGCCGTCGCCGAGCGGGGATCGGTCCACGCGCGGGTTCCTGAGTCCCGGTTGGTTCACGCGCCGTATCCGAGCCCCAATCGGTCCACGCGCCGGCTCCTGAGCCCCGATCGGTCCACACGCCATCTCCTAAGCCCCGATCCTTCCACGCGCCACCTCCGAGCCTCGATCGATCCACGCGCCGTCTCATAAGCCCCGATCGGACCACGCGCCTTCTCCTCAGCCCCGATACGTCCACGCGCAGTCGCCGAGCCCTGATCGGTCCACGCGCTGTCTCCTGAGCCCCGATAGGTACACGCGTCGTCGCCTACACCCCAATCGGTCCACGCGCCGTCTCCGAGCCCCGATCGGTCCACGCACTGTCTCCTGATCCCCATGGGTCCACGCGGCGCCTCCGGGGCCCCGATCGATCCACGCGAGGCTCCTAAGCCCCGATCGGTCCACGTGCCGTCTCCTGAGCCCCGATCGTTACACGCGCCGTCTCCGAGCCCCGATCAGTCCACGCGCCGTCTCCGAGCCCCGATGGGTCCACGCGTCGCCTCCTGAGCCCCGGTCGGTTCACGCGCCGTCTCCTGAGCCCCGATCGTTCCACGCATCGTCTCCGAACCCCGATGGGTCCACGCGTCGGCTCCTAAGCCCCGATCAGTCCACGCGCCGTCTCCGAGCCCCGATCGGTCCACGCGTCGTCTCCTAAGACCCGATCGGTCCACGTATCGTCTCCTAAGCCCCGATCGGTCCACACGCCGTCTCCGAGCCCCGATGGGTCCACGCGTCGCCTCCTGAGCCCCGGTCGGTCCACGCGCCGTCTCCTGAGCCCCGATCGGTCCACGCGTCGTCTCCTAAGACCCGATCGGTCCACGTATCGTCTCCTAAGCCCCGATCGGTCCACACGCCGTCTCCGAGCCCCGATGGGTCCACGCGTCGCCTCCTGAGCCCCGGTCGGTCCACGCGCCGTCTCCTGAGCCCCGATCGGTCCACGCGTCGTCTTCTAAGCCCCGATCGGTCCACGCGTAGTCTCCTAAGCCCCGCTCGGTTAACGCGTCGTTTCCGAACCCCGATCGGTCCACGCGTCGTCTCCTGAGCCCCAATTAGTCCATGCGCCGTCTCCTAAGCCCCGATCCGTCCACGGGCCGTGTCCGAGCTCCGATCGGTCCACGCGTCGTCTCCGAGCCCTGATCGGTCCACGCGCCATCGCCGAGACCCGATCGGTCCACACCCCTTCTCCTGAGCCCCGATCTGTCGACGCGTCGTCTCCTAAGCCCCGACCGGTGCACGCGCCGTCTCCTGTGCCCCGATCGATTCACGTGCCGTCTCCTAAGCCCCGATCGGTTCACCCGTCGTCTCTTAAGCCCCAATCGGTCCACGCGCCCTCTCCGAGCGCCGATCATTTCATGCGCCGTCTTCTGAGCCCCGGTCGGTCCGCGCGCCGTCACCTGAGCCACGATCGGTCGACGCGTCGTCTTCTGAGCCCCGATCGGTCCACGCGCCGTCTCCGAGCGCCGATCGGGTCACGCGCCGTCTCCTGAGCCCCGATCGTTCCACGCGCCGTCTCCGAGCTCTGATCGGCCCACGCGCCGTCTCCTAAGCCCCGATCGGTCCAAGCGCCTTCTCCTAAACCCCGATCGGTCCACGCGCGGTCTACGAGCCCCGATCGGTCCACGCGCCGTCTCCTCAGCCCGGATCGTTCCACGCGTCGTCCCCGAATCCCCGATTCGTACACGCGTCATCTCCGAGCCACGATCGGTCCGTGCGCCGCTTCCAGAGCCCCGATCGGTCCACGCGTCATCTCCCGATCTCCGGTCGGTCGACGCGCCGTCTCCTACGCCCCGATCGGTCCACGCGCCGTCGCCTGAGCCCCGATCGTTCCACGCGCCGTCTCCGAGCTCTGATCGGGCCACGCGCCGTCTCCTAAGGCCCGATCGGTCCAAGCGCCTTCTCCAAAGCCCCGATCGGTCCACGCGCCGTCTCCGAGCGCCGATCGGTTCACGCCCCGTCACCTGAGCCCCGATCATTCGAAGCGCCGTCTCCGAGCCCCGATCGGTCCACGCGCCGTCTCCTGAGCCCGGATCGTTCCACGCGTCGTCCCCGAATCCCCGATCCGTACACGCATCGTCTCCGAGCCTCGATCGGTCCACGCGCCGTCGCCGAACCCCAATTGGTCCACGCGAAACCGCCTGAGCCCCAGTCGGTCCACGCGCTGTCTCCGAGCCCCGATCGGTCCACGCGTCGTCTCCGAGCCCCGATCGGTCTACGCGCCATCGCCGAGTCGTGATCTGTCCACGCGCGGCCTCCTGAGACCCGATCGGTCCACGCGCCGTCTTCGAGCCCCGATCGGTCCACGCATGGTCTCCTAACCCCAATCGGTTAACGCGCCGTCCCCGAGCCCCGATCGGTCCACGCGCCGTCTCCTGAGCCCCGATACGTCCACGCGCAGTCGCCGAGCCCTGATCGGTCCACGCGCTGTCTCCTGAGCCCCGATAGGTACACGCGTCGTCGCCTACACCCCAATCGGTCCACGCGCCGTCTCCGAGCCCCGATCGGTCCACGCACTGTCTCCTGATCCCCGTGGGTCCACGCGGCGCCTCCGGGGCCCCGATCGATCCACGCGAGGCTCCTAAGCCACGATCGGTCCACGTGCCGTCTCCTGAGCCCCGATCGTTACACGCGCCGTCTCCGAGCCCCGATCAGTCCACGCGCCGTCTCCGAGCCCCGATGGGTCCACGCGTCGCCTCCTGAGCCCCGGTCGGTCCACGCGCCGTCTCCTGAGCCCCGATCGGTCCACGCGTCGTCTTCTAAGCCCCGATCGGTCCACGCGTAGTCTCCTAAGCCCCGCTCGATTAACGCGTCGTTTCCGAGCTCCGATCGGTCCACGCGTTGTCTCCTGAGCCCCAATGAGTCCATGCGCCGTCTCCTAAGCCCCGATCCGTCCACGGGCCGTCTCGGAGCCCCGATCGGTCCACGCGTCGTCTCCTAAGACCCGATCGGTCCACGTATCGTCTCCTAAGCCCCGATCGATCCACACGCCGTCTCCGAGCCCCGATGGGTCCAGGCGTGGCCTCCTGAGCCCCGGTCGGTCCACGCGCCGTCTCCGAGCCCCGATCCGTCGACGCGTCGTCTCCTGAGCACCGATCGATCCACGGCCGACTCCTGAGCATCGATCGCTCCACGCGCCGTCTCCTGAGCCCCGATCGGTCCACCTGCCGTCTCCCTGCCCCGATGGGTCCACGCGCCGTTTCCTTAGCCCCGAACGGTCGACGCGTCGTCTCCGGGCCCCGATCGGTGCACGCGCCGTCTCCTCAGCCCCGATCGGTCCACGCGCCGACTCCTGAGCCCCGATCCGTCCACGCGTCGTTCCCTAAACCCCGATCCATCCACGCGCATTCTCCCGAGCCCCAATCGGTCCACGCGCCGTCTCCTGAGCCCCGATCGGTCCACGTGCCGTCTCCTGAGCCCCGATCGGTCCACGCGCCGTCTCCTGAGCCCCGATCGGTCCACGTGCCGTCTCCTGAGCCCCGATCGGTCCGCGCGTCGTCTCCTAAGCCACGATCGGTCCACGCGTCGTCTCCGAGCCCCGATGCCTCCACGCGCCGTCTCCGAGCCACTATCGGTCCGTGCGCCGCTTCCAGAGCCCCGATCGGTCCAGGCGCCGCTTCCTGCGCCCCGATCGGTCCACGCGCCGTCTCTTAAGCCCCAATCGGTCCACGCGGCGTCTCCGTGCGCCGATCATTTCACGCGCCGTTTCCTGAGACCCGATAGTTCCACGCACCGTCTCCGAGCCCCGATCGATCCACGCGCCGCCTCCTGAGCCCCGATCGGTCCACGCGCTGTCTCCTGAGCCCCGATAGGTACACGCGTAGTCTCCTAAGCCCCGATCGGTCCACGCGTCATCTCCTGATCTCCGATCGGTCCACGCGCCGTCTCCTAAGCCCCGATCGGTCCACGCGCCGTCTCCGAGCGCCGATCGGTTGACGCGCCGTCTCCTGAGCCCCGATCGGTCCACGCGCCGTCTCCGAGCCCCGATCGGTCCACGCATCGTCTCCTAAGCCCCGATCGGCTAACGCGTCGACTCCGAGCCGCGATCGTTCCACGCGCCGTCCCCGATCCCCGATCGGTCCACGCGCCGTCTCCGAGCGCCGATCGGTCCACGAATCGTCTCCTAAGCCCCGATCGGTCCACGCGCCTTCTCCTAAGCCCCGATCGATCCACGCGCCGTCTCCGAGCGCCGATCGGTTCACGCGCCGTCTCCTGTGCTCCGATCGTTCCACGCGCCGTCTCCGAGCCCCGTTCGGTCCACGCGCCGTCTCCTCAGCCCCGATCGGTCCACGCGTCGGCTCCTAAGCCTCGATAGGTCCACGCGCGGCCTCCTGAGCCCCGATCGGTCCACGCGCCGTCGCCGAGCCGCGATCGGTTCTCGCGCGGCCTCCTGAGCCCCGGTCGGTTCACGCGCCGTATCCGAGCCCCAATCGGGCCACGCGCCGTCTCCTGAGTCCCGATCAGTCCACGCGTCGTCTCCTAAGCCCCAATCGGTCCACGCCCGCCTCCGGAGCCCCGATCGATCCACGCGAATCTCCTGAGCTCCGGTCGGTCGACGCGCCGTCTCCTCAGCCCCGATCGGTCCACGCGTCGTCTCCTAAGCCCCGATTAGTCGACGCGTCGTCTCCTGAGCCCCGATCAATTGACGCGTCTTCTCCTGATCCCCGATCGCTTCTCGTGCCGCCTCCTGAGCCCCGATCGGTCCAGGCGTCGTCTCCGGAGCCCCGATCAATTGACATGTCTTCTCCTGAGCCCCGATCGCTCCTCGCGCCGTCTCCTGAACCCCGCTCAGTCCATGCGTCGTCTTCTTAGCCCGGATGCCTCCACGCGCCGTCTCCAAGCCACGATCGGTCCAGGCGCCGCTTCCTGCGCCCCGATCGGTCCACGCGCCGTCTCCTAAGCCCCAATCGGTCCACACGGCGTCTCCGAGCGCCGAACATTTCACGCGCCGTCTCCTGAGACCCGATCGTTCCACGCGCCGTCTCCGAGCCCCGATCGATCCACGCGCCGTCTCCTAAGCCCCGACCGGCTCACGCGCCGTCTCCTGTGCCCCGATCGATTCACGTACCGTCTCCTAAGCCCCGATCGGTCCACCCGTCGTCTCTTAAGCCCCAATCGGTCCACGCGCCATCTCCGAGCGCCGATCATTTCACGCGCCGTCTCCTAAGCCCCGTTCGGTCCAAGCGCCTTCTCCTAAACCCCGGTCGGTCCACACGCCGTCTCCGAGCCCCGATCGGTCCACGCATCGTCTCCTAAGCCCCGATCGGCTAACGCGTCGACTCCGAGCCGCGATCGTTCCACGCGCCGTCCCCGATCCCCGATCGATCCACGCGCCGTCTCCGAGCGCCGATCGGTTCACGCGCGGTCACCCGAGCCCCGTTCGTTCCACACGGCGTCTCCGAGCCCCGATCGGTCCACGCGTCGTCTCCTAAGCCCTGATCGGTCCACGCGCCGTCTCCGAGCGCCGATCGGTGCACGCGCCGTCGCACGAGCCGCGATCGGTCCACGCGCGGCCTCCTGAGCCCCAATCGGTCCACGCGTCGTATCCTAAGCCCCGATCAGTCCGTGCGCCGTCTCCGAGCCCCGATCGGTCCACGTATCATCTCATGCTTCCCAAT
Source organism: Netelia fuscicornis (assembly GCA_946811545.1). NCBI lineage: Eukaryota > Metazoa > Arthropoda > Insecta > Hymenoptera > Ichneumonidae > Netelia > Netelia fuscicornis. The sequence continues at coordinate 31,174,640 of OX328011.1, forward strand.
CGGTCCACGCGCCGCCTCCGGAGCCCCGATCGATCCACGCGAATCTCCTGAGCTCCGGTCGGTCCACGTACCGTCTCCGAAGCCCCGATCGGTCCACGCGTCGTCTCCTAAGCCCCGATCCGTCGCCGCGTCGTCTCTTGAGCCCCGATCAATTGACGCGTCTTCTCCGGAGCCCCGATCGCTCCTCGCGCCGTCTCCTGAGCCCCGCTCGGTCCATGCGTCGTGTTCTTAGCCCCGATGCCTCCACGCGCCGTCTCCGAGTCACGATAGGTCCAGGCGCCGCTTCCTGAGCCCCGATCGATCCACGCGCCGTCTCGTAGGCCACAATCGGTCCACGCGCCGTCTCAGACCGCCGATCATTTCACGCGCCGTCTCCTGAGCCCCGATCGTTCCACGCGCCGTCTCCGAGCCCCAATCGGTCCACGCGGCGTCTCCTGAACCCCGATCGGTTTACGCATCGTCTCCTAAGCCCCGATACGTCCACACGCCGTATTCGAGCCCCGATCGGTCCGCGTGACGCATTCTAAGCCACGGTCCGTCCACGCGCCGTCTCCGAGCACCGATCGGTCCACGCGCCGTCACCTAAGCCCCTATCGGTCCACGCGCCGTCTCCGAGCGCCGATCGGTTCACGCGCCGTCTCCTGAGCCCCGATCGTTCCACGCGCCGTCTCCGAGACCCGATCCGTCCACGCGCCGTCTCCTGAGCCCGGATCGGTCCACGCGTCATCGCCGAATCCCCGATCCGTACACGCGCCGTCTCCGAGCCCCGAACGGTTCACGCACCGTCTCCTGATCCCAATCGGTCCACGCGACGCCTCCGGAGCCCCGATCGATCCACGCGAGTCTCCTGAGCCCCAGTCGGTCCGCGCGCCGTCTCCTGAGCCCGATCGGTCCAAGCGCCGTCTCCTAAGCCCCGTTCGGTCCAAGCGTCTTCTCCAAAACCCCGGTCGGTCAACGCGCCGTCTCCGAGCCCCGATCAGCCCACGCATCGTCTCCTAAGCCCCGATCGGCTAACACGTCGACTCCGAGCCCCGATCATTCCACGCGCCGTCCCCGATCCCCGATCGATCCACGCGCCGTCTCCGAGCGCCGATCGGTTCACTCGCCGTCACCCGAGCCCCGATCGTTCCACACGCCGTCTCCGAGTCCCGATCGGTCCACGCTCCGTCTCCTGAGCCCGGATCGTTCCACGCGTCGTCTCCTGATCCCCGATCCGTAAACGCGTCGTCTCCGAGCCTCGATCGGTCCACACGCCGTGTCCGATCCCCGATCGGTCCGCGTACCGCATTCTGAGCCGCGGTCCGTCCACATGCCGTCTCCGAGCCCCGATCGGTCCACGCGCCGTCTCCTGAGCCCCAATCGGTCCACACGCTGTCTCGTGAGCCCCGATAGGTACACGCGCCGTGTCCTACGCCCCGATCGGTCCACGCGTCGTCTCCCAAGCCCCGATCAGTCCACGCGCCGTCTCATGAGCCCCGGTCGGTTCATGCGCCGTCTCCGAGCCCCCGTTCGATCCACGCGTCGTCCTGTAAGCCCAGATGCCTTCTCGCGCCGTCTCCGGGCCACGATCGGTCCAGGCGCCGCTTCCTGAGCCACGATCGGTCCACGCGTTGTCTCCTAGGCCCCGATCGGTCCACGCGCCTTCTCCGAGCCCCGATCGGTTCACGCATCGTCTCCTAAGCCCCGATCTGTTAACGCGCCGTCTCCGAGCCCCGAACGGTCCACGCGCGGTCGCCGAACCCTAATTGGTCCACGCACAACCGCCTGAGACCCAGTCGGTTCACGCGCTGTCGCCGAACCTCGATCGGTCCACGCATCGTCTCCGAGCCCCGATCGGTCCACGCGCCGTCGCCGAGCCGCGATCGGTCCACGCGCGGCCTCCTGAGCCCCGATCCGTCCACGCGCCGTCGCCGAGCCGCGATCGGTCCACGCGCGGCCTCCTGAGCCCCGATTGGTTCACGCGCCGTATCCGAGCCCCAATCGGTCCACGCGCCGTCTCCTGAGCCCCGATCGGTCCACGACCCGTCTCCGGGCCCCGATCGGTGCACGCGCCGTCTCCTAAGCCCCGATCGGTCCACGCGCCGTCGCCGAACCCCAATTGGTCCACGCGAAACCGCCTGAGCCCCAGTCGGTCCACGCGCTGTCTCCGAGCCCCGATCGGTCCACGCGTCGTCTCCGAGCCCCGATCGGTCCACGCGCCGTCTCCGAGCCCCGTTCGGTCCACGCACTGTCTCCTGATCCCCATGGGTCAACGCGGCGCCTCCGGAGCCCCGATCGATCCACGCGTCGTCTTCGAAGCCCAGATGCCTCCTCGCGCCGTCTCCGAGCCACGATCGGTCCAGGCGCTGCTTCCTGAGCCCCAATCGGTCCACGCATCGTCACCTAAGCCCCGATCGGTCCACGCGCCGTCACCGAGCCATGATCGGTCCACGCGCGGCTCCTGAGCCCCATCGGTCCACGCGCCGTCGCCGAGCGGGGATCGGTCCACGCGCGGGTTCCTGAGTCCCAGTTGGTTCACGCGCCGTATCCGAGCCCCAATCGGTCCACGCGCCGGCTCCTGAGCCCCGATCGGTCCACACGCCATCTCCTAAGCCCCGATCCTTCCACGCGCCACCTCCGAGCCTCGATCGATCCACGCGCCGTCTCATAAGCCCCGATCGGACCACGCGCCTTCTCCTCAGCCCCGATCGGTCCACGCGCCGTCTCCGAGCGCCGATTAGTTCACGCGCCGTCTCCTGAGCCCCCATCGCTCCACGCTCCGTCTCCCAGCCCCGATCGGTCCACGCGCCGTCTCCTGAGCCCGGATCGGTCCACGCGCCGTCGCCGAGCGCCGATCGGTTCACGCGCCGTCTTCTGAGCCCCGATCGTTCCACGCGCCGTCTCCGAGCTCCGATCGGTCCACCCGTCGTCTCCTAAGCCCCGATCGGTCACAGCGCCTTCTACTAAGCCCCGATCGGTCCACGCGCCGTCTCCGAGCGCCGGTCGGTTCACGCGCCGACTCCTGAGCCCCGATCGGTCCACGCGCCGTCTCCGAGCGCCGATTGGTTCACGCGACGTCTCCTGAGCGCCGATCGCTCCACGCGCAGTCGCCGCGCCTCGATCGGTTCTCGCGCGGTCTCCTGAGCCCCGGTCGGTCCACGCGCCGTCGCGGAACCCCAATTGGTCCACGCGCAACCTCCTGAGCCCCAGTCGGTACACGCGCTGTCTCCGAGCCCCGATCGGTCCCCGCATAGTCTCCTAAGCCCCGCTCGGTTAACGCGTCGTCTCGGAGCCCCGATCGGTCCAGGCGCCGCTTCCTGAGCACCGACCGGTCCACGCGTCGTCTCCTGAGCCCCGATCGGTCGACGGGTCCCCTCCTAAGCCCCGATCGGTCCACGCGCCTTCTCCTGAGCCCCGATCGGTCCACGCGCCGTCTCCGAGCCGCGATCGTTCTACGCGCCGCTCCGAGCCCCGATCGGTCCACGCGCCGTCGCCGAGCTATGATCGGTCCACGCGTCGCCTCCTGAGCCCCGATCGGTCCACGCGCCGTCGCCGAGCCGCGATCGGTCCACGCGCGGCCTCCTGAGGCCCGATTGGTTCACGCGCCGTATCCGAGCCCCAATTGGTCCACGTGACGTCTCCTGAGCCCTGATCGTTCCACGCGCCGTCTTCGAGCCCCGAGCGGTCCACGCGCCGTCTCCATGAGCCCCAATCGATCCACGCGCAGCCTCCTGAGCCCCGATCGGTCCACGCGCCGTCGCCGAGCCGCGATCGTTCTACGCGTCGCTCCGAGCCCCGATCGGTCCACGCGCCGTCGCCGAGCTATGATCGGTCCACGCGCGGCCTCCTGAGCCCCGATCGGTCCACGCGCCGTCGCCGAGCCGCGATCGGTCCACGCGCGGCTCCTGAGCCCCGATCGGTCCACGCGCCGTCGCCGAGCCGCGATCGGTCCACGCGCGGCCTCCTAAGGCCCGATTGGTTCACGCGCCGTATCCGAGCCCCAATCGGTCCACGCGCCGTCTCCTGAGCCCCGATCGGTCCACGCGCGGCCTCCTGAGCCCCGATCGGACGACGCGTCGTCTCCTGAGCCCGGATCGGTCCACCCGTCGTCCTCGAATCCCCGATCCGCACACGCGTCGTCTCCGAGCCTCGATCGCTCCTCGCGCCGTCTCCTGAACCCCGCTCGGTCGATGCGTCGTCTTCTTAACCCCGATGCCTCCACGCGCCGTCTCCGAGCCACGATCGGTCCACGCGCCGTCTCCTGAGCCCCGATGATTCCACGCGCCTTCTCCTAAGCCACGATCGGTCCACGCGCCGTCTCCCAGCCCCAGTCGGTCCACGCGCTGTCTCCGAGCACCGATTCGTCTACGCGTCGTCTCCGAGCCCCGATCGGTCCACGCGCTGTCTCCGAGCACCGAACGGTTCACGCACCGTCTCCTGATCCCAATCGGTCCACGCGGCGCCTCCGGAGCCCCAATCGATCCACGCGAGTCTCCTGAGCCCCAGTCGGTCCGCGCGCCGTCTCCTGAGCCCTGATTGGTCCACGCGCCGTCTCCTCAGTCCCGATCGGTCGACGCGTCGTCTCCTAAGCCTCGATCGCTCCTCGCGCCGTCTCCTGAACCCCGCTCGGTCGATGCGTCGTCTTCTTAACCCCGATGCCTCCACGCGCCGTCTCCGAGCCACGATCGGTCCACGCGCCGTCTCCTGAGCCCCGATCATTCCACGCGCCTTCTCCTAAGCCACGATCGGTCCACGCGCCGTCTCCTGAGCCCCGATCGGTCCATGCGTCGTCTTCTTAGCCCCGATGCCTCCACGCGTCGTCTCCTAAGCCCCGATCGGTCCACGCGCCGTCTCCGAGCCCCGATCGTTCCACGCGCCGTCTCCGAGCCGCGATCGGTCCACGCGCCGTCTCCGAGCCCCGAACGGTTCACGCACCGTCTCCTGATCCCAATCGGTCCACGCGGCGCCTCCGGAGCCCCGATCGATCCACGCGAGTCTCCTGAGCCCCAGTCGGTCCGCGCGCCGTCTCCTGAGCCCTGATTGGTCGACGCGTCGTCTCCTGAGCCCTGATCGATCCACGCGTCGTTTCCTGAGCTCCGATCGCGCCACGCGCCGTTTCCTGAGCCCCGATCGGTCCACGCGTCGTCTTCAACGCCCCGATGCCTCCACGCGCCGTCTCCGAGCCACGATCGGTCCGTGCGCCGCTTCCACAACCCCGATCGGTCCACGCGTCATCTCCTGATCTCCGATCGGTCCACGCGCCGTCTCCTAAGCCCCGATCGGTCCATGCGCCGTCTCCGAGCGCCGATCGGTTGACGCGCCGTCTCCTGAGCCCCGATCGTTCCACGCGCCGTCTCCTGAGCCCCAATCGGTCCACACGCTGTGTCGTGAGCCCCGATAGGTACACGCGTCGTCTCCTACGCCCGATCGGTCCACGCGTCGTCTCCTGATCCCAATCGGTCCAAGCGGCGCCTCCGGAGCCCCGATCGATCCACGCGAGTCTCCTGAGCCCCAGTCGGTCCGCGCGCCGTCTCCGAGCGCCGATCGGTTGACGCGCCGTCTCCTGAGCCGCGGTCGGTCCACGCGCCGTCTCCGACCCCCGATCGGCCCACGCATCGTCTCCTACGCCCCGATCGGCTAACGCGTCGACTCCGAGCCCCGATCGTTCCACGCGCCGTCTCCGAGCACCGATCGGTCCACGCGCCGTCTCAGAGCGCCGATCATTTCACGCCCCGTCTCCTGAGCTCCGATCGTTCCACGCGCCGTCTCCGAGCCCCGATCGGTCCACGCGCCGTCTCCTGAGCCCCGCTCGGTCCATGCGTCGTCTTCTTAGCCCCGATGCCTCCACGCGTCGTCTCCTAAGCCCCGATCGGTCCACGCGCCGTCTCCGGGCCCCGATCGATCCACGCTAGGCTCCTGAGCCCCGGCCGGTCCGCGCGCCGTCTCCTGAGCCCCGAACGGTCGACGCGCGGCCTCCTGACCCCCATCGGTCCACGCGCCGGCGCCGAGCCGCGATCGGTTCTCGCGCGGCCTCCTGAGCCCCGGTCGGTCCACGCGCCGCCTACGGAGCCCCGATCGATCCACGCGAATCTCCTGAGCTCCGGTCGGTCGACGCGCCGTCTCCTGAGCCCCGATCGGTCCACGCGTCGTCTCCTAAGCCCCGATTCGTCGACGCGTCGTCTCCTGAGCCCCGATCAATTGACGCGTCTTCTCCTGAGCCCTGATCGCTTCTCGTGCCATCTCCTGAACCCCGCTCGGTCCATGCGTCGTGTTCTTAGCCCTGATGCCTCCACGCGCCGTCTCCGAGCCACGATGGGTCCAGGCGCGGCTTCCTGCGCCCCGATCGGTCCACACGCCGTCTCCGCGCCCCGATCGGTCCGTGGGCCGCATTCTGACCCACGGTCCATCCACGCGCCATCTCCGAGCCCCGCTCGATTCACGCGTCGTCTCCTAAGCCCCGATCGGTCCACGCGCCGTCTCCTAAGCCCCTATTGGTCCACGTGCCGTCTCCCAGCCCCGATCGGTCCACGCGCCGTCTCCTAAGCCCCAATCTGTCCACGACCCGTCTCCGGGCCCCGATCGGTGCACTCGCCGTCTCCTAAGCCCCGATCGGTCCACGCGCCGTCTCCGAGCGCCGATTGGTTCACGCGCCGTCTCCTGAGCCCTGATCCGTCCACGCGCCGTCTCCGAGCGCCGATCGGTTCACGCGCAGTCTCCTGAGCCCCGATCATTCCACGCGATGTCTCCGAGCCCCGATCGGTCCACGCGCCGTCTCCTAAGCCCCGATCGGTCCACGCGCCGTCTCCGAGCGCCGATCGGTTCACGCGCCGTCTCCTGAGCCCCGATCGCTCCACGCGCCGTTGCCGAACCCCAATTGGTCCACGCTCAACCGCCTGAGCCCCGGTTGGTCCACGCGCTGTCTCCGAGCCCCGATCGGTCCACGCGTCGTCTCCGAGCCCCGATCGGTCTACGCGCCGTCGCCGAGTCATGATCTGTCCACGCGCGGCCTCCTGAGACCCGATCGGTCCACTCGCCGTCTTCGAGCCCCGATCCGTTCACGCGCAGTCGCCGAGCCCCGATCGGTTCACGCGCGGTCTCCTGAGCCCCAGTCGGTACACGCTCTGTCTCCGAGCCCCGATCGGTCCACGCATCGTCTCCTAAGCCCCGGACGGTCCACCCGCCGTTTTCGAGCCCCGATCGGTAAACGCGACGTCACCAAGCCCCGATGCGTACACGCGTCGTCTCCGAGCCCCGATGAGTCCACGCGCCGTCGCCGAGCCTCGATCGGTTCACGCGCCATCTCCGAGCCGCGATCGGCCCACGCATCGTCTCTTAAGCCCCGATCGGTTAACGTGCCGTCTCCTGAGCCCCGATCATTCCACGCGATGTCTCCGAGCCCCGATCGGTCCACGCGCCGTCTCCTAAGCCCCGATCGGTCCACGCGCCGTCTCCGAGCCCCGATCGGTCCACGCGCGGTCACCAAGCCTCGATCCGTACACGCGCCGTCTCCGAGCCCCGATCGGTCCACGCGTCGTCTCCGAGCACCGTTCGTTCCACGCGCCGTTTCCTGAGCCCCGATCGGTCCATCCGTCGTCTTTTAAGCCCCGATACCTCCACGAGCCGTCTCCGAGCCACGATTGGTCCAGGCGCCGCTTCCTGAGCCCCGATCGGTCCACGCGTCGGCTCCTAAGCCTCGATAGGTCCACGCGCGGCCTCCTTAGCCCCGGTCGGTCCACGCGCCGTCTCCGAGCCGCGATCGGTACCCGCATCGTCTCCTAAGCCCCGATCGGTTAACGCGCCGTCTCCCCGCCCCGATCGGTCCACGCGCCATCTCCTGAGCCCCGATACATCCACGCGCAGTCGCCGAGCCCCAATCAGTCCACGCGCGGCCTCCTGAGCCCCGGTCGGTTCACGCGCCGTCTCCCCGCCCCGATCGGTCCACGCGCCGTCTCCTGAGCCCTGATCCATCCACGCGCGGCGTCGAGCCGCGATCGGTCCATGCGCGGCCTCCTGATCCGCAATCGGTCCACGCGTCGTATCCTAAGCCCCGATCCGTCGCCGCGTCGTCTCCTGAGCCCCGATCGCTCCTCGCGCCGTCACCTGAGCCCCGCTCGGTCCCTGCGTCGTCTTCTTAGCCCCGATGCCTCCACGCGCCGTATCCGAGCCACGATCGGTCTAGGCGTCGCTTCCTGAGCTCCGATCAGTCCACGCGCCGTCTCCTACGCCCCAATCGGTCCACGCGCCGTCTCCTAAGCCCCGATCGGTCCACGCGCCGTCTCCGAGCGCCGATCGGTTCACGCGCCGTCTCCTGAGCCCCGATCGTTCCACGCGCCATCTCCGAGCCCCGATCGGTCCACGCGCCGTCTGCAAAGCCCCAATCTGTCCACGACCCGTCTCCGGGCCCCGATCGGTGCACGCGCCGTCTCCTAAGTCCCGATCGATCCACGCGCCGTCGCCGAACCCCAAATGGTCCACGCGCAATCGCCTGAGCCCCAGTCGGTCCACGCGCTGTCTCCGAACCACGATCGGTCCACCCGCCGTCTTCGAGCCCCGATCGGTCCGCGCATCGTCTCCTAAGCCCCGATCGGTTAACGCGCCGTCTCCGAGCCGCGATCGGTCCACGCGCCGTCGCCGAACCCCAATTGGTCTACGCGCAACCGCCTGAGCCCCAGTCGGTCCACGCGTTGTCTCCGAGCTCCAATCGGTCCACGCGCCGTTTCCTGAGCCCCGAACGGTCCATACGTCGTCTTCTAAGCCCCGATGCCTCCACGCGCCGTCTCCGAGCCAGATCGGTTCAGGCGCCGCTTCCCGAGCTCCGATCAGTCCACGCGCCGTCTCCTAAGCCCCGATCGCTCCACGGACCGTCTCCGAGTCCCGATGGGTCCACGCGCCGCATGCTGAGCCCCGATAGGTCGACGCGCCGTCTCCTAAGCTCCGACCCGTCCACGGGCCGTCTCCTGAGCCCCGATTGCTCCACGGGCCGTTTCCTGAGCCCCGATCGTTCCACACGCCGTCTCCGAGCTCCGATCGGCCCACGCATCGTCTCCTAAGCCCCAATCGGTTAACGCGCCGTCTCCTGAGCCCCGATCGTTCTACGCGCCGTCTCCGAGCCCCGATCCGTCCACGCGCAGTCGCCGAGCCCCGATCGGTTCACGCACGGTCTCCTGAGCCCCAGTCGGTACACGCGCTGTCTCCGAGCCCTGATGGGTCCACGCATCGTCTCCTAAGCCCCGTTCGGTCCAAGCGCCTTCTCCTAAACCCCGGTCGGTCCACACGCCGTCCCCGATCCCCGATCGGTCCGCGCTTCGTCTCCTGAGCCCGGATCGCTCCACGCGTCGTCTACTGATTCCCGATCCTTAAACGCGTCGTCTCCGAGCCTCGATCGGTCCACACGCCGTGTCCGATCCCCGATCGGTCCGCGTACCGCATTCTGAGTCGCGGTCCGTCCACGCGCCGTCTCCGAGCACCGATCGGTCGACGCGCCGTCTTCTAAGCCCAGATGCCTCCTCGCGCCGTCTCCGAGCCATGATGGGTCCAGGCGCCGCTTCCTGAGCCCCGGTCGGTCCACGCGTTGTCTCCTAAGCTCCGTTCGGTCCACGCGCCGTCTCCTAAGCCCCGATCATTCCACGCGCCGTCTCCGAGCCCCGATCGGTCCACGCGCCGTCTCCTGAGCCCCGATCGGTCCATGCGTTGTCTCCTAAGACCCGATCGGTCCACGCGTCGTCTCCTAAGCGCCGATCCGTCGACGCGTCGTCTCCTGAGCCCCGATCGATCCACGCGTCTTCTCCTGAGCCCCGACCGCTCCACCCGTCGTCTCCGAGCTCCGATCGGTCCAGGTGCCGTTTCCGAGCCCCGATTGGTGCATGCGTCGTCTTCGAAGCCCCGATGCCTCCACGCGCCGTCTCCGAGCCACGATCGGTGCAGGCGCCGCTTCCTGAGCCCCGATCGGTCCACGCGCTGTCTCCTGAGCCCCGATCCATCCACGCGCAGTCGCCGAGCCGCGATCGGTCCACGCGCGGTCTACTGAGCTCCGGTCGGTCCACACGCCGCGGCGAACCCCAATTGGTCCACGCGCAACCTCTCGAGCCCCAGTCGGTAAACGCGCTGTCTCCGAGCCCCGATCGGTCCACGTATGTTCTCCTAAGCCCCAATTAGTCCACGCGCCGTCTCCTAAGCTCCGATCTGCCCACGGGCCGTCTCCGAGCTCCGATCGGTCCACGCGCCGTCTCCAAACCTCGATCCGTACACGCGTCGTCTCCGAGCCCCGATGGGTCCACGCGCCATCGCCGAACCCCGATCGGTCCACGCGCCGTTTTCTTAGCCCCGATCGGTTAACGCACCGTCTCCCCGCCCCGATCGGTCCACGCGCCGTCTCCTGAGCCCCGATACGTCGACGCGCAGTCGCCGAGCCCCGATCAGTCCACGCGCGGCCTCCTGAGCCCCGGTCGGTTCACGCGCCATCTCCCCACCCCGATCGGTCCACGCGCCGTCTCCTGAGCCCTGATCCGTCCACGCGCGGCGTCGAGCCGCGATCGGTCCACGCGCGGCCTCCTGAGCCCCAATGGGCCCACGCGTCGACTCCTAAGCCCCGATCGGTTCACGCGCCGTATCCGAGCCCCAATCGGTCCACGCGCCGTCTCCTAAGCTCCAATCGGTCCACGCGCCATCTCCTGAGCCCCGATACGTCGACGCGCAGTCGCCGAGCCCCGATCGGTCCACGCGCTGTCTCCTGAGCCCCGATAGGTACACGCGTCGTCTCCTACACCCCGAACGGTCCACGCGTTGTCTCCTAAGCCCCGATCAGTCCACGCGCCGTCTCCGAGCCCCGATGGGTCCACGCACTGTCTCCTGATCCCCATGGGTCCACGAGGCGCCTCCGGAGCCCCGATCGATCCACGCGAGGATCCTGAGCCCCGATCGATCCACGCATCGTCTCCTAAGCCCCAATCGGTTAACGCGCCGTCTCCGAGCCCCAATCGGTCCACGCGCCGTCTCCTGAACCCCGAACGTTCCACGCGCCTTCTCCTAAGCCACGATCGGTCAGCGCCGTCTTCGAGCGCCGATCGGTGTACGCGCCGTCGCACGAGCCGCGATCGGTCCACGCGCGGCCTCCTGAGCCCTGGATGCTTCACGCGCCGTATCCGAGGCCCAATCGGTCCACGCACCGTCTCCTGAGCCCCGATCGCTCCACGCGCCGTCTCCGAGCCCCGATCGGTCCACGCGCCGTATCCTGAGCCCGGATCGGTCCACGCGCCGTCGCCGAGCCATGATCGATCCACGCGCGGCCTCCTGAGCCCCAGTTGGTTCACGCGCCGTATCCGAGCCCCCATCGGTCCACGCGTCGTCTCCGAGCCCCGATCGGTCCACCCGCCGTCGCCGAGCCATGATCGGCCCACGCGAGGCTCCTGAGCCCCGGTCGGTCCGCGAGCCGTCTCCTGAGCCCCGATCGGTCGACGCGTCGTTTCCTGAACCCCGATCGGTCCACGCGCCGTCTCCTAAGCCCGGATCGTTTCACGCGCCGTCCTCGAGCCCCGATCGGTCCACGCGCCGTCTCCTGAGCCCGGATCGGTCCACGCGTCGGCTCCTAAGCCCCGATCGGTCCACGCGTCGTCTCCTAAGCCCCGATCCGTCGTTGCGTCGTCTCCTGAGCCCCGATCGATCCACGCGTCTTCTCCTGAGCCCCGATCCATCCACGCGCAGTCGCCGAGCCCCGATCGGTCTACCCGCCATCGCCGAACCCCGATCGGTAAACGCGCTGTCTCCGATCCCCGATCGGTCCAAGCGCCGTCTCCAAGCCTCGATCCGTACACGCGTCGTCTCCGAGCCCCGATCGCTCCACGCGCCATCGCCGAACCCCGATCGGTCCACGCGCCGTCTCCTGAGCCCGGATCGGTCGACGCGTCGTCTCCTAAGCCCCGACCGGTTCACGCGCCGTCTCCTGTGCACCGATCGAATCACGGGCCGTCTCCTAAGCCCCGATCGGTCCACACGTCGCCTCCTAAGCCCCAATCGGTCAACGCGTCGTCTCCTAAGCCCCGATCCGTCGCCGCGTCGTCTCCTGAGCCCCGATCAATTGACGCGTCTTCTCCTGTGCCCCGATCGCTCCTCGCGCCGTCTTCTGTGCCCCGCTCGGTCCATGCGTCGTCTTCTTAGCCCCGATGCCACCACGCGCCGTATCCTAAGCCCCGATCTGCCCACGGGCCGTTTCCGAGCTCCGATCGGTCCACGCGCCGTCTCCAAGCCTCGATCCGTACACGCGCCGTCTCCGAGCCCCGATCGGTCCACGCGCCGTCTCCTGAGCCCCGATCGGTTCACGCATCGTCTCCTAAGCCCCGATACGTCCACATGCCGTATCCGAGCCCCGATCGGTCCGCGTGACGCATTCTAAGTCACGGTCTGTCCGCGCTCCGTCCCCGAGCACCGATCGGTCCACGCGCCGTCTCCTGAGCCCCGATCGGTCCACGCGTCGTCTCCTAAGCCCCGATCGGTTAACGCGCCGTCTCCGAGCCCCGATGGGTCCACGCGCCGCCTCCTAAGCCCCGATCGGTCCACGCGTCGTCTCCTAAGCCCCGATCGGTCGACGGGTCGTCTCCTAAGCCCCGATCGGTCAACGCGTCGTCTCCTAAGCCCCGATCCGTCGCCGCGTCGTCTCCTGAGCCCCGATCAATTGACGCGTCTTCTCCTGTGCCCCGATCGCTCCACGCGCCGTCTCCTGAGCGCCGATCGGTCCACGCGTCGTCTCCGAGCACCGTTCGGTCCACGCGCCGTTTCCTGGGCCCCGATCGGTCCATCCGTCGTCTTTTAAGCCCCGATACCTCCACGCGCCGTCGCCGAGCCTCGATCGGTCCACGCGCGGCCTCCTAAGCCCCGATCGGTTAACGCGCCGTCTCCGAGCCCCGATCAGTCCACGCGCCGTCTCCTGAGCCCCGGTCGGTTCATGCGCCGTATCCGAGCCCCGATCGATCCACGCGTCGTCTTGTAAGCCCAGATGCCTTCTCGCGCCGTCTCCGGGCCACGATCGGTCCAGGCGCCGCTTCCTGAGCCACGATCGGTCCACGCGCCTTCTCCGAGCCCCGATCGGTCCACGCGCAACCGCCTGAGCCCCAGTTGGTTCACGCGCTGTCGCCGAACCCCGATCGGTCCACGCGTCGTCTCCGAGCCCCGATCGGTCCACGCGCCGTCGCCGAGCCAGGATCGGTCCACGCGCGGCCTCCTGAGCCCCGATCGGTCCACGCGCCGTCTCCGAGCCCCGATCGGTTCACGCACTGTCTCCTGATCCCCATGGGTCCACGCGGCGCCTCCGGGGCCCCGATCGATCCACGCGAGGCTCCTAAGCCCCGATCGGTCCACGCGCAACCGCCTGAGCCCCAGTCGGTCGACGCGCTGTCTCCGAGCCCCGATCGGTCCACGCGTCGTCTCCGAGCCCCGATCGGTCCACGCGCCGTCGCCGAGCCACGATCGGTCCACGCGCGGCCTCCTGAGCCCCGATCGGTCCACGCGCCGTCGCCGAGCCGCGATCGGTCCACGCGCGGTCTCCTGAGCCCCGGTCGCTTCATGCGCCGTCTCCTGAGCCCCGATCGGTCCACGCGTCGTTCCCTAAGCCCCGATCGATCCACGCGCAGTCTCCAGAGCCGCGATCGGTCCACGCATCCCCTCCTGAGCCCCGGACGGTCCACGCGCCGTCTCCGAGCCCCGATCGATCCACGCGCCGCCTCCTGAGCCCCGATCGGTCCACACGCCGTCGCCGAACCCCAATTGGTCCACGCGCAACCGCCTGATCCCCAGTCGGTCCACGCACTGTGTCCGAGCCCCGATCGGTCCACGCTCCGTCTCCTGAGCCCGGATCGTTCCACGCGTCGTCTCCAGATCCCCGATCCGTAAACGCGTCGTCTCCGAGCCTCGATCGGTCCACACGCCGTGTCCGATCCCCGATCGGTCCGCGTACCGCATTCTGAGCCACGGTCCGTCCACGCGCCGTCTCCGAGCCCCAATCGGTCCACGCGCCGTCTCCTGAGCCCCGGTCGGTCCACGCGCCGTCTCCGAGACCCGATCGGCCCACGCATCGTCTCCTACGCCCCGATCGGCTAACGCGTCGACTCCGAGCCCCGATCGTTCCACGCGCCGTCTCAGAGCGCCGATCATTTCACGCCCCGTCTCCTGAGCTCCGATCGTTCCACGCGCCGTCTCTGAGCACCGATCGGTCCACGCGCCGTCTCCTGAGCCCCGCTCGGTCCATGCGTCGTCTTCTTAGCCCCGATGCCTCCACGCGTCGTCTCCTAAGCCCCGATCGGTCCACGCGCCGTCTCCGGGCCCCGATCGATCCACGCTAGGCTCTTGAGCCCCGGCCGGTCCGCGCGCCGTCTCCTGAGCCCCGAACGGTCGACGCGTCGTCTCCTGAGCCCCGATCGATCCACGCACCGTCTCCTAAGCCCCGATCGGTGCACGCGCCGTCTCCGAGCGCCGATCGGTTCACGCGCCGTCTCCTGAGCCCCGATCATTCCACGCGATGTCTCCGAGCCCCGATCGGTCCACGAGCCGTTTTCTGAGCACCGTTCGGTCCAGGCGTCGTCTTCAAAGCCCCGATGCCTCCACGCGCCGTCTCCGAGCCACGATCGGTCCGTGCGCCGCTTCCAAAGCCCTATCAGTCCAGGCGTCCTCTCCTGATCTCCGATCGGTCCACGCGCCGTCTCCTAAGCCCCGATCGGTGCACGCGCCGTCTCCGAGCGCCGATCGGTTCACGCGCCGTCTCCTGAGCCCCGATCATTCCACGCGATGTCTCCGAGCCCCGATCGGTCCACGCGCCGTCTCCTAAGCCCCGATCGGTCCACGCGCCGTCTCCGAGCGCCGATCGGTCCACGCGCGGTCTCCAAGCCTCGATCCGTACACGCGCCGTCTCCGAGCCCCGATCGGTCCACGCGTCGTCTCCTAAGCCCCGATTCGTCGACGCGTCGTCTCCTGAGCCCCGATCAATTGACGCGTCTTCTCCTGAGCCCTGATCGCTTCTCGTGCCGCCTCCTGAGCCCCACTCCGTCGAGGCGTCGTCTCCGGAGCCCCGATCAATTGACGTGTCTTCTCCTGAGCCCCGATCGCTCCTCGCGCGATCTCCTGAACCCCGCTCGGTCCATGCGTCGTCTTCTTAGCCCTGATGCCTCCACGCGCCGTCTCCGAGCCACGATGGGTCCAGGCGCCGCTTCCGGCGCCCCGATCGGTCCACACGCCGTCTCCGAGCCCCGATCGGTCCGCGTGCCGCATTCTAAGCCACGGTCCATCCACGCGCCGTCTCCGAGCCCCGCTCGATTCACGCGTCGTCTCCTAAGCCCCGATCGGTCCACGCGCCGTCTCCTAAGTCCCTATTGGTCCACGTGCCGTCTCCCAGCCCCGATCGGTCCACGCGCCGTCTCCTAAGCCCCAATCTGTCCACGACCCGTCTCCGGGCCCCGATCGGTGCACTCGCCGTCTCCTAAGCCCCGATCGGTCCACGCGCCGTCTCCGAGCCCCGATCGGTCCACGCGCCGTCTCCTGAGCCCCGATCGCTCAACGCGCTGTTCCCTAAGCTCCGATCCATCCACGCGCAGTCTCCTGAGCCCCGATCGGTCCACGCGCCGTCTTCGAGCGCCGATCGGTCCACGCAACGTTTCCTAAGCCCCGATCTGTCCACGCGCCGTGTCCGAGCCCCGATCGGTTCACGGATCGTCTCCTAAGACCCGACCGGTTCACCCGCCGTCTCCTGAGCCCCGGTCGGTCCACGCGCCGTCTCCGAGCCTCGGTCGATCCACGTACCGTCTCCGAAGCCCCTATCGGTCCACGCGCCGTCTGCTGAGCCCCGATCGGTCTACGCATCGTCTCCTAAGCCCCGATACGTCCACACGCCGTATCCGAACCCCGATCGGTCCGCGTGACGCATTCTAAGCCCCGATCGGTCCACGCCCCGTCTCCGAGCACCTATTGGTTCACGCGCCGTCTCCTGAGACTCGATCCGTCCACGCGCTGCCTCCTGAGCCCCGATCGGTCGACGCGTCCTCTCCTAAGCCCCGATCGGTCCACGCGTCTTCTCCTGAGCTCCGATCAGTCCACGCGTCGTCTCCTAAGCCCCGATAACGTCCACACGCCGTCTCCGAGCCACGATGGGTCCCCGCGTTGCCTCCTGAGCCCCGATCGGTCCACGCGAGTCTCCTGAGCCCCGGTCGGTCCACGCGCCGTCTCCTGAGCCCCGGTCGTTCCACGCGTCGTCTCCTAAGCCCCGATCGGTCCACGTATCGTCTCCTAAGCTCCGATCCATCGACGCGTCGTCTCCTGAGCCCCGATCAATTGACGCGTCTTCTCCTGAGCCCCGATCGCTCCTCGCGCCGTCTCCTGAGCCCCGCTCGGTCCATGTGTCGTCTTCTTAGCCCGGATGAGTCTACGCGCCGTCTCCGATCCACGACCGGTTCAGGCGCCGCTTCCTGAGCCCCGATCGGTCTACGCGCTGTCTCCTGAGCCCCGATAGGTACCCGCGTCGTCTTCTACACCCCGAACGGTCCACGCGTCGTCTCCTAAGCCCCGATCAGTCCACGCGCCGTCTCCGAGCCCCGATGGGTCCACGCA
Source organism: Netelia fuscicornis (assembly GCA_946811545.1). Classification (NCBI taxonomy): domain Eukaryota; kingdom Metazoa; phylum Arthropoda; class Insecta; order Hymenoptera; family Ichneumonidae; genus Netelia; species Netelia fuscicornis. Next base: position 31,191,203 of record OX328011.1, read on the forward strand.
CTGTCTCCTGATCCCCATGGGTCCACGAGGCGCCTCCGGAGCCCCGATCGATCCACGCGAGGATCCTGAGCCCCGATCGATCCACGCATCGTCTCCTAAGCCCCAATCGGTTAACGCGCCGTCTCCGAGCCCCCATCGGTCCACGCGCCGTCTCCTGAACCCCGATCGTTCCACGCGCCTTCGCCTAAGCCACGATCGGTCAGCGCCGTCTCCGAGCGCCGATCGGTGTACGCGCCGTCGCACGAGCCGCGATCGGTCCACGCGCGGCCTCCTGAGCCCCGGTTGCTTCACGCGCCGTATCCGAGGCCCAATCGGTCCACGCACCGTCTCCTGAGCCCCGATCGCTCCACGCGCCGTCTCCGAGCCCCGATCGGTCCACGCACCGTATCCTGAGCCCGGATCGGTCCACGCGCCGTCGCCGAACCCCAATTGGTCCACGCTCAACCGTCTGAGCCCCGATCGGTCCACGCGTCGTCTCCTGAGCCCCGATCAATTGACGCGTCTTCTCCTGAGCCCCGATCGCTCCTCGCGCCGTCTCCTGAGCCGCGCTCGGTCCATGCGTCGTCTTCAAAGCCCCGATGCCTCCATGCGCCGTCTCCGAGCCACGATCGGTCCGTGCGCCGCTTCCACAACCCCGATCGGTCCACGCATCATCTCCTGATCTCCGATCGGTCCACGCGCCGTCTCCTAAGCCCCGATCGGTCCACGCGCGGTCTCCGAGCGCCGATCGGTTGACGCTCCGTCTCCTGAGCCCCGATCGGTCCACGCGCCGTCTCCGAGCCCCGATCGGTCCACGCGCCGTCTCCGAGCCCCGATCGGTCCACGCGTCGGCTCCTAAGCCTCTATCGGTTCACGCGCGGCCTGCTTAGCCCCGGTCGGTCCACGCGCCGTCTCCGAGCCCCGATCGGTCCACGAATCGTCTCCTAAGCCCCGATCGGTCCACGCGCCTTCTCCTAAGCCCCGATCGATCCACGCGCCGTCTCCGAGCGCCGATCGGTTCACGCGCCGTCTCCTGTGCTCCGATCGTTCCACGCGCCGTCTCCGAGCCCCGTTCGGTCCACGCGCCGTCTCCTCAGTCCCGATCGGTCCACGCGTCGGCTCCTAAGCCTCGATAGGTCCACGCGCGGCCTCCTTAGCCCCGGTCGGTCCACGCGCCGTCTCCGAGCCCCGATCGGTCCACGCATCGCCTCCTAAGCCCCGATCGGTTAACGCACCGTCTCCCCGCCCCGATCAGTCCACGCGCGGCCTCCTGAGCCCCGGTCGGTTCACGCGCCGTCTCCCCGCCCCGATCGGTTCACGCGCCGTCGCCGAGCCTCGATCGGTCCACGCGCGGCCTCCTTAGCCCCGGTCGGTCCACGCGCCGTCTCCGAGCCCCGATCGGTCCACACATCGTCTCCTGAGCCCCGATCGGTTAACGCGCCGTCGCCGAGCCCCGATCAGTCCACGCGCCGTCTCCTGAGCCCCGGTCGGTTCATGCGCCGTCTCCGAGCCCCGATCGATCCACGCGTCGTCTTGTAAGCCCAGATGCCTTCTCGCGCCGTCTCCGGCCCACGATCGGTCCAGGCGCCGCTTCGTGAGCCACGATCGGTCCACGCGCCTTCTCCGAGTCCCGATCGGTGCACGCGCCGTCTCCTGATCCCCGATCGTTCCACACGCCGCCTCCTAAGCCCCGATCGGTCTAGGCGTCGTCTCCTAAGCCCCGACCGGTCCAGGCGCCGTCTCCTGAGCCCCGATCGTTCCACGCGCCGTCTCGTGAGCCCCGCTCGGTCCATGCGTCGTGTTCTTAGCCCCGATGCCTCCACGCCCCGTCTCGGAGCCACGATAGGTCCAGGCGCCGCTTCCTGAGCCCCGATCGATCCACGCGCCGTCTCGTAAGCCACAATCGGTCCACGCGCCGTCTCCGAGAACCGATCGGTCCACGCGCCGTCTCCTGAGCCCCGATCGGTCCACGCGTCGTCTCCTAAGCCCTGATCGGTCCACGTGCCGTCTCCGAGCCCCGATGGGTCTACGCGCCGCCTCCTGAGCCCCGATCGATCCACGCATCGGCTCCTGAGCCCCGACCGGTCCACGCGTCGTCTTCGAGCACCGATCGATCCACGCGCCGTTTCCTGGGCCCCGATCGGTCCACGCGTCGCCGCCGAAGCCCCGATCGGTCTACGCGCCGTCTCATGAGCCCCGGTCGGTTCACGCGCCGTCGCCGAGCCTCGATCGGTCCACGCGCGGCCTCCTTAGCCCCGGTCGGTCCACGCGCGGCCTCCTTAGCCCCGGTCGGTCCACGCGCCGTCTCCGAGCCCCGTTCGGTTTACGCGCCGTCCCCGAGCCGCGATCGGTCCACCCGCCGTCGCCGAACCCCAATTGGTCCACGGGCAACCACCTGAGCCCCAGTCGGTCCACGCGTCGTCTCCGAGCTCCAATCGGTCCACGCGCCGTTTCCTGAGCCCCGATCGATCCATGCGTCGTCTTCTAAGCCCCGATGCCTCCACGCGCCGTCTCCGAGCCAGATCGGTTCAGGCGCCGCTTCCCGAGCCCCGATCAGTCAACGCGCCGTCTCCTAAGCCCCTATCGCTCCACGGACCGTCTCCGAGCCCCGATGGGTCCACGCACCGCATCCTGAGCCCCGATCGGTCGACGCGCCGTCTCCTAAGACCCGATCGGTCCACGCGCCGTCTCCGAGCTCCGATCGGCCCACGCGCCGTCTCCTAAGCCCCGATCCGTCGACGCGTCGTTTCCTGAGCCCCGATCGATCCACGCGTCGCCTCCTGAGCCCCGGTCGGTCCACGCGCCGTCTCCTGAGCCCCGATCGGTCCACGCGTCGTCTCCTAAGCCCCGATCGGTCCACGCGTCGTCTCCTAAGCCTCGATCCGTCGACGCGTCGTCTCCTGAGCCACGATCAATTGACGCGTCTTCTCCTGAGCCCGATCGCTCCTCGCGCCGTCTCCTGAGCCCCGATCGGTCCACGCGTCGTCTCCGAGCTCCGATCGGTCCACACGCCGTTTCCTGAGCCCCGATCGGTCCATGCGTCGTCTTCTTAGCCCCGATGCCTCCACGCGCCGTCTCCGAGCCACGATCGGTCCAGGCGCCGCTTCCTGAGCCCCGATCGTCCCACGCGCCGTATCCTAAGCCCCGATCGGTCCACGCGCCGTCTCCGAGCGCCGATAAGTTCAAGCGCCGTCTCCGAGCCCCGATCGGTTAACGCGCCGTCTCCGAGCCCCGATCGGCCCACACCCCTTCCCCTGAGCCCCGATCGGTCGACGCGTCGTCTCCTAAGACCCGACCGGTTCACCCGCCGTCTCCTGTGCACCGATCGATTCACGTGCCGTCTGCTAAGCCCCGATCGGTTCACACGTCGTCTCCTAAGCCCCAATCGGGCCACGCGTCGTCTCCTAAGCCCCGATCAGTCGCCGCGTCGTCTCCTGAGCCCCGATCAATTGACGCGACTTCTCCTGAGCCCCGATCGCTCCTCGCGCCGTCTCCTGAGCCCCGCTCCGTCCATGCGTCGTCTTCTAAGCCCCCATGCCTCCACGCACCGTCTCCTGAGCCCCGATCGTTCCACGTGCCGTCTCCGAGCCCCGATCGCTCCACGCGCCGTCTCCGAGCGCCGATTGGTGCACGAGCCGTCTCCTGAGCACCGATCGTTCCACATGCCGCCTCCTAAGCCCCGATCTGTCCAGGCGTCGTATCCTAAGCCCCGACCGGTCCACGCGCCGTCTCCTGAGCCCCGTTCGGCCCACGCGCCGTCTCCGAGCCCCGATCGATCCACGCGTCGTCTTGTCAGCCCAGATGCCTCCACGCGTCGTCTCCGAGCCCCGATCGGTCCACGCGCCGTCTCCTGAGCCCCGATCGGTCCACGCGTCGTCTCCTAAGCCACCATTGGTCCACGTGCCGTCTCCCAGCCCTGATCGGTCGACGCGCCGTCTCCTAATCCCCAATCTGTCCACGACCCGTCTCCGGGCCCCGATCGGTGCACGCGCCGTCTCCTAAGCCCCGATCGGACCACGCGCCGTCGCCGAACCCCAATTGGTCCACGCGAAACCGCCTGAGCCCCAGACGGTCCACGCGCTGTCTCCAAGCCCCGATCGGTCCACGCGTCGTCGCCTACACCCCGATCGGTCCACGCGTCGTCTCCTAAGCCCCGACCGGTCCACGCGTCGTCTCCTAAGCCCCGATCGGTCCACGCGCTGTCTCCGAGCCCCGATCGGTCCACGCACTGTCTCCTGATCCCCATGGGTCAACGCGGCGCCTCCGGAGCCCCGATCGATCCACGCGAGGCTCCTGAGCCCCGATCGGACCACGCATCGTCTCCTAAGCCCCAATCGGTTAACGCGCCGTCTCCGAGCCCCGATCGGTCCACGCGCCGTCGCCGAACCCCAATTGGTCCACGCGCAACCGCCTGAGCCCCAGTCGGTCCACGAACTGTCTCCGAGCCCCGATCGGTCCACGCGTTGTCTCCGAGCCCCGATCGGTCCACGCGTCGTCTCCTAAGCCCCGATCGGTCCACGCACCGTCTCCTGAGCCCCGATCGGTCCACGCGCCGTCTCCTGAGCCCCAATCGCTCCACACGCCGTTTTCTGAGCACCGTTCGGTCCACGCGTCGTCTTGAAAGCCCCGATGCCTCCACGCGCCGTCTCCGAGCCACGATCGGTCCGTGCGCCGCTTCCAGAGGCCTATTGATCCACGCGTCGTCTCCTGATCTCCGATCGGTCCACGCGCCGTCTCCTAAGCCCCGATCATTCCACGCGCCGTCTCCGAGCCCCGATCGATCCACGCCCGTCTCCTAAGCCCCGATCGGTCAACGCGCCTTCTCCTTCGCCCCGATTGGTCCACGCGCCGTTGCCGAACCCCAATTCGTCCACGCTCAACCGCCTGAGCCCCGGTTGGTCCCCGCGCTGTCTCCGAGCCCCGATCGGTCCACGCGTCGTATCCAAACCCCGATCGGTCCACGCGCCGTCGCCGAGCCATGATCGGTCCGCGCGCCGCCTCCTGAGCCCCGAACGGTCGACGCGTCGTCTCCTGAGCCCCAATCGGCCCACACGCAGTCTCGTGAGCCCCGATAGGTACACGCGCCGTCTCCTGAGCTCCGATCGTTCCACGCGCCGTCTCCGAGCCCCGATCGATCCAGGCGCCGTCTCCTGAGCCCCAATCGGTCCACACGCTGTCTCGTGAGCCCCGATAGGTACACGCGTCGCGTCCTACGCCCCAATCGGTCCACGCGTCGTCTCCTAAGCCCCGATCGGTCCTCGCGCCGTCTCCGAGCCCCGATCAGTCCGCGCACCGTCTCCTGATCCCCATCGCTCCACGCGGCGTCTCCGGAGCCCCGACCGATCCACGCGAGTCTCCTGAGCCCCGGTCGGTCCGCGCACCGTCATCTGAGCCCCGATCCGCCGCCGCGTCGTCTCCTGAGCCCCGATCAATTGACGCGTCTTCTCCTGAGCCCCGATCGCACCTCACGCCGTCTCCTGAGCCCCGCTCGGTCCATGCGTCGTGTTCTTAGCCCCGATGCCTCCACGCGCCGTCTCTGAGCCACGATAGGTCCAGGCGCCGCTTCCTGAGCCCGGATCGATCCTCGCGCCGTCTCGTAAGCCACAATCGGTCCACGCGCCGTCTCCGAGCGCCGATCGGTTCACGCGCCGTCTCCTGAGCCCCGATCGTTCCACGCGCCGTCTCCGAGCCCCGATCCGTCTACGCGCCGTCTCCTGAGCCCGGATCGGTCCACGCGTCATCGCCGAATCCCCGATCCGTACACGCGCCGTCTCCGAGCCACGATCGGTCCAGGCGCTGCTTCCTGAGCCCCAATCGGTCCACGCGTTGTCTCCTAAGCCCCGATCGGTCCACGCGCCGTCTCCGAGCCCCGATCGGTTCACGCATCGTCACCTAAGCCCCGATCGGTCCACGCGTCGTCACCGAGCCATGATCGGTCCACGCGCGGCTCCTGATCCCAATCGGTCCACGCGGCGCCTCCGGAGCCCCGATCGATCCACGCGAGTCTCCTGAGCCCCAGTCGGTCCGCGCGCCGTCTCCGAGCGCCGATCGGTTGACGCGCCGTCTCCTGAGCCGCGGTCGGTCCGCGCCGTCTCCGACCCCCGATCGGCCCACGCATCGTCTCCTACGCCCCGATCGGCTAACGCGTCGACTCCGAGCCCCGATCGTTCCACGCGCCGTCTCGCAGCACCGATCGGTCCACGCGCCGTCTCAGAGCGCCGATCATTTCACGCCCCGTCTCCTGAGCTCCGATCGTTTCACGCGCCGTCTCCGAGCCCCGATCGGTCCACACGCCGTATCCGAACCCCGATCGGTCCGCGTGACGCATTCTAAGCCACGGTCCGTCCACGCGCCGTCTCTGAGCACCGATCGGTCCACGCGCCGTCTCCTGAGCCCCGCTCGGTCCATGCGTCGTCTTCTTAGCCCCGATGCCTCCACGCGTCGTCTCCTAAGCCCCGATCGGTCCACGCGCCGTCTCCGAGCCCCGATCGGTCCACGCGCCGTCTCCTAAGCCCCGATCGGTGCACGCGCCGTCTCCGAGCACCGATCGATCCACGCGCCGTTTCCTGGGCCCCAATCAGTCCACGCGCGGCCTCCTGAGCCCCGGTCGGTTCACGCGCCGTCTCCCCGCCCCGATCGGTCCACGCGCCGTCTCCTGAGCCCTGATCCGTCCACGCGCGGCGTCGAGCCGCGATCGGTCCACGCGCGGCCTCCTGAGCCCCAATCGGTCCACGCGTCGTATCCTAAGCCCCGATCCGTCGCCGCGTCGTCTCCTGAGCCCCGATCAATTGACGCGTCTTCTCCTGAGCCCCGATCGCTCCTCGCGCCGTCTCCTGAGCCCCGCTCGGTCCATGCGTCGTGTTCTTAGCCCCGATGCCTCCACGCGCCGTCTCCGAGCCACGATAGGTCGAGGCGCCGCTTCCTGAGCCCCGATCGATCCACGCGCCGTTTCGTAAGCCACAATCGGTCCACGCACCGTCTCAGAGCGCCGATCATTTCACGCGCCGTTTCCTGAGCCCCGATCGGTTCACGCATCGTGTCCTAAGCCCCGATACGTCTACACGCCGTATCCGAGCCCCGATCGGTCCGCGTGACGCATTCTAAGCCACGGCCCGTCCACGCGCCGTCTCCGAGCCCCGATCGGTCTACGAGCCGTCGCCGAGCCATGTTCGGTCGACGCGCGGCCTCCTGACCCCCATCGGTCCACGCGCCGGCGCCGAGCCGCGATCGGTTCTCGCGCGGCCTCCTGAGCCCCGGTCGGTCCACGCGCCGCCTACGGAGCCCCGATCGATCCACGCGAATCTCCTGAGCTCCGGTCGGTCGACGCGCCGTCTCCTGAGCCCCGATCGGTCCACGCGTCGTCTCCTAAGCCCCGATTCGTCGACGCGTCGTCTCCTGAGCCCCGATCGCTCCTCGCGCCGTCACCTGAGCCCCGCTCGGTCCCTGCGTCGTCTTCTTAGCCCCGATGCCTCCACGCGCCGTATCCGAGCCACGATCGGTCTAGGCGTCGCTTCCTGAGCCCCGATCAGTCCACGCGCCGTCTCCTAAGCCCCAATCGGTCCACGCGCCGTCTCCTAAGCCCCGATCGGTCCACGCGCCGTCTCCGAGCGCCGATCGGTTCACGCGCCGTCTCCTGAGCCCCGATCGTTCCACGCGCCATCTCCGAGCCCCGATCGGTCCACGCGCCGTCTCCTAAGCCCCGATCGGTCCACGCGCCTTCTCCTAAGCCCCGATCGGTCCACGCGCCGTCTCCTCAGCCGCGATCCGTCCACGGGCCGTCTCCGAGCTGCTATCGCTAAACGCGCCGTCACCAAGCCCTGATCCGTACACGCGTCGTCTCCGAGCCCCGATCGGTCCACGCGCCGTCGCCGAGCCTCGATCGGTCCACGCGCGGCCTCCTGAGCCCCGATCGGTTCACGCGCCGGCTCCGAGCCCGATCGGTCCACGCATCGTCTCCTAAGCCCCGATCGGTTAACGTGCCGTCTCCGAGCCCCGATCGGTCCACGCGCCGTCGCGGAACCCCAATTGGTCCACGCGCAACCGCCTGAGCCCCAGTCGGTCCACGCGCCGTTTCCTGAGCCCCGATCGGTCCACGCACCGTCTCCTGCGCCCCGACCGGTCTACGCGTCGTCTCCTAAGCCCCGATTGGTGGACCTGCCGTCTCCCAGCCACGATCGGTCCACGCGCCGTCTGCAAAGCCCCAATCTGTCCACGACCCGTCTCCGGGCCCCGATCGGTGCACGCGCCGTCTCCTAAGTCCCGATCGATCCACGCGCCGTCGCCGAACCCCAATTGGTCCACGCGCAATCGCCTGAGCCCCAGTCGGTCCACGCGCTGTCTCCGAACCCCGATCGGTCCACCCGCCGTCTTCGAGCCCCGATCGGTCCGCGCATCGTCTCCTAAGCCCCAATCGGTTAACGCGCCTTCTCCTGAGCCCCGATCGTTCCACGCGTCGTCTCCGAGCCCCGATCGGTCCACGCACCGTGTCCTGATCCCCATCGGTCCACGCGGCGCCTCCGGAGTCCCGATCGATCCACGCGAGGCTTCTGAGCCCCGGTCGGTCCGCGCGCCGTCTCCGGAGCCCCGATCGGTCGACGCGTCGTCTCCTGAGCCCCGATCGATCCACGCGTCGTCTCCTGAGCCCCGATCGCTCCAGGCGCCGTTTTCTGAGCACCGTTCGGTCCACGCGTCGTCTTCAAAGCCCCGATGCCTTCACGCGCCGTCTCCGAGCCACGATCGGTTCGTGCGCCGCTTCCAGAGCCCTATCGGTCCACGCGTCCTCTCCTGATCTCCTATTGGTCTACGCGCCATCTCCTAAGCCCCGATCGGTCCATGTGCCGTCTCCGAGCGCCGATCGGTTCACGCACCGTCTCCTGAGCCCCGATCACTCCACGCGCCGTCTCCGAGCCCCGGTCGGTCCACGCGCCGTCGCCGAGCCATGATCGGTCCACGCGCGGCCTCCTGAGCCCCGGTCGCGGCTTGCGCTGTATCCAAGCCCCAATCGATCCACGCGCCGTCTCCTGAACCCCGATCGGTTCACGCGCCGGTTCCGAGCCCGATCGGTCCACGCATCGTCTCCTAAGCCCCGATCGATTAACGTGCCGACTCCGGGCCCCGATCGGTCCACGCGCCTTCTCCTGAGCCCCGGTCGGTTCACGCGCCGTCTCCGAGCCCCGATCGATCCACACGTCGTCTTGTAAACCCAGATGCCTCCTCGCATCGTCTCCTAAGCCCCGATCGGTTAACGCGCCGTCTCCGAGCCCCCGTCGGTCCACGCCCCGTCGCCGAACCCCAATTGGTCCACGCGCAACCTCCTGAGCCCCAGTCGGTCCACGCGCGGCCTCCTGAGCCATGCTCGGTCCACGCGCCGTCTCCTGTGCCCCGATCGGTCAACGCGCCGTTCCCTAAGCTCCGATCCATCCACGCGCAGTCTCCTGAGCCCCGATCGGTCCACGCGCCGTCTTCGAGCGCCGATCGGTCCACGCAACGTCTCCTAAGCCCCAATCGGTTCACGCGCCGTCTCCTGAGCCCCGATCGTTCTACGCGCCGTCTCCGAGCCCCGATCCGTCCACGCGCAGTCGCCGAGCCCCGATCGGTTCACGCACGGTCTCCTGAGCCCCAGTCGGTACACGCTCTGTCTCCGAGCCCCGATCGGTCCACGCATCGTCTTCTAAGCCCCGATCGGTCCACGCGTCGTCTCCTAAGCCCCGATCGGTCCACGCGTCGTCTCCGAGCCCTGATCGGTCCACGCGCCATCGCCGAGACCCGATCGGTCCACACCCCTCCACCTGAGCCCCGATCTGTCGACGCGTCGTCTCCTAAGCCCCGACCGGTGCACGCGCCGTCTCCTGTGCCCCGATCGATTCACGTGCCGTCTCCTAAGCCCCGATCGGTTCACCCGTCGTCTCTTAAGCCCCAATCGGTCCACGCGCCCTCTCCGAGCGCCGATCATTTCACGCGCCGTCTTCTGAGCCCCGGTCGGTCCGCGCGCCGTCACCTGAGCCACGATCGGTCGACGCGTCGTCTTCTGAGCCCCGATCGGTCCACGCGCCGTCTCCGAGCGCCGATCGGGTCACGCGCCGTCTCCTGAGCCCCGATCGTTCCACGCGCCATCTCCGAGATCTGATCGGCCCACGCGCCGTCTCCTAAGCCCCGATCGGTCCAAGCGCCTTCTCCTAAGCCCCGATCGGTCCACGCGCCGTCTACGAGCCCCGATCGGTCCACGCGCCGTCTCCTCAGCCCGGATCGTTCCACGCGTCGTCCCCGAATCCCCGATTCGTACACGCGTCATCTCCGAGCCACGATCGGTCCGTGCGCCGCTTCCAGAGCCCCGATCGGTCCACGCGTCATCTCCCGATCTCCGGTCGGTCGACGCGCCGTCTCCTACGCCCCGATCGGTCCACGCGCCGTCGCCTGAGCCCCGATCGTTCCACGCGCCGTCTCCGAGCTCTGATCGGGCCACGCGCCGTCTCCTAAGGCCCGATCGGTCCAAGCGCCTTCTCCAAAGCCCCGATCGGTCCACGAGCCGTCTCCGAGCGCCGATCGGTTCACGCCCCGTCACCTGAGCCCCGATCATTCGAAGCGCCGTCTCCGAGCCCCGATCGGTCCACGCGCCGTCTCCTGAGCCCGGATCGTTCCACGCGTCGTCCCCGAATCCCCGATCCGTACACGCGTCGTCTCCGAGCCTCGATCGGTCCACGCGCCGTCGCCGAACCCCAATTGGTCCACGCGAAACCGCCTGAGCCCCAGTCGGTCCACGCGCTGTCTCCGAGCCCCGATCGGTCCACGCGTCGTCTCCGAGCCCCGATCGGTCTACGCGCCGTCGCCGAGTCATGATCTGTCCACGCGCGGCCTCCTGAGACCCGATCGGTCCACGCGCCGTCTTCGAGCCCCGATCGGTCCACGCATGGTCTCCTAACCCCAATCGGTTAACGCGCCGTCCCCGAGCCCCGATCGGTCCACGCGCCGTCTCCTGAGCCCCGATACGTCCACGCGCAGTCGCCGAGCCCTGATCGGTCCACGCGCTGTCTCCTGAGCCCCGATAGGTACACGCGTCGTCGCCTACACCCCAATCGGTCCACGCGCCGTCTCCGAGCCCCGATCGGTCCACGCACTGTCTCCTGATCCCCATGGGTCCACGCGGCGCCTCCGGGGCCCCGATCGATCCACGTGAGGCTCCTAAGCCCCGATCGGTCCACGTGCCGTCTCCTGAGCCCCGATCGTTACACGCGCCGTCTCCGAGCCCCGATCAGTCCACGCGCCGTCTCCGAGCCCCGATGGGTCCACGCGTCGCCTCCTGAGCCCCGGTCGGTTCACGCGCCGTCTCCTGAGCCCCGATCGTTCCACGCATCGTCTCCGAACCCCGATGGGTCCACGCGTCGGCTCCTAAGCCCCGATCAGTCCACGCGCCGTCTCCGAGCCCCGATCGGTCCACGCGTCGTCTCCTAAGACCCGATCGGTCCACGTATCGTCTCCTAAGCCCCGATCGGTCCACACGCCGTCTCCGAGCCCCGATGGGTCCACGCGTCGCCTCCTGAGCCCCGGTCGGTCCACGCGCCGTCTCCTGAGCCCCGATCGGTCCACGCGTCGTCTTCTAAGCCCCGATCGGTCCACGCGTCGTCTCCTAAGCCCCGATCGGTCCACGAGCTGTCTCCGAGCGCCGATAACTTTACGCGCCGTCTCCTGAGCCCCGATCGGTCCACGCGTAGTCTCCTAAGCCCCGCTCGGTTAACGCGTCGTTTCCGAGCCCCGATCGGTCCACGCGTCGTCTCCTGAGCCCCAATTAGTCCATGCGCCGTCTCCTAAGCCCCGATCCGTCCACGGGCCGTGTCCGAGCTCCGATCGGTCCACGCGTCGTCTCCGAGCCCTGATCGGTCCACGCGCCATCGCCGAGACCCGATCAGTCCACACCCCTTCTCCTGAGCCCCCATCTGTCGACGCGTCGTCTCCTAAGCCCCGACCGGTGCACGCGCCGTCTCCTGTGCCCCGATCGATTCACGTGCCGTCTCCTAAGCCCCGATCGGTTCACCCGTCGTCTCTTAAGCCCCAATCGGTCCACGCGCCCTCTCCGAGCGCCGATCATTTCACGCGCCGTCTTCTGAGCCCCGGTCGGTCCGCGCGCCGTCACCTGAGCCACGATCGGTCGACGCGTCGTCTTCTGAGCCCCGATCGGTCCACGCGCCGTCTCCGAGAGCCGATCGGGTCACGCGCCGTCTCCTGAGCCCCGATCGTTCCACGCGCCGTCTCCGAGCTCTGATCGGCCCACGCGCCGTCTCCTAAGCCCCGATCGGTCCAAGCGCCTTCTCCTAAGCCCCGATCGGTCCACGCGCGGTCTACGAGCCCCGATCGGTCCACGCGCCGTCTCCTCAGCCCGGATCGTTCCACGCGTCGTCCCCGAATCCCCGATTCGTACACGCGTCATCTCCGAGCCACGATCGGTCCGTGCGCCGCTTCCAGAGCCCCGATCGGTCCACGCGTCATCTCCCGATCTCTGGTCGGTCGACGCGCCGTCTCCTACGCCCCGATCGGTCCACGCGCCGTCGCCTGAGCCCCGATCGTTCCACGCGCCGTCTCCGAGCTCTGATCGGGCCACGCGCCGTCTCCTAAGGCCCGATCGGTCCAAGCGCCTTCTCCAAAGCCCCGATCGGTCCACACGCCGTCTCCGAGCGCCGATCGGTTCACGCCCCGTCACCTGAGCCCCGATCATTCGATGCGCCGTCTCCGAGCCCCGATCGGTCCACGCGCCGTCTCCTGAGCCCGGATCGTTCCACGCGTCGTCCCCGAATCCCCGATCCGTACACGCGTCGTCTCCTAGCCTCGATCGGTCCACGCGCCGTTGCCGAACCCCAATTGGTCCACGCGAAACCGCCTGAGCCCCAGTCGGTCCACGCGCTGTCTCCGAGCCCCGATCGGTCCACGCGTCGTCTCCGAGCCCCGATCGGTCTACGCGCCGTCGCCGAGTCATGATCTGTCCACGCGCGGCCTCCTGAGACCCGATCGGTCCACGCGCCGTCTTCGAGCCCCGATCGGTCCACGCATGGTCTCCTAACCCCAATCGGTTAACGCGCCGTCCCCGAGCCCCGATCGGTCCACGCGCCGTCTCCTGAGCCCCGATACGTCCACGCGCAGTCGCCGAGCCCTGATCGGTCCACGCGCTGTCTCCTGAGCCCCGATAGGTACACGCGTCGTCGCCTACACCCCAATCGGTCCACGCGCCGTCTCCGAGCCCCGATCGGTCCACGCACTGTCTCCTGATCCCCATGGGTCCACGCGGCGCCTCCGGGGCCCCGACCGATCCACGCGAGGCTCCTAAGCCACGATCGGTCCACGTGCCGTCTCCTGAGCCCCGATCGTTACACGCGCCGTCTCCGAGCCCCGATCAGTCCACGCGCCGTCTCCGAGCCCCGATGGGTCCACGCGTCGCCTCCTGAGCCCCGGTCGGTCCACGCGCCGTCTCCTGAGCTCCGATCGGTCCACGCGTCGTCTTCTAAGCCCCGATCGGTCCACGCGTAGTCTCCTAAGCCCCGCTCGATTAACGCGTCGTTTCCGAGCTCCGATCGGTCCACGCGTTGTCTCCTGAGCCCCAATGAGTCCATGCGCCGTCTCCTAAGCCCCGATCGATCCACACGCCGTCTCCGAGCCCCGATGGGTCCACGCGTCGCCTCCTGAGCCCCGGTCGGTCCACGCGCCGTCTCCTGAGCCCCGATCGGTCCACGCGTCGTCTTCTAAGCCCCGATCATTTCACGCGCCGTTTCCTGAGACCCGATAGTTCCACGCACCGTCTCCGAGCCCCGATCGATCCACGCGCCGCCTCCTGAGCCCCGATCGGTCCACGCGCTGTCTCCTGAGCCCCGATAGGTACACGCGTAGTCTCCTAAGCCCCGATCGGTCCACGCGTCGTCTCCGAGCTCTGATCGGTCCACACGCCGTTTCCTGAGCCCCGATCGGTCCATACGTCGTCTTCTAAACCCCGATGCCTCCACGCGCCGTCTCCGAGCCAGATCGGTTCTGGCGCCGCTTCTCGAGCCCCGATCAGTCCACGCGCGGTCTCCTAAGCCCCGATCGCTCCACGGGCCGTCTCCTGAGCCCCGATTGCTCCACGGGCAGTTTCCTGAGCCCCGATCGTTCCACACGCCGCGCCCTAAGTCTCGATCGGTCCAGGCGTCGTCTCCTAAGCCCCGACCGGCTCACGCGCCGTCTCCTGTGCCCCGATCGATTCACGTGCCGTCTCCTAAGCCCCGATCGGTCCACCTGTCGTCTCTTAAGCCCCAATCGGTCCACGCGCCATCTCCGAGCCCCGATCATTTCACGCGCTGTCTCCTGAGCCCCGGTCGGTCCAAGCGCCGTCACCTGAGCCCTGATCGGTCGACGCGTCGTCTCCTGAGCCCCGATCGTTCCACACGCCGTTTCTTGAGCCACGATCGGTCCACGCGTCGTCTTCAAAGCCCCGATCCGTACACGCGTCGTCTCCAAGCCTCGATCTGTCCACGCGCCGTCGCCGAGCCCCGATCGGTCCACGCGTCGTCTCCAAGCCCCGATCGGTTCACGCATCGTCTCCTAAGCCCCGATCGGTCCACGCGTCGTCTCCTAAGCCCCGATCCGTTGACGTGTCGTCTCCTGAGTCCCGATGGATCCACCCGTCTTCTCCTGAGCCCCGACCGCTCCACGCCTCGTCTCCGAGCTCCGATCGGTCCACGCGCCGTTTCCCAGGCCCGATCGGTGCAGGCGCCGCTTCCTGAGCCCCGATCGGCCCACGCGCAGTCTCCTGAGCCCCGATCGTTCCACGCATCGTCTCCTAAGCCCCGTTCGGTCCAAGCGCCTTCTCCTAAACCCCGGTCGGTCCACACGCCGTCCCCGATCCCCGATCGGTCCACACGCTGTGTCCGATCCTCGATCGGTCCGCGTACCGCATTCTGAGTCGCGGTCCGTCCACGCGCCGTCTCCGAGCACCGATCGGTCGACGCGCCGTTTTCTAAGCCCAGATGCCTCCTCGCGCCGTCTCCGAGCCATGATGGGTCCAGGCGCCGCTTCCTGAGCCCCGGTCGGTCCACGCGTTGTCTCCTAAGCTCCGTTCGGTCCACGCGCCGTCTCCTAAGCCCCGATCATTCCACGCGCCGTCTCCGAGCCCCGATCGGTCCACGCGCCGTCTCCTGAGCCCCGATCGGTCCATGCGTTGTCTCCTAAGACCCGATCGGTCCACGCGTCGTCTCCTAAGCGCCGATCCGTCGACGCGTCGTCTCCTGAGCCCCGATGCCTCCACGCGCCGTCTCCGAGCCACGATCGGTGCAGGCGCCGCTTCCTGAGCCCCGATCGGTCCACGCGCTGTCTCCTGAGCCCCGATCCATCCACGCGCAGTCGCCGAGCCGCGATCGGTCCACGCGCGGTCTACTGAGCTCCGGTCGGTCCACACGCCGCGGCGAACCCCAATTGGTCCACGCGCAACCTCTCGAGCCCCAGTCGGTAAACGCGCTGTCTCCGAGCCCCGATCGGTCCACGTATGTTCTCCTAAGCCCCAATTAGTCCACGCGCCGTCTCCTAAGCTCCGATCTGCCCACGGGCCGTCTCCGAGCTCCGATCGGTCCACGCGCCGTCTCCAAACCTCGATCCGTACACACGTCGTCTCCGAGCCCCGATGGGTCCACGCGCCATCGCCGAACCCCGATCGGTCCACGCGCCGTCTTCTTAGCCCCGATCGGTTAACGCACCGTCTCCCCGCCCCGATCGGTCCTCGCGCCGTCTCCTGAGCCCCGATACGTCGACGCGCAGTCGCCGAGCCCCGATCAGTCCACGCGCGGCCTCCTGAGCCCCGGTCGGTTCACGCGCCATCTCCCCACCCCGATCGGTCCACGCGCCGTCTCCTGAGCCCTGATCCGTCCACGCGCGGCGTCGAGCCGCGATCGGTCCACGCGCGGCCTCCTGAGCCCCAATGGGCCCACGCGTCGACTCCTAAGCCCCGATCGGTTCACGCGCCGTATCCGAGCCCCAATCGGTCCACGCGCCGTCTCCTAAGCTCCAATCGGTCCACGCGCCATCTCCTGAGCCCCGATACGTCGACGCGCAGTCGCCGAGCCCCGATCGGTCCACGCGCTGTCTCCTGAGCCCCGATAGGTACACGCGTCGTCTCCTACACCCCGAACGGTCCACGCGTTGTCTCCTAAGCCCCGATCAGTCCACGCGCCGTCTCCGAGCCCCGATGGGTCCACGCACTGTCTCCTGATCCCCATGGGTCCACGAGGCGCCTCCGGAGCCCCGATCGATCCACGCGAGGATCCTGAGCCCCGATCGATCCACGCATCGTCTCCTAAGCCCCAATCGGTTAACGCGCCGTCTCCGAGCCCCAATCGGTCCACGCGCCGTCTCCTGAAGCCCGATCGTTCCACGCGCCTTCTCCTAAGCCACGATCGGTCAGCGCCGTCTCCGAGCGCCGATCGGTGTACGCGCCGTCGCACGAGCCGCGCTCGGTCCACGCGCGGCCTCCTGAGCCCCGGATGCTTCACGCGCCGTATCCGAGGCCCAATCGGTCCACGCACCGTCTCCTGAGCCCCGATCGCTCCACGCGCCGTCTCCGAGCCCCGATCGGTCCACGCGCCGTATCCTGAGCCCGGATCGGTCCACGCGCCGTCGCCGAGCCATGATCGATCCACGCGCGGCCTCCTGAGCCCCAGTTGGTTCACGCGCCGTATCCGAGCCCCCATCGGTCCACGCGTCGTCTCCGAGCCCCGATCGGTCCACGCGCCGTCGCCGAGCCATGATCGGCCCACGCGTCGTCTCCCAGCCCCGATCGGTCCACGCGCCGTCGCCGAGCCATGATCGATCCACGCGCGGCCTCCTGAGCCCCGATCGGTCCACGCGACGTCTCCGAGCCCCGATCGGTCCACGCGCCGTCGCCGAGCCAGGATCGGTCCACGCGCGGCCTCCTGAGCCCCGATCGGTCCACGCGCCGTCTCCGAGCCCCGATCGGTTCACGCACTGTGTCCTGATCCCCATGGGTCCACGCGGCGCCTTCGGGGCCCCGATCGATCCACGCGAGGCCCCTAAGCCCCGATCGGTCCACGCGCAACCGCCTGAGCCCCAGTCGGTCGACGCGCTGTCTCCGAGCCCCGATCGGTCCACGCGTCGTCTCCGAGCCCCGATCGGTCCACGCGCCGTCGCCGAGCCCCGATACGTCCACGCGCAGTCGCCGAGCCCCAATCAGTCCACGCGCGGCCTCCTAAGCCCCGGTCGGGTCACGCGCCGTCTCCCCGCCCCGATCGGTCCACGCGCCGTCTCCTGAGCCCTGATCCGTCGCCGCGTCGTCTCCTGAGCCCCGATCAATTGACGCGTCTTCTCATGAGCCCCGATCGCTCCTCGCGCTGTCTCCTGAGCCCCGCTCGGTCCATGCGTCGTGTTCTTAGCCCCGATGCCTCCACGCGCCGTCTCCGAGCCACGATAGGTCGAGGCGCCGCTTCCTAAGCCCCGATCGATCCACGCGCCGTCTCGTAAGCCACAATCGGTCCACGCGCCGTCTCAGAGCGCCGATCATTTCACGCGCCGTCTCCTGAGCCCCGATCGTTCCACGCGCCGTCTCCGAGCCCCGATCGGTCCACGCGGCGTCTCCTGGGCTCCGATCGGTTCACGCATCGTCTCCTAAGCCCCGATACGTCTACACGCCGTATCCGAGCCCCGATCGGTCCGCGTGACGCATTCTAAGCTACGGTCCGTCCACGCGCCGTCTCCGAGCACCGATCGGTCCACGCGCCGTCTCCGAGCCCCGATCGGCCCACGCGCCGTCTCCTGAGCCCCGATCCGTCCACGCGCAGTCTCCGAGCACCGTTCGGTCGAGGCGCCGTCTCCTGAGCCCCGATCGGTGCACACCCCTTCCCCTGAGCCCCGATCGGTCGACGCGTCGTCTCCTAAGACCCGAACGGTTCACCCGCCGTCTCCTGTGCACCGATCGATTCACGTGCTGTCTCCTAAGCCCCGATCGGTCCACACGTCGTCTCCTAAGCCCCAATCGGGCCACGCGTCGTCTCCTAAGCCCCGATCAGTCGCCGCGTCGTCTCCTGAGCGCCGATCAATTGACGCGACTTCTCCTGAGCCCCGATCGCTCCTCGCGCCGTCTCCTGAGCCCCGCTTCGTCCATGCGTCGTCTTCTAAGCCCCCATGCCTCCTCGCACCGTCTCCTGAGCCCCGATCGTTCCACGTGCCGTCTCCGAGCCCCGATCGCTCCACACGCCGTCTCCGAGCGCCGATTGGTGCACCAGCCGTCTCCTGAGCACCGATCGTTCCACATGCCGCCTCCTAAGCCCCGATCTGTCCAGGCGTCGTCTCCTAAGCCCCGACCGGTCCACGCGCCGTCTCCTGAGCCCCGTTCGGCCCACGCGCCGTCTCCTAAGCCCCGATCTGTCCACGGGCCGTCTCTGAGCCGCGATCGGTAAACGCGCCGTCACCAAGCCCCGATCCGTACACGCGTCGTCTCCGAGCCCCGATGGGTCCACGCGCCGTCGCCGAGCCTCGATCGGTCCACGCGCGGCCTCCTAAGCCCCGATCGGTCCACACGTCGTCTCCTAAGCCCCAATCGGGCCACGCGTCGTCTCCTAAGCCCCGATCAGTCGCCGCGTCGTCTCCTGAGCGCCGATCAATTGACGCGACTTCTCCTGAGCCCCGATCGCTCCTCGCGCCGTCTCCTGAGCCCCGCTTCGTCCATGCGTCGTCTTCTAAGCCCCCATGCCTCCTCGCACCGTCTCCTGAGCCCCGATCGTTCCACGTGCCGTCTCCGAGCCCCGATCGCTCCACACGCCGTCTCCGAGCGCCGATTGGTGCACCAGCCGTCTCCTGAGCACCGATCGTTCCACATGCCGCCTCCTAAGCCCCGATCTGTCCAGGCGTCGTCTCCTAAGCCCCGACCGGTCCACGCGCCGTCTCCTGAGCCCCGTTCGGCCCACGCGCCGTCTCCTAAGCCCCGATCTGTCCACGGGCCGTCTCCGAGCCGCGATCGGTAAACGCGCCGTCACCAAGCCCCGATCCGTACACGCGTCGTCTCCGAGCCCCGATGGGTCCACGCGCCGTCGCCGAGCCTCGATCGGTCCACGCGCGGCCTCCTAAGCCCCGGTCGGTTCACGCGCCATCTCCGAGCCGCGATCGGTCCACGCGCCGTCTCCTGAGCCCCGATACGTCCACGCGCAGTCGCCGAGCCCCGATCGGTCCACGCGCCGTCTCCGAGCCCCGAACAGTCCACGCGCCGTCTCCGAGCCCTGATCGGTCCACGCGCCGTCTCCTGAGCCCCAATCGGTCCACTCGCTGTCTCCTGAGCCCCGATAGCTACACGCGTCGTCTCCTACGCCCCGATCGGTCCACGCGCCGCCTTCGTGCCCCGATCGGTCCACGCACCGCCTCCTGATCCCCATAGGTCCACGCGCCGTCTCCTGAGCCACGATCGATCCACATGCCGTCTCCGAGCCCCGATCGGTCCGCGTGCCGCATTCTAAGCCACGGTCCATCCACGCGCCGTCTCCGAGCCACGATCGGTCCACACGTTGTCTCCTAAGCCCTGATCGGTCCTCGTGCCTTCTGCGAGCCCCGAAGGGTCCACGCGCAGCCTCCTGAGCCCCGATCGGTCCACGCGCCGTCTCCGAGCGCCGATCGGTTCACGCGCCGTCTCCTGAGCCCCGATCGTTCCACGCGCCGTCTCCGAGCCCCGATCGGTCTACGCACCGTCTCCTAAGCCCCGATCGGTCCACGCGCCTTCTCCTCATCCCCGATCGGTCCTCGCGCCGTCTTCGAGCGCCGATTGGTTCACGCGACGTCTCCTGAGCGCCGATCGCTCCACGCGCAGTCGCCGAGCCTCGATCGGTTCTCGCGCGGTCTCCTGAGCCCCGGTCGGTTCACGCGCCGTCGCCGAGTCGCGATCGTTCTACGCGCCGCTCCGAGCCCCGATCGGTCCACGCGCCGTCGCCGAGCTATGATCGGTCCACGCGCGGCCTCCTGAGCCCCGATCGGTCCACGCGCCGTCGCCGAGCCGCGATCGGTCCACGCGCGGCCTCCTGAGGCCCGATCGGTCCACGCGCCGTCGCCGAGCTATGATCGGTCCACGCGCGGCCTCCTGAGCCCCGATCGGTCCACGCGCCGTCGCCGAGCCGCGATCGGTCCACGCGCGGCCTCCTGAGGCCCGATTGGTTCACGCGCCGTATCCGAGCCCCAATCGGTCCACGCGCCGTCTCCTGAGCCCCAATCCGTCCACGCGCGGCCTCCTGAGCCCCGATCGGTCCACGCGCCGTCGCTGAACCGCGATCGGTCCACGCGCCGCCTCCTGAGTCCCGATCGGTCAACGCGTCGTGTCCTAAGCCTTGATCGGTCCACGTGCCGTCTCCGAGCCCTGATGGGTCCACGCGCCGCATCCTGAGCCCCGATCGGACGACGCGCCGTCTCCTGAGCCCGGATCGGTCCACCCGTCGTCCTCGAATCCCCGATCCGCACACGCGTCGTCTCCGAGCCTCGATCGGTCCACGCGCCGTCCCCTAAGCCGCGATCCGTCCACGGGCCGTCTTCGAGCTGCTATCGGTAAACACGCCGTCACCAAGCCCTGATCTGTACACGCGTCGTCTCCGAGCCCCGATCGGTCCACGCGCCGTCGCCGAGCCTCGATCGGTCCACGCGCCGTCTCCGAGCCACGATCGGTCCGTGCGCCGCTTCCACAGCCCTATCGGTCCACGCGTCCTCTCCTGATCTCCTATTAGTCCACGCGCCGTCTCCGAGCCCCGATCGGTCCACGCGCCGTCGCCGAACCCCAATTGGTCCACGCGCAACCGCCTGAGCCCCAATCGGTTCACGCGAGTCTCCTAAGCCCCGACCGGTCCACGGGCCGTCTCCTGAGCCCCGATCAATTGACGCGTCGTCTCCTGTGCCCCGATCGCTCCTCGCGCCGTCTCCTGTGCCCCGCTGGGTCCATGCGTCGTCTTCTTAGCCCCGATGCCACCACGCGCCGTATCCTAAGCCCCGATCTGCCCACGGGCCGTTTCCGAGCTCCGATCGGTCCACGCGCCGTCTCCAAGCCTCGATCCGTACACGCGCCGTCTCCGAGCCCCGATCGGTCCACGCGCCGTCTCCTGAGCCCCGATCGGTTCACGCATCGTCTCCTAAGCCCCGATACGTCCACATGCCGTATCCGAGCCCCGATCGGTCCGCGTGACGCATTCTAAGTCACGGTCTGTCCGCGCGCCGTCCCCGAGCACCGATCGGTCCACGCGCCGTCTCCTGAGCCCCGATCCGTCCACGCGCAGTCTCCGAGCACCGTTCGGTCGAGGCGCCGTCTCCTGAGCCCCGATCGGTGCACACCCCTTCCCCTGAGCCCCGATCGGTCGACGCGTCGTCTCCTAAGACCCGAACGGTTCACCCGCCGTCTCCTGTGCACCGATCGATTCACGTGCTGTCTCCTAAGCCCCGATCGGTCCACACGTCGTCTCCTAAGCCCCAATCGGGCCACGCGTCGTCTCCTAAGCCCCGATCAGTCGCCGCGTCGTCTCCTGAGCGCCGATCAATTGACGCGACTTCTCCTGAGCCCCGATCGCTCCTCGCGCCGTCTCCTGAGCCCCGCTTCGTCCATGCGTCGTCTTCTAAGCCCCCATGCCTCCTCGCACCGTCTCCTGAGCCCCGATCGTTCCACGTGCCGTCTCCGAGCCCCGATCGCTCCACACGCCGTCTCCGAGCGCCGATTGGTGCACCAGCCGTCTCCTGAGCACCGATCGTTCCACATGCCGCCTCCTAAGCCCCGATCTGTCCAGGCGTCGTCTCCTAAGCCCCGACCGGTCCACGCGCCGTCTCCTGAGCCCCGTTCGGCCCACGCGCCGTCTCCTAAGCCCCGATCTGTCCACGGGCCGTCTCCGAGCCGCGATCGGTAAACGCGCCGTCACCAAGCCCCGATCCGCACACGCGTCGTCTCCGAGCCCCGATGGGTCCACGCGCCGTCGCCGAGCCTCGATCGGTCCACGCGCGGCCTCCTAAGCCCCGGTCGGTTCACGCGCCATCTCCGAGCCGCGATCGGTCCACGCGCCGTCTCCTGAGCCCCGATACGTCCACGCGCAGTCGCCGAGCCCCGATCGGTCCACGCGCCGTCTCCGAGCCCCGAACAGTCCACGCGCCGTCTCCGAGCCCTGATCGGTCCACGCGCCGTCTCCTGAGCCCCAATCGGTCCACTCGCTGTCTCCTGAGCCCCGATAGCTACACGCGTCGTCTCCTACGCCCCGATCGGTCCACGCGCCGCCTTCGTGCCCCGATCGGTCCACGCACCGCCTCCTGATCCCCATAGGTCCACGCGCCGTCTCCTGAGCCACGATCGATCCACATGCCGTCTCCGAGCCCCGATCGGTCCGCGTGCCGCATTCTAAGCCACGGTCCATCCACGCGCCGTCTCCGAGCCACGATCGGTCCACACGTTGTCTCCTAAGCCCTGATCGGTCCTCGTGCCTTCTGCGAGCCCCGAAGGGTCCACGCGCAGCCTCCTGAGCCCCGATCGGTCCACGCGCCGTCTCCGAGCGCCGATCGGTTCACGCGCCGTCTCCTGAGCCCCGATCGTTCCACGCGCCGTCTCCGAGCCCCGATCGGTCTACGCACCGTCTCCTAAGCCCCGATCGGTCCACGCGCCTTCTCCTCATCCCCGATCGGTCCACGCGCCGTCTTCGAGAGCCGATTGGTTCACGCGACGTCTCCTGAGCGCCGATCGCTCCACGCGCAGTCGCCGAGCCTCGATCGGTTCTCGCGCGGTCTCCTGAGCCCCGGTCGGTTCACGCGCCGTCGCCGAGTCGCGATCGTTCTACGCGCCGCTCCGAGCCCCGATCGGTCCACGCGCCGTCGCCGAGCTATGATCGGTCCACGCGCGGCCTCCTGAGCCCCGATCGGTCCACGCGCCGTCGCCGAGCCGCGATCGGTCCACGCGCGGCCTCCTGAGGCCCGATCGGTCCACGCGCCGTCGCCGAGCTATGATCGGTCCACGCGCGGCCTCCTGAGCCCCGATCGGTCCACGCGCCGTCGCCGAGCCGCGATCGGTCCACGCGCGGCCTCCTGAGGCCCGATTGGTTCACGCGCCGTATCCGAGCCCCAATCGGTCCACGCGCCGTCTCCTGAGCCCCAATCCGTCCACGCGCGGCCTCCTGAGCCCCGATCGGTCCACGCGCCGTCGCTGAACCGCGATCGGTCCACGCGCCGCCTCCTGAGTCCCGATCGGTCAACGCGTCGTGTCCTAAGCCTTGATCGGTCCACGTGCCGTCTCCGAGCCCTGATGGGTCCACGCGCCGCATCCTGAGCCCCGATCGGACGACGCGTCGTCTCCTGAGCCCGGATCGGTCCACCCGTCGTCCTCGAATCCCCGATCCGCACACGCGTCGTCTCCGAGCCTCGATCGGTCCACGCGCCGTCTCCTAAGCCGCGATCCGTCCACGGGCCGTCTTCGAGCTGCTATCGGTAAACACGCCGTCACCAAGCCCTGATCTGTACACGCGTCGTCTCCGAGCCCCGATCGGTCCACGCGCCGTCGCCGAGCCTCGATCGGTCCACGCGCCGTCTCAGAGCCACGATCGGTCCGTGCGCCGCTTCCACAGCCCTATCGGTCCACGCGTCCTCTCCTGATCTCCTATTAGTCCACGCGCCGTCTCCGAGCCCCGATCGGTCCACGCGCCGTCGCCGAACCCCAATTGGTCCACGCGCAACCGCCTGAGCCCCAATCGGTTCACGCGAGTCTCCTAAGCCCCGACCGGTCCACGGGCCGTCTCCTGAGCCCCGATCGGTCCACGCGTCGTCTCCTAAGCCCCGATCGCTCCTCGCGCCGTCTCCTGAACCCCGCTCGGTCGATGCGTCGTCTTCTTAACCCCGATGCCTCCACGCGCCGTCTCCGAGCCACGATCGGTCCACGCGCCGTCTCCTGAGGCCCGATCATTCCACGCGCCTTCTCCTAAGTCACGATCGGTCCACGCGCCGTCTCCTGAGCCCCGATCGTTCCACGCGCCGTCTCCGAGCCCCGATCGTTCCACGCGGCGTCTCCTGAGCCCCAATCGGTCCACACGCTGTGTCGTGAGCCCCGATAGGTACACGCGTCGTCTCCTACGCCCGATCGGTCCACGCGTCGTCTCCTGAGCCCCGATCGTTCCACGCGCCGTCTCCGAGCCGCGATCGGTACACGCGCCGTCTCCTGAGCCCCGATCGGTCCACGAGCCGTCTCCTGAGCCCCGGTTGGTTCACGCACCGTCTCCTGATCCCCATCGGTCCACGCGGCGCCCCCGGAGCCCCGATCGATCCACACGAGTCTCCTGAGCCCCGGTCGGTCCGCGGGCCGTCACCTGAGCCCCGATCGGTCCACGCACCGTCTCCTGATCCCCATCGGTCCACGCGCCGTCGCCCGAACCCCAATTGGTCCACGAGCAACCTCCTGAGCTCCAGTCGGTCCACGCGCAGTCGCCGAGCCCCGATCGATCCCCGCATCGTCTCCTAAGCCCCGATCGGTTGACGCGTCATTTACAAGCCTCGACCGGTCTACGCGCCGTCTCCTGAGCCCCGATCGGTCCACACGCCGTCTCCTAAGCCCCGATCCGTCCACGGGCCGTCTGTAAATCGCGATCGGTCAACGCTCCGTCACCAAGCCCCGATCCGTAAAAGCGTCGTGTCCGAGCCCCGATCGGTCTACGCGCCGTCGCCGAGTCATGATCTGTCCACGCGCGGCCTCCTGAGACCCGGTCGGTCCGCGCGCCGTCTCCTGAGCCCCGATCCGTCGACGCGTCGCCTCCTGAGCCCCGATTGATCCACGCGCCGCCTCCTGAGCCCCGATCGCACCACGTGCCGTTTCCTGATCCCCGATCGGTCCACGCGCCGTCGCCGAACCCCAATTGGTCCACGCGCAACCTCCTAAGCCCCAGTCGGTACACGCGCTGTCTCCGAGCCCCCATCGGTCCACGCGTCGTCTCCGAGCCCCGATCCGTCCACGCGCCGTCGCCGAGCCATGATCGGCCCACGCGAGGCTCCTGAGCCCCGGTCGATGCGCGCGCCGTCTCCTTAGCGCCGATCGGTCGACGCGTCGTTTCCTGAGCCGCGATCGATCCACGCGTCGTCTCCTGAGCCCCGATCGCTCCACGCGCCGATTTCTGAGCCCCGATCAATTGACGCGTCTTCTCCTGAGCCCCGATGGGTCCACGCACTGTCTCCTGATCCCCATGGGTCCACGAGGCGCCTCCGGAGCCCAGATCGATCCACGCGAGGATCCTGAGCCCCGATCGATCCACGCATCGTCTCCTAAGCCCCAATCGGTTAACGCGCCGTCTCCGAGCCCCAATCGGTCCACGCGCCGTCTCCTGAACCCCGATCGTTCCACGCGCCTTCTCCTAAGCCACGATCGGTCAGCGCCGTCTCCGAGCGCCGATCGGTGTACGCGCCGTCGCACGAGCCGCGATCGGTCCACGCGCGGCCTCCTGAGCCCCGGATGCTTCACGCGCCGTATCCGAGGCCCAATCGGTCCACGCACCGTCTCCTGAACCCCGATCGGTCCACGCGCCGTCGCCGAGCCATGATCGATCCACGCGCGGCCTCCTGAGCCCCGATCAGTCCACGCGTCGTCTCCTGAGCCCCGGTTGGTTCACGCGCCGTCTCCGAGCCCCGATCGATCCACGCGTCGTCTTCGAAGCCCAGATGCCTCCTCGCGCCGTCTCCGAGCCACGATCGATCCAGGCGCTGCTTCCTGAGCCCCACTCGGTCCACGCATCGTCACCTAAGCCCCGATCGGTCCACGCGCCGTCACCGAGCCATGATCGGTCCACGCGCGGCTCCTGAGCCCCATCGGTCCACGCGCCGTCGCCGAGCCGGGATCGGTCCACGCGCGGGTTCCTGAGTCCCGGTTGGTTCACGCGCCGTATCCGAGCCCCGATCGATCCACACGTCGTCTTGTAAACCCAGATGCCTCCTCGCATCGTCTCCTAAGCCCCGATCGGTTAACGCGCCGTCTCCGAGCCCCCGTCGGTCCACGCCCCGTCGCCGAACCCCAATTGGTCCACGCGCAACCTCCTGAGCCCCAGTCGGTCCACGCGCGGCCTCCTGAGCCATGCTCGGTCCACGCGCCGTCTCCTGTGCCCCGATCGGTCAACGCGCCGTTCCCTAAGCTCCGATCCATCCACGCGCAGTCTCCTGAGCCCCGATCGGTCCACGCGCCGTCTTCGAGCGCCGATCGGTCCACGCAACGTCTCCTAAGCCCCAATCGGTTCACGCGCCGTCTCCTGAGCCCCGATCGTTCTACGCGCCGTCTCCGAGCCCCGATCCGTCCACGCGCAGTCGCCGAGCCCCGATCGGTTCACGCACGGTCTCCTGAGCCCCAGTCGGTACACGCTCTGTCTCCGAGCCCCGATCGGTCCACGCATCGTCTTCTAAGCCCCGATCGGTCCACGCGTCGTCTCCTAAGCCCCGATCGGTCCACGCGTCGTCTCCGAGCCCTGATCGGTCCACGCGCCATCGCCGAGACCCGATCGGTCCACACCCCTCCTCCTGAGCCCCGATCTGTCGACGCGTCGTCTCCTAAGCCCCGACCGGTGCACGCGCCGTCTCCTGTGCCCCGATCGATTCACGTGCCGTCTCCTAAGCCCCGATCGGTTCACCCGTCGTCTCTTAAGCCCCAATCGGTCCACGCGCCCTCTCCGAGCGCCGATCATTTCACGCGCCGTCTTCTGAGCCCCGGTCGGTCCGCGCGCCGTCACCTGAGCCACGATCGGTCGACGCGTCGTCTTCTGAGCCCCGATCGGTCCACGCGCCGTCTCCGAGCGCCGATCGGGTCACGCGCCGTCTCCTGAGCCCCGATCGTTCCACGCGCCATCTCCGAGATCTGATCGGCCCACGCGCCGTCTCCTAAGCCCCGATCGGTCCAAGCGCCTTCTCCTAAGCCCCGATCGGTCCACGCGCCGTCTACGAGCCCCGATCGGTCCACGCGCCGTCTCCTCAGCCCGGATCGTTCCACGCGTCGTCCCCGAATCCCCGATTCGTACACGCGTCATCTCCGAGCCACGATCGGTCCGTGCGCCGCTTCCAGAGCCCCGATCGGTCCACGCGTCATCTCCCGATCTCCGGTCGGTCGACGCGCCGTCTCCTACGCCCCGATCGGTCCACGCGCCGTCGCCTGAGCCCCGATCGTTCCACGCGCCGTCTCCGAGCTCTGATCGGGCCACGCGCCGTCTCCTAAGGCCCGATCGGTCCAAGCGCCTTCTCCAAAGCCCCGATCGGTCCACGAGCCGTCTCCGAGCGCCGATCGGTTCATGCCCCGTCACCTGAGCCCCGATCATTCGAAGCGCCGTCTCCGAGCCCCGATCGGTCCAC
This sequence comes from Netelia fuscicornis, assembly GCA_946811545.1. Classification (NCBI taxonomy): domain Eukaryota; kingdom Metazoa; phylum Arthropoda; class Insecta; order Hymenoptera; family Ichneumonidae; genus Netelia; species Netelia fuscicornis. The sequence continues at coordinate 31,218,494 of OX328011.1, forward strand.
GCGCCGTCTCCTGAGCCCGGATCGTTCCACGCGTCGTCCCCGAATCCCCGATCCGTACACGCGTCGTCTCCGAGCCTCGATCGGTCCACGCGCCGTCGCCGAACCCCAATTGGTCCACGCGAAACCGCCTGAGCCCCAGTCGGTCCACGCGCTGTCTCCGAGCCCCGATCGGTCCACGCGTCGTCTCCGAGCCCCGATCGGTCTACGCGCCGTCGCCGAGTCATGATCTGTCCACGCGCGGCCTCCTGAGACCCGATCGGTCCACGCGCCGTCTTCGAGCCCCGATCGGTCCACGCATGGTCTCCTAACCCCAATCGGTTAACGCGCCGTCCCCGAGCCCCGATCGGTCCACGCGCCGTCTCCTGAGCCCCGATACGTCCACGCGCAGTCGCCGAGCCCTGATCGGTCCACGCGCTGTCTCCTGAGCCCCGATAGGTACACGCGTCGTCGCCTACACCCCAATCGGTCCACGCGCCGTCTCCGAGCCCCGATCGGTCCACGCACTGTCTCCTGATCCCCATGGGTCCACGCGGCGCCTCCGGGGCCCCGATCGATCCACGTGAGGCTCCTAAGCCCCGATCGGTCCACGTGCCGTCTCCTGAGCCCCGATCGTTACACGCGCCGTCTCCGAGCCCCGATCAGTCCACGCGCCGTCTCCGAGCCCCGATGGGTCCACGCGTCGCCTCCTGAGCCCCGGTCGGTTCACGCGCCGTCTCCTGAGCCCCGATCGTTCCACGCATCGTCTCCGAACCCCGATGGGTCCACGCGTCGGCTCCTAAGCCCCGATCAGTCCACGCGCCGTCTCCGAGCCCCGATCGGTCCACGCGTCGTCTCCTAAGACCCGATCGGTCCACGTATCGTCTCCTAAGCCCCGATCGGTCCACACGCCGTCTCCGAGCCCCGATGGGTCCACGCGTCGCCTCCTGAGCCCCGGTCGGTCCACGCGCCGTCTCCTGAGCCCCGATCGGTCCACGCGTCGTCTTCTAAGCCCCGATCGGTCCACGCGTCGTCTCCTAAGCCCCGATCGGTCCACGAGCTGTCTCCGAGCGCCGATAACTTTACGCGCCGTCTCCTGAGCCCCGATCGGTCCACGCGTAGTCTCCTAAGCCCCGCTCGGTTAACGCGTCGTTTCCGAGCCCCGATCGGTCCACGCGTCGTCTCCTGAGCCCCAATTAGTCCATGCGCCGTCTCCTAAGCCCCGATCCGTCCACGGGCCGTGTCCGAGCTCCGATCGGTCCACGCGTCGTCTCCGAGCCCTGATCGGTCCACGCGCCATCGCCGAGACCCGATCAGTCCACACCCCTTCTCCTGAGCCCCCATCTGTCGACGCGTCGTCTCCTAAGCCCCGACCGGTGCACGCGCCGTCTCCTGTGCCCCGATCGATTCACGTGCCGTCTCCTAAGCCCCGATCGGTTCACCCGTCGTCTCTTAAGCCCCAATCGGTCCACGCGCCCTCTCCGAGCGCCGATCATTTCACGCGCCGTCTTCTGAGCCCCGGTCGGTCCGCGCGCCGTCACCTGAGCCACGATCGGTCGACGCGTCGTCTTCTGAGCCCCGATCGGTCCACGCGCCGTCTCCGAGAGCCGATCGGGTCACGCGCCGTCTCCTGAGCCCCGATCGTTCCACGCGCCGTCTCCGAGCTCTGATCGGCCCACGCGCCGTCTCCTAAGCCCCGATCGGTCCAAGCGCCTTCTCCTAAGCCCCGATCGGTCCACGCGCGGTCTACGAGCCCCGATCGGTCCACGCGCCGTCTCCTCAGCCCGGATCGTTCCACGCGTCGTCCCCGAATCCCCGATTCGTACACGCGTCATCTCCGAGCCACGATCGGTCCGTGCGCCGCTTCCAGAGCCCCGATCGGTCCACGCGTCATCTCCCGATCTCTGGTCGGTCGACGCGCCGTCTCCTACGCCCCGATCGGTCCACGCGCCGTCGCCTGAGCCCCGATCGTTCCACGCGCCGTCTCCGAGCTCTGATCGGGCCACGCGCCGTCTCCTAAGGCCCGATCGGTCCAAGCGCCTTCTCCAAAGCCCCGATCGGTCCACGCGCCGTCTCCGAGCGCCGATCGGTTCACGCCCCGTCACCTGAGCCCCGATCATTCGATGCGCCGTCTCCGAGCCCCGATCGGTCCACGCGCCGTCTCCTGAGCCCGGATCGTTCCACGCGTCGTCCCCGAATCCCCGATCCGTACACGCGTCGTCTCCGAGCCTCGATCGGTCCACGCGCCGTCGCCGAACCCCAATTGGTCCACGCGAAACCGCCTGAGCCCCAGTCGGTCCACGCGCTGTCTCCGAGCCCCGATCGGTCCACGCGTCGTCTCCGAGCCCCGATCGGTCTACGCGCCGTCGCCGAGTCATGATCTGTCCACGCGCGGCCTCCTGAGACCCGATCGGTCCACGCGCCGTCTTCGAGCCCCGATCGGTCCACGCATGGTCTCCTAACCCCAATCGGTTAACGCGCCGTCCCCGAGCCCCGATCGGTCCACGCGCCGTCTCCTGAGCCCCGATACGTCCACGCGCAGTCGCCGAGCCCTGATCGGTCCACGCGCTGTCTCCTGAGCCCCGATAGGTACACGCGTCGTCGCCTACACCCCAATCGGTCCACGCGCCGTCTCCGAGCCCCGATCGGTCCACGCACTGTCTCCTGATCCCCATGGGTCCACGCGGCGCCTCCGGGGCCCCGATCGATCCACGCGAGGCTCCTAAGCCACGATCGGTCCACGTGCCGTCTCCTGAGCCCCGATCGTTACACGCGCCGTCTCCGAGCCCCGATCAGTCCACGCGCCGTCTCCGAGCCCCGATGGGTCCACGCGTCGCCTCCTGAGCCCCGGTCGGTCCACGCGCCGTCTCCTGAGCTCCGATCGGTCCACGCGTCGTCTTCTAAGCCCCGATCGGTCCACGCGTAGTCTCCTAAGCCCCGCTCGATTAACGCGTCGTTTCCGAGCTCCGATCGGTCCACGCGTTGTCTCCTGAGCCCCAATGAGTCCATGCGCCGTCTCCTAAGCCCCGATCGATCCACACGCCGTCTCCGAGCCCCGATGGGTCCACGCGTCGCCTCCTGAGCCCCGGTCGGTCCACGCGCCGTCTCCTGAGCCCCGATCGGTCCACGCGTCGTCTTCTAAGCCCCGATCATTTCACGCGCCGTTTCCTGAGACCCGATAGTTCCACGCACCGTCTCCGAGCCCCGATCGATCCACGCGCCGCCTCCTGAGCCCCGATCGGTCCACGCGCTGTCTCCTGAGCCCCGATAGGTACACGCGTAGTCTCCTAAGCCCCGATCGGTCCACGCGTCGTCTCCGAGCTCTGATCGGTCCACACGCCGTTTCCTGAGCCCCGATCGGTCCATACGTCGTCTTCTAAACCCCGATGCCTCCACGCGCCGTCTCCGAGCCAGATCGGTTCTGGCGCCGCTTCTCGAGCCCCGATCAGTCCACGCGCCGTCTCCTAAGCCCCGATCGCTCCACGGGCCGTCTCCTGAGCCCCGATTGCTCCACGGGCAGTTTCCTGAGCCCCGATCGTTCCACACGCCGCGCCCTAAGTCTCGATCGGTCCAGGCGTCGTCTCCTAAGCCCCGACCGGCTCACGCGCCGTCTCCTGTGCCCCGATCGATTCACGTGCCGTCTCCTAAGCCCCGATCGGTCCACCTGTCGTCTCTTAAGCCCCAATCGGTCCACGCGCCATCTCCGAGCCCCGATCATTTCACGCGCTGTCTCCTGAGCCCCGGTCGGTCCAAGCGCCGTCACCTGAGCCCTGATCGGTCGACGCGTCGTCTCCTGAGCCCCGATCGTTCCACACGCCGTTTCTTGAGCCACGATCGGTCCACGCGTCGTCTTCAAAGCCCCGATCCGTACACGCGTCGTCTCCAAGCCTCGATCTGTCCACGCGCCGTCGCCGAGCCCCGATCGGTCCACGCGTCGTCTCCAAGCCCCGATCGGTTCACGCATCGTCTCCTAAGCCCCGATCGGTCCACGCGTCGTCTCCTAAGCCCCGATCCGTTGACGTGTCGTCTCCTGAGTCCCGATGGATCCACCCGTCTTCTCCTGAGCCCCGACCGCTCCACGCCTCGTCTCCGAGCTCCGATCGGTCCACGCGCCGTTTCCCAGGCCCGATCGGTGCAGGCGCCGCTTCCTGAGCCCCGATCGGCCCACGCGCAGTCTCCTGAGCCCCGATCGTTCCACGCATCGTCTCCTAAGCCCCGTTCGGTCCAAGCGCCTTCTCCTAAACCCCGGTCGGTCCACACGCCGTCCCCGATCCCCGATCGGTCCACACGCTGTGTCCGATCCTCGATCGGTCCGCGTACCGCATTCTGAGTCGCGGTCCGTCCACGCGCCGTCTCCGAGCACCGATCGGTCGACGCGCCGTTTTCTAAGCCCAGATGCCTCCTCGCGCCGTCTCCGAGCCATGATGGGTCCAGGCGCCGCTTCCTGAGCCCCGGTCGGTCCACGCGTTGTCTCCTAAGCTCCGTTCGGTCCACGCGCCGTCTCCTAAGCCCCGATCATTCCACGCGCCGTCTCCGAGCCCCGATCGGTCCACGCGCCGTCTCCTGAGCCCCGATCGGTCCATGCGTTGTCTCCTAAGACCCGATCGGTCCACGCGTCGTCTCCTAAGCGCCGATCCGTCGACGCGTCGTCTCCTGAGCCCCGATGCCTCCACGCGCCGTCTCCGAGCCACGATCGGTGCAGGCGCCGCTTCCTGAGCCCCGATCGGTCCACGCGCTGTCTCCTGAGCCCCGATCCATCCACGCGCAGTCGCCGAGCCGCGATCGGTCCACGCGCGGTCTACTGAGCTCCGGTCGGTCCACACGCCGCGGCGAACCCCAATTGGTCCACGCGCAACCTCTCGAGCCCCAGTCGGTAAACGCGCTGTCTCCGAGCCCCGATCGGTCCACGTATGTTCTCCTAAGCCCCAATTAGTCCACGCGCCGTCTCCTAAGCTCCGATCTGCCCACGGGCCGTCTCCGAGCTCCGATCGGTCCACGCGCCGTCTCCAAACCTCGATCCGTACACACGTCGTCTCCGAGCCCCGATGGGTCCACGCGCCATCGCCGAACCCCGATCGGTCCACGCGCCGTCTTCTTAGCCCCGATCGGTTAACGCACCGTCTCCCCGCCCCGATCGGTCCTCGCGCCGTCTCCTGAGCCCCGATACGTCGACGCGCAGTCGCCGAGCCCCGATCAGTCCACGCGCGGCCTCCTGAGCCCCGGTCGGTTCACGCGCCATCTCCCCACCCCGATCGGTCCACGCGCCGTCTCCTGAGCCCTGATCCGTCCACGCGCGGCGTCGAGCCGCGATCGGTCCACGCGCGGCCTCCTGAGCCCCAATGGGCCCACGCGTCGACTCCTAAGCCCCGATCGGTTCACGCGCCGTATCCGAGCCCCAATCGGTCCACGCGCCGTCTCCTAAGCTCCAATCGGTCCACGCGCCATCTCCTGAGCCCCGATACGTCGACGCGCAGTCGCCGAGCCCCGATCGGTCCACGCGCTGTCTCCTGAGCCCCGATAGGTACACGCGTCGTCTCCTACACCCCGAACGGTCCACGCGTTGTCTCCTAAGCCCCGATCAGTCCACGCGCCGTCTCCGAGCCCCGATGGGTCCACGCACTGTCTCCTGATCCCCATGGGTCCACGAGGCGCCTCCGGAGCCCCGATCGATCCACGCGAGGATCCTGAGCCCCGATCGATCCACGCATCGTCTCCTAAGCCCCAATCGGTTAACGCGCCGTCTCCGAGCCCCAATCGGTCCACGCGCCGTCTCCTGAACCCCGATCGTTCCACGCGCCTTCTCCTAAGCCACGATCGGTCAGCGCCGTCTCCGAGCGCCGATCGGTGTACGCGCCGTCGCACGAGCCGCGCTCGGTCCACGCGCGGCCTCCTGAGCCCCGGATGCTTCACGCGCCGTATCCGAGGCCCAATCGGTCCACGCACCGTCTCCTGAGCCCCGATCGCTCCACGCGCCGTCTCCGAGCCCCGATCGGTCCACGCGCCGTATCCTGAGCCCGGATCGGTCCACGCGCCGTCGCCGAGCCATGATCGATCCACGCGCGGCCTCCTGAGCCCCAGTTGGTTCACGCGCCGTATCCGAGCCCCCATCGGTCCACGCGTCGTCTCCGAGCCCCGATCGGTCCACGCGCCGTCGCCGAGCCATGATCGGCCCACGCGAGGCTCCTGAGCCCCGGTCGGTCCGCGAGCCGTCTCCTGAGCCCCGATCGGTCGACGTGTCGTTTCCTGAACCCCGATCGGTCCACGCGCCGTCTCCTAAGCCCGGATCGTTTCACGCGCCGTCCTCGAGCCCCGATCGGTAAACGCGCTGTTTCCGATCCCCGATCGGTCCAAGCGCCGTCTCCAAGCCTCGATCCGTACACGCGTCGTCTCCGAGCCCCGATCGCTCCACGCGCCATCGCCGAACCCCGATCGGTCCACGCGCCGTCTCCTGAGCCCGGATCGGTCGACGCGTCGTCTCCTAAGCCCCGACCGGTTCACGCGCCGTCTCCTGTGCACCGATCGAATCACGGGCCGTCTCCTAAGCCCCGATCGGTCCACGCGCCGTCTCCTGAGCCCCGATCGGTTCACGCATCGTCTCCTAAGCCCCGATACGTCCACATGCCGTATCCGAGCCCCGATCGGTCCGCGTGACGCATTCTAAGTCACGGTCTGTCCGCGCGCCGTCCCCGAGCACCGATCGGTCCACGCGCCGTCTTCTGAGCCCCGATCGGTCCACGCGTCGTCTCCTAAGCCCGATCGGTTAACGCGCCGTCTCCGAGCCCCGATGGGGCCACGCGCCGCCTCCTAAGCCCCGATCGGTCCACGCGTCGTCTCCTAAGCCCCGATCGGTCGACGGGTCGTCTCCTAAGCCCCGATCGGTCAACGCGTCGTCTCCTAAGCCCCGATCCGTCGCCGCGTCGTCTCCTGAGCCCCGATCAATTGACGCGTCTTCTCCTGTGCCCCGATCGCTCCACGCGCCGTCTCCTGAGCGCCGATCGGTCCACGCGTCGTCTCCGAGCACCGTTCGGTCCACGCGCCGTTTCCTGGGCCCCGATCGGTCCATCCGTCGTCTTTCAAGCCCCGATACCTCCACGCGCCGTCGCCGAGCCTCGATCGGTCCACGCGCGGCCTCCTAAGCCCCGATCGGTTAACGCGCCGTCTCCGAGCCCCGATCAGTCCACGCGCCGTCTCCTGAGCCCCGGTCGGTTCATGCGCCGTCTCCGAGCCCCGATCGATCCACGCGTCGTCTTGTAAGCCCAGATGCCTTCTCGCGCCGTCTCCGGGCCACGATCGGTCCAGGCGCCGCTTCCTGAGCCACGATCGGTCCACGCGCCTTCTCCGAGCCCCGATCGGTCCACGCGCAACCGCCTGAGCCCCAGTTGGTTCACGCGCTGTCGCCGAACCCCGATCGGTCCACGCGTCGTCTCCCAGCCCCGATCGGTCCACGCGCCGTCGCCGAGCCATGATCGATCCACGCGCGGCCTCCTGAGCCCCGATCGGTCCACGCGTCGTCTCCGAGCCCCGATCGGTCCACGCGCCGTCGCCGAGCCAGGATCGGTCCACGCGCGGCCTCCTGAGCCCCGATCGGTCCACGCGCCGTCTCCGAGCCCCGATCGGTTCACGCACTGTGTCCTGATCCCCATGGGTCCACGCGGCGCCTCCGGGGCCCCGATCGATCCACGCGAGGCCCCTAAGCCCCGATCGGTCCACGCGCAACCGCCTGAGCCCCAGTCGGTCGACGCGCTGTCTCCGAGCCCCGATCGGTCCACGCGTCGTCTCCGAGCCCCGATCGGTCCACGCGCCGTCGCCGAGCCCCGATACGTCCACGCGCAGTCGCCGAGCCCCAATCAGTCCACGCGCGGCCTCCTAAGCCCCGGTCGGGTCACGCGCCGTCTCCCCGCCCCGATCGGTCCACGCGCCGTCTCCTGAGCCCTGATCCGTCGCCGCGTCGTCTCCTGAGCCCCGATCAATTGACGCGTCTTCTCATGAGCCGCGATCGCTCCTCGCGCTGTCTCCTGAGCCCCGCTCGGTCCATGCGTCGTGTTCTTAGCCCCGATGCCTCCACGCGCCGTCTCCGAGCCACGATAGGTCGAGGCGCCGCTTCCTAAGCCCCGATCGATCCACGCGCCGTCTCGTAAGCCACAATCGGTCCACGCGCCGTCTCAGAGCGCCGATCATTTCACGCGCCGTCTCCTGAGCCCCGATCGTTCCACGCGCCGTCTCCGAGCCCCGATCGGTCCACGCGGCGTGTCCTGGGCCCCGATCGGTTCACGCATCGTCTCCTAAGCCCCGATACGTCTACACGCCGTATCCGAGCCCCGATCGGTCCGCGTGACGCATTCTAAGCCACGGTCCGTCCACGCGCCGTCTCCGAGCACCGATCGGTCCACGCGCCGTCTCCGAGCCCCGATCGGCCCACGCGCCGTCTCCTGAGCCCCGATCCGTCCACGCGCAGTCTCCGAGCACCGTTCGGTCGAGGCGCCGTCTCCTGAGCCCCGATCGGTGCACACCCCTTCCCCTGAGCCCCGATCGGTCGACGCGTCGTCTCCTAAGACCCGAACGGTTCACCCGCCGTCTCCTGTGCACCGATCGATTCACGTGCTGTCTCCTAAGCCCCGATCGGTCCACACGTCGTCTCCTAAGCCCCAATCGGGCCACGCGTCGTCTCCTAAGCCCCGATCAGTCGCCGCGTCGTCTCCTGAGCGCCGATCAATTGACGCGACTTCTCCTGAGCCCCGATCGCTCCTCGCGCCGTCTCCTGAGCCCCGCTTCGTCCATGCGTCGTCTTCTAAGCCCCCATGCCTCCTCGCACCGTCTCCTGAGCCCCGATCGTTCCACGTGCCGTCTCCGAGCCCCGATCGCTCCACACGCCGTCTCCGAGCGCCGATTGGTGCACCAGCCGTCTCCTGAGCACCGATCGTTCCACATGCCGCCTCCTAAGCCCCGATCTGTCCAGGCGTCGTCTCCTAAGCCCCGACCGGTCCACGCGCCGTCTCCTGAGCCCCGTTCGGCCCACGCGCCGTCTCCTAAGCCCCGATCTGTCCACGGGCCGTCTCCGAGCCGCGATCGGTAAACGCGCCGTCACCAAGCCCCGATCCGTACACGCGTCGTCTCCGAGCCCCGATGGGTCCACGCGCCGTCGCCGAGCCTCGATCGGTCCACGCGCGGCCTCCTAAGCCCCGGTCGGTTCACGCGCCATCTCCGAGCCGCGATCGGTCCACGCGCCGTCTCCTGAGCCCCGATACGTCCACGCGCAGTCGCCGAGCCCCGATCGGTCCACGCGCCGTCTCCGAGCCCCGAACAGTCCACGCGCCGTCTCCGAGCCCTGATCGGTCCACGCGCCGTCTCCTGAGCCCCAATCGGTCCACTCGCTGTCTCCTGAGCCCCGATAGCTACACGCGTCGTCTCCTACGCCCCGATCGGTCCACGCGCCGCCTTCGTGCCCCGATCGGTCCACGCACCGCCTCCTGATCCCCATAGGTCCACGCGCCGTCTCCTGAGCCACGATCGATCCACATGCCGTCTCCGAGCCCCGATCGGTCCGCGTGCCGCATTCTAAGCCACGGTCCATCCACGCGCCGTCTCCGAGCCACGATCGGTCCACACGTTGTCTCCTAAGCCCTGATCGGTCCTCGTGCCTTCTGCGAGCCCCGAAGGGTCCACGCGCAGCCTCCTGAGCCCCGATCGGTCCACACGCCGTCTCCGAGCGCCGATCGGTTCACGCGCCGTCTCCTGAGCCCCGATCGTTCCACGCGCCGTCTCCGAGCCCCGATCGGTCCACGCGCCTTCTCCTCATCCCCGATCGGTCCACGCGCCGTCTTCGAGCGCCGATTGGTTCACGCGACGTCTCCTGAGCGCCGATCGCTCCACGCGCAGTCGCCGAGCCTCGATCGGTTCTCGCGCGGTCTCCTGAGCCCCGGTCGGTTCACGCGCCGTCGCCGAGTCGCGATCGTTCTACGCGCCGCTCCGAGCCCCGATCGGTCCACGCGCCGTCGCCGAGCTATGATCGGTCCACGCGCGGCCTCCTGAGCCCCGATCGGTCCACGCGCCGTCGCCGAGCCGCGATCGGTCCACGCGCGGCCTCCTGAGGCCCGATCGGTCCACGCGCCGTCGCCGAGCTATGATCGGTCCACGCGCGGCCTCCTGAGCCCCGATCGGTCCACGCGCCGTCGCCGAGCCGCGATCGGTCCACGCGCGGCCTCCTGAGGCCCGATTGGTTCACGCGCCGTATCCGAGCCCCAATCGGTCCACGCGCCGTCTCCTGAGCCCCAATCCGTCCACGCGCGGCCTCCTGAGCCCCGATCGGTCCACGCGCCGTCGCTGAACCGCGATCGGTCCACGCGCCGCCTCCTGAGTCCCGATCGGTCAACGCGTCGTGTCCTAAGCCTTGATCGGTCCACGTGCCGTCTCCGAGCCCTGATGGGTCCACGCGCCGCATCCTGAGCCCCGATCGGACGACGCGTCGTCTCCTGAGCCCGGATCGGTCCACCCGTCGTCCTCGAATCCCCGATCCGCACACGCGTCGTCTCCGAGCCTCGATCGGTCCACGCGCCGTCTCCTAAGCCGCGATCCGTCCACGGGCCGTCTTCGAGCTGCTATCGGTAAACACGCCGTCACCAAGCCCTGATCTGTACACGCGTCGTCTCCGAGCCCCGATCGGTCCACGCGCCGTCGCCGAGCCTCGATCGGTCCACGCGCCGTCTCCGAGCCACGATCGGTCCGTGCGCCGCTTCCACAGCCCTATCGGTCCACGCGTCCTCTCCTGATCTCCTATTAGTCCACGCGCCGTCTCCGAGCCCCGATCGGTCCACGCGCCGTCGCCGAACCCCAATTGGTCCACGCGCAACCGCCTGAGCCCCAATCGGTTCACGCGAGTCTCCTAAGCCCCGACCGGTCCACGGGCCGTCTCCTGAGCCCCGATCAATTGACGCGTCGTCTCCTGTGCCCCGATCGCTCCTCGCGCCGTCTCCTGTGCCCCGCTCGGTCCATGCGTCGTCTTCTTAGCCCCGATGCCACCACGCGCCGTATCCTAAGCCCCGATCTGCCCACGGGCCGTTTCCGAGCTCCGATCGGTCCACGCGCCGTCTCCAAGCCTCGATCCGTACACGCGCCGTCTCCGAGCCCCGATCGGTCCACGCGCCGTCTCCTGAGCCCCGATCGGTTCACGCATCGTCTCCTAAGCCCCGATACGTCCACATGCCGTATCCGAGCCCCGATCGGTCCGCGTGACGCATTCTAAGTCACGGTCTGTCCGCGCGCCGTCCCCGAGCACCGATCGGTCCACGCGCCGTCTCCTGAGCCCCGATCCGTCCACGCGCAGTCTCCGAGCACCGTTCGGTCGAGGCGCCGTCTCCTGAGCCCCGATCGGTGCACACCCCTTCCCCTGAGCCCCGATCGGTCGACGCGTCGTCTCCTAAGACCCGAACGGTTCACCCGCCGTCTCCTGTGCACCGATCGATTCACGTGCTGTCTCCTAAGCCCCGATCGGTCCACACGTCGTCTCCTAAGCCCCAATCGGGCCACGCGTCGTCTCCTAAGCCCCGATCAGTCGCCGCGTCGTCTCCTGAGCGCCGATCAATTGACGCGACTTCTCCTGAGCCCCGATCGCTCCTCCCGCCGTCTCCTGAGCCCCGCTTCGTCCATGCGTCGTCTTCTAAGCCCCCATGCCTCCTCGCACCGTCTCCTGAGCCCCGATCGTTCCACGTGCCGTCTCCGAGCCCCGATCGCTCCACACGCCGTCTCCGAGCGCCGATTGGTGCACCAGCCGTCTCCTGAGCACCGATCGTTCCACATGCCGCCTCCTAAGCCCCGATCTGTCCAGGCGTCGTCTCCTAAGCCCCGACCGGTCCACGCGCCGTCTCCTGAGCCCCGTTCGGCCCACGCGCCGTCTCCTAAGCCCCGATCTGTCCACGGGCCGTCTCCGAGCCGCGATCGGTAAACGCGCCGTCACCAAGCCCCGATCCGTACACGCGTCGTCTCCGAGCCCCGATGGGTCCACGCGCCGTCGCCGAGCCTCGATCGGTCCACGCGCGGCCTCCTAAGCCCCGGTCGGTTCACGCGCCATCTCCTGAGCCCTGATCTGTCCACGGGCCGTCTCCGAGCCGCGATCGGTAAACGCGCCGTCACCAAGCCCCGATCCGTACACGCGTCGTCTCCGAGCCCCGATGGGTCCACGCGCCGTCGCCGAGCCCCGATACGTCCACGCGCAGTCGCCGAGCCCCAATCAGTCCACGCGCGGCCTCCTAAGCCCCGGTCGGGTCACGCGCCGTCTCCCCGCCCCGATCGGTCCACGCGCCGTCTCCTGAGCCCTGATCCGTCGCCGCGTCGTCTCCTGAGCCCCGATCAATTGACGCGTCTTCTCATGAGCCGCGATCGCTCCTCGCGCTGTCTCCTGAGCCCCGCTCGGTCCATGCGTCGTGTTCTTAGCCCCGATGCCTCCACGCGCCGTCTCCGAGCCACGATAGGTCGAGGCGCCGCTTCCTAAGCCCCGATCGATCCACGCGCCGTCTCGTAAGCCACAATCGGTCCACGCGCCGTCTCAGAGCGCCGATCATTTCACGCGCCGTCTCCTGAGCCCCGATCGTTCCACGCGCCGTCTCCGAGCCCCGATCGGTCCACGCGGCGTCTCCTGGGCCCCGATCGGTTCACGCATCGTCTCCTAAGCCCCGATACGTCTACACGCCGTATCCGAGCCCCGATCGGTCCGCGTGACGCATTCTAAGCCACGGTCCGTCCACGCGCCGTCTCCGAGCACCGATCGGTCCACGCGCCGTCTCCGAGCCCCGATCGGCCCACGCGCCGTCTCCTGAGCCCCGATCCGTCCACGCGCAGTCTCCGAGCACCGTTCGGTCGAGGCGCCGTCTCCTGAGCCCCGATCGGTGCACACCCCTTCCCCTGAGCCCCGATCGGTCGACGCGTCGTCTCCTAAGACCCGAACGGTTCACCCGCCGTCTCCTGTGCACCGATCGATTCACGTGCTGTCTCCTAAGCCCCGATCGGTCCACACGTCGTCTCCTAAGCCCCAATCGGGCCACGCGTCGTCTCCTAAGCCCCGATCAGTCGCCGCGTCGTCTCCTGAGCGCCGATCAATTGACGCGACTTCTCCTGAGCCCCGATCGCTCCTCGCGCCGTCTCCTGAGCCCCGCTTCGTCCATGCGTCGTCTTCTAAGCCCCCATGCCTCCTCGCACCGTCTCCTGAGCCCCGATCGTTCCACGTGCCGTCTCCGAGCCCCGATCGCTCCACACGCCGTCTCCGAGCGCCGATTGGTGCACCAGCCGTCTCCTGAGCACCGATCGTTCCACATGCCGCCTCCTAAGCCCCGATCTGTCCAGGCGTCGTCTCCTAAGCCCCGACCGGTCCACGCGCCGTCTCCTGAGCCCCGTTCGGCCCACGCGCCGTCTCCTAAGCCCCGATCTGTCCACGGGCCGTCTCCGAGCCGCGATCGGTAAACGCGCCGTCACCAAGCCCCGATCCGTACACGCGTCGTCTCCGAGCCCCGATGGGTCCACGCGCCGTCGCCGAGCCTCGATCGGTCCACGCGCGGCCTCCTAAGCCCCGGTCGGTTCACGCGCCATCTCCGAGCCGCGATCGGTCCACGCGCCGTCTCCTGAGCCCCGATACGTCCACGCGCAGTCGCCGAGCCCCGATCGGTCCACGCGCCGTCTCCGAGCCCCGAACAGTCCACGCGCCGTCTCCGAGCCCTGATCGGTCCACGCGCCGTCTCCTGAGCCCCAATCGGTCCACTCGCTGTCTCCTGAGCCCCGATAGCTACACGCGTCGTCTCCTACGCCCCGATCGGTCCACGCGCCGCCTTCGTGCCCCGATCGGTCCACGCACCGCCTCCTGATCCCCATAGGTCCACGCGCCGTCTCCTGAGCCACGATCGATCCACATGCCGTCTCCGAGCCCCGATCGGTCCGCGTGCCGCATTCTAAGCCACGGTCCATCCACGCGCCGTCTCCGAGCCACGATCGGTCCACACGTTGTCTCCTAAGCCCTGATCGGTCCTCGTGCCTTCTGCGAGCCCCGAAGGGTCCACGCGCAGCCTCCTGAGCCCCGATCGGTCCACGCGCCGTCTCCGAGCGCCGATCGGTTCACGCGCCGTCTCCTGAGCCCCGATCGTTCCACGCGCCGTCTCCGAGCCCCGATCGGTCCACGCGCCTTCTCCTCATCCCCGATCGGTCCACGCGCCGTCTTCGAGCGCCGATTGGTTCACGCGACGTCTCCTGAGCGCCGATCGCTCCACGCGCAGTCGCCGAGCCTCGATCGGTTCTCGCGCGGTCTCCTGAGCCCCGGTCGGTTCACGCGCCGTCGCCGAGTCGCGATCGTTCTACGCGCCGCTCCGAGCCCCGATCGGTCCACGCGCCGTCGCCGAGCTATGATCGGTCCACGCGCGGCCTCCTGAGCCCCGATCGGTCCACGCGCCGTCGCCGAGCCGCGATCGGTCCACGCGCGGCCTCCTGAGGCCCGATCGGTCCACGCGCCGTCGCCGAGCTATGATCGGTCCACGCGCGGCCTCCTGAGCCCCGATCGGTCCACGCGCCGTCGCCGAGCCGCGATCGGTCCACGCGCGGCCTCCTGAGGCCCGATTGGTTCACGCGCCGTATCCGAGCCCCAATCGGTCCACGCGCCGTCTCCTGAGCCCCAATCCGTCCACGCGCGGCCTCCTGAGCCCCGATCGGTCCACGCGCCGTCGCTGAACCGCGATCGGTCCACGCGCCGCCTCCTGAGTCCCGATCGGTCAACGCGTCGTGTCCTAAGCCTTGATCGGGCCACGTGCCGTCTCCGAGCCCTGATGGGTCCACGCGCCGCATCCTGAGCCCCGATCGGACGACGCGTCGTCTCCTGAGCCCGGATCGGTCCACCCGTCGTCCTCGAATCCCCGATCCGCACACGCGTCGTCTCCGAGCCTCGATCGGTCCACGCGCCGTCTCCTAAGCCGCGATCCGTCCACGGGCCGTCTTCGAGCTGCTATCGGTAAACACGCCGTCACCAAGCCCTGATCTGTACACGCGTCGTCTCCGAGCCCCGATCGGTCCACGCGCCGTCGCCGAGCCTCGATCGGTCCACGCGCCGTCTCAGAGCCACGATCGGTCCGTGCGCCGCTTCCACAGCCCTATCGGTCCACGCGTCCTCTCCTGATCTCCTATTAGTCCACGCGCCGTCTCCGAGCCCCGATCGGTCCACGCGCCGTCGCCGAACCCCAATTGGTCCACGCGCAACCGCCTGAGCCCCAATCGGTTCACGCGAGTCTCCTAAGCCCCGACCGGTCCACGGGCCGTCTCCTGAGCCCCGATCGGTCCACGCGTCGTCTCCTAAGCCCCGATCGCTCCTCGCGCCGTCTCCTGAACCCCGCTCGGTCGATGCGTCGTCTTCTTAACCCCGATGCCTCCACGCGCCGTCTCCGAGCCACGATCGGTCCACGCGCCGTCTCCTGAGCCCCGATCATTCCACGCGCCTTCTCCTAAGTCACGATCGGTCCACGCGCCGTCTCCTGAGCCCCGATCGTTCCACGCGCCGTCTCCGAGCCCCGATCGTTCCACGCGGCGTCTCCTGAGCCCCAATCGGTCCACACGCTGTGTCGTGAGCCCCGATAGGTACACGCGTCGTCTCCTACGCCCGATCGGTCCACGCGTCGTCTCCTGAGCCCCGATCGTTCCACGCGCCGTCTCCGAGCCGCGATCGGTACACGCGCCGTCTCCTGAGCCCCGATCGGTCCACGAGCCGTCTCCTGAGCCCCGGTTGGTTCACGCACCGTCTCCTGATCCCCATCGGTCCACGCGGCGCCCCCGGAGCCCCGATCGATCCACACGAGTCTCCTGAGCCCCGGTCGGTCCGCGGGCCGTCACCTGAGCCCCGATCGGTCCACGCACCGTCTCCTGATCCCCATCGGTCCACGCGCCGTCGCCCGAACCCCAATTGGTCCACGAGCAACCTCCTGAGCTCCAGTCGGTCCACGCGCAGTCGCCGAGCCCCGATCGATCCCCGCATCGTCTCCTAAGCCCCGATCGGTTGACGCGTCATTTACAAGCCTCGACCGGTCTACGCGCCGTCTCCTGAGCCCCGATCGGTCCACACGCCGTCTCCTAAGCCCCGATCCGTCCACGGGCCGT
Organism: Netelia fuscicornis; assembly: GCA_946811545.1. Classification (NCBI taxonomy): domain Eukaryota; kingdom Metazoa; phylum Arthropoda; class Insecta; order Hymenoptera; family Ichneumonidae; genus Netelia; species Netelia fuscicornis. The sequence goes on from OX328011.1 coordinate 31,234,583, forward strand.
CTGTAAATCGCGATCGGTCAACGCTCCGTCACCAAGCCCCGATCCGTAAAAGCGTCGTGTCCGAGCCCCGATGGGTCTACGCGCCGTCGCCGAGTCATGATCTGTCCACGCGCGGCCTCCTGAGACCCGGTCGGTCCGCGCGCCGTCTCCTGAGCCCCGATCCGTCGACGCGTCGCCTCCTGAGCCCCGATTGATCCACGCGCCGCCTCCTGAGCCCCGATCGCACCACGTGCCGTTTCCTGATCCCCGATCGGTCCACGCGCCGTCGCCGAACCCCAATTGGTCCACGCGCAACCTCCTAAGCCCCAGTCGGTACACGCGCTGTCTCCGAGCCCCCATCGGTCCACGCGTCGTCTCCGAGCCCCGATCCGTCCACGCGCCGTCGCCGAGCCATGATCGGCCCACGCGAGGCTCCTGAGCCCCGGTCGATGCGCGCGCCGTCTCCTTAGCGCCGATCGGTCGACGCGTCGTTTCCTGAGCCGCGATCGATCCACGCGTCGTCTCCTGAGCCCCGATCGCTCCACGCGCCGATTTCTGAGCCCCGATCAATTGACGCGTCTTCTCCTGAGCCCCGATGGGTCCACGCACTGTCTCCTGATCCCCATGGGTCCACGAGGCGCCTCCGGAGCCCAGATCGATCCACGCGAGGATCCTGAGCCCCGATCGATCCACGCATCGTCTCCTAAGCCCCAATCGGTTAACGCGCCGTCTCCGAGCCCCAATCGGTCCACGCGCCGTCTCCTGAACCCCGATCGTTCCACGCGCCTTCTCCTAAGCCACGATCGGTCAGCGCCGTCTCCGAGCGCCGATCGGTGTACGCGCCGTCGCACGAGCCGCGATCGGTCCACGCGCGGCCTCCTGAGCCCCGGATGCTTCACGCGCCGTATCCGAGGCCCAATCGGTCCACGCACCGTCTCCTGAACCCCGATCGGTCCACGCGCCGTCGCCGAGCCATGATCGATCCACGCGCGGCCTCCTGAGCCCCGATCAGTCCACGCGTCGTCTCCTGAGCCCCGGTTGGTTCACGCGCCGTCTCCGAGCCCCGATCGATCCACGCGTCGTCTTCGAAGCCCAGATGCCTCCTCGCGCCGTCTCCGAGCCACGATCGATCCAGGCGCTGCTTCCTGAGCCCCACTCGGTCCACGCATCGTCACCTAAGCCCCGATCGGTCCACGCGCCGTCACCGAGCCATGATCGGTCCACGCGCGGCTCCTGAGCCCCATCGGTCCACGCGCCGTCGCCGAGCCGGGATCGGTCCACGCGCGGGTTCCTGAGTCCCGGTTGGTTCACGCGCCGTATCCGAGCCCCAATCGGTCCACGGCCGGCTCCTGAGCCCCGATCGGACCACGCGCCTTCTCCTCAGCCCCGATCGGTCCATGCGCCGTCTCCGAGCGCCGATTAGTTCACGCGCCGTCTCCTGAGCCCCCATCGCTCCACGCTCCGTCTCCCAGCCCCGATCGGTCCACGCGTCGTCTCCGAGCCACGATCGGTCCTGGCGCCGCTTCCTGAGCCCCGATCGGACCACGCGCCTTCTCCTCAGCCCCGATCGGTCCACGCGCCGTCTCCTGAGCCCCGATCGGTCTACGCGCCGTCTCATGAGCCCCGATCGGTCAACGCATCCTTTCCTAAGCCCCGATACGTTCACACGCCGTCTCCTAAACCTCGATCGGTTAACGCGCCGTCTCCGAGCCCCGATCAGTCCACGCGCCGTCTCATGAGCCCCGGTCGGTTCATGCGCCGTCTCCGAGCCCCCGTTCGATCCACGCGTCGTCCTGTAAGCCCCGATGCCTTCTCGCGCCGTCTCCGGGCCACGATCGGTCCAGGCGCCGCTTCCTGAGCCACGATCGGTCCACGCGTTGTCTCCTAGGCCCCGATCGGTCCACGCGCCGTCTCCGAGCCCCGATCGGTTCACGCATCGTCTCCTGAGCCCCGATCGGTTAACGCGCCGTCTCCGAGCCCCGAACGGTCCACACGCCGTCGCCGAGCGCCGATCGGTCCAGGCGTATCCTCCTGATCCCCGGTCGGTCCGCGCGCCGTCTCCTGAGCCCCGATCGGTCCACGCGCGGCCTCCTGAGCCCCGATTGCTTCACGCGCCGTATCCGAGCCCCAATTGGTCAACGCGCCGTCTCCTAAGCCCCGTTCGGTCCAAGCGTCTTCTCCAAAACCCCGGTCGGTCCACACGCCGTGTCCGATCCCCGATCGGTCCGCGTACCGCATTCTGAGCCGCGGTCCGTCCACGCGCCGTCTCCGAGCCCCGATCGGTCCACGCGCCGTCTCCTGAGCCCCAATCGGTCCACACGCTGTCTCGTGAGCCCCGATAGGTACACGCGCCGTGTCCTACGCCCCGATCGGTCCACGCGTCGTCTCCCAAGCCCCGATCGGTCCACGCTGCGTCTCCGAGCCCCGATCGGTCCACACGCCGTATCCGAGCCCCGATCGGTCCGCGTGACGCATTCTAAGCCACGGTCCGTCCACGCGCCGTCTCCGAACACCGATCGGTCCACGCGCCGTCTCCTGAGCCCCGATCGGTCTACGCGCCGTCTCATGAGCCCCGATCGGTCAACGCATCCTTTCCTAAGCCCCGATACGTTCACACGCCGTCTCCTAAACCTCGATCGGTTAACGCGCCGTCTCCGAGCCCCGATCAGTCCACGCGCCGTCTCATGAGCCCCGGTCGGTTCATGCGCCGTCTCCGAGCCCCCGTTCGATCCACGCGTCGTCCTGTAAGCCCCGATGCCTTCTCGCGCCGTCTCCGGGCCACGATCGGTCCAGGCGCCGCTTCCTGAGCCACGATCGGTCCACGCGTTGTCTCCTAGGCCCCGATCGGTCCACGCGCCTTCTCCGAGCCCCGATCGGTTCACGCATCGTCTCCTAAGCCCCGATCGGTTAACGCGCCGTCTCCGAGCCCCGAACGGTCCACGCGCGGTCGCCGACCCCTAATTGGTCCACGCACAACCGCCTGAGACCCAGTCGGTTCACGCGCTGTCGCCGAACCTCGATCGGTCCACGCATCGTCTCCGAGCCCCGATCGGTCCACGCGCCGTCGCCGAGCCGCGATCGGTCCACGCGCGGCCTCTTGAGCCCCGATCGGTCCACGCGCCGTCGCCGAGCCGCCATCGGTCCACGCGCGGCCTCCTGAGCCCCGATTGGTTCACGCGCCGTATCCGAGCCCCAATCGGTCCACGCGCCGTCTCCTGAGCCCCGATCGGTCCACGCGCCGTCGCCGAACCCCAATTGGTCCACGCGAAACCGCCTTAGCCCCAGGCGGTCCACGCGCTGTCTCCGAGACCCGATCGGTCCACGCGTCGTCTCCTAAGCCCCCATTGGTCCACGTGCCGTCTCCCAGCCCCGATCGGTCCACGCGTCGTCTCCGAGCCCCGATCGGTCCACGCGTCGTCTCCTAAGCCCTGATCGGTCCACGTGCCGTCTCCGAGCCCCGATGGGTCGACGCGCCGCCTCCTGAGCCCCGATCGATCCACGCATCGGCTCCTGAGCCCCGATCGGTCCACGCGTCGTCTTCGAGCACCGATCGATCCACGCGCCGTTTCCTGGGCCCCGATCAGTCCACGCGTCGCCGCCGGAGCCCCGATCGGTCTACGCGCCGTCTCATGAGCCCCGATCGGTCAACGCATCGTCTCCTAAGCCCCGATACGTTCACACGCCGTCTCCGAGTCCCGATCATTCCACGCCCCGTCTCCGAGCCCCGATCGGTCCACGCGTCATCGCCGAATCCCCGATCCGTACACGCGTCGTCTCCGAGCCTCGATCGGTCCACGCGCCGTCGCGGAGCCCCGATCGGTCCAGGCGTGGCCTCCTGAGCCTCGATCGGTCCACGCGCGGTCTCCTGAGCCCCGGTTGGTTCACGCGCCGTCTCCGAGCCCCGATCGATCCACGCGTCGTCTTCGAAGCCCAGATGCCTCCTCGCGCCGTCTCCGAGCCACGATCGGTCCAGGCGCTGCTTCCTGAGCCCCACTCGGTCCACGCATCGTCACATAAGCCCCGATCGGTCCACGCGCCGTCACCGAGCCATGATCGGTCCACGCGCGGCTCCTGAGCCCCATCGGTCCACGCGCCGTCGCCGAGCCGGGATCGGTCCACGCGCGGGTTCCTGAGTCCCGGTTGGTTCACGCGCCGTATCCGAGCCCCAATCGGTCCACGCGCCGGCTCCTGAGCCCCGATCGGACCACGCGCCTTCTCCTCAGCCCCGATCGGTCCACGCGCCGTCTCCGAGCGCCGATTAGTTCACGCGCCGTCTCCTGAGCCCCCATCGCTCCACGCTCCGTCTCCCAGCCCCGATCGGTCCACGCGCCGTCTCCTGAGCCCGGATCGGTCCACGCGCCGTCGCCGAACCCCAATTGGTCCACGCGCCACCGCATGTGCCCCAGTCGGTCCACGCGCTGTCTCCGAGCCCAGATCGGTCCACGCGCCGTCTCCGAGCGCCGATCGGTTCACGCGCCGTCTTCTGAGCCCCGATCGTTCCACGCGCCGTCTCCGAGCTCCGATCGGTCCACGCGTCGTCTCCTAAGCCCCGATCGGTCCAAGCGCCTTCTACTAAGCCCCGATCGGTCCACGCGCCGTCTCCAAGCGCCGATCGGTTCACGCGCCGTCTCCTGAGCCCCGATCGTTCCACGCGCCGTCTCCGAGCCCCGATCGGTCTACGCACCGTCTCCTAAGCCCCGATCGGTCCACGCGCCTTCTCCTCATCCCCGATCGGTCCACGCGCCGTCTTCGAGCGCCGATTGGTTCACGCGACGTCTCCTAAGCCCCGATCGTTCCACGTGCCATCTCCGCGCGCCGATCGATTCCCGCGCCGTCTCCTGAGCCCCGATCGGTCTACGCGTCGTTCCCGAAGCTCCGATCCATCCACGCGCAGTCTCCTGAGCCCCGATCGGTCCACGCATCGCCTCCTGACCCCGGACGGTCCAGGCGCCGTCTCCAAACCGTGAGCGGTCGACGCGCCGTCTCCGAGCCCCGATCGGTCCACGCGCCGTCGCCGAACCCCAATTGGTCCACGCGCAACCGCCTGAGCCCCAATCGGTTCACGCGAGTCTCCTAAGCCCCGACCGGTCCACGCGCCGTCTCCTGAGCCCCGATTGGTCCACGCGTCGTCTCCTAAGCCCCGATCGCTCCTCGCGCCGTCTCCTGAACCCCGCTCGGTCGATGCGTCGTCTTCTTAACCCCGATGCCTCCACGCGCCGTCTCCGAGCCACGATCGGTCCACGCGCCGTCTCCTGAGCCCTGATCATTCCACGCGCCTTCTCCTAAGCCACGATCGGTCCACGCGCCGTCTCCCAGCCCCAGTCGGTCCACGCGCTGTCTCCGAGCACCGATTGGTCTACGCGTCGTCTCCGAGCCCCGATCGGTCCACGCGCTGTCTCCGAGCACCGAACGGTTCACGCACCGTCTCCTGATCCCAATCGGTCCACGCGGCGCCTCCGGAGCCCCGATCGATCCACGCGAGTCTCCTGAGCCCCAGTCGGTCCGCACGCCGTCTCCTGAGCCCTGATTGGTCCACGCGCCGTCTCCTGAGTCCCGATCGGTCCACGCGTCGTCTCCTGAGCCCTGATCGATCCACGCGTCGTTTCCTGAGCTCCGATCGCGCCACACGCCGTTTCCTGAGCCCCGATCGGTCCACGCGTCGTCTTCAACGCCCCGATGCCTCCACGCGCCGTCTCCGAGCCACGATCGGTCCGTGCGCCGCTTCCACAACCCCGATCGGTCCACGCGTCATCTCCTGATCTCCGATCGGTCTACGCACCGTCTCCTAAGCCCCGATCGGTCCATGCGCCGTCTCCGAGCGCCGATCGGTTGACGCGCCGTCTCCTGAGGCCCGATCGTTCCACGCGCCGTCTCCTGAGCCCCAATCGGTCCACACGCTGTGTCGTGAGCCCCGATAGGTACACGCGTCGTCTCCTACGCCCGATCGGTCCACGCGTCGTCTCCTGATCCCAATCGGTCCACGCGGCGCCTCCGGAGCCCCGATCGATCCACGCGAGTCTCCTGAGCCCCAGTCGGTCCGCGCGCCGTCTCCGAGCGCCGATCCGTTGACGCGCCTTCTCCTGAGCCCGGGTCGGTCCACGCGCCGTCTCCGAGACCCGATCGGCCCACGCATCGTCTCCTACGCCCCGATCGGCTAACGCGTCGACTCCGAGCCCCGATCGTTCCACGCACCGTCTCCTAAGCCCCGATCGGTGCACGCGCCGTCTCCTGAGCCCCGCTCGGTCCATGCGTCGTCTTCTTAGCCCCGATGCCTCCACGCGTCGTCTCCTAAGCCCCGATCGGTCCACGCGCCGTCTCCGGGCCCCGATCGATCCACGCTAGGCTCCTGAGCCCCGGCCGGTCCGCGCGCCGTCTCCTGAGCCCCGAACGGTCGACGCGTCGTCTCCTGAGCCCCGATCGATCCACGCACCGTCTCCTAAGCCCCGATCGGTGCACGCGCCGTCTCCGAGCGCCGATCGGTTCACGCGCCGTCTCCTGAGCCCCGATCATTCCACGCGATGTCTCCGAGCCCCGATCGGTCCACGAGCCGTTTTCTGAGCACCGTTCGGTCCACGCGTCGTCTTCACAGCCCCGATGCCTCCACGCGCCGTCTCCGAGCCACGATCGGTCCGTGCGCCGCTTCCAAAGCCCTATCAGTCCAGGCGTCCTCTCCTGATCTCCGATCGGTCCACGCGCCGTCTCCTAAGCCCCGATCGGTGCACGCGCCGTCTCCGAGCGCCGATCGGTTCACGCGCCGTCTCCTGAGCCCCGATCATTCCACGCGATGTCTCCGAGCCCCGATCGGTCCACGCGCCGTCTCCTAAGCCCCGATCGGTCCACGCGCCGTCTCCGAGCGCCGATCGGTCCACGCGCGGTCTCCAAGCCTCGATCCGTACACGCGCCGTCTCCGAGCCCCGATCGGTCCACGCGTCGTCTCCGAGCACCGTTCGGTCCACGCGCCGTTTCCTGAGCCCCGATCGGTCCACGCGTCGGCTCCTAAGCCTCGATAGGTCCACGCGCGGCCCCCTTAGCCCCGGTCGGTCCACGCGCCGTCTCCGAGCCGCGATCGGTCCACGCATCGTCTCCTAAGCCCCGATCGGTTAACGCGCCGTCTCCCCGCCCCGATCGGTCCACGCGCCATCTCCTGAGCCCCGATACGTCCACGCGCAGTCGCCGAGCCCCAATCAGTCCACGCGCGGCCTCCTAAGCCCCGGTCGGGTCACGCGCCGTCTCCCCGCCCCGATCGGTCCACGCGCCGTCTCCTGAGCCCTGGTCCGTCCACGCGCGGCGTCGAGCCGCGATCGGTCCACGCGCGGCCTCCTGAGCCCCGATCGGTCCACGCGTCGTCTCCGAGCCCCGATCGGTCCACGCGTCGTCTCCTAAGCCCCGATCGGTCCACGCACCGTCTCCTGAGCCCCGATCGATCCACGCGCCGTCTCCTGAGCCCCAATCGCTCCACGCGCCGTTTTCTGAGCACCGTTCAGTCCACGCGTCGTCTTGAAAGCCCCGATGCCTCCACGCGCCGTCTCCGAGCCACGATCGGTCCACGCGTCGTATCCGAAACCCCGATCGGTCCACGCGCCTTCTCCTAAGCCCCGATCGGTCCACGCGCCGTCTCCTGAGCCCCGATCGGTCCACGCATCGTCTCCTAAGCCCCGATCGGTTAACGCACCGTCTCCCCGCCCCGATCAGTCCACGCGCGGCCTCCTGAGCCCCGGTCGGTTCACGCGCCGTCTCCCCGCCCCGATCGGTTCACGCGCCGTCGCCGAGCCTCGATCGGTCCACGCGCGGCCTCCTTAGCCCCGGTCGGTCCACGCGCCGTCTCCGAGCCCCGATCGGTCCACGCATCGTCTCCTGAGCCCCGATCGGTTAACGCGCCGTCTCCGAGCCCCGATCAGTCCACGCGCCGTCTCCTGAGCCCCGGTCGGTTCATGCGCCGTCTCCGAGCCCCGATCGATCCACGCGTCGTTTTGTAAGCCCAGATGCCTTCTCGCGCCGTCTCCGGCCCACGATCGGTCCAGGCGCCGATTCGTGAGCCACGATCGGTCCACGCGCCTTCTTCGAGCCCCGATCGGTGCACGCGCCGTCTCCGAGCCGCGATCAGTTCACGGATCGTCTCCTAGGCCCCGATCGGTTAACGTGCCGTCTCCGATCCCCGATCGGTCCACGCGCGGTCTCCGAGCCCCGGTCGGTCCACGCGCCGTCTCCGAGCCCCGATCGGTTCACGCATCGTCTGCTAAGCCCCGATCGGTTAACGCGCCGTCTCCGAGCCGCGATCGGTCCACCCGCCGTCGCCGAACCCCAATTGGTCCACGGGCAACCACCTGAGCCCCAGTCGGTCTACGCGTCGTCTCCGAGCTCCAATCGGTCCACGCGCCGTTTGCTGAGCCCCGATCGATCCATGCGTCGTCTTCTAAGCCCCGATGCCTCCACGCGCCGTCTCCGAGCCAGATCGGTTCAGGCGCCGCTTCCCGAGCCCCGATCAGTCAACGCGCCGTCTCCTAAGCCCCTATCGCTCCACGGACCGTCTCCGAGCCCCGATGGGTCCACGCGCCGCATCCTGAGCCCCGATCGGTCGACGCGCCGTCTCCTAAGACCCGATCGGTCCAGGCGCCGTCTCCGAGCTCCGATCGGCCCACGCGCCGTCTCCTAAGCCCCGATCGGTCGACGCGTCGTTTCCTGAGCCCCGATCGATCCACGCGTCGTCTCCTGAGCCCCGATAGCTCCACGCGCCGATTTCTGAGCCCCGATCAATTGACGCGTCGTCTCCTGAGCCCCGATCGCTCCTCGCGTCGTCTCCTAATCCCCGGTCGGTCCACGCGCCGTCGCCGAACCCCAATTGGTCCACGCGCAACCGCCTGAGCCCCAGTCGGTCCACGAACTGTCTCCGAGCCCCGATCGGTCCACGCGTTGTCTCCGAGCCCCGATCGGTCCACGCGTCGTCTCCTAAGCCCCGATCGGTCCACGCACCGTCTCGTGAGCCCCGATCGGTTCACGCGCCGTCTCCTGAGCCCCAATCGCTCCACACGCCGTTTTCTGAGCACCGTTTGGTCCACGCGTCGTCTTGAAAGCCCCGATGCCTCCACGCGCCGTCTCCGAGCCACGATCGGTCCGTGCGCCGCTTCCAGAGGCCTATTGATCCACGCGTCGTCTCCTGATCTCCGATCGGTCCACGCGCCGTCTCCTAAGCCCCGATCATTCCACGCGCCGTCTCCGAGCCCCGATCGATCCACGCCCGTCTCCTAAGCCCCGATCGGTCAACGCGCCTTCTCCTCCGCCCCGATTGGTCCACGCGCCGTTGCCGAACCCCAATTGGTCCACGCTCAACCGCCTGAGCCCCGGTTGGTCCCCGCGCTGTCTCCGAGCCCCGATCGGTCCACGCGTCGTATCCAAACCCCGATCGGTCCACGCGCCGTCGCCGAGCCATGATCGGTCCACGCGCCGTCTCCTAAGCCCAGATCGGTCCACGCGCCGTCTCCGAGCGCCGATCGGTTCACGCGCCGTCTCCTGAGCCCCGATCGGTCCACGCGCCGTCTCCGGGCCCCGATCGATCCACGCGTCGTCTCCTGAGCCCCGATAGCTCCACGCGCCGATTTCTGAGCCCCGATCAATTGACGCGTCGTCTCCTGAGCCCCGATCGCTCCTCGCGTCGTCTCCTAATCCCCGGTCGGTCCACGCGCCGTCGCCGAACCCCAATTGGTCCACGCGCAACCGCCTGAGCCCCAGTCGGTCCACGAACTGTCTCCGAGCCCCGATCGGTCCACGCGTTGTCTCCGAGCCCCGATCGGTCCACGCGTCGTCTCCTAAGCCCCGATCGGTCCACGCACCGTCTCGTGAGCCCCGATCGGTTCACGCGCCGTCTCCTGAGCCCCAATCGCTCCACACGCCGTTTTCTGAGCACCGTTTGGTCCACGCGTCGTCTTGAAAGCCCCGATGCCTCCACGCGCCGTCTCCGAGCCACGATCGGTCCGTGCGCCGCTTCCAGAGGCCTATTGATCCACGCGTCGTCTCCTGATCTCCGATCGGTCCACGCGCCGTCTCCTAAGCCCCGATGATTCCACGCGCCGTCTCCGAGCCCCGATCGATCCACGCCCGTCTCCTAAGCCCCGATCGGTCAACGCGCCTTCTCCTCCGCCCCGATTGGTCCACGCGCCGTTGCCGAACCCCAATTGGTCCACGCTCAACCGCCTGAGCCCCGGTTGGTCCCCGCGCTGTCTCCGAGCCCCGATCGGTCCACGCGTCGTATCCAAACCCCGATCGGTCCACGCGCCGTCGCCGAGCCATGATCGGTCCACGCGCCGTCTCCTAAGCCCAGATCGGTCCACGCGCCGTCTCCGAGCGCCGATCGGTTCACGCGCCGTCTCCTGAGCCCCGATCGGTCCACGCGCCGTCTCCGGGCCCCGATCGGTCCACGCACCATCTCCTGCTCTCCAATCGGTCCACGCGCCGCCTCCGGAGCCCCGATCGATCCACGCTAGGCACCTGAGCCCCGGCCGGTCCGCGCGCCGCCTCCTGAGCCCCGAACGGTCGACGCGTCGTCTCCTGAGCCCCAATCGGCCCACACGCAGTCTCGTGAGCCCCGATAGGTACACGCGCCGTCTCCTGAGCTCCGATCGTTCCACGCGCCGTCTCCGAGCCCCGATCGATCCAGGCGCCGTCTCCTGAGCCCCAATCGGTCCACACGCTGTCTCGTGAGCCCCGATAGGTACACGCGTCGCGTCCTATGCCCCAATCGGTCCACGCGTCGTCTCCTAAGCCCCGATCGGTCCTCGCGCCGTCTCCGAGCCCCGATCAGTCCGCGCACCGTCTCCTGATCCCCATCGCTCCACGCGGCGTCTCCGGAGCCCCGATCGATCCACGCGAGTCTCCTGAGCCCCGGTCGGTCCGCGCACCGTCATCTGAGCCCCGATCCGTCGCCGCGTCGTCTCCTGAGCCCCGATCAATTGACGCGTCTTCTCCTGAGCCCCGATCGCACCTCACGCCGTCTCCTGAGCCCCGCTCGGTCCATGCGTCGTGTTCTTAGCCCCGATGCCTCCACGCGCCGTCTCCGAGCCACGATAGGTCCAGGCGCCGCTTCCTGAGCCCGGATCGATCCTCGCGCCGTCTCGTAAGCCACAATCGGTCCACGCGCCGTCTCCGAGCGCCGATCGGTTCACGCGCCGTCTCCTGAGCCCCGATCGTTCCACGCGCCGTCTCCGAGCCCCGATCCGTCCACGCGCCGTCTCCTGAGCCCGGATCGGTCCACGCGTCATCGCCGAATCCCCGATCCGTACACGCGCCGTCTCCGAGCCACGATCGGTCCAGGCGCTGCTTCCTGAGCCCCAATCGGTCCACGCGTTGTCTCCTAAGCCCCGATCGGTCCACGCGCCGTCTCCGAGCCCCGATCGGTTCACGCATCGTCACCTAAGCCCCGATCGGTCCACGCGTCGTCACCGAGCCATGATCGGTCCACGCGCGGCTCCTGAGCCCCCATCGGTCCACGCGCCGTCGCCAAGCCGGGATCGGTCCAGGCGCCGTCTCCTGAGCCCCGATCGGTCCACACGCCTTTCCCTGAGCCCCGATCGGTCGACGCGTCGTCTCCTAAGACCCGACCGGATCACCCGCCGTCTCCTGAGCCCCGATCGGTCCACGCATCGTCTCCTAAGCCCCGATACGTCCACACGCCGTATCCGATCGCCGATCGGTCCGCGTGACGCATTCTAAGCCACGGTCCGTCCACGCGTCGTCTCCTGAGCCCCGATCGCTCGACGCGCCGTCTCCGAGCGCCGATTGGTGCACGCGCCGTCTCCTGAGCACCGATCGTTCCACACGCCGCCTCCTAAGCCCCGATCGGTCCAGGCGTCGTCTCCTAAGACCCGACCGGTCCACGCGCCGTCTCCTGAGCCCCGTTAGGTCCACGCGCCGTCTCCTAAGCCCCGATCTGTCCACGGGCCGTCTCCGAGCCGCGATCGGTAAACGCGATGTCATCAAGCGCCGATCGGTTCACGCGCCGCCTCCAAAGCCCGGGTCGTTCCACGTGAGTCTCCTGAGCCCCGGTCGGTCCGCGCGCCGTCTCCTGAGCCCCGATCGGTCCACGCGTCGTCTCCTAAGCCCCGATACGTCCACACGTCGTATCCGATCGCCGATCGGTCCGCGTGACGCATTCTAAGCCACGGTCCGTCCACGCGTCGTCTCCTGAGCCCCGATCGCTCGACGCGCCGTATCCGATCGCGGATCGGTCCGCGTGACGCATTCTAAGCCACGGTCCGTCCACGCGTCGTCTCCTGAGCCCCGATGGCTCGACGCGCCGTCACCTGAGCCCCGATCGTTCCACGCGCCGTCTCCGAGCCCCGATCGGTCTACGCGCCGTCTCCTAAGCCCCGATCGGTCCACGCGCCTTCTCCTCATCCCCGATCGGTCCACGCGCCGTCTCGGAGCGCCGATTGGTTCACGCGCCGTCTCCTGAACCCCGATACGTCCACACACAGGCGCCGAGCCCCGATCGATCCACGGGTCGTCTTCTAAGCCCAGATGCCTCCACGCGCCGTCTCCTGAACCCCGATCGGTCCACGCGTCGGCTCCTAAGCCCCGATCGGTCCACGTGCCGTCTCCTGAGCCCCGATCGGTCCAGGCGCGTCTCCGAGCCCCGATCGGTCGACGCGTCGTCTCCTAAGCCCCAACCGGTCCACGCGCCGTCTCCTGGGCACCGACCGGTTCACGCGCCGTCTCCTGGGCACCGATTGATTCACGTGCCGTCTCTTAAGCCCCGATCGGTCCACACGTCGTCTCCTAAGCCCCAATCGGTCCACGCGTCGTCTCCTAATCCCCGATCCGTCGCCGCGTCGTCTCCTGAGCCCCGATCAATTGACGCGTCTTCTCCTGAGCCCCGATCGCTCCTCGCGCTGTCTCCTGAGCCCCGCTCGGTCCATGCGTTGTCTTCTTAGCCCCGATGCCTCCACGCGTCGACTCCGAGCCACGATCGGTCCAGGCGCCGTTTCCTGAGCCCCGATCGGTCCACGCGCCGTCTCGTAAGCCCCAATCGGTCCACGCGCCGTCCCCGAGCTCCGATCGGCCCACGCGCCGTCTCCTGAGCCCCGATCCGTCCACGCGCAGTCGCCGAGCCCCGATCGGTCCAGGCGCCGTCTCCTGAGCCTCGATCGGTCCACACGCCTTTCCCTGAGCCCCGATCGGTCGACGCGTCGTCTCCTAAGACCCGACCGGATCACCCGCCGTCTCCTGAGCCCCGGTCGGTCCACGCATCGTCTCCTAAGCCCCGATACGTCCACACGCCGTATCCGATCGCCGATCGGTCCGCGTGACGCATTCTAAGCCACGGTCCGTCCACGCGTCGTCTCCTGAGCCCCGATCGCTCGACGCGCCGTATCCGATCGCCGATCGGTCCGCGTGACGCATTCTAAGCCACGGTCCGCCCACGCGTCGTCTCCTGAGCCCCGATCGCTCGACGCGCCGTCTCCGAGCGCCGATTGGTGCACGCGCCGTCCCCTGAGTACCGATCGTTCCACACGCCGCCTCCTAAGCCCCGATCGGTCCAGGCGTCGTCTCCTAAGCCCCGACCGGTCCACGCGCCGTCTCCTGAGCCCCAATCGGTCCACGCGGCGTCTCCGAGTGCCGATCATTTCACGCGCCGTCTCCTGAGACCCGATCGCTCCACGTGCCGTCTCCGAGCCCCGATCGGTCCACGCGTCGTATCCGAACCCCGATCGGTCCACGCGCCGTCGCCGAGCCATGATCGGTCCACGCGCGGGCTCCTGAGCCCCGGTTGGTCCACGCGCCGTCGCCGAGCCATGATCGGCCCACGCGAGGCTCCTGAGCCCCGGTCGGTCCGCGCGCCGTCTCCTGAGCCCCGATCGGTCGACGCGTCGTTTCCTGAGCCCCGATCGATCCACGTGTCGTCTCCTGAGCCCCGATCGCTCCACGCGCCGATTTCTGAGCCCCGATCAATTGACGCGTCTTCTCCTGAGCCCCGATCGCTCCTCGCGCCGTCTCCTGAGCCCCACTCGGTCCCTGCGTCGTCTTCTTAGCCCCGATGCCTCCACGCGCCGTCTCCGAGCCACGATCGGTCTAGGCGTCGCTTCCTGAGCCCCGATCGGTCATCGCGCCGTCTCCTAAGCCCCAATCGGTCCACGCGCCGCCTCCTAAGCCCCGATCGATCCACGCGTCGTCTCCGAACGCCGATCGGTTCACGCGCCGTCTCCTTTGCTCCGATCGTTCCACGCGCCGTCTCCGAGGCCCGATCGGTCCACGCATCGTCTCCTAAGCCCCGATCGGTTAACGCGCCGTCTCCGAGCCCCGATTGGTCCACACGCCGTCTCCGAGTCCCGATCGGTCCGCATGCCGCATTCTAAGCCACGGTCAGTCCTCGCGCCGTCTCCGAGCACCGATCGGTCCACGCGTCGTCCCCTAATACCCGATCGGTCCACGCGTCGTCTCCTAAGCCCCGATCCGTCGACGCGTCGCCTCCTGAGCCCCGATCGATCCACGCGCCGCCTCCTCAACCCCGATCGCTCCACGTGCCGTTTCCTGATCCCCGATCGGTCTACACGCCTTCTCCGAGCCCCGATCGGTCCGCGTGCCGCATTCTAAGCCACGGTCCATCCACTCGCCATCTCCGAGCCCCGCTCGATCCACGCGTCGTCTCCTAAGCCTCGATCGGTCCACGCGCCGTCTCCGAGCGCCGATCGGGTCACGCGCCGTCTTCTGAGCCCCGATCGTTCCACGCGCCGCCTCCTAAACACCGATCGGTCCAGGCTTCGTCTCCTAAGCACCGACCGGTCGACGCGTCGTCTCCTGAGCCCCGGTCGGTTCACGCGCCGTCTCCGAGCCCGATCGGTCCACGCATCGTCTCCTAAGCCCCTATCGGTGAACGCGCCGTCTCCGAGCCCCGATCGGTCCTCGCGCAACCGCCTGAGCCCCAGTCGGTCCACGCGTCGTCTCCTGATCTCCCATCGGTCCACACGCCATCTCCTAAGCCCCGATCATTCCACGTGCCATCTCCGAGCCCCGATCCGTACACGCGTCGTCTCCGAGCCTCGATCAGTCCACGCGCCGTCGCCGAGGCTCGATCGGTCCACGCGCGGCCTCCTGAGCCCCGGTTGGTTCACGCGCCGCCTCCGAGCCCCGATCGATCCACGCGTCGTCTTCTAAGCCCAGATGCCTCCTCGCGCCGTCTCCGAGCCACGATCGGTCCAGACGCCGCTTCGTGAGCCCGATCGATCCACGCGCCGTCACCGGAGCCCCGATCGTTCCACGTGCCGTCTCCTAGCCCCGATTGGTGCACGCGCCGTCTCCTGAGCACCGATCGTTCCACACGCCGCCTCCTAAGCTCCGATCTGTTCAGGCGTCGTCTCCTAAGCCCCGACCGGTCCACGCGCCGTCTCCTGAGCCCCGTTCGGCCCACGTGCCGTCTCCTAGCCCCGATCGGTTCACGCATCGTCTCCTAAGCCCCGATCGGTTAACGCGCGGCCTCCTGAGCCCCGATCGGTCCACGCGCCGTCACCGAGACGCGATTGGTCCATGCGTGGCCTCCTGAGCCCCGGTTGGTTTACGCACCGTCTCCTGATCCCCATCGGTCCACGCGGCGCCTCCGGAGCCCCGATCGATCCACACGAGTCTCCTGAGCCCCGGTCGGTCCACGCGCCGTCACCTGAGCCCCGATCGGTCCACGCGCCTTCTCCTAAGCCCCGATCGGTCCAGGCACCGCTTCCTGAGCCCCGATCGGTCCACACGCCGTCTCCGAGCGTCGATCATTTCACGCGCCGTCTCCTGAGCCCCGATCGTTCCACGCGCCGTCTCCGAGCCCCGATCGATCCACGCGCCGTCTCCTGAGCCCCGATCGGTCCACGCGCCGTATCCTAAGCCCCGATCGGTCCACGGGCCGTCTCTGAGCGCCGATAAGTTCAAGCGCCGTCTCCTGAGCCCCGATCGTTCCACGCGGCCCCTCCGAGCCCCGATCGATCCACGCGCCGTCTCCTGAGCCCCGGTCGGTCCGCGCGTCGTCTTCAAAGCCCCGATGCCTCCACGCGCCATCTCCAAGCCCCGATCGCCCCTCGCGCCGTCTCCTGAGCCCCTCTCGATCCATGCGTCGTCTTCTTAGCCTCGATGCCTCCACGCCCCGTCTTCGAGCCCCGATCGGTCCACGCGCCGTCTCCTAAGCCCCGATCATTCCACGCCCCGTCTTCGAGCCCCGATCGGTCCACGCGCCGTCTCCTAAGCCCCTATCGGTCCACGCGCCGTCTCCGAGCGCCGATCGGTTCACGCGCCGTCTCCTGAGCCCCGATCGTTTCACGCGTCATCGCCGAATCCCCGATCCGTACACGCGTCGTCTCCGAGCCTCGATCGGTCCACGCGCCGTCGCGGAGCCCCGATCAGTCCAGGCGTGACCTCCTGAGCCTCGATCGGTCCACGCGCGGCCTCCTGAGCCCCGGTCGGATCACGCGCCGTCTCCGAGCCCCGATCGATCCACGCGTCGTCTTCCAAGCCCAGATGCCTCATCGCGCCGTCTCCGAGCCACGATCGGTCCAAGCGCTGCTTCCTGAGCCCCGATCGGTCTACGCGCCGTCTCCTAAGCCCCGATCGGTCCACGCGCCTTCTCCTCATCCCCGATAGGTCCACGCGCCGTCTCGGAGCGCCGATTGGTTCACGTGCCGTCTCCTGAACCCCGATACGTCCACACACAGGCGCCGAGCCCCGATCGATCCACGGGTCGTCTTCTAAGCCCAGATGCCTCCACGCGACGTCTCCTGAGCCCCGATCGGTCCACGCGTCGGCTCCTAAGCCCCGATCGGTCCACGTGCCGTCTCCTGAGCCCCGATCGGTCCAGGCGTCGTCTCCGAGCCCCGATCGGTCGACGCGTCGTCTCCTAAGCCCCGACCGGTTCACGCGCCGTCTCCTGGGCACCGACCGGTTCACGTGCCGTCTCCTAAGCCCCGATCGGTCCACACATCGTCTCCTAAGCCCCAATCGTTCCACGCGTCGTCTCCTAATCCCCGATCCGTCGCCGCGTCGTCTTCCTGAGCCCCGATCAATTGACGCGTCTTCTCCTGAGCTCCGATCGCTCCTCGCGCCGTCTCCTGAGCCCCGCTCGGTCCATGCGTTGTCTTCTTAGCCCCGATGCCTCCACGCGTCGTCTCCGAGCCACGATCGGTCCTGGCGCCGCTTCCTGAGCCCCAATCGGTCCACGCGCCGTCTCGTAAGCCCCAATCGGTCCACGCGCCGTCTCCTGAGCCCCGATCGTTCCACGCGCCTTCTCGTAAGCCACGATCGGTCCACGCGCCGTGTCCGAGCGCCGATTGGTTCACGCACCGTCTCCTGAGCCCCGATCGTTCCACGCGCCGTCTCCAAGCCGCGATCGGTCCACGCGCCTTCGCCGAGCCATGATCGGACCACGCGCAGCCTCCTGAGCCCCGATCCGTCCACGTGGTGGCGCCGAGCCGCGATCGGCCCACGCGCGGCCTCCTGAGCCCCAATCGGTCCACCCGCCGTTTCCGAGCCCTGACCGCTCCACGCGTCGTCTCCTGAGCCGCGCGCGGTCAATGCGTCGTCTTCTTACCCCCGATCGCTCCACGCGCCGTCTCCTGAGCTCCAATCGGTCCACTTATCGTCTCCTAAGCCCCGATCGGTCCACGCGCCGTCCCGGAGTCCCGATCGGTCCACGCGCCGATTCCTAAGCCCCAATCTGTCCACGCGTCGTCTCCTAAGCCCCGATCGGTCCACGCGCCGTGTCCGAGCCCCGATCGCTCCACGCGCCGTCTCCGGAGCCCCGATCGGTCCACGCGCCGTCTCCGAGCCCCGATTGATCCAAGCGCCGTGTCCTGAGCCCCGATCGGACCAAGCTCCGTCTCCTGAGCCCCGAACGTTCTACCCGCCTTCTCCTAAGCCTCGACCGGTCCACGCGCCATCTCCGAGCACCGATTGGTTCACGCACCGTCTCCTGAGCCCCGATCCGTCCACACGTCGTCTCCGAGCCCCGATGGGTCCACGTGTCGCCTCCTTAGCCCCGGTCGGTCCACGCGCCGTCTCCTGAGCCCCGATCGGTCCACCCGTCGTCTTCTAAGCCCCGATCGGTCCACGCGTTGTCTCCTAAGCCCCGATCGGTCCACGCATAGTCTCCTAAGCCCCGCTCGGTTAACGCGCCGTCCCCGAGCCCCGATCGGTCCACGCGCCTTCTCCTGAGCCCCGATACGTCCACGCGCAGTCGACGAGCCCTGATCGGTCCACGCGCCGTCTCCTGTGCCCCGATCGATTCACGTGCCGTCTCCGAGCCCCGATCGGTCTACGCGCCGTCGCCGAGCCATGATGGGTCCACGCGCAGCCTCCTGAGCCCCGATCGGTCCACGCGCCGTCGCCGAGCCGCGATCGGTTCTCGCGCGGCCTCCTGAGCCCCGATCGGTCCACGCGTCGTCTCCTAAGCCCCAATCGGTGCACGCGCCGCCTACGGAGCCCCGATCGATCCACGCGAATCTCCGGAGCTCCGGTCGGTCGACGCGCCGTCTCCTGAGCCCCGATCCGTCCACGCGTCGTCTCCTGAGCCCCGATTCGTCGACGCGTCGTCTCCTGAGCCCTGATCATATGACGCGTCTTCTCCTGAGACCCGATCGCTTCTCGTGCCGCCTCCTGAGCCCCGATCCGTCGAGGCGTCGTCTCCGGAGCCCCGATCAATTGACGTGTCTTCTCCTGATCCCCGATCGCTCCTCGCGCCGTCTCCTGAACCCCGCTCGGTCCATGCGTCGTCTTCTTAGCCCGGATGCCTCCACGCGCCGTTTCCGAGCCACGATCGGTCGGGCACCGCTTCCTGCGCCCCGATCGGTCCACGCGCCGTCTCCTAAGCCCCAATCGGTCCACGCGGCGTCTCCGAGTGCCGATCATTTCACGCGCCGTCTCCTGAGACCCGATCGCTCCACGTGCCGTCTCCGAGCCCCGATCGGTCCACGCGTCGTATCCGAACCCCGATCGGTCCACGCGCCGTCGCCGAGCCATGATCGGTCCACGCGCGGGCTCCTGAGCCCCGGTTGGTCCACGCGCCGTCGCCGAGCCATGATCGGCCCACGCGAGGCTCCTGAGCCCCGGTCGGTCCGCGCGCCGTCTCCTGAGCCCCGATCGGTCGACGCGTCGTTTCCTGAGCCCCGATCGATCCACGCGTCGTCTCCTGAGCCCCGATCGCTCCACGCGCCGATTTCTGAGCCCCGATCAATTGACGCGTCTTCTCCTGAGCCCCGATCGCTCCTCGCGCCGTCTCCTGAGCCCCACTCGGTCCCTGCGTCGTCTTCTTAGCCCCGATGCCTCCACGCGCCGTCTCCGAGCCACGATCGGTCTAGGCGTCGCTTCCTGAGCCCCGATCGGTCATCGCGCCGTCTCCTAAGCCCCAATCGGTCCACGCGCCGCCTCCTAAGCCCCGATCGATCCACGCGTCGTCTCCGAACGCCGATCGGTTCACGCGCCGTCTCCTTTGCTCCGATCGTTCCACGCGCCGTCTCCGAGGCCCGATCGGTCCACGCATCGTCTCCTAAGCCCCGATCGGTTAACGCGCCGTCTCCGAGCCCCGATTGGTCCACACGCCGTCTCCGAGTCCCGATCGGTCCGCATGCCGCATTCTAAGCCACGGTCAGTCCTCGCGCCGTCTCCGAGCACCGATCGGTCCACGCGTCGTCCCCTAATACCCGATCGGTCCACGCGTCGTCTCCTAAGCCCCGATCCGTCGACGCGTCGCCTCCTGAGCCCCGATCGATCCACGCGCCGCCTCCTCAACCCCGATCGCTCCACGTGCCGTTTCCTGATCCCCGATCGGTCTACACGCCTTCTCCGAGCCCCGATCGGTCCGCGTGCCGCATTCTAAGCCACGGTCCATCCACTCGCCATCTCCGAGCCCCGCTCGATCCACGCGTCGTCTCCTAAGCCTCGATCGGTCCACGCGCCGTCTCCGAGCGCCGATCGGGTCACGCGCCGTCTTCTGAGCCCCGATCGTTCCACGCGCCGCCTCCTAAACACCGATCGGTCCAGGCTTCGTCTCCTAAGCACCGACCGGTCGACGCGTCGTCTCCTGACCCCCGGTCGGTTCACGCGCCGTCTCCGAGCCCGATCGGTCCACGCATCGTCTCCTAAGCCCCTATCGGTGAACGCGCCGTCTCCGAGCCCCGATCGGTCCTCGCGCAACCGCCTGAGCCCCAGTCGGTCCACGCGTCGTCTCCTGATCTCCGATCGGTCCACACGCCATCTCCTAAGCCCCGATCATTCCACGTGCCATCTCCGAGCCCCGATCCGTACACGCGTCGTCTCCGAGCCTCGATCAGTCCACGCGCCGTCGCCGAGGCTCGATCGGTCCACGCGCGGCCTCCTGAGCCCCGGTTGGTTCACGCGCCGCCTCCGAGCCCCGATCGATCCACGCGTCGTCTTCTAAGCCCAGATGCCTCCTCGCGCCGTCTCCGAGCCACGATCGGTCCAGACGCCGCTTCGTGAGCCCGATCGATCCACGCGCCGTCACCGGAGCCCCGATCGTTCCACGTGCCGTCTCCTAGCCCCGATTGGTGCACGCGCCGTCTCCTGAGCACCGATCGTTCCACACGCCGCCTCCTAAGCTCCGATCTGTTCAGGCGTCGTCTCCTAAGCCCCGACCGGTCCACGCGCCGTCTCCTGAGCCCCGTTCGGCCCACGTGCCGTCTCCTAGCCCCGATCGGTTCACGCATCGTCTCCTAAGCCCCGATCGGTTAACGCGCGGCCTACTGAGCCCCGATCGGTCCACGCGCCGTCACCGAGCCGCGATCGGTCCATGCGTGGCCTCCTGAGCCCCGGTTGGTTTACGCACCGTCTCCTGATCCCCATCGGTCCACGCGGCGCCTCCGGAGCCCCGATCGATCCACACGAGTCTCCTGAGCCCCGGTCGGTCCACGCGCCGTCACCTGAGCCCCGATCGGTCCACGCGCCTTCTCCTAAGCCCCGATCGGTCCAGGCACCGCTTCCTGAGCCCCGATCGGTCCACGCGCCGTCTCCGAGCGTCGATCATTTCACGCGCCGTCTCCTGAGCCCCGATCGTTCCACGCGCCGTCTCCGAGCCCCGATCGATCCCCGCATCGTCTCCTAAGTCCCGATCGGTTGACGCGTCATTTACGAGACGCGATCGGTCTACGCGCCGTCTCCTGAGCCCCGATCGGTCCACACGCCGTCTCCTAAGCCCCGATCCGTCCACGGGCCGTCTGTAAACCGCGATCGGTCAACACTCCGTCACCAAGCCCCGATCCGTACAAGCGTCGTGTCCGAGCCCCGATCGGTTAACGCGCCGTCTCCGAGCCCCGATCGACCCACGCGCCGTCTCCTGAGCCCCGATCCGTCCACGCGCAGTCGCCGAGCCCCGGTCGGTCCAGGCGCCGTCTCCTGAGCCCCGATCGGTCCACACCCCTTCCTCTGAGCCCCGATCGGTCGACGCGTCGTCTCCTTAGACCCGACCGGTTCACCCTCCGTCTCCTGTGCACCGATCGATTGACGAGCCGTCTCCTAAGCCCCGATCGTTCCACACGCCGCCTCCTAAGCTCCGATCTGTCCAGGCGTCGTCTCGTGAGCCACGATCATTCCACGCCCCGTCTCCGAGCCTCGATCGGTCCACGCGCCGTCTCCTAAGCCCCTATCGGTCCACGCGCCGTCGCGGAGCCCCGATCGGTCCAGGCGTGGCCTCCTGAGCCTCGATCGGTCCACGCGCGGCCTCCTGAGCCCCGGCCGGATCACGCGCCGTCTCCGAGCCCCGATCGATCCACGCATCGTCTTCCAAGCCCAGATGCCTCCTCGCGCCGTCTCCGAGCCACGATCGGTCCAGGCGCTGCTTCCTGAGCCCCAATCGGTCCACGCGTTGTCTCCTAAGCCCCGATCGGTCCACGCGCCGTCTCCTAGCCCCGATCGGTTCACGCATCGTCTCCTAAGCCCCGATCGGTTAACGCGCTGCCTCCTGAGCCCTGATCGGTCCAAGCGCCGTCACCGAGCCGCGATCAATCCACGCGCGGCCTCCTGAGCCCCGGTTGGTTTACGCACCGTCTCCTGATCTCCATCGGTCCACGCGGCGCCTCCGGAGCCCCGATCGATCCACACGAGTCTCCTGAGCCCCGGTCGGTCCGCGCGCCGTCACCTGAGCCCCGATCGGTCCACGCATCGTCTCCTGAGCCCCGATCCCTCCACACGCCGCTTCTAGAGCCCCGATCGGTGCACGCGTCGTCTCCTGATCTCCGATCGATCTACGCGCCGTCTCCTAAGCCCCGATCGGTCCACGCGCCTTCTCCTAAGCCCCGATCGGTCCAGGCACCGCTTCCTGAGCCCCGATCGGTCCACGCGCCGTCTCCCAGCACCGATCATTTCACGCGCCGTCTCCTGAGCCCCGATCGTTCCACGCGGCCCCTCCGAGCCCCGATCGATCCACGCGCCGTCTCCTGAGCCCCGGTCGGTCCACGCGCCGTATCCTAAGCCCCGATCGGTCCACGGGCCATCTCCAAGCCCCGATCGCCCCTCGCGCCGTCTCCTGAGCCCCGCTCGATCCATGCGTCGTCTTCTTAGCCTCGATGCCTCCACGCCCCGTCTTCGAGCCCCGATCGGTCCACGCGCCGTCTCCTAAGCCCCGATCATTCCACGCCCCGTCTTCGAGCCCCGATCGGTCCACGCGCCGTCTCCTAAGCCCCTATCGGTCCACGCGCCGTCTCCGAGCGCCGATCGGTTCACGCGCCGTCTCCTGAGCCCCGATCGTTTCACGCGTCATCGCCGAATCCCCGATCCGTACACGCGCCGTCTCCGAGCCCCGATCGATCCACGCGTCGTCTTCCAAGCCCAGATGCCTCATCGCGCCGTCTCCGAGCCACGATCGGTCCAAGCGCTGCTTCCTGAGCCCCAATCGGTCCACGCGTCGTCTTCTAAGACCCGACCGGATCACCTGCCGTCTCCTGAGCCCCGATCGGTCCACGCATCGTCTCCTAAGCCCCGATACGTCCACACGCCGTATCCGATCGCCGATCGGTCCGTGTGACGCATTCTAAGCCACGGTCCGTCCACGCGTCGTCTCCTGAGCCCCGATCGCACGACGCGCCGTATCCGATCGCCGATCGGTCCGCGTGACGCATTCTAAGCCACGGTCCGTCCACGCGTCGTCTCCTGAGCCCCGATCGCTCGACGCGCCGTCACCTGAGCCCCGATCGTTCCACGCGCCGTCTCCGAGCCCCGATCGGTCTACGCGCCGTCTCCTAAGCCCCGATCGGTCCACGCGCCTTCTCCTCATCCCCGATCGGTCCACGCGCCGTCTCGGAGCGCCGATTGGTTCACGTGCCGTCTCCTGAACCCCGATACGTCCACACACAGGCGCCGAGCCCCGATCGATCCACGGGTCGTCTTCTAAGCCCAGATGCCTCCACGCGACGTCTCCTGAGCCCCGATCGGTCCACGCGTCGGCTCCTAAGCCCCGATCGGTCCACGTGCCGTCTCCTGAGCCCCGATCGGTCCAGGCGTCGTCTCCGAGCCCCGATCGGTCGACGCGTCGGCTCCTAAGCCCCGATCGGTCCACGCGCCGTGTCCGAGCCCCGATCGCTCCACGCGCCGTCTCCGGAGCCCCGATCGGTCCACGCGCCGTCTCCGAGCCCCGATTGATCCAAGCGCCGTGTCCTGAGCCCCGATCGGACCAAGCTCCGTCTCCTGAGCCCCGAACGTTCTACCCGCCTTCTCCTAAGCCTCGACCGGTCCACGCGCCATCTCCGAGCACCGATTGGTTCACGCACCGTCTCCTGAGCTCCGATCGGTCCACGCGTCGTCTTCGAGCACCGATCGACCCACGCGCCGTCTCCTGAGCCCCGATCGTTCCACGCGCCTTCTCCTAAGCCACGATCGGTCCACGCGCCGTGTCCGAGCGCCGATTGGTTCACGTGCCATCTCCTGAGCCCCGATCGGTCCACGCGTCGTCTCCGAGCTCCGATCGGTCCACGCGCCGTTTCCTGATCCCGGATCGGTCCATACGTCGTCTTCTAAACCCCGATGCCTACACGCGCCGTCTCCGAGCCACGATCGGTCCACGCACCGTCTCCTACTCCCCGATCGGTTCACACGCCGCCTCCGAAGGTCCGTTAGATCCACGCGAGTCTCCTAAGCCCCGACCGGTCCACGCGCTATCTCCTGAGCCCCGATCGGTCCACGAGTCGTCTCCTAAGCCCCAATCGGTCCACGAGTCGTCTTCTAAGCCCCGATCGGTCCAAGCGCCGTCTCCGAACGACGATCGGTTCACGCGCCGTCTCCAGAGCCCCGATCGTTCCACCCGTCATCTCCGAGCCCCGATCAGTCAACGCGCGGCCTCCTGAGCCCCGGTCGGTTCACGCGCAGTATCCGAGCCCTATCGGTCCACGTATCGTCTCCTAAGCCCCGATCTTTTAACATGCCGTCTCCGAGCCCCGACCGGTCCACCGCCGTCTCCTGAGCCCCGATCCGTCCACGCGCTGGTGCCGACCCGTGATCGGTCCACGCGCGGCCTCCTGAGCCCCAATCGGTCCATGCGCCGTCTCCGAGCCCCGATCGGTCCACGTACCGTCTCCGAAGCCCCGATCGGTCCACACGCCGTATCCTGAGCCCCGATCGGTTCACGCGCCGTTTCCTGAGCCCAGATCGGTCCACGCATCGTCTTCTAAGCCCAGATGCCCCAAGGCGCCGTCCCCGAGCCACGATCGGTCCAGGCGCCACTTCCTGAGCACCGATCGGTCGACGTGTCCTCTGCTAAACCCCGATCGGTCCACGCGTCGTCTCCTAAGCCCCGACCGGTCCACGCGCCGGCTCCGAGCCCTGATCGGTCCACGCACTGTCTCCTGGTCCCCATCGGTCCACACGGCGCCTCCGGAGCCCCGATCGATCCACGCGAGTCACCTGAGCCCCGGTCAGTCCGCGCCCCGTCTCCTGAGCCCCGATCGGTCCACGCGCCTTCTCCTAAGCCACGATCGGTCCACGCGCCGTGTCCGAGCGCCGATTGGTTCACACGCCATCTCCTGAGCCCCGATCGGTCCACGCGCCGTCTCCGAGCTCCGATCGGTCCACGCGCCGTTTCCTGAGCCCCGATCGGTCCATACGTCGTCTTCTAAACCCCGATGCCTCCACGCGCCGTCTCCTGAGCCCCGATGCGTTCGACTTGTCCTCTCCTGAGCCCCGATCAATTGACGCGTCTTCTCCTGAGCCCCGATCGCTCCTCGCGCCGTCTCCTGCTCCCCGCTCGGTCCATGCGTCGTCTTCTTAGGCCCGATGCCTCCACGCGCCGTTTCCGAGCCACGATCGGTGCAGGCGCCGCTTCCTGAGCCCCGATCGGTCCACGCGCGGCCTCCTGAGCCCCGATCGGTCCACGCGCCGTCGCCGAGCCGCGATCGGTTCTCGCGCGGCCTCCTGAGCCCCGGTCGGTTCTCGCGCCGTATCCGAGCCCCAATCGGGCCACGCGCCGTCTCCTGAGTCCCGATCAGTCCACGCATCGTCTCCTAAGCCCCAATCGGTCCACGCCCGCCTCCGGAGCCCCGATCGATCCACGCGAATCTCCTGAGCTCCGGTCGGTCGACGCGTCGTCTCCTGAGCCCCGATCAATTGACGCGTCTTCTCCTGATCCCCGATCGCTTCTCGTGCCGCCTCCTGAGCCCCGATCGGTCCAGGCGTCGTCTCCGGAGCCCCGATCAATTGACATGTCTTCTCCTGAGCCCCGATCGCTCCTCGCGCCGTTTCCTGAACCCCGCTCGGTCCATGAGTCGTCTTCTTAGCCCGGATGCCTCCACGCGTCGTCTCCGAGCCACGATCGGTCCAGGCGCCGCTTCCTGAGCCCCGATCGGTCCACGCGCCGTATCCTCAGCCCCGATCGGTCCACGCGCCGTCTCCTGAGCCCGATCTGTCCACGCGCCGTCTCCGAGCCCTGATCGGTTCACGGATCGTCTCCTAAGCCCCGATCGGTTAACGCGCCGTCTCCGAGCCCCGATCGGTTAACGCGCCGTCTCCGAGCCCCGATCGGTCCACGCGCCATCGCCGAACCCCAATTGGTCCACGCGCAACCGCCTGCGCCCCAGTCGGTCCACGCGCGGTCTCCGAGCCCCGATCGGTCCACGCGTCGTCTCCGAGCCCCGGTCGGTCAACGCGCCGTCTCCGAGCCCCGATCGGTTCACGCATCGTCTCCTAAGCCCCGATCGATTCACGTACCGTCTCCTAAGCCCCGATCGGTCCACCCGTCGTCTCTTAAGCCCCAATCGGTCCACGCGCCATCTCCGAGCTCCGATCATTTCACGCGCTGTCTCCTGAGCCCCGCTCGGTCCACGCGCCGTCACCTGATCCCTGATCGGTCGACGCGTCGTCTCCTGAGCCCCGACCGCTCCACACGCCGTTTCTTGAGCCACGATCGGTCCACGCGTCGTCTTCAAAGCCCCGATCCGTACACGCGTCGTCTCCGAGCCTCGATCTGTCCACGCGCCGTCGCCGAGCCCCGATCGGTCCACGCGCCGTCTCCGAGCCCCGATCGGTCCACGCATCGTCTCCTAAGCCCCGATCGGTTAACGCGCCGTCTCCGAGCCCCAAACGGTCCACGCGCCGTCGCCGAACCCCAATTGGTCCACGCGAAACCGCCTGAGCCCCAGTCGGTCCACGCGCTGTCTCTGAGCCCCGATCGGTCCACGCATGGTCTCCTAAGCCCCAATCGGTTAACGCGCCGTCTCCGAGCCCCGATCGGTCCACGCGTCGTTCCCTAAGCCCCGATCGATCCACGCGCAGTCTCCAGAGCCGCGATCGGTCCACGCATCCCCTCCTGAGCCCCGGACGGTCCACGCGCCGTCTCCTGAGTCCCGATCAGTCCACGCGTCGTCTCCTAAGCCCCAATTGGTCCACGCGCCGCCTCCGGAGCCCCGATCGATCCACGCGAATCTCCTGAGCTCCGGTCGGTCGACGCGCCGTCTCCTCAGCCCCGATCGGTCCACGCGTCGTCTCCTAAGCCCCGATTCGTCGACGCGTCGTCTCCTGAGCCCCGATCAATTGACGCGTCTTCTCCTGAGCCCCGATCGCTTCTCGTGCCGCCTCCTGAGCCCCGATCCGTCGAGGCGTCGTCTCCGGAGTCCCGATCAATTCACGTGTCTTCTCCTGAGCCCCGATCGCTCCTCGCTCCGTCTCCTGAACCCCGCTCGGTCCATGCGTCGTCTTCTTAGCCCGGATGCCTCCACGCGCCGTCTCCGAGCCACGATCGGTCCAGGCGCCGCTTCCTGCGCCCCGATCGGTCCACGCGCCGTCTCCTAAACCCCAATCGGTCCACGCGGCGTCTCCGAGCGCCGATCATTTCACGCGCCGTCTCCTGAGACCCGATCGTTCCACGCGCCGTCTCCGAGCCCCGATCGATCCACGCGCCACCTCCTGAGCCCCGATCGGTCCACGCGCTGTCTCCTGAGCCCCGATAGGTACACGCGTAGTCTCCTAAGCTCCGATCGGTCCACGCGTCGTCTCCGAGCTCTGATCGGTCCATACGCCGTTTCCTGAACCCCGATCGGTCCATCCGTCGTCTTCTTAGCCCCGATGCCTCCACGCGTCGTCTCCGAGGCACGATCGGTGAAGGCGCCCCTTCCTGAACCCCGATCGGTCCACGCGCCGTATCCTAAGCCCCGATAGGTCCACGCGCCGTCTCTGAGCGCTGATAACTTCACGCGCCGTCTCCTGAGCCCCGATCGGTCTACGCGTCGTCTCCTAAGGCCCGCTCGGCTAACGCGTCGTTTCCGAGCCCCGATCGATCTACGCGTCGTCTCCTGAGCCCCAATTAGTCCACGCGCCGTCTCCTAAGCCCCGATCCGTCCACGGGCCGTGTCCGAGCTCCGGTCGGTCCACGCGCCGTCTCCAAGCCTCGATCCGTACACGCGTCGTCTCCGAGCCCCGATCGATCCACGCGCCATCGCCGAGCCCCGATCGGTCCACGCGCGGTCTTCGAGCCCCGATCAGTCCACGCGTCGTCTCCTGAGCCCCAATTAGTCCACGCGCCGTCTCCTGTGCCCCGATCGATTCACGTGCCGTCTCCTAAGCCCCGATCGGTCCACCCATCGTCTCTTAAGCCCCAATCGGTCCACGCGCCGTCTCCTGAGCCCCGATCGTTCCACGCGCCGTCTCCGAGCTCCGATCGGCCCACGCGCCGTCTCCTAAGCCCCGATCGGTCGAAGCGCCTTCGCCTAAGCCCCGATCGGTCCACGGGCCGTCTCCGAGAGCGGATCGGTTCACGCGCCGTCACCTGAGCCCCGATCGTTCCACGCGCCGTCTCCGAGCCCCGATCGGTCCACGCATCGTCTCCTAAGCCCCGATCGGTTAACGCGCCGACTCGGAGCCCCGATCGTTCCACGCGCCGTATCCGAGCCCCGACCGTTCCACGCGCCTTCTCCTAAGCCACGATCGGTCAGCGCCGTCTCCGAGTGCCGATCGGTGCACGCGCCGTCGCACGTGCCGCGATCTGTCCACACGCGGCCTCCTGAGCCCCGGTTGGTTCACGCGCCGTATCCGAGCCCCAATCGGCCCACCCACCGTCTCCTGAGCCCCGATCGGTCCACGCGCCGTCGCCGAGCCCCGATCGGTCCAGGCGTATCCTCCCGAGCCCCGATCGGTCCACGCGCCTTCTCCGTGCGCCGATCGGTTCACGCGCCGTCTCCTGAGCCCCGATCGGTCCACGCGCCGTCTCCGTGCGCCGATCGGTTCACGCGCCGTCTCCTGAGCCCGGATCGGTCCACGCGCCGTCGCCGAACCCCAATTGGTCCACGCGCAACCGCCTGAGCCCAGGTTGGTCCACGCGCTGTTTCCGAGCCCCGATCGGTCCACGCGTCGTATCCGAACCCCGATCGGTCCACGCGCCGTCGCCGAGCCATGATCGGTCCACGCGCGGCCTCCTGAGTCCCGGTTGCTTCACGCGCCGTATCCGAGCCCCCATCGGTCCACGCGTCGTCTCCGAGCCCCGATCGGTCCACGCGCCGTCTCCTGAGCCCCGGTCGGTTCACGCGCCGTCTCCGAGCCCGATCGGTCCACGCATCGTCTCCTAAGCCCCTATCGGTTAACGCGCCGTCTCCGAGCCCAGATCGGTCCACACGCAACCGCCTGAGCCCCAGTCGATCCACGCGCCGTTTCCTGAGCCCCGATCGGTCCACGCGCCGTCTGCAAAGCCCCAATCGGTCCATGCGCCGCCTCCGGAGCCCTGATCGATCCACGCGAATCTCCTGAGCTCCGGTCGGTCCTCCTACCGTCTCCGAGCCCCGCTCGGTCCATGCGTCGTGTTCTTAGCCCCGATGACTCCACGCGCCGTCTCCGAGCCACGATAGGTCCAGGCGCCGCTTCCTGAGCCCCGATCGATCCACGCGCCGTCTCGTAAGCCACAATCGGTCCACGCGCCGTCTCAGAGCGCCGATCATTTCACGCGCCGTCTCCTGAGCCCCGATCGTTCCACGCGCCATCTCCGAGCCCCGATCGGTCCACGCGGCGTCTCCTGAGCCCCGATCGGTCCACGCGCCGTCTGCAAAGCCCCGATCGGTCCACCCGCCGTCTCCGAGCACCGATCGGTCTACGCGTCGTCTCCGAGCCCCGATCGGTCCACGCACCGTCTCCGAGCCCCGATCCGTCCACGCGCAGTCGCCGAGCCCCGATCGGTTCACGCGCCGTCTCCTGAGCCCTGATCGGTCCACGCGTCATCGCCGAATCCCCGATCCGTACACGCGCCGTCTCCGAGCCCCGAACGGTTCACGCACCGTCTCCTGATCCCAATCGGTCCACGCGGCGCCTCCGGAGCCCCGATCGATCCACGCGAGTCTCCTGAGCCCCAGTCGGTCCGCGCGCCGTCTCCTGAGCCCGATCGGTCCAAGCGCCGTCTCCTAAGCCCCGTTCGGTCCAAGCGTGTTCTCCAAAACCCCGGTCGGTCCACGCGCCGTCTCCGAGCCCCGATCGGCCCACGCATCGTCTCCTAAGCCCCGATCGGCTAACGCGTCGACTCCGAGCCCCGATCATTCCACGCGCCGTCCCCGATCCCCGATCGATCCACGCGCCGTCTCCGAGCGCCGATCGGTTCACGCGCCGTCACCCGAGCCCCGATCGTTCCACACGCCGTCTCCGAGTCCCAATCGGTCCACGCTCCGTCTCCTGAGCCCGGATCGTTCCACGCGTCGTCTCCTGATCCCCGATCGGTCTACGCGTCGTCTCCGAGCCCCGATCGGTCCACGCGCCGTCTCCGAGCCCCGAACGGTTCACGCACCGTCTCCTGGTCCCAATCGGTCCACGCGGCGCCTCTGGTGCCCCGACCGATCCACGCGAGTCTCCTGAGCCCCAGTCGGTCCGCGCGCCGTCTCCTGAGCCCCGATTGTTCTACGCGTCGTCTCCTGAGCCCCGATCGATCCACGCGTCGTCTCCTGCGCCCCGATCGCACCACACGCCGTTTCCTGAGCCCCGATCGGTCCACGCGTCGTCTTCAAAGCCCCGATGCCTCCACGCGCCGTCTCCGAGCCACGATCGGTCCGTGCGCCGCTTTCACAACCCCGATCGGTCCACGCGTCATCTCCTGATCTCCGATCGGTCCACGCGCCGTCTCCTAAGTCCCGATCGGTCCACGCGCCGTCTCCGAGCGCCGATCGGTTGACGCGCCGTCTCCTGAGCCCCGATCGTTCCACGTGCCGTCTCCGAACCCCGATCGGTCCACGCGCCGTCTCCTAAGCCCCGTTCGGTCCAAGCGCCTTCTCCTAAACCCCGGTCGGTCCACACGCCGTCTCCGAGCCCCGATCGGTCCACGCATCGTCTCCTAAGCCCCGATCGGCTAACGCGTCGACTCCGAGCCGCGATCGTTCCACGCGCCGTCCCCGATCCCCGGTCGGTCCACACGCCGTCTCCGAGCCCCGATCGGTCCGCGCATCGTCTCCTAAGCCCCGATCGGCTAACGCGCCGTCTCCGAGCCCCGATCGGTCCGCGCTTCGACTCCTGAGCCCGGATCGTTCCACGCGTCGTCTCCTGATTCCCGATCCTTAACCGCATCGTCTCCTAAGCCCCGATCGGCTAACGCGCCGTCTCCGAGCCCCGATCGGTCAACGCGCCGTCGCCGAACCCCAATTGGTCCACGCGCAACCGCCTGAGCCCCAGTCGGTCCACGCACTGTCTCCGAGCCCCGATCGGTCCACGCGTCGTCTCCGAGCCCCGATCGGTCCACGCGTTGTCTCCTAAGCCCTGATCGGTCCACGTGCCGTCTCCGAGCCCCGATGGGTTCACGCGCCGCCTCCTGAGCCCCGATCGATCCGCGCATCGGCTCCTGAGCCCCGATCGGTCCACGCGTCGTCTTCGAGCACCGATCGATCCACGCGCCGTTTCCTGGGCCCCGATCAGTCCACGCGTCGCCGCCCGAGCCCCCATCGGTCTACGCGCCGTCTCATGAGCCCCGATCGGTCAACGCATCGTCTCCTAAGCCCCGATACGTTCACACGCCGTCTCCCTGTCCCGATCATTCCACGCCCCGTCTCCGAGCCCCGATCGGTCCACGCGTCATCGCCGAATCCCCGATCCGTACACGCGTCGTCTCCGAGCCTCGATCGGTCCACGCGCCGTCGCGGAGCCCCGATCGGTCCAGGCGTGGCCTCCTGAGCCTCGATCGGTCCACGCGAGGTCTCCTGAGCCCCGGTTGGTTCACGCGCCGTCTCCGAGCCCCGATCGATCCACGCGTCGTCTTCGAAGCCCAGATGCCTCCTCGCGCCGTCTCCGAGCCACGATCGGTCCAGGCGCTGCTTCCTGAGCCCCACTCGGTCCACGCATCGGCACCTAAGCCCCGATCGGTCCACGCGCCGTCACCGAGCCATGATCGGTCCACGCGCGGCTCCTGAGCCCCATCGGTCCACGCGCCGTCGCCGAGCCGGGATCGGTCCACGCGCGGGTTCCTGAGTCCCGGTTGGTTCACGCGCCGTATCCGAGCCCCAATCGGTCCACGCGCCGGCTCCTGAGCCCCGATCGGTCCACGCGCCGTCTCCTGAGCCCCGATCGCTCCACGCACCGTTTTCTGAGCACCGTTTAGTCCACGCGTCGTCTTCAAAGCCCCGATGCCTCCACGCGCCGTCTCCGAGCCACGATCCGTCCGTGCGCCGCTTCCAGAGCCCTCTCGGTCCACGCTTCGTCTCCTGATCTCCGATCGGTCCACACGCCATCTCCTAAGCCCCGATCATTCCACGCGCCACCTCCGAGCCCCGATCGATCCACGCGCCGTCTCATAAGCCCCGATCGGACCACGCGCCTTCTCCTCAGCCCCGATCGGTCCACGCGCCGTCTCCGAGCGCCGATTAGTTCACGCGCCGTCTCCTGAGCCCCCATCGCTCCACGCTCCGTCTCCCAGCCCCGATCGGTCCACGCGCCGTCTCCTGAGCCCGGATCGGTCCACGCGCCGTCGCCGAACCCCAATTGGTCCACGCGCCACCGCATGTGCCCCAGTCGGTCCACGCGCTGTCTCCGAGCCCAGATCGGTCCACGCGCCGTCTCCGAGCGCCGATCGGTTCACGCGCCGTCTTCTGAGCCCCGATCGTTCCACGCGCCGTCTCCGAGCTCCGATCGGTCCACGCGTCGTCTCCTAAGCCCCGATCGGTCCAAGCGCTTTCTACTAAGCCCCGATCGGTCCACGCGCCGTCTCCGAGCGCCGATCGGTTCACGCGCCGTCTCCTGAGCCCCGATCGGTCCACGCGCCTTCTCCTCATCCCCGATCGGTGCACGCGCCGTCTTCGAGCGCCGATTGGTTCACGCGACGTCTCCTGAGCGCCAATCGCTCCACGCGCAGTCGCCGAGCCTCGATCGGATCTCGCGCGGTCTCCTGAGCCCCGGTCGGTCCACGCGCCGTCGCCGAACCCCAATTGGTCCACGCGCAACCTCCTGAGCCCCAGTCGGTACACGCGCTGTCTCCAAGCCCCGATCGGTCCCCGCATAGTCTCCTAAGCCCCGCTCGGTTAACGCGTCGTCTCGGAGCACCGATCGGTCCAGGCGCCGCTTCCTGAGCACCGATCGGTCCACGCGTCGTCTCCTGAGCCCCGATCGGTCGACGGGTCCCCTCCTAAGCCCCGATCGGTCCACGCGCCTTCTCCTGAGCCCCCATCGGTCCACGCGCCGTCTCCGAGCGCCGATCATTTCACGCGCCGTCTCCTGAGCCCCGATCGGTCCACGCGCCGTCTCCGAGCCCCGAACGGTTCACGCACCGTCTCCTGATCCCAATCGGTCCACGCGGCGCCTCCGCAGCCCCGATCGATCCACGCGAGTCTCCTGAGCCCCAGTCGGTCCGCGCGCCGTCTCCTGAGCCCTGATTGGTCGACGCGTCGTCTCCTGAGCCCTGATCGATCCACGCGTCGTTTCCTGAGCTCCGATCGCGCCACACGCCGTTTCCTGAGCCCCGATCGGTCCACGCGTCGTCTTCAACGCCCCGATGCCTCCACGCGCCGTCTCCGAGCCACGATCGGTCCGTGCGCCGCTTCCACAACCCCGATCGGTCCACGCGTCATCTCCTGATCTCCGATCGGTCCACGGACCGTCTCCTAAGCCCCGATCGGTCCATGCGCCGTCTCCGAGCGCCGATCGGTTGACGCGCCGTCTCCTGAGCCCCGATCGTTCCACGCGCCGTCTCCTGAGCCCCAATCGGTCCACACGCTGTGTCGTGAGCCCCGATAGGTATACGCGTCGTCTCCTACGCCCGATCGGTCCACGCGTCGTCTCCTGATCCCAATCGGTCCACGCGGCGCTTCCGGAGCCCCGATCGATCCACGCGAGTCTCCTGAGCCCCAGTCGGTCCGCGCGCCGTCTCCGAGCCCCGATCGGTCTACGCGCCGTCTCCTAAGCCCCGATCGGTCCACGCGCCTTCTCCTCATCCCCGATCGGTCCACGCGCCGTCTCGGAGCGCCGATTGGTTCACGTGCCGTCTCCTGAACCCCGATACGTCCACACACAGGCGCCGAGCCCCGATCGATCCACGGGTCGTCTTCTAAGCCCAGATGCCTCCACGCGACGTCTCCTGAGCCCCGATCGGTCCACGCGTCGGCTCCTAAGCCCCGATCGGTCCACGTGCCGTCTCCTGAGCCCCGATCGGTCCAGGCTTCGTCTCCGAGCCCCGATCGGTCCAAGCGCCGTCTCCGAACGACGATCGGTTCACGCGCCGTCTCCAGAGCCCCGATCGTTCCACCCGTCATCTCCGAGCCCCGATCAGTCAACGCGCGGCCTCCTGAGCCCCGGTCGGTTCACGCGCAGTATCCGAGCCCTATCGGTCCACGTATCGTCTCCTAAGCCCCGATCTTTTAACATGCCGTCTCCGAGCCCCGACCGGTCCACCGCCGTCTCCTGAGCCCCGATCCGTCCACGCGCTGGTGCCGACCCGTGATCGGTCCACGCGCGGCCTCCTGAGCCCCAATCGGTCCATGCGCCGTCTCCGAGCCCCGATCGGTCCACGTACCGTCTCCGAAGCCCCGATCGGTCCACACGCCGTATCCTGAGCCCCGATCGGTTCACGCGCCGTTTCCTGAGCCCAGATCGGTCCACGCATCGTCTTCTAAGCCCAGATGCCCCAAGGCGCCGTCCCCGAGCCACGATCGGTCCAGGCGCCACTTCCTGAGCACCGATCGGTCGACGTGTCCTCTGCTAAACCCCGATCGGTCCACGCGTCGTCTCCTAAGCCCCGACCGGTCCACGCGCCGGCTCCGAGCCCTGATCGGTCCACGCACTGTCTCCTGGTCCCCATCGGTCCACACGGCGCCTCCGGAGCCCCGATCGATCCACGCGAGTCACCTGAGCCCCGGTCAGTCCGCGCCCCGTCTCCTGAGCCCCGATCGGTCCACGCGCCTTCTCCTAAGCCACGATCGGTCCACGCGCCGTGTCCGAGCGCCGATTGGTTCACACGCCATCTCCTGAGCCCCGATCGGTCCATGCGCCGTCTCCGAGCTCCGATCGGTCCACGCGCCGTTTCCTGAGCCCCGATCGGTCCATACGTCGTCTTCTAAACCCCGATGCCTCCACGCGCCGTCTCCTGAGCCCCGATGCGTTCGACTTGTCCTCTCCTGAGCCCCGATCAATTGACGCGTCTTCTCCTGAGCCCCGATCGCTCCTCGCGCCGTCTCCTGCTCCCCGCTCGGTCCATGCGTCGTCTTCTTAGGCCCGATGCCTCCACGCGCCGTTTCCGAGCCACGATCGGTGCAGGCGCCGCTTCCTGAGCCCCGATCGGTCCACGCGCGGCCTCCTGAGCCCCGATCGGTCCACGCGCCGTCGCCGAGCCGCGATCGGTTCTCGCGCGGCCTCCTGAGCCCCGGTCGGTTCTCGCGCCGTATCCGAGCCCCAATCGGGCCACGCGCCGTCTCCTGAGTCCCGATCAGTCCACGCATCGTCTCCTAAGCCCCAATCGGTCCACGCCCGCCTCCGGAGCCCCGATCGATCCACGCGAATCTCCTGAGCTCCGGTCGGTCGACGCGTCGTCTCCTGAGCCCCGATCAATTGACGCGTCTTCTCCTGATCCCCGATCGCTTCTCGTGCCGCCTCCTGAGCCCCGATCGGTCCAGGCGTCGTCTCCGGAGCCCCGATCAATTGACATGTCTTCTCCTGAGCCCCGATCGCTCCTCGCGCCGTTTCCTGAACCCCGCTCGGTCCATGAGTCGTCTTCTTAGCCCGGATGCCTCCACGCGTCGTCTCCGAGCCACGATCGGTCCAGGCGCCGCTTCCTGAGCCCCGATCGGTCCACGCGCCGTATCCTCAGCCCCGATCGGTCCACGCGCCGTCTCCTGAGCCCGATCTGTCCACGCGCCGTCTCCGAGCCCTGATCGGTTCACGGATCGTCTCCTAAGCCCCGATCGGTTAACGCGCCGTCTCCGAGCCCCGATCGGTTAACGCGCCGTCTCCGAGCCCCGATCGGTCCACGCGCCATCGCCGAACCCCAATTGGTCCACGCGCAACCGCCTGCGCCCCAGTCGGTCCACGCGCGGTCTCCGAGCCCCGATCGGTCCACGCGTCGTCTCCGAGCCCCGGTCGGTCAACGCGCCGTCTCCGAGCCCCGATCGGTTCACGCATCGTCTCCTAAGCCCCGATCGGTTAACGCGCCGTCTCCGAGTCGCGATTGGTCCACGCGCCGACGCCGAACCCCAATTGGTCCACGCGCAACCGCCTGAGCCCCAGTCGGTCCACGCGTTGTCTCCGAGCTCCAATCGGTCCACGCGCCGTTTCCTGAGCCCCGATCGGTCCATACGTCGTCTTCTAAACCCCGATGCCTCCACGCGCCGTCTCCGAGCCAGATCGGTTCAGGCGCCGCTTCCCGAGCCCCGATCAGTCCACGCGCCGTCTCCTAAGCCCCGACCGGCTCACACGCCGTCTCCTGTGCCCCGATCGATTCACGTACCGTCTCCTAAGCCCCGATCGGTCCACCCGTCGTCTCTTAAGCCCCAATCGGTCCACGCGCCATCTCCGAGCTCCGATCATTTCACGCGCTGTCTCCTGAGCCCCGCTCGGTCCACGCGCCGTCGCCTGATCCCTGATCGGTCGACGCGTCGTCTCCTGAGCCCCGACCGCTCCACACGCCGTTTCTTGAGCCACGATCGGTCCACGCGTCGTCTTCAAAGCCCCGATCCGTACACGCGTCGTCTCCGAGCCTCGATCTGTCCACGCGCCGTCGCCGAGCCCCGATCGGTCCACGCGCCGTCTCCGAGCCCCGATCGGTCCACGCATCGTCTCCTAAGCCCCGATCGGTTAACGCGCCGTCTCCGAGCCCCGAACGGTCCACGCGCCGTCGCCGAACCCCAATTGGTCCACGCGAAACCGCCTGAGCCCCAGTCGGTCCACGCGCTGTCTCTGAGCCCCGATCGGTCCACGCATGGTCTCCTAAGCCCCAATCGGTTAACGCGCCGTCTCCGAGCCCCGATCGGTCCACGCGTCGTTCCCTAAGCCCCGATCGATCCACGCGCAGTCTCCAGAGCCGCGATCGGTCCACGCATCCCCTCCTGAGCCCCGGACGGTCCACGCGCCGTCTCCTGAGTCCCGATCAGTCCACGCGTCGTCTCCTAAGCCCCAATTGGTCCACGCGCCGCCTCCGGAGCCCCGATCGATCCACGCGAATCTCCTGAGCTCCGGTCGGTCGACGCGCCGTCTCCTCAGCCCCAATCGGTCCACGCGCCGTCTCCTGAGCCCCGATCGTTCCACGCGCCGTCTCCGAGCTCCGATCGGCCCACGCGCCGTCTCCTAAGCCCCGATCGGTCGAAGCGCCTTCTCCTAAGCCCCGATCGGTCCACGGGCCGTCTCCGAGAGCGGATCGGTTCACGCGCCGTCACCTGAGCCCCGATCGTTCCACGCGCCGTCTCCGAGCCCCGATCGGTCCACGCATCGTCTCCTAAGCCCCGATCGGTTAACGCGCCGACTCGGAGCCCCGATCGTTCCACGCGCCGTATCCGAGCCCCGACCGTTCCACGCGCCTTCTCCTAAGCCACGATCGGTCAGCGCCGTCTCCGAGTGCCGATCGGTGCACGCGCCGTCGCACGTGCCGCGATCTGTCCACACGCGGCCTCCTGAGCCCCGGTTGGTTCACGCGCCGTATCCGAGCCCCAATCGGCCCACCCACCGTCTCCTGAGCCCCGATCGGTCCACGCGCCGTCGCCGAGCCCCGATCGGTCCAGGCGTATCCTCCCGAGCCCCGATCGGTCCACGCGCCTTCTCCGTGCGCCGATCGGTTCACGCGCCGTCTCCTGAGCCCCGATCGGTCCACGCGCCGTCTCCGTGCGCCGATCGGTTCACGCGCCGTCTCCTGAGCCCGGATCGGTCCACGCGCCGTCGCCGAACCCCAATTGGTCCACGCGCAACCGCCTGAGCCCCAGTCGATCCACGCGCCGTTTCCTGAGCCCCGATCGGTCCACGCGCCGTCTGCAAAGCCCCAATCGGTCCATGCGCCGCCTCCGGAGCCCTGATCGATCCACGCGAATCTCCTGAGCTCCGGTCGGTCCTCCTACCGTCTCCGAGCCCCGCTCGGTCCATGCGTCGTGTTCTTAGCCCCGATGACTCCACGCGCCGTCTCCGAGCCACGATAGGTCCAGGCGCCGCTTCCTGAGCCCCGATCGATCCACGCGCCGTCTCGTAAGCCACAATCGGTCCACGCGCCGTCTCAGAGCGCCGATCATTTCACGCGCCGTCTCCTGAGCCCCGATCGTTCCACGCGCCATCTCCGAGCCCCGATCGGTCCACGAGGCGTCTCCTGAGCCCCGATCGGTCCACGCGCCGTCTGCAAAGCCCCGATCGGTCCACCCGCCGTCTCCGAGCACCGATCGGTCTACGCGTCGTCTCCGAGCCCCGATCGGTCCACGCACCGTCTCCGAGCCCCGATCCGTCCACGCGCAGTCGCCGAGCCCCGATCGGTTCACGCGCCGTCTCCTGAGCCCTGATCGGTCCACGCGTCATCGCCGAATCCCCGATCCGTACACGCGCCGTCTCCGAGCCCCGAACGGTTCACGCCCCGTCTCCTGATCCCAATCGGTCCACGCGGCGCCTCCGGAGCCCCGATCGATCCACGCGAGTCTCCTGAGCCCCAGTCGGTCCGCGCGCCATCTCCTGAGCCCGATCGGTCCAAGCGCCGTCTCCTAAGCCCCGTTCGGTCCAAGCGTGTTCTCCAAAACCCCGGTCGGTCCACGCGCCGTCTCCGAGCCCCGATCGGCCCACGCATCGTCTCCTAAGCCCCGATCGGCTAACGCGTCGACTCCGAGCCCCGATCATTCCACGCGCCGTCCCCGATCCCCGATCGATCCACGCGCCGTCTCCGAGCGCCGATCGGTTCACGCGCCGTCACCCGAGCCCCGATCGTTCCACACGCCGTCTCCGAGTCCCAATCGGTCCACGCTCCGTCTCCTGAGCCCGGATCGTTCCACGCGTCGTCTCCTGATCCCCGATCGGTCTACGCGTCGTCTCCGAGCCCCGATCGGTCCACGCGCCGTCTCCGAGCCCCGAACGGTTCACGCACCGTCTCCTGGTCCCAATCGGTCCACGCGGCGCCTCTGGTGCCCCGACCGATCCACGCGAGTCTCCTGAGCCCCAGTCGGTCCGCGCGCCGTCTCCTGAGCCCCGATTGTTCTACGCGTCGTCTCCTGAGCCCCGATCGATCCACGCGTCGTCTCCTGAGCCCCGATCGCACCACACGCCGTTTCCTGAGCCCCGATCGGTCCACGCGTCGTCTTCAAAGCCCCGATGCCTCCACGCGCCGTCTCCGAGCCACGATCGGTCCGTGCGCCGCTTTCACAACCCCGATCGGTCCACGCGTCATCTCCTGATCTCCGATCGGTCCACGCGCCGTCTCCTAAGTCCCGATCGGTCCACGCGCCGTCTCCGAGCGCCGATCGGTTGACGCGCCGTCTCCTGAGCCCCGATCGTTCCACGTGCCGTCTCCGAACCCCGATCGGTCCACGCGCCGTCTCCTAAGCCCCGTTCGGTCCAAGCGCCTTCTCCTAAACCCCGGTCGGTCCACACGCCGTCTCCGAGCCCCGATCGGTCCACGCATCGTCTCCTAAGCCCCGATCGGCTAACGCGTCGACTCCGAGCCGCGATCGTTCCACGCGCCGTCCCCGATCCCCGGTCGGTCCACACGCCGTCTCCGAGCCCCGATCGGTCCGCGCATCGTCTCCTAAGCCCCGATCGGCTAACGCGCCGTCTCCGAGCCCCGATCGGTCCGCGCTTCGTCTCCTGAGCCCGGATCGTTCCACGCGTCGTCTCCTGATTCCCGATCCTTAACCGCATCGTCTCCTAAGCCCCGATCGGCTAATGCGCCGTCTCCGAGCCCCGATCGGTCAACGCGCCGTCGCCGAACCCCAATTGGTCCACGCGCAACCGCCTGAGCCCCAGTCGGTCCACGCACTGTCTCCGAGCCCCGATCGGTCCACGCGTCGTCTCCGAGCCCCGATCGGTCCACGCGTTGTCTCCTAAGCCCTGATCGGTCCACGTGCCGTCTCCGAGCCCCGATGGGTTCACGCGCCGCCTCCTGAGCCCCGATCGATCCGCGCATCGGCTCCTGAGCCCCGATCGGTCCACGCGTCGTCTTCGAGCACCGATCGATCCACGCGCCGTTTCCTGGGCCCCGATCAGTCCACGCGTCGCCGCCCGAGCCCCCATCGGTCTACGCGCCGTCTCATGAGCCCCGATCGGTCAACGCATCGTCTCCTAAGCCCCGATACGTTCACACGCCGTCTCCCTGTCCCGATCATTCCACGCCCCGTCTCCGAGCCCCGATCGGTCCACGCGTCATCGCCGAATCCCCGATCCGTACACGCGTCGTCTCCGAGCCTCGATCGGTCCACGCGCCGTCGCGGAGCCCCGATCGGTCCAGGCGTGGCCTCCTGAGCCTCGATCGGTCCACGCGAGGTCTCCTGAGCCCCGGTTGGTTCACGCGCCGTCTCCGAGCCCCGATCGATCCACGCGTCGTCTTCGAAGCCCAGATGCCTCCTCGCGCCGTCTCCGAGCCACGATCGGTCCAGGCGCTGCTTCCTGAGCCCCACTCGGTCCACGCATCGGCACCTAAGCCC
This sequence comes from Netelia fuscicornis, assembly GCA_946811545.1. NCBI lineage: Eukaryota > Metazoa > Arthropoda > Insecta > Hymenoptera > Ichneumonidae > Netelia > Netelia fuscicornis. The sequence goes on from OX328011.1 coordinate 31,275,043, forward strand.
CGATCGGTCCACGCGCCGTCACCGAGCCATGATCGGTCCACGCGCGGCTCCTGAGCCCCATCGGTCCACGCGCCGTCGCCGAGCCGGGATCGGTCCACGCGCGGGTTCCTGAGTCCCGGTTGGTTCACGCGCCGTATCCGAGCCCCAATCGGTCCACGCGCCGGCTCCTGAGCCCCGATCGGTCCACGCGCCGTCTCCTGAGCCCCGATCGCTCCACGCACCGTTTTCTGAGCACCGTTTAGTCCACGCGTCGTCTTCAAAGCCCCGATGCCTCCACGCGCCGTCTCCGAGCCACGATCCGTCCGTGCGCCGCTTCCAGAGCCCTCTCGGTCCACGCTTCGTCTCCTGATCTCCGATCGGTCCACACGCCATCTCCTAAGCCCCGATCATTCCACGCGCCACCTCCGAGCCCCGATCGATCCACGCGCCGTCTCATAAGCCCCGATCGGACCACGCGCCTTCTCCTCAGCCCCGATCGGTCCACGCGCCGTCTCCGAGCGCCGATTAGTTCACGCGCCGTCTCCTGAGCCCCCATCGCTCCACGCTCCGTCTCCCAGCCCCGATCGGTCCACGCGCCGTCTCCTGAGCCCGGATCGGTCCACGCGCCGTCGCCGAACCCCAATTGGTCCACGCGCCACCGCATGTGCCCCAGTCGGTCCACGCGCTGTCGCCGAGCCTCGATCGGTTCTCGCGCGGTCTCCTGAGCCCCGGTCGGTCCACGCGCCGTCGCCGAACCCCAATTGATCCACGCGCAACCTCCTGAGCCCCAGTCGGTACACGCGCTGTCTCCAAGCCCCGATCGGTCCCCGCATAGTCTCCTAAGCCCCGCTCGGTTAACGCGTCGTCTCGGAGCACCGATCGATCCACGCGAGTCTCCTGAGCCCCAGTCGGTCCGCGCGCCGTCTCCTGAGCCCTGATTGGTCGACGCGTCGTCTCCTGAGCCCTGATCGATCCACGCGTCGTTTCCTGAGCTCCGATCGCGCCACACGCCGTTTCCTGAGCCCCGATCGGTCCACGCGTCGTCTTCAACGCCCCGATGCCTCCACGCGCCGTCTCCGAGCCACGATCGGTCCGTGCGCCGCTTCCACAACCCCGATCGGTCCACGCGTCATCTCCTGATCTCCGATCGGTCCACGCACCGTCTCCTAAGCCCCGATCGGTCCATGCGCCGTCTCCGAGCGGCGATCGGTTGACGCGCCGTCTCCTGAGCCCCGATCGTTCCACGCGCCGTCTCCTGAGCCCCAATCGGTCCACACGCTGTGTCGTGAGCCCCGATAGGTATACGCGTCGTCTCCTACGCCCGATCGGTCCACGCGTCGTCTCCTGATCCCAATCGGTCCACGCGGCGCTTCCGGAGCCCCGATCGATCCACGCGAGTCTCCTGAGCCCCAGTCGGTCCGCGCGCCGTCTCCGAGCGCCGATCGGTTGACGCGCCTTCTCCTGAGCCCCGGTCGGTCCACGCGCCGTCTCCGAGACCCGATCGGCCCACGCATCGTCTCCTACGCCCCGATCGGCTAACGCGTCGACTCCGGGCCCCGATCGTTCCACGCGCCGTCTCCGAGCACCGATCGGTCCACGCGCCGTCTCAGAGCGCCGATCATTTCACGCCCCGTCTCCTGAGCTCCGATCGTTCCACGCGCCGTCTCCGAGCCCCGATCGGTCCACACGCCGTATCCGAGCCCCGATCGGTCCGCGTGACGCATTCTAAGCCACGGTCCGTCCACGCGCCGTCTCTGAGCACCGATCGGTCCACGCGCCGTCTCCTGAGCCCCGCTCGGTCCATGCGTCGTCTTCTTAGCCCCGATGCCTCCACGCGTCGTCTCCTAAGCCCCGATCGGTCCACGCGCCGTCTCCGGGCCCCGATCGATCCACGCTAGGCTCCTGAGCCCCGGCCGGTCCGCGCGCCGTCTCCTGAGCCCCGAACGGTCGACGCGTCGTCTCCTGAGCCCCGATCGATCCACGCACCGTCTCCTAAGCCCCGATCGGTGCACGCGCCGTCTCCGAGCGCCGATCGGTTCACGCGCCGTCTCCTGAGCCCCGATCATTCCACGCGATGTCTCCGAGCCCCGATCGGTCCACGAGCCGTTTTCTGAGCACCGTTCGGTCCACGCGTCGTCTTCAAAGCCCCGATGCCTCCACGCGCCGTCTCCGAGCCACGATCGGTCCGTGCGCCGCTTCCAAAGCCCTATCAGTCCAGGCGTCCTCTCCTGATCTCCGATCGGTCCACGCGCCGTCTCCTAAGCCCCGATCGGTGCACGCGCCGTCTCCGAGCGCCGATCGGTTCACGCGCCGTCTCCTGAGCCCCGATCATTCCACGCGATGTCTCCGAGCCCCGATCGGTCCACGCGCCGTCTCCTAAGCCCCGATCGGTCCACGCGCCGTCTCCGAGCGCCGATCGGTCCACGCGCGGTCTCCAAGCCTCGATCCGTACACGCGCCGTCTCCGAGCCCCGATCGGTCCACGCGTCGTCTCCGAGCACCGTTCGGTCCACGCGCCGTTTCCTGAGCCCCGATCGGTCCATCCGTCGTCTTTTAAGCCCCGATACCTCCACGCACCATCTCCGAGCCACGATCGGTCCAGGCGCCGCTTCCTGAGCCCCGATCGGTCCACGCGTCGGCTCCTAAGCCTCGATAGGTCCACGCGCGGCCTCCTGAGCCCCGATCGTTCCACGCGCCGTCTCCGAGCCGCGATCGGTCCACGCGCCGTCTCCGAGCCCCGAACGGTTCACGCACCGTCTCCTGATCCCAATCGGTCCACGCGGCGCCTCCGGAGCCCCGATCCATCCACGCGAGTCTCCTGAGCCCCAGTCGGTCCGCGCGCCGTCTTCTGCGCCCTGATTGGTCGACGCGTCGTCTCCTGAGCCCTGATCGATCCACGCGTCGTCTCCTGAGCTCCGATCGCGCCACACGCCGTTTCCTGAGCCCCGATCGGCCCACGCGTCATCTCCTGATCTCCGATCGGTCCACGCGCCGTCTCCTAAGCCCCGATCGGTCCATGCGCCGTCTCCGAGCGCCGATCGGTTGAGGCGCCGTCCCCTGAGCCCCGATCGTTCCACGCGCCGTCTCCTGAGCCCCAATCGGTCCACACGCTATGTCGTGAGCCCCGATAGGTACACGCGTCGTCTCCTACGCCCGATCGGTCCACGCGTCGTCTCATGATCCCAATCGGTCCACGCGGCGCCTCCGGAGCCCCGATCGATCCACGCGAGTCTCCTGCGCCCCAGTCGGTCCGCGCGCCGTCTCCGGAGCCCCGATCGGTCCACGCGCCGTCTCCTAAGCCCCGTTCGGTCCAAGCGTCTTCTCCTAAACCCCGGTCGGTCCACGCGCCGTCTCCTAAGCCCCGATCGGTGCACGCGCCGTCTCCGAGCGCCGATCGGTTCACGCGCCGTCTCCTGAGCCCCGATCATTCCACGCGATGTCTCCGAGCCCCGATCGGTCCACGAGCCGTTTTCTGAGCACCGTTCGGTCCACGCGTCGTCTTCAAAGCCCCGATGCCTCCACGCGCCGTCTCCGAGCCACGATCGGTCTGTCCGCCGCTTCCAAAGCCCTATCAGTCCAGGCGTCCTCTCCTGATCTCCGATCGGTCCACGCGCCGTCTCCTAAGCCCCGATCGGTGCACGCGCCGTCTCCTAGCGCCGATCGGTTCACGCGCCGTCTCCTGAGCCCCGATCATTCCACGCGATGTCTCCGAGCCCCGATCGGTCCACGCGCGGTCTCCTAAGCCCCGATCTGTCCACGCCCCGTCTCCGAGCGCCGATCGGTCCACGCGCGGTCTCCAAGCCTCGATCCGTACACGCGTCGTCTCCGAGCACCGTTCGGTCCACGCGCCGTTTCCTGAGCCCCGATCGGTCCACGCGGCGGCTCCTAAGCCTCGACAGGTCCACGCGCGGCCTCCTTAGCCCCGGTCGGTCCACGCGCCGTCTCCGAGCCGCGATCGGTCCACGCATCGTCTCCTAAGCCCCGATCGGTTAACGCGCCGTCTCCCCGCCCCGATCGGTCCACGCGCCATCTCCTGAGCCCCGATACGTCCACGCGCAGTCGCCGAGCCCCAATCAGTCCACGCGCGGCCTCCTGAGCCCCGGTTGGTTCACGCGCCGTCTCCCCGCCCCGATCGGTCCACGCGCCGTCTCCTGAGCCCTGATCCGTCCACGCGCGGCGTCGAGCCGCGATCGGTCCACGCGCGGCCTCCTGAGCCCCAATCGGTCCACGCGTCGTATCCTAAGCCCCGATCCGTCGCCGCGTCGTCTCCTGAGCCCCGATCAATTGACGCGTCTTCTCCTGAGCCCCGATCGCTCCTCGCGCCGTCTTCTGAGCCCCGCTCGGTCCATGCGTCGTGTTCTTAGCCCCGATGCCTCCACGCGCCGTCTCCGAGCCACGATAGGTCGAGGCGCCGCTTCCTGAGCCCCGATCGATCCACGCGCCGTCTCGTAAGCCACAATCGGTCCACGCGCCGTCTCAGAGCGCCGATCATTTCACGCGCCGTTTCCTGAGCCCCGATCGTTCCACGCGCTGTCTCCGAGCCCTGATCGGTGCACGCGTCGTCTCCGAGCCCCGATCGGTCTACGCGCCGCCTCCTGAGCCCCGATCGGTCCACGCGCCGACGCCGAGTCATGATCTATCCACGCGCGGCCTCCTGAGACCCGATCGGTCCACGCGCCGTCGCCGAGCCGCGATCGGTCCACGAGCGGCCTCCTGAGCCCCGATTGGTTCACGCGCCGTATCCGAGCCCCAATCGGTCCAAGCGCTGTCTCCGAGCCCTGATCGGTGCACGCGTCGTCTCCGAGCCCCAATCGCTCCACGCGCCGTTTTCTGAGCACCGTTCGGTCCACGCGTCGTCTTGAAAGCGCCGATGCCTCCACGCGCCGTCTCCGACCCACGATCGGTCCACGCTTTGTATCCGAAACCCGATCGGTCCACGCGCCGTCGCCGAGCCATGATCGGTCCACGCGCGGCCTCCTGAGCCGCGCTTGGTTCACGCGCCGTATCCGAGCCCCCATCGGTCCACGCGTCGTCTCCGAGCCCCGATCGGTCCACGCGCCGTCGCCGAGCCATGATCGGCCCACGCGAGGCTCCTGAGCCTCGGTTGGTCCGCGAGCCGTCTCCTGAGCCCCGATCGGTCGACGCGCTGTTTCCGAGCCCCGATCGGTCCATGCGTCGTCTTCTAAGCCCCGATGCCTCCACGCGCCGTCTCCGAGCCACGATCGGTGCAGGCGCCGATTCGTGAACCCCGATCGGTCCACGCGTCGTCTCCTAAGCCCCGATCCGTCGCCGCGTCGTCTCCTGAGCCCCGATCGATCCACGCGCCGTTTCCTAAGCCCCGATCGGTGCACGCGCCGTCTCCTGAGCCCCGATCGGTCCATGCGTCGTCTTCTTAGCCCCGATGCCTCCACGCGCCGTCTCCGAGCCACGATCGGTCCAGGCGCCGCTTCCTGAGCCCCCATCGGTCCATGCGCCGTATCGTAAGCCCCGATCGGTCCACGCGCCGTCTCCGAGCGCCGATAAGTTCAAGCGCCGTCTCCTGAGCCCCGATCGTTCCACGCGGCGTCTCCGAGACCCGATCGATCCACGCGTCGTCTCCTGAGCCCCAACCGCTCCACACGCCGTTTCCTGAGCCCCGATCGGTCCACGCATCGTCTCCGAGCACCGATCGGTCCACGCGCCGTTTTCTGAGCACCGTTCGGTCCACGCGTCGTCTTCAAAGCCCCGATGCCTCCACGCGCCGTCTCCGAGCCCCGATCGCTCCTCGCGCCGTCTCCTGAGCCCCGATCGTTCCATGCGCCGTCTCCGACCCCCGATCGGTCCACGCGCCGTCTCATAAGCCCCGATCGGACCACGCGCCTTCTCCTCAGCCCCGATCGTTCGACGCGCCGTCTCCGACCCCCGATCGGTCCACGCGCCGTTTCCGAGCCCCGATCGGTCCATGCGTCGTCTTCTAAGCCCCGATGCCTCCACGCGCCGTGTCCGTGCCCCGATCGGTGCAGGCGCCGCTTACTGAGCCCCGATCGGTCCACGCGCCGTCTCCTAAGCCCCGTTCGGTCCACGCGCCGTCGCCGAGCCATGATCGTTCCACGCGCGGCCTCCAGAGCCCCGATCGGTACACGCGCCGTCGCCGAGCCGCGATCGGTCCACGCGCCGTCGCCCAACCCGCCGAACCCCAATTGGTCCACGCGCAACCTCCTGAGCCCCAGTCGGTCCACGCGCCATCTCCTGAGCCCCGATCGGTCCACGCATCGTCGTCTAAGCCCCGATACGTCCACACGCCGTCTCCGATCCCCGATCGGTCCGGGTGCCGCATTCTAAGCCGCGGTCGGTCCACGCGCCGTTTCCGAGCCCCGATCGGTCCATGCGTCGTCTTCTAAGCCCCGATGCCTCCACGCGCCGTCTCCTAAGCCCCGATCGGTTCACGCGCCGTCTCCGGAGCCCCGGTAGATCGACGCGAGTCTCCTAAGCCTCGACCGGTCCACGCGCCGTCCCCTGAGCCCCGATCGATCCACGCGCCGTCTCCGAGCCCCAGTCGGTCCACGCGCTGTCTCCGAGCACCGATCGGTCCACGCGCCGTCTCCGAGCGCAGATCATTTCACGCGCCGTCGCCTGAGCCCCGATCGTTCCACGCGCCGGCTCCTGAGCCCCCATCGGTCCACGCGTCGCCTTCTAACCCCGGACGGTCCACGCGTCGTCTTCTAAGCCCCGATTGGTCCACGCGCCGTTTTCCGAGCCCCGATCGGTCCACGCACCATCTCCTGCTCCCCAATCGGTCCACGCGCCGCCTCCGGAGCCCCGATCGATCCACGCGAAATCTGCTGAGCTCCGGTCGGTCCACGCGCCGTTTCCTGAGCCCCGTTCGGCCCACGCGCCGTCTCCTAAGCCCCGATCGGTCCACGAGCCGTCTCCTGAGCCTCCATCGATCCACGCGTCGTCTTCTAAGCCCAGATGCCTCCTCGCGCCGTCTCCGAGCCACGATCGGTCCAGGCGCCGTTTCCTGAGCCCCGATCGGTCCACGCGTTGTGTCCTAAGCCCGGATCGTTCCACGCGCCGCTTCCGATCCCCGATCGGTCCACGCGTCGTCTCCTGATCTCCGATCGGTCCACACACCATCTCCTAAGCCCCGATCATTCCACGCGCCATCTCCGAGCCCCGATCGGTCTACGCGCCGTCTCATAAGCCCCGATCGGACCACGCGCCTTCTCCTCAGCCCCGATCGGTCCACGCGCCGTCTCCGAGCGCCGATTAGTTCACGCGCCGTCTCCTGAGCCCCGATCGCTCCACGCTCCGTCTCCGAGCCCCGATCGGTCCACGCGCCGTCTCCTGAGCCCGGATCGGTCCACGCGCCGTCGCCGAACCCCAATTGGTCCACGCGCAACCGCCTGAGCCCCCGTCGGTCTACGCGCTGTCTCCGAGCCCCGATCGTTCCACGCGCCGTCTCCGAGCCTCGATCGGTCCACGCGCCGTCGCCAAGCCCCGATCGGTCCAGGCGTATCCTCCTGTGCCCCGGTCGGTCCACGCGCCTTCTCCTAAGCCACGATCGGTCCACGCGCCGTCTCCGAGCGCCGATCGGTCCACGCGCCGTCTCCTGTGCCCCGATCGGTCGACGCGTCCTCTCCTAAACCCCGATCGGTCCACGCGTCGTCTCCTAAGCCCCGATCGGTCCACACGCCGTCTCCGAGCCCCGATGGGTCCACGCGTCGCCTCCTAAGCCCCCATCCGTCGACGCGTCGTCTCCTGAGCCACGATCAATTGACGCGTCTTCTCCTGAGCCCAATCGCTCCTCGCGCCGTCTCCTGAGCCCCGATCGGTCCACGGGTCGTCTCCTAAGCCCCGATCGGTCCACGCGCCGTCTCCTGTGCCCCGATTGGTCGACGCGTCCTCTCCTAAACCGCGATCGGTCCACGCGTCTTCTCCTAAGCCCCGATCGGTCCACACGCCGTCTCCGAGCCCCGATGGGTCCACGCGTCGCCTCCTGAGCCCCGGTCGGTCCACGCGCCGTCTCCTGAGCCCCGATCGGTCCATGCGTCGTCTTCTTAGTCCTGATGCCTCCACGCGCCGTCTCCGAGATACGATCGGTCCAGGCGCCGCTTCCGAGCCCCCATCGGTCCATGCGCCGTATCCTAAGCCCCGATCGATCAACGCGCCGTCTCCGAGCGCCGATAAGTTCAAGCGCCGTCTCCTGAGCCCCGATCGTTCCACGCGGCGTCTCCGAGCCCCGATCGATCCACGCGTCGTCTCCTGAGCCCCAACCGCTCCACACGCCGTTTCCTGAGCCCCGATCGGTCCACGCATCGTCTCCGAGCACCGATCGGTCCACGCGCCGTTTTCTGAGCACCGTTCGGTCCACGCGTCGTCTTCAAAGCCCCGATGACTCCACGCGCCGTCTCCGAGCCCCGATCGCTCCTCGCGCCGTGTCCTGAGCCCCGCTCGATCCATGCGTCGTCTTCTTAGCCCCGATGCCTCCACGCGCCGTTTCCGAGCCACGATCGGTCCAGGCGCCGATTCCTGAGCCCCGAACGGTCCACGCGCCGTCGCGTAAGCCCCAATCGGTCTACGCGCCGTCTCAGAGCGCCGATCATTTCACGCGCCGTCTCCTGAGCCCCGATCATTCCACGCCCCGCCTCCGAGCCCCGATCAGTCCACGCGCCGTCTCCTAAGCCCCTATCGGTCCACGCGCCGTCTCCGAGCGCCGATCGGTTCACGCGCCGTCTCCGGAGCCCCGGTAGATCCACGCGAATCTCCTAAGCCTCGACCGGTCCACGCGCCGTCCCCTGAGCCCCGATCGATCCACGCGCCGTCTCCGAGCCCCAGTCGGTCCACGCGCTGTCTCCGAGCACCGATCGGTCCACGCGCCGTCTCCGAGCGCAGATCATTTCACGCGCCGTCTCCTGAGCCCCGATCGTTCCACGCGCCGGCTCCTGAGCCCACATCGGTCCACGCGTCGCCTTCTAACCCCGGACGGTCAACGCGTCGTCTTCTAAGCCCCGATCGGTCCACGCGCCGTTTTCCGAGCCCCGATCGGTCCACGCACCATCTTCTGCTCCCCAATCGGTCCACGCGCCGCCTCCGGCGCCCCGATCGATCCACGCGAAATCTGCTGAGCTCCGGTCGGTCCACGCGCCGTTTCCTGAGCCCCGTTCGGCCCACGCGCCGTCTCCTAAGCCCCGATCGGTCCACGAGCCGTCTCCTGAGCCTCCATCGATCCACGCGTCGTCTTCTAAGCCCAGATGCCTCCTCGCGCCGTCTCCGAGCCACGATCGGTCCAGGCGCCGTTTCCTGAGCCCCGATCGGTCCACGCGTTGTGTCCTAAGCCCGGATCGTTCCACGCGCCGCTTCCGATCCCCGATCGGTCCACGCGTCGTCTCCTGATCTCCGATCGGTCAACACCATCTCCTAAGCCCCGATCATTCCACGCGCCATCTCCGAGCCCCGATCGGTCTACGCGCCGTCTCATAAGCCCCGATCGGACCACGCGCCTTCCCCTCAGCCCCGATCGGTCCACGCGCCGTCTCCGAGCGCCGATTAGTTCACGCGCCGTCTCTTGAGCCCCGATCGCTCAACGCTCCGTCTCCGAGCCCCGATCGGTCCACGCGCCGTCTCCTGAGCCCCGATCGGTCCACGCGTCGTTCCCCAAGCCCCGATCCATCGACGCGCCGTCTCCTGATGCCCAATCGGTCCACGCGCTGTCTCCTGAGCCCCGATCGGTCCACGCGCCGTTTTCCGAGCCCCGATCGATCCACGCACCATCTCCTGCTCCCCAATCGGTCCACGCGCCGCCTCCGGAGCCCCGATCGATCCACGCGAAATCTGCTGAGCTCCGGTCGGTCCACGCGCCGTTTCCTGAGCCCCGTTCGGCCCACGCGCCGTCTCCTAAGCCCCGATCGGTCCACGAGCCGTCTCCTGAGCCTCCATCGATCAACGCGTCGTCTTCTGAGCCCAGATGCCTCCTCGCGCCGTCTCCGAGCCACGATCGGTCCAGGCGCCGTTTCCTGAGCCCCGATCGGTCCACGCGGCGTCTCCTGAGCCCCAATTGGTCCACACGCTGTGTCGTGAGCCCCGATAGGTACACGCGTCGTCTCCTACGCCCGATCGGTCCACGCGTCGTATCCTGAGCCCCGATCGTTCCACGCGCCGTCTCCGAGCCGCGATCGGTCCACGCGCCGTCTCCTGAGCCCCGATCGGTCCACGCGCCATCTCCGAGCCCCGAACGGTTCATGCACCGTCTCCTGGTCCCAATCGGTCCACGCGGCGCCTCCGGAGCCCCGATCGATCCACGCGAGTCTCCTGAGCCCCAGTCGGTCCGCGCGCCGTTTCCTGAGCCCCGATTGTTCGACGCGTCGTCTCCTGAGCCCCGATCGAACCACGCGTCGTCTCCTGAGCCCCGATCGCGCCACACGCCGTTTCCTGAGCCCCGATCGGTCCACGCGTCGTCTTCAAAGCCGCGATGCCTCCACGCGCCGTCTCCGAGCCACGATCGGTCCGTGCGCCGCTTCCACAACCCCGATCGGTCCACGCGTCACCTCCTGATCTCCGATCGGTCCACGCGCCGTCTCCTAAGCCCCGATCGTTCCACGCGCCGTCTCCGAGCCCCGATCGGTCCACGCGCCGTCTCCTAAGCCCCGTTCGGACCAAGCGCCTTCTCGTAAACCCCGGTCGGTCCACGCGCCGTCTCCGAGCCCCGATCGGTCCACGCATCGTCTCCTAAGCCCCGATCGGCTAACGCGTCGACTCCGAGCCGCGATCGTTCCACGCGCCGTCCCCGATCCCCGATCGATCCACGCGCCGTCTCCGAGCCCCGATCGGTCCACGCTTCGTCTCCTGAGCCCGGATCGTTCCACGCGTCGTCTCCTGATCCCTGATCCGTAATCGCGTCGTCTCCGAGCCTCGATCGGTCCACACACCGTGTCCGATCCCCGATCGGTCCGCGCGGCATCTCCGGAGCCCCGATCGATCCACGCGAGTCTCCTGAGCCCCGGTCGGTCCGCGCGCCGTCATCTGAGCCCCCATCGGTCCACGCGTTGTCTCCTAAGCCCCGATCGGTCCACGCGCCGTCTCCTGAGCCCCGATCGTTCGACGCGCCGTCTCCGACCCCCGATCGGTCCACGCGCCGTCTCATAAGCCCCGATCGGACCACGCGCCGTCTCCTGAGCCCCGATCGCTCCACGCGCCGTCTCCGAGCCCCGATCGGTCCACGCGCCGTCTCCTAAGCCCCGATCGGTCCACCCGCCGTTTCCGAGCCCCGATCAGTCCATGCGTCGTCTCCGAGCCCCGTTCGGTCCACGCGCCGTCGCCGAGCCATGATCGTTCCACGCGCGGCCTCCAGAGCCCCGATCGGTACACGCGCCGTCGCCGAGCCGCGATCGGTCCACGCGCAGTCGCCCAACCCGCCGAACCCCAATTGGTCCACGCGCAACCTCCTGAGCCCCAGTCGGTCCACGCGCCATCTCCTGAGCCCCGATCGGTCCACGCATCGTCTTCTAAGGCCCGATACGACCACACGCCGTCTCCGATCCCCGATCGGTCCGCGTGCCGCATTCTAAGCCGCGGTCCGTCCACGCGCAGTCTCCGATCACCGATCGGTCCACGCGCCGTCTCCTGAGCCCCGATCGGTCCACGCGCCGTTTCCGAGCCCCGATCGATCCATGCGTCGTCTTCTAAGCCCCGATGCCTCCACGCGCCGTCTCCGTGCCCCGATCGGTGCAGGCGCCGCTTACTGAGCCCCGATCGGTCCACGCGCCGTCTCCTAAGCCCCGATCGGTTCACGCGCCGTCTCCGGAGCCCCGGTAGATCCACGCGAATCTCCTAAGCCTCGACCGGTCCACGCGCCGTCACCTGAGCCCGGATCGATCCACGCGCCGTCTCCGAGCCCCAGTCGGTCCACGCGCTGTCTCCGAGCACCGATCGGTCCACGCGCCGTCTCCGAGCGCAGATCATTTCACGCGCCGTCTCCTGAGCCCCGATCGTTCCACGCGCCGGCTCCTGAGCCCACATCGGTCCACGCGTCGCCTTCTAACCCCGGACGGTCAACGCGTCGTCTTCTAAGCCCCGATCGGTCCACGCGCCGTTTTCCGAGCCCCGATCGGTCCACGCACCATCTTCTGCTCCCCAATCGGTCCACGCGCCGCCTCCGGCGCCCCGATCGATCCACGCGAAATCTGCTGAGCTCCGGTCGGTCCACGCGCCGTTTCCTGATCCCCGTTCGGCCCACGCGCCGTCTCCTAAGCCCCGATCGGTCCACGAGCCGTCTCCTGAGCCTCCATCGATCCACGCGTCATCTTCTAAGCCCAGATGCCTCCTCGCGCCGTCTCCGAGCCACGATCGGTCCAGGCGCCGTTTCCTGAGCCCCGATCGGTCCACGCATCGTCTCCGAGCACCGATCGGTCCACGCGCCGTTTTCTGAGCACCGTTCGGTCCACGCGTCGTCTTCAAAGCCCCGATGACTCCACGCGCCGTCTCCGAGCCCCGATCGCTCCTCGCGCCGTGTCCTGAGCCCCGCTCGATCCATGCGTCGTCTTCTTAGCCCCGATGCCTCCACGCGCCGTTTCCGAGCCACGATCGGTCCAGGCGCCGATTCCTGAGCCCCGAACGGTCCACGCGCCGTCGCGTAAGCCCCAATCGGTCTACGCGCCGTCTCAGAGCGCCGATCATTTCACGCGCCGTCTCCTGAGCCCCGATCATTCCACGCCCCGCCTCCGAGCCCCGATCAGTCCCCGCGCCGTCTCCTAAGCCCCTATCGGTCCACGCGCCGTCTCCGAGCGCCGATCGGTTCACGCGCCGTTTCCGGAGCCCCGGTAGATCCACGCGAATCTCCTAAGCCTCGACCGGTCCACGCGCCGTCCCCTGAGCCCCGATCGATCCACGCGCCGTCTCCGAGCCCCAGTCGGTCCACGCGCTGTCTCCGAGCACCGATCGGTCCACGCGCCGTCTCCGAGCGCAGATCATTTCACGCGCCGTCTCCTGAGCCCCGATCGTTCCACGCGCCGGCTCCTGAGCCCACATCGGTCCACGCGTCGCCTTCTAACCCCGGACGGTCAACGCGTCGTCTTCTAAGCCCCGATCGGTCCACGCGCCGTTTTCCGAGCCCCGATCGGTCCACGCACCATCTTCTGCTCCCCAATCGGTCCACGCGCCGCCTCCGGCGCCCCGATCGATCCACGCGAAATCTGCTGAGCTCCGGTCGGTCCACGCGCCGTTTCCTGAGCCCCGTTCGGCCCACGCGCCGTCTCCTAAGCCCCGATCGGTCCACGAGCCGTCTCCTGAGCCTCCATCGATCCACGCGTCGTCTTCTAAGCCCAGATGCCTCCTCGCGCCGTCTCCGAGCCACGATCGGTCCAGGCGCCGTTTCCTGAGCCCCGATCGGTCCACGGGTTGTGTCCTAAGCCCGGATCGTTCCACGCGCCGCTTCCGATCCCCGATCGGTCCACGCGTCGTCTCCTGATCTCCGATCGGTCCACACACCATCTCCTAAGCCCCGATCATTCCACGCGCCATCTCCGAGCCCCGATCGGTCTACGCGCCGTCTCATAAGCCCCGATCGGACCACGCGCCTTCCCCTCAGCCCCGATCGGTCCACGCGCCGTCTCCGAGCGCCGATTAGTTCACGCGCCGTCTCTTGAGCCCCGATCGCTCCACGCTCCGTCTCCGAGCCCCGATCGGTCCACGCGCCGTCTCCTGAGCCCCGATCGGTCCACGCGTCGTTCCCCAAGCCCCGATCCATCGACGCGCCGTCTCCTGATGCCCAATCGGTCCACGCGCTGTCTCCTGAGCCCCGATCGGTCCACGCGCCGTTTTCCGAGCCCCGATCGATCCACGCACCATCTCCTGCTCCCCAATCGGTCCACGCGCCGCCTCCGGAGCCCCGATCGATCCACGCGAAATCTGCTGAGCTCCGGTCGGTCCACGCGCCGTTTCCTGAGCCCCGTTCGGCCCACGCGCCGTCTCCTAAGCCCCGATCGGTCCACGAGCCGTCTCCTGAGCCTCCATCGATCAACGCGTCGTCTTCTGAGCCCAGATGCCTCCTCGCGCCGTCTCCGAGCCACGATCGGTCCAGGCGCCGTTTCCTGAGCCCCGATCGGTCCACGCGGCGTCTCCTGAGCCCCAATTGGTCCACACGCTGTGTCGTGAGCCCCGATAGGTACACGCGTCGTCTCCTACGCCCGATCGGTCCACGCGTCGTATCCTGAGCCCCGATCGTTCCACGCGCCGTCTCCGAGCCGCGATCGGTCCACGCGCCGTCTCCTGAGCCCCGATCGGTCCACGCGCCATCTCCGAGCCCCGAACGGTTCATGCACCGTCTCCTGGTCCCAATCGGTCCACGCGGCGCCTCCGGAGCCCCGATCGATCCACGCGAGTCTCCTGAGCCCCAGTCGGTCCGCGCGCCGTCTCCTGAGCCCCGATTGTTCGACGCGTCGTCTCCTGAGCCCCGATCGAACCACGCGTCGTCTCCTGAGCCCCGATCGCGCCACACGCCGTTTCCTGAGCCCCGATCGGTCCACGCGTCGTCTTCAAAGCCGCGATGCCTCCACGCGCCGTCTCCGAGCCACGATCGGTCCGTGCGCCGCTTCCACAACCCCGATCGGTCCACGCGTCACCTCCTGATCTCCGATCGGTCCACGCGCCGTCTCCTAAGCCCCGATCGTTCCACGCGCCGTCTCCGAGCCCCGATCGGTCCACGCGCCGTCTCCTAAGCCCCGTTCGGACCAAGCGCCTTCTCGTAAACCCCGGTCGGTCCACGCGCCGTCTCCGAGCCCCGATCGGTCCACGCATCGTCTCCTAAGCCCCGATCGGCTAACGCGTCGACTCCGAGCCGCGATTGTTCCACGCGCCGTCCCCGATCCCCGATCGATCCACGCGCCGTCTCCGAGCCCCGATCGGTCCACGCTTCGTCTCCTGAGCCCGGATCGTTCCACGCGTCGTCTCCTGATCCCTGATCCGTAATCGCGTCGTCTCCGAGCCTCGATCGGTCCACACACCGTGTCCGATCCCCGATCGGTCCGCGCGGCGTCTCCGGAGCCCCGATCGATCCACGCGAGTCTCCTGAGCCCCGGTCGGTCCGCGCGCCGTCATCTGAGCCCCCATCGGTCCACGCGTTGTCTCCTAAGCCCCGATCGGTCCACGCGCCGTCTCCTGAGCCCCGATCGTTCGACGCGCCGTCTCCGACCCCCGATCGGTCCACGCGCCGTCTCATAAGCCCCGATCGGACCACGCGCCGTCTCCTGAGCCCCGATCGCTCCACGCGCCGTCTCCGAGCCCCGATCGGTCCACGCGCCGTCTCCTAAGCCCCGATCGGTCCACCCGCCGTTTCCGAGCCCCGATCAGTCCACGCGCCGTCGCCGAGCCATGATCGTTCCACGCGCGGCCTCCAGAGCCCCGATCGGTACACGCGCCATCTTCTGCTCCCCAATCGGTCCACGCGCCGCCTCCGGCGCCCCGATCGATCCACGCGAAATCTGCTGAGCTCCGGTCGGTCCACGCGCCGTTTCCTGAGCCCCGTTCGGCCCACGCGCCGTCTCCTAAGCCCCGATCGGTCCACGAGCCGTCTCCTGAGCCTCCATCGATCCACGCGTCATCTTCTAAGCCCAGATGCCTCCTCGCGCCGTCTCCGAGCCACGATCGGTCCAGGCGCCGTTTCCTGAGCCCCGATCGGTCCACGCATCGTCTCCGAGCACCGATCGGTCCACGCGCCGTTTTCTGAGCACCGTTCGGTCCACGCGTCGTCTTCAAAGCCCCGATGACTCCACGCGCCGTCTCCGAGCCCCGATCGCTCCTCACGCCGTGTCCTGAGCCCCGCTCGATCCATGCGTCGTCTTCTTAGCCCCGATGCCTCCACGCGCCGTTTCCGAGCCACGATCGGTCCAGGCGCCGATTCCTGAGCCCCGAACGGTCCACGCGCCGTCGCGTAAGCCCCAATCGGTCTACGCGCCGTCTCAGAGCGCCGATCATTTCACGCGCCGTCTCCTGAGCCCCGATCATTCCACGCCCCGCCTCCGAGCCCCGATCAGTCCACGCGCCGTCTCCTAAGCCCCTATCGGTCCACGCGCCGTCTCCGAGCGCCGATCGGTTCACGCGCCGTCTCCGGAGCCCCGGTAGATCCACGCGAATCTCCTAAGCCTCGACCGGTCCACGCGCCGTCCCCTGAGCCCCGATCGATCCACGCGCCGTCTCCGAGCCCCAGTCGGTCCACGCGCTGTCTCCGAGCACCGATCGGTCCACGCGCCGTCTCCGAGCGCAGATCATTTCACGCGCCGTCTCCTGAGCCCCGATCGTTCCACGCGCCGGCTCCTGAGCCCACATCGGTCCACGCGTCGCCTTCTAACCCCGGACGGTCAACGCGTCGTCTTCTAAGCCCCGATCGGTCCACGCGCCGTTTTCCGAGCCCCGATCGGTCCACGCACCATCTTCTGCTCCCCAATCGGTCCACGCGCCGCCTCCCGCGCCCCGATCGATCCACGCGAAATCTGCTGAGCTCCGGTCGGTCCACGCGCCGTTTCCTGAGCCCCGTTCGGCCCACGCGCCGTCTCCTAAGCCCCGATCGGTCCACGAGCCGTCTCCTGAGCCTCCATCGATCCACGCGTCGTCTTCTAAGCCCAGATGCCTCCTCGCGCCGTCTCCGAGCCACGATCGGTCCAGGCGCCGTTTCCTGAGCCCCGATCGGTCCACGCGTTGTGTCCTAAGCCCGGATCGTTCCACGCGCCGCTTCCGATCCCCGATCGGTCCACGCGTCGTCTCCTGATCTCCGATCGGTCCACACACCATCTCCTAAGCCCCGATCATTCCACGCGCCATCTCCGAGCCCCGATCGGTCTACGCGCCGTCTCATAAGCCCCGATCGGACCACGCGCCTTCCCCTCAGCCCCGATCGGTCCACGCGCCGTCTCCGAGCGCCGATTAGTTCACGCGCCGTCTCTTGAGCCCCGATCGCTCCACGCTCCGTCTCCGAGCCCCGATCGGTCCACGCGCCGTCTCCTGAGCCCCGATCGGTCCACGCGTCGTTCCCCAAGCCCCGATCCATCGACGCGCCGTCTCCTGATGCCCAATCGGTCCACGCGCTGTCTCCTGAGCCCCGATCGGTCCACGCGCCGTTTTCCGAGCCCCGATCGATCCACGCACCATCTCCTGCTCCCCAATTGGTCCACGCGCCGCCTCCGGAGCCCCGATCGATCCACGCGAAATCTGCTGAGCTCCGGTCGGTCCACGCGCCGTTTCCTGAGCCCCGTTCGGCCCACGCGCCGTCTCCTAAGCCCCGATCGGTCCACGAGCCGTCTCCTGAGCCTCCATCGATCAACGCGTCGTCTTCTGAGCCCAGATGCCTCCTCGCGCCGTCTCCGAGCCACGATCGGTCCAGGCGCCGTTTCCTGAGCCCCGATCGGTCCACGCGGCGTCTCCTGAGCCCCAATTGGTCCACACGCTGTGTCGTGAGCCCCGATAGGTACACGCGTCGTCTCCTACGCCCGATCGGTCCACGCGTCGTATCCTGAGCCCCGATCGTTCCACGCGCCGTCTCCGAGCCGCGATCGGTCCACGCGCCGTCTCCTGAGCCCCGATCGGTCCACGCGCCATCTCCGAGCCCCGAACGGTTCATGCACCGTCTCCTGGTCCCAATCAGTCCACGCGGCGCCTCCGGAGCCCCGATCGATCCACGCGAGTCTCCTGAGCCCCAGTCGGTCCGCGCGCCGTCTCCTGAGCCCCGATTGTTCGACGCGTCGTCTCCTGAGCCCCGATCGAACCACGCGTCGTCTCCTGAGCCCCGATCGCGCCACACGCCGTTTCCTGAGCCCCGATCGGTCCACGCGTCGTCTTCAAAGCCGCGATGCCTCCACGCGCCGTCTCCGAGCCACGATCGGTCCGTGCGCCGCTTCCACAACCCCGATCGGTCCACGCGTCACCTCCTGATCTCCGATCGGTCCACGCGCCGTCTCCTAAGCCCCGATCGTTCCACGCGCCGTCTCCGAGCCCCGATCGGTCCACGCGCCGTCTCCTAAGCCCCGTTCGGACCAAGCGCCTTCTCGTAAACCCCGGTCGGTCCACGCGCCGTCTCCGAGCCCCGATCGGTCCACGCATCGTCTCCTAAGCCCCGATCGGCTAACACGTCGACTCCGAGCCGCGATCGTTCCACGCGCCGTCCCCGATCCCCGATCGATCCACGCGCCGTCTCCGAGCCCCGATCGGTCCACGCTTCGTCTCCTGAGCCCGGATCGTTCCACGCGTCGTCTCCTGATCCCTGATCCGTAATCGCGTCGTCTCCGAGCCTCGATCGGTCCACACACCGTGTCCGATCCCCGATCGGTCCGCGCGGCGTCTCCGGAGCCCCGATCGATCCACGCGAGTCTCCTGAGCCCCGGTCGGTCCGCGCGCCGTCATCTGAGCCCCCATCGGTCCACGCGTTGTCTCCTAAGCCCCGATCGGTCCACGCGCCGTCTCCTGAGCCCCGATCGTTCGACGCGCCGTCTCCGACCCCCGATCGGTCCACGCGCCGTCTCATAAGCCCCGATCGGACCACGCGCCGTCTCCTGAGCCCCGATCGCTCCACGCGCCGTCTCCGAGCCCCGATCGGTCCACGCGCCGTCTCCTAAGCCCCGATCGGTCCACCCGCCGTTTCCGAGCCCCGATCAGTCCATGCGTCGTCTCCGAGCCTCGTTCGGTCCACGCGCCGTCGCCGAGCCATGATCGTTCCACGCGCGGCCTCCAGAGCCCCGATCGGTACACGCGCCGTCGCCGAGCCGCGATCGGTCCACGCGCAGTCGCCCAACCCGCCGAACCCCAATTGGTCCACGCGCAACCTCCTGAGCCCCAGTCGGTCCACGCGCCATCTCCTGAGCCCCGATCGGTCCACGCATCGTCTTCTAAGGCCCGATACGTCCACACGCCGTCTCCGATCCCCGATCGGTCCGCGTGCCGCATTCTAAGCCGCGGTCCGTCCACGCGCAGTCTCCGATCACCGATCGGTCCACGCGCCGTCTCCTGAGCCCCGATCGGTCCACGCGCCGTTTCCGAGCCCCGATCGATCCATGCGTCGTCTTCTAAGCCCCGATGCCTCCACGCGCCGTCTCCGTGCCCCGATCGGTGCAGGCGCCGCTTACTGAGCCCCGATCGGTCCACGCGCCGTCTCCTAAGCCCCGATCGGTTCACGCGCCGTCTCCGGAGCCCCGGTAGATCCACGCGAATCTCCTAAGCCTCGACCGGTCCACGCGCCGTCACCTGAGCCCGGATCGATCCACGCGCCGTCTCCGAGCCCCAGTCGGTCCACGCGCTGTCTCCGAGCACCGATCGGTCCACGCGCCGTCTCCGAGCGCAGATCATTTCACGCGCCGTCTCCTGAGCCCCGATCGTTCCACGCGCCGGCTCCTGAGCCCACATCGGTCCACGCGTCGCCTTCTAACCCCGGACGGTCAACGCGTCGTCTTCTAAGCCCCGATCGGTCCACGCGCCGTTTTCCGAGCCCCGATCGGTCCACGCACCATCTTCTGCTCCCCAATCGGTCCACGCGCCGCCTCCGGCGCCCCGATCGATCCACGCGAAATCTGCTGAGCTCCGGTCGGTCCACGCGCCGTTTCCTGAGCCCCGTTCGGCCCACGCGCCGTCTCCTAAGCCCCGATCGGTCCACGAGCCGTCTCCTGAGCCTCCATCGATCCACGCGTCATCTTCTAAGCCCAGATGCCTCCTCGCGCCGTCTCCGAGCCACGATCGGTCCAGGCGCCGTTTCCTGAGCCCCGATCGGTCCACGCGTTGTGTCCTAAGCCCGGATCGTTCCACGCGCCGCTTCCGATCCCCGATCGGTCCACGCGTCGTCTCCTGATCTCCGATCGGTCCACACACCATCTCCTAAGCCCCGATCATTCCACGCGCCATCTCCGAGCCCCGATCGGTCTACGCGCCGTCTCATAAGCCCCGATCGGACCACGCGCCTTCTCCTCGGCCCCGATCGGTCCACGCGCCGTCTCCGAGCGCCGATTAGTTCACGCGCCGTCTCCTGAGCCCCGATCGCTCCACGCTCCGTCTCCGAGCCCCGATCGGTCCACGCGCCGTCTCCTGAGCCCCGATCGGTCCACGCGTCGTTCCCCAAGCCCCGATCCATCGACGCGCCGTCTCCTGATGCCCAATCGGTCCACGCGCTGTTTCCTGAGCCCCGATCGGTCCACGCGCCGTTTTCCGAGCCCCGATCGATCCACGCACCATCTCCTGCTCCCCAATCGGTCCACGCGCCGCCTCCGGAGCCCCGATCGATCCACGCGAAATCTGCTGAGCTCCGGTCGGTCCACGCGCCGTTTCCTGATCCCCGTTCGGCCCACGCGCCGTCTCCTAAGCCCCGATCGGTCCACGAGCCGTCTCCTGAGCCTCCATCGATCCACGCGTCGTCTTCTAAGCCCAGATGCCTCCTCGCGCCGTCTCCGAGCCATGATCGGTCCACGCGCGGCCTCCTGAGTCCCGGTTGCTTCACGCGCCGTATCCGAGCCCCCATCGGTCCACGCGTCGTCTCCGAAGCCCCGATCGGTCCACGCGCCGTCTCCTGAGCCCCGATCGGTCCACGCGTCGACTCCTAAGCCCCGATCGGTTCACGCGCCGTATGCGAGCCCCAATCGGTCCACGCGCCGTCTCCTAAGCTCCAATCGGTTCACGCGCCGTCTCCTGAGCCCCGATCGGTCCACGCGGCGCCTCCGGAGCCCCGATCGATCCACACGAGGCTCCTGAGCCCCGGTCGGTCCGCCCGCCGACTCCTGAGCCTCGATCGGCCCACGCGCCGTCTCCTGAGCCCCGATTCGTCCAGGCGCCGTCTCCTGACCCCCGATCGTCCAACGCGCCGTCTCCGAGCACCGATCGGTCCACGCGCCGTCTCCTGAGCCCCGATCGGTCCACGCGTCGTCTCCAAAGCCCTGATCAGTCCACGTGCCGTCTCCGAGCCCCGATCGGTCCACGCGCCGTCTCCTGAACCCCGATACGTCCACACACAGTCGCCGAGCCCCGATCGGTCCACGCGCCGTCGCCGAGCCTCGATCGGTCCACGCGCGGCCTCCTGAGCCGCGGTCGGTTCACGCGCCGTCTCCGAGCCCCGATCGATCCACGCGTCGTCTTCTAAGCCCAGATGCCTCCTCGCGCCGTCTCCGAGCCACGATCGGTTCAGGCGCCGCTTCGTGAGCCCCGATCGGTCCACGCTCCGTCACCAAGCCCCGATACGTACACGCGTCGTCTCCGAGCCCCGGTCGGTTCACGCGCCGTCTCCGAGCCCCGATGGGTCCACGCGCGGTCTCCTGAGCCCCGGTCGGTCCACGCGCCATCGCCGAACCCCAATTCGTCCACGGGCAACCTCCTGAGACCCAGTCGGTCCACGCGCCGTCTCCTGAGCCCCGATCGGTCCACGTATCGTCTCCTACGCCCCGATCGGTCAACGCGTCGTCTCCTAAGCCCCGAACGGTCCACGCGCCGTCTCCTGAGCACCGATCGTTCCACACGCCGCCTCCTAAGCCCCGATCTGTCCAGGCGTCGTGTCCTAAGCCCCGACCGGTCCACGCGCCGTCTCCTGAGCCCCGTTCGGCCCACGCGCCGTCTCCTAAGCCTCGATCTGTCCATGGGCCGTCTCCGAGCCGCGATCGGTAAACGCGCCGTCACCAAGCCCCGATCCGTACACGCGTCGTCTCCGAGCCCCGATGGGTCCACGCGCCGTCGCCGAGCCTCGATCGGTCCACGCGCAGCCTCCTAAGCCCCGATAGGTACACGCGTCGACTTCTAAGCCCCGATCGGTCCACGCGTAGTCTCCTAAGCCCCGCTCGGTTAACGCGTCGTTTCCGAGCCCCGATCGGTCCACCCGTCGTCTCCTGAGCCCCAATTAATCCATGCGCCGTCTCCTAAACCCCGATCCGTCCACGGGCCGTGTCCCAGCTCCGATCGGTCCACGCGTCGTCTCCGAGCCCTGATCGGTCCACGCGCCATCGCCGAGCCCCGATCGGTCCACGCGCCATCGCCGAGCCCCGATCGGTCCACGCGCCGTCTCCTGAGCCCCGATCTGTCCACACCCCTTCTCCTGAGCCCCGATCTGTCGACGCGTCGTCTCCTAAGCCCCGACCGGTGCACGCGCCGTGTCCTAAGCCCTGCTCGGTTAACGCGTCGTTTCCGAGCCCCGATCGGTCCACGCGTCGTCTCCTGAGCCCCAATTAGTCCACGCGCCGTCTCCTAAGCCCTGATCCGTCCACGGGCCGTGTCCGAGCTCCGATCGGTTCACGCGCCGTCTCCGAACCTCGATCCGTACACGCGTCGTCACCGAGCCCTGATCGGTCCACGCGCCGTCTCCGAGCGTCGATCGGTCCACGCGCCGTCGCCGAGCCATGATCGGTCCACGCGGGGCTCCTGAGCCCCGGTCGGTTCACGCGCCGTCTTCGAGCCCCGATCGATCCACGCGTCGTCTTCTAAGCCCAGATGCCTCCTCGCGCCGTCTCCGAGCCCCGATCGGTCCACGCGTCGTCTCCGAGCCCCGATCGGCCCACGCGCCGTCGCCGGGCCGCGAACGGTCCACGCGCGGCCTCCTGACCCCCGGTTGGTTCACGCGCCGTATCCGAGGCCCCATCGGTCCACGCATCGTCTCCTGATCTCCGAACGGTCCACGCGCCGTCACCAAAGCCCCGATCGGTCCACGCACCGTCTCCGAGCGCCGATCGGTTCACGCGCCGTCTCCTCAGCCCCGATCAGTCCACGCGCTGTCTCCGAGCCCCGATCGGTCCACGCGTTGTCGCCTTAGCCCCGATCGGTCCACGCGCCGTCTCCGAGCCCCGATCGTTCCACGCGGCGTCTCCTGAGCCCCAATCGGTCCACACGCTGTGTCGGGAGCCCCGATAGGTACACGCATCGTCTCTTACGCCCGATCGGTCCACGCGTCGTCTCCTGAGCCCCGAATGTTCCACGCGCCGTCGCCGAGCCATGATCGGTCAACGCGCGGCCTCCTGAGCCCCAATCAGTCCACGGGCCGTCGCCGATCCACGATCGGTCCGTGCGCCGTTTCCAGAGCCCTATCGGTCCACGCATCGTCTCCTGATCTCCGAACGGTCCACGCGCCGTCTCCTAAGCCCCGATCGGTCCACGCACCGTCTCCGAGCGCCGATCGGTTCACGCGCCGTCTCCTGAGCCCCGATCAGTCCACGCGCTGTCTCCGAGCCCCGATCGGTCCACGCGTTGTCGCCTTAGCCCCGATCGGTCCACGCGCCGTCTCCGAGCGCCGAGCCGTCCACGCGCCGTCGCCGAACCCCAATTGGTCCACGCGCAACCGCCTGAGCCCCAGTCGGTCCACGCGCTGTCTCCGAGCCCCGATCTGTCCACGCGCCGTTGCGCGAACTATGATCGGTCCACGAGCAGTCTCCTGAGCCCCGATCGGTCCACGCGCCGTCTCCAAGCCCCGATCGGTCCATGCATCGTTTCCTAAGCCCCGATCGGTTAACGCGCTGTCTCCGAGCGCCGATCGGTCCACGCGCCGTCGCCGAACCCCAAATGGTCCACGCGCAACCGCCTGAGCCTCGATCGGTCCACGCGTCGTCTCCGAGCACCGATCGGTCCACGCGCCGTCGCCGAGCCATGATCGGTCCACGCGCAGTCTCCTGAGCCCCGATCGGTCCACGCGCCGTCTCCAAGCCCCGATCGGTCCATGCATCGTTTCCTAAGCCCCGATCGGTTAACGCGCTGTCTCCGAGCGCCGATCGGTCCACGCGCCGTCGCCGAACCCCAAATGGTCCACGCGCAACCGCCTGAGCCTCGATCGGTCCACGCGTCGTCTCCGAGCACCGATCGGTCCACGCGCCGTCGCCGAGCCATGATCGGTCCACACGAGGCTCCTGAGCCCCGGTCGGTCCGCGCGCCGTCTCCTAAGCCCCGATCGGTCGACGCGTCGTTTCCTGAGCCCCGATCGATCCACGCGTCGTCTCCTGAGCCCCGATCGCTCCACGCGCCGATTTCTGAGCCCCGATCAATTGACGCGTCTTCTCCTGAACCCCGATCGCTCCTCGCGCCGTCTCCTGAGCCCCGCTCGGTCCATGCGTCGTCTTCCTAGCCCCGATGCCTCCACGCGCCGTCTCCGAGCCACGATCGGTCTAGGCGCCGCTTCCTGACCCCGATCGGTCCACGCGTCGTCTTCAAAGCCCCGATGCCTCCACGCGCCGTCTCCGAGCCACGATCGGTCCGTGCGCCGCTTCCAGAGCCCCGATCTGTGCACGCGTCTTCTCCTGATCTCCGATCGGTCCACGCGCCGTCTCATAAGCCCCGATCGGTCCACGCGCCGTCTCCGAGCGCCGATCGGTTCACGGGCCGTCTCTGAGCCGCGATCGATAAAGCCGCCGTCATCAAGCCCCGATCCGTACACGCGTCGTCTCCGAGCCCCGATGCCTCTACGCGCCGTCTCCGAGCCACGATCGGTTCAGGCGCCGCTTCCCGAGCCCCGATCAGTCCACGTGCCGTCTCCTAAGCCCCGATCGCTCCACGGACCGTTTCCTGATCCCCGATCGGTCCACGCGCCGCCTCCTGAGTCCTGATCGGACGACGCGTCGTCTCCTGAGCCTTGATCGATCCACGCTCCGTCTCCTGAACCCCGATTGCTCGACGGGCCGTTTCCTGAGCCCCGATCGGTCCACGCGTCGTCTTCTAAGCCCAGATGCCTCCTCGCGCCGTCTCCGAGCCACGATGGGTCCAGGCGCCGCTTCCTGAGCCCCGATCGGTCCACGTGTTGTCTCCTAAGCCCCGTTCGGCCCACGCGCCGTCTCCTAAGCCCCGATCGGTCCACGCGCCGTCTCCTGAGCCCCGATCGGTCTACGCGTCGTCTCCGAGCACCGTTCGGTCCACGCGCCGTTTCCTGAGCGCCGATCGGTCTATGCGTCGTCTTTTAAGCCCCGATACCTCCACGCGCCGTCTACGAGCCACGATCGGTCCAGGCGCCGCTTCCTGAGCCCCGATCGGTCCACGCGTCGTCTCCTAAGCCCCAATCGGTCCACGCGCCGTCTCCTAAGCCCCGATCGATCCACGCGCCGTCTCCGAGCCCCGATCGGTCCACGCATCGTCTCCTAAGCCCCGATCGGTTAACGCGCCGTCTCCCCGCCCCGATCGGTCCACGCGCCGTTTCCTAAGCCCCGATCGGTCCGTGCGCCGTCTCCGAGCCCCGATCGGTCCACGCACCATCTCATGCTCCCCAATCGGTCCATGCGCCGCCTCCGGAGCCCTGATCGATCCACGCGAATCTCCTGAGCTCCGGTCGGTCCTCGTACCGTCTCCGAGCCCCGATCGGTCCACGTACCGTCTCCGAAGCCCCGATCGGTCAACGCGCCGTCCCCTGAGCCCCGATCGGTCCACGCGTCGTCTCCTAAGCCCCGATCGGTTCACGCGCCGTATCCGAGCCCCAATCGGTCCACGCGCCGTCTCCTAAGCTCCAATCGGTCCACGCGCCGTCCCCTGAGCCCCGATACGTCGACGCGCCGACGCCGAGCCCCGATCGGTCCACGCGCTCTCTCCTGAGCCCCGATAGGTACACGCGTCGTCTCCTACACCCCGGTCGGTTCACGCGCCGTCTCCGAGCCCCGATGGGTCCACGCGCCGGCTCCTGAGCCCCGTTCGGCCCACGCGCCGTCTCCTAAGCCCCGATCTGTCCATGGGCCGTCTCCGAGCCGCGATCGGTAAACGCGCCGTCACCAAGCCCCGATCCGTATACGCGTCGTCTCCGAGCCCCGATGGGTCCACGCGCCGTCGCACGAGCCTCGATCGGTCCACGCGCCGTCTCCTGAGCCCCGATAGGTACACGCGTCGACTTCTAAGCCCCGATCGGTCCACGCGTAGTCTCCTAAGCCCCGCTCGGTTAACGCGTCGTTTCCGAGCCCCGATCGGTCCACCCGTCGTCTCCTGAGCCCCAATTAATCCATGCGCCGTCTCCTAAACCCCGATCCGTCCACGGGCCGTGTCCCAGCTCCGATCGGTCCACGCGTCGTCTCCGAGCCCTGATCGGTCCACGCGCCATCGCCGAGCCCCGATCGGTCCACGCGCCATCGCCGAGCCCCGATCGGTCCACGCGCCGTCTCCTGAGCCCCGATCTGTCCACACCCCTTCTCCTGAGCCCCGATCTGTCGACGCGTCGTCTCCTAAGCCCCGACCGGTGCACGCGCCGTGTCCTAAGCCCTGCTCGGTTAACGCGTCGTTTCCGAGCCCCGATCGGTCCACGCGTCGTCTCCTGAGCCCCAATTAGTCCACGCGCCGTCTCCTAAGCCCTGATCCGTCCACGGGCCGTGTCCGAGCTCCGATCGGTTCACGCGCCGTCTCCGAACCTCGATCCGTACACGCGTCGTCACCGAGCCCTGATCGGTCCACGCGCCGTCTCCGAGCGTCGATCGGTCCACGCGCCGTCGCCGAGCCATGATCGGTCCACGCGGGGCTCCTGAGCCCCGGTCGGTTCACGCGCCGTCTTCGAGCCCCGATCGATCCACGCGTCGTCTTCTAAGCCCAGATGCCTCCTCGCGCCGTCTCCGAGCCCCGATCGGTCCACGCGTCGTCTCCGAGCCCCGATCGGCCCACGCGCCGTCGCCGGGCCGCGAACGGTCCACGCGCGGCCTCCTGACCCCCGGTTGGTTCACGCGCCGTATCCGAGGCCCCATCGGTCCACGCATCGTCTCCTGATCTCCGAACGGTCCACGCGCCGTCACCAAAGCCCCGATCGGTCCACGCACCGTCTCCGAGCGCCGATCGGTTCACGCGCCGTCTCCTCAGCCCCGATCAGTCCACGCGCTGTCTCCGAGCCCCGATCGGTCCACGCGTTGTCGCCTTAGCCCCGATCGGTCCACGCGCCGTCTCCGAGCCCCGATCGTTCCACGCGGCGTCTCCTGAGCCCCAATCGGTCCACACGCTGTGTCGGGAGCCCCGATAGGTACACGCATCGTCTCTTACGCCCGATCGGTCCACGCGTCGTCTCCTGAGCCCCGAATGTTCCACGCGCCGTCGCCGAGCCATGATCGGTCAACGCGCGGCCTCCTGAGCCCCAATCAGTCCACGGGCCGTCGCCGATCCACGATCGGTCCGTGCGCCGTTTCCAGAGCCCTATCGGTCCACGCATCGTCTCCTGATCTCCGAACGGTCCACGCGCCGTCTCCTAAGCCCCGATCGGTCCACGCACCGTCTCCGAGCGCCGATCGGTTCACGCGCCGTCTCCTGAGCCCCGATCAGTCCACGCGCTGTCTCCGAGCCCCGATCGGTCCACGCGTTGTCGCCTTAGCCCCGATCGGTCCACGCGCCGTCTCCGAGCGCCGAGCCGTCCACGCGCCGTCGCCGAACCCCAATTGGTCCACGCGCAACCGCCTGAGCCCCAGTCGGTCCACGCGCTGTCTCCGAGCCCCGATCTGTCCACGCGCCGTTGCGCGAACTATGATCGGTCCACGAGCAGTCTCCTGAGCCCCGATCGGTCCACGCGCCGTCTCCAAGCCCCGATCGGTCCATGCATCGTTTCCTAAGCCCCGATCGGTTAACGCGCTGTCTCCGAGCGCCGATCGGTCCACGCGCCGTCGCCGAACCCCAAATGGTCCACGCGCAACCGCCTGAGCCTCGATCGGTCCACGCGTCGTCTCCGAGCACCGATCGGTCCACGCGCCGTCGCCGAGCCATGATCGGTCCACGCGCAGTCTCCTGAGCCCCGATCGGTCCACGCGCCGTCTCCAAGCCCCGATCGGTCCATGCATCGTTTCCTAAGCCCCGATCGGTTAACGCGCTGTCTCCGAGCGCCGATCGGTCCACGCGCCGTCGCCGAACCCCAAATGGTCCACGCGCAACCGCCTGAGCCTCGATCGGTCCACGCGTCGTCTCCGAGCACCGATCGGTCCACGCGCCGTCGCCGAGCCATGATCGGTCCACACGAGGCTCCTGAGCCCCGGTCGGTCCGCGCGCCGTCTCCTAAGCCCCGATCGGTCGACGCGTCGTTTCCTGAGCCCCGATCGATCCACGCGTCGTCTCCTGAGCCCCGATCGCTCCACGCGCCGATTTCTGAGCCCCGATCAATTGACGCGTCTTCTCCTGAACCCCGATCGCTCCTCGCGCCGTCTCCTGAGCCCCGCTCGGTCCATGCGTCGTCTTCCTAGCCCCGATGCCTCCACGCGCCGTCTCCGAGCCACGATCGGTCTAGGCGCCGCTTCCTGACCCCGATCGGTCCACGCGTCGTCTTCAAAGCCCCGATGCCTCCACGCGCCGTCTCCGAGCCACGATCGGTCCGTGCGCCGCTTCCAGAGCCCCGATCTGTGCACGCGTCTTCTCCTGATCTCCGATCGGTCCACGCGCCGTCTCATAAGCCCCGAACGGTCCACGCGCCGTCTCCGAGCGCCGATCGGTTCACGGGCCGTCTCTGAGCCGCGATCGATAAAGCCGCCGTCATCAAGCCCCGATCCGTACACGCGTCGTCTCCGAGCCCCGATGCCTCTACGCGCCGTCTCCGAGCCACGATCGGTTCAGGCGCCGCTTCCCGAGCCCCGATCAGTCCACGTGCCGTCTCCTAAGCCCCGATCGCTCCACGGACCGTTTCCTGATCCCCGATCGGTCCACGCGCCGCCTCCTGAGTCCTGATCGGACGACGCGTCGTCTCCTGAGCCTTGATCGATCCACGCTCCGTCTCCTGAACCCCGATTGCTCGACGGGCCGTTTCCTGAGCCCCGATCGGTCCACGCGTCGTCTTCTAAGCCCAGATGCCTCCTCGCGCCGTCTCCGAGCCACGATGGGTCCAGGCGCCGCTTCCTGAGCCCCGATCGGTCCACGTGTTGTCTCCTAAGCCCCGTTCGGCCCACGCGCCGTCTCCTAAGCCCCGATCGGTCCACGCGCCGTCTCCTGAGCCCCGATCGGTCTACGCGTCGTCTCCGAGCACCGTTCGGTCCACGCGCCGTTTCCTGAGCGCCGATCGGTCTATGCGTCGTCTTTTAAGCCCCGATACCTCCACGCGCCGTCTACGAGCCACGATCGGTCCAGGCGCCGCTTCCTGAGCCCCGATCGGTCCACGCGTCGTCTCCTAAGCCCCAATCGGTCCACGCGCCGTCTCCTAAGCCCCGATCGATCCACGCGCCGTCTCCGAGCCCCGATCGGTCCACGCATCGTCTCCTAAGCCCCGATCGGTTAACGCGCCGTCTCCCCGCCCCGATCGGTCCACGCGCCGTTTCCTAAGCCCCGATCGGTCCGTGCGCCGTCTCCGAGCCCCGATCGGTCCACGCACCATCTCATGCTCCCCAATCGGTCCATGCGCCGCCTCCGGAGCCCTGATCGATCCACGCGAATCTCCTGAGCTCCGGTCGGTCCTCGTACCGTCTCCGAGCCCCGATCGGTCCACGTACCGTCTCCGAAGCCCCGATCGGTCAACGCGCCGTCCCCTGAGCCCCGATCGGTCCACGCGTCGTCTCCTAAGCCCCGATCGGTTCACGCGCCGTATCCGAGCCCCAATCGGTCCACGCGCCGTCTCCTAAGCTCCAATCGGTCCACGCGCCGTCCCCTGAGCCCCGATACGTCGACGCGCCGACGCCGAGCCCCGATCGGTCCACGCGCTCTCTCCTGAGCCCCGATAGGTACACGCGTCGTCTCCTACACCCCGGTCGGTTCACGCGCCGTCTCCGAGCCCCGATGGGTCCACGCGCCGGCTCCTGAGCCCCGTTCGGCCCACGCGCCGTCTCCTAAGCCCCGATCTGTCCATGGGCCGTCTCCGAGCCGCGATCGGTAAACGCGCCGTCACCAAGCCCCGATCCGTATACGCGTCGTCTCCGAGCCCCGATGGGTCCACGCGCCGTCGCACGAGCCTCGATCGGTCCACGCGCCGTCTCCTGAGCCCCAATCGGTCCACTCGCTGTCTCCTGATCCCCGATGGGTACACGCGTCGTCTCCTATGCCCCGATCGGTCCACGCGCCGCCTTCGTGCCCCGATCGGTCCACGCACCGGCTCCTGATCCCCATCGGTCCACGCGCCGTCTCCTGAGCCACGATCGATCCACATACCGTCTCCGAGCCCCGATCGGTCCGCGTGCCGCATTCTAAGCCACGGTCCATCCACGCGCCGTCTCCGAGCCCCGATCGGTCCACGCGTCGTCTCCTAAGCCCTGATCGGTCCTCGTGCCTTCTGCGAGCCCCGAAGGGTACACGCGCAGCCTCCTGAGCCCCGATCGGTCGACGCGTCGTCTCCTGAGCTCCGATCGATCCACGGGTCTTCCCCTGAGCCCCGACCGCTCCACGCGCCGTCTCCTGAGCCCGGATCGGTCCACGCGCTGTCTCCTGAGCCCCGATAGGTACACGCGTCGTCTTCTAAGCCCCGATCGGTCCACGCGTAGTCTCCTAAGCCCCGCTTGGTTAACGCGTCGTTTCCGAGCCCCGATCGGTCCACGCGTCGTCTCCTGAGCCCCAATTAGTCCATGCGCCGTCTCCTAAGCCCCGATCCGTCCACGGGCCGTGTCCGAGCTCCGATCGGTCCACGCGTCGTCTCCGAGCCCTGATCGGTCCACGCGCCATCGCCGAGCCCCGATCGGTCCACGCGCCATCGCCGAGCCCCGATCGGTCCACGCGCCGTCTCCTGAGCCCCGATTTGTCCACACCCCTTCTTCTGAGCCCCGATCTGTCGACGCGTCGTCTCCTAAGCCCCGATCGGTCCACGCGCCGGCACCTGAGCCCGGATCGGTCCACGCGCCGTCGCCGAACCCCAATTGGTCCACGCGCAACCGCCTGAGCCCCAGTCGGTCCACGCGCTGTCTCCGAGCCCCGATCGGTCCACGCGCCGTCTCCGAGCGCCGATCGGTTCACGCGCCGTCTCCTGAGCCCCGATCGGTCCACGCGGCGCCTCCGGAGCCCCGATCGATCCACACGAGGCTCCTGAGCCCCGGTCGGTCCGACCGCCGACTCCTGAGCCTCGATCGGCCCACGCGCCGTCTCCTGAGCCCCGATCCGTCCACGCGCCGTCTCCTGAGCCCCGATCGTCCAACGCGCCGTCTCCGAGCACCGATCGGTCCACGCGCCGTCTCCTGAGCCCCGATCGGTCCACGCGGCGCCTCCGGAGCCCCGATCGATCCACACGAGGCTCCTGAGCCCCGGTCGGTCCGACCGCCGACTCCTGAGCCTCGATCGGCCCACGCGCCGTCTCCTGAGCCCCGATCCGTCCACGTGCCGTCTCCGAGCCCTGATCGGTCCACGCGCCGTCTCCTGAACCCCGATACGTCCACACACAGTCGCCGAGCCCCGATCGGTCCACGCGCCGTCGCCGAGCCTCGATCGGTCCACGCGCGGCCTCCTGAGCCGCGGTCGGTTCACGCGCCGTCTCCGAGCCCCGATCGATCCACGCATCGTCTTCTAAGCCCAGATGCCTCCTCGCGCCGTCTCCGAGCCACGATCGGTTCAGGCGCCGCTTCGTGAGCCCCGATCGGTCCACGCTCCGTCACCAAGCCCCGATACGTACACGCGTCGTCTCCGAGCCCCGGTCGGTTCACGCGCCGTCTCCGAGCCCCGATGGGTCCACGCGCGGTCTCCTGAGCCCCGGTCGGTCCACGCGCCGTCGCCGAACCCCAATTCGTCCACGGGCAACCTCCTGAGACCCAGTCGGTCCACGCGCCGTCTCCTGAGCCCCGATCGGTCCACGTATCGTCTCCTACGCCCCGAACGGTCCACGCGCCGTCTCCTGAGCACCGATCGTTCCACACGCCGCCTCCTAAGCCCCGATCTGTCCAGGCGTCGTGTCCTAAGCCCCGACCGGTCCACGCGCCGTCTCCTGAGCCCCGTTCGGCCCACGCGCCGTCTCCTAAGCCCCGATCTGTCCATGGGCCGTCTCCGAGCCGCGATCGGTAAACGCGCCGTCACCAAGCCCCGATCCGTACACGCGTCGTCTCCGAGCCCCGATGGGTCCACGCGCCGTCGCCGAGCCTCGATCGGTCCACGCGCCGTCTCCTGAGCCCCAATCGGTCCACGCGCCGTCCCCGAATCCCCGATCCGTACACGCGTCGTCTCCGAGCCACGATCGGTCCGTGCGCCGCTTCCAGAGCCCCGATCCGTCCACGCGTCATCTCCCGATCTCCGATCGGTCCACGCGTCGTCTCCTGAGCCCCAATTAGTCCATGCGCCGTCTCCTAAGCTCCGATCCGTCCACGGGCCGTGTCCGAGCTCCGATCGGTCCACGCGTCGTCTCCGAGCCCTGATCGGTCCACGCGCCATCGCCGAGCCCCGAACGGTCCACGCGCCGTCTCCTGAGCACCGATCGTTCCACACGCCGCCTCCTAAGCCCCGATCTGTCCAGGCGTCGGGTCCTAAGCCCCGACCGGTCCACGCGCCGTTTCCTGAGCCCCGTTCGGCCCACGCGCCGTCTCCTAAGCCCCAATCTGTCCATGGGCCGTCTCCGAGCCGCGATCAGTAAACGCGCCGTCACCAAGCCCCGATCCGTACACGCGTCGTCTCCGAGCCCCGATGGGTCCACGCGCCGTCGCCGAGCCTCGATCGGTCCACGCGCCGTCTCCTGAGCCCCAATCGGTCCACTCGCTGTCTCCTGATCCCCGATAGTACACGCGTCGTCTCCTACGCCCCGATCGGTCCACGCGCCGCCTTCGTGCCCCGATCGGTCCACGCACCGCCTCCTGATCCCCATCAGTCCACGCGCCGTCTCCTGAGCCACGATCGATCCACATGCCGTCTCCGAGCCCCGATCGGTCCGCGTGCCGCATTCTAAGCCACGGTCCATCCACGCGCCGTCTCCGAGCCCCGATCGGTACACGCGTCGTCTCCTAAGCCCTGATCGGTCCTCGTGCCTTCTGTGAGCCCCGAAGGGTCCACGCGCAGCCTCCTGAGCCCCGATCGGTCGACGCGTCGTCTCCTGAGCCCCGATCGATCCACGGGTCGTCCCCTGAGCCCCGACCGCTCCACGCGTCGTCTCCTGAGCCCCAATTAGTCCATGCGCCGTCTCCTAAGCTCCGATCCGTCCACGGGCCGTGTCCGAGCTCCGATCGGTCCACGCGTCGTCTCCGAGCCCTGATCGGTCCACGCGCCATCGCCGAGCCCCGATCGGTCCACGCGCCGTCTCCTGAGCCCGGATCGTTCCACGCGCCGTCTCCGAGCTCCGATCGGCCCACGCGCCGTCTCCTAAGCCCCGATCGGTCCAAGCGCCTTCTCCTAAGCCCCGATCGGTCCACGCGCCGTCTCCGAGCCCCGATCGGTCCACGCGCCGTCTCCTGAGCCCGGATCGTTCCACGCGCCGTCCCCGAATCCCCGATCCGTACACGCGTCGTCTCCGAGCCACGATCGGTCCGTGCGCCGCTTCCAGAGCCCCGATCGGTCCACGCGTCATCTCCCGATCTCCGGTCGGTCGACGCGCCGTCTCCTAAGCCCCGATCGGTCCACGCGCCGTCGCCTGAGCCCCGATCGTTCCACGCGCCGTCTCCGAGCTCTGATCGGCCCACGCGCCGTCTCCTAAGCCCCGATCGGTCCAAGCGCCTTCTCATAAGCCCCGATCGGTCCACGCGCCGTCCCCGAGCGCCGATCGGTTCACGCCCCGTCACCTGAGCCCCGATCATTCGAAGCGCCGTCTCCGAGCCCCGATCGGTCCACGCGCCGTCTCCTGAGCCCGGATCGTTCCACGCGTCGTCCCCGAATCCCCGATCCGTACACGCGTCGTCTCCGAGCCTCGATCGGTCCACGCGCCGTCGCCGAACCCCAATTGGTCCACGCGAAACCGCCTGAGCCCCAGTCGGTCCACGCGCTGTCTCCGAGCCCCGATGGGTCCACGCGTCGTCTCCGAGCCCCGATCGG
Organism: Netelia fuscicornis; assembly: GCA_946811545.1. Taxonomy (NCBI): domain Eukaryota; kingdom Metazoa; phylum Arthropoda; class Insecta; order Hymenoptera; family Ichneumonidae; genus Netelia; species Netelia fuscicornis. Next base: position 31,308,762 of record OX328011.1, read on the forward strand.
TCTACGCGCCGTCGCCGAGTCATGACCTGTCCACGCGCGGCCTCCTGAGACCCGATCGGTCCACGCGGCGCCTCCGGAGCCCCGACCGATCCACACGAGTCTCCTGAGCCCAGGTCGCTCCACGCGCCGTCTCCTGAGCCCCGTTCGGCCCACGCGCCGTCTCCTAAGCCCCGATCTGTCCATGGGCCGTCTCCGAGCCGCGATCGGTAAACGCGCCGTCACCAAGCCCCGATCCGTACACGCGTCGTCTCTGAGCCCCGATGGGTCCACGCGCCGTCGCCGAGCCTCGATCGGTCCACGCGCAGCCTCCTAAGCCCCGATAGGTACACGCGTCGACTTCTAAGCCCCGATCGGTCCACGCGTATTCTCCTAAGCCCCGCTCGGTTAACGCGTCGTTTCCGAGCCCCGATCGGTCCACGCGTCGTCTCCTGAGCCCCAATTAGTCCATGCGCCGTCTCCTAAACCCCGATCCGTCCACGGGCCGTGTCCCAGCTCCGATCGGTCCACGCGTCGTCTCCGAGCCCTGATCGGTCCACGCGCCATCGCCGAGCCCCGATCGGTCCACGCGCCATCGCCGAGCCCCGATCATTTCACGCTCCGTCTCCTGAGCCCCGGTCGGTCCGCGCGCCGTCACCTGAGCCCCGATCGGTCGAAGCGCCTTCTCCTAAGCCCCGATCGGTCCACGGGCCGTCTCCGAGAGCGGATCGGTTCACGCGCCGTCACCTGAGCCCCGATCGTTCCACGCGCCGTCTCCGAGCCCCGATCGGTCCACGCATCGTCTCCTAAGCCCTGATCGGTTAACGCGCTGTCTCCGAGCGCCGATCGGTCCACGCACCGTCGCCGAACCCCAAATGGTCCACGCGCAACCGCCTGAGCCTCGATCGGTCCACGCGTCGTCTCCGAGCACCGATCGGTCCACGCGCCGTCGCCGAGCCATGATCGGTCCACACGAGGCTCCTGAGCCCCGGTCGGTCCGCGCGCCGTCTCCTAAGCCCCGATCGGTCGACGCGTCGTTTCCTGAGCCCCGATCGATCCACGCGTCGTCTCCTGAGCCCCGATCGCTCCACGCGCCGATTTCTGAGCCCCGATCAATTGACGCGTCTTCTCCTGAACCCCGATCGCTCCTCGCGCCGTCTCCTGAGCCCCGCTCGGTCCATGCGTCGTCTTCCTAGCCCCGATGCCTCCACGCGCCGTCTCCGAGCCACGATCGGTCTAGGCGCCGCTTCCTGACCCCGATCGGTCCACGCGTCGTCTTCAAAGCCCCGATGCCTCCACGCGCCGTCTCCGAGCCACGATCGGTCCGTGCGCCGCTTCCAGAGCCCCGATCTGTGCACGCGTCTTCTCCTGATCTCCGATCGGTCCACGCGCCGTCTCATAAGCCCCGATCGGTCCACGCGCCGTCTCCGAGCGCCGATCGGTTCACGGGCCGTCTCTGAGCCGCGATCGATAAAGCCGCCGTCATCAAGCCCCGATCCGTACACGCGTCGTCTCCGAGCCCCGATGCCTCTACGCGCCGTCTCCGAGCCACGATCGGTTCAGGCGCCGCTTCCCGAGCCCCGATCAGTCCACGTGCCGTCTCCTAAGCCCCGATCGCTCCACGGACCGTTTCCTGATCCCCGATCGGTCCACGCGCCGCCTCCTGAGTCCTGATCGGACGACGCGTCGTCTCCTGAGCCTTGATCGATCCACGCTCCGTCTCCTGAACCCCGATTGCTCGACGGGCCGTTTCCTGAGCCCCGATCGGTCCACGCGTCGTCTTCTAAGCCCAGATGCCTCCTCGCGCCGTCTCCGAGCCACGATGGGTCCAGGCGCCGCTTCCTGAGCCCCAATCGGTCCACGTGTTGTCTCCTAAGCCCCGTTCGGCCCACGCGCCGTCTCCTAAGCCCCGATCGGTCCACGCGCCGTCTCCTGAGCCCCGATCGGTCCACGCGTCGTCTCCGAGCACCGTTCGGTCCACGCGCCGTTTCCTGAGCGCCGATCGGTCTATGCGTCGTCTTTTAAGCCCCGATACCTCCACGCGCCGTCTACGAGCCACGATCGGTCCAGGCGCCGCTTCCTGAGCCCCGATCGGTCCACGCGTCGTCTCCTAAGCCCCAATCGGTCCACGCGCCGTCTCCTAAGCCCCGATCGATCCACGCGCCGTCTCCGAGCCCCGATCGGTCCACGCATAGTCTCCTAAGCCCCGATCGGTTAACGCGCCGTCTCCCCGCCCCGATCGGTCCACGCGCCGTTTCCTAAGCCCCGATCGGTCCGTGCGCCGTCTCCGAGCCCCGATCGGTCCACGCACCATCTCATGCTCCCCAATCGGTCCATGCGCCGCCTCCGGAGCCCTGATCGATCCACGCGAATCTCCTGAGCTCCGGTCGGTCCTCGTACCGTCTCCGAGCCCCGAAGGGTCCACGCGCAGCCTCCTGAGCCCCGATCGGTCGACGCGTCGTCTCCTGAGCCCCGATCGATCCACGGGTCGTCCCCTGAGCCCCGACCGCTCCACGCGTCGTCTCCTGAGCCCCAATTAGTCCATGCGCCGTCTCCTAAGCTCCGATCCGTCCACGGGCCGTGTCCGAGCTCCGATCGGTCCACGCGTCGTCTCCGAGCCCTGATCGGTCCACGCGCCATCGCCGAGCCCCGATCGGTCCACGCGCCGTCTCCTGAGCCCCGATCGTTCCACGCGCCGTCTCCGAGCTCCGATCGGCCCACGCGCCGTCTCCTAAGCCCCGATCGGTCCAAGCGCCTTCTCCTAAGCCCCGATCGGTCCACGCGCCGTCTCCGAGCCCCGATCGGTCCACGCGCCGTTTCCTGAGCCCGGATCGTTCCACGCGCCGTCCCCGAATCCCCGATCCGTACACGCGTCGTCTCCGAGCCACGATCGGTCCGTGCGCCGCTTCCAGAGCCCCGATCGGTCCACGCGTCATCTCCCGATCTCCGGTCGGTCGACACGCCGTCTCCTAAGCCCCGATCGGTCCACGCGCCGTCGCCTGAGCCCCGATCGTTCCACGCGCCGTCTCCGAGCTCTGATCGGCCCACGAGCCGTCTCCTAAGCCCCGATCGGTCCAAGCGCCTTCTCATAAGCCCCGATCGGTCCACGCGCCGTCCCCGAGCGCCGATCGGTTCACGCCCCGTCACCTGAGCCCCGATCATTCGAAGCGCCGTCTCCGAGCCCCGATCGGTCCACGCGCCGTCTCCTGAGCCCGGATCGTTCCACGCGTCGTCCCCGAATCCCCGATCCGTACACGCGTCGTCTCCGAGCCTCGATCGGTCCACGCGCCGTCGCCGAACCCCAATTGGTCCACGCGAAACCGCCTGAGCCCCAGTCGGTCCACGCGCTGTCTCCGAGCCCCGATGGGTCCACGCGTCGTCTCCGAGCCCCGATCGGTCTACGCGCCGTCGCCGAGTCATGACCTGTCCACGCGCGGCCTCCTGAGACCCGATCGGTCCACGCGGCGCCTCCGGAGCCCCGACCGATCCACACGAGTCTCCTGAGCCCAGGTCGCTCCACGCGCCGTCTCCGAGCGCCGATTGGTGCACGCGCCGTCTCCTGAGCACCGATCGTTCCACACGCCGCCTCCTAAGCCCCGATATGTCCAGGCGTCGTCTCCTAAGCCCCGACCGGTCCACGCGCCGTCTCCTGAGCCCCGTTCGGCCCACGCGCCGTCTCCTAAGCCCCGATCTGTCCATGGGCCGTCTCCGAGCCGCGATCGGTAAACGCGCCGTCACCAAGCCCCGATCCGTACACGCGTCGTCTCTGAGCCCCGATGGGTCCACGCGCCGTCGCCGAGCCTCGATCGGTCCACGCGCAGCCTCCTAAGCCCCGATAGGTACACGCGTCGACTTCTAAGCCCCGATCGGTCCACGCGTAGTCTCCTAAGCCCCGCTCGGTTAACGCGTCGTTTCCGAGCCCCGATCGGTCCACGCGTCGTCTCCTGAGCCCCAATTAGTCCATGCGCCGTCTCCTAAACCCCGATCCGTCCACGGGCCGTGTCCCAGCTCCGATCGGTCCACGCGTCGTCTCCGAGCCCTGATCGGTCCACGCGCCATCGCCGAGCCCCGATCGGTCCACGCGCCATCGCCGAGCCCCGATCATTTCACGCTCCGTCTCCTGAGCCCCGGTCGGTCCGCGCGCCGTCACCTGAGCCCCGATCGGTCGAAGCGCCTTCTCCTAAGCCCCGATCGGTCCACGGGCCGTCTCCGAGAGCGGATCGGTTCACGCGCCGTCACCTGAGCCCCGATCGTTCCACGCGCCGTCTCCGAGCCCCGATCGGTCCACGCATCGTCTCCTAAGCCCCGATCGGTTAACGCGCTGTCTCCGAGCGCCGATCGGTCCACGCACCGTCGCCGAACCCCAAATGGTCCACGCGCAACCGCCTGAGCCTCGATCGGTCCACGCGTCGTCTCCGAGCACCGATCGGTCCACGCGCCGTCGCCGAGCCATGATCGGTCCACACGAGGCTCCTGAGCCCCGGTCGGTCCGCGCGCCGTCTCCTAAGCCCCGATCGGTCGACGCGTCGTTTCCTGAGCCCCGATCGATCCACGCGTCGTCTCCTGAGCCCCGATCGCTCCACGCGCCGATTTCTGAGCCCCGATCAATTGACGCGTCTTCTCCTGAACCCCGATCGCTCCTCGCGCCGTCTCCTGAGCCCCGCTCGGTCCATGCGTCGTCTTCCTAGCCCCGATGCCTCCACGCGCCGTCTCCGAGCCACGATCGGTCTAGGCGCCGCTTCCTGACCCCGATCGGTCCACGCGTCGTCTTCAAAGCCCCGATGCCTCCACGCGCCGTCTCCGAGCCACGATCGGTCCGTGCGCCGCTTCCAGAGCCCCGATCTGTGCACGCGTCTTCTCCTGATCTCCGATCGGTCCACGCGCCGTCTCATAAGCCCCGATCGGTCCACGCGCCGTCTCCGAGCGCCGATCGGTTCACGGGCCGTCTCTGAGCCGCGATCGATAAAGCCGCCGTCATCAAGCCCCGATCCGTACACGCGTCGTCTCCGAGCCCCGATGCCTCTACGCGCCGTCTCCGAGCCACGATCGGTTCAGGCGCCGCTTCCCGAGCCCCGATCAGTCCACGTGCCGTCTCCTAAGCCCCGATCGCTCCACGGACCGTTTCCTGATCCCCGATCGGTCCACGCGCCGCCTCCTGAGTCCTGATCGGACGACGCGTCGTCTCCTGAGCCTTGATCGATCCACGCTCCGTCTCCTGAACCCCGATTGCTCGACGGGCCGTTTCCTGAGCCCCGATCGGTCCACGCGTCGTCTTCTAAGCCCAGATGCCTCCTCGCGCCGTCTCCGAGCCACGATGGGTCCAGGCGCCGCTTCCTGAGCCCCGATCGGTCCACGTGTTGTCTCCTAAGCCCCGTTCGGCCCACGCGCCGTCTCCTAAGCCCCGATCGGTCCACGCGCCGTCTCCTGAGCCCCGATCGGTCCACGCGTCGTCTCCGAGCACCGTTCGGTCCACGCGCCGTTTCCTGAGCGCCGATCGGTCTATGCGTCGTCTTTTAAGCCCCGATACCTCCACGCGCCGTCTACGAGCCACGATCGGTCCAGGCGCCGCTTCCTGAGCCCCGATCGGTCCACGCGTCGTCTCCTAAGCCCCAATCGGTCCACGCGCCGTCTCCTAAGCCCCGATCGATCCACGCGCCGTCTCCGAGCCCCGATCGGTCCACGCATAGTCTCCTAAGCCCCGATCGGTTAACGCGCCGTCTCCCCGCCCCGATCGGTCCACGCGCCGTTTCCTAAGCCCCGATCGGTCCGTGCGCCGTCTCCGAGCCCCGATCGGTCCACGCACCATCTCATGCTCCCCAATCGGTCCATGCGCCGCCTCCGGAGCCCTGATCGATCCACGCGAATCTCCTGAGCTCCGGTCGGTCCTCGTACCGTCTCCGAGCCCCGATCGGTCCACGTACCGTCTCCGAAGCCCCGATCGGTCAACGCGCCGTCCCCTGAGCCCCGATCGGTCCACGCGTCGTCTCCTAAGCCCCGATCGGTTCACGCGCCGTATCCGAGCCCCAATCGGTCCACGCGCCGTCTCCTAAGCTCCAATCGGTCCACGCGCCGTCCCCTGAGCCCCGATACGTCGACGCGCCGACGCCGAGCCCCGATCGGTCCACGCGCTCTCTCCTGAGCCCCGATAGGTACACGCGTCGTCTCCTACACCCCGGTCGGTTCACGCGCCGTCTCCGAGCCCCGATGGGTCCACGCGCGGTCTCCTGAGCCCCGGTCGGTCCACGTATCGTCTCCTACGCCCCGATCGGTCCACGCGTCGTCTCCTAAGCCCCGAACGGTCCACCCGCCGTCTCCTGAGCACCGATCGTTCCACACGCCGCCTCCTAAGCCCCGATCTGTCCAGGCGTCGTGTCCTAAGCCCCGACCGGTCCACGCGCCGGCTCCTGAGCCCCGTTCGGCCCACGCGCCGTCTCCTAAGCCCCGATCTGTCCATGGGCCGTCTCCGAGCCGCGATCGGTAAACGCGCCGTCACCAAGCCCCGATCCGTATACGCGTCGTCTCCGAGCCCCGATGGGTCCACGCGCCGTCGCACGAGCCTCGATCGGTCCACGCGCCGTCTCCTGAGCCCCAATCGGTCCACTCGCTGTCTCCTGATCCCCGATGGGTACACGCGTCGTCTCCTATGCCCCGATCGGTCCACGCGCCGCCTTCGTGCCCCGATCGGTCCACGCACCGGCTCCTGATCCCCATCGGTCCACGCGCCGTCTCCTGAGCCACGATCGATCCACATACCGTCTCCGAGCCCCGATCGGTCCGCGTGCCGCATTCTAAGCCACGGTCCATCCACGCGCCGTCTCCGAGCCCCGATCGGTCCACGCGTCGTCTCCTAAGCCCTGATCGGTCCTCGTGCCTTCTGCGAGCCCCGAAGGGTACACGCGCAGCCTCCTGAGCCCCGATCGGTCGACGCGTCGTCTCCTGAGCTCCGATCGATCCACGGGTCTTCCCCTGAGCCCCGACCGCTCCACGCGCCGTCTCCTGAGCCCGGATCGGTCCACGCGCTGTCTCCTGAGCCCCGATAGGTACACGCGTCGTCTTCTAAGCCCCGATCGGTCCACGCGTAGTCTCCTAAGCCCCGCTTGGTTAACGCGTCGTTTCCGAGCCCCGATCGGTCCACGCGTCGTCTCCTGAGCCCCAATTAGTCCATGCGCCGTCTCCTAAGCCCCGATCCGTCCACGGGCCGTGTCCGAGCTCCGATCGGTCCACGCGTCGTCTCCGAGCCCTGATCGGTCCACGCGCCATCGCCGAGCCCCGATCGGTCCACGCGCCATCGCCGAGCCCCGATCGGTCCACGCGCCGTCTCCTGAGCCCCGATTTGTCCACACCCCTTCTTCTGAGCCCCGATCTGTCGACGCGTCGTCTCCTAAGCCCCGATCGGTCCACGCGCCGGCACCTGAGCCCGGATCGGTCCACGCGCCGTCGCCGAACCCCAATTGGTCCACGCGCAACCGCCTGAGCCCCAGTCGGTCCACGCGCTGTCTCCGAGCCCCGATCGGTCCACGCGCCGTCTCCGAGCGCCGATCGGTTCACGCGCCGTCTCCTGAGCCTCGATCGGTCCACGCGGCGCCTCCGGAGCCCCGATCGATCCACACGAGGCTCCTGAGCCCCGGTCGGTCCGACCGCCGACTCCTGAGCCTCGATCGGCCCACGCGCCGTCTCCTGAGCCCCGATCCGTCCACGCGCCGTCTCCTGAGCCCCGATCGTCCAACGCGCCGTCTCCGAGCACCGATCGGTCCACGCGCCGTCTCCTGAGCCCCGATCGGTCCACGCGTCGTCTCCAAAGCCCTGATCAGTCCACGTGCCGTCTCCGAGCCCTGATCGGTCCACGCGCCGTCTCCTGAACCCCGATACGTCCACACACAGTCGCCGAGCCCCGATCGGTCCACGCGCCGTCGCCGAGCCTCGATCGGTCCACGCGCGGCCTCCTGAGCCGCGGTCGGTTCACGCGCCGTCTCCGAGCCCCGATCGATCCACGCATCGTCTTCTAAGCCCAGATGCCTCCTCGCGCCGTCTCCGAGCCACGATCGGTTCAGGCGCCGCTTCGTGAGCCCCGATCGGTCCACGCTCCGTCACCAAGCCCCGATACGTACACGCGTCGTCTCCGAGCCCCGGTCGGTTCACGCGCCGTCTCCGAGCCCCGATGGGTCCACGCGCGGTCTCCTGAGCCCCGGTCGGTCCACGCGCCGTCGCCGAACCCCAATTCGTCCACGGGCAACCTCCTGAGACCCAGTCGGTCCACGCGCCGTCTCCTGAGCCCCGATCGGTCCACGTATCGTCTCCTACGCCCCGAACGGTCCACGCGCCGTCTCCTGAGCACCGATCGTTCCACACGCCGCCTCCTAAGCCCCGATCTGTCCAGGCGTCGTGTCCTAAGCCCCGACCGGTCCACGCGCCGTCTCCTGAGCCCCGTTCGGCCCACGCGCCGTCTCCTAAGCCCCGATCTGTCCATGGGCCGTCTCCGAGCCGCGATCGGTAAACGCGCCGTCACCAAGCCCCGATCCGTACACGCGTCGTCTCCGAGCCCCGATGGGTCCACGCGCCGTCGCCGAGCCTCGATCGGTCCACGCGCCGTCTCCTGAGCCCCAATCGGTCCACGCGCCGTCCCCGAATCCCCGATCCGTACACGCGTCGTCTCCGAGCCACGATCGGTCCGTGCGCCGCTTCCAGAGCCCCGATCGGTCCACGCGTCATCTCCCGATCTCCGATCGGTCCACGCGTCGTCTCCTGAGCCCCAATTAGTCCATGCGCCGTCTCCTAAGCTCCGATCCGTCCACGGGCCGTGTCCGAGCTCCGATCGGTCCACGCGTCGTCTCCGAGCCCTGATCGGTCCACGCGCCATCGCCGAGCCCCGAACGGTCCACGCGCCGTCTCCTGAGCACCGATCGTTCGACACGCCGCCTCCTAAGCCCCGATCTGTCCAGGCGTCGTGTCCTAAGCCCCGACCGGTCCACGCGCCGTTTCCTGAGCCCCGTTCGGCCCACGCGCCGTCTCCTAAGCCCCAATCTGTCCATGGGCCGTCTCCGAGCCGCGATCAGTAAACGCGCCGTCACCAAGCCCCGATCCGTACACGCGTCGTCTCCGAGCCCCGATGGGTCCACGCGCCGTCGCCGAGCCTCGATCGGTCCACGCGCCGTCTCCTGAGCCCCAATCGGTCCACTCGCTGTCTCCTGATCCCCGATAGTACACGCGTCGTCTCCTACGCCCCGATCGGTCCACGCGCCGCCTTCGTGCCCCGATCGGTCCACGCACCGCCTCCTGATCCCCATCAGTCCACGCGCCGTCTCCTGAGCCACGATCGATCCACATGCCGTCTCCGAGCCCCGATCGGTCCGCGTGCCGCATTCTAAGCCACGGTCCATCCACGCGCCGTCTCCGAGCCCCGATCGGTACACGCGTCGTCTCCTAAGCCCTGATCGGTCCTCGTGCCTTCTGCGAGCCCCGAAGGGTCCGCGCGCAGCCTCCTGAGCCCCGATCGGTCGACGCGTCGTCTCCTGAGCCCCGATCGATCCACGGGTCTTCCCCTGAGCCCCGACCGCTCCACGCGTCGTCTCCTGAGCCCCAATTAGTCCATGCGCCGTCTCCTAAGCTCCGATCCGTCCACGGGCCGTGTCCGAGCTCCGATCGGTCCACGCGTCGTCTCCGCGCCCTGATCGGTCCACGCGCCATCGCCGAGCCCCGATCGGTCCACGCGCCGTCTCCTGAGCCCCGATCGTTCCACGCGCCGTCTCCGAGCTCCGATCGGCCCACGCGCCGTCTCCTAAGCCCCGATCGGTCCAAGCGCCTTCTCCTAAGCCCCGATCGGTCCACGCGCCGTCTCCGAGCCCCGATCGGTCCACGCGCCGTCTCCTGAGCCCGGATCGTTCCACGCGCCGTCCCCGAATCCCCGATCCGTACACGCGTCGTCTCCGAGCCACGATCGGTCCGTGCGCCGCTTCCAGAGCCCCGATCGGTCCACGCGTCATCTCCCGATCTCCGGTCGGTCGACGCGCCGTCTCCTAAGCCCCGATCGGTCCACGCGCCGTCGCCTGAGCCCCGATGGTTCCACGCGCCGTCTCCGAGCTCTGATCGGCCCACGCGCCGTCTCCTAAGCCCCGATCGGTCCAAGCGCCTTCTCATAAGCCCCGATCGGTCCACGCGCCGTCCCCGAGCGCCGATCGGTTCACGCCCCGTCACCTGAGCCCCGATCATTCGAAGCGCCGTCTCCGAGCCCCGATCGGTCCACGCGCCGTCTCCTGAGCCCGGATCGTTCCACGCGTCGTCCCCGAATCCCCGATCCGTACACGCGTCGTCTCCGAGCCTCGATCGGTCCACGCGCCGTCGCCGAACCCCAATTGGTCCACGCGAAACCGCCTGAGCCCCAGTCGGTCCACGCGCTGTCTCCGAGCCCCGATGGGTCCACGCGTCGTCTCCGAGCCCCGATCGGTCTACGCGCCGTCGCCGAGTCATGACCTGTCCACGCGCGGCCTCCTGAGACCCGATCGGTCCACGCGGCGCCTCCGGAGCCCCGACCGATCCACACGAGTCTCCTGAGCCCAGGTCGCTCCACGCGCCGTCTCCGAGCGCCGATTGGTGCACGCGCCGTCTCCTGAGCACCGATCGTTCCACACGCCGCCTCCTAAGCCCCGATATGTCCAGGCGTCGTCTCCTAAGCCCCGACCGGTCCACGCGCCGTCTCCTGAGCCCCGTTCGGCCCACGCGCCGTCTCCTAAGCCCCGATCTGTCCATGGGCCGTCTCCGAGCCGCGATCGGTAAACGCGCCGTCACCAAGCCCCGATCCGTACACGCGTCGTCTCTGAGCCCCGATGGGTCCACGCGCCGTCGCCGAGCCTCGATCGGTCCACGCGCAGCCTCCTAAGCCCCGATAGGTACACGCGTCGACTTCTAAGCCCCGATCGGTCCACGCGTAGTCTCCTAAGCCCCGCTCGGTTAACGCGTCGTTTCCGAGCCCCGATCGGTCCACGCGTCGTCTCCTGAGCCCCAATTAGTCCATGCGCCGTCTCCTAAACCCCGATCCGTCCACGGGCCGTGTCCCAGCTCCGATCGGTCCACGCGTCGTCTCCGAGCCCTGATCGGTCCACGCGCCATCGCCGAGCCCCGATCGGTCCACGCGCCATCGCCGAGCCCCGATCATTTCACGCTCCGTCTCCTGAGCCCCGGTCGGTCCGCGCGCCGTCACCTGAGCCCCGATCGGTCGAAGCGCCTTCTCCTAAGCCCCGATCGGTCCACGGGCCGTCTCCGAGAGCGGATCGGTTCACGCGCCGTCACCTGAGCCCCGATCGTTCCACGCGCCGTCTCCGAGCCCCGATCGGTCCACGCATCGTCTCCTAAGCCCCGATCGGTTAACGCGCCGACTCGGAGCCCCGATCGTTCCTCGCGCCGTCTCCGAGCCCCGACCGTTCCACGCGCCTTCTCCTAAGCCACGATCGGTCAGCGCCGTCTCCGAGCGCCGATCGGTGCACGCGCCGTCGCACGTGCCGCGATCTGTCCACACGCGGCCTCCTGAGCCCCGGTTGGTTCACGCGCCGTATCCGAGCCCCAATCGGCCCACGCACCGTCTCCTGAGCCCCGATCGGTCCACGTGCCGTCGCCGAGCCCCGATCGGTCCAGGCGTATCCTCCCGAGCCCCGATCGGTGCACGCGCCGTCGCACGTGCCGCGATCTGTCCACACGCGGCCTCCTGAGCCCCGGTTGGTTCACGCGCCGTATCCGAGCCCCAATCGGCCCACGCGCCGTCTCCTGAGCCCCGATCGCTCCACGCACCGTCTCCGAGCCCCGATCGGTCCACGCGCCGTCTCCTGAGCCCGGATCGGTCCACGCGCCGTCGCCGAACCCCAATTGGTCCACGCGCAACCGTCTGAGCCCCAGTCGGTCCACGCGCGGTCTCCGAGCCCCGATCGGTCCACGCGTCGTCTCCGAGCCCCGGTCGGTCCACGCGCCGTCTCCGAGCCCCAATCGGTTCACGCGCCGTCTCCTAAGCCCCGATCGGTTAACGCGCCGTCTCCGAGCCGCGATCGGTCCACGGGCCGACGCCGAACCCCAATTGGTCTACGCGCAACCGCCTGAGCCCCAGTCGGTCCACGCATTGCCTCCGAGCTCCAATCGGTCCACGCGCCGTTTCCTGAGCCCCGAACGGTCCATACGTCGTCTTCTAAGCCCCGATGCCTCCACGCGCCGTCTCCGAGCCAGATAGGTTCAGGCGCCGCTTCCCGAGCTCCGATCAGTCCAAGCGCCGTCTCCTAAGCCCCGATCGCTCCACGGACCGTCTCCGAGTCCCGATGGGTCCACGCGCCGCATCCTGAGCCCCAATAGGTCGACGCGCCGTCTCCTAACACCGACCCGTCCACGGGCCGTCTCCTGAGCCCCGATTGCTCCACGGGCCGTTTCCTGAGCCCCGATCGTTCCACACGCCGTCTCCGAGCTCCGATCGGCCCACGCGCCGTCTCCTGAGCCCCGATCGGTCCACGCGCCGTCGCCGAACCCCGATCGGTCCAGGCGTATCCTCCTGAGCCCCGATCGGTCCACGCGCCGTCTCCGTGCCCCGATCGGTTCACGCGCCGTCTCCTGAGCCCGGATCGGTCCACGCGCCGTCGCCGAACCCCAATTGGTCCACGCGCAACCGCCTGAGCCCAGGTTGGTCCACGCGCTGTTTCCGAGCCCCGATCGGTCCACGCGACGTATCCGAACCCCGATCGGTCCACGCGCCGTCGCCGAAGCCCCGATCGGTCCACGCGCCGTCTCCTGAGCCCCGATCGGTCCACGCGTCGACTCCTAAGCCCCGATCGGTTCACGCGCCGTATGCGAGCCCCAATCGGTCCACGCGCCATCTCCTAAGCTCCAATCGGTCCACGCGCCGTCTCCTGAGCCCCGATACGTCGACGCGCAGTCGCCGAGCCCCGATCGGTCCACGCGCTGTCTCCTGAGCCCCGATAGGTACACGCGTCGTCTCCTACACCCCGAACGGTCCACGCGTTGTCTCCTAAGCCCCGATCAGTCCACGCGCCGTCTCCGAGCCCCGATGGGTCCACGCACTGTCTCCTGATCCCTATGGGTCCACGAGGCGCCTCCGGAGCCCCGATCGATCCACGCGAGGATCCTGAGCCCCGATCGATCCACGCATCGTCTCCTAAGCCCCAATCGGTTAACGCGCCGTCTCCGAGCCCCAATCGGTCCACGCGCCGTCTCCTGAACCCCGATCGTTCCACGCGCCTTCTCCTAAGCCACGATCGGTCAGCGCCGTCTCCGAGCGCCGATCGGTGTACGCGCCGTCGCACGAGCCGCGATCGGTCCACGCGCGGCCTCCTGAGCCCCGGATGCTTCACGCGCCGTATCCGAGGCCCAATCGGTCCACGCACCGTCTCCTGAACCCCGATCGGTCCACGCGCCGTCGCCGAGCCATGATCGATCCACGCGCGGCCTCCTGAGCCCCGATCGGTCCACGCGTCGTCTCCTAAGCCCTGATCGGTCCACGTGCCGTCTCCGAGCCCCGATGGGTCTACGCGCCGCCTCCTGAGCCCCGATCGATCCACGCATGGGCTCCTGAGCCCCGGTCGGTCCACGCGTCGTCTTCGAGCACCGATCGATCCACGCGCCGTTTCCTGGGCCCCGATCGGTCCACGCGTCGCCGCCGGAGCCCCGATCGGTCTACGCGCCGCCTCATGAGCCCCGATCGGTCAACGCATCGTCTCCTAAGCCCCGATACGTTCACACGCCGTCTCCGAGTCCCGATTGGTCCACGCGCCGTCGCCGAGCCTCGATCGGTCCACGCGCGGCCTCCTAAGCCCCGATCGGTTAACGCGCCGTCTCCGAGCCCCGATCAGTCCACGCGCCGTCTCCTGAGCCCCGGTCGGTCCACGCGCCGTTTCCTGAGCCCCGTTCGGCCCACGCGCCGTCTCCTAAGCCCCGATCGGTCCACGAGCCGTCTCCTGAGCCTCCATCGATCAACGCGTCGTCTTCTGAGCCCAGATGCCTCCTCGCGCCGTCTCCGAGCCACGATCGGTCCAGGCGCCGTTTCCTGAGCCCCGATCGGTCCACGCGGCGTCTCCTGAGCCCCAATTGGTCCACACGCTGTGTCGTGAGCCCCGATAGGTACACGCGTCGTCTCCTACGCGCGATCGGTCCACGCGTCGTATCCTGAGCCCCGATCGTTCCACGCGCCGTCTCCGAGCCGCGATCGGTCCACGCGCCGTCTCCTGAGCCCCGATCGGTCCACGCGCCATCTCTGAGCCCCGAACGGTTCACGCACCGTCTCCTGGTCCCAATCGGTCCACGCGGCGCCTCCGGAGCCGCGATCGATCCACGCGAGTCTCCTGAGCCCCAGTCGGTCCGCGCGCCGTCTCCTGAGCCCCGATTGTTCGACGCGTCGTGTCCTGAGCCCCGATCGAACCACGCGTCGTCTCTTGAGCCCCGATCGCGCCACACGCCGTTTCCTGAGCCCCGATCGGTCCACGCGTCGTCTTCAAAGCCGCGATGCCTCCACGCGCCGTCTCGGAGCCACGATCGGTCCGTGCGCCGCTTCCACAACCCCGATCGGTCCACGCGTCACCTCCTGATCTCCGATCGGTCCACGCGCCGTCTCCTAAGCCCCGATCGTTCCACGCGCCGTCTCCGAGCCCCGATCGGTCCACGCGCCGTCTCCTAAGCCCCGTTCGGACCAAGCGCCTTCTCGTAAACCCCGGTCGGTCCACGCGCCGTCTCCGAGCCCCGATCGGTCCACGCATCGTCTCCTAAGCCCCGATCGGCTAACGCGTCGACTCCGAGCCGCGATCGTTCCACGCGCCGTCCCCGATCCCCGATCGATCCACGCGCCGTCTCCGAGCCCCGATCGGTCCACGCTTCGTCTCCTGAGCCCGGATCGTTCCACGCGTCGTCTCCTGATCCCCGATCCGTAATCGCGTCGTCTCCGAGCCTCGATCGGTCCACACGCCGTGCCCGATCCCCGATCGGTCCGCGCGGCGTCTCCGGAGCCCCGATCGATCCACGCGAGTCTCCTGAGCCCCGGTCGGTCCGCGCGCCGTCATCTGAGCCCCCATCGGTCCACGCGTTGTCTCCTAAGCCCCGATCGGTCCACGCGCCGTCTCCTGAGCCCCGATCGATCCACGCGCCGTCTCCTACCCCCGATCGGTCCACGCGCCGTCTCATAAGCCCCGATCGGACCACGCGCCTTCTCCTCAGCCCCGATCGGTCCACGCGCCGTCTCGGAGCACCGATTGGTTCACGCGCCCTCTCCTGAGCCCCGATCGCTCCACGCGCCGTCTCCGAGCCCCGATCGGTCCACGCGCCGTCTCCTAAGCCCCGATCGGTCCACCCGCCGTTTCCGAGCCCCGATCAGTCCATGCGTCGTCTCCGAGCCCCGTTCGGTCCACGCGCCGTCGCCGAGCCATGATCGTTCCACGCGCGGCCTCCAGAGCCCCGATCGGTACACGCGCCGTCGCCGAGCCGCGATCGGTCCACGCGCCGTCGCCCAACCTGCCGAACCCCAATTGGTCCACGCGCAACCTCCTGAGCCCCGATCGGTCCACGCATCGTCTTCTAAGCCCCGATACGTCCACACGCCGTCTCCGATCCCCGATCGGTCCGCGTGCCGCATTCTAAGCCGCGGTCCGTCCACGCGCAGTCTCCGATCACCGATCGGTCCACGCGCCGTCTCCTGAGCCCCGATCGGTCCACGCGCCGTTTCCGAGCCCCGATCGATCCATGCGTCGTCTTCTAAGCCCCGATGCCTCCACGCGCCGTCTCCGTGCCCCGATCGGTGCAGGCGCCGCTTACTGAGCCCCGATCGGTCCACGCGCCGTCTCCTAAGCCCCGATCGGTTCACGCGCCGTCTCCGGAGCCCCGGTAGATCCACGCGAATCTCCTAAGCCTCGACCGGTCCACGCGCCGTCCCCTGAGCCCCGATCGATCCACGCGCCGTCTCCGAGCCCCAGTCGGTCCACGCGCTGTCTCCGAGCACCGATCGGTCCACGCGCCGTCTCCGAGCGCAGATCATTTCACGCGCCGTCTCCTGAGCCCCGATCGTTCCACGCGCCGGCTCCTGAGCCCACATCGGTCCACGCGTCGCCTTCTAACCCCGGACGGTCCACGCGTCGTCTTCTAAGCCCCGATCGGTCCACGCGCCGTTTTCCGAGCCCCGATCGGTCCACGCACCATCTCCTGCTCCCCAATCGGTCCACGCGCCGCCTCCGGCGCCCCGATCGATCCACGCGAAATCTGCTGAGCTCCGGTCGGTCCACGCGCCGTTTCCTGAGCCCCGTTCGGCCCACGCGCCGTCTCCTAAGCCCCGATCGGTCCACGAGCCGTCTCCTGAGCCTCCATCGATCCACGCGTCGTCTTCTAAGCCCAGATGCCTCCTCGCGCCGTCTCCGAGCCACGATCGGTCCAGGCGCCGTTTCCTGAGCCCCGATCGGTCCACGCGTTGTGTCCTAAGCCCGGATCGTTCCACGCGCCGCTTCCGATCCCCGATCGGTCCACGCGTCGTCTCCTGATCTCCGATCGGACCACACACCATCTCCTAAGCCCCGATCATTCCACGCGCCATCTCCGAGCCCCGATCGGTCTACGCGCCGTCTCATAAGCCCCGATCGGACCACGCGCCTTCTCCTCGGCCCCGATCGGTCCACGCGCCGTCTCCGAGCGCCGATTAGTTCACGCGCCGTCTCCTGAGCCCCGATCGCTCCACACTCCGTCTCCGAGCCCCGATCGGTCCACGCGCCGTCTCCTGAGCCCCGATCGGTCCACGCGTCGTTCCCCAAGCCCCGATCCATCGACGCGCCGTCTCCTGATGCCCAATCGGTCCACGCGCTGTCTCCTGAGCCCCGATCGGTCCACGCGCCGTTTTCTGAGCCCCGATCGATCCACGCACCATCTCCTGCTCCCCAATCGGTCCACGCGCCGCCTCCGGAGCCCCGATCGATCCACGCGAAATCTGCTGAGCCCCGATCGTTCCACGCGCCGTCTCCGAGCCCCGATCGGTCCACGCGCCGTCTCCTAAGCCCCGTTCGGACCAAGCGCCTTCTCGTAAACCCCGGTCGATCCACGCGCCGTCTCC
This sequence comes from Netelia fuscicornis, assembly GCA_946811545.1. Lineage (NCBI taxonomy): Eukaryota > Metazoa > Arthropoda > Insecta > Hymenoptera > Ichneumonidae > Netelia > Netelia fuscicornis. The sequence goes on from OX328011.1 coordinate 31,325,800, forward strand.
GAGCCCCGATCGGTCCACGCATCGTCTCCTAAGCCCCGATCGGCTAACGCGTCGACTCCGAGCCGCGATCGTTCCTCGCGCCGTCCCCGATCCCCGATCGATCCACGCGCCGTCTCCGAGCGCCGATCGGTTCACGCGCCGTCACCCGAGCCCCGATCGTTCCACACGCCGTCTCCGAGCCCCGATCGGTCCACGCTTCGTCTCCTGAGCCCGGATCGTTCCACGCGTCGTCTCCTGATCCCCGATCCGTAATCGCGTCGTCTCCGAGCCTCGATCGGTCCACACGCCGTGTCCGAGCCCCGATCGGGCCGCGCGGCGTCTCCGGAGCCCCGATCGATCCACGCGAGTCTCCTGAGCCCCGGTCGGTCCGCGCGCCGTCATCTGAGCCCCCATCGGTCCACGCGTTGTCTCCTAAGCCCCGATCGGTCCACGCGCCGTCTCCGAGCGCCGATCGGTTCACGCATCGTCTCCTAAGCCCCGATCGGTTAACGCGCCGTCTCCGAGCGCCGAGCGGTCCACGCGCCGTCGCCGAACCCCAATTGGTCCACGCGCAACCGCCTGAGTCCCAGTCGGTCCACGCGCTGTCTCCGAGCCCCGATCGGTCCACGCGCCGTCGCCGAGCCATGATCGGTCCACGCGCGGCCTCCTGAGCCCCAATCGGTCCACGGGCCGTCGCCGATCCACGATCGGTCCGTGCGCCGTTTCCAGAGCCCTATCGGTCCACGCATCGTCTCCTGATCTCCGATCGGTCCACGTGCCGTCTCCTAAGCCCCGATCGGTCCACGCACTGTCTCCGAGCGCCGATCGGTTCACGCGCCGTCTCCTGAGCCCCGATCATTCCACGCGCCGTCTCCGAGCCCCGATCGGCCCACGCGTTGTCTCCTTAGCCCCGATCGCTCCACGCGCCGTCTCCGAGCGCCGAGCGGTCCACGCGCCGTCGCCGAACCCCAAATGGTCCACGCGCAACCGCCTGAGCCCCGATCGATCCACGCGAGTCTCCTGAGCCCCGGTCGGTCCGCGCGCCGTCATCTGAGCCCCCATCGGTCCACGCGTTGTCTCCTAAGCCCCGATCGGTCCACGCGCCGTCTCCGAGCCCCGATCGGTTCACGCATCGTCTCCTAAGCCCCGATCGGTTAACGCGCCGTCTCCGAGCGCCGAGCGGTCCACGCGCCGTCGCCGAACCCCAATTGGTCCACGCGCAACCGCCTGAGTCCCAGTCGGTCCACGCGCTGTCTCCGAGCCCCGATCGGTCCACGCGCCGTCGCCGAGCCATGATCGGTCCACGCGCGGCCTCCTGAGCCCCAATCGGTCCACGGGCCGTCGCCGATCCACGATCGGTTCGTGCGCCGTTTCCAGAGCCCTATCGGTCCACGCATCGTCTCCTGATGTCCGATCGGTCCACGTGCCGTCTCCTAAGCCCCGATCGGTCCACGCACTGTCTCCGAGCGCCGATCGGTTCACGCGCCGTCTCCTGAGCCCCGATCATTCCACGCGCCGTCTCCGAGCCCCGGTCGGTCCACGCGCCGTCTCCTGAGCCCCGATCGGTCCATGCGTCGTCTTCTTAGTCCCGATGCCTCCACGCGCCGTCTCCGAGCCACGATCGGTCCAGGCGCCGTTTCCGAGCCCCGATCGATCCATGCGTCGTCTTCTAAGCCCCGATGCCTCCACGCGCCGTCTCCGTGCCCCGATCGGTGCAGGCGCCGCTTACTGAGCCCCGATCGGTCCACGCGCCGTCTTCTAAGCCCCGATCGGTTCACGCGCCGTCTCCGGAGCCCCGGTAGATCCACGCGAATCTCCTAAGCCTCGACCGGTCCACGCGCCGTCCCCTGAGCCCCGATCGATCCACGCGCCGTCTCCGAGCCCCAGTCGGTCCACGCGCTGTCTCCGAGCACCGATCGGTCCACGCGCCGCCTCCGGCGCCCCGATCGATCCACGCGAAATCTGGTGAGCTCCGGTCGGTCCACGCGCCGTTTCCTGAGCCCGGTTCGGCCCACGCGCCGTCTCCTAAGCCCCGATCGGTCCACGAGCCGTCTCCTGAGCCTCCATCGATCCACGCGTCGTCTTCTAAGCCCAGATGCCTCCTCGCGCCGTCTCCGAGCCACGATCGGTCCAGGCGCCGTTTCCTGAGCCCCGATCGGTCCACGCGTTGTGTCCTAAGCCCGTTCGTTCCACGCGCCGCTTCCGATCCCCGATCGGTCCACGCGTCGTCTCCTGATCTCCGATCGGTCCACACACCATCTCCTAAGCCCCGATCATTCCACGCGCCATCTCCGAGCCCCGATCGGTCTACGCGCCGTCTCATAAGCCCCGATCGGACCACGCGCCTTCTCCTCGGCCCCGATCGGTCCACGCGCCGTCTCCGAGCGCCGATTAGTTCACGCGCCGTCTCCTGAGCCCCGATCGCTCCACACTCCGTCTCCGAGCCCCGATCGGTCCACGCGCCGTCTCCTGAGCCCCGATCGGTCCACGCGTCGTTCCCCAAGCCCCGATCCATCGACGCGCCGTCTCCTGATGCCCAATCGGTCCACGCGCTGTCTCCTGAGCGCCGATCGGTCCACGCGCCGTTTTCTGAGCCCCCATCGATCCACGCACCATCTCCTGCTCCCCAATCGGTCCACGCGCCGCCTCCGGAGCCCCGATCGATCCACGCGAAATCTGCTGAGCTCCGGTCGGTCCACGCGCCGTTTCCTGATCCCCGTTCGGCCCACGCGCCGTCTCCTAAGCCCCGATCGGTCCACGAGCCGTCTCCTGAGCCTCCATCGATCCACGCGTCGTCTTCTAAGCCCAGATGCCTTCTCGCGCCGTCTCCGAGCCACGATCGGTCCAGGCGCCGTTTCCTGAGCCCCGATCGGTCCACGCGGCGTCTCCTGAGCCCCAATTGGTCCACACGCTGTGTCGTGAGCCCCGATAGGTACACGCGTCGTCTCCTACGCCCGATCGGTCCACGCGTCGTATCCTGAGCCCCGATCGAACCACGCGTCGTCTCCTGAGCCCCGATCGCGCCACACGCCGTTTCCTGAGCCCCGATCGGTCCACGCGTCGTCTTCAAAGCCGCGATGCCTCCACGCGCCGTCTCCGAGCCACGATCGGTCCGTGCGCCGCTTCCACAACCCCGATCGGTCCACGCGTCACCTCCTGATCTCCGATCGGTCCACGCGCCGTCTCCTAAGCCCCGATCGTTCCACGCGCCGTCTCCGAGCCCCGATCGGTCCACGCGCCGTCTCCGAGCCCCGATCGGTCCACGCTTCGTCTCCTGAGCCCGGATCGTTCCACGCGTCGTCTCCTGATCCCCGATCCGTAATCGCGTCGTCTCCGAGCCTCGATCGGTCCACACGCCGTGTCCGATCCCCGATCGGTCCGCGCGGCGTCTCCGGAGCCCCGATCGATCCACGCGAGTCTCCTGATCTCCGAACGGTCCACGCGCCGTCTCCTAAGCACCGATCGGTCCACGCGTCGTCGCCGAGGCATGATCGGTCCACGCGCGGCCTCCTGAGCCCCGATCGGTCCACGCGCCGCCGCCGAGCCGCGATCGTTCCACGCGCGACCTCCTGAGCCCCGGTTGGTTCACGCGCCGTATCCGAGCCATGATCGGTCCACGCGGGGCTCCTGAGCCCCGGTCGGTTCACGCGCCGTCTTCGAGCCCCGATCGATCCACGCGTCGTCTTCTAAGCCCAGATGCCTCCTCGCGCCGTCTCCGAGCCCCGATCGGTCCACGCGTCGTCTCCGAGCCCCGATCGGCCCACGCGCCGTCGCCGGGCCGCGAACGGTCCACGCGCGGCCTCCTGAGTCCCGGTTGGTTCACGCGCCGTATCCGAGCCCCAATCGGTCCACGCAAGGTCTCCTGAGCTCCGATCGGTCCACGCGCCGTCTCCTGAGCCCCGATCGCTCCACGCGCCGTTTTCTGAGCACCGTTCGGTCCACGCGTCGTCTTCAAAGCCCCAATGCCTCCACGCGTCGTCTCCGATCCACGATCGGTCCGTGCGCCGCTTCCAGAGGCCTATCGGTCCACGCGTCGTCTCCTGATCTCCGATCGCTCCACGCGCCGTCTCCGAGCCCCGATCGGTCCACGCGCCGTCTCCTGAGCCCGGATCGGTCCACGCGCCGTCGCCGAACCCCAATTGGTCCACGCGCAACCGCCTGAGCCCCGGTTGGTCCACGCGCTGTCTCCGAGCCCCGATCGGTCCACGCGTCGTATCCGAACCCCGATCGGTCCACGCGCCGTCGCCGAGCCATGATCGGTCCACGCGCGGCCTCCTGAGCCCCGATCGCTCCTCGCGCCGTCTCCTGAGCCCCGCTCGGTCCATGCGTCGTCTTCCTAGCCCCGATGCCTCCACGCGCCGTCTCCGAGCCACGATCGGTCTAGGCGCCGCTTCCTGACCCCGATCGGTCCACGCGTCGTCTTCAAAGCCCCGATGCCTCCACGCGCCGTCTCCGAGCCACGATCGGTCCGTGCGCCGCTTCCAGAGCCCCGATCTGTGCACGCGTCTTCTCCTGATCCCCGATCGGTCCACGCGCCGTCTCATAAGCCCCGATCCGTACACGCGTCGTCTCCGAGCCCCGATGCCTCTACGCGCCGTCTCCGAGCCACGATCGGTTCAGGCGCCGCTTCCCGAGCCCCGGTCGGTCCGCGCGCCGTCTCCTAAGCCCCCATCGGTCCACGCGTTGTCTCCTAAGCCCCGATCGGCCCACGCGCCGTCTCCGTGCCCCGCTCGGTTCACGCATCGTCTCCTGAGCCCCGGTCGGTCCACGCGCCATCGCCGACCCCCAATTCGTCCACGGGCAACCTCCTGAGACCCAGTCGGTCCACGCGCCGTCTCCTGAGCCCCGATCGGTCCACGTATCGTCTCCTACGCCCCGATCGGTCAACGCGTCGTCTCCTAAGCCCCGAACGGTCCAATCGCCGTCTCCTGAGCACCGATCGTTCCACACGCCGCCTCCTAAGCCCCGATCTGTCCAGGCGTCGTGTCCTAAGCCCCGACCGGTCCACGCGCCGTCTCCTGAGCCCCGTTCGGCCCACGCGCCGCCTCCGGAGCCCTGATCGATCCACGCGAATCTCCTGAGCTCCGGTCGGTCCTCGTACCGTTTCCGAGCCCCGATCGGTCCACGTACCGTCTCCGAAGCCCCGATCGGTCCACGCGCCGTCCCCTGAGCCCCGATCGGCCCACGCGTCGTCTCCTAAGCCCCGATCGGTTCACGCGCCGTATCCGAGCCCCAATCGGTCCACGCGCCGTCTCCTAAGCTCCAATCGGTCCACGCGCCGTCCCCTGAGCCCCGATACGTCGACGCGCAGACGCCGAGCCCCGATCGGTTCACGCGCCGTCTCCGAGCCCCGATGGGTCCACGCGCGGTCTCCTGAGCCCCGGTCGGTCCACGCGCCGTCGCCGAACCCCAATTCGTCCACGGGCAACCTCCTGAGACCCAGTCGGTCCACGCGCCGTCTCCTGACCCCCGATCGGTCCACGTATCGTCTCCTACGCCCCGATCGGTCCACGCGTCGTCTCCTAAGCCCCGAACGGTCCACGCGCCGTCTCCTGAGCACCGATCGTTCCACACGCCGCATCCTAAGCCCCGATCTGTCCAGGCGTCGTGTCCTAAGCCCCGACCGGTCCACGCGCCGGCTCCTGAGCCCCGTTCGGTCCACGCGCCGTCTCCTAAGCCCCGATCTGTCCATGAGCCGTCTCCGAGTCGCGATCGGTAAACGCGCCGTCACCAAGCCCCGATCCGTACACGCGTCGTCTCCGAGCCCCGATGGGTCCACGCGCCGTCGCCGAGCCTCGATCGGTCCACGCGCCGTCTCCTGAGCCCCAATCGGTCCACTCGCTGTCTCCTGATCCCCGATAGGTACACGCGTCGTCTCCTGAGCCCCGATCTGTCGACGCGTCGTCTCCTAAGCCCCGACCGGTGCACGCGCCGTCTCCTGAGCCCAAATTGTCCACACGCTGTCTCGTGAGCCCCGATAGGTACACGCGACATCTCCTACGCCCCGATCGGTCCACGCGTCGTCTCCTAAGCCCTGCTCGGTTAACGCGTCGTTTCCGAGCCCCGATCGGTCCACGCGTCGTCTCCTGAGCCCCAATTAATCCACGCGCCGTCTCCTAAGCCCTGATCCGTCCAGGGGCCGTGTCCGAGCTCCGATCTGTTCATGCGCCGTCTCAGAGCGCCGATCATTTCACGCCCCGTCTCCTGAGCTCCGATAGTTCAACGCGCCGTCTCCGAGCCCCGATCGGTCCACGCGCCGTCTCCTGAGCCCCAATCGGTCCACGCGTCGTCTTCTAAGCCCAGATGCCTCCTCGCGCCGTCTCCGAGCCACGATGGGTCCAGGCGCCGCTTCCTGAGCCCCGATCGGTCCACGCGTTGTCTCCTAAGCCCCGTTCGGCCCACGCGCCGTCTCCTAAGCCCCGATCGGTCCACGCGCCGTCTCCTGAGCCCCGATCGGTCCACGCGTCGTCTCCGAGCACCGTTCGGTCCACGCGCCGTTTCCTGAGCCCCGATCGGTCTATGCGTCGTCTTTTAAGCCCCGATACCTCCACGTGCCGTCTACGGGCCACGATCGGTCCAGGCGCCGCTTCCTGAGCCCCGATCGGTCCACGCGTCGTCTCCTAAGCCCCAATCGGTCCACGCGCCGTCTCCTAAGCCCCGATCGATCCACGCGCCGTCTCCGAGCCCCGATCGGTCCACGCATCGTCTCCTAAGCCCCGATCGGTTAACGCGCCGTCTCCCCGCCCCGATCGGTCCACGAGCCGTCTCCTGAGCCCTGATCCGTCTACGCACGGCGTCGAGCCGCGATCGGTCCACGCTCGGCCTCCTGAGCCCCAATCGGTCCACGCGTCGTCTCCTAAGCACCGATCGGTCCGTGCGCCGTCTCCGAGCCCCGATCGGTCCACGCACCATCTCATGCTTCCCAATCGGTCCATGCGCCGCCTCCGGAGCCCTGATCGATCCACGCGAATCTCCTGAGCTCCGGTCGGTCCTCGTACCGTTTCCGAGCCCCGATCGGTCCACGTACCGTCTCCGAAGCCCCGATCGGTCCACGCGCCGTCCCCTGAGCCCCGTTCGGCCCACGCGCCGTCTCCTAAGCCCCGATCTGTCCATGGGCCGTCTCCGAGCCGCGATCGGTAAACGCGCCGTCACCAAGCCCCGATCCGTACACGCGTCGTCTCCGAGCCCCGATGGGTCCACGCGCCGTCGCCGAGCCTCGATCGGTCCACGCGCCGTCTCCTGAGCCCCAATCGGTCCACTCGCTGTCTCCTGATCGCCGATAGGTACACGCGTCGTCTCCTACGCCCCGATCGGTCCACGCGCCGCCTTCGTGCCCCGATCGGTCCACGCACCGCCTCCTGATCCCCATCGGTCCACGCGCCGTCTCCTGAGCCACGATCGATCCACATGCCGTCTCCGAGCCCCGATCGGTCCGCGTGCCGCATTCTAAGCCACGGTCCATCCACGCGCGATCCACGGGTCTTCCCCTGAGCCCCGACCGCTCCACGCGCCGTCTCCTGAGCCCGGATCGGTCCACGCGTCGTCTCCGAGCCCCGATCGGTCCACGCGCCGTCCCCGAGCCCCGATCGGTCCACGCGCCGTTTCCTGAGCCCCGATACGTCCACGCGCAGTCGCCGAGCCCCGATCGGTCCACGCGCCGTCGCCGAGCCGCGATCGGTCCACACGCGGCCTCCTAAGCCCCGATCGGTCCACGCGCCGTCGCCGAACCCCAATTGGTCCACGCGCAACCGCCTGAGCCCCAGTCGGTCCACGCGTAGTCTCCGAGCCCCGATCCGTCCACGCGCCGTCGCCGAGTTATGATCTGTCCACGCGCGGCCTCCTGAGACCCGATCGGTCCACGCGCCGTCTTCGAGCCCCGATCGGTCCACGCGCCGTCTCCTGAGCCCCGATCGATCCACGCGTCGTTCCCTAAGCCCCGATCCATCCACGCGCTGTCTCCTAAGTCCCGATCGGTCCAGGCCCCGTCTCCGAGCGCCGATCGGTTCACGCGCCGTCTCCTGAGAACGATCCGTCCACGTGCCGTCTCCTGAGCCCCGATCGGTCGACGCGCCGTCTCGTGAGCCCCGATCGGTCCACGCGCCGTCTCCGAGCCCCGATCGGTCCACGCGTCGTTCTCGAAGCCCCGATCTATCCACGCGCAGTCTCGCGAGCCCCGATCGGTGCACGCACCGTCTCCTAAGCCCCGATCGGTCCACGCCCCGTCTCCGAGCACCGATTGGTTCACGCACCGTCTTCTGAGACTCGATCCGTCCACGCGCTGTCTCCTGAGCCCCGATCGGTCGACGCGTCCTCTGTTAAACCCCAATCGGTCCACGCCCCGTCTCCGAGCGCCGATCGGTTCACGCGCTGTCTCCTGAGTCCCGATCCGTCCACTCAGTGTCTCCTGAGCCCCGGTCGGTCCACGCGCCGCCTCCTGCGCTCCGATCGGTCCACGCGCCGTCTCCTGAGCCTCGATCGGTCGACGCGCCGTCTCGTGAGCCCCGATCGGTCCACGCGCCGTCTCCTGAGCCCCGATCGGTCCACGCGTCGTTCCCTAAGCCCCGATCCATCCACGCGCAGTCTCCCGAGCCCCAATCGGTCCACGCGCCGTCTCCTGAGCCCCGATCGGTCCACGCCCCGTCTTCGAGCCCCGATCGGTTCACGCATCGTCTCCTAAGCCCCGATCGGTTAACGCGCCGTCTCCGAGCGCCGAGCGGTCCACGCGCCGTCGCCGAACCCCAATTGGTCCACGCGCAACCGCCTTAGTCCCAGTCGGTCCACGCGCTGTCTCCGAGCCCCGATCGGTCCACGCGCCGTCTCCTAAGCTGCGATCCGTCCACGGGCCGTCTCCGAGCTGCTATCGGTAAACGCGCCGTCACCAAGCCCTGATCTGTACACGCGTCGTCTCCGAGCCCCGATCGGTCCACGCGCCGTCGCCGAGCCTCGATCGGTCCACGCACCGTCTCCTGAGCCCAGATCGGTCCACGCGCCGTCTCCTAAGCCGCGATCCGTCCACGGGCCGTCTCCGAGCTGATATCGGTAAACGCGCCGTCACCAAGCCCTGATCTGTACACGCGTCGTCTCCGAGCCCCGATCGGTCCACGCGCCGTCGCCGAGCCTCGATCGGTCGACGCGCCGTCTCGTGAGCCCCGATCGGTCCACGCGCCGTCTCCGAGCCCCGATCGGTCCACGCGTCGTTCTCGAAGCCCCGATCTATCCACGCGCAGTCTCGCGAGCCCCGATCGGTGCACGCACCGTCTCCTAAGCCCCGATCGGTCCACGCCCCGTCTCCGAGCACCGATTGGTTCACGCACCGTCTCCTGAGACTCGATCCGTCCACGCGCTGTCTCCTGAGCCCCGATCGGTTGACGCGTCCTCTGTTAAACCCCAATCGGTCCACGCCCCGTCTCCGAGCGCCGATCGGTTCACGCGCCGTCACCCGAGCCCCGATCGTTCCACACGGCGTCTCCGAGCCCCGATCGGTCCACGTTTCGTCTCCTGAGCCCGGATCGTTCCACGCGTCGTTTCCTGATTCCCGATCCTTAAACGCGTCGTCTCCAAGCCTCGATCGGTCCACACGCCGTGTCCGATCCCCGATCGGTTCGCGTACCGCATTCTGAGCCGCGGTCCGTCCACGCGCCGTCTCCGAGCACCGATCGGTCGACGCGCCGTCTCAGAGCGCCGATCATTTCACGCCCCGTCACCTGACCTCCGATCGTTTCACGCGCCGTCTACGAGCCCCGATCGGTCCACGCGCCGTCTCCTGAGCCCCAATCGGTCCACACGCTGTCTCGTGAGCCCCGATAGGTACACGCGTCGTCTCCGAGCCCCGATCGGTCCACGCGCCATCGGCGAACCCCGATCGGTCCACGCGCCATCTCCTGAGCTCCGAACGGTCCACACCCCTTGTCCTGAGCCCCGATCGGCCGACGCGTCGTCTCCTAAGCCCCGACCGGTTCACGCGCCGTCTCCTGTGCACCGATCGAATCACGTGCCGTCTCCTAAGTCCCGATCGGTTAACGCGCCGTCTCCGAGCCGCGATCGGTCCACGCGCCGTCGCCGAACCCCAATTGGTCCACGCGCAACCGCCTGACCCCCAGTCGATCCACGCGTCGTCTCCGAGCTCCAGTCGGTCCACGCGCCGTTTCCTGAGACCTGATCGGTCCATGCGTCGTCTCCTAAGCCCCGATCCGTCGACGCGTCGTCTCCTGAGCCACGATCAATTGACGCGTCTTCTCCTGAGCCCGATCGCTCCTCGCGCCGTCTCCTGAGCCCCGATCGGTCCACGCGTCGTGTCCGAGCTCAGATCGGTCCATACGCCGTTTCCTGAGCCCCGATCGGTCCATGCGTCGTCTTCTTAGCCCCGATGCCTCCACGCGCCGTCTCCGAGCCACGATCGGTCCAGGCGCCGCTTCCTGAGCCCCGATCGGTCCACGCGCCGTATCCTAAGCCCCGATCGGTCCACGCGTCGTCTCCTAAGCCCCGATTCGTCCACGCGACGTCTCCGGGCGCCGATGATTTCACGCGCCGTCTCCTGAGACCCGATCGTTCCACGCGCCGTCTCCGAGCCCCGATCGATCCACGCGCCGCCTCCTGAGCCCCGATCGGTCCACGCGCCGTCGCCGAACCCCAATTGGTCCACGCGCAACCGCCTGAGCCCCAGTCGGTCCACGCACTGTGTCCGAGCCCCGATCGGTCCATGCGCCGTCTTCGAGCGCCGATCGGTCCACGCAACGTCTCCTAAGCCCCAATCGGTTAACGCGCCGTCTCCTGAGCCCCGATCGTTCTACGCACCGTCTCCGAGCCCCGATCCGTCCACGCGCAGTCGCCGAGCCCCGATCGGTTCACGCGCGGTCTCCTGAGCCCCAGTCGGTACACGCGCTGTCTCCGAGCCCCGATCGGTCCACGCGTCGTCTACTAAGCCCCGGTCGTACGACGCGTCGTCTCCTAAGCCCCGATCGGTTGACGCGTCGTCTCCTGCGCCCCAGTTGGTCCACGGGCTGTCTCCGAGCCCCGATCGATCCACGCACCGCCTCCTGAGCTCCCATCGGTCGACGCGCCGACTCCTAAGCCCCGATCCGTCCACGCGCCGTCTCCTGAGCCCCGATCGTCCAACGTGCCGTCTCCGAGCACCGATCGGTCCACGCGTCGCCTCCTGAGCCCCGATCGGTCCACGCGTCGTCTCCTAGGCCCCTATCGGTCCACGCGTCGTCTCCTAAGCCCCGATCCGTCGACGCGTCGTCTCCTGAGCCACGATCAATTGACGCGTCTTCTCCTGAGCCCGATCGCTCCTCGCGCCATCTCCTGAGCCCCGATCGGTCCACGCGTCGTGTCCGAGCTCCGATCGGTCCATACGCCGTTTCCTGAGCCCCGATCGGTCCATGCATCGTCTTCTTAGCCCCGATGCCTCCACGCGCCGTCTCCGAGCCACGATCGGTCCAGGCGCCGCTTCCTGAGCCCCGATCGGTCCACGCGCCGTATCCTAAGCCCCGATCGGTCCACGGGCCGTCTCTGAGCGCCGATAAGTTCAAGCGCCGTCTCCTGAGCACCGATCGTTCCACGCGGCGTCTCCGAGCCCCGATCGATCCCCGCGCCGTCTCCTGAGTCCCGATCGGTCGACGCGTCGTCTTCTGAGCCTCGATCGCTCCTCGCGCCGTCTCCTGAACCCCGCTCGGTCCATGCGTCGTCTTCTTATCCCGGATGCCTCCACGCGCCGTCTCCGAGCCACGATCGGTCCAGGCGCCGTCTCCGGAGCCCCGATCGGTCCACGCGTCGTCTCCTAAGCCCCGATTCGTCCACGCGACGTCTCCGGGCGCCGATGATTTCACGCGCCGTCTCCTGAGACCCGATCGTTCCACGCGCCGTCTCCGAGCCCCGATCGATCCACGCGCTGCCTCCTGAGCCCCGATCGGTCCACGCGCCGTCGCCGAACCCCAATTGGTCCACGCGCAACCGCCTGAGCCCCAGTCGGTCCACGCACTGTGTCCGAGCCCCGATCGGTCCACGCGCCGTCTTCGAGCGCCGATCGGTCCACGCAACGTCTCCTAAGCCCCAATCGGTTAACGCGCCGTCTCCTGAGCCCCGATCGTTCTACGCACCGTCTCCGAGCCCCGATCCGTCCACGCGCAGTCGCCGAGCCCCGATCGGTTCACGCGCGGTCTCCTGAGCCCCAGTCGGTACACGCGCTGTCTCCGAGCCCCGATCGGTCCACGCGTCGTCTACTAAGCCCCGATCGTTCGACGCGTCGTCTCCTAAGCCCCGATCGGTTGACGCGTCGTCTCCTGAGCCCCAGTTGGTCCACGGGCTGTCTCCGAGCCCCGATCGACCCACGCACCGCCTCCTGAGCTCCCATCCGTCGACGCGCCGACTCCTAAGCCCCGATCCGTCCACGCACCGTCTCCTGAGCCCCGATCGTCCAACGTGCCGTCTCCGAGCACCGATCGGTCCACGCGTCGCCTCCTGAGCCCCGGTCGGTCCACGCGCCGTCTCCTGAGCCCCGATCGGTCCACGCGTCGTCTCCTAAGCCCCGATCGGTCCACGCGTCGTCTCCTAAGCCCCGATCCGTCGACGCGTCGTCTCCCGAGCCACGATCAATTGACGCGTCTTCTCCTGAGCCCGATCGCTCCTCGCGCCGTCTCCTGAGCCCCGATCGGTCCACGCGTCGTGTCCGAGCTCCGATCGGTCTATACGCCGTTTCCTGAGCCCCGATCGGTCCACGCGCCGTATCCTAAGCCCCGATCGGTACACGGGCCGTCTCTGAGCGCCGATAAGTTCAAGCGCCGTCTCCTGAGCCCCGATCGTTCCACGCGGCGTCTCCGAGCCCCGATCGATCCACGCGCCGTCTCCTGAGCCCCGATCGGTCGACGCGCCGTCTCCTGAGCCCCGATGCGTCCACGCGCAGTCGCCGAGCCCCGATCGGTCCACGCGTCGTCTCCTAAGCCCCGATCGTTCGACGCGTCGTCTCCTGAGCCCCGATCGGTCGACGCGTCGTCTCCTGAGCCCCAGTTGGTCCACGGGCTGTCTCCGAGCCCCGATCGATCCACGCACCTCCTCCTGAGCTCCGATCGGTCGACGCACCGACTCCTAAGCCCCGATCGATCCAAGCGCCTTCTGCTAAGCCCCGATCGGTCCAAGCGCCTTCTGCTAAGCCCCGATCGGTCCACGCGCCGTCTCCGAGCGCCGATCGGTTCACGCGCCGTCACCTGAGCCCCGATCGTTCCACGCGCCGTCTCCGGGCCCCGATCCTTCTACGCGCCGTCTCCTAAGCCCCGATCGGTCCACGCGCCTTCTCCTCATCCCCGATCGGTCCACGCGCCGTCTCGGAGCCCCGATTGATTCACGCGCCGTCTCCTGAGCCCCGATCGCTCCACGCGCAGTCGCCGAGCGGCGATCATTTCAGGTGACGTCTCCTGAGCCCTGATCGTTCCACGCGCCGTCTTCGAGCCCCGAGCGTTCCACGCGCCGTCTCCTGAGCCCCAATCGATCCACGCGCAGCCTCCTGAGCCCCGATCGGCCCACGCGCCATCGCCCAGCCGCGATCGTTCTACGCGCCGCTCCGAGCCCCGATCGGTCCACGCGCCGTCGCCGAGCCACGATCGGTCCACGCGCGGCCTCCTGAGCCCCGATCGGTCCACGCGCCGTCGCCGAGCCGCGATCTGTCCACGCGCGGCCTCCTAAGCTCCGATCGGTCCACGCGCCGTCGTCGAACCCCAATTGGTCCACACGAAACCGCCTGAGCCCCAGTCGGTCCACGCGCTGTCACCGAGCCCCGATCGGTCCACGTGTGGTCTCCGAGCCCCGATCGGTCCACGCGCCGTCGCCGAGCCACGATCGGTCCACGCGCGGCCTCCTGAGCCCCGATCGATCCACGCATCGGCTGCTGAGCCCCGGTCGGTCCACGCGTCGCCTTCGAGCACCGATCGATCCACGCGCCGTTTCCTGGGCCCCGATCGGTCGACGCGTCGCCACCGCAGCCCCGATCGGTCTACGCGCCGTCTCATGAGCCCCGGTCGGTTCATGCGCCGTCGCCGAGCCTCGATCGGTCCACGCGCGGCCGCCTTAGCCCCGGTCGGTCCACGCGCCGTCTCCGAGCCCCAATCGGTCCACGCATCGTCACCTGAGCCCCGATCGGTTAACGCGCCGTCTCCGGCCCACGATCGGTCCAGGCGCCGCTTCCTGAGCCACGATCGGTCCACGCGCCTTCTCCGAGCCCCGATCGGTGCACGCGCCGTCTCCTGAGCCCCGATCGGTCCACGCGTCGTCTCCTGAGCCCCGATCGGTCCACGCGCCGTCTTCTGAGCCCCGATCGGTCCACGCGCCGTCGCCGAACCCCAATTGGTCCACGCGAAACCGCCTGAGCCCCAGTCGGTCCACGCGCTGTCTCCGAGCCCCGATCGGTCCACGTGCCGTCTCCCAGCCCCGATCGGCCCACGCGCCGTCTCCTAATCCCCAATCTGTCCACGACCCGTCTCCGGGCCCCGATCGGTGCACGTGCCGTCTCCTAAGCCTCGATCGGGCCACGCGCCGTCGCCGAACACCAATTGGTCCACGCGAAACCGCCTGAGCCCCAGTCGGTCCACGCGCTGTCTCCGAGCCCCGATCGGTCCACGCGTCGTCTCCGAGCCCCGATCGGTCCACGCGCCGTCGCCGAGTCATGATCTGTCCACGCGCGGCCTCCTGAGACCCGATCGGTCCACGCGCCGTCGCCGAGCCGCGATCGGTCCACGCGCGGCCTCCTGAGCCCCGATTGGTTCACGCGCCGTATCCGAGCCCCAATCGGTCCACGCGCTGTCTCCGAGCCCTGATCGGTCCACGCGTCGTCTCCGAGCCCCGATCGGTCCACGCGCCGTCTCCGAGCGCCGATCGGTTCACGGGCCGTCTCTGAGCCCCGATCGTCCAACGTGCCGTCTCCGAGCACCGATCGGTCCACGCGTCGCCTCCTGAGCCCCGGTCGGTCCACGCGCCGTCTCCTGAGCCCCGATCGGTTCACGCGTCGTCTCCTAAGCCCCGATCGGTCCACGCGTCGTCTCCTAAGCCCCGATCCGTCGACGCGTCGTCTCCCGAGCCACGATCAATTGACGCGTCTTCTCCTGAGCCCGATCGCTCCTCGCGCCGTCTCCTGAGCCCCGATCGGTCCACGCGTCGTGTCCGAGCTCCGATCGGTCCATACGCCGTTTCCTGAGCCCCGATCGGTCCACGCGCCGTATCCTAAGCCCCGATCGGTACACGGGCCGTCTCTGAGCGCCGATAAGTTCAAGCGCCGTCTCCTGAGCCCCGATCGTTCCACGCGGCGTCTCCGAGCCCCGATCGATCCACGCGCCGTCTCCTGAGCCCCGATCGGTCGACGCGCCGTCTCCTGAGCCCCGATGCGTCCACGCTCAGTCGCCGAGCCCCGATCGGTCCACGCGTCGTCTCCTAAGCCCCGATCGTTCGACGCGTCGTCTCCTGAGCCCCGATCGGTCGACGCGTCGTCTCCTGAGCCCCAGTTGGTCCACGGGCTGTCTCCGAGCCCCGATCGATCCACGCACCTCCTCCTGGGCTCCGATCGGTCGACGCGCCGACTCCTAAGCCCCGATCGATCCAAGCGCCTTCTGCTAAGCCCCGATCGGTCCAAGCGCCTTCTGCTAAGCCCCGATCGGTCCACGCGCCGTCTCCGAGCGCCGATCGGTTCACGCGCCGTCACCTGAGCCCCGATCGTTCCACGCGCCGTCTCCGAGCCCCGATCCTTCTACGCGCCGTCTCCTAAGCCCCGATCGGTCCACGCGCCTTCTCCTCATCCCCGATCGGTCCACGCGCCGTCTCGGAGCCCCGATTGATTCACGCGCCGTCTCCTGAGCCCCGATCGCTCCACGCGCAGTCGCCGAGCCTCGATCGGGTCACGCGCGGTCTCCTGAGCCCCGGTCGGTCCACGCGCCGTCGCCGAACCCCGATTGGTCCACGCGCAACCTTCTGAGCCCCAGTCGGTACACGCGCTGTCTCCGAGCCCCGATCGGTCCCCGCATAGTCTCCTAAGCCCCGCTCGGTTAACGCGTCGTCTCGGAGCCCCGATCGGTCCAGGCGCCGCTTCCTGAGCACCGACC
The DNA here is from genome assembly GCA_946811545.1 of Netelia fuscicornis. Taxonomy (NCBI): domain Eukaryota; kingdom Metazoa; phylum Arthropoda; class Insecta; order Hymenoptera; family Ichneumonidae; genus Netelia; species Netelia fuscicornis. Next base: position 31,341,858 of record OX328011.1, read on the forward strand.
GGTCCACGCGTCGTCTTCTGAGCCCCGATCGGTCGACGGGTCCCCTCCTAAGCCCCGATCGGTCCACGCGCCTTCTCCTGAGCCCCGATCGGTCCACGCGCCGTCTCCGAGCGGCGATCATTTCAGGTGACGTCTCCTGAGCCCTGATCGTTCCACGCGCCGTCTTCGAGCCCCGAGCGTTCCACGCGCCGTCTCCTGAGCCCCAATCGATCCACGCGCAGCCTCCTGAGCCCCGATCGGTCCACGCGCCATCGCCCAGCCGCGATCGTTCTACGCGCCGCTCCGAGCCCCGATCGGTCCACGCGCCGTCGCCGAGCCACGATCGGTCCACGCGCGGCCTCCTGAGCCCCGATCGGTCCACGCGCCGTCGCCGAGCCGCGATCTGTCCACGCGCGGCCTCCTAAGCTCCGATCGGTCCACGCGCCGTCGTCGAACCCCAATTGGTCCACACGAAACCGCCTGAGCCCCAGTCGGTCCACGCGCTGTCACCGAGCCCCGATCGGTCCACGTGTGGTCTCCGAGCCCCGATCGGTCCACGCGCCGTCGCCGAGCCACGATCGGTCCACGCGCGGCCTCCTGAGCCCCGATCGGTCCACGGGCCGTCGCCGAGCCGCGATCGGTCCACGCGCGGCCTCCTGAGCCCCGATTGGTTCACCCGCCGTATCCGAGCCCGAATCGGTCCACGCGCCGTCTCCTGAGCCCCGATCTGTCCACGACCCGTCTCCGGGCCCCGATCGGTGCACGCGCCGTCTCCTAAGCCCCGATCGGTCCACGCGCCGTCGCCGAACCCCAATTGGTCCACGCGCAACCGTCTGAGCCCCAGTCGGTCCACGCACTGTCTCCGAGCCCCGATCGGTCCACGCGTCGTCTCCGAGCCCCGATCGGTCCACGCGTCGTCTCCTAAGCCCCGATCGGTCCACGCACCGTCTCCTGAGCCCCGATCGGTCCACGCGCCGTCTCCTGAGCCCCAATCGCTCCACGCGCCGTTTTCTGAGCACCGTTTGGTCCACGCGTCGTCTTGAAAGCCCCGATGCCTCCACGCGCCGTCTTCGAGCCCCGATCGGTCCACGCATGGTCTCCTAAGCCACAATCGGTTAACGCGCCGTCCCCGAGCCCCGATCGGTCCACGCGCCGTCTCCTGAGCCCCGATACGTCCACGCGCATTCGCCCAGCCCTGATCGGTCCACGCGTCGTCTCCTAAGCCCCGATCGGTCCACGCGAGGCTCCTGAGCCCCGATCGGACCACGCATCGTCTCCTAAGCCCCGATCGGTCCACGTGCCGTCTCCCAGCCCCGATCGGTCCACGTGCCGTCTCCGAGCCCCGATGGGTCTACGCGCCGCCTCCTGAGCCCCGATCGATCCACGCATCGGCTGCTGAGCCCCGGTCGGTCCACGCGTCGCCTTCGAGCACCGATCGATCCACGCGCCGTTTCCTGGGCCCCGATCGGTCCACGCGTCGCCACCGCAGCCCCGATCGGTCTACGCGCCGTCTCATGAGCCCCGGTCGGTTCATGCGCCGTCGCCGAGCCTCGATCGGTCCACGCGCGGCCGCCTTAGCCCCGGTCGGTCCACGCGCCGTCTCCGAGCCCCGATCGGTCCACGCATCGTCACCTGAGCCCCGATCGGTTAACGCGCCGTCTCCGAGCCCCGATCAGTCCACGCGCCGTCTCCTGAGCCCCGGTCGGTTCATGCGCCGTCTCCGAGCCCCGATCGATCCACGCGTCGTCTTGTAAGCCCAGATGCCTTCTCGCGCCGTCTCCGGCCCACGATCGGTCCAGGCGCCGCTTCCTGAGCCACGATCGGTCCACGCGCCTTCTCCGAGCCCCGATCGGTGCACGCGCCGTCTCCTGAGCCCCGATCGGTCCACGCGTCGTCTCCTGATCCCAATCGGTCCACGCGGCGCCTCCGGAGCCCCGATCGATTCACGCGAGTCTCCTGAGCCACAGTCGGTCCGCGCGCCGTCTCCGGAGCCCCGATCGGTCCACGTGCCGTCTCTGAGCCCCGATGGGTCTACGCGCCGCCTCCTGAGCCCCGATCGATCCACGCATCGGCTGCTGAGCCCCGGTCGGTCCACGCGTCGCCTTCGAGCACCGATCGATCCACGCGCCGTTTCCTGGGCCCCGATCGGTCCACGCGTCGCCACCGCAGCCCCGATCGGTCTACGCGCCGTCTCCTGAGCCCCGATCGATCCACGCGCCGTCTCGTAAGCCACAATCGGTCCACGCGCCGTCTCAGAGCGCCGATCATTTCACGCGCCGTTTCCTGAGCCCCGGTCGTTCCACGTGCCGTCTCCGAGCCCCGATCGGTCCACGCGGCGTCTCCTGAGCCCCGATCGGTTCACGCATCGTCTCCTAAGCCCCGGTACGTCTACACGCCGTATCCGAGCCCCGATCGGTCCGCGTGACGCATTCTAAGCCACGGTCCGTCCACGCGCCGTCTCCGAGCACCGATCGGTCCACGCGCCGTCTCCTGAGCCCCGATCGGTCCACGCGTCGTCTCCTAAGCCCTGATCGGTCCACGTGCCGTCTCCGAGCCCCGATGGGTCTACGCGCCGCCTCCTGAGCCCCGATCGATCCACGCATCGTCTCCTGAGCCCCGATCGGTTAACGCGCCGTCTCCGAGCCCCGATCAGTCCACGCGCCGTCTCCTGAGCCCCGGTCGGTTCATGCGCCGTCTCCGAGCCCCGATCGGTCCACGCGTCGTCTCCGAGCCCCGATCGGTCCACGCGCCGTCGCCGAGTCATGATCTGTCCACGCGCCGTCTCCTGAGCCCCGATCGTTCCACGCGCCGTCTCCGAGCACCGATCGGTCCACGCGCCGTCTCCTGAGGCCCGATCGGTCCACGCGTCGTCTCCTAAGCCCCGATCGGTTAACTCGCCGTCTCCGAGCCCCAATCTGTCCACGCGCCGTCTCCTGAGCCCCGATCGGTCCACGCGTCGTCTCCTAAGCCCTGATCGGTCCACGTGCCGTCTCCGAGCCCCGATGGGTCTACGCGCCGACTCCTGAGCCCCGATCGATCCACGCATCGGCTCCTGAGCCCCGGTCGGTCCACGCGCCGTCTCCTGAGCCCCGATCGATCCACGCGCCGTCTCGTAAGCCACAATCGGTCCACGCGCCGTCTCAGAGCGCCGATCATTTCACGCGCCGTTTCCTGAGCCCCGGTCGTTCCACGTGCCGTCTCCGAGCCCCGATCGGTCCACGCGGCGTCTCCTGAGCCCCGATCGGTTCACGCATCGTCTCCTAAGCCCCGATACGTCTACACGCCGTATCCGAGCCCCGATCGGTCCGCGTGACGCATTCTAAGCCACGGTCCGTCCACGCGCCGTCTCCGAGCCCCGATCGGTCCACGCGCCGTCTCCTGAGCCCCGATCGGTCCACGCGTCGTCTCCTAAGCCCTGATCGGTCCACGTGCCGTCTCCGAGCCCCGATGGGTCTACGCGCCGCCTCCTGAGCCCCGATCGATCCACGCATCGTCTCCTGAGCCCCGATCGGTTAACGCGCCGTCTCCGAGCCCCGATCAGTCCACGCGCCGTCTCCTGAGCCCCGGTCGGTTCATGCGCCGTCTCCGAGCCCCGATCGGTCCACGCGTCGTCTCCGAGCCCCGATCGGTCCACGCGCCGTCGCCGAGTCATGATCTGTCCACGCGCGGCCTCCTGAGCGCTGATCCGTCCACGCGCGGCGTCGAGCCGCGATCGGTCCACGCGCGGCCTCCTGAGCCCCAATCGGTCCACGCGTCGTATCCTAAGCCCCGATCCGTCGCCGCGTCGTCTCCTGAGCCCCGATCAATTGACGCGTCTTCTCCTGAGCCCCGATCGCTCCTCGCGCCGTCACCTGAGCCCCGCTCGGTCCCTGCGTCGTCTTCTTAGCCCAGATGCCTCCACGCGCCGTATCCGAGCCACGATCGGTCTAGGCGTCGCTTCCTGAGCCCCGATCGGTCCACGCGCCGTCTCCTAAGCCCCAATCGGTCCACGCGCCGTCTCCTAAGTCCCGATCGGTCCACCTGCCGTCTCCGAGCGCCGATCGGTTCACGCGCCGTCTCCTGAGCCCCGATCGTTCCACGCGCCATCTCCGAGCCCCGATCGGTCCACGCGCCGTCTCCTAAGCCCCGATCGGTCCACGCGCCTTCTCCTAAGCCCCGATCGGTTCACGTGCCGTCTCCGAGCCTCGACCGGTCCACGCGCCGTCTCCTGAACCCCGATCGTTCCACGCGCCGTCCCCTAAGCCCCGATCCGTCCACGGGCCGTCTCCGAGCTGCTATCGCTAAACGCGCCGTCACCAAGCCCTGATCCGTACACGCGTCGTCTCCGAGCCCCGATCGGTCCACGCGCCGGCGCCGAGTCTCGATCGGTCCACGCGCGGCCTCCTGAGCCCCGATCGGTTCACGCGCCGGCTCCGAGCCCGATCGGTCCACTCATCGTCTCCTAAGCCCCGATCGGTTAACGCGCCGTCTCCGAGCCCCGATTGGTCCACACGCCGTCTCCGAGCCCCGATCGGTCCGCATACCGCATTCTAAGCCACGGTCCATCCACGCGCCGTCTTCGAGCACCGATCGGTCCACGCGTCGTCCCCTAATACCCGATCGGTCCACGCGTCTTCTCCTAAGCCCCGATCCGTCGACGCGTCGCCTCCTGAGCCCCGATTGATCCACGCGCCGCCTCCTGAGCCCCGATCGCTCCACGTGCCGTTTCCTGATCCCCGATCGGTCCACACGCCGTCTCCGAGCCCCGATCGGTCCGCGTGCCGCATTCTAAGCCACGGTCCATCCACGCGCCGTCTCCTGAGCCCCGGTCGGTCCACGCGCCGTCGCCGAACCCCAATTGGTCCACGCGCAACCTCCTAAGCCCCAGTCGGTACACGCGCTGTCTCCGAGCCCCGATCGGTCCACGTATCGTCTCCTAAGCCCCGCTCGGTTAACGCGTCGTTTCCGAGCCCCGATCGGTCTACGCGCCGTCTCCTGAGCCCCGATCGGTCCACGCGTCGTTCCCTAAGCCCCGATCCATCCACGCGCAGTCTCCTGAGCCCCGATAGGTCCACGCATCGTCTCCTAAGCCCCAGACGGTCCTCGTGCCGTCTCCGAACCCCGATCGGTCGACGCGCCGTCTCCGAGCGCCGATCGGTTCACGCGCCGTATTCTGAGCCCCGATCGTTCCACGCGTCGTTCCCCAAGCCCCGATCCATCGACGCGCCGTCTCCTGATGCCCAATCGGTCCACGCGCAGTCTCCTGAGCCCCGATAGGTACACGCGTAGTCTCCTAAGCCCCGATCGGTCCACGCGCCGCCTCCGGAGCCCCAATCGATCAACGTGAGTCTCCTAAGCCCCGATCGGTCCACGTGCCGTCTCCGAGCCCCGATCGGTCCACGCGTCGTCTCCTAATCCCCGATCGGTCCACACGCCGTCTCCGAGCCCCGATGGGTCTACGCGTCGCCTCCTGAGCCCCGGTCGGTCCACGCGCCGTCTCCTGAGCCCCGATCGGTCCACGCGTCGTCTCCTAAGCCCCGATCGGTCCACGCGTCGTCTCCTAAGCCTCGATCCGTCGACGCGTCGTCTCCTGAGCCACGATCAATTGACGCGTCTTCTCCTGAGCCCGATCGCTCCTCGCGCCGTCTCCTGAGCCCCGATCGGTCCACGCGTCGTCTCCTAAGCCTCGACCGGTTCACGCGCAGTCTCCTGTGCACCGATCGAATCACGTGCCGTCTCCTAAGCCCCGATCGGTCCACGCGTCGTCTCCTAAGCCCCGATCCGTCGCCGCGTCGTCTCCTGATCCCCGATCAATTGACGCGTCTTCTCCTGAGCCCCGATCGTCCTCGCGCCGTCTCCTGAGCCCCGCTCGGTCCATGCGTCGTCTTCTTAGCCCCGATGCCACCACGCGCCGTCTCCTAAGCCCCGATCTGCCCACGGGCCGTTTCCGAGCTCCGATCGTTCCACACGCCGTCTCCAAGCCTCGATCCGTACACGCGCCGTCTCCGAGCCCCGATCGTTCCACGCACCATCTCATGCTCCCCAATCGGTCCATGCGCCGCCTCCGGAGCCCTGATCGATCCACGCGAATCTCCTGAGCTCCGGTCGGTCCTCGTACCGTCTCCGAGCCCCGATCGGTCCACGTGCCATCTCCGAAGCCCCGATCGGTCCACGCGCCGTCTCCTGAGCCCCGATCGGTCCACGCGCCGCGGCGAACCCCAATTGTTCCACGCGCAACCTCTCGAGCCCCAGTCGGTAAACGCGCTGTCTCCGAGCCCCGATCGGTCCACGTATGTTCTCCTAAGCCCCAATTAGTCCCCGCGCCGTCTCCTAAGCCCCGATCTGCCGACGGGCCGTCTCCGAGCTCCGATCGGTCCACGCGCCGTCTCCAAGCCTCGATCCGTACACGCGTCGTCTCCGAGCCCCGATCGGTCCACGCGCCATCGCCGAACCCCGATCGGTCCACGCGCCGTCTCCTGAGCTCCGAACGGTCCACACCCCTTGTCCTGAGCCCCGATCGGCCGACGCGTCGTCTCCTAAGCCCCGACCGGTTCACGCGCAGTCTCCTGTGCACCGATCGAATCACGTGCCGTCTCCTAAGCCCCGATCGGTCCACGCGCCGTTTCCTGAGCCCCGATCGGTCCACGCGTCGTCTTCTAAGCCCAGATGACTCCTTGCGCCGTCTCCCAACCACGATCGGTGCAGGCGCCGCTTCCTGAACCCCGATCGGTCCACGCGTTTTCTCCTAAGCCCCGATCGGTCCACGCGTCGTCTCCTAAGCGCCGATCCGTCGACGCGTCGTCTCCTGAGCCCCGATCGATCCACGCGTCTTCTCCTGAGCCCCGACCGTTCCATCCGTCGTCCCGAGCTCCGATCGGTCCAGGTGCCGTTTCCGAGCCCCGATTGGTCCATGCGTCGTCTTCGAAGCCCCGATGCCGCCACGCGCCGTCTCCGAGCCACGATCGGTGCAGGCGCCGCTTCCTGAGCCCCGATCGGTCCACGCGCTGTCTCCTGAGCCCCGATACGTCCACGCGCAGTCGCCGAGCCCCGATCAGTCCACGCGCGGCCTCCTGAGCCCCGGTCGGTTCACGCGCCGTCACCCCGCCCCGATCGGTCCACGCGCCGTCTCCTGAGCCCTGATCCGTCCACGCGCGGCGTCGAGCCGCGATCGGTCCACGCGCGGCCTCCTGAGCCCCAATCGGTCCACGCGTCGTCTCCTAAGCCCCGATCGGTCCGTGCGCCGTCTCCGAGCCCCGATCGGTCCACGCACCATCTCATGCTCCCCAATCGGTCCATGCGCCGCCTCCGGAGCCCTGATCAATCCACGCGAATCTCCTGAGCTCCGGTCGGTCCTCGTACCGTCTCCGAGCCCCGATCGGTCCACGTACCATCTCCGAAGTCCCGATCGGTCCACGCGCCGTCTCCTGAGCCCCGATCGGTCCACGCGCCGCGGCGAACCCCAAATGGTCCACGCGCAACCTCTCGAGCCCCAGTCGGTAAACGCGCTGTCTCCGAGTCCCGATCGGTCCACGTATGTTCTCCTAAGCCCCAATTAGTCCCCGCGCCGTCTCCTAAGCCCCGATCTGCCCACGGGCCGTCTCCGAGCCCCGATCCGTCCACGCGCAGTCGCCGAGCCCCGATCGGTTCACGCGCGGTCTCCTGAGCCCCAGTCGGTACACGCGCCGTCTCCGAGCGCCGATCGGTCCACGCGTAATCTCCTGATCTCCGATCGGTCCACGCGCCGTCCCCTAAGCCCCGATCGGTCCACGCGCCGTCTCCGAGCGCCGATCGGTTGACGCGCCATCTCCTGAGCCCCGATCGTTCCACGCGCCGTCTCCGAGCCCCGATCGGTCCACGCGCCGTCTCCTGAGCTCCGAACGGTCCACACCCCTTGTCCTGAGCCCCGATCGGCCGACGCGTCGTCTCCTAAGCCCCGACCGGTTCACGCGCCGTCTCCTGTGCACCGATCGAATCACGTGCCGTCTCCTAAGCCCCGATCGGTCCACACGTCGTCTCCTAAGCCCCAATCGGTCCACGCGTCGTCTCCTAAGCCCCGATCCGTCGCCGCGTCGTCTCCTGAGCCCCGATCAATTGACGCGTCTTCTCCTGAGCCCCGATCGTCCTCGCGCCGTCTCCTGAGCCCCGCTCGGTCCATGCGTCGTCTTCTTAGCCCCGATGCCACCACGCGCCGTCTCCTAAGCCCCGATCTGCCCACGGGCCGTTTCCGAGCTCCTATCGTTCCACACGCCGTCTCCAAGCCTCGATCCGTACACGCGCCGTCTCCGAGCCCCGATCCGTCGCCGCGTCGTCTCCTGAGCCCCGATCAATTGACGCGTCTTCTCCTGAGCCCCGATCGGTCCTCGCGCCGTCTCCTGAGCCCCGCTCGGTCCATGCGTCGTGTTCTTAGCCCCGATGCCTCAACGCGCCGTCTCCGAGCCACGATAGGTCAAGGCGCCGCTTCCTGAGCCCCGATCGATCCACGCGCCGTCTCGTAAGCCACAATCGGTCCACGCGCCGTCTCAGAGCGCCGATCATTTCACGCGCCGTTTCCTGAGCCCCGATCAGTCCGTGCACCGTCTCCTGATCCCCATCGCTCCACGCGGCGTCTCCGGAGCGCCGATCGATCCCCGCGAGTCTCCTGAGCCCCGGTCGGTCCGCGCACCATCATCTGAGCCCCGATCGGTCGACGCGTCGTCTCCGAGACTCGATCGCTCCACGCCCCGTCGCCGAGCCTCGATCGGCCCACGCGTCGTCTCCTAATCCCCGATCGGTCCACACGCCGTCTCCGAGCCCCGATGGGTCTACGCGTCGCCTCCTGAGCCCCGGTCGGTCCACGCGCAGTCTCCTGAGCTCCGATCGGTCCACGCGTCGTCTCCTAAGCCCCGATCGGTCCACGCGTCGTCTCCTAAGCCTCGATCCGTCGACGCGTCGTCTCCTGAGCCACGATCAATTGACGCGTCTTCTCCTGAGCCCGATCGCTCCTCGCGCCGTCTCCTGAGCCCCGATCGGTCCACGCGTCGTCTCCGAGCTCCGATCGGTCCACACGCCGTTTCCTGAGCCCCGATGGGTCCATGCGTCGTCTTCTTAGCCCCGATGCCTCCACGCGCCGTCTCCGAGCCACGATCGGTCCAGGCGCCGCTTCCTGAGCCCCGATCGGTCCACGCGCCGTATCCTAAGCCCCGATCGGTCCACGCGCCGTCTCCGAGCGCCGATAAGTTCAAGCGCCGTCTCCGAGCCCCGATCGGTTAACGCGCCGTCTCCGAGCCCCGATCGGCCCACGCGCCGTCTCCTGAGCCCCGATCCGTCCACGCGCAGTCGCCGAGCACCGTTCGGTCCAGGCGCCGTCTCCTGAGCCCCGATCGGTCCACACCCCTTCCCCTGAGCCCCGATCGGTCGACGCGTCGTCTCCTAAGACCCGACCGGTTCACCCGCCGTCTCCTGTGCACCGATCGATTCAGGTGCCGTCTCCTAAGCCCCGATCGGTCCACACGTCGTCTCCTAAGCCCCAATCGGGCCACGCGTCGTCTCCTAAGCCCCGATCCGTCGGCGCGTCGTCTCCTGAGCCCCGATCAATTGACGCGTCTTCTCCTGAGCCCCGATCGCTCCTCGCGCCGTCTCCTGAGCCCCGCTCGGTCCATGCGTCGTATTCTTAGCCCCGATGCCTCCACGCGCCGTCTCCGAGCCACGATAGGTCGAGGCGCCGCTTCCTGAGCCCCGATCGATCCACGCGCCGTCTCGTAAGCCACAATCGGTCCACGCGCCGTCTCAGAGCGCCGATCATTTCACGCGCCGTTTCCTGAGCCCCGATCGTTCCACGTGCCGTCTCCGAGCCCCGATCGGTCCACGCGGCGTCTCCTGAGCGCCGATACGTCCACGCGCAGTCGCCGAGCCCTGATCGGTCCACGCGCTGTCTCCTGAGCCCCGATAGGTACACGCGTCGTCGCCTACACCCCGATCTGTCCACGAGTCGTCTCCTAAGCCCCGATCGGTCCACGCGCTGTCTCCTGAGCCCCGATAGGTACACGCGTCGTCGCCTACACCCTGATCGATCCACGCGAGTCTCCTGAGCCCCAGTCGGTCCGCGCGCCGTCTCCGAGCGCCGATCGGTTGACGCGCCGTCTCCTGAGCCCCGGTCGGTCCACGCGCCGTCTCCGAGCCCCGATCGGCCCACGCATCGTCTCCTACGCCCCGATCGGCTAACGCGTCGACTCCGAGCCCCGATCGTTCCACGCGCCGTCTCCGAGCACCGATCGGTCCACGCGCCGTCCCAGAGCGCCGATCATTTCACGCCCCGTCTCCTGAGCTCCGATCGTTCCACGCGCCGTCTCCGAGCCCCGATCGGTCCACACGCCGTATCCGAGCCCCGATCGGTCCGCGTGACGCATTCTAAGCCACGGTCCGTCCACGCGCCGTCTCTGAGCACCGATCGGTCCACGCGCCGTCTCCTGAGCCCCGATCGGTCCATGCGTCGTCTTCTTAGCCCCGATGCCTCCACGCGTCGTCTCCTAAGCCCCGATCGGTCCATGCGCCGTCTCCGGGCCCCGATCGATCCACGCTAGGCTCCTGAGCCCCGGCCGGTCCGCGCGCCGTCTCCTGAGCCCCGAACGGTCGACGCGTCGTCTCCTAAGCCCCGATCGGTCCATGCGCCGTCTCCGGGCCCCGATCGATCCACGCTAGGCTCCTGAGCCCCGGCCGGTCCGCGCGCCGTCTCCTGAGCCCCGAACGGTCGACGCGTCGTCTCCTGAGCCCCGATCGATCCACGCGCCGTCTCCTAAGCCCCGATCGGTGCACGCGCCGTCTCCGAGCGCCGATCGGTTCACGCGCCGTCTCCTGAGCCCCGATCATTCCACGCGATGTCTCCGAGCCCCGATCGGTCCACGAGCCGTTTTCTGAGCACCGTACGTTCCACGCGTCGTCTTCAAAGCCCCGATGCCTCCACGCGCCGTCTCCTAAGCCCCGATCGGTGCACGCGCCGTCTCCGAGCGCCGATCGGTTCACGCGCCGTCTCCTGAGCCCCGATCATTCCACGCGATGTCTCCGAGCCCCGATCGGTCCACGCGCCGTCTCCTAAGCCCCGATCGGTCCACGCGCCGTCTCCGAGCGCCGATCGGTCCACGCGCGGTCTCCAAGCCTCGATCCGTACACGCGCCGTCTGCGAGCCCCGATCGGTCCACGCGTCGTCTCCGAGCACCGTTCGGTCCACGCGCCGTTTCCTGAGCCCCGATCGGTCCATCCGTCGTCTTTTAAGCCCCGATACCTCCACGCGCCGTCTCCGAGCCACGATCGGTCCAGGCGCCGCTTCCTGAGCCCCGATCGGTCCACGCGTCGGCTCCTAAGCCTCGATAGGTCCACGCGCGGCCTCCTGAGCCCCGATCGTTCCACGCGCCGTCTCCGAGCCGCGATCGGTCCACGCGTCATCTCCTGATCTCCGATCGGTCCACGCGCCGTCTCCTAAGCCCCGATCGGTCCATGCGCCGTCTCCGAGCGCCGATCGGTTGAGGCGCCGTCTCCTGAGCCCCGATCGTTCCACGCGCCGTCTCCTGAGCCCCAATCGGTCCACACGCTGTGTCGTGAGCCCCGATAGGTACACGCGTCGTCTCCTACGCCCGATCGGTCCACGCGTCGTCTCCTGATCCCAATCGGTCCACGCGGCGCCTCCGGAGCCCCGATCGATCCACGCGAGTCTCCTGAGCCCCAGTCGGTCCGCGCGCCATCTCCGGAGCCCCGATCGGTCCACGCGCCGTCTCCTAAGCCCCGTTCGGTCCAAGCGTCTTCTCCTAAACCCCGGTCGGTCCACGCGCCATCTCCTAAGCCCCGATCGGTGCACGCGCCGTCTCCGAGCGCCGATCGGTTCACGCGCTGTCTCCTGAGCCCCGACCATTCCACGCGATGTCTCCGAGCCCCGATCGGTCCACGAGCCGTTTTCTGAGCACCGTTCGGTCCACGCGTCGTCTTCAAAGCCCGGTGCCTCCACGCGCCGTCTCCGAGCCACGATCGGTCCGTGCGCCGCTTCCAAAGCCCTATCAGTCCAGGCGTCCTCTCCTGATCTCCGATCGGTCCACGCGCCGTCTCCTAAGCCCCGATCGGTCCACGCGATGTCTGCGAGCCCCGATCGGTCCACGCGCCGTCTCCTAAGCCCCGATCGGTCCACGCGCCGTCTCCGAGCCCCGATCGGTCCACGCGCCGTCTCCTGAGTCTGGATCGGTCCACCCGTCGTCCTCGAATCCCCGATCCGCACACGCGTCGTCTCCGAGCCTCGACCCGTTCACGCGCCGTCTCCTGAGCCCCGATCATTCCACGCGCCGTCTCCTAAGCCGCGATCCGTCCACGGGCCGTCTCCGAGCTGCTATCGGTAAACGCGCCGTCACCAAGCCCTGATCCGTACACGCGTCGTCTCCGAGCCCCGATCGGTCCACGCGCCGTCGCCGAGCCTCGATCGGTCCACGCGCGGCCTCCTGAGCCCCGAACGGTTCACGCGCCGGCTCCGAGCCGGATCGGACCACGTGCCCTCTCCTGAGCCCCGGTCGGTTCACGCTCCGTCTCCGAGCCCCGATGGGTCCACGCGCGGTCTCCTGAGCCCCGGTCGTCCACGCGCCGTCGCCGAACCCCAATTCGTACACGCGCAACCTCCTGAGCCCCAGTCGGTCCACGCGCCGTCTCCTAAGCCCCAATCTGTCCACGACCCGTCTCTGGGCCCCGATCGGTGCACGCGCCGTCTCCTGAGCCCCGATCGGTCCACGCGCCGTCTTCTGAACCCCGATACGTCCGCACGCAGTCGCCGAGCCCCGACCGGTCCACGCGCCGTCGCCGAGCCTCGATCGGTCCACGCGCGGCCTCCTGAGCCCCGGTCGGTTCACGCGCCGTCTCCGAGCCCCGATCGATCCACGCGTCGTCTTCTAAGACCAGATGCCTCCTCGCGCCGTCTCCGAGCCAGGATCGGTTCAGGCGCCGCTTCGTGAGCCCCGATCGGTCCACACTTCGTCACCAAGCCCCGATCCGTACACGCGTCGTCTCCGAGCCCCGATCGGTCCACGCGCCGTTTCCGAGCCCCGATCGGTCCGCGCGTCGTCTCCGAGCCTCGATCGGTCCTCGCGTCGTCTCCTAAGCCCCGACTGGTCCACGCGCCGTCCCCTGAGCCCTGGTCGGTTCACGCGCCGTCTCCGAGCCCTGATCGATCCACGCGTCGTCTTGTAAGCCCTGATGCCTCCACGCGCCGTCTCCGAGCCACGATCGGTGCAGGCGCCGCTTCCTGAGCCCCGATCGGTCCACGCGCCGTCTCCTAAACCCCAATCGCTCCACGCGCCGTCTCCGAACGCCGATCATTTCACGCGCTGTCTCCTGAGTCCCGATCGTTCCACGCGCCGTATCCGAGCCCCGATCGATCCACGCGCCGTCTCCTGAGCCCCGATCGGTCCACGCGTCGTTCCCCAAGCCCCGATCCATCGACGCGCCGTCTCCTGATGCCCAATCGGTCCACGCGCAGTCTCCTGAGCCCCGATAGGTACACGCGTAGTCTCCTAAGCCCCGATCGGTCCACGCGCCGCCTCCGGAGCCCCAATCGATCAACGTGAGTCTCCTAAGCCCCGATCGGTCCACGTGCCGTCTCCGAGCCCCGATCGGTCCACGCGTCGTCTCCTAATCCCCGATCGGTCCACACGCCGTCTCCGAGCCCCGATGGGTCTACGCGTCGCCTCCTGAGCCCCGGTCGGTCCACGCGCCGTCTCCCGAGCCCCGATCGGTCCACGCGTCGTCTCCTAAGCCCCGATCGGTCCACGCGTCGTCTCCTAAGCCTCGATCCGTCGACGCGTCGTCTCCTGAGCCACGATCAATTGACGCGTCTTCTCCTGAGCCCGATCGCTCCTCGCGCCGTCTCCTGAGCCCCGATCGGTCCACGCGTCGTCTCCGAGCTCCGATCGGTCCACACGCCGTTTCCTGAGCCCCGATCGGTTCATGCGTCGTCTTCTTAGCCCCGATGCCTCCACGCGCCGTCTCCGAGCCACGATCGGTCCAGGCGCCCCTTCCTGAGCCCCGATCGGTCCACGCGCCGTCTCCTAAGCCCCGATCGATCCACGCGCCGTCTCCGAGCGCCGCTCGGTTCACGCGCCGTCTCCTGTGCTCCGATCGTTCCACGCGCCGTCTCCGAGCCCCGATCGGTGCACGCGCCGTCTCCTAAGCCCCGATCGGTCCACGCGCCGTCGCCGAACCCCAATTGGTCCACGCGAAACCGCCTGAGCCCCAGTCGGTCCACGCGCTGTCTCCGAGCCCCGATCGGTCCACGCGTCGTCTCCGAGCCCCGATCGGTCCACGCGTCGTCGCCGAGTCATGATCTGTCCACGCGCGGCCTCCTGAGCGCCGATACGTCCACGCGCAGTCGCCGAGCCCTGATCGGTCCACGCGCTGTCTCCTGAGCCCCGATAGGTACACGCGTCGTCGCTTACACCCCGATCTGTCCACGCGTCGTCTCCTAAGCCCCGATCGGTCCACGCGCTGTCTCCTGAGCCCCGATAGGTACACGCGTCGTCGCCTACACCCCGATCGATCCACGCGAGTCTCCTGAGCCCCAGTCGGTCCGCGCGCCGTCTCCGAGCGCAGATCGGTTGACGCGCCGTCTCCTGAGCCTCGGTCGGTCCACGCGCCGTCTCCGAGCCCCGATCGGCCCACGCATCGTCTCCTACGCCCCGATCGGCTAACGCGTCGACTCCGAGCCCCGATCGTTCCACGCGCCGTCTCCGAGCACCGATCGGTCCACGCGCCGTCTCAGAGCGCCGATCATTTCACGCCCCGTCTCCTGAGCTCTGATCGTTCCACGCGGCGTCTCCGAGCCCCGATCGGTCCACACGCCGTATCCGAGCCCCGATCGGTCCGCGTGACGCATTCTAAGCCACGGTCCGTCCACGCGCCGTCTCTGAGCACCGATCGGTCCATGCGCCGTCTCCTGAGCCCCGCTCGGTCCATGCGTCGTCTTCTTAGCCCCGATGCCTCCACACGTCGTCTCCTAAGCCCCGATCGGTCCACGCGCCGTCTCCGGGCCCCGATCGATCCACGCTAGGCTCCTGAGCCCCGGCCGGTCCGCGCGCCGTCTCCTGAGCCGCGAACGGTCGACGCGTCGTCTCCTGAGCCCCGATCGATCCACGCGCCGTCTCCTAAGCCCCGATCGGTGCACGCGCCGTCTCCGAGCGCCGATCGGTTCACGCGCCGTCTCCTGAGCCCCGATCATTCCACGCGATGTCTCCGAGCCCCGATCGGTCCACGATCCGTTTTCTGAGCACCGTGCGGTCCACGCGTCGTCTTCAAAGCCCCGATGCCTCCACGCGCTGTCTCCGAGCCACGATCGGTCCGTGCGCCGCTTCCAAAGCCCTATCAGTCCAGGCGTCCTCTCCTGATCTCCGATCGGTCCACGCGCCGTCTCCTAAGCCCCGATCGGTGCACGCGCCGTCTCTGAGCGCCGATCGGTCCACGCGCGGTCTCCAAGCCTCGATCCATACACGCGCCGTCTGCGAGCCCCGATCGGTCCACGCGTCGTCTCCGAACACCGTTCGGTCCACGCGCCGTTTCCTGAGCCCCGATCGGTCCATCCGTCGTCTTTTAAGCCCCGATACCTCCACGCGCCGTCTCCTAGCCACGATCGGTCCAGGCGCCACTTCCTGAGCCCCGATCGGTCCACGCGTCGGCTCCTAAGCCTCGATAGATCCACGCGCCGTCTCCGAGCCCCGAACGGTTCACGCGCCGTCTCCTGAGCCCTGATTGGTCGACGCGTCGTCTCCTGAGCCCTGATCGATCCACGCGTCGTCTCCTGAGCTCCGATCGCGCCACACGCCGTTTCCTGAGCCCCGATCGGTCCACGCGTCATCTCCTGATCTACGATCGGTCCACGCGCCGTCTCCTAAGCCCCGATCGGTCCATGCGCCGTCTCCGAGCGCCGATCGGTTGAGGCGCCGTCTCCTGAGCCCCGATCGTTCCACGCGCCGTCTCCTGAGCCCCAATCGGTCTACACGCTGGGACGTGAGCCCCGATAGGTACACGCGTCGTCTCCTACGCCCGATCGGTCCACGCGTCGTCTCCTGATCCCAATCGGTCCACGCGCCGTCTCCGAGCGCCGATCGGTTCACGCGCCGTCTCCTGAGCCCCGATCATTCCACGCGATGTCTCCGAGCCCCGATCGGTCCACGAGCCGTTTTCTGAGCACCGTTCGGTCCACGCGTCGTCTTCAAAGCCCGGTGCCTCCACGCGCCGTCTCCGAGCCACGATCGGTCCGTGCGCCGCTTCCAAAGCCCTATCAGTCCAGGCGTCCTCTCCTGATCTCCGATCGTTCCACGCGCCATCTCCTAAGCCCCGATCGGTGCACGCGCCGTCTCCGAGCGCCGATCGGTTCACGCGCCGTCTCCTGAGCCCCGATCATTCCACGCGATGTCTCCGAGCCCCGATCGGTCCACGCGCCGTCTCCTAAGCCCCGATCGGTCCACGCGCCGTCTCCGAGCGCCGATCGGTCCACGCGCGGTCTCCAAGCCTCGATCCGTACACGCGCCGTCTCCGAGCCCCGATCATTCCACGCGATGTCTCCGAACCCCGATCGGTCCACGAGCCGTTTTCTGAGCACCGTTCGGTCCACGCGTCGTCTTCAAAGCCCGGTGCCTCCACGCGCCGTCTCCGAGCCACGATCGGTCCGTGCGCCGCTTCCAAAGCCCTATCAGTCCAGGCGTCCTCTCCTGATCTCCGATCGGTCCACGCGCCATCTCCTAAGCCCCGATTGGTTAACGCGCCGTCTCCCCGCCCCGATCGGTCCACGCGCCGTCTCCTGAGCCCCGATACGTCCACGCGCAGTCGCCGAGCCCCAATCAGTCCACGCGCGGCCTCCTAAGCCCCGGTCGGGTCACGCGCCGTCTCCCCGCCCCAATCGGTCCACGCGCCGTCTCCTGAACCCCGATACGTCCACGCGCAGTCGCCGAGGCCCGATCGGTCCACGCGCCGTCTCCTGAGCCCCGATCGGTCCACGCGTCGTCTCCTAAGCCCTGATTGGTCCACGTGCCGTCTCCGAGCCCCGATGGGTCTACGCGCCGACTCCTGAGCCCCGATCGATCCACGCATCGGCTCCTGAGCCCCGGTCGGTCCACGCGTCGTCTTCGAGCACCGATCGATCCACGCGCCGTTTCCTGGGCCCTAATCAGTCCACGCGCGGCCTCCTGAGCCCCGGTTGGTTCACGCGCCGTCTCCCCGCCCCGATCGGTCCACGCGCCGTCTCCTGAGCCCTGATCCGTCCACGCGCGGCGTCGAGCCGCGATCGGTCCACGCGCGGCCTCCTGAGCCCCAATCGGTCCACGCGTCGTATCCTAAGTCCCGATCCGTCGCCGCGTCGTCTCCTGAGCCCCGATCAATTGACGCGTCTTCTCCTGAGCCCCGATCGCTCCTCGCGCCGTCTCCTGAGCCCCGCTCGGTCCATGCGTCGTGTTCTTAGCCCCGATGCCTCCACGCGCCGTCTCCGAGCCACGATAGGTCGAGGCACCGCTTCCTGAGCCCCGATCGATCCACGCGCCGTCTCGTAAGCCACAATCGGTCCACGCGCCGTCTCAGAGCGCCGATCATTTTACGCGCCGTTTCCTGAGCCCCGATCGTTCCACGCGCCGTCTCCGAGCCCCGATCGGTCCACGCGGCGTCTCCTGAGCCCCGATCGGTTCACGCATCGTCTCCTAAGCCCCGATACGTCTACACGCCGTATGCGAGCCCCGATCGGTCCGCGTGACGCATTCTAAGCCACGGTCCGTCCACGCGCCGTCTCCGAGCCCCGATCGATCCACGCATCGTCTCCTGAGCCCCGATCGGTTAACGCGCCGTCTCCGAGCCCCGATCGGTCCACGCGTCGTCTCCGAGCCCCGATCGGTCCACGCGCCGTCGCCGAGTCATGATCTGTCCACGCGCGGCCTCCTGAGACCCGATCGGTCCACGCGCCGTCGCCGAGCCGCGATCGGTCCACGAGCGGCCTCCTGAGCCCCGATTGGTTCACGCGCCGTATCCGAGCCCCAATCGGTCCAAGCGCTGTCTCCGAGCCCTGATCGGTGCACGCGTCGTCTCCGAGCCCCGATCGGTATATGCGCCGTCGCCGAGCCATGATCGGTCCACGCGCGGCCTCCTGAGCCCCGATCGGTCCACGCGCCGTCGCCGAGCCGCGATCGGTTCTCGCGCGGCCTCCTGAGCCCCGGTCGGTCCACGCGCCGCCTACGGAGCCCCGATCGATCCACGCGAATCTCCTGAGCTCCGGTCGGTCGACGCGCCGTCTCCTGAGCCCCGATCGGTCCACGCGTCGTCTCCTAAGCCCCGATTCGTCGACGCGTCGTCTCCTGAGCCCCGATCAATTGACGCGTCTTCTCCTGAGCCCTGATCGCTTCTCGTGCCGCCTCCTGAGCCCCACTCCGTCGAGGCGTCGTCTCCGGAGCCCCGATCAATTGACGTGTCTTCTCCTGAGCCCCGATCGCTCCTCGCGCCATCTCCTGAACCCCGCTCGGTCCATGCGTCGTCTTCTTAGCCCTGATGCCTCCACGCGCCGTCTCCGAGCCACGATGGGTCCAGGCGCCGCTTCCTACGCCCCGATCGGTCCACACGCCGTCTCCGAGCCCCGATCGGTCCGCGTGCCGCATTCTAAGCCACGGTCCATCCACGCGCCGTCTCCGAGCCCCGATCGGTCCACGCGTCGTCTCCGAGCCCCGATCGGTCCACGCGTCGTCTCCTAAGCCCCGATCGGTCCACGCACCGTCTCCTGAGCCCCGATCGATCCTCGCGCCGTCTCCTGAGCCCCAATCGCTCCACGCGCCGTTTTCTGAGCACCGTTCGGTCCACGCGTCGTCTTGAAGGCCCCGATGCCTTCACGCGCCGTCTCCGAGCCACGATCGGTCCACGCGTCGTATCCGAAACCCGATCGGTCCACGCGCCGTCGCCGAGCCATGATCGGTCCACGCGCGGCCTCCTGAGCCGCGCTTGGTTCACGCGCCGTATCCGAGCCCCCATCGGTCCACGCGTCGTCTCCGAGCCCCGATCGGTCCACGCGCCGTCGCCGAGCCATGATCGGCCCACGCGAGGCTCCTGAGCCCCGGTCGGTCCGCGAGCCGTCTCCTGAGCCCCGAACGGTCGACGCGCTGTTTCCGAGCCCCGATCGGTCCATGCGTCGTCTTCTAAGCCCCGATGCCTCCACGCGCCGTCTCCGAGCCACGATCGGTGCAGGCGCCGATTCGTGAACCCCGATCGGTCTACGCGTCGTCTCCTAAGCCCCGATCCGTCGCCGCGTCGTCTCCTGAGCCCCGATCGATCCACGCGCCGTCTCCTAAGCCCCGATCGGTGCACGCGCCGTCTCCGAGCGCCGATCGGTTCACGCGCCGTCTCCTGAGCCCCGATCATTCCACGCGATGTCTCGGAGCGCCGATCGGTCCACGCGCGGTCTCCAAGCCTCGATCCGTACACGCGCCGTCTCCGAGCCCCGATCGGTCCACGCGTCGTCTCCGAGCACCGTTCGTTCCACGCGCCGTTTCCTGAGCCCCGATCGGTCCATCCGTCGTCTTTTAAGCCCCGATACCTCCACGCGCCGTCTCCGAGCCACGATCGGTCCATGCGCCGCTTCCTGAGCCCCGATCGGTCCACGCGTCGGCTCCTAAGCCTCGATAGGTCCACGCGCGGCCTCCTTAGCCCCGGTCGGTCCACGCGCCGTCTCCGAGCCCCGATCGGTCTACGCGTCGTCTCGGAGCACCGTTCGTTCCACGCGCCGTTTCCTGAGCCCCGATCGGTCCATCCGTCGTCTTTTAAGCCCCGATACCTCCACGCGCCATCTCCGAGCCACGATCGGTCCATGAGCCGTCTCCTGAGCCTCCATCGATCCACGCGTCGTCTTCTAAGCCCAGATGCCTCCTCGCGCCGTCTCCGAGCCACGATCGGTCCAGGCGCCGTTTCCTGAGCCCCGATCGGTCCACGCGTTGTGTCCTAAGCCCGGATCGTTCCACGCGCCGCTTCCGATCCCCGATCGGTCCACGCGTCGTCTCCTGATCTCCGATCGGTCCACACACCATCTCCTAAGCCCCGATCATTCCACGCGCCATCTCCGAGCCCCGATCGGTCTACGCGCCGTCTCATAAGCCCCGATCGGACCACGCGCCTTCTCCTCAGCCCCGATCGGTCCACGCGCCGTCTCCGAGCGCCGATTAGTTCACGCGCCGTCTCCTGAGCCCCGATCGCTCCACGCTCCGTCTCCGAGCCCCGATCGGTCCACGCGCCGTCTCCTGAGCCCCGATCGGTCCACGCGTCGTTCCCCAAGCCCCGATCCATCGACGCGCCGTCTCCTGATGCCCAATCGGTCCACGCGCTGTCTCCTGAGCCCCGATCGGTCCACGCGCCGTTTTCCGAGCCCCGATCGATCCACGCACCATCTCCTGCTCCCCAATCGGTCCACGCGCCGCCTCCGGAGCCCCGATCGATCCACGCGAAATCTGCTGAGCTCCGGTCGGTCCACGCGCCGTTTCCTGAGCCCCGTTCGGCCCACGCGCTGTCTCCTAAGCCCCGATCGGTCCACGAGCCGTCTCCTGAGCCTCCATCGATCCACGCGTCGTCTTCTAAGCCCAGATGCCTCCTCGCGCCGTCTCCGAGCCACGATCGGTCCAGGCGCCGTTTCCTGAGCCCCGATCGGTCCACGCGGCGTCTCCTGAGCCCCAATTGGTCCACACGCTGTGTCGTGAGCCCCGATAGGTACACGCGTCGTCTCCTACGCCCGATCGGTCCACGCGTCGTATCCTGAGCCCCGATCGTTCCACGCGCCGTCTCCGAGCCGCGATCGGTCCACGCGCCGTCTCCTGAGCCCCGATTGGTCCACGCGCCATCTCCGAGCCCCGAACGGTTCACGCACCGTCTCCTGGTCCCAATCGGTCCACGCGGCGCCTCCGGAGCCCCGATCGATCCACGCGAGTCTCCTGAGCCCCAGTCGGTCCGCCCGCCGTCTCCTGAGCCCCAATTGTTCGACGCGTCGTCTCCTGAGCCCCGATCGAACCACGCGTCGTCTCCTGCGCCCCGATCGCGCCACACGCCGTTTCCTGAGCCCCGATCGGTCCACGCGTCGTCTTCAAAGCCCCGATCGTTCCACGCGCCGTCTCCGAGCCCCGATCGGTCCACGCGCCGTCTCCTAAGCCCCGTTCGGACCAAGCCCCTTCTCTTAAACCCCGGTCGGTCCACGCGCCGTCTCCGAGCCCCGATCGGTCCACGCATCGTCTCCTAAGCCCCGATCGGCTAACGCGTCGACTCCGAGCCGCGATCGTTCCACGCGCCGTCCCCGATCCCCGATCGATCCACGCGCCGTCTCCGAGCCCTGATCGGTCCACACTTCGTCTCCTGAGCCCGGATCGTTCCACGCGTCGTCTCCTGATCCCCGATCCGTAATCGCGTCGTCTCCGAGCCTCGATCGGTCCACACGCCGTGTCCGATCCCCGATCGGTCCGCGCGGCGTCTCCGGAGCCCCGATCGATCCACGCGAGTCTCCTGAGCCCCGGTCGGTCCGCGCGCCGTCATCTGAGCCCCCATCGGTCCACGCGTTGTATCCTAAGCCCCGATCGGTCCACGCGCCGTCTCCGAGCCCCGATCGGTTCACGCATCGTCTCCTAAGCCCCGATCGGTTAACGCGCCGTCTCCGAGCGCCGAGCGGTTCACGCGCCGTCGCCGAACCGCAATTGGTCCACACGCAACCGCCTGAGTCCCAGTCGGTCCACGCGCCGTCGCCGAGCCGCGATCGGTCCACGAGCGGCCTCCTGAGCCCCGATTGGTTCACGCGCCGTATCCGAGCCCCAATCGGTTCAAGCGCTGTCTCCGAGCCCTGATCGGTGCACGCGTCGTCTCCGAGCCCCGATCGGTCTATGCGCCGTCGCCGAGCCATGATCGGTCCACGCGCGGCCTCCTGAGCCCCGATCGGTCCACGCGCCGTCGCCGAGCCGCGATCGGTTCTCGCGCGGCCTCCTGAGCCCCGGTCGGTCCACGCGCCGCCTACGGAGCCCCGATCGATCCACGCGAATCTCCTGAGCTCCGGTCGGTCGACGCGCCGTCTCCTGAGCTCCGGTCGGTCGACGCGCCGTCTCCTGAGCCCCGATCGGTCCACGCGTCGTCTCCTAAGCCCCGATTCGTCGACGCGTCGTCTCCTGAGCCCCGATCAATTGACGTGTCTTCTCCTGAGCCCCGATCGCTCCTCGCGCCATCTCCTGAACCCCGCTCGGTCCATGCGTCGTCTTCTTAGCCCTGATGCCTCCACGCGCCGTCTCCGAGCCACGATGGGTCCAGGCGCCGCTTCCTGCGCCCCGATCGGTCCACACGCCGTCTCCGAGCCCCGATCGGTCCGCGTGCCGCATTCTAAGCCACGGTCCATCCACGCGCCGTCTCCGAGCCCCGCTCGATTCACGCGTCGTCTCCTAAGCCCCGATCGGTCCACGCGCCGTCTCCTAAGTCCCTATTGGTCCACGTGCCGTCTCCCAGCCCCGATCGGTCCACGCGCCGTCTCCGAGCCCCGATCGGTCCACGCGCCGTCTCCTGAGCGCCGATACGTCCGAGCGCAGTCGCCGAGCCCTGATCGGTCCACGCGCTGTCTCCTGAGCCCCGATAGGTACACGCGTCGTCGCCTACACCCCGATCGGTCCACGCGTCGTCTCCTAAGCCCCGATCGGTCCACGCGCCGTCTCCGAGCCCCGATCGGTCCACGCACTGTCTCCTGATCCCCATGGGTCAACGCGGCGCCTCCGGAGCCCCGATCGATCCACGCGAAGCTCCTGAGCCCCGATCGGACCACGCATCGTCTCCTAAGCCCCAATCGGTTAACGCGCCGTCTCCGAGCCCCGATCGGTCCACGCGCCGTCGCCGAACCCCAATTGGTCCACGCGCAACCGCCTGAGCCCCAGTCGGTCCACGCACTGTCTCCGAGCCCCGATCGGTCCACGCGTCGTCTCCGAGCCCCGATCGGTCCACGCGTCGTCTCCTAAGCCCCGATCGGTCCACGCACCGTCTCCTGAGCCCCGATCGATCCACGCGCCGTCTCCTGAGCCCCAATCGCTCCACGCGCCGTTTTCTGAGCACCGTTCGGTCCACGCGTCGTCTTGAAGGCCCCGATGCCTCCACGCGCCGTCTCCGAGCCACGATCGGTCCACGCGTCGTATCCGAAACCCGATCGGTCCACGAGCCGTCGCCGAGCCATGATCGGTCCACGCGCGGCCTCCTGAGCCGCGCTTGGTTCACGCGCCGTATCCGAGCCCCCATCGGTCCACGCGTCGTCTCCGAGCCCCGATCGGTCCACGCGCCGTCGCCGAGCCATGATCGGCCCACGCGAGGCTCCTGAGCCCCGGTCGGTCCGCGAGCCGTCTCCTGAGCCCCGATCGGTCGACGCGCTGTTTCCGAGCCCCGATCGGTCCACGCGTCGTCTTCTAAGCCCCGATGCCTCCACGCGCCGTCTCCGAGCCACGATCGGTCCAGGCGCCGTTTCCTGAGCCCCGATCGGTCCACGCGTTGTGTCCTAAGCCCGGATCGTTCCACGCGCCGCTTCCGATCCCCGATCGGTCCACGCGTCGTCTCCTGAGCCCCGATCATTCCACGCGCCGTCTCCGAGCCCTAATCGGTCCACGCTCGTCTCCTGAGCCCCGATCGGTCCACGCGCCGTCTCCAAGCCCCGATCGGTCCATGCATCGTTTCCTAAGCCCCGATCGGTTAACGCGCTGTCTCCGAGCGCCGATCGGTCCACGCGCCGTCGCCGAACCCCAAATGGTCCGCGCGCAACCGCCTGAGCCTCGATCGGTCCACGCGTCGTCTCCGAGCACCGATCGGTCCACGCGCCGTCGCCGAGCCATGATCGGTCCACACGAGGCTCCTGAGCCCCGGTCGGTCCGCGCGCCGTCTCCTAAGCCCCGATCGGTCGACGCGTCGTTTCCTGAGCCCCGATCGATCCACGCGTCGTCTCCTGAGCCCCGATCGCTCCACGCGCCGATTTCTGAGCCCCGATCAATTGACGCGTCTTCTCCTGAACCCCGATCGCTCCTCGCGCCGTCTCCTGAGCCCCGCTCGGTCCATGCGCCGTCTTCCTAGCCCCGATGCCTCCACGCGCCGTCTCCGAGCCACGATCGGTCTAGGCGCCGCTTCCTGACCCCGATCGGTCCACGCGTCGTCTTCAAAGCCCCGATGCCTCCACGCCCCGTCTCCGAGCCACGATCGGTCCGTGCGCCGCTTCCAGAGCCCCGATCTGTGCACGCGTCTTCTCCTGATCTCCGATCGGTCCACGCGCCGTCTCATAAGCCCCGATCGGTCCACGCGCCGTCTCCGAGCGCCGCTCGGTTCACGGGCCGTCTCTGAGCCGCGATCGATAAAGCCGCCGTCATCAAGCCCCGATCCGTACACGCGTCGTCTCCGAGCCCCGATGCCTCTACGCGCCGTCTCCGAGCCACGATCGGTTCAGGCGCCGCTTCCCGAGCCCCGATCAGTCCACGTGCCGTCTCCTAAGCCCCGATCGCTCCACGGACCGTTTCCTGATCCCCGATCGGTCCACGCGCCGCCTCCTGAGTCCTGATCGGACGACGCGTCGTCTCCTGAGCCTTGATCGATCCACGCGTCGTCTCCTGAACCCCGATTGCTCCACGGGCCGTCTCCTGAGCCCCGGTCGGTCCGCGCGCCGTCATCTGAGCCCCCATCGGTCCACGCGTTGTCTCCTAAGCCCCGATCGGTCCACGCGCCGTCGCCGAGCCATGATCGGTCCACGCGCGGCCTCCTGAGCCCCAATCGGTCCACGGGCCGTCGCCGATCCACGATCGGTCCGTGCGCCGTTTCCAGAGCCCTATCGGTCCACGCATCGTCTCCTGATCTCCGATCGGTCCACGCGCCGTCTCCTAAGCCCCGATCGGTCCACGCGCTGTCTCCAAGCGTCGATCGGTTCACGCGCCGTCTCCTGAGCCCCGATCATTCCACGCGCCGTCTCCGAGCCCTAATCGGTCCACGCTCGTCTCCTGAGCCCCGATCGGTCCACGCGCCGTCTCCAAGCCCCGATCGGTCCATGCATCGTTTCCTAAGCCCCGATCGGTTAACGCGCTGTCTCCGAGCGCCGATCGGTCCACGCGCCGTCGCCGAACCCCAAATGGTCCGCGCGAAACCGCTTGAGCCTCGATCGGTCCACGCGTCGTCTCCGAGCACCGATCGGTCCACGCGCCGTCGCCGAGCCATGATCGGTCCACACGAGGCTCCTGAGCCCCGGTCGGTCCGCGCGCCGTCTCCTAAGCCCCGATCGGTCGACGCGTCGTTTCCTGAGCCCCGATCGATCCACGCGTCGTCTCCTGAGCCCCGATCGCTCCACGCGCCGATTTCTGAGCCCCGATCAATTGACGCGTCTTCTCCTGAACCCCGATCGCTCCTCGCGCCGTCTCCTGAGCCCCGCTCGGTCCATGCGCCGTCTTCCTAGCCCCGATGCCTCCACGCGCCGTCTCCGAGCCACGATCGGTCTAGGCGCCGCTTCCTGACCCCGATCGGTCCACGCGTCGTCTTCAAAGCCCCGATGCCTCCACGCGCCGTCTCCGAGCCACGATCGGTCCGTGCGCCGCTTCCAGAGCACCGATCTGTGCACGCGTCTTCTCCTGATCTCCGATCGGTCCACGCGCCGTCTCATAAGCCCCGATCGGTCCACGCGCCGTCTCCGAGCGCCGATCGGTTCACGGGCCGTCTCTGAGCCGCGATCGATAAAGCCGCCGTCATCAAGCCCCGATCCGTACACGCGTCGCCTCCGAGCCCCGATGCCTCTACGCGTCGTCTCCGAGCCACGATCGGTTCAGGCGCCGCTTCCCGAGCCCCGATCAGTCCACGTGCCGTCTCCTAAGCCCCGATCGCTCCACGGACCGTTTCCTGATCCCCGATCGGTCCACGCGCCGCCTCCTGAGTCCTGATCGGACGACGCGTCGTCTCCTGAGCCTTGATCGATCCACGCGTCGTCTCCTGAACCCCGATTGCTCCACGGGCCGTCTCCTGAGCCCCGGTCGGTCCGCGCGCCGTCATCTGAGCCCCCATCGGTCCACGCGTTGTCTCCTAAGCCCCGATCGGTCCACGCGCCGTCGCCGAGCCATGATCGGTCCACGCGCTGCCTCCTGAGCCCCAATCGGTCCACGGGCCGTCGCCGATCCACGATCGGTCCGTGCGCCGTTTCCAGAGCCCTATCGGTCCACGCATCGTCTCCTGATCTCCGATCGGTCCACGCGCCGTCTCCTAAGCCCCGATCGGTCCACGCGCTGTCTCCAAGCGTCGATCGGTTCACGCGCCGTCTCCTGAGCCCCGATCATTCCACGCGCCGTCTCCGAGCCCTAATCGGTCCACGCTCGTCTCCTGAGCCCCGATCGGTCCACGCGCCGTCTCCAAGCCCCGATCGGTCCATGCATCGTTTCCTAAGCCCCGATCGGTTAACGCGCTGTCTCCGAGCGCCGATCGGTCCACGCGCCGTCGCCGAACCCCAAATGGTCCGCGCGAAACCGCCTGAGCCTCGATCGGTCCACGCGTCGTCTCCGAGCACCGATCGGTCCACGCGCCGTCGCCGAGCCATGATCGGTCCACACGAGGCTCCTGAGCCCCGGTCGGTCCGCGCGCCGTCTCCTAAGCCCCGATCGGTCGACGCGTCGTTTCCTGAGCCCCGATCGATCCACGCGTCGTCTCCTGAGCCCCGATCGCTCCACGCGCCGATTTCTGAGCCCCGATCAATTGACGCGTCTTCTCCTGAACCCCGATCGCTCCTCGCGCCGTCTCCTGAGCCCCGCTCGGTCCATGCGCCGTCTTCCTAGCCCCGATGCCTCCACGCGCCGTCTCCGAGCCACGATCGGTCTAGGCGCCGCTTCCTGACCCCGATCGGTCCACGCGTCGTCTTCAAAGCCCCGATGCCTCCACGCGCCGTCTCCGAGCCACGATCGGTCCGTGCGCCGCTTCCAGAGCACCGATCTGTGCACGCGTCTTCTCCTGATCTCCGATCGGTCCACGCGCCGTCTCATAAGCCCCGATCGGTCCACGCGCCGTCTCCGAGCGCCGATCGGTTCACGGGCCGTCTCTGAGCCGCGATCGATAAAGCCGCCGTCATCAAGCCCCGATCCGTACACGCGTCGCCTCCGAGCCCCGATGCCTCTACGCGACGTCTCCGAGCCACGATCGGTTCAGGCGCCGCTTCCCGAGCCCCGATCAGTCCACGTGCCGTCTCCTAAGCCCCGATCGCTCCACGGACCGTTTCCTGATCCCCGATCGGTCCACGCGCCGCCTCCTGAGTCCTGATCGGACGACGCGTCGTCTCCTGAGCCTTGATCGATCCACGCGTCGTCTCCTGAACCCCGATTGCTCCACGGGCCGTCTCCTGAGCCCCGGTCGGTCCGCGCGCCGTCATCTGAGCCCCCATCGGTCCACGCGTTGTCTCCTAAGCCCCGATCGGTCCACGCGCCGTCGCCGAGCCATGATCGGTCCACGCGCGGCCTCCTGAGCCCCAATCGGTCCACGGGCCGTCGCCGATCCACGATCGGTCCGTGCGCCGTTTCCAGAGCCCTATCGGTCCACGCATCGTCTCCTGATCTCCGATCGGTCCACGTGCCGTCGCCGATCCACGATCGGTCCGTGCGCCGCTTCCAGAGCCCTATCGGTCCACGCATCGTCTCCTGATCTCCGATCGGTCCACGCGCCGTCTCCTAAGCCCCGATCGGTCCACGCGCTGTCTCCAAGCGCCGATCGGTTCACGCGCCGTCTCCTGAGCCCCGATCGGTCCACGCGCCGTCTCCAAGCCCCGATCGGTCCATGCATCGTTTCCTAAGCCCCGATCGGTTAACGCGCTGTCTCCGAGCGCCGATCGGTCCACGCGCCGTCGCCGAACCCCAAATGGTCCACGCGCAACCGCCTGAGCCTCGATCGGTCCACGCGTCGTCTCCGAGCACCGATCGGTCCACGCGCCGTCGCCGAGCCATGATCGGTCCACACGAGGCTCCTGAGCCCCGGTCGGTCCGCGCGCCGTCTCCTAAGCCCCGATCGGTCGACGCGTCGTTTCCTGAGCCCCGATCGATCCACGCGTCGTCTCCTGAGCCCCGATCGCTCCACGCGCCGATTTCTGAGCCCCGATCAATTGACGCGTCTTCGCCTGAACCCCGATCGCTCCTCGCGCCGTCGCCTGAGCCCCGCTCGGTCCATGCGTCGTCTTCCTAGCCCCGATGCCTCCACGCGCCGTCTCCGAGCCACGATCGGTCTAGGCGCCACTTCCTGACCCCGATCGGTCCACGCGTCGTCTTCAAAGCCCCGATGCCTCCACGCGCCGTCTCCGAGCCACGATCGGTCCGTGCGCCGCTTCCAGAGCCCCGATCTGTGCACGCGTCTTCTCCTGATCTCCGATCGGTCCACGCGCCGTCTCATACGCCCCGATCGGTCCACGCGCCGTCTCCGAGCGCCGATCGGTTCACGGGCCGTCTCTGAGCCGCGATCGATAAAGCCGCCGTCATCAAGCCCCGATCCGTACACGCGTCGTCTCCGAGCCCCGATGCCTCTACGCGCCGTCTCCGAGCCACGATCGGTTCAGGCGCCGCTTCCCGAGCCCCGATCAGTCCACGTGCCGTCTCCTAAGCCCCGATCGCTCCACGGACCGTTTCCTGATCCCCGATCGGTCCACGCGCCGCCTCCTGAGTCCTGATCGGACGACGCGTCGTCTCCTGAGCCTTGATCGATCCACGCGTCGTCTCCTGAACCCCGATTGCTCCACGGGCCGTTTCCTGAGCCCCGATCGGTCCACGCGTCGTCTTCTAAGCCGAGATGCCTCCTCGCGCCGTCTCCGAGCCACGATGGGTCCAGGCGCCGCTTCCTGAGCCCCGATCGGTCCACGCGTTGTCTCCTAAGCCTGGTTCGGCCCACGCGCCGTCTCCTAAGCCCCGATCGGTCCACGCGCCGTCTCCTGAGCCCCGATCGGTCCACGCGTCGTCTCCGAGCACCGTTCGGTCCACGCGCCGTTTCCTGAGCCCCGATCGGTCTATGCGTCGTCTTTTAAGCCCCGATACCTCCACGCGCTGTCTACGAGCCACGATCGGTCCAGGCGCCGCTTCCTGAGCCCCGATCGGTCCACGAGTCGTCTCCTAAGCCCCGATCGGACCACGCGCCGTCGCCGAACCCCAATTGGTCCACGCGAAACCGCCTGAGCCCCAGACGGTCCACGCGCTGTCTCCAAGCCCCGATCGGTCCACGCGTCGTCTCCGAGCCCCGGTCGGTTCACGCGCCGTCGCCGAGTCATGATCTGTCCACGCGCGGCCTCCTGAGACCCGATCGGTCCACGCGCTATCTCCTGAGCCCCGATAGGTATACGCGTGGTCTCCTACGCCCCGATCGGTCCACGCGCCGCCTCCGGAGCCCCGATCGATCCACGCGAATCTCCTGAACTCCGGTCGATTCACGCGCCGTCTCCTGAGCCCCGATCGGTCCACACGCCGTCTCCTGAGCCGCGATCGGTCGACGCGTCGTCTCCTAAGCCCCGATCGGTCCACGCGCCGTCTCTGAGCCCCGATAGGTCCACGCGTCATCTCCTAAGCCCCGATCGGTTCACGCGCCGTTTCCTGAGCCCCGATCGGTCCACGCGTCGTCTTCTAAGCGCAGATGCCCCCAGGCGCCGTCTCCGAGCCACGATCGGTCCAGGCGCCACTTCCTGAGCACCGATCGGTCCACGCGTCGTGTCCTAAGCCCCGATGGGTCCACGCGCCGTGTCCTGAGCCCCGATCGGTCGACGCGTCCTCTGCTAAACCCCGATCGGTCCACGCGTCGTCTCCTGAGCCCCGATCGGTCCACGCGTCGTTTCCTAAGCCCCGATCGCTCCACGCGCCGTCTCCTCAGCCCCGATCGGTCCACGCGTCGTCTCCGAGCACCGATCGGTCCACGCGCCGTCTCCAAGCCCGGGTCGGTCCACGCATCGTCTTCTAAGCCCCGATCGGTAAACTCGCCGTCTCCGAGCCCCGATCGGTCCACGCGTCGTCTCCTGAGCCCCGATCGGTCCACGCGTCGTCTCCTAAGCCCCGATCGCTCCACGCGCCGTCTCCTCAGCCCCGATCGGTCCACGCGTCGTCTCCGAGCACCGATCGGTTTACGGGCCGTTTCCGGTGCCCCGATCGGTCCATGCGTCGTCTTTTAAGCCCCGAAGCCTCCACGCGCCGTTTCCGAGCCACGATCGGTCCAGGCGCCGCATCCTGAGCACCGATCGGTCCACGCGTCGTGTCCTAAGCCCCGATCGGTCCACGCGTCGTCTCCGAAGCCCCGATCGGTCCACGCGCCGTCACCGAGCCCCAATCGGTCCACGCACCGTCTCCTGATCCCCATCGGTCCACGCGGCGCCTCCGGAGCCCCGTTCGATCCACGCGAGTCTCCTGAGCCCCTGTCGGTCCGCGCGCCGTCTCCTGAGCCCCGATCGGTCGACGCGTCGTCTTCTGAGCCCCGATCGATCCACGCGTCGTCTCCGAAGCCCCGATCGGTCCACGCGCCGTCACCGAGCCCCAATCGGTCCACGCACCGTCTCCTGATCCCCATCGGTCCACGCGGCGCCTCCGGAGCCCCGTTCGATCCACGCGAGTCTCCTGAGCCCCTGTCGGTCCGCGCGCCGTCTCCTGAGCCCCGATCGGTCGACGCGTCGTCTTCTGAGCCCCGATCGATCCACGCGTCGTCTCCTGAGTCCCGATCGCTCCACACGCCGTTTCCTGAGCCCGGATCGTTCCAGGCGTCGTCCCCGCATTCCCGATCCGTACACGCGTCGTCTCCGAGCCTCGATCGGTCCACGCGCCGTCTCCGAGCCCCGATCGGTCCACGCATCGTCTCCTAAGCCCCGATCGGTTAACGCGCCGACTCCGAGCCCCGATCGTTCCACGCGCCGTCTCCGAGCCCCGATCGGTCCACGCATCGTCTCCTAAGCCCCATCGGTCAACGCGTCGTCTCCTAAGCCCCGATCTGTCCACGCGCCGTCTCCGAGCCCCGGTCGGTCCACGCGCCGTCGCCGAACCCCAATTGGTCCACGCGCGGCCTCGGCAGCCCCGGTTGGACCACGCGCCGTCTCCAACGCCCCGATCGGTTCACGCGCCGTCTCCGGAGCCCCGATAAATCCACGCGCTGCCTCCTGAGCCCCGATCGGTCCACGCGCCGTGTCCGAGCCTTGATCGGTCCACGTACTGTCTCCGAAGCCCCGATCGGTCCGCGTGACGCATTCTAAGCCACGGTCCGTCCACGCCCCGTCTCCGAGCACCGATCGGTTCACGCGCCGTCTCCTGAGCCCGGATCGGTCCACGCGTCGTCTCCTAAGCCCTAATCGGTCCACGTGTCGTCTCCGAGCCCCGATGGGTCCACGCGCCGCCTCCTGAGCCCCGGTCGGTCCACGCGCCGTCTCCGAGCCTCGATCGGTCCACGTACCGTCTCCGAAGCCCCGATCGATCCACACGCCGTCTTCTGAGCCCCGATCGGTCCACGCATCGTCTCCTAAGCCCCGATACGTCCACACGCCGTCTCCGAGCCCCGACCGGTCCGCGTGACGCATTCTAAGCCACGGTCCGTCCACGCGCCGTCTCCGAGCACTGATCGGTCCACGCGTCGTCTCCTATGCCCCGATCGGTCGACGCGTCGTCTCCTGAGCCCCGATCGGTCCACACGTCGTCTCCTAAGCCCCGATCGATCGACGCGTCGTCTCGTAAGCCGCGATCGGTCGACGCGTCGTCTCCTGAGCCCCGATCGATCCACGCGTCGTCTCCTGACCCTGATCGCTCCACGTGCCGTTTCCTGAGCCCCGATCGGACCACGCATCGTCTCCGAGCACCGATCGGTCCCCGCGCCGTTTTCTGAGCACCGTTCGGTCCACGCGTCGTCTTCAAAGCCCCGATGCCTCCACGCGCCGTCTCCGAGCCACGATCGGTCCGTGCGCCGCTTCCTGAGCCCCGATCGGTCCACGCGGCGCCTCCTAAGCCCCGATCGGTCCAGGCGTCGTCTCCTAAGCCCTGACCGGTCCACGCGCCGTCTCCGAGCCGCGATCGGTTCACGCATCGTCTCCTAAGCCCGATCGGTTAACGCTCCGTCTCCGAGCCGCACACGGTCCACGCGCCGTTTCCTGAGCCCCGATCGGTCGACGCGTCGCCTCCTGAGCCCTGATCGATCCACGCGTCGTCTCCTGAGCCCCGATTGCTCCACGGGCCGTTTCCTGAGCCCCGATCGGTCCACGCGTCGTCTTCTAAGCCCAGATGACCCTCGCGCCGTCTCCGAGCCGCGATTGGTCCAGGCGCCGCTTCCTGAGCCCCGATCGGTCCACGCGTTGTCTCCTAAGCCCCGATCGGTCCACGCGCCGTCTCCTAAGCCCCGATCGTTCCACGCGCCCTCTCCGAGCCCCGATCGGTCCACGCGCCGTCTCCTGAGCCCCGATCGGTCCACGCGTCGGCTCCTAAGCCCCGATCGGTCCATGCGTCGTCTCCTAAGCACCGATCCGTCGACGCGTCGTCTCCTGAGCCCCGATCGATCCACGCGTCTTCTCCTGAGCCTCGATCGGTCCACGCGCCGTCTCCTGAGCCCCGATCGATCCACGCGTAGTCTCCTGACCCCCGATCGCTCCACGAGCCGTTTCCTGAGCCCCGATCGGTCCGCGCGTCGTCTTCTAAGCCCAGATACCTCCTCGCGCCGTCTCCGAACCACGATCGGTCCACGCGTTTTCTCCTAAGCCCGGATCGGTCCACGCGTCGTCTCCTAAGCCCTGATCGGTCCACGTGTCGTCTCCGAGCCCCGATGGGTCCACGCGCCGCCTTCTGAGCCCCAATCGGTCGACGCGTCGTCTCCTGAGCCCCGATCGACCCACGCATCGTCTCCTAAGCGCCGATCGGTCCACGCGCGGCCTCCTGAGCCCCGGTCGGTCCACGCGCAGTCTCCAAGCCTCGATCGGCTCACGTACCGTCTCCGAAGCCCCGATCGGTCCACGCGCCGTCTTCTGAGCCCCGATCGGTCCACGCATCGTCTCCTAAGCCCCGATACGTCCAGACGCCCTCTCCGAGCACCGATCGTTCCGCGTGACGCATTCTAAGCCACGGTCCGTCCATGCGCCGTCTCCGAGCACTGATCGGTCCACGCGCCGTCTCCTGAGCCCCGATCGGTCCACGCATCGTCTCCTAAGCCCCGATTCGTTCACACGCCGTCTCCTCAGCTCCGATCGGTCCAGGCGCCGTCTCCGAGCCCCGATCGGTCCACGCATCGTCTCCTAAGCCCCGATCGGTTAACGCGCCCTCTCCGAGCCCCGATCGGTCCACACGCCGTCTCCAAGCCCCGATCGGTCCGCGTACCGCATTCTAAGCCATGGTACATCCACGCGCCGGCTCCGAACACCGATCGGTCCACGCGTCGTCCCCTAATACCCGATCGGTTCACGCGTCGTCTCCTAAGCCCCGATCCGTCGATGCATCGTCTCCTGATCCCCGATCGATCCACGCGCCACCTCCTGAGCCCTGATCGCTCCACGTATCGTCTCCTAGGCCTCGATCGGTCCACGCGCCATCTCCGAGCGCCGATCGGTTCACGCGTCGTCTCCTGAGCCCCAATCGTTCCACGCGGCGCCTCCTAAGCCCCGATCGGTCCAGGCATCGTCTCCTAAGCCCTGACCGGTCCACGCGCCGTCTCCGAGCCCCGATCGGTTCACGCATCGTCTCCTAAGCCCGATCGGTTAACGCTCCGTCTCCGAGCCGCAATCGGTCCACGCGCCGTTTCCTGAGCCCCGATCGGTCGACGCGTCGTCTCCTGAGCCCTGATCGATGCACGCGTCGTCTCCTGAGTCCCGATTGCTCCACGGGCCGTTTCCTGAGCCCCAATCGATCCACGCGGCGTCTCGTTAGCTCCGATCGCTCCACGGGCCGTCTCCTCAGCCCCGATCGGTCCACGCGTCGGCTCCGAGCACCGATTGGTCCACGGGCCATTTCCGGAGCCCCGATCGGTCCACGCGCCGTCTTTTAAATCCCGAAGCCTCCACGCGCCGTTTCCGAGCCACGATCGGTCCAGGCGCCGCCTTCTGAGCCCCGATCGGCCCACGCGCCGTCTCCGAGCGCCGATCAGTTCACGCGCCGTCGCCTGAGCACCGATCGTTTCACGCGCCGTCGCCGAGCCCCGATCGTTCCACGCGCCGTCTCCAAGCCCCGATCCGTACACGCGTCGTCTCCTAAGCCCCGATCGGTTAACGCGCCGTCTCCGAGCCCCAATCGGTCGACACGCCGTGTCCGAGCCCCGATCAGTCCACGCGCCGTCTCCTAAGCCGCCATCGGTCTGCGCGTCGTCTCCTAAGTCTCGATACGTCCACAGCGAGTGTCCGAGCACCGATCGGTCCACGCGCCGTCTCCTCAGCCCCGATCCGTACACGCTTCGTCTCCGAGCCCCGATCGGTCCTCCCGCCGTCGCCGAACCCCGATTGGTTCCCGCGCGGCCGTCTGATCGCCAATCGGTCCACGCGCTGTCTCGTGAGCCCCGCTCGGTCTACGCGTCGTCTCCTAAGCCCCGATCGGTCCACGCGTCGTCTCCTAAGCGCCGATCTGTCCACGCACCGTCCCCTGATTCCCGATCGGTCCACGTGCCGCCTCCGGAGCCCCGATCTATCTACGCGAGTCTCCTAAGCCCCGATCGGTCCACGCGCCGTCTCCTGAGCCCCGATCGGTCAACGCGCCGTCTCCTGAGCCCCGATCGGTCCACGCACCGTCTCCTCAGCCCCGATCGGTGCACGCGTCGTCTCCGAGCACCGATTGGTCCATGGGCCATTTCGGGAGCCCCGATCGGTCCACGCGCCGTCTCCTGAGCCCCGATCGGTCCCCGCGCCGTCTCCTCAGCCCCGATCGGTCCACGCGTCGCCTCCTGACCTCCGGTCGGTCGACGCGTCGTCTCCTGAGCCCCGATCGCATCCACGCGCCGTTTCCTGAGCCCCGATCCGTACACGCGTCGTCTCCGAGCCCCGATCGGTCCACGCGTCGTCTCCTAAGCCCCGATTGGTTCACGCATCGGCTCCTGAACCCCGATCGGTCCACGCGCCGTCTCCTGAACCCGGATACGTCCACGCGCAGTCGCCGAGCCCCGATCGGTCCACGGGCCATCGCCGAGCCTCGATCGGTCCACGCGTGGCCTCCTGAGCCCCGGTCGGTTCACGCGCCGTCTCCGAGCCCCGATCGATCCACGCGTCTTTTCTAAGCCCAGCTGCTCCCTCGCACCGTCTCCGAGCCACGATCGGTCCAGGCGCCGCTTCTTGATCCCCGATCGGTCCCGGCGTTGTCTCCTAAGCCCCGACCGGTCCACGCGCCGTCTCTGAGCCCCGATCGGTTCACGCATCGTCTCCTATGCCCCGATCGGTTAACTCGCCGTCTCCGAGCGCCGATCGGTCCACGCGCCGTCGCCGAACCCCAATTGGTCCACGAGCAACCGCCTGAGCTCCAGTCGGCCCACGCGCTGTCTCCCAGCCTCGATCGGTCCACGCGTCGTCTCCTAAGCCCCGATCCGTCCACGGGCCGTCTCCGAGCCGCGATCGGTAAACGCGCCGTCACCAAGCCCCGATCCGTACACGCGTCGTCTCCGAGCCCCGATCGGTCCACGCGCCGTCTCCGAGCCCAGATCGGTCCACGCGCCGTCGCCGAGCCCCGATCGCTCCACGCTCAGTCGCCGAGCCCCGATCGGTCCACGCGCGGTCTTCCGAGCCCCGATCGCTCCACGAGCCGTCTCCTGAGCCCCGATCGGTCCAGGAGTCGTCTCCGAGCCCCGATCGGTCCACGCGCCGTCTCCTCATCCCCGATACGTCCACGCGTAGTCGGCGAGCCGCGATTGGTTAACGCGCCGTCTGCGAGCCCCGATCGGTCCACGCGCCGTCTCCTGAGCCCCGATACGTCCACGCGTAGTCGCCGAGCCCCGATCGGTAGAAGCGCGGTCTCCTAAACCCCGATCGGTTTACGCGCCGTCTCCTGAGCCCCGATCGTTCCACGCGTCGTCTCCGAGCGCCGATGGGTCCACGCGCCGTCTCCGGGCCCCCATCGGTTCACGCACCGTCTCCTGATCCCCGATCGGTCCACACCTGGCCTCCTGAGCTCCGTTCGGTCCACGCGCCGACTCCTGAGTTCCGTTCGGTCCACGCGCCGTCTCCTGAGCCCCGGTCGGTCCTCGCGCCGTCTCCTGAGCCCCGATCGTTCCAGGCGCCGTCTCC
Organism: Netelia fuscicornis; assembly: GCA_946811545.1. Classification (NCBI taxonomy): domain Eukaryota; kingdom Metazoa; phylum Arthropoda; class Insecta; order Hymenoptera; family Ichneumonidae; genus Netelia; species Netelia fuscicornis. Next base: position 31,378,000 of record OX328011.1, read on the forward strand.
GAGCCCCGGTCGGTCCACGCACCGTCTCCTGAGCCCCATCCGTCCACGTTGCGCCTCCGCAGCCCCGATCGATCCTCGCGTCGTCACCTGAGCCCCGATCGCTCCACGCGCCGTTTCCTGAGCCCCGATACGTCCACGCGTAGTCGCCGAGCCCCGATCGGTCGAAGCGCGGTCTCCTAAACCCCGATCGGTTTACACGCCGTCTCCTGAGCCCCGATCGTTCCAGGTGCCGTCTCCGAGCCCCGATCGGTCCACGCACCGTCTCCTGAGCCCCATCCGGCCACGTGGCGCCTCCGCAGCCCCGATCGATCCTCGCGTCGTCACCTGAGCCCCGATCGCTCCACGCGCCGTTTCCTGAGCCCCGATCTGTCCACGCATCGTCTCCGAGCACCGATCGGTCCACGCGCCGTTTTCTGAGCACCGTTCGGTCCACGCGTCGTCTTCAAAGCCCCGATGCCTCCACCCGCCGTCTCCGAGCCACCATCGGTCCGTGCGCCGCTGCCAGAGCCCCGATCGGTCCACGCGTCGTCTCCTGATCTCCGATCGGCCCACGCGCCGTCTCCTAAGCCCCGATCGGTCCACGCGCCGTCTCCGAGCCCCGATCGGTCCACGCTCCGTCTCCTGAGCCCCGATCGGCCCACGCGTCGTTCCCTAAGCCCCGATCCATCCACGCCCATTCTCCTGAGCCCCGATCGTTCCACGCGCCGTCTCCCAGCCCCGATCGTTCCACGCGCCGTCTCCTGAGCCCCGATCGCTCCACGCGTCGTTTCCGAAGCCCCGATCCATCCACGCGCCGTCGCCTGAGCCCCGATCGGTCCACGCGTCGTTCCTTAAGCCCTGATCCATCCATGCGCGGTCTCCTGAGCCCCGATCGGTGCACGCATCGTCTCCTAAGCCTCGACACGTCCACGCGTCGTCTCCGAGCCCCGATCGGTCCACGCGCGATCGCCGAGCTTCGATTGGTCCACGCATCGTGTCCTAAGCCCCGATCGATCCACGCGCAGTCGCCGAACCCCAATTGATCCACGCGCAACCTCCTGTGCCCCAGTCGGTACACGCGCTGTCTCCGAGTCCCGATCGGTCCACACATAGCCTCCTAAGCCCCGCTCGGTTAACGCGCCGTCGCCGAGCCATGATCGGTCCACGCGCGGCCTCCTGAGCCCTGATCGGTCCACGCGCCGTCGCCGAGCCGCGCTCGGTCCACGCGCGGCCTCCTGAGCCCCGATCGGTCCACGCGCCGTCGCCGAGCCGCGTTCAGTCCACGCGCGGCCTCCTGAGCCCCGATCGGTGCACTCGCCGTCTCCAAAGCCCCGATCGGTCCACGCGCCGTCTCCGAGCGGCGATTGGTTCACGCGTCGTCTCCTGAGCCCCGATCGATCCACGCGTCTTCTCCTGAGCCCCGATCGCTCCACGCGCCGTCTCCTGAGCCGCGATCGGTCCACGCGCCGTCTCCTGAGCCCCGATCGCTCCACGCGCCGTCTCCGAGCCCCGATATGTCCACGTACCATCTCCGAAGCCCCGATCGGTCCACGCGCCGTCTCCTAAGCCCCCATCGGTCTACGCGTCGTCTCCTAAGCCCCGATAAGTCCACATCCAGTGTCCGAGCACCGATCGGTCCACGCGCCGTCTCCTCAGCCCCGATCGTACACGCTTCGTCTCCGAGCCCCGATCGGTCCACCCGCCGTCGCCGAACCCCGATTGGTTCCCGCGCCGCCGTCTGACTCCCAATCGGTCCACGCGCTGTCTCGTGAGCCCCGCTCGGTCTACGCGTCGTCTCCTAAGCCCCGATCGGTCCACGCGCCGTTTCCGAGCCACGATCGGTCCAGGCGCCGCCTTCTGAGCCCCGATCGGCCCACGCGCCGTCTCCGAGCGCCGATCAGTTCACGCGCCGTCGCCTGAGCACCGATCGTTTCACGCGCCGTCGCCGAGCCCCGATCGTTCCACGCGCCGTCACCAAGCCCCGATGCGTACACGCGTCGTCTCCTAAGCCCCGATCGGTTAACGCGCCGTCTCCGAGCCCCAATCGGTCGACACGCCGTGTCCGAGCCCCGATCAGTCCACGCGCCGTCTCCTAAGCCGCCATCGGTCTGCGCGTCGTCTCCTAAGTCTCGATACGTCCACAGCGAGTGTCCGAGCACCGATCGATCCACGCGCCGTCTCCTCAGCCCCGATCCGTACACGCTTCGTCTCCGAGCCCCGATCGGTCCTCCCGCCGTCGCCGAACCCCGATTGGTTCCCGCGCGGCCGTCTGATCGCCAATCGGTCCACGCGCTGTCTCGTGAGCCCCGCTCGGTCTACGCGTCGTCTCCTAAGCCCCGATCGGTCCACGCGTCGTCTCCTAAGCGCCGATCTGTCCACGCACCGTCCCCTGATTCCCGATCGGTCCACGTGCCGCCTCCGGAGCCCCGATCTATCTACGCGAGTCTCCTAAGCCCCGATCGGTCCACGCGCCGTCTCCTGAGCCCCGATCGGTCCCCGCGCCGTCTCCTCAGCCCCGATCGGTCCACGCGTCGCCTCCTGACCTCCGGTCGGTCGACGCGCCGTCTCCGAGCCGCGATCTGTCCACGCACCGTCCCCTGATTCCCGATCGGTCCACGTGCCGCCTCCGGAGCCCCGATCTATCTACGCGAGTCTCCTAAGCCCCGATCGGTCCACGCGCCGTCTCCTGAGCCCCGATCGGTCATCGCGCCGTCTCCTGAGCCCCGATCGGTCAACGCGCCGTCTCCTGAGCCCCGATCGGTCCCCGCGCCGTCTCCTCAGCCCCGATCGGTCCACGCGTCGCCTCCTGACCTCCGGTCGGTCGACGCGTCGTCTCCTGAGCCCCGATCGCATCCACGCGCCGTTTCCTGAGCCCCGATCCGTACACGCGTCGTCTCCGAGCCCCGATCGGTCCACGCGTCGTCTCCTAAGCCCCGATTGGTTCACGCATCGGCTCCTGAACCCCGATCGGTCCACGCGCCGTCTCCTGAACCCGGATACGTCCACGCGCAGTCGCCGAGCCCCGATCGGTCCACGGGCCATCGCCGAGCCTCGATCGGTCCACGCGTGGCCTCCTGAGCCCCGGTCGGTTCACGCGCCGTCTCCGAGCCCCGATCGATCCACGCGTCTTTTCTAAGCCCAGCTGCTCCCTCGCACCGTCTCCGAGCCACGATCGGTCCAGGCGCCGCTTCTTGATCCCCGATCGGTCCCGGCGTTGTCTCGTAAGCCCCGACCGGTCCACGCGCCGTCTCTGAGCCCCGATCGGTTCACGCATCGTCTCCTATGCCCCGATCGGTTAACTCGCCGTCTCCGAGCGCCGATCGGTCCACGCGCCGTCGCCGAACCCCAATTGGTCCACGAGCAACCGCCTGAGCTCCAGTCGGCCCACGCGCCGTCTCCCAGCCCCGATCGTTCCACGCGCCGTCTCCTGAGCCCCGATCGCTCCACGCGTCGTTTCCGAAGCCCCGATCCATCCACGCGCCGTCGCCTGAGCCCCGATCGGTCCACGCGTCGTTCCTTAAGCCCTGATCCATCCATGCGCGGTCTCCTGAGCCCCGATCGGTGCACGCATCGTCTCCTAAGCCTCGACACGTCCACGCGTCGTCTCCGAGCCCCGATCGGTCCACGCGCGATCGCCGAGCTTCGATTGGTCCACGCATCGTGTCCTAAGCCCCGATCGATCCACGCGCAGTCGCCGAACCCCAATTGATCCACGCGCAACCTCCTGTGCCCCAGTCGGTACACGCGCTGTCTCCGAGTCCCGATCGGTCCACACATAGCCTCCTAAGCCCCGCTCGGTTAACGCGCCGTCGCCGAGCCATGATCGGTCCACGCGCGGCCTCCTGAGCCCTGATCGGTCCACGCGCCGTCGCCGAGCCGCGCTCGGTCCACGCGCGGCCTCCTGAGCCCCGATCGGTCCACGCGCCGTCGCCGAGCCGCGTTCAGTCCACGCGCGGCCTCCTGAGCCCCGATCGGTGCACTCGCCGTCTCCAAAGCCCCGATCGGTCCACGCGCCGTCTCCGAGCGGCGATTGGTTCACGCGTCGTCTCCTGAGCCCCGATCGATCCACGCGTCTTCTCCTGAGCCCCGATCGCTCCACGCGCCGTCTCCTGAGCCGCGATCGGTCCACGCGCCGTCTCCTGAGCCCCGATCGGTCCACGCATCGTCTCCTAAGCCCTGATCGGTCCACGTGTCGTCTCCGAGTCCCGATGGGTCCACGCGCCGCATCCTGAGCCCCGATTGGTCGGCGCGTCGTCTCCTCAGCCCCGATCGATCCACGCGTCGTCTCCTGAGCCCCGATCGCTCCACGCGCCGTCTCCGAGCGCCGATCGGTGCACGCGCCGTCTCCTGAGCCCCGATCGTTCGCCACGCCGCCTCCTAAGCCCCGATTGGTCCAGGCGTCGTCTCCTAAGCCCCGAGCGGTCCACGTGCCGTCTCCTGAGCCCCAATCGGTCCACGCGCTATCTCCTGAGCCCCGATAGGTATACGCGTCGTCTCCTACGCCCCGATCGGTCCACGCGTCGTGTCCTGAGCCCCGATCGCTCCACGCGCCGTCTCCGAGCCCCGATATGTCCACGTACCATCTCCGAAGCCCCGATCGGTCCACGCGCCGTCTCCTAAGCCCCCATCGGTCTACGCGTCGTCTCCTAAGCCCCGATAAGTCCACATCCAGTGTCCGAGCACCGATCGGTCCACGCGCCGTCTCCTCAGCCCCGATCGTACACGCTTCGTCTCCGAGCCCCGATCGGTCCACCCGCCGTCGCCGAACCCCGATTGGTTCCCGCGCCGCCGTCTGACTCCCAATCGGTCCACGCGCTGTCTCGTGAGCCCCGCTCGGTCTACGCGTCGTCTCCTAAGCCCCGATCGGTCCACGCGTCGTCTCTGAGCCCCGATAGGTCCACGCGTCGTCTCCTAAGCCCCGATCGGTTCACGCGCCGTTTCCTGAGCCCCGATCGGTCCACGCGTCGTCTTCTCAGCGCAGATGCCCCCAGGCTCCGTCTCCGAGCCACGATCGGTCCAGGCGCCACTTCCTGAGCACCGATCGGTCCACGCGTCGTGTCCTAAGCCCCGATGGGTCCACGCGCCGTGTCCTGAGCCCCGATCGGTCGACGCGTCCTCTCCTAAACCCCAATCGGTCCACGCGTCGTCTCCTGAGCCCCGCTCGGTCCACGCGTTGTCTCCTAAGCCCCGACCGGTCCACTCGCCGTCTCCGAGCCCCGTTCGGTCCACGCACTGTCTCCTAATCCCCATCGGTCCCCGCGCCGTTTCCTGAGCCCCGATCGGTCCACGCGCCGTCTCCGAGCCTCGATCGGTCCACGTACCGTCTCCGAAGCCCCGATACGTCCACACGCCGTCTCCGAGCGCCGATCGGTGCACGCGCTGTCTCGTGAGCCCCGCTCGGTCTACGCGTCGTCTCCTAAGCCCCGATCGGTCCACGCGTCGTCTCCTAAGCGCCGATCGGTCCACGCGCCGTCTCCGAGCCGCGATCTGTCCACGCACCGTCTCTGAGCCCCGATAGGTCCACGCGTCGTCTCCTAAGCCCCGATCGGTTCACGCGCCGTTTCCTGAGCCCCGATCGGTCCACGCGTCGTCTTCTAAGCGCAGATGCCCCCAGGCGCCGTCTCCGAGCCACGATCGGTCCAGGCGCTACTTCCTGAGCACCGATCGGTCCACGCGTCGTGTCCTAAGCCCCGATGGGTCCACGCGCCGTGTCCTGAGCCCCGATCGGTCGACATGTCCTCTGCTAAACCCCGATCGGTCCACGCGTCGTCTCCTGAGCCCCGCTCGGTCCACGCGTTGTCTCCTAAGCCCCGACCGGTCCACTCGCCGTCTCCGAGCCCCGTTCGGTCCACGCACTGTCTCCTAATCCCCATCGGTCCCCGAGCCGTTTCCTGAGCCCCGATCGGTCCACGCGCCGTCTCCGAGTCCCGATCGGTCAATGCGTCGTCTCCTGAGCCCCGGTCGGTCCACGCGTCGTTTCCTAAGCCCCGATCGCTCCACGCGCCGTCTCCTCACCCCCGATCGGTCCACGCGTCGTCTCCGAGCACCGATCGGTCCACGCGCCGTCTCCAAGCCCGGGTCGGTCCACGCATCGTCTTCTAAGCCCCGATCGGTAAACTCGCCGTCTCCGAGCCCCGATCGGTCCACGCGTCGTCTCCTGAGCCCCGATCGGTCTACGCGTCGTCTCCTAAGCCCCGATCGCTCCACGCGCCGTCTCCTCAGCCCCGATCGGTCCACGCGTCGTCTCCGAGCACCGATCGGTTTACGGGCCGTTTCCGGTGCCCCGATCGGTCCACGCGTCGTCTTTTAAGCCCCGAAGCTTCCACGCGCCGTTTCCGAGCCACGATCGGTCCAGGCGCCGCTTTCTGAGCCCCGATCGTTCCACGCGCCGTCTCCAAGCCCCGATCCGTACACGCGTCGTCTCCTAAGCCCTGATCGGTCGACACGCCGTCTCCGAGCCCCAATCGGTCGACACGCCGTCTCCGAGCCCCGATCGGTCGACACGCCGTCTCCGAGCCCCGATCGGTCCACGCGCCGTCTCCTAAGCCCCCATCGGTCTACGCGTCGTCTACTAAGCCCCGATAAGTCCAGATCCAGTGTCCGAGCACCGATCGGTCCACGCGCCGTCTCCTCAGCCCCGATCCGTACACGCTTCGTCTCCGAGCCCCGATCGGTCGACCCGCCGTCGCCGAACCCCGATTGGTTCCCGCGCCCCCGTCTGACCTCCAATCGGTCCACGCGCTGTCTCGTGAGCCCCGCTCGGTCTACGCGTCGTCTCCTAAGCCCCGATTGGTCCACGCGTCGTCTCCTAAGCGCCGATCGGTCAACGCGCCGTCTCCGAGCCGCGATCTGTCCACGCACCGTTTCCTGATCCCCGATCGGTCCACGTGCCGCCTCCGGAGCCCCGATCTATCTACGCGAGTCTCCTAAGCCCCGATCGGTCCACGCGCCGTCTCCTGAGCCCCGATCGGTCAACGCCCCGTCTCCTGAGCCCCGATCGGTCCACGCGCCGACTCCTCAGCCCCGATCGGTCCACGCGTTGTCTCCGAGCACCGATTGGTCCATGGGCCGTTTCGGGAGCCCCGATCGGTCCACGCGTCGTCTTTTAAGCCCCGAAGCCTCCACGCGCCGTTTCCGAGCCACGATCGGTCTAGGCGCCGCCTTCTGAGCCCCGATCGGTCCACGTGTCGTCTCCTGATCCCCGATCGATCCATGCGTCGTCGCCTGAGCCCCGATCGCTACACGTGCCGCTTCCTGAGCCCCGACCCGTCCACGCGCCGTCTCCTCAGCCCCGATCGGTCCACGCGTCGCCTCCTGACCTCCGGTCGGTCGACGCGTCGTCTCCTGAGCCCTGATCGCATCCACGCGCCGTTTCCTGAGCCCCGATCCGTACACGCGCCGTCGCCGAACCCCAATTGGTCCACGCTCAACCGCCTGAGCTCCAGTCGGTCCACGCGCTGTCTCCCAGCCCCGATCGGTCCACGCGTCGTCTCGTAAGCCCCGATCCGTCCACGGGCCGTCTCCGAGCCGCGATCGGTAAACGCGCCGTCACCAAGCCCCGATCCGTACACGCGTCGTCTCCGAGCCCCGATCGGTCCACGCAACGTCGCCGAGCCTGGATCGGTCCACGGGCGGCCTCCTGAGCCCCGGTCGGTTCACGCGCCGTCTCCGAGCCCGATTGGTCCACGCATCGTCTCCTAAGCCCCGATCGGTTAACGCGCCGTCTCCGAGCCCCGATCGGTCCACGCGCCGACGCCGAACCCCAATTGGTCCACGCGCAACCGCCTGAGCTCCAGTCGGCCCACGCGCTGTCTCCCAGCCTCGATCGGTCCACGCGTCGTCTCCTAAGCCCCGATCCGTCCACGGGCCGTCTCCGAGCCGCGATCGGTAAACGCGCCGTCACCAAGCCCCGATCCGTACACGCGTCGTCTCCGAGCCCCGATCGGTCCACGCGCCGTCTCCTGAGCCCCGATACGTCCACGCGTAGTCGCCGAGTCCAGATCGATCCACGCACGGTCTCCTGAGCCCCGATCGGTCCACGCGCCGTCGCCCAGCCTCGATCGGTCCTCGCGCGGCCTCCTGAGCCCCGGTCGGTCCACTCGTCGTCTCCTAAGCCCCGATCCGTCCACCGGCCGTCTCCGAGCCGCGATCGGTAAACGCGCCGTCACCAAGCACCGATCCGTACACGCGTCGTCTCCGAGCCCCGATCGGTCGGCGCGTCGTCTCCGTGCCCAGATCGGTCCACGCGCCGTCGCCGAGCCCCGATCGGTCCACGCTCAGTCGCCGAGCCCCGATCGGTCCACGCGCGGTCTTCCGAGCCCCGATCGCTCCACGCGCCGTTTCCTGAGCCCCGATCTGTCCACGCATCGTCTCCGTGCACCGATCGGTCCACGCGCCGTTTTCTGAGCACCGTTCGGTCCACGCGTGGTCTTCAAAGCCCCGATGCCTCCACCCGCCGTCTCCGAGCCACCATCGGTCCGTGCGCCGCTGCCAGAGCCCCGATCGGTCCACGCGTCGTCTCCTGATCTCCGATCGGCCCACGCGCCGTGTCCTAAGCCCCGATCGATCCACGCGCAGTCGCCGAGCCCCGATTGGTTCACGCGCGGTCTCCTGAGCCCCGGTCGGTCCACGCGCCGTCGCCGAACCCCAATTGATCCACGCGCAACCTCCTGTGCCCCAGTCGGTACACGCGCTGTCTCCGAGTCCCGATCGGTCCACGCATAGTCTCCTAAGTCCCGCTCGGTTAACGCGCCGTCGCCGAGCCATGATCGGTCCACGCGCGGCCTCCTGAGCCCTGATCGGTCCACGCGCCGTCGCCGAGCCGCGCTCGGTCCACGCGCGGCCTCCTGAGCCCCGGTCGGTCCACGCGCCGTCGCCGAGCCGCGTTCAGTCCACGCGCGGCCTCCTGAGCCCCGATCGGTGCACTCGCCGTCTCCTAAGCCCCGATCGGTCCACGCGCCGTCTCCGAGCGGCGATTGGTTCACGCGGCGCCTCCGGAGCCCCGATCGATCCACACTAGGCTCCTGAGCCCCGGCCGGTCCGCGCGCCGTCTCCTGAGCCCCGAACGGTCGACGCGTCGTCTTCTGAGCCCCGATCGATCGACGCGTCGTCTCCTGTGCCCCGATCGCTCCACGCGCCGTTTTCTGAGTACCGTTCGGTCCACGCGTCGTCTTCAAAGCTCCGATGCCTCCCTGCGCCGTCTCCGAGCCACGATCGGGCTGTGCGCCGCTTCCAGAGCCCTATCAGTCCACGCGTCGTCTCCTGATCTCCGATCGGTCCACGCGCCGTTTCCTGAGCCCCGATCCGCCCACGCGCAATCGCAGAGCCCCGATCGGTCCACGCGCGGTCTACTGAGCCCCGGTCGGTCCACGCGCCATCTCCTGAGCCCCGATCCGTCCACGCGCAGTCGCCAAGCCCCGATCGGTCCACACGCCGTCTCCTGAACCCGGATACGTCCTCGCGCAGTCGCCGAGCCCCGGTCGGTTCACGCGCCGTCTCTGAGCCCCGATCGATCCACGCGTCTTTTCTAAGCCGAGCTGCCTCCTCGCACTGTCTCCGAGCCACGATCGGTCCAGGCCCCGCTTCCTGAGCCCCGATCGGTCCAAGCGTTGTCTCCTAAGCCCCGATCGGTCCACGCCCCGTCTCTGAGCCCCGATCGGTTCACGCATCGTCTCCTAAACCCGATCGGTTAACCCGCCGTCTCCGAGCGCCGATCGGTCCACGCGCCGTCGCCGAACCCCAATTGGTCCACGCGCAACCGCCTAAGCCCCAGTCGGTCCACGCGCGTCTCCGAGCCCCGATCGATCCACGCGTCGTCTCCTAAGCCCCAATCTGTTCACCCGTCGTCTCCTAAGCCCCGATCCATCGACGCGTCGTCTCCTGAGCCCCGATCGATCCACGCGTCTTCTCCTGAGCCCCGATCGCTCCACGCGCCGTCTCCTGAGCCCCGATACGTCCACGCGTAGTCGCCGAGTCCAGATCGATCCACGCACGGTCTCCTGAGCCCCGATCGGTCCACGCGCCGTCGCCCAGCCTGGACCGGTCCACGCGCGGCCTCCTGAGCCCCGGTCGGTCCACTCGTCGTCTCCTAAGCCCCGATCCGTCCACGGGCCGTCTCCGAGCCGCGAACGGTAAACGCGCCGTCACCAAGCCCCGATCCGTACACGCGTCGTCTCCGAGCCCCGATCGGTCCACGCGTCGTCTCCGAGCCCAGATCGGTCCACGCGCCGTCGCCGAGCCCCGATCGGTCCACGCGTCGTCTTCGAGCACCGATCGATCCACGCGCCGGCTCCTGAGCCCCGATCGTTCCACGCGCCTTCTCCTAAGCCACGGTCGGTCCACGCGCCGTCTCCGAGCGCCGAACGGTTCACGCGCCGTCTCCTGAGCCCCAATCGTTCCACCCGTCGTCTCCGAGCCCCGATCGTTCCACCCGTCGTCTCCGAGCCCCGATCGGTCCACGCGTCGCCTCCTAAGCCCCGATCGGTCCACGCGTCGTCTCCTAAGCCCCGATCGGTCCAAGCGCCGTCTCCTAAGCCCCGATCGGTCCACGTGACATCTTCGAGCGCCGATCATTTCACGCGCTGTCTCCTGAGCCCCGATCGTTTCACGGGCCGTCTCCGAGCTCCGATCGGTCCACGCGCCGTCTCCAAGCCCCGATCCATACACGCGTCGTCACCGAGCCCCGATCAGTCCACGCGCCGTCGCTGAGCCCCGATGCGTTCACGCGCCGTCTCCTGAGCCCCGATCGTTCCACGCGTCGTCTCCGAGTCCCGATGGGTCCACGCGCCGCCTCCTGAGCCCCGATCGGTCGATGCGTCGTCTCCTAAGCCCCGATCGGTCAACGCGTCGTCTCCTATGCCCCGATCGGTCGACGCGTCGTCTCCTGAGCCCCGATCGATCCAGGCGTCGTCTCCGAGCCCCGATCGGTCCACGCGCCGTCCCCGAGCGCCGATCGGTTCACGCGCTGTCACCCGAGTCTCGATCGTTCCACACGCCGTCTCCAAGCCCCGATCGGTCCACGCTCCGTCTCCTGAGCCCGGATCGTTCCACGCGTCGTCTCCTGATCCCCGATCCGTAAACGCGTCGTCTCCTGAGCCCCAATCGGCCCACACGCAGTCTCGTGAACCCCGATAGGTACCCGCGCCGTCTACTGAGCTCCGATCGTTCCACGCGCCGTCTCCGAGCCCCGATCGGTCCAGGCGCCGTCTCCTGAGCCCCAATCGGTCCACACGCTGTCTCGTCAGCCCCGATAGGTACACGCGTCGCGTCCTACGCCCCGATCGGTCCACGCGTCGTCTCCTAAGCCCCGATCGGTCCACGCGCCGTCTCCGAGCCCCGATCGGTCCGCGCGCCGTCTCCTGATCCCCATCGCTCCACGTGGCGTCTCCGGAGCCCCAATCGATCCACGCGAGTCTCCTGAGCCGCGGTCGGTCTGCGCGCCGCCATCTGAGCCCCGATCGGTCGTCGCGTCGTCTCCGAGACTAGATCGGTCGACGCGCCGTCGCCGAGCCCCGATCGGTCCAGGCGTGGCCTCCTGAGCCGCAGTCGGTCCACGCGCCGTTTCCTGAGCCCCGATCGGTCCACGCGTCGTCTTCTAAGCCCAGATGCCTCCTTGCGCCGTCTCCCCACCACGATCGGTGCAGGCGCCGCTTCCTGAGCCCCGATCGGTCCACGCGTCGTCTCCTGAGCCCCGATCGGTCCACGCGCCGTCTCCTGAGCCCCGATCGGTCGACGCGTCGTCTCCAGAGCCCCGATCGATCCACGCGTCGTCTCCTGAGCCCCGACCGCTCCACACGCCCTTTCCTGAGCCCCGATCGGTTCACGCGCCGTCTCCTGAGCCCCAATCGTTCCAAGCGTCGTCCCCTAATACCCGATCCATACACGCGTCGTCTCCGAGCCTCGATCAGTCCACGCGTCGTCGCCGAGTCCCGATCGGTCCACGCGCGGCCTCCTGACCCCGATCGCTCCATGTGCCGTTTCCTGAGCCCCGAACGGTCAACGCGCCGTTTTCTGAGCACCGATCGGTCCACGCGTCGTGTCCTAAGCCCCGATCGGTCCACGCGTCGTCTCCTACGCCCCAATCGGTCCACGCGCCGCCTCCTGAGCCCCGATCGGTCGACGCGTCGTCTCCAGAGCCCCGATCGATCCACGCGTCGTCTCCTGAGCCCCGACCGCTCCACACGCCCTTTCCTGAGCCCCGATCGGTTCACGCGCCGTCTCCTGAGCCCCAATCGTTCCAAGCGTCGTCCCCTAATACCCGATCCATACACGCGTCGTCTCCGAGCCTCGATCAGTCCACGCGTCGTCGCCGAGTCCCGATCGGTCCACGCGCGGCCTCCTGAGCACCGGTCGGTCCACGCGCCGTCTCCGAGCCTCGATCGGTCCACGTACCATCTCCGAAGCCCCGATCGGTCTACGCGCCGTCTCCTGAGCCCCGATCGGTCCACGCGTCGTCTCCTAAGCCCCGATCGGTGTGCGCAGCGTCTCCTGATCCCCATCGGTCCACGCGGCGCCTCCGGAGCCCCGATCGATCCACGCGCCGTCTCCGAGCGCCGATCGGTGCACGCTCCGTCTCCTGAGCCCCGATCGTTCCACACGCCGCCTCCTAAGCCCCGATCGGTCCAGGCGTCGTCTCACAAGCCCCGATCTGTCCACGGGCCGTCTGCGAGCCGCGATCGGTAAAACCGCCGTCATCAAGCCCCGATCCGTACACGCGTCGTCTCCTGAGCCCCGATCGGTCCACGCGTCGTCTTCTGAGCCCCGATCGGTCCACGCGCCTTCTCCTCATCCCCGATCGGTCCACGCGGCGCCTCCGGAGCCCCGATCGCTCCACGCGCCATCTCCTGAGCCCCGATCGTTCCACGCGCCTTCTCCTAAGCCCCGATCGGTCCACGCGCCGTCTCCGAGCGCCGATCGGTTCACGCGCCGTCTCCTGAGCCCCGATCGTTCCACGCGCCGTCTCCGAGCTCCGGTCGGCCCACGCGCCGCCTCCTAAGCCGCGATCGGTCGACGCGTCGTCTCCTGAGCCCCGATCGGTCCACGCGTCGGCTCCTAAGCCCCGATCAGTCCACGTGCCGTCTCCGAGCCCCGACCGGTCCACGCGTCGTCTCCTAAGACCCGATCGGTCCACGCGCCGTCGCCGAGCCGCGATCGGTCCACGCGCGGCCTCCTGACCCCCGGTCGGTTCACGCGCCGTATCCGAGCCCCAATCGGTCCACGCGCCGTCTCCTGACTCCCAATCGGTCCACGCGCCGCCTCCTGAGCCCCGATCGGTCGACGCGTCGTCTCCTGAGCCCCGATCGATGCACGCGTCGTCTCCTGAGCCCCGATCGCTCCACGCGCCGTCTCCGAGCGCCGGTCGGTGCACGCGCCGTCTCCTGAGCCCCGATCGTTCCACGCGTCGTCCCCTAATCCCCGATCCATACACGCGTCGTCTCCGAGCCTCGATCGGTCCACGCGCCGTCGCCGCGTCCCGATCGGTCCACGCGCGGCCTCCTGAGCCCCGGTCGGTCCACGCGCCGTCTCCGAGCCTCGATCGGTCCACGTACCGTCTCCGAAGCCCCGATCGGTCCACGCGCCATCTCCTGAGCCCCGATCGGTCCACGCATCGTCTCTTAACCCCCGATACGTCCACACGCCGTCTCCGAGCCCCGATCGATCCGCGTGACGCATTCTAAGCCACTGTCCGTCCACGCGCCGTCTCCGAGCACCGATCAGTCCACGCGCCGTCTCCTGAGCCCCGATCGGTTCACGCGTCGTCTCCGAGCCCCGATCGGTCCACGCGCCGTCGCCGAACTGCGATCGGTCCACGCGCGGCCTCCTGAGCCCCGGTCGGTTCACGCGCCGTATCCGAGCCCCACTCGGTCCACGCGCCGTCTCGTGACTCCCAATCGGTCCACGCGCCGCATCCTGAGCCCCGATCGGTCGACGCGTCGTCTCCAGAGCCCCGATCGATGCACGCGTCGTCTCCTGAGCCCCGACCGCTCCAAACGCCCTTTCCTGAGCCCCGATCGGTTCACGCGCCGTCTCCTGAGCCCCAATCGTTCCAAGCGTCGTCCCCTAATACCCGATCCATATACGCGTCGTCTCCGAGCCTCGATCAGTCCACGCGTCGTCGCCGAGTCCCGATCGGTCCACGCGCGACCTCCTGAGCACCGGTCGGTCCACGCGCCGTCTCCGAGCCTCGATCGGTCCACGTACTGTCTCCGGAGCCCCGATCGGTCTACGCGCCCTCTCCTGAGCCCCGATCGGTCCACGCGTCGTCTCCTAAGCCCCGATCGGTCTGCGCAGCGTCTCCTGATCCCCATCGGTCCACGCGGCGCCTCCGGAGCCCCGATCGATCCACGCGCCGTCTCCGAGCGCCGATCGGTGCACGCTCCGTCTTCTGAGCCCCGATCGTTCCACACGCCGCCTCCTAAGCCCCGATCGGTCCAGGCGTCGTCTCCCAAGCCCCGATCTGTCCACGGGCCGTCTGCGAGCCGCGATCGGTAAAGCCGCCGTCATCAAGCCCCGATCCCTACACGCGTTGTCTCCTGAGCCCCGATCGGTCCACGCGTCGTCTTCTGAGCCCCGATCGGTCCACGCGCCGTCTCCTGAGCCCCGATCGGTCCACGCGCCGTCGCCGAACCCCAATTGGTCCACGCGAAACCGCCTGAGCCCCAGTCGGTCCACGCGCTGTCTCCGAGCCCCGATCGGTCCTCGTGCCGTCTCCCAGCCCCGATCGGTCCACGCGCCGTCTCCTAATCCCCAATCTGTCCACGACCCGTCTCCGGGCCCCGATCGGTGCACGCGCCGTGTCCGAGCGCCGATCGGTGCACGCTCCGTCTCCTGAGCCCCGATCGTTCCACACGCCGCCTCCTAAGCCCCGGTCGGTCCACGCGCCGTCTCCGAGCCCCGATCGGTCCACGCGCCGTCTCCGAGCGCCGATCGGTTCACGCGCTGTCACCCGAGTCTCGATCGTTCCACACGCCGTCTCCAAGCCCCGATCGGTCCACGGTCCGTATCCTGAGCCCGGATCGTTCCACGCGTCGTCTCCTGATCTCCGATCCGTAAACGCGTCGTCTCCGAGCCTCGATCGGTCCACACGCCGTGTCCGATCCCCGATCGGTCCGCGTACCGCATTCTAAGCCGCGGTCCGTCCACGCGCCGTCTCCGAGCACCGATCGATTCACGCGCCGTCACCCAAGCCCCGATCGTTCCACACGCCGTCTCCAAGCCCCGATCGGTCCACGCTCCGTCTCCTGAGCCCGGATCGTTCCACGCGTCGTCTCCTGATCCCCGATCCGTAAACGCGTCGTCTCCTGAGCCCCAATCGGCCCACACGCAGTCTCGTGACCCCCGATCGGTCCAGGCGCCGTCTCCTGAGCCCCAATCGGTCCACGCGTCGTCTCCTAAGCCCCGATCGGTCCACGCGCCGTCTCCTAAGCCACGATCGGTCCACGGGCCGTCGCCGAGTCATGATCTGTCCACGCGCGGCCTCCTGAGACCCGATCGGTCCACGCGCCGTCGCCGAACCGCAATCGGTCCACGCGCGGCCTCCTGAGCCCCGATTGGTTCACGCGCCGCATCCGAGCCCCAATCGGTCCACGCGCTGTCTCCGAGCCCTGATCGGTCCACGCGTCGTCTCCGAGCCCCGATCGGTCTACGCGCCGTCGCCGAGCCATGATCGGTCCACGCGCGGCCTCCTGAGCCCCGATCGGTCCACGCGCCGTATCCGAGCCCCAATCGGGCCACGCTCCGTCTCCTGAGTCCCGATCGGTCCACGCGTCGTCTCCTAAGCCCCAATCGATCCACTCGTCGCCTACGGAGCCCCGATCGATCCATGCGAATCTCCTGAGCTCCGGTCGGTCGACGCGCCGTCTCCTGAGCCCCAATCGGTCCACGCGTCGTCTCCTAAGCCCCGATCGGTCCACGCGCCGTCTCCGGGCCCCGATCGGTCCACGCACCATCTCCTGCTCTCCAATCGGTCCACGCGCCGCCTCCGGAGCCCCGATTGATCCACGCTAGGCTCCTGAGCCCCGATCGGTCCACGCGTCGTCTCCTAAGCCCCGATCGGTCCACGCGTCGTCTCCTAAGCGCCGATCGGTCCACGCGCCGTCTCCGAGCCCCGATCGGTCCACGCGCCGTCCCCGAGCGCCGATCGGTTCACGCGCTGTCACCCGAGTCTCGATCGTTGCACACGCCGTCTCCAAGCCCCGATCGGTCCACGCTCCGTCTCCTGAGCCCGGATCGTTCCACGCGTCGTCTCCTGATCCCCGATCCGTAAACGCGTCGTCTCCTGAGCCCCAATTGGCCCACACGCAGTCTCGTGAACCCCGATAGGTACCCGCGCCGTCTACTGAGCTCCGATCGTTCCACGCGCCGTCTCCGAGCCCCGATCGGTCCAGGCGCCGTCTCCTGAGCCCCAATCGGTCCACACGCTGTCTCGTCAGCCCCGATAGGTACACGCGTCGCGTCCTACGCCCCGATCGGTCCACGCGTCGTCTCCTAAGCCCCGATCGGTCCACGCGCCGTCTCCGAGCCCCGATCGGTCCGCGCGCCGTCTCCTGATCCCCATCGCTCCACGTGGCGTCTCCGGAGCCCCGATCGATCCACGCGAGTCTCCTGAGCCGCGGTCGGTCTGCGCGCCGTCATCTGAGCCCCGATCGGTCGTCACGTCGTCTCCGAGACTAGATCGGTCGACGCGCCGTCGCCGAGCCGCGATCGGTCCAGGCGTGGCCTCCTGAGCCGCGGTCGGTCCACGCGCAGTTTCCTGAGCCCCGATCGGTCCACACGTCGTCTTCTAAGCTCAGATGCCTCCTTGCGCCGTCTCCCAACCACGATCGGTGCAGGCGCCGCTTCCTGAGCCCCGATCGGTCCACGCGTTTTCTCCTAAGCCCCGATCGGACCACGCGTCGTCTCGTCAGCCCCGATCGGTCGACGCGTCGTCTCCTGTGCCCCGATCGATCCACGCGTCGTCTCCTCAGCCCCGATCGCTCCACGCGCCTCCTCCGAGCGCCGAGCGGTCCACGCGCCGTCGCCGAACCCGAATTGGTCCACGCGCAACCTCCTGAGCACCAGTCGGTCCACGCGCTGTCTCCGAGCGCCGACCGGTCCACGCGCCGTTGCCGAGCTATGATCGGTCCACGCGCGGTCTCCTGAGCCCCGATCGGTCCACGCGCCGTCGCCGATCCACGATCGGTCCGTGCGCCGCTTCCAGAGCCCTATCGGACCACGCATCGTCTCCTGATCTCCGATCGGTCCACGGGCCGTCTCCTAAGCCCCGATCGGTCCACGCGCTGTCTCCGAGCGCCGATCGGTTCACGCGCCGTCTCCTGAGCCCCGATCATTCCACGCGCCATCTCCGAGCCCGGATCGGTCCACGCGTCGTCTCCTGAGCCCCGATCGGTCCACGCGCCGTCTCCAAGCCCCGATCGGTCCATGCATCGTTTCCTAAACCCCGATCGGTTAACGCGCTGTCTCCGAGCGCCGATCGGTCCACATGCCGTCGCCGAACCCCAAATGGTCCACGCGCAACCGCCTGAGCCCCGATCGGTCCACGCGTCGTCTCTGAACACCGATCGGTCCACGCGCCCTTGCCGAG
This sequence comes from Netelia fuscicornis, assembly GCA_946811545.1. Classification (NCBI taxonomy): domain Eukaryota; kingdom Metazoa; phylum Arthropoda; class Insecta; order Hymenoptera; family Ichneumonidae; genus Netelia; species Netelia fuscicornis. Next base: position 31,395,560 of record OX328011.1, read on the forward strand.
CCATGATCGGTCCACGCGCAGCCTCCTGAGTCCCAGTCGGTTCACACGCCGTCTCCGAGCCGCGATCGGTCCACGCATCGTCTCCTAAGCCCCGATCGGTTAACGTGCCGTCTCCGAGCCCCGATCGGTCCACGCGCCGTCTCCTGAGCCCCGATGCGTCCACGCGCAGTAGCCGAGCCCCGATCGGTCCACGCGGGGTCTCCTGAGCCCCGATCGGTCCACGCGCCATCTCCTAAGCCCCGATCGATCCACGCGCCGTCTCCGAGCGCCGCTCGGTTCACGCGCCGTCTCCTATGCTCCGATCGTTCCACGCGCCGTCTCCGAGCCCTGATCGGTCCACGCGTCGTCTCCGAGCCCCGATCGGTCTACGCGCCGTCGCCGAGCCATGATCGGTCCACGCGCGGCCTCCTGAGCCCCGATCGGTCCACGCGCCGTCGGCGAGCCGCGATCGGTTCTCGCGCGGCCTCCTGAGCCCTGGTCGGTTCACGCGCCGTATCCGAGCCCCAATCGGGCCACGCTCCGTCTCCTGAGTCCCGATCGGTCCACGCGTCGTCTCCTAAGCCCCAATCGATCCACTCGTCGCCTACGGAGCCCCGATCGATCCATGCGAATCTCCTAAGCCCCGATCGGTCCACGCGCCGTCTCCGGGCCCCGATCGGTCCACGCACCATCTCCTGCTCTCCAATCGGTCCACGCGCCGCCTCCGGAGCCCCGATTGATCCACGCTAGGCTCCTGAGCCCCGATCGGTCCACGCGTCGTCTCCTAAGCCCCGATCGGTCCACGCGTCGTCTCCTAAGCCCCGATCGGTCCACGCGCCGTCTCCGAGCCCCGATCGGTCCACGCGCCGTCCCCGAGCGCCGATCGGTTCACGCGCTGTCACCCGAGTCTCGATCGTTGCACACGCCGTCTCCAAGCCCCGATCGGTCCACGCTCCGTCTCCTGAGCCCGGATCGTTCCACGCGTCGTCTCCTGATCCCCGATCCGTAAACGCGTCGTCTCCTGAGCCCCAATCGGCCCACACGCAGTCTCGTGAACCCCGATAGGTACCCGCGCCGTCTACTGAGCTCCGATCGTTCCACGCGCCGTCTCCGAGCCCCGATCGGTCCAGGCGCCGTCTCCTGAGCCCCAATCGGTCCACACGCTGTCTCGTCAGCCCCGATAGGTACACGCGTCGCGTCCTACGCCCCGATCGGTCCACGCGTCGTCTCCTAAGCCCCGATCGGTCCACGCGCCGTCTCCGAGCCCCGATCGGTCCGCGCGCCGTCTCCTGATCCCCATCGCTCCACGTGGCGTCTCCGGAGCCCCGATCGATCCACGCGAGTCTCCTGAGCCGCGGTCGGTCTGCGCGCCGTCATCTGAGCCCCGATCGGTCGTCACGTCGTCTCCGAGACTAGATCGGTCGACGCGCCGTCGCCGAGCCGCGATCGGTCCAGGCGTGGCCTCCTGAGCCGCGGTCGGTCCACGCGCAGTTTCCTGAGCCCCGATCGGTCCACACGTCGTCTTCTAAGCTCAGATGCCTCCTTGCGCCGTCTCCCAACCACGATCGGTGCAGGCGCCGCTTCCTGAGCCCCGATCGGTCCACGCGTTTTCTCCTAAGCCCCGATCGGACCACGCGTCGTCTCGTCAGCCCCGATCGGTCGACGCGTCGTCTCCTGTGCCCCGATCGATCCACGCGTCGTCTCCTCAGCCCCGATCGCTCCACGCGCCTCCTCCGAGCGCCGAGCGGTCCACGCGCCGTCGCCGAACCCGAATTGGTCCACGCGCAACCTCCTGAGCACCAGTCGGTCCACGCGCTGTCTCCGAGCGCCGATCGGTCCACGCGCCGTTGCCGAGCTATGATCGGTCCACGCGCGGTCTCCTGAGCCCCGATCGGTCCACGCGCCGTCGCCGATCCACGATCGGTCCGTGCGCCGCTTCCAGAGCCCTATCGGACCACGCATCGTCTCCTGATCTCCGATCGGTCCACGCGCCGTCTCCTAAGCCCCGATCGGTCCACGCGCTGTCTCCGAGCGCCGATCGGTTCACGCGCCGTCTCCTGAGCCCCGATCATTCCACGCGCCATCTCCGAGCCCGGATCGGTCCACGCGTCGTCTCCTGAGCCCCGATCGGTCCACGCGCCGTCTCCAAGCCCCGATCGGTCCATGCATCGTTTCCTAAACCCCGATCGGTTAACGCGCTGTCTCCGAGCGCCGATCGGTCCACATGCCGTCGCCGAACCCCAAATGGTCCACGCGCAACCGCCTGAGCCCCGATCGGTCCACGCGTCGTCTCTGAACACCGATCGGTCCACGCGCCCTTGCCGAGCCATGATCGGTCCACGCGCAGCCTCCTGAGTCCCGGTCGGTTCACACGCCGTCTCCGAGCCGCGATCGGTCCACGCATCGTCTCCTAAGCCCCGATCGGTTAACGTGCCGTCTCCGAGCCCCGATCGGTCCACGCGCCGTCTCCTGAGCCCCGATGCGTCCACGCGCAGTAGCCGAGCCCCGATCGGTCCACGCGGGGTCTCCTGAGCCCCGATCGGTCCACGCGCCATCTCCTAAGCCCCGATCGATCCACGCGCCGTCTCCGAGCGCCGCTCGGTTCACGCGCCGTCTCCTATGCTCCGATCGTTCCACGCGCCGTCGCCGAGCCCCGATCGGTCCACGCGCCGTCTCCTCAGCCCCGATCGGTCCACGCGTCGGCTCCTAAGCCTCGATCGGTCCACGCGCGGCCTGCTTAGCCCCGGTCGGTCCACGCGCCGTCTCCGAGCCCCGATCGGTCCACGCATCGTCTCCTAAGCCTCGATCGGTCCACGCGCCTTCTCCTAAGCCCCGATCGATCCACGCGCCGTCTCCGAGCGCCGATCGGTTCACGCGCCGTCTCCTGTGCTCCGATCGTTCCACGCGCCGTCTCCCCGCCCCGATCGGTCCACGCACCGTCTCCTGAGCCCCGATACCTCCACGCGCAGTCACCGAGCCCCGATCAGTCCACGCGCGGCCTCCTGAGCCCCGGTCGGTTCACGCGCCGTCTCCCCGGCCCGATCGGTCCACGCGCCGTCTCCTAAACCCCGCTCTGTTAACGCGTCGTCTCCTGAGCCCGGATCGCTCCACGCGCCGTCTCCTGAGCCCCGATCGGTCCACGCGTCGTCTCCGAGCACCGTTCGGTCCACGCGCCGTCTCCTAAGCTCCAATCGGTCCACGCGCCGTCTCCTCAGCCCCGATACGTCGACGCGCAGTCGCCGAGCCGCGATCGGTCCACGCGCGGCCTCCTGAGCCCCGGTCGGTCCGCGCACCGTCATCTGAACCCCGATCGGTCGATGCGTCGTCTCCGAGACTCGATCGGTCCACGCCCCGTCGCCGAGCCCCGATCGGTCCAGGCGTGGCCTCCTGAGCCGCGGCCGGTCCACGCGCCGTTTCCTGAGCCCCGATCGTTCCACACGCCGCCTCCTAAGCCCCGATCGGTCCAGGCGTCGTCTCCTAAGCCCCGACCGGTCCACGCGCCGTCTCCTGAGCCCCGATCGGTCCACGCGCCGTCTCCTGAGCCCCGACCGGTCCACGCGCCGTCTCCTGAGCCCCGATCGGTAAACGCGTTTTCTCCTAAGCCCCGATCGGTGCACGCGCCGTCTCCTGAGCCCCGATCGTTCCACACGCCGCCTCCTAAGCCCCGATCGGTCCAGGCGTCGTCTCCTAAGCCCCGACCGGTCCACGCGCCGTCTCCTGAGCCCCGATCGGTCCACGCGCCGTCTCCTGAGCCCCGGTCGGTCCACGCCCCGTCGCCGAGCCCCGATCGGTCCAGGCGTGGCCTCCTGAGCCGCGGCCGGTCCACGCGCCGTTTCCTGAGCCCCGATCGTTCCACACGCCGCCTCCTAAGCCCCGATCGGTCCAGGCGTCGTCTCCTAAGCCCCGACCGGTCCACGCGCCGTCTCCTGAGCCCCGATCGGTCCACGCGCCGTCTCCTGAGCCCCGACCGGTCCACGCGCCGTCTCCTGAGCCCCGATCGGTAAACGCGTTTTCTCCTAAGCCCCGATCGGTGCACGCGCCGTCTCCTGAGCCCCGATCGTTCCACACGCCGCCTCCTAAGCCCCGATCGGTCCAGGCGTCGTCTCCTAAGCCCCGACCGGTCCACGCGCCGTCTCCTGAGCCCCGATCGGTCTACGCGCCGTCTCCTGAGCCCCGATCGGTCCACGCGTCGTTCCCTAAGCCCCGATCCATCCACGCGCAGTCTCCTGAGCCCCGATCGGTCCACGCATCGTCTCCTAAGCCCCAGACGGTCCTCGTGCCGTCTCCGAACCCCGATCGGTCGACGCGCCGCCTCCGAGCGCCGATCGGTTCACGCGCCGTATTCTGAGCCCCGATCGTTCCACGCGCCGCCTCCTAAGCCTCGATCGGTCCAGGCTTCGTCTCCTAAGCCCCGACCGGTCGACGCGTCGTCTCCTGAGCCCCGGTCGGTTAACGCGCCGTCTCCAAGCCCCGATCGGTCCACGCGCAACCGCCTGAGCCCCGGTCGGTCCACGCGCCGTCACCGAGCCGCGATCGGTCCACGCGCGACCTCCTGAGCCCCGGTTGGTTCACGCGCCGTATCCGAGCCCCCATCCGTCCACGCGTCGTCTCCGAGCCCCGATCCGTCCACGCGCCGTCGCCGAGCAGTGATCGGTCCACGCGAGACTCCTGAGTCCCGGTCGGTACGCGCGCCGCCTCCTGAGCCCCGATCGGTCGACGAGTCGTTTCCTGAGCCCCGATCCATCCACGCGTCGTCCCCTGAGCCCCGATCGCTCCACGCGCCGATTTCTGAGCCCCGATCAGTTGACGCGTCTTCTCCCGAGCCCCGAACGCTCCTCGCGCCGTCTCCTGAGCCCCGCTCGGTCCATGCGTCGTCTTCTTAGCCCCGATGCCTCCACACGCCGTCTCCGAGCCACGATCGGTCTAGGCGCCGCTTCCTGAGCCCCGATCGGTCCAGACGCCGCTTCCTGAGCCCCGATCGGTCCACGCCCCGTCTCATAAGCCCCGATCGGTCCACTCGCCGTCTCCGAGCGCCGATCGGTTCACGCACCGTCTCCTGAGCCCCGATCGTTCGACGCACCGTTTCCGAGCCCCGATTGGTCCACACGCAGTCTCCGAGCCCCGATCGGTCCGCGTGCCGCATTCTAAGCCACGGTCCATCCACGCGCCGTCTCCGAGCCCCGCTCGATCCACGCGTCGTCTCCTAAGCCTCGATCGGTCCACGCGCCGTCGCCGAACCCCAATTGGTCCACGCGAAACCGCCTGAGCCCCAGTCGGTCCACGCGCTGTCTCCGAGTCATGATCTGTCCACGCGCAGTCGCCGAGCCGCGATCGGTCCACGCGCGGCCTCCTGAGACCCGGTCGGTCCGCGCACCGTCATCTGAGCCCCGATTGGTCGACGCGTCGTCTCCTGAGCCCCGATCGGTCCACGCGCCGTCTCCTGAGCCCCGATGGGTCTACGCGCCGCCTCCTGAGCCCCGATCGATCCACGCATCGGCTCCTGAGCCCCGGTCGGTCCACGCGTCGTCTTCGAGCACCGATCGATCCACGCGCCGTTTCCTGAGCCCCGATCGGTCCACGCGCCGTCTCCTGAGCCCCGATCGGTCCACGCGTCGTCTCCTGAGCCCCGATCGGTCCACGCGCCGTCTCCTGAGCCCCGATCGGTCCACGCGCCGTCGCCGAACCCCAATTGGTCCACGCGAAACCGCCTGAGCCCCAGTCGGTCCACGCGCTGTGTCCGAGCCCCGATCGGTCCACGTGCCGTCTCCCAGCCCCGATCTGTCCACGCGCCGTCTCCTAATCCCCAATCTGTCCACGACCCGTCTCCGGGCCCCGATCGGTGCACGCGCCGTCTCCTGAGCCCCGATCGTTCCACGCATCGTCTCCGAACCCCGATGGGTCCACGCGTCGGCTCCTAAGCCCCGATCAGTCCACGCGCCATCTCCGAGGTCCGATCGGTCCACGCGTCGTCTCCTAAGACCCGATCGGTCCACGTATCGTCTCCTAAGACCCGATCGGTCCACGCCCCGTCGCCGAACCCCAATTGGTCCACGCGAAACCGCCTGAGCCCCAGTCGGTCCACGCGCTGTGTCCGAGCCCCGATCGGTCCACGTGCCGTCTCCCAGCCCCGATCTGTCCACGCGCCGTCTCCTAATCCCCAATCTGTCCACGACCCGTCTCCGGGCCCCGATCGGTGCACGCGCCGTCTCCTGCGCCCCGATCGGTCCACGCGTCGTTCCCTAAGCTCCGATCCATCCACGCGCAGTCTCCTGAGCCCCGATTGGTGGACGTGCCGTCTCCCAGCCACGATCGGTCCACGCGCCGTCTCCTAAGCCCCAATCTGTCCACGACCCGTCTCTGGGCCCCGATCGGTGCACGCGCCGTCTCCTGAGCCCCGGTCGGTTCACGCGCCATCTCCGAGCCGCGATCGGTCCACGCATCGTCTCCTAAGCCCCGATCGGTTAACGTGCCGTCTGCGAGCCCCGATCGGTCCACGCGCCGTCTCCTGAGCCCCGATACGTCCACGCGCAGTCGCCGAGCCCCGATCGGTCCACGCGCGGGCTCCTGAGCCCCGATCTGTCCACGCGCCGTTTCCTGAGCCCCGATCGGTCCACGCGCCGTCTCCTGAGCCCCGATCGGTCCACGCGCCGTCTCCGAGCCCCGGTCGGTCCACGCGCCGTCTCCGAGCCCGGATCGGTTCATGCATCGTCTCCTAAGCCCCGATCGGTCCACGCGCCGTCTCCGAGCGCCGATCGGTTCACGCGCCGTCACCTGAGCCCCGATCGTTCCACGCGCCGTCTCCGAGCCTCGATCGGTCCACGCGCCGTCTTCTGAGCCCGGATCGTTCCACGCGTCGTCCCCGAATCCCCGATCCGTACACGGGTCGTCTCCGAACCTCGAGCGGTCCAGGCGCCGTCGCCGAGCCCCGATCGGTCCAGGCGTATCCTCGTGAGCCCCGGTCGGTCCGCGCGCCGTCTCCTGAGCCCCGATCGGTCGACGCGTCGTTTCCTGAGCCCCGATCGATCCACGCTTCGTCTCCTGAGCCCCGATCGCTCCACGCGCCGATTTCTGAGCCCCGATCAATTGACGCGTCTTCTCCTGAGCCCCGATCGCTCCTCGCGCCGTCTCCTGAGCCCCGCTCGGTCGCTGCGTCGTCTTCTTAGCCCCGATGGCTTCACGCGCCGTCTCCGAGCCACGATCGGTCTATGCGTCGCTTCCTGATCCCCGATCGGTCCTCGCGCAGTCTCCTAAGCCCCAATCGGTCCACGCGCCGTCTCCTAAGCCCCGATCGATCCACGCGTCGTCTCCTGAGCCCCGATCGCTCCACGCGCCGATTTCTTAGCCCCGATCAATTGACGCGTCTTCTCCTGAGCCCCGATCGCTCCTCGCGCCGTCTCCTGAGCCCCGCTCGGTCCATGCGTCGTCTTCTTAGCCCCGATGCCTCCACGCGCCGTCTCCGAGCCACGATCGGTCTAGGCGACACTTCCTGAGCCCCGATCGGTCCAGGCGCCGCTTCCGGAGCTCCCATCGGTCCACGCGCCGTCTCCTAAGCCCCAATCGGTCCACGAGCCGTCTCCTAAGCCCCGATCGCTCCAAGCGTCGTCTCCGAGCCTCGATCGGTCCACGCGCCGTCGCCGAGCCGCGATCGGTCCAGGCGTATCCTCCTGAGCCCCGGTTGGTTCACGCGCCGTATCCGAGCCCCCATCGGTCCACGCGTCGTCTCCGAGCCCCGATCCGTCCACGCGCCGTCGCCGAGCCATGATCGGCCCACGCGAGGCTCCTGAGCCCCGGTCGATCTGCGCGCCGTCTCCTGAGCCCCGATCGGTCGATGCGTCGTTTCCTGAGCCGCGATCGATCCACGAGCCGTCTCCTAAGCCCCGATCGCTCCAAGCGTCGTCTCCGAGCCCCGATCGCTCCAAGCGCCGTCTCCGAGCCACGATCGGTCTATGCGTCGCTTCCTGATCCCCGATCGGGACTCGCGCCGTCTCCTAAGCCCCAATCGGTCCACGCGCTGTCTCCTAAGCCCCGATCGATCCACGCGCCGTCTGCGAGCGCCGATCTGTTCACGCGCCGTCTCCTTTGCTCCGATCGTTCCACGCGCCGTCTCCGAGGCCCGATCGGTCCACGCATCGTCTCCTAAGCCCCGATCGGTTAACGCGCCGTCTCCGAGCCCCGATTGGTCCACACGCCGTCTCCGAGCCCCGATCGGTCCGCATGCCGCATTGTAAGTGACGGTCCATCCACGCGCCGTCTCCTGAGCCCCGGTCGTTCCACGCGCCGTCGCCGAACCCCAATTGGTCCACGCGCAACCTCCTAAGCCCCAGTCGGTTCACCCGCCGTCTCCTGTGCACCGATCGATTCACGTGCCGTCTCCTAAGCCCCGATCGGTCCACACGTCGTCTCCTAAGCCCCAATCGGGCTACGCGTCGTCTCTTAAGCCCCGATCAGTCGCCGCGTCGTCTCCCGAGCCCCGATCAATTGACGCGACTTCTCCTGAGCCCCGATCGCTCCTCGCGCCGTCTCCTGAGCCCCGCTCGGTCCAGGCGTCGTCTTCTAAGCCCCCATGCCTCCACGCACCGTCTCCTGAGCCCCGATCGTTCCACGTGCCGTCTCCGAGCCCCGATCGCTCCACGCGCCGTCTCCGAGCGCCGATTGGTGCACGAGCCGTCTCCTGAGCACCGATCGTTCCACACGCCGCCTCCTAAGCCTCGATCTGTCCAGGCGTCGTCTCCTAAGCCCCGACCGGTCCACGCGCCGTCTCCTGAGCCCCGATACGTCCACGCGCAGTCGCCGAGCCCCGATCGGTCCACGCGCGGTCTCCTGAGCCCCGATCTGTCCACGCGTCGTCTCCTAAGTCCCGATCCGTCGACGCGTCGTCTCCTGAGCCACGATCAATTGACGCGTCTTCTCCTGAGCCCGATCGCTCCTCGCGCCGTCTCCTGAGCCCCGATCGGTCCACGCGTCGTCTCCGAGCTCCGATCGGTCCAAACGCCGTTTCCTGAGCCCCGATCGGTCCATGCGTCGTCTTCTTAGCCCCGATGCCTCCACGCGCCGTCTCCGAGCGCCGATAAGTCCAAGCGCCGTCTCCTGAGCCCCGATCGTTCCACGCGGCGTCTCCGAGCCTCGATCGATCCACGCGCCGTCTCCTGAGCCCCGATCGGTCGACGCGTCGTCTTCTGAGCCCCGATCGACTCACGCGTCGTCTCCTGAGCCTCAACCGCTCCACACGCCGTTTCCTGAGCCCCGATCGGTCCACGCATCGTCTTCGAGCACCGATCGGTCCACGCGCCGTTTTCTGAGCACCGTTCGGTCCACGCGTCGTCTTCAAAGCCCCGATGCCTCCACGCGCCGTCTCCGAGCCCCGATCGCTCCTCGCGCCGTCTCCTGAGCCCCGCTCGATCCATGCGTCGTCTTCTTAGCCCCGATGCCTCCACGCGCCGTCTCCTCAGCCCCGATCGTTCCACGCGCCGTCTCCGAGCCCCGATCGGTCCACGCGCCGTCTCCTGAACCCGGATCGGTCCACGCGTCATCGCCGAATCCCCGATCCGTACACGCGTCGTCTCCGAGCCTCGATCGGTCCACACGCCGCCTCCTAAGCCCCGATCTGTCCAGGCGTCGTCTCCTAAACCCCGCTCGGTCCATGCGTCGTCTTCTAAGCCCCCATGCCTCCACGCACCGTCTCCTGAGCCCCGATCGTTCCACGTGCCGTCTCCGAGCCCCGATCGTTCCACGTGCCGTCTCCGAGCCCCGATCGCTCCACGCGCCGTCTCCGAGCGCCGATTGGTGCACGAGCCGTCTCCTGAGCACCGATCGTTCCACACGCCGCCTCCTAAGCCTCGATCTGTCCAGGCGTCGTCTCCTAAGCCCCGACCGGTCCACGCGCCGTCTCCTGAGCCCCGATACGTCCACGCGCAGTCGCCGAGCCCCGATCGGTCCACGCGCGGTCTCCTGAGCCCCGATCTGTCCACGCGTCGTCTCCTAAGCCCCGATCCGTCGACGCGTCGTCTCCTGAGCCACGATCAATTGACGCGTCTTCTCCTGAGCCCGATCGCTCCTCGCGCCGTCTCCTGAGCCCCGATCGGTCCACGCGTCATCTCCGAGCTCCGATCGGTCCAAACGCCGTTTCCTGAGCCCCGATCGGTCCATGCGTCGTCTTCTTAGCCCCGATGCCTCCACGCGCCGTCTCCGAGCGCCGATAAGTCCAAGCGCCGTCTCCTGAGCCCCGATCGTTCCACGCGGCGTCTCCGAGCCTCGATCGATCCACGCGCCGTCTCCTGAGCCCCGATCGGTCGACGCGTCGTCTTCTGAGCCCCGATCGACCCACGCGTCGTCTCCTGAGCCTCAACCGCTCCACACGCCGTTTCCTGAGCCCCGATCGGTCCACGCATCGTCTTCGAGCCCCGCTCGATCCATGCGTCGTCTTCTTAGCCCCGATGCCTCCACGCGCCGTCTCCTCAGCCCCGATCGTTCCACGCGCCGTCTCCGAGCCCCGATCGGTCCACGCGCCGTCTCCTGAGCCCGGATCGGTCCACGCGTCATCGCCGAATCCCCGATCCGTACACGCGTCGTCTCCGAGCCTCGATCGGTCCACACGCCGCCTCCTAAGCCCCGATCTGTCCAGGCGTCGTCTCCTAAGCCCCGCTCGGTCCATGCGTCGTCTTCTAAGCCCCCATGCCTCCACGCACCGTCTCCTGAGCCCCGATCGTTCCACGTGCCGTCTCCGAGCCCCGATCGTTCCACGTGCCGTCTCCGAGCCCCGATCGCTCCACGCGCCGTCTCCGAGCGCCGATTGGTGCACGAGCCGTCTCCTGAGCACCGATCGTTCCACACGCCGCCTCCTAAGCCTCGATCTGTCCAGGCGTCGTCTCCTAAGCCCCGACCGGTCCACGCGCCATCTCCTGAGCCCCGATACGTCCACGCGCAGTCGCCGAGCCCCGATCGGTCCACGCGCGGTCTCATGAGCCCCGATCTGTCCACGCGTCGTCTCCTAGGCCCCGATCCGTCGACGCGTCGTCTCCTGAGCCACGATCAATTGACGCGTCTTCTCCTGAGCCCGATCGCTCCTCGCGCCGTCTCCTGAGCCCCGATCGGTCCACGCGTCATCTCCGAGCTCCGATCGGTCCAAACGCCGTTTCCTGAGCCCCGATCGGTCCATGCGTCGTCTTCTTAGCCCCGATGCCTCCACGCGCCGTCTCCGAGCGCCGATAAGTCCAAGCGCCGTCTCCTGAGCCCCGATCGTTCCACGCGGCGTCTCCGAGCCTCGATCGATCCACGCGCCGTCTCCTGAGCCCCGATCGGTCGACGCGTCGTCTTCTGAGCCCCGATCGATCCACGCGTCGTCTCCTGAGCCCCAACCGCTCCACACGCCGTTTCCTGAGCCCCGATCGGTCCACGCATCGTCTTCGAGCACCGATCGGTCCACGCGCCGTTTTCTGAGCACCGTTCGGTCCACGCGTCGTCTTCAAAGCCCCGATGCCTCCACGCGCCGTCTCCGAGCCCCGATCGCTCCTCGCGCCGTCTCCTGAGCCCCGCTCGATCCATGCGTCGTCTTCTTAGCCCCGATGCCTCCACGCGCCGTCTCCTGAGCCCCGATCGTTCCACGCGCCGTCTCCGAGCCCCGATCGGTCCACGCGCCGTCTCCTGAGCCCGGATCGGTCCACGCGTCATCGCCGAATCCCCGATCCGTACACGCGTCGTCTCCGAGCCTCGATCGGTCCACGCGCTGCTTCCTGAGCCCCAATCGGTCCACGCGTTGTCACCTAAGCCCCGATCGGTCCACGCCCCGTCTCCTGAGCCCGGATCGGTCCACCCGTCGTCCTCGAATCCCCGATCCGCACACGCGTCGTCTCCGAGCCTCGACCGGTCCACGCGCCGTCTCCTGAGCACCGATCATTCCACGCGCCGTCTCCTAAGCCGCGATCCGTCCACGGGCCGTCTCCGAGCTGCTATCGGTAAACGCGCCGTCACCAAGCCCTGATCCGTACACGCGTCGTCTCCGAGCCCCGACCGGTCCACGCGCCGTCGCCGAGCCTCGATCGGTCCACGCGCGGCCTCCTGAGCCCCGATCGGTTCACGCCACGTCTCCGAGCTCCGATCGGTCCACGCCGTTTCCGAGCCCCGATCGGTCCATACGTCGTCTCCGAGTTCGGATCGGTCCACGCGCCGTTTCCGAGCCCCGATCGGTCCGCGCGCCATCTCCTGAGCCCCGGTGGGTCCACGCGCCGCCTCCTGAGCCCCGATCGGTGAACGCATCGTCTCCTAAGCCCCGATACGTTCACACGCCGTCTCCGAGCCCCGATCGGTCCACGCGCCGTCGCCGAGCCTCGATCGGTCCACGCGCGGCCTCCGTAGCCCCGGTCGGTCCACGCGCCGTCTCCGAGCCCCGATCGGTCCACGCTCCGTCTCCTGAGCCCGGATCGTTCCACGCGTCGTCTCCTGATCCCCGATCCGTAAACGCGTCGTCTCCGAGCCTCGATCGGTCCACACGCCGCGTCCGATCCCCGACCGGTCCGCGTGCCGAATTTTAAGCCGCGGTCCGTCTACGCGCCGTCTCCGATCACCGATCAGTCCACGCGCCGTCTCAAAGCGCCGATCATTTCACGCGCCGTCTCCTCAGCCCCGATCGTTCCACACGCCGCCTCCTAAGCCCCGATCGGTCCAGGCGTCGTCTCCCAAGCCCCGATCTGTCCACGGGCCGTCTGCGAGCCGCGATTGGTAAAGCCGCCGTCATCAAGCCCCGATCCGTACACGCGTCGTCTCCGAGCCCCGATGGGTCCACGCGCCGTCGCCGAGCCTCGATCGGTCCACGCGCGACCTCCTGAGCCCCGATCGGTCCACGCGCCGTCTCCTGAGCCCCGATCGGTCCACGCGCCGTCGCCGAGCCTCGATCGGTCCACGCGCGACCTCCTGAGCCCCAATCGGTCCACGCGCCTTCTCCTAAGCCCCGATCGGTCCACGCGCCGTCTCCGAGCGCCGATCGGTTCACGCGCCGTCTCCTAAGCCCCGATCGTTCCACACGCCGCTTCCGATCCCCGATCGGTCCACGCGCCGTCTCCTGAGCCCGGATCGGTCCACGCGTCGTGCTCGAATCCCCGATCCTCACACGCGTCGTCTCCGAGCCTCGATCGGTCCTCGCGTCGTCTCCTAAGCCCCGACTGGTCCACGCGCCGTATCCTGAGCCCTGGTCGGTTCACGCGCCGTCTCCGAGCCCCGATCGATCCACGCGTCGTCTTGTAAGCCCAGATGCCTCCACGCGCCGTCTCCGAGCCACGATCGGTCCAGGCGCCGCTTCCTGAGCCCCGGTCGGTCCACGCGCCGTCTCCTAAGCCCCAATCGCTCCACGCGCCCTCTCCGAGCGCCGATCATTTCACGCGCTGTCTCCTGAGTCCCGATCGTTCCACGCGCCGTATCCGAGCCCCGATCGATCCACGCGCCGTCTCCTGAGCCCCGATCGGTCCACGCGTCGTTCCCCAAGCCCCGATCAATCGACGCGCCGTCTCCTGATGCCCAATCGGTCCACGCGCAGTCTCCTGAGCCCCGATAGGTACACGCGTAGTTTCCTAAGCCCCGATCGGTCCACGCGCCGCCTCCGGGGCCCCAATCGATCAACGTGAGTCTCCTAAGCCCCGATCGGTCCACGTGCCGTCTCCGAGCCCCGGTCGGTCCACGCGTCGTCTCCTAAGCCCCGATCGGTCCACGCGCCGTCTCCTGTGCCCCGATCGGTCGACGCGTCCTCTCCTAAACCCCGATCGGTCCACGCGTCGTCTCCTAATCCCCGATCGGTCCACACGCCGTCTCCGAGCCCCGATGGGTCTACGCGTCGCCTCCTGAGCCCCGGTCGGTCCACGCGCCGTCTCCTGAGCCCCGATCGGTCCACCCGTCGTCTCCTAAGCACCGATCGGTCCACGCGTCGTCTCCTAAGCCTCGATCCGTCGACGCGTCGTCTCCTGAGCCACGATCAATTGACGCGTCTTCTCCTGAGCCCGGTCGCTCCTCGCGCCGTCTCCTGAGCCCCGATCGGTCTACGCGTCGTCTCCGAGCTCCGATCGGTCCACACGCCGTTTCCTGAGCCCCGATCGGTCCATGCGTCGTCTTCTTAGCCCCGATGCCTCCACGCGCCGTCTCCGAGCCAAGATCGGTCCAGGCGCCGCTTCCTGAGCCCCGATCGGTCCACGCGCCGTATCCTCAGCCCCGATCGGTCCACGCGCCGTCTCCGAGCGCCGATAAGTTCAAGCGCCGTCTCCTGAGCCCCGATCGTCCCACGCGCCGTCTCCTAAGCCCCGATCGGTCCAAGCGCCTTCTGCTAAGCCCCGATCGGTCCACGCGCCGTCTCCGAGCGCCGATCGGTTCACGCGCCGTCACCTGAGCCCCGATCGTTCCACGCGCCGTCTCCGAGCCCCGATCGGTCCACGCGCCGTCTCCTAAGCCCCGATCGGTCCACGCGCCTTTTCCTCATCCCCGATCGGTCCACGCGCCGTCTCGGAGCGCCGGTTGGTTCACGCGCCGTCTCCTGAGCCCCGATCGCTCGACGCGTCGTCTCCTGAGCCCCGATCGGTCCACACCCCTTCTCCTGAGCCCCGATCGGTCGACGCGTCGTCTCCTAAGCCCCGACCGGTTCACGCGCCGTCTCGTAAGCCCCAATCGGTCCACGCACCGTCTCAGAGCGCCGTTCATTTCACGCGCCGTCTCCTGAGCCCCGATCGTTCCACGCGCCGTCTCCAAGACCCGATCGGTCCACGCGCCATCTCCTGAGGCCTAATCGGTCCACACGCTGTCTCGTGAGCCCCGATAGGTACACGCGTCGTCTCCTACGCCCCGATCGGTCCACGCCCCGTCTCCGAGCACCGATTGCTCCACGCGCCGTCGCCCGAACCCCAATTGGTCCACGCGCCGTCGCCCGAACACCAATTGGTCCACGAGCAACCTCCTGAGCTCCAGTCGGTCCACGCGCAGTCGCCGAGCCCCGATCGATCCCCGCATCGTCTCCTAAGCCCCGATCGGTTGACGCGTCATTTACGAGCCCCGATCGGTTAACGCGCCGTCTCCGAGCCCCGATCGGCCCTCGCGCCGTCTCCTGAGCCCCGATCCGTCCACGCGCAGTCGCCGAGCCCCGGTCGGTCCAGGCGCCGTCTCCTGAGCCCGGATCGTTCCACGCGTCGTCCCCGAATCCCCGATCCGTACACGCGTCGTCTCCGAGCCACGATGGGTCTATGCGTCGCTTCCTGAGCCCCGATCGGTCCTCGTGCCGTCGCCTAAGCCCCAATCGGTCCACGCGCCGTCTCCTAAGCCCCGATCGATCCACGTGCCGTCTCCGAGCGTCGATCGGTTCACGCGCCGTCTCCTTTGCTCCGATCGTGCCACGCGCCTTCTACGAGGCCCGATCGGTCCACGCATCGTCTCCTAAGCCCCGATCGGTTAACGCGCGGTCTCCGAGCCCCGATTGGTCCACACACCGTCTCCGAGCCCCGATCGGTCCGCATGCCGCATTCTAAACCACGGTCCATCCACGCGCCGTCTTCGAGCACCGATCGGTTCACGCGTCGTCCCCTAATACCCGATCGGTCCACGCGTCTTCTCCTAAGCCCCGATCCGTCGACGCGTCGCCTCCTGAGCCCCGATTGATCCACGGGCCGCCTCCTGAGCCCCGATCGCTCCACGTGCCGTTTCCTGATCCCCGATCGGTCCACACGCCGTCTCCGAACCCCGATCGGTCCGCGTGCCGGATTCTAAGCCACGGTCCTTCCACGCGCCGTCTCCTGAGCCCCGGTCGGTCCACGCGCCGTCGCCGAACCCCAATTGGTCCACGCGCAACCTCCTAAGCCCCAGTCGGTACACGCGCTGTCTCCGAGCCCCGATCGGTCTACGTATCGTCGCCTAAGCCCCGCTCGGTTAACGCGTCGTTTCCGAGCTCCGATCGGTCTACGCGCCGTCTCCTGAGCCCCGATCGGTCCACGCGTCGTTCCCTAAGCCCCGATCCATCCACGCGCAGTCTGCTGAGCCCCGATCGGTCCACGCATCGTCTCCTAAGCCCCAGACGGTCCTCGTGCCGTCTCCGAACCCCGATCGGTCGACGTGCCGTCTCCGAGCGCCGATCGGTTCACGCGCCGTATTCTGAGCCCCGATCGTTCCACACGCCGCCTCCTAAGCCCCGATCGGTCCAGGCTTCGTCTCCTAAGCCCCGACCGGTCGTCGCGTCGTCTCCTGAGCCCCGGTCGGTTAACGCGCCGTCTCCGAGCCCAGATCGGTCCACGCGCAACCGCCTGAGCCCCAGTCGGTCCACGCGCTGTCTCCGAGCCCCGATCGGTCCACGCGTCGTCTCCGAGCACCGATTGGTCCACGCGCCGTCGCCGAGCCATGATCGGTCCACGCGCGGCCTCCTGAGCCCCGATCGGTCCACGCGCCGTCGCCGAGCCGCGATCGGTCCACGCGCGGCCTCCTGAACCCCGATCGGTCCACGCGCCGTCACCGAGCCGCGATCGGTCCACGCGCGACCTCCTGAGCCACGGTTGGTTCACGCGCCGTATCCGAGCCCCCATCGGTCCACGCGTCGTCTCCGAGCCCCGATCCGTCCACGCGCCGTCGCCGAGCCATGATCGGCCCACGCGAGGCTCCTGAGCCCCGGTCGATGCGCGCGCCGTCTCCTGAGCCCCGATCGGTCGACGCGTCGTTTCCTGAGCCGCGATCGATCCACGCGTCGTCTCCTGAGCCCCGATCGCTCCACGCGCCAATTTCTGAGCCCCGATCAATTGACGCGTCTTCTCCTGAGCCCCAATCGGTCCACGCGCCGTTTCCGAGCCCCGATCGGTCCACGCCCCGTCTCCTGACCCCGGATCGGTCCACCCGTCGTCCTCGAATCCCCGATCCGCACACGCGTCGTCTCCGAGCCTCGATCATTCCACGAGCCGTCTCCTAAGCCGCGATCCGTCCACGGGCCGTCTCCGAGCTGCTATCGGTAAACGCGCCGTCACCAAGCCCTGATCCGTACACGCGTCGTCTCCGAGCCCCGATCGGTCCACGCGCGGTCGCCGAGCCTCGATCGGTCCACGCGCGGCCTCCTGAGCCCCAATCGGTTCACGCGCCGGCTCCGAGCCCGATCGGACCACGTGCCGTCTCCTGAGCCCCGGTCGGTTCACGCGGCGTCTCCGAGCCCCGATGGGTCCACGCGCGGTCTCCTGAGCCCCGGTCGGTCCACGCGCCGTCGCCGAACCCCAATTCGTCCACGCGCAACCTCCTGAGCCCCAGTCGGTCCACGCTCCGTCTCCTGAGACCCGATCGGTCCACGTATCGTCTCCTACGCCCCGATCGTTCCACGCGTCGTCTCCTAAGCCCCGAACGGTCCACGCGCCGTCTCCGAGCCCCGATCGGTCCACGCACCGTCTCCTGATCCCCATCGATCCACGCGGCGCCTCCGGAGCCCCAATCGATCAACGTGAGTCTCCTTAGCCCCGATCGGTCCACGTGCCGTCTCCGAGCCCCGATCGGTCCACGCGTCGTCTCCTAAGCCCCGATCGGTCCACGCGCCGTCTCCTGTGCCCCGATCGGTCGACGCGTCCTCTCCTAAACCCCGATCGGTCCACGCGTCGTCTCCTAATCCCCGATCGGTCCACACGCCGTCTCCGAGCCCCGATGGGTCTACGCGTCGCCTCCTGAGCCCCGGTAGGTCCACGCGCCGTCTCCTGAGCCCCGATCGGTCCACGCGTCGTCTCCTAAGCCCCGATCGGTCCACTCGTCGTCTCCTAAGCCTCGATCCGTCGACGCGTCGTCTCCTGAGCCACGATCAATTGACGCGTCTTCTCCTGAGCCCGATCGCTCCTCGCGCCGTTTCCTGAGTCCCGATCGATCCACCCGTCGTCTCCGAGCTCCGATCAGTCCACACGCCGTTTCCTGAGCCCCGATCGGTCCATGCGTCGTCTTCTTAGCCCCGATGCCTCCACGTGCCGTCTCCGAGCCACGATCGGTCCAGGCGCCGCTTCCTGAGCCCCGATCGGTCCACGCGCCGTATCCTAAGCCCCGATCGGTCCACGCGCCGTCTCCGAGCGCCGATAAGTTCAAGCGCCGTCTCCGAGCCCCGATCGGTCCACGCGCCGTCTCCTAAGCCCCGATCGGTCCACGCGCCGTCTCCTGAGCCCGGATCGGTCCACCCGTCGTCCTCGAATCCCCGATCCGCACACGCGTCGTCTCCGAGCCTCGACCGGTCCACGCGCCGTCTCCTGAGCCCCGATCATTCCACGCGCCGTCTCCTAAGCGGCGACCCGTCCACAGGCCGTCTCCGAGCTGCTATCGGTAAACGCGCCGTCACCAAGCCCTGATCCGTACACGCGTCGTCTCCGAGCCCCGACCGGTCCACGCGCCGTCGCCGAGCCTCGATCGGTCCACGCGCGGCCTCCTGAGCCCCGATCGGTTCACGCGCCGCCTCCGAGCCCGATCGGACCACGTGCCGTCTCCTGAGCCCCGGTCGGTTCACGCGCCGTCTCCGAGCCCCGATGGGTCCACGCGCCGTCTCCTGAGCCCGGATCGGTCCACCCGTCGTCCTCGAATCCCCGATCCGCACACGCGCCGTCTCCTGAGCCCCGATCGGTCCACGTATCGTCTCCTACGCCCCGATCGGTCCACGCGTCGTCTCCTAAGCCCCGAACGGTCCACGCGCCGGCTCCGAGCCCCGATCGCCCCTCGCGCCGTCTCATGAGCCCCGCTCGATCCATGCGTCGTCTTCTTAGCCCCGATGCCTCCACGCGCCGTCTCCGAGCCACGATCGGTCCAGGCGCGGCTTCCTGAGCCCCATTCGGTCCACGCGCTGTCTCGTAAGCCCCAATCGGTCTACGCGCCGTCGCAGAGCGCCGATCATTTCACGCGCCGTCTCCTGAGCCCCGATCATTCCACGCCCTCTCTCCGAGACCCGATCGGTCCACGCGCCGTCGCGGAGCCCCGATCGGTCCAGGCGTGGCCTGCTGAGCCTCGATCAGTCCACGCGCGGCCTCCTGAGCCGCGGTCAGTTCACGCGCCGTCTCCGAGCCCCGATCGATCCACGCGTCGTCTTCCAAGCCCAGATGCCTCCTCGCGCCGTCTCCGAGCCACGATCGTTCCAGGCGCTGCTTCCTGAGCCTCCATCGGTCCACGCGTTGTCTCCTAAGCCCCGATCGGTCCACGCGCCGTCTCCGAGCCCCGATCATTTCACGCGCCGTCTCCTGAGCCCCGATCATTCCACGCCCCGTCTCCGAGCCCCGATCGGTCGACGCGCCGTCTCCTCAGCCCCGATCGGTCCACGCGCCGTCTCCGAGCGCCGATTAGTTCACGCGCCGTCTCCTGAGCCCCGATCGCTCCACGCTCCGTCTCCGAGCCCGGATCGGTCCACGCGCCGTCTCCTGAGCCCGGATCGGTCCACGTGCCGTCTCCGAGCGCCGATCATTTCACGCGCCGTCTCCTGAGCCCCGATCGTTCCACGCGCCGTCTCCGAGCGCCGATCGGTTCACGCGCCGTCTCCTGAGCCCCGATCGTTCCACGCGGCGTCTTCGAGCCTCGATCGATCCACGCGCCGTCTCCTGAACCCCGATCGGTCGACGCGTCGTCTTCTGAGCCCCGATCGATCCACGCGTCGTCTTCTGAGCCACGATCTATTGACGCGTCTTCTCCTGAGCCCGATCGCTCCTCGCGCCGTCTCCTGAGCCCCGATCGGTCCACGCGTCGTCTCCGAGCTCTGATCGGTCCACACGCCGTCTCCGAGCGCCGATAAGTTCAAGCGCCGTCTCCTGAGCCCCGATCGTTCCACGCGGCGTGTCCGAGCCTCGATCGGTCCACGCGCGGCCTCCTGAGCCCCGATCGGTTCACGCGCCGGCTCCGAGCCCGATCGGACCACGTGCCGTCTCCTGAGCCCCGGTCGGTTCACGCGCCGTCTCCGAGCCCCGATGGGTCCACGCGCGGTCTCCTGAGCCCCAGTCGGTCCACGCGCCGTCTCCTAAGCCCCAATCTGTCCACGACGCGTCTCTGGGCCCCGATCGGTCCACGCGCCGTCTCCTGAGCCCGGATCGGTCCACGCGCCGTCGCCGAACCCCAATTGGTCGACGCGCCACCGCCTGTGCCCCAGTCGGTCCACGCGCCATCTCCGAGCGCCGATCGGTTCACGCGCCGTCACCTGAACCCCGATCGTTCCACGCGCCGTCTCCGAGCCCCGATCGGTCTACGCGCCGTCTCCTAAGCCCCGATCGGTCCACGCGCCTTCTCCTCATCCCCGATCGGTCCACGCGCCGTCTCGGAGCGCCGATTGGTTCACGCGCCGTCTCCTGAGCCCCGATCGCTCCACGCGCAGTCGCCGAGCCTCGATCGGTTCACGCGAGGTCTCCTGAGCCCCGGTCGGTCCACGCACCGTCGCCGAACCCCAATTGGTCCACGCGCAACCTCCTGAGCCCCAGTCGGTACACGCGCTGTCTCGGAGCCCCGATCGGTCCAGGCGCCGCTTCCTGAGCATCGACCCGTCCACGCGTCGTCTCCTGAGCCCCGATCGGTCGACGGGTCCCCTCCTAAGCCTCGATCGGTCCACGCGCCTTCTCCTGAGCGCCGATCGGTCCACGCGCCGTCTCCGAGCGCCGATCATTTCACGTGACGTCTCCTGAGCCTTGATCGTTCCATGCGCCGTCTTCGAGCCCCGAGCGTTCCACGCGCCGTCTCCTGAGCCCCAATCGATCCACGCGCAGCCTCCTGAGCCTCGATCGGTCCATGCGCCGTCGCCGAGCCGCGATCGTTCTACGCGCCGTCTCCGAGCCCCGAGCGGTCCACGCGCCGTCTCCTGAGCCCCAATCGGTCCACGCGCTGTCTCCTGAGCCCCGGTCGGTCCACGCGCCGTCTCCGAGCCCCGATCGGTCGACGCATCGTCTCCTAAGCCCCGATCGGTTAACGCACCGGCTCCGAGCCCCGATCGTCCCACGCACCGTCTCCGAGCCATGATCGGTCTACGCGCCGTCTCCTGAGCCCGGATCGGTCCACGCGTCGTCCTGGAATCCCTGATCCGTACACGCGCCGTCTCCGAGCCCCGATCGGTCCACGCGCCGTCTCCTGAACCCTGATACGTCCACACGCAGTCGCCGAGCCCCGACCGGTCCACGCGCGGCCTCCTGAGCCCCGGTCGGTTCACGCGCCGTCTCCGAGCCCCGATCGATCCACGCGTCGTCTTCTAAGCCCAGATGCCTCCTCGCGCCGTCTCCGAGCCACGATCGGTCCACGCGTCGTCTCCTAAGCCCCGATCGGTCCACGCGCCGTCTCCTAAGCCCTGATCGGTCCACACGCCGTCTCCGAGTCCCGATGGGTCCACGCGTCGCCTCCTGAGCCCCGGTCGGTCCACGCGCCGTCTCCTGAGCCCCGATCGGTCCACGCGTCGTCTCCTAAGCCCCGATCGGTCCACGCGTCATCTCCTAAGCCCCGATCCGTCGACGCGTCGTCTCCTGAGCTACGATCAATTGACGCGTCTTCTCCTGAGCCCGATCGCTCCTCGCGCCGTCTCCTGAGCCACGATCGGTCCACGCGCCGTATCCTAAGCCCCGATCGGTCCATGGGCCGTCTCTGAGCGCCGATAAGTTCAAGCGCCGTCTCCTGAGCCCCGATCGTTCCACGCGGCGTCTCCGAGCCCCGATCGATCCACGCGCCGTCTCCTGAGCCCCGATCGGTCGACGCGTCGTCTTTTGAGCCTCGATCGATCCACCCGTCGTCTCCTGAGCCCCAACCGCTCCACACGCGCTGTCTCCGAGCCCCGATCGGTCCCCGCATAGTCTCCTAAGCCCCGCT
This sequence comes from Netelia fuscicornis, assembly GCA_946811545.1. NCBI lineage: Eukaryota > Metazoa > Arthropoda > Insecta > Hymenoptera > Ichneumonidae > Netelia > Netelia fuscicornis. Next base: position 31,417,310 of record OX328011.1, read on the forward strand.
CGGTTAACGCGTCGTCTCGGAGCCCCGATCGGTCCAGGCGCCGCTTCCTGAGCATCGACCGGTCCACGCGTCGTCTCCTGAGCCCCGATCGGTCGACGGGTCCCCTCCTAAGCCCCGATCGGTCCACGCGCCTTCTCCTGAGCCCCGATCGGTCCACGCGCCGTCTCCGAGCGCCGATCATTTCACGTGACGTCTCCTGAGCCTTGATCGTTCCACGCGCCGTCTTCGAGCTCCGAGCGTTCCACGCGCCGTCTCCTGAGCCCCAATCGATCCACGCGCAGCCTCCTGAGCCTCGATCGGTCCATGCGCCGTCGCCGAGCCGCGATCGTTCTACGCGCCGTCTCCAAGCCCCGAGCGGTCCACGCGCCGTCTCCTGAGCCCCAATCGGTCCACGCGCTGTCTCCTGAGCCCCGGTCGGTCCACGCGCCGTCTCCGAGCCCCGATCGGTCGACGCATCGTCTCCTAAGCCCCGATCGGTTAACGCACCGGCTCCGAGCCCCGATCGTCCCACGCACCGTCTCCGAGCCATGATCGGTCTACGCGCCGTCTCCTGAGCCCGGATCGGTCCACGCGTCGTCCCGGAATCCCTGATCCGTACACGCGCCGTCTCCGAGCCCCGATCGGTCCACGCGCCGTCTCCTGAACCCTGATACGTCCACACGCAGTCGCCGAGCCCCGACCGGTCCACGCGCGGCCTCCTGAGCCCCGGTCGGTTCACGCGCCGTCTCCGAGCCCCGATCGATCCACGCGTCGTCTTCTAAGCCCAGATGCCTCCTCGCGCCGTCTCCGAGCCACGATCGGTCCACGCGTCGTCTCCTAAGCCCCGATCGGTCCACGCGCCGTCTCCTGTGCCCCGATCGGTCGACGCGTCCTCTCCTAAACCCCGATCGGTCCACGCGTCGTCTCCTAAGCCCTGATCGGTCCACACGCCGTCTCCGAGCCCCGATGGGTCCACGCGTCGCCTCCTGAGCCCCGGTCGGTCCACGCGCCGTCTCCTGAGCCCCGATCGGTCCACGCGTCGTCTCCTAAGCCCCGATCGGTCCACGTGTCATCTCCTAAGCCCCGATCCGTCGACGCGTCGTCTCCTGAGCTACGATCAATTGACGCGTCTTCTCCTGAGCCCGATCGCTCCTCGCGCCGTCTCCTGAGCCACGATCGGTCCACGCGCCGTATCCTAAGCCCCGATCGGTCCATGGACCGTCTCTGAGCGCCGATAAGTTCAAGCGCCGTCTCCTGAGCCCCGATCGTTCCACGCGGCGTCTCCGAGCCCCGATCGATCCACGCGCCGTCTCCTGAGCCCCGATCGGTCGACGCGTCGTCTTTTGAGCCTCGATCGATCCACCCGTCGTCTCCTGAGCCCCAACCGCTCCACACGCCGTTACCTGAGACCCGATCGGTCCACGCATCGTCTCCGAGCACCGATCGGTCCACGCGCCGTTTTCTGAGCACCGTTCGGTCCACGCACCGTTTTCTGAGCACCGTTTGGTCCACGCGTCGTCTTCAAAGCCCCGATGCCTCCACGCGCCGTCTCCGAGCCACGATCCGTCCGTGCGCCGCTTCCAGAGCCCTCTCGGTCCACGCGTCGTCTCCTGATCTCCGATCGGTCCACACGCCATCTCCTAAGCCCCGATCATTCCACGCGCCATCTCCGAGCCCCAATCGGTCCACGCGCCTTCTCCTCAGCCCCGATCGGTCCACGAGCCGTCTCCGAGCGCCGATTAGTTCACGCGCCGTCTCCTGAGCCCCGATCGCTCCACGCTCCGTCTCCCAGCCCCGATCGGTCCACGCGCCGTGTCCTGAGCCCCGCTCGATCCATGCGTCGTCTTCTTAGCCCCGATGCCTCCACGCGCTGTCTTCGAGCCACGATCGGTCCAGGCGCCGCTTCCTGAGCCCCGATCGGTCCACGCGCCGTCTCGTAAGCCCCAATCGGTCTACGCGCCGTCTCAGAGCGCCGATCATTTCACGCGCCGTCTCGTGAGCCCCGATCATTCCACGCGCCGTCTCCGAGCGCCGATCGGTTCACGCGCCGTCTCCTGAGCCCCGATCGTTCCACGCGCCGTCTCCGAGCTCCGATCCGTCCACGCGCCGTCTCCTGAGCCCGGATCGTTCCACGCGTCATCGCCGAATCCCCGATCCGTACACGCGTCGTCTCCGAGCCTCGATCGGTCCACGCGCCGTCGCGGAGCCCCGATCGGTCCAGGCGTGGCCTCCTGAGCCTCGATCGGTCCACGCGCGGCCTTCTGAGCCCCGGTCGGTTCACGCGCCGTCTCCGAGCCCCGATCGATCCACGCGTCGTCTTCCAAGCCCAGATGCCTCCTCGCGCCGTCTCCGAGCCACGATCGGTCCAGGCGCTGCTTCCTGAGCCCCAATCGGTCCACGCATCGTCACCTAAGCCCCGATCGGTCCACGCGCCGTCACCGAGCCATGATCGGTCCACGCGCGGCTCCCGAGCCCCCATCGGTCCACGCGCCGTCGCCGAGCCGGTATCGGTCCACGCGCGGGCTTCTGAGTCCCGGTTGGTTCACGCGCCGTATCCGAGCCCCAATCGGTCCACGCGCCGGCTCCTGAGCACCGATCGGTCCACGCGCCGTCTCCTGAGCCCCGATCGCTCCATGCACCGTTTTCTGAGCACCGTTTGGTCCACGCGTCGTCTTCAAAGCCCCGATGCCTCCACGCGCCGCCTCCGGAGCCCCGATCGATCCACGCGAATCTCCTGAGCTCCGGTCGGTCGACGCGCCGTCTCCTGAGCCCCGATCGGTCCAGGCGCCGCTTCCTGCGCCCCGATCGGTCCACGCGCCGTCTGTTAAGCCCCAATCGGTCCACGCGGCGTCTCCGAGCGCCGATCATTTCACGCGCCGTCTGCTGAGACCCGATCGTTCCACGCGCCGTCTCCGAGCCCCGATCGATCCACGCGCCGCCTCCTGAGCCCCGATCGGTCCACGCGCTGTCTCCTGAGCCCCGATAGGTACACGCGTCGTCTCCGAGCTCTGATCGGTCCACACGCCGTTTCCTGAGCCCCGATCGGTCCATGCGTCGTCTTCTTAGCCCCGATGCCTCCACGCGTCGTCTCCGAGCCACGATCGGTCCAGGCGCCGTCTCCTGAGCCCCGATCGGTCCACGCGTCGTCTCCGAACCCGGATCGGTCGACGCGCCGTCGCCGAGCTGCGATCGGTCCACGCGCGGCCTCCTGAGCCCCGGTCGGTTCACGCGCCGTATCCGAGCCCCACTCGGTCCACGCGCCGTCTCGTGACTCCCAATCGGTCCACGCGCCGCCTCCTGAGCCCCGATCGGTCGACGCGTCGTCTCCTGAGCCCCGATCGATCCACGCGTCGTCTCCTGAGCCCCGACCGCTCCACGCGCCGTCTCCGAGCGCCGGTCGGTGCACGCGCCGTCTCCTGAGCCCCAATCGTTCCAAGCGTCGTCCCCTAATATCCGACCCATACACGCGTCGTCTCCGAGGCTCGATCAGTCCACGCGTCGTCGCCGAGTCCCGATCGGTCCACCCGCGGCCTCCTCAGCGCCGGTCGGTCCACGCGCCGTCTCCGAGCCTCGATCGGTCCACGTACCGTCTCCGAAGCCCCGATCGGTCTACGCGCCGTCTCCTGAGCCCCGATCGGTCCACGCGCCGTCTCCGAGCCACGATCGGTCCGTGCGCCGCTTCCAGAGCCCCGATCGGTCCACGCGTCATCTCCTGATCTCCGATCGGTCCACGCGCCGTCTCCTAAGCCCCGATCGGTCCACGTGCCGTCTCCGAGCCCCGATCGGTTCACGTGCCGTCTCGTGAGCCCCGATCGTTCCACGCGCCGTCTCCGAGCCCCGATCGGTCCACGCTCCGTCTCCAGAGCCCGGATCGTTCCACGCGTCGTCTCCTGATCCCCGATCCGTAAACGCGTCGTCTCCGACCCTCGATCGGTCCACACGCCGTGTCCGATCCCCGATCGGTCCGCGTGCCGCATTCTAAGCCGCGGTCCGTCTACGCGCCGTCTCCGAGCACCGATCGGTCCACGCGCCGTCTCAAAGCGCCGATCATTACACGCGCTGTCTCCTGAGCCCGGATCGGTCCACGCCACGTCTTCGAGCTCCGATCGGTCCACGCGCCGTTTCCGAGCCCCGATCGGTCCATACGTCGTCTCCGAGTTCCGATCGGTCCACGCGCCGTTTCCGAGCCCCGATCGGTCCGCGCGCCGTCTCCGAGCCTCGATCGGTCCACGTACCGTCTCCGAAGCCCCGATCGGTCTACGCGCCGTCTCCTGAGCCCCGATCGGTCCACGCGCCGTCTCCGAGTCACGATCGGTCCGCGCGCCGTCTCCTGAGCCCCGGTGGGTCCACGCGCCGCCTCCTGAGCCCCGATCGGTCAACGCATCGTCTCCTAAGCCCCGATACGTTCACACGCCGTCTCCGAGCCCCGATCGGTCCACGCGCCGTCGCCGAGCCTCGATCGGTCCACGCGCGGCCTCCGTAGCCCCGGTCAGTCCACGCGCCGTCTCCGAGCCCCGATCGGTCCACGCTCCGTCTCCTGAGCCCGGATCGTTCCACGCGTCGTCTCCTCATCCCCGATCCGTAAACGCGTCGTCTCCGAGCCTCGATCGGTCCACACGCCGTGTCCGATCCCCGACCGGTCCGCGTGCCGCATTCTAAGCCGCGGTCCGACCACGCGCCGCCTCCTGAGCCCCGATCGGTCAACGCATCGTCTCCTAAGCCCCGATCTGTACACGCGTCGTCTCCGAGCCCCGATCGGTCGACGCGCCGTCGCCGAGCTGCGATCGGTCCACGCGCGGCCTCCTGAGCCCCGATCGGTCCACGCGGCGTCTCCGAGCGCCGATCATTTCACGCGCCGTCTGCTGAGACCCGATCGTTCCACGCGCCGTCTCCGAGCCCCGATCGATCCACGCGCCGCCTCCTGAGCCCCGATCGGTCCACGCGCTGTCTCCTGAGCCCCGATAGGTACACGCGTCGTCTCCGAGCTCTGATCGGTCCACACGCCGTTTCCTGAGCCCCGATCGGTCCATGCGTCGTCTTCTTAGCCCCGATGCCTCCACGCGTCGTCTCCGAGCCACGATCGGTCCAGGCGCCGTCTCCTGAGCCCCGATCGGTCCACGCGTCGTCTCCGAACCCGGATCGGTCGACGCGCCGTCGCCGAGCTGCGATCGGTCCACGCGCGGCCTCCTGAGCCCCGGTCGGTTCACGCGCCGTATCCGAGCCCCACTCGGTCCACGCGCCGTCTCGTGACTCCCAATCGGTCCACGCGCCGCCTCCTGAGCCCCGATCGGTCGACGCGTCGTCTCCTGAGCCCCGATCGATCCACGCGTCGTCTCCTGAGCCCCGACCGCTCCACGCGCCGTCTCCGAGCGCCGGTCGGTGCACGCGCCGTCTCCTGAGCCCCAATCGTTCCAAGCGTCGTCCCCTAATATCCGACCCATACACGCGTCGTCTCCGAGGCTCGATCAGTCCACGCGTCGTCGCCGAGTCCCGATCGGTCCACCCGCGGCCTCCTCAGCGCCGGTCGGTCCACGCGCCGTCTCCGAGCCTCGATCGGTCCACGTACCGTCTCCGAAGCCCCGATCGGTCTACGCGCCGTCTCCTGAGCCCCGATCGGTCCACGCGCCGTCTCCGAGCCACGATCGGTCCGTGCGCCGCTTCCAGAGCCCCGATCGGTCCACGCGTCATCTCCTGATCTCCGATCGGTCCACGCGCCGTCTCCTAAGCCCCGATCGGTCCACGTGCCGTCTCCGAGCCCCGATCGGTTCACGTGCCGTCTCGTGAGCCCCGATCGTTCCACGCGCCGTCTCCGAGCCCCGATCGGTCCACGCTCCGTCTCCAGAGCCCGGATCGTTCCACGCGTCGTCTCCTGATCCCCGATCCGTAAACGCGTCGTCTCCGACCCTCGATCGGTCCACACGCCGTGTCCGATCCCCGATCGGTCCGCGTGCCGCATTCTAAGCCGCGGTCCGTCTACGCGCCGTCTCCGAGCACCGATCGGTCCACGCGCCGTCTCAAAGCGCCGATCATTTCACGCGCTGTCTCCTGAGCCCGGATCGGTCCACGCCACGTCTCCGAGCTCCGATCGGTCCACGCGCCGTTTCCGAGCCCCGATCGGTCCATACGTCGTCTCCGAGTTCCGATCGGTCCACGCGCCGTTTCCGAGCCCCGATCGGTCCGCGCGCCGTCTCCTGAGCCCCGGTGGGTCCACGCGCCGCCTCCTGAGCCCCGATCGGTCAACGCATCGTCTCCTAAGCCCCGATACGTTCACACGCCGTCTCCGAGCCCCGATCGGTCCACGCGCCGTCGCCGAGCCTCGATCGGTCCACGCGCGGCCTCCGTAGCCCCGGTCAGTCCACGCGCCGTCTCCGAGCCCCGATCGGTCCACGCTCCGTCTCCTGAGCCCGGATCGTTCCACGCGTCGTCTCCTCATCCCCGATCCGTAAACGCGTCGTCTCCGAGCCTCGATCGGTCCACACGCCGTGTCCGATCCCCGACCGGTCCGCGTGCCGCATTCTAAGCCGCGGTCCGACCACGCGCCGCCTCCTGAGCCCCGATCGGTCAACGCATCGTCTCCTAAGCCCCGATCTGTACACGCGTCGTCTCCGAGCCCCGATCGGTTCACGCGCCGGCTCCGAGCCCGATCGGTCCACGCATCGTCTCCTAAGCCCCGATCGGTTAACGTGCCGTCTCCGAGCCCCGATTGGTCTACGCGCCGTCTCCTGAGCCCCGGTCGGTTCACGCGCCGTCCCCGAGCCACGATCGGTCCGTGCGCCGCTTCCAGAGCCCTATCGGTCCACGCGTCCTCTCCTGATCTCCTATTAGTCCACGCGCCATCTCCTAAGCCCCTATCGGTCCACGTGCCGTCTCCGCGCGCCGATCGATTCACGCGCCGTCTCCTGAGCCCCGATCGGTCCACGCGTCGTTCCCTAAGCTCCGATCCATCCACGCGCAGTCTCCTGAGCCCCGATCGGTCCACGCATCACCTTCTGAGCCCCAATCGGTTAACGCGCCGTCTCCTGAGCCCCGATCGTTCTACGCGCCGTCTCCGAGCCCCGATCCGTCCACGCGCAGTCGCCGAGCCCCGATCGGTTCACGCGCGGTCTCCTGAGCCCCAGTCGGTACACGCGCTGTCTCCGAGCCCCGATCGGTCCACGCATCGTCTCCTAAGCCCCGCTCGGTTAACGCGTCGTTTCGGAGCCCCGATCGGTCTACGCGTCGTCTCCTGAGCCGCGATCGGTCCACGCGCCGTCTCCTGAACCCCGCTCGGTCGATGCGTCGTCTTCTTTACCCCGATGCCTCCACGCGCCGTCTCCGAGCCACGATCGGTCCGTGCGCCGCTTCCACAACCCCGATCGGTCCACGCGTCACCTCCTGATCTCCGATCGGTCCACGCGCAGCCTCCTGAGCCCCGATCGGTCTACGCGCCGTCGCCGAGCCGCGATCCTTCTACGCGCCGCTCCGAGCCCCGATCGGTCCACGCGCCGTCGCCGAGCTATGATCAGTCCACGCGCGGCCTCCTGAGCCCCGATCGGTCCACGCGCCGTCTCCGAACCGCGATCGGTCCACGCGCGGCCTCCTGAGGCCCGATTGGTTCACGCGCCGTATCCGAGCCCCAATCGGTCCACGCGCCGTCTCCTGAGCCCCGATCGGTCCACGCGCGGCCTCCTGAGGCCCGATCGGTCCACGCGCCGTCGCCGAGCCGCGATCGGTCCACGCGCGGCCTCCTGAGGCCCGATTGGTTCACGCGCCGTATCCGAGCCCCAATCGGTCTACGCGCCGTCTCCTGAGCCCCGATCGGTCCCCGCGCCGTCGCCGAGCCGCGATCGGTCCACGCGTGGTCTCCGAGCCCCGATCGGTCCACGCGCCGTCGCCGAGCCACGATCGGTCCACGCGCGGCCTCCTGAGCCCCGATCGGTCCACCCGCCGTCGCCGAGCCGCGATCGGTCCACGCGCGGTCTCCTGAGCCCCGGTCGGTTCACGCGCCGTCTCCTGAGCCCCGATCGGTCCACGCGTCGTTCCCTAAGCCCCGATCGATCCACGCGCAGTCTCCAGAGCCGCGATCGGTCCACGCATCCCCTCCTGAGCCCCGGACGGTCCACGCGCCGTCACCGAACCCCGATCGGTCGACGCGCTGTCTCCGAGCGCCGATCGGTCCACGCACCATCTTCTGCTCCACAATCGATCCACGCGCCGCCTCCGGAGCCCCAATTGGTCCACGCGCAACCGCCTGAGCCCCAGTCGGTCCACGCGCTGTCTTCGAGCCCCGATCAGTCCACGCGTCGTCTCCGAGCCCCGATCGGTCTACGCGCCGTCGCCGCGCCATGATCGGTCCACGCGCGGCCTCCTGAGCCCCGATCGGTCCACGCGCCGTCGCCGAGCCGCGATCGGTTCTCGGGCGGCCTCCTGAGCCCCGGTCGGGCCACGCGCCGTCTCCTGAGTCCCGATCAGTCCACGCGTCGTCTCCTAAGCCCCAATCGGTCCACGCGCCGCCTCCGGAGCCCCGATCGATCCACGCGAATCTCCTGAGCTCCGGTCGGTCGACGCGCCGTCTCCTCAGCCCCGATCGGTCCACGCGTCGTCTCCTAAGCCCCGATTCGTCGACGCGTCGTCTCCTGAGCCCCGATCAATTGACGCGTCTTCTCCTGAGCCCCGATCGCTTCTCGTGCCGGCTCCTGAGCCCCGATCCGTCGAGGCGTCGTCTCCGGAGCCCCGATCAATTGACGTGTCTTCTTCTGAGCCCCGATCGCTCCTCGCGCCGTCTTCATAGCCCGGATGCCTCCACGCGCCGTCTCCGAGCCACGATCGGTCCAGGCGCCGCTTCCTGCGCCCCGATCGGTACACGCGTAGTCTCCTAAGCCCCGATCGGTTCACACGTCGTCTCCGAGCTCTGATCGGTCCACACGCCGTTTCCTGAGCCCCGATCGGTCCATGCGTCGTCTTCTTAGCCTCGATGCCTCCACGCGTCGTCTCCGAGCTACGATCGGTCCAGGCGCGGCTTCCTGAGCCCCGATCGGTCCACGCGCCGTATCCTAAGCCGCGATCGGTCCACGCGCCGTCTCCTGAGCCCGATCTGTCCACGCGCGGTCTCCGACCCCCGATCGGTCCACGCGCCGTCTCCTAAGCCCCAATCTGTACACGCCCCGTCTCCGAGCGCCGACGGGTTCACGCGCCGTCTCCTGAGACCCGATCCGTCCACGCGCCGTCTCCTGAGCCCCGATCGGTCGACGCGTCCTCTGCTACACCTCGATCGATCCACGCGTCGTCTCCTGAGCCCCGATCGGTCGACGGGTCCTCTCCTAAGCCCCGATCGGTCCACGCGTCTTCTCCTGACCCCCGATCAGTCCACGCGTCGTCTCCTAAGCCCCGATACGTCCACACGCCGTCTCCGAGCCGCGATGGGTCCACGCGTCGCCTCTTGAGCCCCGATCGATCCACGCGAGTCTCCTGAGCCCCGGTCGGTCCTCGCGCCGCCTCCTGCGCTCCGATCGGTCCACGCGCCGTCTCCTGAGCCCCGATCGGTCGACGCGCCGTCTCGTGAGCCCCGATCGGTCCACGCGCCGTCTCCTGAGCCCCGATCGTTCCACGCGTCGTTCCCTAAGCCCCGATCCATCCACGCGCAGTCTCCCGAGCCCCAATCGGTCCACGCGTCGTCTCCGAGCACCGATCGGTCCACGCGCCGTCTCAGAGCGCCGATCATTTCACGCCCCGTTTCCTGAGCTCCGAACGTTCCACGCGCCGTCTCCGAGCCCCGATCGGTCCAAGCGCCGTCTCCTGAGCCCCGATCGGTCCACGCCCCGTCTCCTGAGCCCCAATCGGTCCACACGCTGTCTCGTGAGCCCCGATAGGTACACGCGCCGTCTCCGAGCCCCCATCGGTCCACGCGTTGTCTCCTAAGCCCCGATCGGTCCACGCGCCATCTCCGAGCCCCGATCGGTTCACGCATCGTCTCCTAAGCCCCGATCGCTTCTCGTGCCGCCTCCTGAGCCCCGATCCGTCGAGGCGTCGTCTCCGGAGCCCCGATCAATTGACGTGTCTTCTCCTGAGCCCCGATCGCTCCTCGCGCCGTCTCCTGAACCCCGCTCGGTCCATGCGTCGTCTTCTTAGTCCGGATGCCTCCACGCGCCGTCTCCGAGCCACGATCGGTCCAGGCGCCGCTTCCTGCGCCCCGATCGGTACACGCGTAGTCTCCTAAGCCCCGATCGGTCCACCCGTCGTCTCCGAGCTCTGATCGGTCCACACGCCGTTTCCTGAGCCCCGATCGGTTAACGCGCCGTCTCCGAGCCCCGATCGGTCAACGCGCCGTCGCCGAACCCCAATTGGTCCACGCGCAACCGCCTGAGCCCCAGTCGGTCCACGCACTGTCTCCGAGCCCCGATCGGTCCACGCGCCGTCTCCGAGCCCCGATCGGTCCACGCACTGTCTCCTGATCCCCATGGGTCAACGCGGCGTCTCCGGAGCCCCGATCGATCCACACGCTGTCTCGTGAGCCCAGATAGGTACACGCGTCGCGTCCTACGCCCCAATCGGTTCACGCGTCGTCTCCTAAGCACCGATCGGTTAACGTGCCGTCTGCGAGCCACGATCGGTCCACGCGCCATCTCCTAAGCCCCAATCTGTCCACGACCCGTCTCTGGGCCCCGATCGGTGCACGCCCCGTCTCCTGAGCCCCGGTCGGTTCACGCGCCATCTCCGAGCCGCGATCGGTCCACGCATCGTCTCCTAAGCCCCGATCGATTAACGTGCCGTCTGCGAGCCCCGATCGGTCCACGCGCCGTCTCCTGAGCCCCGATACGTCCACGCGCAGTCTCCTGAGCCCCGATAGGTACACGCGTAGTCTCCTAAGCCCCGATCGGTCCACGCGCCGCCTCCGGAGCCCCAATCGATCAACGTGAGTCTCCTAAGCCCCGATCGGTCCACGTGCCGTCTCCGAGCCCCGATCGGTCCACGCGTCGTCTCCTAATCCCCGATCGGTCCACACGCCGTCTCCGAGCCCCGATGGGTCTACGCGTCGCCTCCTGAGCCCCGGTCGGTCCACGCGCCGTCTCCTGAGTCCCGATCGGTCCACGCGTCGTCTCCTAAGCCCCGATCGGTCCACGCGTCGTCTCCTAAGCCTCGATCCGTCGACGCGTCGTCTCCTGAGCCACGATCAATTGACGCGTCTTCTCCTGAGCCCGATCGCTCCTCGCGCCGTCTCCTGAGCCCCGATCGGTCCACGCGTCGTCTCCGAGCTCCGATCGGTCCACACGGCGTTTCCTGAGCCCCGATCGGTCCATGCGTCGTCTTCTTAGCCCCGATGCCTCCACGCGCCGTCTCCGAGCCACGATCGGTCCAGGCGCCGCTTCCTGAGCCCCGATCGGTCCACGCGCCGTATCCTAAGCCCCGATCGGTCCACACGCCGTCTCCGAGCGCCGATAAGTTCAAGCGCCGTCTCGGAGCCCCGATCGGTTAACGCGCCGTCTCCGAGCCCCGATCGGCCCACGCGCCGTCTCCTGAGCCCCGATCGTTCTGCGCGCCGTCTCCGAGCCCCGATCCGTCCACGCGCAGTCGCCGAGCCCCGATCTGTCCACGCGCCGTCTCCTGAGCCCCGATCGTTCCACGCGCCATCTCCGAGCCCCGATCGGTCCACGCGCCGTCTCCTAAGCCCCGATCGGTCCACGCGCCTTCTCCTAAGCCCCGATCGGTCCACGTGCCGTCTCCGAGCCTCGACGGGTCCACGCGCCGTCTCCTGAGCCCCGATCGTTCCACGCGCCGTCTCCTAAGCCGCGATCCGTCCACGGGCCGTCTCCGAGCTGCTATCGCTAAACGCGCCGTCGCCAAGCCCTGATCCGTACACGCGTCGTCTCCGAGCCCCGATCGGTCCACGCGCCGTCGCCGAGCCTCGATCGGTCCACGCGCGGCCTCCTGAGCCCCGATCGGTTCACGCGCCGGCTCCGAGCCCGATCGGTCCACGCATCGTCTCCTAAGCCCCGATCGGTTAACGTGCCGTCTCCGAGCCCCGATCGGTCCACGCGCCGTCGCGGAACCCCAATTGGTCCACGCGCAACCGCCTGAGCGCCAGACGGTCCACGCGCCGTTTCCTGAGCCCCGATCGGTCCACGCGCCGTCTCCTGAGCCCCGGTCGGTCTACGCGCCGTCTCCGAGCCTCGGTCGATCCACGTACCGTCTCCGAAGCCCCTATCGGTCCACGCGCCGTCTGCTGAGCCCCGATCGGTCTACGCATCGTCTCCTAAGCCCCGATACGTCCACACGCCGTATCCGAGCCCCGATCGGTCCGCGTGACGCATTCTAAGCCCCGATCGGTCCACGCCCCGTCTCCGAGCACCGATTGGTTCACGCGCCGTCTCCTGAGACTCGATCCGTCCACGCGCTGTCTCCTGAGCCCCGATCGGTCGACGCGTCCTCTGCTAAACCCCAATCGGTCCACGCCCCGTCTCCGAGCGCCGATCGGTTCACGCGCCGTCTCCTGAGTCCCGATCCGTCCACTCACTGTCTCCTGAGCCCCGATCGGTCGACGCGTCCTCTGCTAAACCTCGATCGGTCCACGCGTCGTCTCCTAAGCTCCGATCCATCGACGCGTCGTCTCCTGAGCCCCGATCAATTGACGCGTCTTCTCCTGAGCCCCGATCGCTCCTCGCGCCGTCTCCTGAGCCCCGCTCGGTCCATGTGTCGTCTTCTTAGCCCCGATGAGTCTACGCGCCGTCTCCGATCCACGACCGGTTCAGGCGCCGCTTCCTGAGCCCCGATCGGTTCACGCGCCGTCTCCTAAGCCCCAATCGGTCCACGCAACGCCTTCTGCGCCCCGATCGGTCTGCGCTCCGTCTCCTGAGCCCCGATCGGTCCACGCGCCGTCTCGTGAGCCCCGATCGGTCCACGCGCCGTCTCCTAAGCCCCGATCGGTCCACGCGCCGTCTCCGAGCCCCGATCGGTGCGCGCACCGTCTCCTGATCCCCATCGCTCCACGCGGCGTCTCCGGAGCCCCGATCATTCCTCGTACCGTCTCCGAGCCCCGATCGGTCCACGTACCGTCTCCGAAGCCCCGATCGGTCCATGCGCCGTCTCCTGAGTCCCGATCCGTCCACTCACTGTCTCCTGAGCCCCGATCGGTCGACGCGTCCTCTGCTAAACCTCGATCGGTCCACGCGTCGTCTCCTAAGCTCCGATCCATCGACGCGTCGTCTCCTGAGCCCCGATCAATTGACGCGTCTTCTCCTGAGCCCCGATCGCTCCTCGCGCCGTCTCCTGAGCCCCGCTCGGTCCATGTGTCGTCTTCTTAGCCCCGATGAGTCTACGCGCCGTCTCCGATCCACGACCGGTTCAGGCGCCGCTTCCTGAGCCCCGATCGGTCCACGCGCCGTCTCCTAAGCCCCAATCGGTCCACGCACCGCCTTCTGCGCCCCGATCGGTCTGCGCTCCGTCTCCTGAGCCCCGATCGGTTCACGCGCCGTCTCGTGAGCCCCGATCGGTCCACGCGCCGTCTCCTAAGCCCCAATCTGTCCACGACACGTCTCCGGGCCCCGATCGGTGCACGCGCCGTCTCCTAACCCCCGATCGGTCCACGCCCCGTCTCCGAGTGCCGATCGGTTCACGCGCCGTCTCCTGAGACCGATCCGTCCACGCGCCGTCTCCTGAGCCCCGATCGGTCGACGGGTCCTCTCCTAAGCCCCGATCGGTTCACGCGTCGTCTCCTAAGCCCCGATCCGTCGACGCGTCGTCTCCTGAGCCCCGATCAATTGACGCGTCTTCTCCTGAGCCCCGATCGCTCCTCGCGCCGTCTCCTGAGCCCCGCTCGGTCCATATGTCGTCTTTTTAGCCCCGATGCCTCCACGCGCCGTCTCCGAGCCACGATCGGTCCAGGCGCCGCTTCCTGAACCCCGATCGACCCACGCGCCGTCTCCTAAGCCCCAATCGGTCCACGCGCCGCCTCCTGAGCCCCGATTGGTCCACACGCCGTCTCCTGAGTCCCGATCGGTCCACGCGCGGCCTCCTAAGCCCCGATCGTTCTACGCGCCGTCTCCGAGCCCCGATCGGTCCACGCGCCGTCTCCTGAACCTCGATCGGTCCACGCGTCGTTCCCGAAGCCCCGATCCATCCACGCACAGTCTCTCGAGCCCCAATCGGTCCACGCGCCGTCTCCTGAGCCCCGATCGGTCCACGCGCCGTCTCCTCAGCCCCGATCGGTCCACGCGTCGTCTCCGAGCACCGATCGGTCCACGCGCCGTCTCAGAGCGCCGATCATTTCACGCCCCGTCTCCTGAGCTCCGATCGTTCCACGCGCCGTCTCCGAGCCCCGATCGGTCCACGAGCCGTCTCCTGAGCCCCAATCGGTCCACACGCTGTCTCGTGAGCCCCGATAGGTACACGCGTCGTGTCCTACGCCCCGATCGGTCCACGCGTCGTCTCCTAAGCCCCGATCGGTCCACGCGCCGTCTCCGAGCCCCGATCGGTGCGCGCACCGTCTCCTGATCCCCATCGCTCCACGCGGCGTCTCCGGAGCCCCGATCATTCCTCGTACCGTCTCCGAGCCCCGACCGGTCCACGTACCGTCTCCGAAGCCCCGATCGGTCCACGCGCCGTCTCCTGAGCCCCGATCGGTCCACGCGTCGACTCCTAAGCCCCGATCGGTTCACGCGCCGTATCCGAGCCCCAATCGGTCCACGCGCCGTCTCCTAAGCTCCAATCGGTCCACGCGCCGTCTCCTGAGCCCCGATACGTCGACGCGCAGTCGCCGAGCCCCGATCGGTCTACGCGCTGTCTCCTGAGCCCCGATAGGTACACGCGTCGTCTCCTACACCCCGAACGGTCCACGCGCCGTCTCCTGAACCCCGATCGTTCCACGCGCCTTCTCCTAAGCCACGATCGGTCAGCGCCGTCTCCGAGCGCCGATCGGTGTACGCGCCGTCGCACGAGCCGCGATCGGTCCACGCGCGGCCTCCTGAGCCCCGGTTGCTTCACGCGCCGTATCCGAGGCCAAATCGGTCCACGCACTGTCTCCTGAGCCCCGATCGCTCCACGCGCCGTCGCCGAACCCCAATTGGTCCACGCTCAACCGTCTGAGCCCCGGTTGGTCCACGCGCTGTCTCCGAGCCCCGATCGGTCCACGCGTCGTATCCGAACCCCGATCGGTCCACGCGCCGTCTCCTGAGCCTGGATCGGTCCACGCGTCGTCTCCTACGCCCCGATTCGTCGTCGCGTCGTCTCCTGAGCCCCGATCGATCCACGCGTCTTCTACTGAGCCCCGACCGCTCCACGCGTCGTCTCCGAGCTCCGATCGGTCCACGCGCCATTTCCGAGCCCCGATCGGTCCATGCGTCGTCTTCTAACCCCCGATGCCTCCACGCGCCGTCTCCGAGCCACGATCGGTGCAGGCGCCGCTCCGTGAACCCCAATCGGTCCACGCGTCGTCTCCGAGCCCCGATCCGTCCACGCGCCGTCGCCGAGCCATAAACGGTCCACGCGAGGCTCCGGAGCCCCGGTCGGTCCGCGCGCCGTCTCCTGAGCCCCGATCGGTCCACGCGCCGTCTCCTAAGCCCCGATCGTTTCACGCGCCTTCCTCGAGCCCCGATCGGTCCACGCGCCGTCTCCTGAGCCCGGATCGGTCCACGCGTCGGCTCCTAAGTCCCGATCGGTCCACGCGTCGTCTCCTAAGCCCCGATCGGTCGACGCGTCGTCTCCTAATCCCCGGTCGGTCCACGCGCCGTCGCCGAACCCCAATTGGTCCACGCGCCACCTCCTGAGCCCCAGTCGGTCCACGCGCTGTCTCCGAGCACCGATCGGTCTACGCATCGTCTCCTAAACCCCGGTCTGTTAACGCGTCGTCTCCTGAGCCCCGATCGCTCCACGCGCCGTCTCCTGAGCGCCGATCGGTCCACGTGTCGTCTCCGAGCACCGTTCGGTCCACGCGCCGTTTCCTGGGCCCCGATCGGTCCATCCGTCGTCTTTTAAGCCCCGATACCTCCACGCGCCGTCTCCGAGCCACGATCGGTCCAGGCGTGGCCTCCTGAGCCTCGGTCGGTCCACACGCCGTTTCGTGATCCCCGATCGTTCCACACGCCGCCTCCTAAGCCCCGATCGGTCTAGGCGTCGTCTCCTAAGCCCCGACCGGTCCAGGCGCCGTCTCCTGAGCCCCGATCTTTCCACGCGCCGTCTCGTGAGCCCCGATAGGTACACGCGTCGCGTCCTACGCCCCAATCGGTCCACGCGTCGTCTCCTAAGCCCCGATCGGTCCACGCGCCGTCTCCGAGCCCCGATCGCACCTCACGCTGTCTCCTGAGCCCCGCTCGGTCCATGCGTCGTGTTCTTAGCCCCGATGCCTCCACGCCCCGTCTCCGAGCCACGATAGGTCCAGGCGCCGCTTCCTGAGCCCCGATCGATCCACGCGCCGTCTCGTAAGCCACAATCGGTCCACGCGCCGTCTCCGAGCACCGATCGGTCCACGCGCCGTCTCGTGAGCCCCGATCGGTCCACGCGTCGTCTCCTAAGCCCTGATCGGTCCACGTGCCGTCTCCGAGCCCCGATGGGTCTACGCGCCGCCTCCTGAGCCCCGATCGATCCACGCATCGGCTCCTGAGCCCCGGTCGGTCCACGCGTCGTCTTCGAACACCGATCGATCCACGCGCCGTTTCCTGGGCCCCGATCGGTCCACGCGTCGCCGCCGGAGCCCCGATCGGTCTACGCGCCGTCTCCTGAGCCCCGATCGGTCCACGCGTCGTCTCCTAAGCCCCGATTCGTCGACGCGTCGTCTCCTGAGCCCCGATCAATTGACGCGTCTTCTCCGGAGCCCCGATCGCTTCTTGTGCCGCCTCCTGAGCCCCACTCCATCGAGGCGTCGTCTCCGGGGCCCCGATCAATTGACGTGTCTTCTCCTGAGCCCCGATCGCTCCTCGCGCCGTCTCCTGAACCCCGCTCGGTCCATGCGTCGTCTTCTTAGCCCGGATGCCTCCACGCACCGTCTCCGAGCCACGATGGGTCCAGGCGCCGCTTCCTGCGCCCCGATCGGTCCACGCGCCGTCTCCTAAACCCCAATCGGTCCACGCGGCGTCTCCGAGCGCCGATCATTTAACGCGTCGTCTCCTAAGCCCCGATCGGTCCACGCGCCGTCTCCTAAGCCCCTATTGGTTCACGTGCCGTCTCCCAGCCCCGATCGGTCCACGCGCCGTCTCCTAAGCCCCAATCTGTCCACGACCCGTCTCCGGGCCCCGATCGGTGCACTCGCCGTCTCCTAAGCCCCGATCGGTCCACGCGCCGTCTCCGAGCGCCGATTGGTTCACGCGCCGTCTCCTGAGCCCTGATCCGTCCACGCGCCGTCTCCGAGCGCCGATCGGTTCACGCGCCGTGTCCTGAGCCCCGATCATTCCACGCGATGTCTCCGAGCCCCGATCGGTCCACGCGCCGTCTCCTAAGCCCCGATCGGTCCACGCGCCGTCTCCGAGCCCCGATCGGCCCGTGCACCGTCTCCTGATCCCCATCGCTCCACGCGGCGTCTCCGGAGCCCCGATCGATCCACGCGAGTCTCCTGAGCCCCGGTCGGTCCGCGCACCGTCATCTGAGCCCTGATCGGTCGACGCGTCGTCTCCGAGATTCGATCGGTCCACGCCCCGTCGCCGAGCCTCGATCGGTCCAAGCGCGGCCTCCTGAGCCCCGATCGGTTCACACGCCGTCTCCCAGCCACGATCGGTCCACGCATCGTCTCCTAAGCCCCGATCGGTTAACGTGCCGTCTCCGAACCCCGATCGGTCCACGCGCCGTCTCCTGGGCCCCGATGCGTCCACGCGCAGTCGCCGAGCCCCGATCGGTCCACGCGGGGTCTCCTGAGCCCCGATCGGTCCACGCGCCGTCTCCTAAGCCCCGATCGATCCACGCGCCGTCTCCGAGCGCCGCTCGGTTCACGCGCCGTCTCCTGTGCTCCGATCGTTCCACGCGCCGTCTCCGAGCCCCGATCGGTCCACGCGCCGTCTCCTGAGCCCCGATCGTTCCACACGCCGCCTCCTAAGCCCCGATCGGTCCAGGCGTCGTCTCCTAAGCCCCGACCGGTCCACGCGCCGTCTCCTGAGCCCCGATCGGTCCACGCGCCGTCTCCTAAGCCCCGATCTGTCCACGGGCCGTCTCCGCGCCGCGATCGGTCCACGCGCCGTCGCCGAACCCCAATTGATCCACGCGCAACCGCCTGAGTCCCAATCGGTCCACGCGAGTCTCCTAAGCCCCGACCGGTCCACGCGCCGTCTCCTGAGCCCCTATCGCTCCACGCGTCGTCTCCGAGCCCCGATCGGTCCATGCGCCGTCGCCGAGCCATGATCGCTCCACGCGCGGCCTCCTGAGCCCCGGTCGCGTCACGCGCCGTATCCACGCCCCAATCAATCCACGCGCCGTCTCCTGAGTCCCGATCGGTCCACGCGCCGTCTCTTGAGCCCCGATCGGTCCACGCGTCGTCTCCTAAGCCCCGATCGGTCCACGCGCCGTCCCTAAGCCCCGATCCGTCGCCGCGTCCTGTCCTGAGCCCCGATCAATTGACGCGTCTTCTCCTGAGCCCCGATCGCTCCTCGCGCCGTCTCCTGAACCCCGCTCGGTCGATGCGTCGTCTTCTTAACCCCGATGCCTCCACGCGCCGTCTCCGAGCCACGATCGGTCCACGCGCCGTCTCCGAGCCCCGATCGGTCTACGCGCTGTCGCCGAGCCATGATCGGTCCACGCGCGGCCTCCTGAGCCCCGATCGGTCCACGCGCGGCCTCCTGAGCCCCGATCGGTCCACGCGTCGTCTCCTAAGCCACCATTGGTCCACGTGCCGTCTCCAAGCCCCGATCGGTCCACGCGTCGTCTCCGAGCCCCGATCGGTCCACGCGCCGTCGCCGAGTCATGATCTGTCCACGCGCGGCCTCCTGTGACCCGATCGGTCCACGCGCCGTCTTCGAGCCCCGATCGGTCCACGCATGGTCTCCTAAGCCCCAATCGGTTAACGCGCCGTCCCCGAGCACCGATCGGTCCACGCGCCGTCTCCTGAGCCCCGATACGTCCACGCGCAGTCGCCGAGCCCTGATCGGTCCACGCGCTGTCTCCTGAGCCCCATAGGTACACGCGTCGTCGCCTACACCCCGATCGGTCCACGCGTCGTCTCCTAAGCCCCGATCGGTCCACGCGCCGTCTCCGAGCCCCGATCGGTCCACGCACTGTCTCCTGATCCCCATGGGTCAACGCGGCGTCTCCGGAGCCCCGATCGATCCACACGCTGTCTCGTGAGCCCAGATAGGTACACGCGTCGCGTCCTACGCCCCAATCGGTTCACGCGTCGTCTCCTAAGCACCGATCGGTTAACGTGCCGTCTGCGAGCCACGATCGGTCCACGCGCCGTCTCCTAAGCCCCAATCTGTCCACGACCCGTCTCTGGGCCCCGATCGGTGCACGCCCCGTCTCCTGAGCCCCGGTCGGTTCACGCACCTTCTCCTAAGCCACGATCGGTCAGCGCCGTCTCCGAGCGCCGATCGGTGCACGCGCCGTCGCACGTGCCGCGATCGGTCCACGCGCGGCCTCCTGAGCCCCGGTTGGTTCACGCGCCGTATCCGAGCCCCAATCGGTCCACGCACCGTCTCCTGAGCCCCGATCGGTCCACGCGCCGTCGCCGAGCCCCGATCGGTCCAGGCGTTTCCTCCTGAGCCCCGATCGGTCCACGCGCCGTCTCCGTGCGCCGATCGGTTGACGCGCCGTCTCCTGAGCCCCGATCGTTCCACGCGCCGTCTCCGAGCCCCGATCGGTCCACGCGCCGTCTCTTGAGCCCGGATCAGTCCACGCGCCGTCGCAGAACCCCAATTGGTCCACGCGCAACCGTCTGAGCTCCGGTTGGTCCACGCGCTGTTTCCGAGCCCCGATCGGTCCACGCGTCGTATTCGAACCCCGATCGGTCCACGCGCCGTCGCCGAGCCATGATCGGTCCACGCGCGGCCTCCTGAGCCCCGGTTGCTTCACGCACCGTATCCGAGCCCCCATCGGTCCACGCGTCGTCTCCGAGCCCCGATCGGTCCACGCGCCGTCGCCGAGCCATGATCGGCCCATGCGAGGCTCCTGAGCCCCGGTCGGTCCGCGCGCCGTCTCCTGATCCCCGATCGGTCGACGCGTCGTTTCCTGAGCCCCGATCGATCCACGCGTCGTCTCCTCAGCCCCGATCGCTCCACGCGCCGATTTCTGAGCCCTGATCAATTGACGCGTCTTCTCCTGAGCCCCGATCGCTCCTCGCGCCGTCACCTGAGCCCCGCTCGGTCCCTGCGTCGTCTTCTTAGCCCCGATGCCTCCACGCGCCGTCACCTGAGCCCCGATCGGTCAACGCGTAGTCTCCTAAGCCCCGATCAGTGCACGCGCCGTCTCCGAGCGCCGATCGGTTCACGCGCCGTCTCCTGAGCCCCGATCGTTCCACGCGCCGTCTCCGAGCCCCGGTCGGTCCACGCGTCGTCTCCTGAGCCCGGATCGTTCCACGCGTCGTCCCCGAATCCTCGATCCGTACACGCGTCGTCTCCGAGCCTCGATCGGTCCGCGCGCCGTCGCCGAGCCCCGATCGGTCCAGGCGTATCCTCCTGAGCCCCGGTCGGTCCACGCTCCGTCTTCGAGCCCCGATCGGTCCACGCATCGTCTCCTAAGCCCCGATCGGTTAACGCGCCGACTCGGAGCCCCGATCGTTCCACGCGCCGTCGCCGAACCCCAATTGGTCCACGCGCAACCGTCTGAGCCCCGGTTGGTCCACGCGCTGTTTCCGAGCCCCGATCGGTCCACGCGTCGTATCCGAACCCCGATCGGTCCACGCGCCGTCGCCGAGCCATGATCGGTCCACGCGCGGCCTCCTGAGCCCCGGTTGCTTCACGCGCCGTAACCGAGCCCCCATCGGTCCACGCGTCGTCTCCGAGCCCCGATCGGTCCACGCGCCGTCGCCGAGCCATGATCGGCCCATGCGAGGCTCCTGAGCCCCGGTCGGTCGGCGCGTCGTCTCCTGATCCCCGATCGGTCGACGCGTCGTTTCATGAGCCCCGATCGATCCACGCGTCGTCTCCTGAGCCCCGATCGCTCCACGCGCCGATTTCTGAGCCCCGATCAATTGACGCGTCTTCTCCTGAGCCCCGATCGCTCCTCGCGCCGTCACCTGAGCCCCGCTCGGTCCCTGCGTCGTCTTCTTAGCCCCGATGCCTCCACGCGCCGTATCCGAGCCACGATCGGTCTAGGCGTCGCTTCCTGAGCCCCGATCGGTCGACGCGCCGTCTCCTAAGCCCCAATCGGTCCACGCGCCGTCTCCTAAGCCCCGATCGGTCCACGCGCCGTCTCTGAGCGCCGATCGGTTCACGCGCCGTCTCCTGAGCCCCGATCGTTCCCCGCGCCATCTCCGAGCCCCGATCGGTCCACGCGCCGTCTCCTAAGCCCCGATCGGTCCACGCGCCTTCTCCTAAGCCCCGATCGGTCCACGTGCCGTCTCCGAGCCTCGACCGGTCCACGCGCCGTCTCCTGAGCCCTGATCGTTCCACGCGCCGTCTCCTAAGCCGCGATCCGTCCACGGGCCGTCTCCGAGCTGCTATCGGTAAACGCGCCGTCACCAAGCCCTGATCCGTACACGCGTCGTCTCCGAGCCCCGATCGGTCCACGCGCCGTCGCCGAGCCTCGATCGGTCCACGCGCGGCCTCTTGAGCCCCGATCGGTTCACGCGCTGGCTCCGAGCCCGATCGGTCCACGCATCGTCTCCTAAGCCCCGATCGGTTAACGTGCCGTCTCCGAGCCCCGATCGGTCCACGTGCCGTCTCCTGAGCCCCGGTCGGTTCACGCGCCGTCTCCGAGCCCCGATCGATCCACGCGTCGTCTTGTAAACCCAGATGCCTCCTCGCATCGTCTCTTAAGCCGCGATCGGTTAACGCGCCGTCTCCGAGCCCCGATCGGTCCACGCGCCGTCGCGGAACCCCAATTGGTCGACGCGAACCGCCTGAGCCCCAGTCGGTCCACGCGCCGTTTTCTGAGCCCCGATCGGTCCACGCGCCGTCTCCTGGGCCCCGATCGGTCCACGCGCCGTCGCCGAGCCCCGATCGGTCCAGGCGTATCCTCCTGAGCCCCGGTCGGTCCACGCGCCGTCTCCGAGCCCCGATCGGTCCATGCATCGTCTCCTAAGCCCCGATCGGTTAACGCGCCGACTCGGAGCCCCGATCGGTTAACGCGCCGACTCGGAGCCCCGATCGTTCCACGCGCCGTCTCCTGAGCCCCGGTCGGTTCAGGCGCCGTCTCCGAGCCCGATCGGTCCACGAATCGTCTCCTAAGCCCCTATCGGTTAACGCGCCGTCTCCGAGCCCCGATCGGTCCACGCGCAACCGTCTGCGCCCCAGTAGGTCCGCGCGCGGTCTCCGAGCCCCGATCGGTCCACGCGTCGTCTCCGAGCCCCGGTCGGTCCACGCGCCGTCTCCTAAGCCGCGATCGTTCCACGCGCCGTCTCCGAGCCCCGATCGGTCCACGCGCCGTCTCCTGAGCCCGGATCGTTCCACGCGTCGTCCCCGAATCCTCGATCCGTACACGCGTCGTCTCCGAGCCTCGATCGGTCCACGCGCCGTCGCCGAGCCCCGATCGGTCCAGGCGTATCCTCCTGAGCCCCGGTCGGTCCACGCGCCGTCTCCGAGCCCCGTTCGGTCCACGCATCGTCTCCTAAGCCCCGATCGGTTAACGCGCCGACTCGGAGCCCCGATCGTTCCACGCGCCGTCTCCTAAGCCGCGATCGTTCCACGCGCCGTCTCCGAGCCCCGATCGGTCCACGCGCCGTCTCCTGAGCCCGGATCGTTCCACGCATCGTCCCCGAATCCTCGATCCGTACACGCGTCGTCTCCGAGCATCAATCGGTCCACGCGCCGTCGCCGAGCCCCGATCGGTCCAGGCGTATCCTCCTGAGCCCCGGTCGGTCCACGCGCCGTCTCCGAGCCCCGTTCGGTCCACGCATCGTCTCCTAAGCCCCGATCGGTTAACGCGCCGACTCGGAGCCCCGATCGTTCCACGCGCCGTCGCCGAGCCCCGATCGTTCCACGCGCCTTCTCCTAAGCCACGATCGGTCAGCGCCGTCTCCGAGCGCCGATCGGTGCACGCGCCGTCGCACGGGCCGCGATCGGTCCACGCGCGGCCTCCTGAGCCCCGGTTGGTTCACGCGCCGTATCCGAGCCCCAATCGGTCCACGCACCGTCTCCTGAGCCCCGATCGGTCCACGCGCCGTCGCCGAGCCCCGATCAGTCCAGGCGTATCCTCCTGAGCCCCGATCGGTCCACGCGCCGTCTCCGTGCGCCGATCGGTTCACGCGCCGTCTCCTGAGTCCCGATCGCTCCACGCGCCGTCTCCGAGCCCCGATCGGTCCACGCGCCATCTCTTGAGCCCGGATCGGTCACGCGCCGTCGCCGAACCCCAATTGGTCCACGCGCAACCGTTTGAGCTCCGGTTGGTCCACGCGCTGTTTCCGAGCCCCGATCGGTCCACGCGTCGTATTCGAACCCCGATCGGTCCAGGCGCCGTCTCCGAGCGCGGATCGGTTCACGCGCCGTCTCCTGAGCCCCGATCGTTCCACGCGCCGTCTCCGAGCTCCGATCGGCCCACGCGCCGTCTCCTACGCCACGATCGGGCCAAGCGCCTTCTCCTAAGCCCCGATCGGTCCAGGCGCCGTCTCCTGAGCCCGGATCGTTCCACGCGTCGTCCCCGAATCCTCGATCCGTACACGCGTCGTCTCCGAGCCTCGATCGGTTCACGCGCCGTCGCCGAGCCCCGATCGGTCCAGGCGTATCCTCCTGAGCCCCGGTCGGTCCACGCGCCGTCTCCGAGCCCCGTTCGGTCCACGCATCGTCTCCTAAGCCCCGATAGGTTAACGCGCCGACTCGGAGCCCCGATCGTTCCACGCGCCGTCTCCGAGCCCCGATCGTTCCACGCGCCTTCTCCTAAGCCACGATCGGTCAGCGCCGTCTCCGAGCGCCGATCGGTGCACGCGCCGTCGCACGGGCCGCGATCGGTCCACGCGCGGCCTCCTGAGCCCCGGTTGGTTCACGCGCCGTATCCGAGCCCCAATCGGTCCACGCACCGTCTCCTGAGCCCCGATCGGTCCACGCGCCGTCGACGAGCCCCGATCAGTCCAGGCGTATCCTCCTGAGCCCCGATCGGTCCACGCGCCGTCTCCGTGCGCCGATCGGTTCACGCGCCGTCTCCTGAGCCCCGATCGCTCCACGCGCCGTCTCCGAGCCCCGATCGGTCCACGCGCCATCTCTTGAGCCCGGATCGGTCACGCGCCGTCGCCGAACCCCAATTGGTCCACGCGCAACCGTCTGAGCTCCGGTTGGTCCACGCGCTGTTTCCGAGCCCCGATCGGTCCACGCGTCGTATTCGAACCCCGATCGGTCCACGCGCCGTCTCCTGAGCCCCGATCGTTCCCCGCGCCATCTCCGAGCCCCGGTCGGTCCACACGACGTCTCCTAAGCCCCAATCGGGCCACGCGTCGTCTCCTAAGCCCCGATCAGTCGCCGCGTCGTCTCCTGAGCCCCGATCAATTGACGCGACTTCTCCTGAGCCCCGATCGCTCCTCGCGCCGTCACCTGAGCCCCGCTCCGTCCATGCGTCGTCTTCTAAGCCCCCATGCCTCCACGCACCGTCTCCTGAGCCCCGATCGTTCCACGTGCCGTCTCCGAGCCCCGATCGCTCCACGCGCCGTCTCCGAGCGCCGATTGGTGCACGAGCCGTCTCCTGAGCACCGATCGTTCCACATGCCGCCTCCTAAGCCCCGATCTGTCCAGGCGTCGTCTCCTAAGCCCCGACCGGTCCACGCGCCGTCTCCTGAGCCCCGTTCGGCCCACGCGCCGTCTCCTAAGCCCCGATCTGTCCACGGGCCGTCTCCGAGCCGCGATCGGTAAACGCGCCGTCACCAAGCCCCGATCCGTAAACGCGTCGTCTCCGAGCCCCGATGGGTCCACGCGCCGTCGCCGAGCCTCGATCGGTCCACGCGCGGCCTCCTAAGCCCCGGTCGGTTCACGCGCCATCTCCGAGCCGCGATCGGTCCACGCGCCGTCTCCTGAGCCCCGATACCTCCACGCGCAGTCGCCGAGCCCCGATCGGTCCACGCGCGGTCTCCTGAGCCCCGATCTGTCCACGCGCCGTCTCCGAGCCCCGAACGGTCCACGCGCCGTCTCCGAGCCCTGATCGGTCCACGCGCCGTCTCCTGAGCCCCAATCGGTCCACTCGCTGTCTCCTGAGCCCCGATAGGTACACGCGTCGTCTCCTACGCCCCGATCGGTCCACGCGCCGCCTTCGTGCCCCGATCGGTCCACGCACCGCCTCCTGATCACCATCGGTCCACGCGCCGTCTCCTGAGCCACGATCGATCCACATGCCGTCTCCGAGCCCCGATCGGTCCGCGTGCCGCATTCTAAGCCACGGTCCATCCACGTGCCGTCTCCGAGCCCCGATCGGTCCACACGTCGTCTCCTAAGCCCTGATCGGTCCTCGTGCCTTCTGCGAGCCCCGAAGGGTCCACGCGCAGCCTCCTGAGCCCCGATCGGTCGACGCGTCGTCTCCGAGCCCCGATCGGTCCACGCATCATCTCCTGAGCCCCGATCGCTCCACACGCCGCTTCGAGAGCGCCGATCGGTGCACGCGTCGTCTCCTGATCTCCGATCGATCTACGCGCAGTCTCATAAGCCCCGATCGGTCGAGGCGCCGTCTCCGAGCGCCGATCGGTTCACGCGCCGTCTCCTGAGCCCCGATCGTTCCACGCGCCGTCTCCGAGCCCCGATCGGTCCACGCGCCGTCTCCTAAGCCCCGATCGGTCCACGCGCCTTCTCCTAAGCCCCGATCGGTCCACGAGCCGTCTCCGAGCGCCGATCGGTTCACGCGCCGTCTCCTAAGCCCCGATCGTTCCACACGCCGCTTCCGATCCCCGATCGGTCCACGTGCCGTCTCCTGAGCCCGGATCGGTCCACGCGTCGTCCTCGAATCCCCGATCCTCACACGCGTCGTCTCCGAGCCTCGATCGGTCCTCGCGTCGTCTCCTAAGCCCCGACTGGACCACGCGCCGTATCCTGAGCCCTGGTCGGTCCACGCACAGTCGCCGAGCCCTGATCGGTCCACGCGCTGTCTCCTGAGCCCCGATAGGTACACGCGTCGTCGCCTACACCCCGATCGGTCCACGCGTCGTCTCCTAAGCCCCGATCGGTCCACGCGCCGTCTCCGAGCCCCGATCGGTCCACGCACTGTCTCCTGATCCCCATGGGTCAACGCGGCGCCTCCGGAGCCCCGATCGATCCACGCGAGGCTCCTGAGCCCCGATCGGACCACGCATCGTCTCCTAAGCCCCAATCGGTTAACGCGCCGTCTCCGAGCCCCGATCGGTCCACGCGCCGTCGCCGAACCCCAATTGGTCCACGCGCAACCGCCTGAGCCCCAGTCGGTCCACGCACTGTCTCCGAGCCCCGATCGGTCCACGCGTCGTCTCCGAGCCCCGATCGGTCCACGCGTCGCCTCCTAAGCCCCGATCGGTCCACGCACCGTCTCCTGAGCCCCGATCGGTCCACGCGCCGTCTCCTGAGCCCCAATCGCTCCACGCGCCGTTTTCTGAGCACCGTTCGGTCCACGCGTCGTCTTGAAAGCCCCGATGCCTCCACGCGCCGTCTCCGAGCGACGATCGGTCCGTGCGCCGCTTCCAGAGGCCTATCGATCCACGCGTCGGTCCACGCCCGTCTCCTAAGCCCCGATCGGTCAACGCGCCTTCTCCTCCGCCCCGATTGGTCCACGCGCCGTTGCCGAACCCCAATTGGTCCACGCTCAACCGCCTGAGCCCCGGTTGGTCCCCGCGCTGTCTCCGAGCCCCGATCGGTCCACGCGTCGTATCCAAACCCCGATCGGTCCACGCGCCGTCGCCGAGCCATGATCGGTCCACGCGCCGTCTCCTAAGCCCAGATCGGTCCACGCGCCGTCTCCTGAGTCCCGGCCGGTCCGCGCGCCGCCTCCTGAGCCCCGAACGGTCGACGCGTCGTCTCCTGAGCCCCAATCGGCCCACACGCAGTCTCGTGAGCCCCGATAGGTACACGCGCCGTCTCCTGAGCTCCGATCGTTCCACGCGCCGTCTCCGAGCCCCGATCGGTCCAGGCGCCGTCTCCTGAGCCCCAATCGGTCCACACGCTGTCTCGTGAGCCCCGATAGGTACACGCGTCGCGTTCTACGCCACAATCGGCCCACGCGCCGTCTCAGAGCGCCGATCATTTCACGCGCCGTCTCCTGAGCCCCGATCGTTCCACGCGCCGTCTCCGAGCCCCGATCGGTCCACGCGTCGTCTCCTAAACCCCGATCGGTCCACGCGCCGTCTCCTGTGCCCCGATCGGTCGACGCGTCCTCTCCTAAACCCCGATCGGTCCACGCGTCGTCTCCTAAGCCCCGATCGGTCCACGCGTCGTCTCCTAAGCCCCGATCCGTCGACGCGTCGTCTCCTGAGCCACGATCAATTGACGCGTCTTCTCCTGAGCCCGATCGCTCCTCGCGCCGTCTCCTGAGCCCCGATCGCTCCACGCTCCGTCTCCCAGCCCCGATCGATCCACGCGCCGTCTCCGAGCGCGGATCGGTTCACGCGCCGTCACCTGAGCCCCGATCGTTCCACGCGCCGTCTCCGAGCCCCGATCGGTCCACGCGCCGTCTCCTGAGCCCGGATCGTTCCACGCGTCGTCCCCGAATCCTCGATCCGTACACGCGTCGTCTCCGAGCCTCGATCGGTCCACGCGCCGTCGCCGAGCCCCGATCGGTCCAGGCGTATCCTCCTGAGCCCCGGTCGGTCCACGCGCCGTCTCCGAGCCCCGTTCGGTCCACGCATCGTCTCCTAAGCCCCGATCGGTTAACCCGCCGACTCGGAGCCCCGATTGTTCCACGCGCCGTCTCCGAGCCCCGATCGTTCCACGCGCCTTCTCCTAAGCCACGATCGGTCAGCGCCGTCTCCGAGCGCCGATCGGTGCACGCGCCGTCGCATGTGCCGCGATCGGTCCACGCGCGGCCTCCTGAGCCCCGGTTGGTTCACGCGCCGTATCCGAGCCCCAATCGGTCCACGCACCGTCTCCTGAGCCCCGATCGGTCCACGCGCCGTCGCCGAGCCCCGATCGGTCCAGGCGTTTCCTCCTGAGCCCCGATCGGTCCACGCGCCGTCTCCGTGCGCCGATCGGTTGACGCGCCGTCTCCTGAGCCCCGATCGTTCCACGCGTCGTATTCGAACCCCGATCGGTCCACGCGCCGTCGCCGAGCCATGATCGGCCCATGCGAGGCTCCTGAGCCCCGGTCGGTTCGCGCGCCGTCTCCTGATCCCCGATCGGTCGACGCGTCGTTTCCTGAGCCCCGATCGATCCACGCGTCGTCTCCTCAGCCCCGATCGCTCCACGCGCCGATTTCTGAGCCCTGATCAATTGACGCGTCTTCTCCTGAGCCCCGATCGCTCCTCCCGCCGTCACCTGAGCCCCGCTCGGTCCCTGCGTAGTCTCCTAAGCCCCGATCAGTGCACGCGCCGTCTCCGAGCGCCGATCGGTTCACGCGCCGTCGCCGAGCCCCGATCGGTCCAGGCGTATCCTCCTGAGCCCCGGTCGGTCCACGCGCCGTCTTCGAGCCCCGATCGGTCCACGCATCGTCTCCTAAGCCCCGATCGGTTAACGCGCCGACTCGGAGCCCCGATCGTTCCACGCGCCGTCGCCGAACCCCAATTGGTCCACGCGCAACCGTCTGAGCCCCGGTTCGTCCACGCGCTGTTTCCGAGCCCCGATCGGTCCACGCGTCGTATCCGAACCCCGATCGGTCCACGCGCCGTCGCCGAGCCATGATCGGTCCACGCGCGGCCTCCTGAGCCCCGGTTGCTTCACGCGCCGTAACCGAGCCCCCATCGGTCCACGCGTCGTCTCCGAGCCCCGATCGGTCCACGCGCCGTCGCCGAGCCATGATCGGCCCATGCGAGGCTCCTGAGCCCCGGTCGGTCCGCGCGTCGTCTCCTGATCCCCGATCGGTCGACGCGTCGTTTCATGAGCCCCGATCGATCCACGCGTCGTCTCCTGAGCCCCGATCGCTCCACGCGCCGATTTCTGAGCCCCGATCAATTGACGCGTCTTCTCCTGAGCCCCGATCGCTCCTCGCGCCGTCACCTGAGCCCCGCTCGGTCCCTGCGTCGTCTTCTTAGCCCCGATGCCTCCACGCGCCGTATCCGAGCCACGATCGGTCTAGGCGTCGCTTCCTGAGCCCCGATCGGTCGACGCGCCGTCTCCTAAGCCCCAATCGGTCCACGCGCCGTCTCCTAAGCCCCGATCGGTCCACGCGCCGTCTCTGAGCGCCGATCGGTTCACGCGCCGTCTCCTGAGCCCCGATCGTTCCCCGCGCCATCTCCGAGCCCCGATCGGTCCACGCGCCGTCTCCTAAGCCCCGATCGGTCCACGCGCCTTCTCCTAAGCCCCGATCGGTCCACGTGCCGTCTCCGAGCCTCGACCGGTCCACGCGCCGTCTCCTGAGCCCTGATCGTTCCACGCGCCGTCTCCTAAGCCGCGATCCGTCCACGGGCCGTCTCCGAGCTGCTATCGGTAAACGCGCCGTCACCAAGCCCTGATCCGTACACGCGTCGTCTCCGAGCCCCGATCGGTCCACGCGCCGTCGCCGAGCCTCGATCGGTCCACGCGCGGCCTCTTGAGCCCCGATCGGTTCACGCGCTGGCTCCGAGCCCGATCGGTCCACGCATCGTCTCCTAAGCCCCGATCGGTTAACGTGCCGTCTCCGAGCCCCGATCGGTCCACGTGCCGTCTCCTGAGCCCCGGTCGGTTCACGCGCCGTCTCCGAGCCCCGATCGATCCACGCGTCGTCTTGTAAACCCAGATGCCTCCTCGCATCGTCTCTTAAGCCGCGATCGGTTAACGCGCCGTCTCCGAGCCCCGATCGGTCCACGCGCCGTCGCGGAACCCCAATTGGTCGACGCGAACCGCCTGAGCCCCAGTCGGTCCACGCGCCGTTTTCTGAGCCCCGATCGGTCCACGCGCCGTCTCCTGGGCCCCGATCGGTCCACTCGCCGTCGCCGAGCCCCGATCGGTCCAGGCGTATCCTCCTGAGCCCCGGTCGGTCCACGCGCCGTCTCCGAGCCCCGATCGGTCCATGCATCGTCTCCTAAGCCCCGATCGGTTAACGCGCCGACTCGGAGCCCCGATCGGTTAACGCGCCGACTCGGAGCCCCGATCGTTCCACGCGCCGTCTCCTGAGCCCCGGTCGGTTCAGGCGCCGTCTCCGAGCCCGATCGGTCCACGAATCGTCTCCTAAGCCCCTATCGGTTAACGCGCCGTCTCCGAGCCCCGATCGGTCCACGCGCAACCGTCTGCGCCCCAGTAGGTCCGCGCGCGGTCTCCGAGCCCCGATCGGTCCACGCGTCGTCTCCGAGCCCCGGTCGGTCCACGCGCCGTCTCCTGAGCCCCGATCGTTCCCCGCGCCTTCTCCGAGCCCCGATCGGTCCACGCGCCGTCTCCTAAGCCCCGATCGGTCCACGCGCCTTCTCCTAAGCCCCGATCAGTCCACGTGCCGTCTCCGAGCCTCGACCGGTCCACGCGCCTTCTCCTGAGCCCCGATCGTTCCACACGCCGTCTCCTAAGCCGCGATCGTTCCACGCGCCGTCTCCGAGCCCCGATCGGTCCACGCGCCGTCTCCTGAGCCCGGATCGTTCCACGCGTCGTCCCCGAATCCTCGATCCGTACACGCGTCGTCTCCGAGCCTCGATCGGTCCACGCGCCGTCGCCGAGCCCCGATCGGTCCAGGCGTATCCTCCTGAGGCCCGGTCGGTCCACGCGCCGTCTCCGAGCCCCGTTCGGTCCACGCATCGTCTCCTAAACCCCGATCGGTTAACGCGCCGACTCGGAGCCCCGATCGTTCCACGCGCCGTCTCCTAAGCCGCGATCGTTCCACGCGCCGTCTCCGAGCCCCGATCGGTCCACGCGCCGTCTCCTGAGCCCGGATCGTTCCACGCGTCGTCCCCGAATCCTCGATCCGTACACGCGTCGTCTCCGAGCCTCGATCGGTCCACGCGCCGTCGCCGAGCCCCGATCGGTCCAGGCGTATCCTCCTGAGCCCCGGTCGGTCCACGCGCCGTCTCCGAGCCCCGTTCGGTCCACGCATCGTCTCCTAAGCCCCGATCGGTTAACGCGCCGACTCGGAGCCCCGATCGTTCCACGCGCCGTCGCCGAGCCCCGATCGTTCCACGCGCCTTCTCCTAAGCCACGATCGGTCAGCGCCGTCTCCGAGCGCCGATCGGTGCACGCGCCGTCGCACGGGCCGCGATCGGTCCACGCGCGGCCTCCTGAGCCCCGGTTGGTTCACGCGCCGTATCCGAGCCCCAATCGGTCCACGCACCGTCTCCTGAGCCCCGATCGGTCCACGCGCCGTCGCCGAGCCCCGATCAGTCCAGGCGTATCCTCCTGAGCCCCGATCGGTCCACGCGCCGTCTCCGTGCGCCGATCGGTTCACGCGCCGTCTCCTGAGTCCCGATCGCTCCACGCGCCGTCTCCGAGCCCCGATCGGTCCACGCGCCATCTCTTGAGCCCGGATCGGTCACGCGCCGTCGCCGAACCCCAATTGGTCCACGCGCAACCGCCTGAGCTCCGGTTGGTCCACGCGCTGTTTCCGAGCCCCGATCGGTCCACGCGTCGTATTCGAACCCCGATCGGTCCACGCGCCGTCTGCGAGCGCCGATCGGTTCACGCGCCGCCTCCTGAGCCCCGATCGTTCCCCGCGCCATCTCCGAGCCCCGATCGGTCCACGCGCCGTCTCCTAAGCCACGGTCGGTCCACGCGCCTTCTCCTAAGCCCCGATCGGTCCACGCGCCGTCTCCTAAGCTGCGATCCGCCCACGGGCCGTCTCCGAGCTGCTATCGGCAAACGCGCCGTCACCAAGCCCTGATCCGTACACGCGTCGTCTCCGACCCCCGATCGGTCCACGCGCCGTCGCCGAGCCTCGATCGGTCCACGCGCGGCCTCTTGAGCCCCGATCGGTTCACGCGCCGGCTCCGAGCGCCGATCGGTTCACGCGCCGTCTCCTGAGCCCCGATCGTTCCACGCGCCGTCTCCGAGCTCCGATCGGCCCACGCGCCGTCTCCTACGCCACGATCGGGCCAAGCGCCTTCTCCTAAGCCCCGATCGGTCCAGGCGCCGTCTCCGAGCGCGGATCGGTTCACGCGCCGTCACCTGAGCCCCGATCGTTCCACGCGCCGTCTCCGAGCCCCGATCGGTCCACGCGCCGTCTCCTGAGCCCGGATCGTTCCACGCGTCGTCCCCGAATCCTCGATCCGTACACGCTTCGTCTCCGAGCCTCGATCGGTCCACGCGCCGTCTCCGAGCTCCGATCGGCCCACGCGCCGTCTCCTACGCCACGATCGGGCCAAGCGCCTTCTCCTAAGCCCCGATCGGTCCAGGCGCCGTCTCCGAGCGCGGATCGGTTCACGCGCCGTCTCCTGAGCCCCGATCGTTCCACGCGCCGTCTCCGAGCTCCGATCGGCCCACGCGCCGTCTCCTACGCCACGATCGGGCCAAGCGCCTTCTCCTAAGCCCCGATCGGTCCAGGCGCCGTCTCCTGAGCCCGGATCGTTCCACGCGTCGTCCCCGAATCCTCGATCCGTACACGCGTCGTCTCCGAGCCTCGATCGGTCCACGCGCCGTCGCCGAGCCCCGATCGGTCCAGGCGTATCCTCCTGAGCCCCGGTCGGTCCACGCGCCGTCTCCGAGCCCCGTTCGGTCCACCCATCGTCTCCTAAGCCCCGATAGGTTAACGCGCCGACTCGGAGCCCCGATCGTTCCACGCGCCGTCTCCGAGCCCCGATCGTTCCACGCGCCTTCTCCTAAGCCACGATCGGTCAGCGCCGTCTCCGAGCGCCGATCGGTGCACGCGCCGTCGCACGGGCCGCGATCGGTCCACGCGCGGCCTCCTGAGCCCCGGTTGGTTCACGCGCCGTATCCGAGCCCCAATCGGTCCACGCACCGTCTCCTGAGCCCCGATCGGTCCACGCGCCGTCGACGAGCCCCGATCAGTCCAGGCGTATCCTCCTGAGCCCCGATCGGTCCACGCGCCGTCTCCGTGCGCCGATCGGTTCACGCGCCGTCTCCTGAGCCCCGATCGCTCCACGCGCCGTCTCCGAGCCCCGATCGGTCCACGCGCCATCTCTTGAGCCCGGATCGGTCACGCGCCGTCGCCGAACCCCAATTGGTCCACGCGCAACCGTCTGAGCTCCGGTTGGTCCACGCGCTGTTTCCGAGCCCCGATCGGTCCACGCGTCGTATTCGAACCCCGATCGGTCCACGCGCCGTCTCCTGAGCCCCGATCGTTCCCCGCGCCATCTCCGAGCCCCGATCGGTCCACGCGCCGTCTCCTAAGCCACGATTGGTCCACGCGCCTTCTGCTAAGCCCCGATCGGTCCACGCGCCGTCTCCTAAGCTGCGATCCGCCCACGGGCCGTCTCCGAGCTGCTATCGGTAAACGCGCCGTCACCAAGCCCTGATCCGTACACGCGTCGTCTCCGACCCCCGATCAGTCCACGCGCCGTCGCCGAGCCTCGATCGGTCCACGCGCCGTCTCCTGAGCCCCGATCGTTCCACGCGCCGTCTCCGAGCTCCGATCGGCCCACGCGCCGTCTCCTACGCCACGATCGGTCCAAGCGCCTTCTCCTAAGCTCCGATCGGTCCAGGCGCCGTCTCCGAGCGCGGATCGGTTCACGCGCCGTCACCTGAGCCCCGATCGTTCCACGCGCGGTCTCCGAGCCCCGATCGGTCCACGCGCCGTCTCCTGAGCCCGGATCGTTCCACGCGTCGTCCCCGAATCCTCGATCCGTACACGCGTCGTCTCCGAGCCTCGATCGGTCCACGCGCCGTCGCCGAGCCCCGATCGGTCCAGGCGTATCCTCCTGAGCCCCGGTCGGTCCACGCGCCGTCTCCGAGCCCCGTTCGGTCCACCCATCGTCTCCTAAGCCCCGATAGGTTAACGCGCCGACTCGGAGCCCCGATCGTTCCACGCGCCGTCTCCGAGCCCCGATCGTTCCACGCGCCTTCTCCTAAGCCACGATCGGTCAGCGCCGTCTCCGAGCGCCGATCGGTGCACGCGCCGTCGCACGGGCCGCGATCGGTCCACGCGCGGCCTCCTGAGCCCCGGTTGGTTCACGCGCCGTATCCGAGCCCCAATCGGTCCACGCACCGTCTCCTGAGCCCCGATCGGTCCACGCGCCGTCGACGAGCCCCGATCAGTCCAGGCGTATCCTCCTGAGCCCCGATCGGTCCACGCGCCGTCTCCGTGCGCCGATCGGTTCACGCGCCGTCTCCTGAGCCCCGATCGCTCCACGCGCCGTCTCCGAGCCCCGATCGGTCCACGCGCCATCTCTTGAGCCCGGATCGGTCACGCGCCGTCGCCGAACCCCAATTGGTCCACGCGCAACCGTCTGAGCTCCGGTTGGTCCACGCGCTGTTTCCGAGCCCCGATCGGTCCACGCGTCGTATTCGAACCCCGATCGGTCCACGCGCCGTCTCCTGAGCCCCGATCGTTCCCCGCGCCATCTCCGAGCCCCGATCGGTCCACGCGCCGTCTCCTAAGCCACGATTGGTCCACGCGCCTTCTGCTAAGCCCCGATCGGTCCACGCGCCGTCTCCTAAGCTGCGATCCGCCCACGGGCCGTCTCCGAGCTGCTATCGGTAAACGCGCCGTCACCAAGCCCTGATCCGTACACGCGTCGTCTCCGACCCCCGATCAGTCCACGCGCCGTCGCCGAGCCTCGATCGGTCCACGCGCCGTCTCCTGAGCCCCGATCGTTCCACGCGCCGTCTCCGAGCTCCGATCGGCCCACGCGCCGTCTCCTACGCCACGATCGGTCCAAGCGCCTTCTCCTAAGCTCCGATCGGTCCAGGCGCCGTCTCCGAGCGCGGATCGGTTCACGCGCCGTCACCTGAGCCCCGATCGTTCCACGCGCGGTCTCCGAGCCCCGATCGGTCCACGCGCCGTCTCCTGAGCCCGGATCGTTCCACGCGTCGTCCCCGAATCCTCGATCCGTACACGCGTCGTCTCCGAGCCTCGATCGGTCCACGGGCCGTCGCCGAGTCCCGATCGGTCCAGGCGTATCCTCCTGAGCCCCGGTCGGTCCACGCGCCGTCTCCGAGCCCCGATCGGTCCACGCATCGTCTCCTAAGCCCCGATCGGTTAACACGCCGACTCGGAGCCCCGATCGTTCCACGCGCCGTCTCCGAGCCCCGATCGTTCCACGCGCCTTCTCCTAAGCCTAGATCGGTCAGCACCGTCTCCGAGCGCCGATCGTAGCACGCGCCGTCGCACGAGCCGCGATCGGTCCACGCGCGGCCTCCTGAGCCCCGGTTGGTTCACGCGCAGTACCCGAGCCCCAATCGGTCCACGCACCGTCTCCTGAGCCCCGATCGGTCCACGCGCCGTCGCCGAACCCCAATTGGTCCACGCGCAACCGCCTCAGCCCCGGTTGGTCCACGCGCTGTTCCCGAGCCCTGATCGGTCCACGCGTCGTATCCGAACCTCGATCGGTCCACGCGCCGTCGCCGAGCCATGATCGGTCCACGCGCGGCCTCCTGAGCCCCGGTTGCTTCACGCGCCGTCTCCGAGCCCCGTTCGGTCCACGCATCGTCTCCTAAACCCCGATCGGTTAACGCGCCGACTCGGAGCCCCGATCGTTCCACGCGCCGTCTCCTAAGCCGCGATCGTTCCACGCGCCGTCTCCGAGCCCCGATCGGTCCACGCGCCGTCTCCTGAGCCCGGATCGTTCCACGCGTCGTCCCCGAATCCTCGATCCGTACACGCGTCGTCTCCGAGCCTCGATCGGTCCACGCGCCGTCGCCGAGCCCCGATCGGTCCAGGCGTATCCTCCTGAGCCCCGGTCGGTCCACGCGCCGTCTCCGAGCCCCGTTCGGTCCACGCATCGTCTCCTAAGCCCCGATCGGTTAACGCGCCGACTCGGAGCCCCGATCGTTCCACGCGCCGTCGCCGAGCCCCGATCGTTCCACGCGCCTTCTCCTAAGCCACGATCGGTCAGCGCCGTCTCCGAGCGCCGATCGGTGCACGCGCCGTCGCACGGGCCGCGATCGGTCCACGCGCGGCCTCCTGAGCCCCGGTTGGTTCACGCGCCGTATCCGAGCCCCAATCGGTCCACGCACCGTCTCCTGAGCCCCGATCGGTCCACGCGCCGTCGCCGAGCCCCGATCAGTCCAGGCGTATCCTCCTGAGCCCCGATCGGTCCACGCGCCGTCTCCGTGCGCCGATCGGTTCACGCGCCGTCTCCTGAGTCCCGATCGCTCCACGCGCCGTCTCCGAGCCCCGATCGGTCCACGCGCCATCTCTTGAGCCCGGATCGGTCACGCGCCGTCGCCGAACCCCAATTGGTCCACGCGCAACCGTCTGAGCTCCGGTTGGTCCACGCGCAGTTTCCGAGCCCCGATCGGTCCACGCGTCGTATTCGAACCCCGATCGGTCCACGCGCCGTCTGCGAGCGCCGATCGGTTCACGCGCCGCCTCCTGAGCCCCGATCGTTCCCCGCGCCATCTCCGAGCCCCGATCGGTCCACGCGCCGTCTCCTAAGCCACGGTCGGTCCACGCGCCTTCTCCTAAGCCCCGATCGGTCCACGCGCCGTCTCCTAAGCTGCGATCCGCCCACGGGCCGTCTCCGAGCTGCTATCGGCAAACGCGCCGTCACCAAGCCCTGATCCGTACACGCGTCGTCTCCGACCCCCGATCGGTCCACGCGCCGTCGCCGAGCCTCGATCGGTCCACGCGCGGCCTCTTGAGCCCCGATCGGTTCACGCGCCGGCTCCGAGCGCCGATCGGTTCACGCGCCGTCTCCTGAGCCCCGATCGTTCCACGCGCCGTCTCCGAGCTCCGATCGGCCCACGCGCCGTCTCCTACGCCACGATCGGGCCAAGCGCCTTCTCCTAAGCCCCGATCGGTCCAGGCGCCGTCTCCGAGCGCGGATCGGTTCACGCGCCGTCACCTGAGCCCCGATCGTTCCACGCGCCGTCTCCGAGCCCCGATCGGTCCACGCGCCGTCTCCTGAGCCCGGATCGTTCCACGCGTCGTCCCCGAATCCTCGATCCGTACACGCTTCGTCTCCGAGCCTCGATCGGTCCACGCGCCGTCTCCGAGCTCCGATCGGCCCACGCGCCGTCTCCTACGCCACGATCGGGCCAAGCGCCTTCTCCTAAGCCCCGATCGGTCCAGGCGCCGTCTCCGAGCGCGGATCGGTTCACGCGCCGTCTCCTGAGCCCCGATCGTTCCACGCGCCGTCTCCGAGCTCCGATCGGCCCACGCGCCGTCTCCTACGCCACGATCGGGCCAAGCGCCTTCTCCTAAGCCCCGATCGGTCCAGGCGCCGTCTCCTGAGCCCGGATCGTTCCACGCGTCGTCCCCGAATCCTCGATCCGTACACGCGTCGTCTCCGAGCCTCGATCGGTCCACGCGCCGTCGCCGAGCCCCGATCGGTCCAGGCGTATCCTCCTGAGCCCCGGTCGGTCCACGCGCCGTCTCCGAGCCCCGTTCGGTCCACCCATCGTCTCCTAAGCCCCGATAGGTTAACGCGCCGACTCGGAGCCCCGATCGTTCCACGCGCCGTCTCCGAGCCCCGATCGTTCCACGCGCCTTCTCCTAAGCCACGATCGGTCAGCGCCGTCTCCGAGCGCCGATCGGTGCACGCGCCGTCGCACGGGCCGCGATCGGTCCACGCGCGGCCTCCTGAGCCCCGGTTGGTTCACGCGCCGTATCCGAGCCCCAATCGGTCCACGCACCGTCTCCTGAGCCCCGATCGGTCCACGCGCCGTCGACGAGCCCCGATCAGTCCAGGCGTATCCTCCTGAGCCCCGATCGGTCCACGCGCCGTCTCCGTGCGCCGATCGGTTCACGCGCCGTCTCCTGAGCCCCGATCGCTCCACGCGCCGTCTCCGAGCCCCGATCGGTCCACGCGCCATCTCTTGAGCCCGGATCGGTCACGCGCCGTCGCCGAACCCCAATTGGTCCACGCGCAACCGTCTGAGCTCCGGTTGGTCCACGCGCTGTTTCCGAGCCCCGATCGGTCCACGCGTCGTATTCGAACCCCGATCGGTCCACGCGCCGTCTCCTGAGCCCCGATCGTTCCCCGCGCCATCTCCGAGCCCCGATCGGTCCACGCGCCGTCTCCTAAGCCACGATTGGTCCACGCGCCTTCTGCTAAGCCCCGATCGGTCCACGCGCCGTCTCCTAAGCTGCGATCCGCCCACGGGCCGTCTCCGAGCTGCTATCGGTAAACGCGCCGTCACCAAGCCCTGATCCGTACACGCGTCGTCTCCGACCCCCGATCAGTCCACGCGCCGTCGCCGAGCCTCGATCGGTCCACGCGCGGCCTCTTGAGCCCCGATCCGTTCACGCGCCGTCTCCGAGCGCCGATCGGTTCACGCGCCGTCTCCTGAGCCCCGATCGTTCCACGCGCCGTCTCCGAGCTCCGATCGGCCCACGCGCCGTCTCCTACGCCACGATCGGTCCAAGCGCCTTCTCCTAAGCTCCGATCGGTCCAGGCGCCGTCTCCGAGCGCGGATCGGTTCACGCGCCGTCACCTGAGCCCCGATCGTTCCACGCGCGGTCTCCGAGCCCCGATCGGTCCACGCGCCGTCTCCTGAGCCCGGATCGTTCCACGCGTCGTCCCCGAATCCTCGATCCGTACACGCGTCGTCTCCGAGCCTCGATCGGTCCACGGGCCGTCGCCGAGTCCCGATCGGTCCAGGCGTATCCTCCTGAGCCCCGGTCGGTCCACGCGCCGTCTCCGAGCCCCGATCGGTCCACGCATCGTCTCCTAAGCCCCGATCGGTTAACACGCCGACTCGGAGCCCCGATCGTTCCACGCGCCGTCTCCGAGCCCCGATCGTTCCACGCGCCTTCTCCTAAGCCTAGATCGGTCAGCACCGTCTCCGAGCGCCGATCGTAGCACGCGCCGTCGCACGAGCCGCGATCGGTCCACGCGCGGCCTCCTGAGCCCCGGTTGGTTCACGCGCAGTACCCGAGCCCCAATCGGTCCACGCACCGTCTCCTGAGCCCCGATCGGTCCACGCGCCGTCGCCGAACCCCAATTGGTCCACGCGCAACCGCCTCAGCCCCGGTTGGTCCACGCGCTGTTCCCGAGCCCTGATCGGTCCACGCGTCGTATCCGAACCTCGATCGGTCCACGCGCCGTCGCCGAGCCATGATCGGTCCACGCGCGGCCTCCTGAGCCCCGGTTGCTTCACGCGCCGTATCCGAGCCCCCATCGGTCCACGCGTCGTCTCCGAGCCCCGATCGGTCCATGCGCCGTCGCCGAGCCATGATCGGCCCATGCGAGGCTCCTGAGCCCCGGTCGGTCCGCGCCGTCTCCTGATCCCCGATCGGTCGACGCGTCCTTTCCTGAGCCCTGATCGATCCTCGCGTCGTCTCCTGAGCCCCGATCGCTCCACGCGCCGATTTCTGAGCCCCGATCAATTGACGCGTCTTCTCCTGAGCCCCGATCGCTCCTCGCGCCGTCACCTGAGCCCCGCTCGGTCCCTGCGTGGTCTTCTTAGCCCCGATGCCTCCACGCGCCGTATCCGAGCCACGATCGGTCTAGGCGTCGCTTCCTGAGCCCCGATCGGTCCACGCGCTGTCTCCTAAGCCCCAATCGGTCCACGCGCCGTCTCCTGAGCCCCGATCGTTCCACGCGCCGTCTGCTAAGCCGCGATCCGTCCACGGGCCGTCTCCGAGCTGCTATCGGTAAACGCGCCGTCACCAAGCCCTGATCCGTACACGCGTCGTCTCCGAGCCCCGATCGCTCCAGGCGCCGTTTTCTGAGCACCGTTCGGTCCACGCATCGTCTTCAAAGCCCTGATGCCTCCACGCGCCGTCTCCGAGCCACGATCGGTCCGTGCGCCGCTTCCAGAGCCCTATCGGTCCACGCGTCCTCTCCTGATCTCCTATTGGTCCACGCGCCGTCTCCTAAGTCCCGATCGGTCCACGTGCCGTCTCCGAGCGCCGATCGGTTCACGCGCCGTCTCCTGAGCCCTGATCGGTCCACGCGTCGTTCCCTAAGCTCCGATCCATCCACGCGCAGTCTCCTGAGCCCCGATCGGTCCACGCATCGCCTCCTGAGCCCCGGACGGTCCAGGCGCCGTCTCCGAACCCCGAGCGGTCGACGCGCCGTCTCCGAGCCCCGATCGGTCCACGCTCCGTGGCCGAACCCCAATTGGTCCACGCGCAACCGCCTGAGCTCCAGTCGGTCCACGCGCCGTCTCCGAACCCCGATCGGTCCACGCGGCGTCTTCTGAGCCCCGATCGGTTCACGCATCGTCTCCTGAGCCCCGATACGTCCACACGCCGTATCCGAGCCCCGATCGGTCCGCGTGACGCATTCTAAGCCACGGTCCGTCCACGCGCCGTCTCCGAGCACCGATCGGTCCACGCGCCGTCTCCTGAGGCCCGATCGGTCCACGCGTCGCCTCCTAAGCCCCGATCGGTTAACGCGCCGTCTCCGAGCCCCAATCGGTCCACGCGTCGTCTCCGAGCCCCGATCCGTCCACGCGCCGTCGCCGAGCCATGATCGGTCCACGCGAGGCTCCTGAGCCCCGGTCGGTCCGCGCGCCGTCTCCTGAGCCCCGATCGGTCCACGCGCCGTCTCCTAAGCCCCGATCGTTTCACGCGTCTTCCTCGAGCCCCGATCGGTCCACGCGCCGTCTCCTGAGCCCGGATCGGTCCACGCGTCGGCTCCTAAGTCCCGATCGGTCCACGCGTCGTCTCCTAAG
Organism: Netelia fuscicornis; assembly: GCA_946811545.1. Classification (NCBI taxonomy): domain Eukaryota; kingdom Metazoa; phylum Arthropoda; class Insecta; order Hymenoptera; family Ichneumonidae; genus Netelia; species Netelia fuscicornis. Next base: position 31,458,052 of record OX328011.1, read on the forward strand.
CCCCGATCCGTCGACGCGTCGTCTGCTGAGCCCCGATCGATCCACGCGTCTTCTCCTGAGCCCCGACCGCTCCACGCGTCGTCTCCGAGCTCCGATCGGTCCAGTCGCCGTTTCCGAGCCCCGATTGGTCCATGCGTCGTCTTCGAAGCCCCGATGCCTCCACGCGCCGTCTCCGAGCCACGATCGGTGCAGGCGCCGCTTCCTGAGCCCCGATCGGTCCACGCACTATCTCCTGAGCCCCGATCCATCCACGCGCAGTCTCCGAGCCCCGATCGGTCCATGTATGTTCTCCTAAGCCCCAATTAGTCCCCGCGCCGTCTCCTGAGCGCCGATTTGCCCACGGGCCGTCTCCGAGCTCCGATCGGTCCACGCGCCGTCTCCAAGCCTCGATCCGTACACGCGTCGTCTCCGAGCCCCGATCGGTCCACGCGCCGTCTCCTGTGCACCGATCGAATCACGTGCCGTCTCCTAAGCCCCGATCGGTCCACACGTCGTCTCCTAAGCCCCAATCGGTCCACGCGTCGTCTCCTAAGCCCCGATCCGTCGCCGCGTCGTCTCCTGAGCCCCGATCAATTGACGCGTCTTCTCCTGAGCCCCGATCGCTCCTCGCGCCGTCTCCTGAGCCCCGCTCGGTCCACACCCCTTGTCCTGAGCCCCGATCGGCCGACGCGTCGTCTCCTAAGCCCCGGCCGGTTCACGCGCCGTCTCCTGTGCACCGATCGAATCACGTGCCGTCTCCTAAGCCCCGATCGGTCCACACGTCGTCTCCTAAGCCCCAATCGGTCCACGCGTCGTCTCCTAAGCCCCGATCCGTCGCCGCGTCGTCTCCTGAGCCCCGATCAATTGACGCGTCTTCTCCTGAGCCCCGATCGCTCCTCGCGCCGTCTCCTGAGTCCCGCTCGTTCCATGCGTCGTCTTCGTAGCCCCGATGCCACCACGCGCCGTCTCCTAAGCCCCGATCTGCCCACGGGCCGTTTCCGAGCTCCGATCGGTCCACGCGCCGTCTCCAAGCCTCGATCCGTACACGTGCCGTCTCCGAGCCCCGATCGGTCCACGCGCCGTCTCCTGAGCCCCGATCGGTTCACGCATCGTCTCCTTAGCCCCGATGGGTCGACGGGTCGTCTCCTAAGCCCCGATCGGTCGACGCGTCGTCTCCTAATCCCCGGTCGGTCCACGCGCCGTCGCCGAACCCCAATTGGTCCACGCGCCACCTCCTGAGCCCCAGTCGGTCCACGCGCTGTCTCCGAGCACCGATCGGTCTACGCATCGTCTCCTAAACCTCGCTCTGTTAACGCGTCGTCTCCTGAGCCCCGATCGCTCCACGCGCCGTTTCCTGAGCCCCGATCGGTCCACGCGTCGTCTTCTAAACCCAGATGCCTCCTTGCGCCGTCTCCCAACCACGATCGGTGCAGGCGCCGCTTCCTGAGCCCCGATCGGTCCACGCGCGGTCTACTGAGCTCCGGTCGGTCCACACGCCGCGGCGAACCCCAATTGGTCCACGCGCAACCTCTCGGGCCCCAGTCGGTAAACGCGCTGTCTCCGAGCCCCGATCGGTCCACGTATGTTCTCCTAAGCCCCAATTAGTCCCCGCGCCGTCTCCTGAGCCCCGATCTGCCCACGGGCCGTCTCCGAGCCCCGATCGGTCCACGCGCCATCGCCGAACCCCGATCGGTCCACGCGCCGTCTCCTGAGCTCCGAACGGTCCACACCCCTTGTCCTGAGCCCCGATCGGCCGACGCGTCGTCTCCTAAGCCCCGACCGGTTCACGCGCCGTCTCCTGTGCACCGATCGAATCACGTGCCGTCTCCTAAGCCCCGATCGGTCCACACGTCGTCTCCTAAGCCCCAATCGGGCCACGCGTCGTCTCCTAAGCCCCGATCCGTCGACGCGTCGTCTCCTGAGCCCCGATCGGTCCACGCGCTGTCTCCTGAGCCCCGATCCATCCACGCGCAGTCGCCGAGCCCCGATCGGTCCACGCGCGGTCTACTGAGCTCCGGTTGGTCCACACGCCGCGGCGAACCCCAATTGGTCCACGCGCAACCTCTCGAGCCCCAGTCGGTAAACGCGGTGTCTCCGATCCCCGATCGGTCCACGCGCCGTCTCCAAGCCTCGATCCGTACACGCGTCGTCTCCGAGCCCCGATCGGTCCACGCGCCATCGCCGAACCCCGATCGGTCCACGCGCCGTCTCCTGAGCTCCGAACGGTCCACACCCCTTGTCCTGAGCCCCGATCGGCCGACGCGTCGTCTCCTAAGCCCCGACCGGTTCACGCGCCGTCTCCTGTGCACCGATCGAATCACGCGCCGTCTCCTGAGCCCGGATCGGTCCACGCGTCGGCTCCTAAGTCCCGATCGGTCCACGCGTCGGCTCCTAAGTCCCGATCGGTCCACGCGTCGTCTCCTAAGCCCCGATCCGTCGACGCGTCGTCTCCTGAGCCCCGATCGGTCCACGCGCTGTCTCCTGAGCCCCGATCCATCCACGCGCAGTCGCCGAGCCCCGATCGGTCCACGCGCGGTCTACTGAGCTCCGGTTGGTCCACACGCCGCGGCGAACCCCAATTGGTCCACGCGCAACCTCTCGAGCCCCAGTCGGTAAACGCGGTGTCTCCGATCCCCGATCGGTCCACGCGCCGTCTCCAAGCCTCGATCCGTACACGCGTCGTCTCCGAGCCCCGATCGGTCCACGCGCCATCGCCGAACCCCGATCGGTCCAAGCGCCGTCTCCTGAGCTCCGAACGGTCCACACCCCTTGTCCTGAGCCCCAATCGGGCCACGCGCCGTCTCCTGAGTCCCGATCGGTCCACGCGTCGTCTCCTAAGCCCCAATCGGTCCACGCGCCGCCTACGGAGCCCCGATCGATCCACGCGAATCTCCTGAGCTCCGGTCGGTCGACGCGCCGTCTCCTGAGCCCCGATCGGTCCACGCGCCGTCTCCTAAGCCCCAATCGGTCCACACGCCGTCTCCGAGCCCCGATCGATCAGCGTGACGCATTCTAAGCCACGGTCCGTCCACGCGCCGTCTCCGAGCACCGATCAGTCCACGCGCCGTCTCCGAGCCCCGATCGGTCCACGCGCCGTCGCCGAGCTGCGATCGGTCCACGCGCGGCCTCCTGAGCCCCGGTCGGTTTACGCGCCGTATCCGAGCCCCACTCGGTCCACGCGCCGTCTCGTGACTCCCAATCGGTCCATGCGCCGCCTACTGGGCCCCGATCGGTCGACGCGTCGTCTCCTGAGCCCCGATCGATCCACGCGTCGTCTCCTGAGCCCCGATCGCTCCACGCGCCGTCTCCTGATCCCCGATCCGTAAACGCGCCGTCTCCGGAGCCCCGATCGGTCCACGCGCCGTCTCCTAAGCCCCGTTCGGTCCAAGCGTCTTCTCCTAAACCCCGGTCGGTCCTCGCGCCGACTCCGACCCCCGATCGGCTCACGCATCGTCTCCTAAGCCCCGATCGGCTAACGCGTCGACTCCGAGCCCCGATCGTTCCACGCGCCGTCCCCGATCCCCGATCGATCCACGCGCCGTCTCCGAGCGCCGATCCGTTCACGCGCCGTCACCCGAGCCCCGATCGTTCCACACGCCGTCTCCGAGTCCCGATCGGTCCACGCTCCGTCTCCTGAGCCCGGATCGTTCCACGCGTCGTCTCCTGATCCCCGATCCGTAAACGCGTCGTCTCCTAAGCCCCGATCGGTCCACGCGGGGTCTCCGAGCCCCGATCGCTCCACGCGCCGTCTCCGAGCGCCGAGCGGTCCACGCGCCGTCGCCGAACCCCAAATGGTCCTCGCGCAACCGCCTGAGCCCCGATCGATCCACGCGAGTCTCCTGAGCCCCGGTCGGTCCGCGCGCCGTCATCTGAGCCCCCATCGGCCCACGCGTTGTCTCCTAAGCCCCGATCGGTCCACGCGCCGTCTCCGAGCCCCGATCGGTTCACGCATCGTCTCCTAAGCCCCGATCGGTGCACGCGTCGGCTCCTAAGCCCCGATCGTTTCACGCGCCGTCTCCGACCACCGATCGGTCCACGCGCCGTCTCATAAGCCCCGATCGGACCACGCGCCTTCTCCTCAGCCCCGATCGGTCCACGCGCCGTCTCGGAGCACCGATTGGTTCACGCGCCGTCTCCTGAGCCCCGATCGCTCCACGCGCCGTCTCCGAGCCCCGATCGGTCCACGCGCCGTCTCCTAAGCCCCGATCGGTCCACCCGCCGTTTCCGAGCCCCGATCAGTCCATGCGTCGTCTCCGAGCCCCGTTCGGTCCACGCGCCGTCGCCGAGCCATGATCGTTCCACGGGCGGCCTCCAGAGCCCCGATCGGTACACGCGCCGTCGCCGAGCCGCGATCGGTCCACGCGCCGTCGCCCAACCCGCCGAACCCCAATTGGTCCACGCGCAACCTCCTGAGCCCCAGTCGGTCCACGCGCCATCTCCTGAGCCCCGATCGGTCCACGCATCGTCTTCTAAGCCCCGATACGTCCACACGCCTTCTCCGATCCCCGACCGGTCCGCGTGCCGCATTCTAAGCCGCGGTCCGTCCACGCACAGTCTTCGATCACCGATCGGTCCACGCGCCGTCTCCTGAGCCCCGATCGGTCCACGCGCCGTTTCCGAGCCCCGATCGGTCCACGCGTCGTCTCCTCAGCCCCGATCGGTCGACGCGTCGTCTCCTGAGCCCCGATCGATCCACGCGTCGTCTCCTCAGCCCCGATAGCTCCACGCGCCGTCTCCGAGCGCCGATCGGTGCACGCGCCGTCTCCTAAGCCCCGATCGGTTAACGCGCCGTCTCCGAGCCCCGTTCGGTCCACGCGCCGTCGCCGAACCCCAATTGGTCCACGCGCAACCGCCTGAGCCCCAGTCGGTCCACGCGCGGCCTCCTGAGCGCCGATCGGTCGACGCGCCGTCTCCTGAGCCCCGATCGTTCCACGCGCCGTCTCCGAGCCCCGATCGGTCCACGCGCCGTCTCCTAAGCCCCGTTCGGACCAAGCGCCTTCTCGTAAACCCCGATCAGTCCACGCGCTGTCTCCGAGCCCCGATCGGTCCACGTATGTTCTCCTAAGCCCCAATTAGTCCCCGCGCCGTCTCCTAAGCCCCGATCTGCCGACGGGCCGTCTCCGAGCTCCGATCGGTCCACGCGCCGTCTCCAAGCCTCGATCCGTACACGCGTCGTCTCCGAGCCCCGATCGGTCCACGCGCCATCGCCGAACCCCGATCGGTCCACGCGCCGTCTCCTGAGCTCCGAACGGTCCACACCCCTTGTCCTGAGCCCCGATCGGCCGACGCGTCGTCTCCTAAGCCCCGACCGGTTCACGCGCAGTCTCCTGTGCACCGATCGAATCACGTGCCGTCTCCTAAGCCCCGATCGGTCCACGCGCCGTTTCCTGAGCCCCGATCGGTCCACGCGTCGTCTTCTAAGCCCAGATGACTCCTTGCGCCGTCTCCCAACCACGATCGGTGCAGGCGCCGCTTCCTGAACCCCGATCGGTCCACGCGTTTTCTCCTAAGCCCCGATCGGTCCACGCGTCGTCTCCTAAGCGCCGATCCGTCGACGCGTCGTCTCCTGAGCCCCGATCGATCCACGCGTCTTCTCCTGAGCCCCGACCGTTCCATCCGTCGTCCCGAGCTCCGATCGGTCCAGGTGCCGTTTCCGAGCCCCGATTGGTCCATGCGTCGTCTTCGAAGCCCCGATGCCGCCACGCGCCGTCTCCGAGCCACGATCGGTGCAGGCGCCGCTTCCTGAGCCCCGATCGGTCCACGCGCTGTCTCCTGAGCCCCGATACGTCCACGCGCAGTCGCCGAGCCCCGATCAGTCCACGCGCGGCCTCCTAAGCCCCGGTCGGTTCACGCGCCGTCACCCCGCCCCGATCGGTCCACGCGCCGTCTCCTGAGCCCTGATCCGTCCACGCGCGGCGTCGAGCCGCGATCGGTCCACGCGCGGCCTCCTGAGCCCCAATCGGTCCACGCGTCGTCTCCTAAGCCCCGATCGGTCCGTGCGCCGTCTCCGAGCCCCGATCGGTCCACGCACCATCTCATGCTCCCCAATCGGTCCATGCGCCGCCTCCGGAGCCCTGATCAATCCACGCGAATCTCCTGAGCTCCGGTCGGTCCTCGTACCGTCTCCGAGCCCCGATCGGTCCACGTACCATCTCCGAAGTCCCGATCGGTCCACGCGCCGTCTCCTGAGCCCCGATCGGTCCACGCGCCGCGGCGAACCCCAAATGGTCCACGCGCAACCTCTCGAGCCCCAGTCGGTAAACGCGCTGTCTCCGAGTCCCGATCGGTCCACGTATGTTCTCCTAAGCCCCAATTAGTCCCCGCGCCGTCTCCTAAGCCCCGATCTGCCCACGGGCCGTCTCCGAGCCCCGATCCGTCCACGCGCAGTCGCCGAGCCCTGATCGGTTCACGCGCGGTCTCCTGAGCCCCAGTCGGTACACGCGCCGTCTCCGAGCGCCGATCGGTCCACGCGTAATCTCCTGATCTCCGATCGGTCCACGCGCCGTCTCCTAAGCCCCGATCGGTCCACGCGCCGTCTCCGAGCGCCGATCGGTTGACGCGCCATCTCCTGAGCCCCGATCGTTCCACGCGCCGTCTCCGAGCCCCGATCGGTCCACGCGCCGTCTCCTGAGCTCCGAACGGTCCAAACCCCTTGTCCTGAGCCCCGATCGGCCGACGCGTCGTCTCCTAAGCCCCGACCGGTTCACGCGCCGTCTCCTGTGCACCGATCGAATCACGTGCCGTCTCCTAAGCCCCGATCGGTCCACACGTCGTCTCCTAAGCCCCAATCGGTCCACGCGTCGTCTCCTAAGCCCCGATCCGTCGCCGCGTCGTCTCCTCAGCCCCGATCCGTCCACGCGCAGTCGCCGAGCCCTGATCGGTTCACGCGCGGTCTCCTGAGCCCCAGTCGGTACACGCGCCGTCTCCGAGCGCCGATCGGTCCACGCGTAATCTCCTGATCTCCGATCGGTCCACGCGCCGTCTCCTAAGCCCCGATCGGTCCGTGCGCCGTCTCCGAGCCCCGATGGGTCCACGCACCATCTCATGCTCCCCAATCGGTCCATGCGCCGCCTCCGGAGCCCTGATCGATCCACGCGAATCTCCTGAGCTCCGGTCGGTCCTCGTACCGTCTCCGAGCCCCGATCGGTCCACGCGTTGTCTCCTAGGCCCCGATCGGTCCACGCGCCTTCTCCGAGCCCCGATCGGTTCACGCATCGTCTCCTAAGCCCCGATCGGTTAACGCGCCGTCTCCGAGCCCCGAACGGTCCACGCGCCGTCGCCGAACCCCGATTGGTCCGCGCGTCGTCTCCGAGCCCCGATCGGTCCACGCGCCGTCGCCGAGCCATGATCGGTCCACGCGCCGTCTCCTGAGCCCCGATCGGTCCACGCGCCGTTTCCTGAGCCCCGATCGGTCCACGGGTCGTCTTCTAAGCCCAGATGCCTCCTTGCGCCGTCTCCCAACCACGATCGGTGCAGGCGCCGCTTCCTGAACCCCGATCGTTCCACACGCCGCCTCCTAAGCCCCGATCGGTCCACACGTCGTCTCCTAAGCCCCAATCGGTCCACCCGTCGTCTCCTAAGCCCCGATCCGTCGCCGCGTCGTCTCCTGAGCCCCGATCAATTGACGCGTCTTCTCCTGAGCCCCGATCGTCCTCGCGCCGTCTCCTGAGCCCCGCTCGGTCCATGCGTCGTCTTCTTAGCCCCGATGCCACCACGCGCCGTCTCCTAAGCCCCGATCTGCCCACGGGCCGTTTCCGAGCTCCTATCGTTCCACACGCCGTCTCCAAGCCTCGATCCGTACACGCGCCGTCTCCGAGCCCCGATCGGTCCACGCGCCGTCTCCTGAGCCCCGATCGGTCCACGCGCCGTTTCCTGAGCCCCGATCGGTCCACGCGTCGTCTTCTAAGCCCAGATGCCTCCTTACGCCGTCTCCCAACCACGATCGGTGCAGGCGCCGCTTCCTGAACCCCGATCGGTCCACGCGTTTTCTCCTAAGCCCCGATCGGTCCACGCGTCGTCTCCTCAGCCCCGATCGGTCGACGCGTCGTCTCCGAGCGCCGATCGGTGCACGCGCCGTCTCCTGAACCCCGATCGTTCCACACGCCGCCTCCTAAGCCCCGATCGGTCTAGGCGTCGTCTCCGAAGCCCCGACCGGTCCAGGCGCCGTCTCCTGAGCCCCGATCGTTCCACGCGCCGTCTCCGAGCCCCGTTCGGTCCACGCGCCGTCTCCGAGCCCCGATCGGTCCACGCATCGTCACCTAAGATCCGATCGGTTAACGCACCGTCTCCCCGCCCCGATCGGTCCACGCGCCGTCTCCTGAGCCCCGATACATCCACGCGCAGTCGCCGAGCCCCGATCAGTCCACGCGCGGCCTCCTGAGCCCCGGTCGGTTCACGCGCCGTCTCCCCGCCGCGATCGGACCACGCGCCGTCTCCTGAGCCCTGATCCGTCCACGCGCGGCGTCGAGCCGCGATCGGTCCACGCGCGGCCTCCTGAGCCCCAATCGGTCCACGCGTCGTCTCCTAAGCCCCGATCGGTCCGTGCGCCGTCCCCGAGCCCCGATGGGTCCACGCACCATCTCATGCTCCCCAATCGGTCAATGCGCCGCCTCCGGAGCCCTGATCGATCCACGCGAATCTCCTGAGCTCCGGTCGGTCCTCGTACCGTCTCCGAGCCCCGATCGGTCCACGCGTTCTCTCCTAGGCCCCGATCGGTCCACGCGCCTTCTCCGAGCCCCGATCGGTTCACGCATCGTCTCCTAAGCCCCGATCGGTTAACGCGCCGTCTCCGAGCCCCGAACGGTCCACGCGCCGTCGCCGAACCCGAATTGGTCCACGCGCAACCGCCTGAGCCCCAGTCGGTTCACGCGCTGTCGCCGAACCCCGATCGGTCCACGCGTCGTCTCCGAGCCCCGATCGGTCCACGCGCCGTCGCCGAGCCATGATCGGTCCACGCGCGGCCTCGTGAGCCCCGATCGGTCCACGCGTGGTCTCCGAGCCCCGATCGGTCCACGCGCCGTCGCCGAGCCATGATCGGTCCACACGCGGCCTCCTGAGCCCCGGTCGGTCCACGCGCCGTCTCCTGAGCCCCGATCGGTCCACGCGCGGCCTCCTGAGCTCCGATTGGTTCACGCGCCGTATCCGAGCCCCAATTGGTCCACGCGCCGTCTCCTGAGCCTCGATCGCTCCTCGCGCCGTCTCCTGAACCCCGCTCGGTCCATGCGTCGTCTTCTTAGCCCGGATGCCTCCACGCGCCGTCTCTGAGCCACGATCGGTCCAGGCGCCGTCTCCGGAGCCCCGATCGGTTCACGCGTCGTTTCCTAAGCCCCGATTCGTCCACGCGACGTCTCCGGGCGCCGATGATTTCACGCGCCGTCTGCTGAGACCCAATCGTTCCACGCGCCGTCTCCGAGCCCCGATCGACCCACGCGCCGCCTCCTGAGCCCCGATCGGTCCACGCGCCGTCGCCGAACCCCAATTCGTCCACGCGCAACCGGCTGAGCCCCAGTCGGTCCACACATCGTCTCCTAAGCCCCGATCGGCTAACGCGTCGACTCCGAGCCGCGATCGTTCCACGCGCCGTCCCCGATCCCCGATCGATCCACGCGCCGTCTCCGAGCGCCGGTCGGTTCACGCGCCGTCACCCGAGCCCCGATCGTTCCACACGGCGTCTCCGAGCCCCGATCGGTCCACGCTTCGTCTCCTGAGCCCGGATCGTTCCACGCGTCGTCTCCTGATTCCCGATCCTTAAACGCGTCGTCTCCGAGCCTCGATCGGTCCACACGCCGTGTCCGATCACCGATCGGTCCGCGTACCGCATTCTGAGCCGCGGTCCGTCCACGCGCCGTCTCCGAGCACCGATCGGTCGACGCGCCGTCTCAGAGCGCCGATCATTTCACGCCCCGTCACCTGACCTCCGATCGTTCCACGCGCCGTCTCCGAGCGCCGATCGGTGCACGCGCCGTCTCCTGAACCCCGATCGTTCCACACGCCGCCTCCTTAGCCCCGATCGGTCTAGGCGTCGTCTCCTAAGCCCCGACCGGTCCAGGCGCCGTCTCCTGAGCCCCGATCGTTCCACGCGCCGTCTCCGAGCCCCGTTCGGTCCACGCGCCGTCTCCTCAGCCCCGATCGGTCCACGCATCGTCACCTAAGATCCGATCGGTTAACGCACCGTCTCCCCGCCCCGATCGGTCCACGCGCCGTCTCCTGAGCCCCGATACATCCACGCGCAGTCGCCGAGCCCCGATCAGTCCACGCGCGGCCTCCTGAGCCCCGGTCGGTTCACGCGCCGTCTCCCCGCCGCGATCGGACCACGCGCCGTCTCCTGAGCCCTGATCCGTCCACGCGCGGCGTCGAGCCGCGATCGGTCAACGCGCGGCCTCCTGAGCCCCAATCGGTCCACGCGTCGTCTCCTAAGCCCCGATCGGTCCGTGCGCCGTCTCCGAGCCCCGATCGGTCCACGCACCATCTCATGCTCCCCAATCGGTCCATGCGCCGCCTCCGGAGCCCTGATCGATCCACGCGAATCTCCTGAGCTCCGGTCGGTCCTCGTACCGTCTCCGAGCCCCGATCGGTCCACGCGTTCTCTCCTAGGCCCCGATCGGTCCACGCGCCTTCTCCGAGCCCCGATCGGTTCACGCATCGTCTCCTAAGCCCCGATCGGTTAACGCGCCGTCTCCGAGCCCCGAACGGTCCACGCGCCGTCGCCGAACCCGAATTGGTCCACGCGCAACCGCCTGAGCCCCAGTCGGTTCACGCGCTGTCGCCGAACCCCGATCGGTCCACGCGTCGTCTCCGAGCCCCAATCGGTCCACGCGCCGTCGCCGAGCCATGATCGGTCCACGCGCGGCCTCCTGAGCCCCGATCGGTCCACGCGTGGTCTCCGAGCCCCGATCGGTCCACGCGCCGTCGCCGAGCCATGATCGGTCCACACGCGGCCTCCTGAGCCCCGGTCGGTCCACGCGCCGTCTCCTGAGCCCCGATCGGTCGACGCGCGGCCTCCTGAGCCCCGATTGGTTCACGCGCCGTATCCGAGCCCCAATTGGTCCACGCGCCGTCTCCTGAGCCTCGATCGCTCCTCGCGCCGTCTCCTGAACCCCGCTCGGTCCATGCGTCGTCTTCTTAGCCCGGATGCCTCCACGCGCCGTCTCCGAGCCACGATCGGTCCAGGCGCCGTCTCAGGAGCCCCGATCGGTCCACGCGTCGTCTCCTAAGCCCCGATTCGTCCACGCGACGTCTCCGGGCGCCGATGATTTCACGCGCCGTCTGCTGAGACCCAATCGTTCCACGCGCCGTCTCCGAGCCCCGATCGATCCACGCGCCGCCTCCTGAGCCCCGATCGGTCCACGCGCCGTCGCCGAACCCCAATTGGTCCACGCGCAACCGCCTGAGCCCCAGTCGGTCCACACATCGTCTCCTAAGCCCCGATCGGCTAACGCGTCGACTCCGAGCCGCGATCGTTCCACGCGCCGTCCCCGATCCCCGATCGATCCACGCGCCGTCTCCGAGCGCCGATCGGTTCACGCGCCGTCACCCGAGCCCCGATCGTTCCACACGGCGTCTCCGAACCCCGATCGGTCCACGCTTCGTCTCCTGAGCCCGGATCGTTCCACGCGTCGTCTCCTGATTCCCGATCCTTAAACGCGTCGTCTCCGAGCCTCGATCGGTCCACACGCCGTGTCCGATCACCGATCGGTCCGCGTACCGCATTCTGAGCCGCGGTCCGTCCGCGCGCCGTCTCCGAGCACCGATCGGTCCACGCGCCGTCTCCTGAGCCCCAATCGGTTCACACGCTGTCTCGTGAGCCCCGATAGGTACACGCGTCGTCTCCGAGCCCCGATGGGTCCACGTGCCACATCCTGAGCCCCGATCGGACGACGCGACGTCTCCTGAGCCTTGATCGATCCACGCGTCGTCTCCTGAACCCCGATTGCTCCACGGGCCGTTTCCTGAGCCCCGATCGGTCCACGCGTCGTCTACTAAGCCCAGATGCCTCCTCGCGCCGTCTCCGAGCCATGACGGGTCCAGGCGCCGCTTCCTGAGCCCCGGTCGGTCCACGCGTTGTCTCCTAAGCCCCGTTCGGTCCACGCGCCGTCTCCTAAGCCCCGATCATTCCACGCGCCGTCTCCGAGCCCCGATCGGTCCACGCGCCGTCTCCTGAGCCCCGATCGGTCCATGCGTTGTCTCCTAAGCCCCGATCGGTCCACGCGTCGTCTCCTAAGCGCCGATCCGTCGACGCGTCTTCTCCTGAGCCCCGATCGATCCACGCGTCTTCTCCTGAGCCCCGACCGCTCCATCCGTCGTCTCCGAGCTCCGATCGGTCCAGGTGCCGTTTCCGAGCCCCGATTGGTCCATGCGTCGTCTTCGATGCCCCGATGCCGCCACGCGCCGTCTCCGAGCCACGATCGGTGCAGGCGCCGCTTCCTGAGCCCCGATCGGTCCACGCGCTGTCTCCTGAGCCCCGACACGTCCACGCGCAGTCGCCGAGCCCCGATCAGTCCACGCGCGGCCTCCTGAGCCCCGGTCGGTTCACGCGCCGTCTCCCCGCCCCGATCGGTCTACGCGCCGTCTCCTAAGCCCCGATCGGTCCACGCGCCTTCTCTTCATCCCCGATCGGACCACGCGCCGTCTCGGAGCGCCGATTGGTTCACGCGCCGTCTCCTGAGCCCCGATCGCTCCACGCGCAGTCGCCGAGCCTCGATCGGTTCACGCGCGGTCTCCTGAGCCCCGGTCGCTCCACGCGCCGTCGCCGAACCCCAATTGGTCCACGCGCAACCTCCTGAGCCCCAGTCGGTACACGCGTTGTCTCCGAGCCCCGATCGGTCCCCGCATAGTCTTCTAAGCCCCGCTCGGTTAACGCGTCGTCTCGGAGCCCCGATCGGTCCAGGCGCCGCTTCCTGAGCACCGACCGGTCCACGCGTCGTCTCCTGATCCCCGATCGGTCGACGGGTCCGCTCCTAAGCCCCGATCGGTCCACGCGCCTTCTCCTGAGCCCCGATCGGTCCACGCGCGGCCTCCTAAGCTCCGATCGGTCCACGCGCCGTCGCCGAACCCCAATTGGTCCACACGAAACCGCCTGAGCCCCAGTCGGTCCACGCGCTGTCTCCGAGCCCCGATCGATCCACGCGTCGTCTCCGAGCCCCGATCGGTCCACGCGCCGTCGCCGAGCTACGATCGGTCCACGCGCGGCCTCCTGAGCCCCGATCGGTCCACGCGCCGTCGCCGAGCCGCGATCGGTCCAGGCGCGGTCTCCTGAGCCCCGGTCGGTTCACGCGCCGTCTCCTGAGCCCCGATCGGTCCACGCGTCGTTCCCTAAGCTCCGATCGATCCACGCGCAGTCTCCAGAGTCGCGATCGGTCCACGCATCCCCTCCTGAGCCCCGGACTGTTCACACGCCGTCTCCGAGCCGCGATCGGTCCACGCATCGTCTCCTAAGCCCCGATCGGTTAACGTGCCGTCTCCGAGCCCCGATCGGTCCACGCGCCGTCTCCTAAGCCCCGATCGATCCACGCGCCGTCTCCGAGCGCCGCTCGGTTCGCGCGCCGCCTCCTGTGCTCCGATCGTTCCACGCGCCTTCTCAGAGCCCCGATCGGTCCACGCGCCGTCTCCTGAGCCCCGATCGTTCCACACGCCGCCTCCTAAGCCCCGATCGGTCCAGGCGTCGTCTCCTAAGCCCCGGCCGGTCCACGCGCCGTCTCCTGAGCCCCGATCGGTCCACGCGCCGTCTCCTAAGCCCCGATCTGTCCACGGGCCGTCTCCGAACCGCGATCGGTAAAGCCGCCGTCATCAAGCCCCGATCCGTACACGCGTCGTCTCCGAGCCCCGATGGGTCCACTCGCCGTCTCCGAGCCCCGTTCGGTGCACGCATCGTCTCCTATGCCCCGATCGGTTAACGCGCCGTCTCCTGAGCCCCAATCGGTCCACACGCTGTGTCGTGAGCCCCGATAGGTACATGCGTCGTCTCCTACGCCCAATCGGTCCACGCGTCGTCTCCTGATCCCAATCGGTCCACGCGGCGCCTCCGGAGCCCCGATCGATCTACGCAAGTCTCCTGAGCCCCAGTCGGTCCACGCATCGTCTCCGAGCCCCGATCGGTCCACGCGCCTTCGCCGAGCCATGATCGGTCCACGCGCGGCCTCCTGAGCCCCGATCGGTCCACGGGCCGACGCCGAGCCGCGATCGGTCCACGCGCGGCCTCCTGAGCCCCGATTGGTTCACGCGCCGTATCCGAGCCCCAATCGGCCCACGCGCCGTCTCCTGAGCCCCGATCGGTCCACGCGCCGTCTCCTGAGTCCCGATCGGTTCACGCGTCGTCTCCTAATCCCCCATTGGTCCACGTGCCGTCTCCCAGCCCCGATCGGTCCACGCGCCGTCTCCTAATCCCCAATCTGTCCACGACCCGTCTCCGGGCCCCGATCGGTGCACGCGCCGTCTCCTAAGCCCCGATCGGTCCACGCACCGTCGCCGGACGCCAATTGGTCCACGCGAAACCTCCTGAGCCCCAGTCGGTCCACGCGCTGTCTCCGAGCCCCGATCGGTCCACGCGTCGTCTCCGAGCCCCGATCGGTCCACGCGCCGTCTCCGAGCCCCGATCGGTCCACGCACTGTCTCCTGATCCCCATGGGTCAACGCGGCGCCTCCGGAGCCCCGATCGATCCACGCGAGGCTCCTGAGCCCCATCGGACCACGCATCGTCTCCTAAGCCCCAATCGGTTAACGCGCCGTCTCCGAGCCCCGATCGGTCCACGCGCCGTCGCCGAGCCCCGATCGGTCCACGCGCCGTCGCCGAGCCATGATCGGCCCACGCGAGGCTCCTGAGCCCCGGTCGGTCCGCGAGCCGTCTCCTGAGCCCCGATCGGTCGACGCGTCGTTTCCTGAACCCCGATCAGTCCACGCGCCGTCTCCTAAGCCCGGATCGTTCCACGCGCCGTCCTCGAGCCCCGATCGGTCCCCGCGCCGTCTTCTGAGCCCGGATCGGTCCACGCGTCGGCTCCTAAGCCCCGATCGGTCCACGCGTCGTCTCCTAAGCCCCGATCCGTCGACGCGTCGTCTCCTGAGCCCCGATCGATCCACGCGTCGTCTCCGAGCTCCGATCGGTCCATGCGCCGTTTCCGAGCCCCGATCGGTCCATGCGTCGTCTTCTAAGCCCCGATGCCTCCACGCGCCGTCTCCGAGCCACGATCGGTCCACGCGCCGTCTCCTGAGCCCGGATCGGTCCACGCGTCGGCTCCTAAGCCCCGATCGGTCCACGCGTCGTGTCCTAAGCCCCGATCCGTCGACGCGTCGTCTCCTGAGCCCCGATCGATCCACGCGTCTTCTCCTGAGCCCCGACCGCTCCACGCGTCGTCTCCGAGCTCCGATCGGTCCATGCGACGTTTCCGAGCCCCGATCGGTCCATGCGTCGTCTTCTAAGCCCCGATGCCTCCACGCGCCGTCTCCGAGCGACGATCGGTGCAGGCGCCGCTTCGTGAACCCCGATCGGTCCACGCGCTGTCTCCTGAGCCCCGATCCATCCACGCGCAGTCGCCGAGCCCCGATCGGTCCACGCGCGGTCTACTGAGCTCCGGTCGGTCCACACGCCGCTGCGAACCCCAATTGGTCCACGCGCAACCTCTCGTGCCCCAGACGGTAAACGCGCTGTCTCCGAGCCCCGATCGGTCCACGTATGTTCTCCTAAGCCCCAATTAGTCCACGCGCCGTCCCCTAAGCCCCGATCTGCCCACGGGCCGTCTCCGAGCTCCGATCGGTCCACGCGCCGTCTCGAAGCCTCGATCCGTACACGCGTCGTCTCCGAGCCCCGATCGGTCCACGCGCCATCGCCGAACCCCGATCGGTCCACGCGCCGTCTCCTGAGCTCCGAACGGTCCACACCCCTTGTCCTGAGCCCCGATCGGCCGACGCGTCGTCTCCTAAGCCCCGACCGGTTCACGCGCCGTCTCCTGTGCACCGATCGAATCTCGTGCCGTCTCCTAAGCCCGATCGGTCCACACGTCGTCTCCTAAGCCGCAATCGGTCCACGCGTCGTCTCCTAAGCCCCGATCCGTCGCCGCGTCGTCTCCTGAGCCCCGATCATTTGACGCGTCTTCTCCAGAGCCCCGATCGCTCCTCGCGCCGTCTCCTGAGCCCCGCTCGGTCCATGCGTCGTCTTCTTAGCCCCGATGCCTCCACGTGTCGTCTCCTAAGCCCCGATCGGTCCACGCGCCGTCTCCGGGCCCCGATCGGTCCACGCACCATCTCCTGCTCTCCAATCGGTCCACGCGCCGCCTCCAGAGCCCCGATCGATCCACGCTAGGCTCCTGAGCCCCGGCCGGTCCGCGCGCCGTCTCCTGAGCCCCGAACGGTCGACGCGTCGTCTCCTGAGCCCCGATCGATCCACGCGCCGTCTCCTAAGCCCCGATCCGTGCACGCGCCGTCTCCGAGCGCCGATCGGTTCACGCGCCGTCTCCTGAGCCCCAATCATTCCACGCGATGTCTCCGAGCCCCGATCGGTCCACGAGCCGTTTTCTGAGCACCGTTCGGTCCACGCGTCGTCTTCAAAGCCCCGATGCCTCCACGCGCCGTCTCCGAGCCACGATCGGTCCGTGCGCCGCTTCCAAAGCCCTATCAGTCCAGGCGTCCTCTCCTGATCTCCGATCGGTCCACGCGCCGTCTCCTAAGCCCCGATCGGTCCACGCGCCGTCTCCGAGCGCCGATCGGTCCACCCGCGGTCTCCAAGCCTCGATCCGTACACGCGCCGTCTCCGAGCCCCGATCGGTCCACGCGTCGTCTCCGAGTACCGTTCGGTCCACGCGCCGTTTCCTGAGCCCCGATCGGTCCATCCGTCGTCTTTTAAGCCCCGATACCTTCACGCGCCGTCTCCGAGCCACGATCGGTCCAGGCGCCGTTTCCTGAGCCCCGATCGGTCCACGCATCGTCTCCTAAGCCCCGATCGGTTAACGCGCCGTCTCCCCGCCCCGATCGGTCCACGCGCCGTCTCCTGAGGCCTGATCCGTCCACGCGCGGCGTCGAGCCGCGATCGGTCCACGCGCGGCCTCCTGAGCCCCAATCGGTCCACGCGTCATCTCCTAAGCCCCGATCCGTCGCAGCGTCGTCCCCTGGGCCCCGATCAATTGACGCGTCTTCTCCTGAGCCCCGATCGCACCTCACGCCGTCTCCTGAGCCCCGCTCGGTCCATGCGTCGTGTTCTTAGCCCCGATGCCTCCACGCGCCGTCTCCGAGACACGATAGGTCCAGGCGCCGCTTCCTGAGCCCCGATCGATCCACGCGCCATCTCGTAAGCCACAATCGGTCCACGCGCCGTCTCAGAGCGCCGATCATTTCACGCGCCGTCTCCTGAGCCCCGATCGTTCCACGCGCCGCCTCCTGAGCCCCGATCGATCCACGCATCGGCTGCTGAGCCCCGGTCGGTCCACGCGTCGCCTTCGAGCACCGATCGATCCACGCGCCGTTTCCTGGGCCCCGATCGGCCCACGCGTCGCCACCGGAGCCCCGATCGGTCTACGCGCCGTCTCATGAGCCCCGATCGGTCCACGCATCGTCTCCGAGCACCGATCGGTCCACGCGCCGTTTTCTGAGCACCGTTCGGTCCACGCGTCGTCTTCAAAGCCCCGATGCCTCCACGCGCCGTCTCCGAGCCCCGATCGCTCCTCGCGCCGTCTCCTGAGCCCCGCTCGATCCATGCGTCGTCTTCTTAGCCCCGATGCCTCCACGCGCCGTTTCCGTGCCACGATCGGTCCAGGCGCCGCTTCCTGAGCCCCGATCGGTCTACGCGCCGTCGCGTAAGCCCCAATCGGTCTACGCGCCGTCTCAGAGCGCCGATCATTTCACGCGCCGTCTCCTGAGCCCCGATCATTCCACGCCCCGCCTCCGAGCCCCGATCGGTCCACGCGCCGTCTCCTAAGCCCCGATCGGTCCACGCGCCGTCTCCGAGCGCCGATCGGTTCACGCGCCGTCACCTGAGCCCCGATCGTTCCACGCGCCGTCTCCGAGCCCCGATCGGTCTACGCGCCGTCTCCTAAGCCCCGATCGGTCCACGCGCCTTCTCCTCATCCCCCATCGGTCCACGCGCCGTCTCGGAGCGCCGATTGGTTCACGCGCCGTCTCCTGAGCCCCGATCGCTCCACGCACAGTCGCCGAGCCTCGATCGGTCCACGCGCCGTCTCCTAAGCCCCGATCGGTCCAAGCGCCTTCTGCTAAGCCCCGATCGGTCCAAGCGCCTTCTGCTAAGCCCCGATCGGTCCACGCGCCGTCTCCGAGCGCCGATCGGATCACGCGCCGTCACCTGAGCCCCGATCGTTCCACGCGCCGTCTCCGAGCCCCGATCGATCTACGCGCCGTCTCCCAGCCCCGATCGGTCCACGCGCCATCTCCTGAGCCCGGATCGGTCCACGCGCCGTCGTCGAACCCCAATTGGGCCACGCGCCATCGCCTGTGCCCCAGTCGGTCCGCGCGCCGTCTCCGAGCGCCGATCGGTTCACGCGCCGTCACCTGAGCCCCGATCGTTCCACGCGCCGTCTCCGAGCCCCGATCGGTCTACGCGCCGTCTCCTAAGCCCCGATCGGTCCAAGCGCCTTCTGCTAAGCCCCGATCGGTCCAAGCGCCTTCCGCTAAGCCCCGATCGGTCCACGCGCCGTCTCCGAGCGCCGATCGGTTCACCGCGCCGTCACCTGAGCCCCGATCGTTCCACGCGCCGTCTCCGAGCCCCGATCGATCTACGCGCCGTCTCCTAAGCCCCGATCAGTCCACGCGCCTTCTCCTCATCCCCCATCGGTCCACGCGCCGTCTCCGAGCGCCGATCGGTTCACGCGCCGTCTCCTGAGCTCCGATCGTTCCACGCGCCGTCTCCGAGCCCCGATCCGTCCACGCGCCGTCTCCTGAGCCCGGATCGGTCCACGCGTCATCGCCGAATCCCCGATCCGTACACGCGTCGTCTCCGAGCCTCGATCGGTCCACGCGCAGTCGCGGAGCCACGATCGGTCCAGGCGTGGCCTCCTGAGCCTCGATCATTCCACGCGCCATCTCTGAGCCCCGATCGGTCCACGCGCCGTCTCATAAGCCCCGATCGGACCACGCGCCTTCTCCTCAGCCCCGATCGGTCCACGCGCCGTCTCCGAGCGCCGATTAGTTCACGCGCCGTCTCCTGAGCCCCGATCGCTCCACGCTCCGTCTCCCAGCCCCGATCGGTCCACGCGCCGTCTCCAGAGCCCTGATCCGTCCACGCGCGGCGTCGAGACGCGATCGGTCCACGCGCGGCCTCCTGAGCCCCAATCGGTCCACGCGTCGTCTCCTAAGCCCCGATCGGTCCGTGCGCCGTCTCCGAGCCCCGATCGTTCCACGCACCATGTCATGCTCCCCAATCGATCCATGCGCCGCCTCCGGAGCCCTGATCGATCCACGCGAATCTCCTGAGCTCCGGTCGGTCCTCGTACCGTCTCCGAGCCCCGATCGGTCCACGTGCCATCTCCGAAGCCCCGATCGGTCCACGCGCCGTCTCCAGAGCCCTGATCCGTCCACGCGCGGCGTCGAGACGCGATCGGTCCACGCGCGGCCTCCTGAGCCCCGATCGGTCCACGCGCCGCGGCGAACCCCAATTGGTCCACGCGCAACCTCTCGAGCCCCAGTCGGTAAACGCGCTGTCTCCGAGCCCCGATCGGTCCACGTATGTTCTCCTAAGCCCCAATTAGTCCCCGCGCCGTCTCCTAAGCCCCGATCTGCCGACGGGCCGTCTCCGAGCTCCGATCGGTCCACGCGCCGTCTCCAAGCCTCGATCCGTACACGCGTCGTCTCCGAGCCCCGATCGGTCCACTCGCCATCGCCGAACCCCGATCGGTCCACGCGCCGTCTCCTGAGCTCCGAACGGTCCACACCCCTTGTCCTGAGCCCCGATCGGCCGACGCGTCGTCTCCTAAGCCCCGACCGGTTCACGCGCCGTCTCGTGTGCACCGATCGAATCACGTGCCGTCTCCTAAGCCCCGATCGGTCCACACGTCGTCTCCTAAGCCCCAATCGGTCCACGCGTCGTCTCCTAAGCCCCGATCCGTCGCCGCGTCGTCTCCTGAGCCCCGATCAATTGACGCGTCTTCTCCTGAGCCCCGATCGTCCTCGCGCCGTCTCCTGAGCCCCGCTCGGTCCATGCGTCGTCTTCTTAGCCCCGATGCCACCACGCGCCGTCTCCTAAGCCCCGATCTGCCCACGGGCCGTTTCCGAGCTCCGATCGTTCCACACGCCGTCTCCAAGCCTCGATCCGTACACGCGCCGTCTCCGAGCCCCGATCGGTCCACGCGCCGTCTCCTGAGCCCCGATCGGTCCACGCGCCGTCTCCTAAGCCCCGATCTGTCCACGGGCCGTCTCCGAACCGCGATCGGTAAAGCCGCCGTCATCAAGCCCCGATCCGTACACGCGTCGTCTCCGAGCCCCGATGGGTCCACTCGCCGTCTCCGAGCCCCGTTCGGTGCACGCATCGTCTCCTATGCCCCGATCGGTTAACGCGCCGTCTCCTGAGCCCCAATCGGTCCACACGCTGTGTCGTGAGCCCCGATAGGTACATGCGTCGTCTCCTACGCCCAATCGGTCCACGCGTCGTCTCCTGATCCCAATCGGTCCACGCGGCGCCTCCGGAGCCCCGATCGATCTACGCAAGTCTCCTGAGCCCCAGTCGGTCCACGCATCGTCTCCGAGCCCCGATCGGTCCACGCGCCTTCGCCGAGCCATGATCGGTCCACGCGCGGCCTCCTGAGCCCCGATCGGTCCACGGGCCGACGCCGAGCCGCGATCGGTCCACGCGCGGCCTCCTGAGCCCCGATTGGTTCACGCGCCGTATCCGAGCCCCAATCGGCCCACGCGCCGTCTCCTGAGCCCCGATCGGTCCACGCGCCGTCTCCTGAGTCCCGATCGGTTCACGCGTCGTCTCCTAATCCCCCATTGGTCCACGTGCCGTCTCCCAGCCCCGATCGGTCCACGCGCCGTCTCCTAATCCCCAATCTGTCCACGACCCGTCTCCGGGCCCCGATCGGTGCACGCGCCGTCTCCTAAGCCCCGATCGGTCCACGCACCGTCGCCGGACGCCAATTGGTCCACGCGAAACCTCCTGAGCCCCAGTCGGTCCACGCGCTGTCTCCGAGCCCCGATCGGTCCACGCGTCGTCTCCGAGCCCCGATCGGTCCACGCGCCGTCTCCGAGCCCCGATCGGTCCACGCACTGTCTCCTGATCCCCATGGGTCAACGCGGCGCCTCCGGAGCCCCGATCGATCCACGCGAGGCTCCTGAGCCCCATCGGACCACGCATCGTCTCCTAAGCCCCAATCGGTTAACGCGCCGTCTCCGAGCCCCGATCGGTCCACGCGCCGTCGCCGAGCCCCGATCGGTCCACGCGCCGTCGCCGAGCCATGATCGGCCCACGCGAGGCTCCTGAGCCCCGGTCGGTCCGCGAGCCGTCTCCTGAGCCCCGATCGGTCGACGCGTCGTTTCCTGAACCCCGATCAGTCCACGCGCCGTCTCCTAAGCCCGGATCGTTCCACGCGCCGTCCTCGAGCCCCGATCGGTCCCCGCGCCGTCTTCTGAGCCCGGATCGGTCCACGCGTCGGCTCCTAAGCCCCGATCGGTCCACGCGTCGTCTCCTAAGCCCCGATCCGTCGACGCGTCGTCTCCTGAGCCCCGATCGATCCACGCGTCGTCTCCGAGCTCCGATCGGTCCATGCGCCGTTTCCGAGCCCCGATCGGTCCATGCGTCGTCTTCTAAGCCCCGATGCCTCCACGCGCCGTCTCCGAGCCACGATCGGTCCACGCGCCGTCTCCTGAGCCCGGATCGGTCCACGCGTCGGCTCCTAAGCCCCGATCGGTCCACGCGTCGTGTCCTAAGCCCCGATCCGTCGACGCGTCGTCTCCTGAGCCCCGATCGATCCACGCGTCTTCTCCTGAGCCCCGACCGCTCCACGCGTCGTCTCCGAGCTCCGATCGGTCCATGCGACGTTTCCGAGCCCCGATCGGTCCATGCGTCGTCTTCTAAGCCCCGATGCCTCCACGCGCCGTCTCCGAGCGACGATCGGTGCAGGCGCCGCTTCGTGAACCCCGATCGGTCCACGCGCTGTCTCCTGAGCCCCGATCCATCCACGCGCAGTCGCCGAGCCCCGATCGGTCCACGCGCGGTCTACTGAGCTCCGGTCGGTCCACACGCCGCTGCGAACCCCAATTGGTCCACGCGCAACCTCTCGTGCCCCAGACGGTAAACGCGCTGTCTCCGAGCCCCGATCGGTCCACGTATGTTCTCCTAAGCCCCAATTAGTCCACGCGCCGTCCCCTAAGCCCCGATCTGCCCACGGGCCGTCTCCGAGCTCCGATCGGTCCACGCGCCGTCTCG
Organism: Netelia fuscicornis; assembly: GCA_946811545.1. Classification (NCBI taxonomy): domain Eukaryota; kingdom Metazoa; phylum Arthropoda; class Insecta; order Hymenoptera; family Ichneumonidae; genus Netelia; species Netelia fuscicornis. The sequence goes on from OX328011.1 coordinate 31,480,385, forward strand.
AAGCCTCGATCCGTACACGCGTCGTCTCCGAGCCCCGATCGGTCCACGCGCCATCGCCGAACCCCGATCGGTCCACGCGCCGTCTCCTGAGCTCCGAACGGTCCACACCCCTTGTCCTGAGCCCCGATCGGCCGACGCGTCGTCTCCTAAGCCCCGACCGGTTCACGCGCCGTCTCCTGTGCACCGATCGAATCTCGTGCCGTCTCCTAAGCCCGATCGGTCCACACGTCGTCTCCTAAGCCGCAATCGGTCCACGCGTCGTCTCCTAAGCCCCGATCCGTCGCCGCGTCGTCTCCTGAGCCCCGATCATTTGACGCGTCTTCTCCAGAGCCCCGATCGCTCCTCGCGCCGTCTCCTGAGCCCCGCTCGGTCCATGCGTCGTCTTCTTAGCCCCGATGCCTCCACGTGTCGTCTCCTAAGCCCCGATCGGTCCACGCGCCGTCTCCGGGCCCCGATCGGTCCACGCACCATCTCCTGCTCTCCAATCGGTCCACGCGCCGCCTCCAGAGCCCCGATCGATCCACGCTAGGCTCCTGAGCCCCGGCCGGTCCGCGCGCCGTCTCCTGAGCCCCGAACGGTCGACGCGTCGTCTCCTGAGCCCCGATCGATCCACGCGCCGTCTCCTAAGCCCCGATCCGTGCACGCGCCGTCTCCGAGCGCCGATCGGTTCACGCGCCGTCTCCTGAGCCCCAATCATTCCACGCGATGTCTCCGAGCCCCGATCGGTCCACGAGCCGTTTTCTGAGCACCGTTCGGTCCACGCGTCGTCTTCAAAGCCCCGATGCCTCCACGCGCCGTCTCCGAGCCACGATCGGTCCGTGCGCCGCTTCCAAAGCCCTATCAGTCCAGGCGTCCTCTCCTGATCTCCGATCGGTCCACGCGCCGTCTCCTAAGCCCCGATCGGTCCACGCGCCGTCTCCGAGCGCCGATCGGTCCACCCGCGGTCTCCAAGCCTCGATCCGTACACGCGCCGTCTCCGAGCCCCGATCGGTCCACGCGTCGTCTCCGAGTACCGTTCGGTCCACGCGCCGTTTCCTGAGCCCCGATCGGTCCATCCGTCGTCTTTTAAGCCCCGATACCTTCACGCGCCGTCTCCGAGCCACGATCGGTCCAGGCGCCGTTTCCTGAGCCCCGATCGGTCCACGCATCGTCTCCTAAGCCCCGATCGGTTAACGCGCCGTCTCCCCGCCCCGATCGGTCCACGCGCCGTCTCCTGAGGCCTGATCCGTCCACGCGCGGCGTCGAGCCGCGATCGGTCCACGCGCGGCCTCCTGAGCCCCAATCGGTCCACGCGTCATCTCCTAAGCCCCGATCCGTCGCAGCGTCGTCCCCTGGGCCCCGATCAATTGACGCGTCTTCTCCTGAGCCCCGATCGCACCTCACGCCGTCTCCTGAGCCCCGCTCGGTCCATGCGTCGTGTTCTTAGCCCCGATGCCTCCACGCGCCGTCTCCGAGACACGATAGGTCCAGGCGCCGCTTCCTGAGCCCCGATCGATCCACGCGCCATCTCGTAAGCCACAATCGGTCCACGCGCCGTCTCAGAGCGCCGATCATTTCACGCGCCGTCTCCTGAGCCCCGATCGTTCCACGCGCCGCCTCCTGAGCCCCGATCGATCCACGCATCGGCTGCTGAGCCCCGGTCGGTCCACGCGTCGCCTTCGAGCACCGATCGATCCACGCGCCGTTTCCTGGGCCCCGATCGGCCCACGCGTCGCCACCGGAGCCCCGATCGGTCTACGCGCCGTCTCATGAGCCCCGATCGGTCCACGCATCGTCTCCGAGCACCGATCGGTCCACGCGCCGTTTTCTGAGCACCGTTCGGTCCACGCGTCGTCTTCAAAGCCCCGATGCCTCCACGCGCCGTCTCCGAGCCCCGATCGCTCCTCGCGCCGTCTCCTGAGCCCCGCTCGATCCATGCGTCGTCTTCTTAGCCCCGATGCCTCCACGCGCCGTTTCCGTGCCACGATCGGTCCAGGCGCCGCTTCCTGAGCCCCGATCGGTCTACGCGCCGTCGCGTAAGCCCCAATCGGTCTACGCGCCGTCTCAGAGCGCCGATCATTTCACGCGCCGTCTCCTGAGCCCCGATCATTCCACGCCCCGCCTCCGAGCCCCGATCGGTCCACGCGCCGTCTCCTAAGCCCCGATCGGTCCACGCGCCGTCTCCGAGCGCCGATCGGTTCACGCGCCGTCACCTGAGCCCCGATCGTTCCACGCGCCGTCTCCGAGCCCCGATCGGTCTACGCGCCGTCTCCTAAGCCCCGATCGGTCCACGCGCCTTCTCCTCATCCCCCATCGGTCCACGCGCCGTCTCGGAGCGCCGATTGGTTCACGCGCCGTCTCCTGAGCCCCGATCGCTCCACGCACAGTCGCCGAGCCTCGATCGGTCCACGCGCCGTCTCCTAAGCCCCGATCGGTCCAAGCGCCTTCTGCTAAGCCCCGATCGGTCCAAGCGCCTTCTGCTAAGCCCCGATCGGTCCACGCGCCGTCTCCGAGCGCCGATCGGATCACGCGCCGTCACCTGAGCCCCGATCGTTCCACGCGCCGTCTCCGAGCCCCGATCGATCTACGCGCCGTCTCCCAGCCCCGATCGGTCCACGCGCCATCTCCTGAGCCCGGATCGGTCCACGCGCCGTCGTCGAACCCCAATTGGGCCACGCGCCATCGCCTGTGCCCCAGTCGGTCCGCGCGCCGTCTCCGAGCGCCGATCGGTTCACGCGCCGTCACCTGAGCCCCGATCGTTCCACGCGCCGTCTCCGAGCCCCGATCGGTCTACGCGCCGTCTCCTAAGCCCCGATCGGACCCCGCGCCTTCTCCTCATCCCCCATCGGTCCACGCGCCGTCTCGGAGCGCCGATTGGTTCACGCGCCGTCTCCTGAGCCCCGATCGCTCCACGCACAGTCGCCGAGCCTCGATCGGTCCACGCGCCGTCTCCTAAGCCCCGATCGGTCCAAGCGCCTTCTGCTAAGCCCCGATCGGTCCAAGCGCCTTCCGCTAAGCCCCGATCGGTCCACGCGCCGTCTCCGAGCGCCGATCGGTTCACGCGCCGTCACCTGAGCCCCGATCGTTCCACGCGCCGTCTCCGAGCCCCGATCGATCTACGCGCCGTCTCCTAAGCCCCGATCAGTCCACGCGCCTTCTCCTCATCCCCCATCGGTCCACGCGCCGTCTCCGAGCGCCGATCGGTTCACGCGCCGTCTCCTGAGCTCCGATCGTTCCACGCGCCGTCTCCGAGCCCCGATCCGTCCACGCGCCGTCTCCTGAGCCCGGATCGGTCCACGCGTCATCGCCGAATCCCCGATCCGTACACGCGTCGTCTCCGAGCCTCGATCGGTCCACGCGCAGTCGCGGAGCCACGATCGGTCCAGGCGTGGCCTCCTGAGCCTCGATCATTCCACGCGCCATCTCTGAGCCCCGATCGGTCCACGCGCCGTCTCATAAGCCCCGATCGGACCACGCGCCTTCTCCTCAGCCCCGATCGGTCCACGCGCCGTCTCCGAGCGCCGATTAGTTCACGCGCCGTCTCCTGAGCCCCGATCGCTCCACGCTCCGTCTCCCAGCCCCGATCGGTCCACGCGCCGTCTCCAGAGCCCTGATCCGTCCACGCGCGGCGTCGAGACGCGATCGGTCCACGCGCGGCCTCCTGAGCCCCAATCGGTCCACGCGTCGTCTCCTAAGCCCCGATCGGTCCGTGCGCCGTCTCCGAGCCCCGATCGTTCCACGCACCATGTCATGCTCCCCAATCGATCCATGCGCCGCCTCCGGAGCCCTGATCGATCCACGCGAATCTCCTGAGCTCCGGTCGGTCCTCGTACCGTCTCCGAGCCCCGATCGGTCCACGTGCCATCTCCGAAGCCCCGATCGGTCCACGCGCCGTCTCCAGAGCCCTGATCCGTCCACGCGCGGCGTCGAGACGCGATCGGTCCACGCGCGGCCTCCTGAGCCCCGATCGGTCCACGCGCCGCGGCGAACCCCAATTGGTCCACGCGCAACCTCTCGAGCCCCAGTCGGTAAACGCGCTGTCTCCGAGCCCCGATCGGTCCACGTATGTTCTCCTAAGCCCCAATTAGTCCCCGCGCCGTCTCCTAAGCCCCGATCTGCCGACGGGCCGTCTCCGAGCTCCGATCGGTCCACGCGCCGTCTCCAAGCCTCGATCCGTACACGCGTCGTCTCCGAGCCCCGATCGGTCCACTCGCCATCGCCGAACCCCGATCGGTCCACGCGCCGTCTCCTGAGCTCCGAACGGTCCACACCCCTTGTCCTGAGCCCCGATCGGCCGACGCGTCGTCTCCTAAGCCCCGACCGGTTCACGCGCCGTCTCGTGTGCACCGATCGAATCACGTGCCGTCTCCTAAGCCCCGATCGGTCCACACGTCGTCTCCTAAGCCCCAATCGGTCCACGCGTCGTCTCCTAAGCCCCGATCCGTCGCCGCGTCGTCTCCTGAGCCCCGATCAATTGACGCGTCTTCTCCTGAGCCCCGATCGTCCTCGCGCCGTCTCCTGAGCCCCGCTCGGTCCATGCGTCGTCTTCTTAGCCCCGATGCCACCACGCGCCGTCTCCTAAGCCCCGATCTGCCCACGGGCCGTTTCCGAGCTCCGATCGTTCCACACGCCGTCTCCAAGCCTCGATCCGTACACGCGCCGTCTCCGAGCCCCGATCGGTCCACGCGCCGTCTCCTGAGCCCCGATCGGTCCACGCGCCGTCTCCTGAGCTCCGAACGGTCCACACCCCTTGTCCTGAGCCCCGATCGGCCGACGCGTCGTCTCCTAAGCCCCGACCGGTTCACGCGCCGGCTCCTGTGCACCGATCGAATCACGCGCCGTCTCCGAGCCACGATCGGTCCAGGCGCCGTCTCCGGAGCCCCGATCGTTCCACGCGTCGTCTCCTAAGCCCCGATTCGTCCACGCGGCGTCTCCGGGCGCCGATGATTTCACGCGCCGTCTCCTGAGACCCGATCGTTTCACGCGCCGTCTCCGAGCCCCGATCGATCCACGCGCCGCCTCCTGAGCCCCGATCGGTCCACGCGCCGTCGCCGAACCCCAATTGGTCCACGCGCAACCGCCTGAGCCCCAGTCGGTCCACGCACTGTGTCCGAGCCCCGATCGGTCCACGCGCCGTCTTCGAGCGCCGATCGGTCCACGCAACGTCTCCTAAGCCCCAATCGGTTAACGCGCCGTCTCCTGAGCCCCGATCGTTCTACGCACCGTCTCCTAAGCCCCGATCGGTCCACGCGCCGTCTCCGAGCGCCGATCGGTTGACGCGCTATCTCCTGAGCCCCGATCGTTCCACGCGCCGTCTCCGAGCCCCGATCGGTCCACGCGCCGTCTCCTAAGCCCCGTTCGGTCCAAGCGCCTTCTCCTAAACCCCGGTCGGTCCACGCGCCGTCTCCGAGGCCCGATCGGTCCACACATCGCCTCCTAAGCCCCGATCGGCTAACGCGTCGACTCCGAGCCGCGATCGTTCCACGCGCCGTCCCCGATCCCCGATCGATCCACGCGCCGTCTCCGAGCGCCGATCGGTTCACGCGCCGTCACCCGAGCCCCGATCGTTCCACACGGCGTCTCCGAGCCCCGATCGTTCCACGCGTCGTCTCCTGATTCCCGATCCTTAAACGCGTCGTCTCCGAGCCTCGATCGGTCGACACCCCGTGTCCGATCCCCGATCGGTCCGCGTACCGGATTCTGAGCCGCGGTCCGTCCGCGCGCCGTCTCCGAGCACCGATCGGTCGACGCGCCGTCTCAGAGCGCCGATCATTTCACGCCCCGTCACCTGACCTCCGATCGTTCTACGCGCCGTCTCCGAGCCCCGATCGGTCCACGCGCCGACTCCTGAGCCCCAATCGGTCCACACGCTGTCTCGTGAGCCCCGATAGGTACACGCGTCGTCTCCGAGCCCCGATCGGTCCACGCGCCGTCGGCGAACCCCGATCGGTCCACGCGCCGTCTCCTGAGCTCCGAACGGTCCACACCCCTTGTCCTGAGCCCCGATCGGCCGACGCGTCGTCTCCTAAGCCCCGACCGGTTCACGCGCCGTCTCCTGTGCACCGATCGAATCACGTGCCGTCTCCTAAGCCCCGATCGGTTAACGCGCCGTCTCCGAGCCGCGATCGGTCCACGCGCCGTCGCCGAACCCCAATTGGTCCACGCGCAACCGCCTGACCCCCAGTCGATCCACGCGTCGTCTCCGAGCTCCAGTCGGTCCACGCGCCGTTTCCTGAGACCTGATCGGTCCATGCGTCGTCTTCTAAGCCCCGATGCCTCCACGCACCGTCTCCGAGCCACGACCGGTTCAGGCGCCGCTTCCCGAGCCCCGATCAGTCCACGTGTCGTCTCCTGACCCCCGATCGCTCCACGGACCGTTTCCTGATCCCCGATCGGTCCACGCGCCGCCTCCTGAGTTCCGATCGGTCAACGCGTCGTGTCCTAACCCCTGATCGGTCCACGTGCCGTCTCCGAGCCCCGATGGGTCCACGTGCCACATCCTGAGCCCCGATCGGACGACGCGACGTCTCCTGAGCCTTGATCGATCCACGCGTCGTCTCCTGAACCCCGATTGCTCCACGGGCCGTTTCCTGAGCCCCGATCGGTCCACGCGTCGTCTACTAAGCCCAGATGCCTCCTCGCGCCGTCTCCGAGCCATGACGGGTCCAGGCGCCGCTTCCTGAGCCCCGGTCGGTCCACGCGTTGTCTCCTAAGCCCCGTTCGGTCCACGCGCCGTCTCCTAAGCCCCGATCATTCCACGCGCCGTCTCCGAGCCCCGATCGGTCCACGCGCCGTCTCCTGAGCCCCGATCGGTCCATGCGTTGTCTCCTAAGCCCCGATCGGTCCACGCGTCGTCTCCTAAGCGCCGATCCGTCGACGCGTCGTCTCCTGAGTCCCGATCGGTCCACGCACCGTCTCCTGAGCCCTGATCCGTCCACGCGCGGCGTCGAGCCGCGATCGGTCCACGCACCATCTCATGCTCCCCAATCGGGCCATGCGCCGCCTCCGGAGCCCTGATCAATCCACGCGAATCTCCTGAGCTCCGGTCGGTCCTCGTACCGTCTCCGAGCCCCGATCGGTCCACGTACCATCTCCGAAGTCCCGATCGGTCCACGCGCCGTCTCCTAAGCCCCGATCGGTCCACGCGTCGTGTCCTAAGCCCCGATCCGTCGACGCGTCGTCTCCTGAGCCCCGATCGATCCACGCGTCTTCTCCTGAGCCCCGACCGCTCCACGCGTCGTCTCCGAGCTCCGATCGGTCCATGCGACGTTTCCGAGCCCCGATCGGTTCATGCGTCGTCTTCTAAGCCCCGATGCCTCCACGCGCCGTCTCCGAGCGACGATCGGTGCAGGCGCCGCTTCGTGAACCCCGATCGGTCCACGCGCTGTCTCCTGAGCCCCGATCCATCCACGCGCAGTCGCCGAGCCCCGATCGGTCCACGCGCGGTCTACTGAGCTCCGGTCGGTCCACACGCCGCTGCGAACCCCAATTGGTCCACGCGCAACCTCTCGTGCCCCAGACGGTAAACGCGCTGTCTCCGAGCCCCGATCGGTCCACGTATGTTCTCCTAAGCCCCAATTAGTCCACGCGCCGTCCCCTAAGCCCCGATCTGCCCACGGGCCGTCTCCGAGCTCCGATCGGTCCACGCGCCGTCTCGAAGCCTCGATCCGTACACGCGTCGTCTCCGAGCCCCGATCGGTCCACGCGCCATCGCCGAACCCCGATCGGTCCACGCGCCGTCTCCTGAGCTCCGAACGGTCCACACCCCTTGTCCTGAGCCCCGATCGGCCGACGCGTCGTCTCCTAAGCCCCGACCGGTTCACGCGCCGTCTCCTGTGCACCGATCGAATCTCGTGCCGTCTCCTAAGCCCGATCGGTCCACACGTCGTCTCCTAAGCCGCAATCGGTCCACGCGTCGTCTCCTAAGCCCCGATCCGTCGCCGCGTCGTCTCCTGAGCCCCGATCATTTGACGCGTCTTCTCCAGAGCCCCGATCGCTCCTCGCGCCGTCTCCTGAGCCCCGCTCGGTCCATGCGTCGTCTTCTTAGCCCCGATGCCTCCACGTGTCGTCTCCTAAGCCCCGATCGGTCCACGCGCCGTCTCCGGGCCCCGATCGGTCCACGCACCATCTCCTGCTCTCCAATCGGTCCACGCGCCGCCTCCAGAGCCCCGATCGATCCACGCTAGGCTCCTGAGCCCCGGCCGGTCCGCGCGCCGTCTCCTGAGCCCCGAACGGTCGACGCGTCGTCTCCTGAGCCCCGATCGATCCACGCGCCGTCTCCTAAGCCCCGATCCGTGCACGCGCCGTCTCCGAGCGCCGATCGGTTCACGCGCCGTCTCCTGAGCCCCAATCATTCCACGCGATGTCTCCGAGCCCCGATCGGTCCACGAGCCGTTTTCTGAGCACCGTTCGGTCCACGCGTCGTCTTCAAAGCCCCGATGCCTCCACGCGCCGTCTCCGAGCCACGATCGGTCCGTGCGCCGCTTCCAAAGCCCTATCAGTCCAGGCGTCCTCTCCTGATCTCCGATCGGTCCACGCGCCGTCTCCTAAGCCCCGATCGGTCCACGCGCCGTCTCCGAGCGCCGATCGGTCCACCCGCGGTCTCCAAGCCTCGATCCGTACACGCGCCGTCTCCGAGCCCCGATCGGTCCACGCGTCGTCTCCGAGTACCGTTCGGTCCACGCGCCGTTTCCTGAGCCCCGATCGGTCCATCCGTCGTCTTTTAAGCCCCGATACCTTCACGCGCCGTCTCCGAGCCACGATCGGTCCAGGCGCCGTTTCCTGAGCCCCGATCGGTCCACGCATCGTCTCCTAAGCCCCGATCGGTTAACGCGCCATCTCCCCGCCCCGATCGGTCCACGCGCCGTCTCCTGAGGCCTGATCCGTCCACGCGCGGCGTCGAGCCGCGATCGGTCCACGCGCGGCCTCCTGAGCCCCAATCGGTCCACGCGTCATCTCCTAAGCCCCGATCCGTCGCAGCGTCGTCCCCTGGGCCCCGATCAATTGACGCGTCTTCTCCTGAGCCCCGATCGCACCTCACGCCGTCTCCTGAGCCCCGCTCGGTCCATGCGTCGTGTTCTTAGCCCCGATGCCTCCACGCGCCGTCTCCGAGACACGATAGGTCCAGGCGCCGCTTCCTGAGCCCCGATCGATCCACGCGCCGTCTCGTAAGCCACAATCGGTCCACGCGCCGTCTCAGAGCGCCGATCATTTCACGCGCCGTCTCCTGAGCCCCGATCGTTCCACGCGCCGCCTCCTGAGCCCCGATCGATCCACGCATCGGCTGCTGAGCCCCGGTCGGTCCACGCGTCGCCTTCGAGCACCGATCGATCCACGCGCCGTTTCCTGGGCCCCGATCGGCCCACGCGTCGCCACCGGAGCCCCGATCGGTCTACGCGCCGTCTCATGAGCCCCGATCGGTCCACGCATCGTCTCCGAGCACCGATCGGTCCACGCGCCGTTTTCTGAGCACCGTTCGGTCCACGCGTCGTCTTCAAAGCCCCGATGCCTCCACGCGCCGTCTCCGAGCCCCGATCGCTCCTCGCGCCGTCTCCTGAGCCCCGCTCGATCCATGCGTCGTCTTCTTAGCCCCGATGCCTCCACGCGCCGTTTCCGTGCCACGATCGGTCCAGGCGCCGCTTCCTGAGCCCCGATCGGTCTACGCGCCGACGCGTAAGCCCCAATCGGTCTACGCGCCGTCTCAGAGCGCCGATCATTTCACGCGCCGTCTCCTGAGCCCCGATCATTCCACGCCCCGCCTCCGAGCCCCGATCGGTCCACGCGCCGTCTCCTAAGCCCCGATCGGTCCACGCGCCGTCTCCGAGCGCCGATCGGTTCACGCGCCGTCACCTGAGCCCCGATCGTTCCACGCGCCGTCTCCGAGCCCCGATCGGTCTACGCGCCGTCTCCTAAGCCCCGATCGGTCCACGCGCCTTCTCCTCATCCCCCATCGGTCCACGCGCCGTCTCGGAGCGCCGATTGGTTCACGCGCCGTCTCCTGAGCCCCGATCGCTCCACGCACAGTCGCCGAGCCTCGATCGGTCCACGCGCCGTCTCCTAAGCCCCGATCGGTCCAAGCGCCTTCTGCTAAGCCCCAATCGGTCCAAGCGCCTTCTGCTAAGCCCCGATCGGTCCACGCGCCGTCGCCGAGCGCCGATCGGATCACGCGCCGTCACCTGAGCCCCGATCGTTCCACGCGCCGTCTCCGAGCCCCGATCGATCTACGCGCCGTCTCCCAGCCCCGATCGGTCCACGCGCCATCTCCTGAGCCCGGATCGGTCCACGCGCCGTCGTCGAACCCCAATTGGGCCACGCGCCATCGCCTGTGCCCCAGTCGGTCCGCGCGCCGTCTCCGAGCGCCGATCGGTTCACGCGCCGTCACCTGAGCCCCGATCGTTCCACGCGCCGTCTCCGAGCCCCGATCGGTCTACGCGCCGTCTCCTAAGCCCCGATCGGACCCCGCGCCTTCTCCTCATCACCCATCGGTCCACGCGCCGTCTCGGAGCGCCGATTGGTTCACGCGCCGTCTCCTGAGCCCCGATCGCTCCACGCACAGTCGCCGAGCCTCGATCGGTCCACGCGCCGTCTCCTAAGCCCCGATCGGTCCAAGCGCCTTCTGCTAAGCCCCGATCGGTCCAAGCGCCTTCTGCTAAGCCCCGATCGGTCCACGCGCCGTCTCCGAGCGCCGATCGGTTCACGCGCCGTCACCTGAGCCCCGATCGTTCCACGCGCCGTCTCCGAGCCCCGATCGATCTACGCGCCGTCTCCTAAGCCCCGATCAGTCCACGCGCCTTCTCCTCATCCCCCATCGGTCCACGCGCCGTCTCCGAGCGCCGATCGGTTCACGCGCCGTCTCCTGAGCTCCGATCGTTCCACGCGCCGTCTCCGAGCCCCGATCCGTCCACGCGCCGTCTCCTGAGCCCGGATCGGTCCACGCGTCATCGCCGAATCCCCGATCCGTACACGCGTCGTCTCCGAGCCTCGATCGGTCCACGCGCAGTCGCGGAGCCACGATCGGTCCAGGCGTGGCCTCCTGAGCCTCGATCGGTCCACGCGCGGCCTCCTGAGCCCCGGTCGGTTCACGCGCCGTCTCCGAGCCCCGATCGATCCACGCGTCGTCTTCGAAGCCCAGATGCCTCCTCGCGCCGTCTCCGAGCCACGATCGGTCCAGGCGCTGCTTCCTGAGCCCCAATCGGTCCACGCATCGTCACCTAAGCCCCGATCGGTCCACGCGCCGTCGCCGAGCCATGATCGGTCCACGCGCGGCTCCTGAGCCCCATCGGTCCACACGCCGTCGCCGAGCCGGGATCGTTCCACGCACGGGCTCCTGAGTCCCGGTTGGTTCACGCGCCGTATCCGAGCCCCAGTCGGTCCACGCGCCGGCTCCTGAGCCCCGATCGGTCCACGCGCCGTCTCCTGAGCCCCGATCGCTCCACGCACCGTTTTTTGAGCACCGTTTGGTCCACGCGTCGTCTTCAAAGCCCCGATGCCTCCACGCGCCGTCTCCGAGCCACGATACGTCCGTGCGCCGCTTCCAGAGCCCTCACGGTCCACGCGTCGTCTCCTGATCTCCGATCGGTCCACACGCCATCTCCTAAGCCCCGATCATTCCACGCGCCATCTCTGAGCCCCGATCGGTCCACGCGCCGTCTCATAAGCCCCGATCGGACCACGCGCCTTCTCCTCAGCCCCGATCGGTCCACGCGCCGTCTCCGAGCGCCGATTAGTTCACGCGCCGTCTCCTGAGCCCCGATCGCTCCACGCTCCGTCTCCCAGCCCCGATAGGTCCACGCGCCGTCTCCAGAGCCCTGATCCGTCCACGCGCGGCGTCGAGACGCGATCGGTCCACGCGCGGCCTCCTGAGCCCCAATCGGTCCACGCGTCGTCTCCTAAGCCCCGATCGGTCCGTGCGCCGTCTCCGAGCCCCGATCGTTCCACGCACCATGTCATGCTCCCCAATCGATCCATGCGCCGCCTCCGGAGCCCTGATCGATCCACGCGAATCTCCTGAGCTCCGGTCGGTCCTCGTACCGTCTCCGAGCCCCGATCGGTCCACGTGCCATCTCCGAAGCCCCGATCGGTCCACGCGCCGTCTCCAGACCCCTGATCCGTCCACGCGCGGCGTCGAGACGCGATCGGTCCACGCGCGGCCTCCTGAGCCCCGATCGGTCCACGCGCCGCGGCGAACCCCAATTGGTCCACGCGCAACCTCTCGAGCCCCAGTCGGTAAACGCGCTGTCTCCGAGCCCCGATCGGTCCACGTATGTTCTCCTAAGCCCCAATTAGTCCCCGCGCCGTCTCCTAAGCCCCGATCTGCCGACGGGCCGTCTCCGAGCTCCGATCGGTCCACGCGCCGTCTCCTGAGCCCCGCTCGGTCCATGCGTCGTCTTCTTAGCCCCGATGCCACCACGCGCCGTCTCCTAAGCCCCGATCTGCCCACGGGCCGTTTCCGAGCTCCGATCGTTCCACACGCCGTCTCCAAGCCTCGATCCGTACACGCGCCGTCTCCGAGCCCCGATCGGTCCACGCGCCGTCTCCTGAGCCCCGATCGGTCCACGCGCCGTCTCCTGAGCTCCGAACGGTCCACACCCCTTGTCCTGAGCCCCGATCGGCCGACGCGTCGTCTCCTAAGCCCCGACCGGTTCACGCGCCGGCTCCTGTGCACCGATCGAATCACGCGCCGTCTCCGAGCCACGATCGGTCCAGGCGCCGTCTCCGGAGCCCCGATCGTTCCACGCGTCGTCTCCTAAGCCCCGATTCGTCCACGCGGCGTCTCCGGGCGCCGATGATTTCACGCGCCGTCTCCTGAGACCCGATCGTTTCACGCGCCGTCTCCGAGCCCCGATCGATCCACGCGCCGCCTCCTGAGCCCCGATCGGTCCACGCGCCGTCGCCGAACCCCAATTGGTCCACGCGCAACCGCCTGAGCCCCAGTCGGTCCACGCACTGTGTCCGAGCCCCGATCGGTCCACGCGCCGTCTTCGAGCGCCGATCGGTCCACGCAACGTCTCCTAAGCCCCAATCGGTTAACGCGCCGTCTCCTGAGCCCCGATCGTTCTACGCACCGTCTCCTAAGCCCCGATCGGTCCACGCGCCGTCTCCGAGCGCCGATCGGTTGACGCGCTATCTCCTGAGCCCCGATCGTTCCACGCGCCGTCTCCGAGCCCCGATCGGTCCACGCGCCGTCTCCTAAGCCCCGTTCGGTCCAAGCGCCTTCTCCTAAACCCCGGTCGGTCCACGCGCCGTCTCCGAGGCCCGATCGGTCCACACATCGCCTCCTAAGCCCCGATCGGCTAACGCGTCGACTCCGAGCCGCGATCGTTCCACGCGCCGTCCCCGATCCCCGTTCGGTCCAAGCGCCTTCTCCTAAACCCCGGTCGGTCCACGCGCCGTCTCCGAGGCCCGATCGGTCCACACATCGCCTCCTAAGCCCCGATCGGCTAACGCGTCGACTCCGAGCCCCGATCGTTCCACGCGTCGTCTCCTGATTCCCGATCCTTAAACGCGTCGTCTCCGAGCCTCGATCGGTCCACACCCCGTGTCCGATCCCCGATCGGTCCGCGTACCGGATTCTGAGCCGCGGTCCGTCCGCGCGCCGTCTCCGAGCACCGATCGGTCGACGCGCCGTCTCAGAGCGCCGATCATTTCACGCCCCGTCACCTGACCTCCGATCGTTCTACGCGCCGTCTCCGAGCCCCGATCGGTCCACGCGCCGACTCCTGAGCCCCAATCGGTCCACACGCTGTCTCGTGAGCCCCGATAGGTACACGCGTCGTCTCCGAGCCCCGATCGGTCCACGCGCCGTCGGCGAACCCCGATCGGTCCACGCGCCGTCTCCTGAGCTCCGAACGGTCCACACCCCTTGTCCTGAGCCCCGATCGGCCGACGCGTCGTCTCCTAAGCCCCGACCGGTTCACGCGCCGTCTCCTGTGCACCGATCGAATCACGTGCCGTCTCCTAAGCCCCGATCGGTTAACGCGCCGTCTCCGAGCCGCGATCGGTCCACGCGCCGTCGCCGAACCCCAATTGGTCCACGCGCAACCGCCTGACCCCCAGTCGATCCACGCGTCGTCTCCGAGCTCCAGTCGGTCCACGCGCCGTTTCCTGAGACCTGATCGGTCCATGCGTCGTCTTCTAAGCCCCGATGCCTCCACGCACCGTCTCCGAGCCACGACCGGTTCAGGCGCCGCTTCCCGAGCCCCGATCAGTCCACGTGTCGTCTCCTGACCCCCGATCGCTCCACGGACCGTTTCCTGATCCCCGATCGGTCCACGCGCCGCCTCCTGAGTCCCGATCGGTCAACGCGTCGTGTCCTAACCCCTGATCGGTCCACGTGCCGTCTCCGAGCCCCGATGGGTCCACGTGCCACATCCTGAGCCCCGATCGGACGACGCGACGTCTCCTGAGCCTTGATCGATCCACGCGTCGTCTCCTGAACCCCGATTGCTCCACGGGCCGTTTCCTGAGCCCCGATCGGTCCACGCGTCGTCTACTAAGCCCAGATGCCTCCTCGCGCCGTCTCCGAGCCATGACGGGTCCAGGCGCCGCTTCCTGAGCCCCGGTCGGTCCACGCGTTGTCTCCTAAGCCCCGTTCGGTCCACGCGCCGTCTCCTAAGCCCCGATCATTCCACGCGCCGTCTCCGAGCCCCGATCGGTCCACGCGCCGTCTCCTGAGCCCCGATCGGTCCATGCGTTGTCTCCTAAGCCCCGATCGGTCCACGCGTCGTCTCCTAAGCGCCGATCCGTCGACGCGTCGTCTCCTGAGTCCCGATCGGTCCACGCACCGTCTCCTGAGCCCTGATCCGTCCACGCGCGGCGTCGAGCCGCGATCGGTCCACGCACCATCTCATGCTCCCCAATCGGTCCATGCGCCGCCTCCGGAGCCCTGATCAATCCACGCGAATCTCCTGAACTCCGGTCGGTCCTCGTACCGTCTCCGAGCCCCGATCGGTCCACGTACCATCTCCGAAGTCCCGATCGGTCCACGCGCCGTCTCCTGAGCCCCGATCGGTCCACGCGCCGCGGCGAACCCCAATTGGTCCACGCGCAACCTCTCGAGCCCCAGTCGGTAAACGCGCTGTCTCCGAGCCCCGATCGGTCCACGTATGTTCTCCTAAGCCCCAATTAGTCCCCGCGCCGTCTCCTAAGCCCCGATCTGCCCACGGGCCGTCTCCGAGCTCCGATCGGTCCACGCGCCGTCTTCAAGCCTCGATCCGTACACGCGTCGTCTCCGAGCCCCGATCGGTTAACGCGCCGCCTCCTGAGCCCCGATCGGTCCACGCGCCGTCGCCGAACCCCAATTGGTCCACGCGCAACCGCCTGAGCCCCAGTCGGTCCACACACTGTGTCCGAGCCCCGATCGGTCCACGCGCCGTCTTCGAGCGCCGATCGGTCCACGCAACGTCTCCTAAGCCCCAATCGGTTCACGCGCCGTCTCCTGAGCCCCGATCGTTCTACGCGCCGTCTCTGAGCCCCGATCCGTCCACGTGCAGTCGCCGAGCCCCGATCTGTCCACGCGCCGTCTGCTGAGCCCCGATCGGTTCACGGATCGTCTCCTAAGACCCGATACGTCCACACGCCGTATCCGAGCCCCGATCGGTCCGCGTGACGCATTCTAAGCCCCGATCGGTCCACGCCCCGTCTCCGAGCACCGATTGGTTCACGCGCCGTCTCCTGAGATTCGATCCGTCCACGCGCTGTCTCCTGAGCCCCGATCGGTCCACGCGCCGTCTCCTGAACCCCGATACGTCCGCACGTAGTCGCCGAGCCCCGATCGGTCCACGCGCCGTCTCCTGAGCCCCGGTCGGTTCACGCGCCGTCTCCGAGCCCTGATCGATCCACGCGTCGTCTTGTAAGCCCAGATGCCTCCACGCGCCGTCTCCGAGCTACGATCGGTCCAGGCGCCGCTTCCTGAGCCCCGATCGGTCCACGCGCCGTCTCCTAAGCCCCAATCGCTCCACGCGCCGTCTCCGAACGCCGATCATTTCACGCGCTGTCTCTTGAGTCCCGATCGTTCCACGCGCCGTATCCGAGCCCCGATCGATCCACGCGCCGTCTCCTGAGCCCCGATCGGTCCACGCGTCGTTCCCCAAGCCCCGATCCATTGACGCGCCGTCTCCTGATGCCCAATCGGTCCACGCGCAGTCTCCTGAGCCCCGATAGGTACACGCGTAGTCTCCTAAGCCCCGATCGGTCCACGCGCCGCCTCCGGAGCCCCAATCGATCAACGTGAGTCTCCTAAGCCCCGATCGGTCCACGTGCCGTCTCCGAGCCCCGATCGGTCCACGCGTCGTCTCCTAATCCCCGATCGGTCCACACGCCGTCTCCGAGCCCCGATGGGTCTACGCGTCGCCTCCTGAGCCCCGGTCGGTCCACGCGCAGTCTCCTGAGCCCCGATCGGTCCACGCGTCGTCTCCTAAACCCCGATCGGTCCACGCGTCGTCTCCTAAGCCTCGATCCGTCGACGCGTCGTCTCCTGAGCCACGATCAATTGACGCGTCTTCTCCTGAGCCCGATCGCTCCTCGCGCCGTCTCCTGAGCCCCGATCGGTCCACGCGTCGTCTCCGAGCTCCGATCGGTCCACACGCCGTTTCCTGAGCCCCGATCGGTCCATGCGTCGTCTTCATAGCCCCGATGCCTCCACGCGCCGTCTCCGAGCCACGATCGGTCCAGGCGCCGCTTCCTGAGCCCCGATCGGTCCACGCGCCGTATCCTAAGCCCCGATCGGTCCACGCGCCGTCTCCGAGCGCCGATAAGTTCAAGCGCCGTCTCCGAGCCCCGATCGGTTAACGCGCCGTCTCCGAGCCCCGATCGGCCCACGCGCCGTCTCCTGAGCCCCGATCCGTCCACGCGCAGTCGCCGAGCACCGTTCGGTCCAGGCGCCGTCTCCTGAGCCCCGATCGGTCCACACCCCTTCCCCTGAGCCCCGATCGGTCGACGCGGCGTCTCCTAAGACCCGACCGGTTCACCCGCCGTCTCCTGTGCACCGATCGATTCAGGTGCCGTCTCCTAAGCCCCGATCGGTCCACACGTCGTCTCCTAAGCCCCAATCGGGCCACGCGTCGTCTCCTAAGCCCCGATCCGTCGGCGCGTCGTCTCCTGAGCCCCGATCAATTGACGCGTCTTCTCCTGAGCCCCGATCGATCCACGCGCCGTCTCGTAAGCCACAATCGGTCCACGCGCCGTCTCAGAGCGCCGATCATTTCACGCGCCGTTTCCTGAGCCCCGATCGTTCCACGCGCCGTCTCCGAGCCCCGATCGGTCCACGCGGCGTCTCCTGAGCCCCGATCGGTTCACGCATCGTCTCCTAAGCCCCGATACGTCTACACGCCGTCTCCAAGCCCCGATCAGTCCGTGCATCGTCTCCTGATCCCCATCGCTCCACCCGGCGTCTCCGGAGCGCCGATCGATCGGTCGACGCGTCGTCTCCGAGACTCGATCGCTCCACGCCCCGTCGCCGAGCCTCGATCGGTCCACGCGCGGCCTCCTGAGCCCCGGTCGGTTCACACGCCGTCTCCGAGCCGCGATCGGTCCACGCGCCGTCTCCTGGGCCCCGATGCGTCCACGCGCAGTCGCCGAGCCCCGATCGGTCCACGCGCGGTCTCCTGAGCCCCGATCGGTCCACGCGCCGTCTCCTAAGCCCCGATCGATCCATGCGCCGTCTCCGAGCGCCGCTCGGTTCACGCGCCGTGTCCTGTGCTCCGATCGTTCCACGCGCCGTCTCCGAGCCCCGATCGGTCCACGCGCCGTCTCCTGAGCCCCGATCGTTCCACGTGCCGTCTCCCAGCCCCGATCGGTCCACGCGCCGTCTCCTAATCCCCAATCTGTCCACGACCCGTCTCCGGGCCCCGATCGGTGCACGCGCCGTCTCCTAAGCCCCGATCGGTCCACGCGCCGTCGCCGAACCCCAATTGGTCCACGCGAAACCGCCTGAGCCCCAGTCGGTCCACGCGCTGTCTCCGAGCCCCGATTGGTCCACGCGTCGTCTCCGAGCCCCGATCGGTCCACGCGCCGTCGCCGAGTCATGATCTGTCCACGCGCGGCCTCCTGAGACCCGATCGGTCCACGCGCCGTCTTCGAGCCCCGATCGGTCCACGCATGGTCTCCTAAGCCCCAATCGGTTAACGCGCCGTCCCCGAGCCCCGATCGGTCCACGCGCCGTCTCCTGAGCGCCGATACGTCCACGCGCAGTCGCCGAGCCATGATCGGTCCACGCGCTGTCTCCTGAGCCCCGATAGGTACACGCGTCGTCGCCTACACCCCGATCTGTCCACGAGTCGTCTCCTAAGCCCCGATCGGTCCACGCGCTGTCTCCTGAGCCCCGATAGGTACACGCGTCGTCGCCTACACCCCGATCGATCCACGCGAGTCTCCTGAGCCCCAGTCGGTCCGCGCGCCGTCTCCGAGCGCCGACCGGTTGACGCGCCGTCTCCTGAGCCCCGGTCGGTCCACGCGCCGTCTCCGAGCCCCGATCGGCCCACGCATCGTCTCCTACGCCGCGATCGGCTAACGCGTCGACTCCGAGCCCCGATCGGTCCATGCGCCGTCTCCGGGCCCCGATCGATCCACGCTAGGCTCCTGAGCCCCGGCCGGTCCGCGCGCCGTCTCCTGAGCCCCGAACGGTCGACGCGTCGTCTCCTGAGCCCCGATCGATCCACGCGCCGTCTCCTAAGCCCCGATCGGTGCACGCGCCGTCTCCGAGCGCCGATCCGTTCACGCGCCGTCTCCTGAGCCCCGACCATTCCACGCGATGTCTCCGAACCCCGATCGGTCCACGAGCCGTTTTCTGAGCACCGTTCGGTCCACGCGTCGTCTTCAAAGCCCGGTGCCTCCACGCGCCGTCTCCGAGCCACGATCGGTCCGTGCGCCGCTTCACAAGCCCTATCAGTCCAGGCGTCCTCTAATGATCTCCGATCGGTCCACGCGCCGTCTCCTAAGCCCCGATCGGTGCACGCGCCGTCTCCGAGCGCCGATCGGTTCACCCGCCGTCTCCTGAGCCCCGATCATTCCACGCGATGTCTCCGAGCCCCGATCGGTCCACGCGCGGTCTCCTAAGCCCCGATCGGTCCACGCGCCGTCTCCGAGCGCCGATCGGTCCACGCGCGGTCTCCAAGCCTCGATCCGTACACGCGCCGTCTCCGAGCCCCGATCGGTCCACGCGTCGTCTCCGAGCACCGTTCGGTCCACGCGCCGTTTCCTGAGCCCCGATCGGTCCATCCGTCGTCTTTTAAGCCCCGATACCTCCACGCACCATCTCCGAGCCACGATCGGTCCAGGCGCCGCTTCCTGAGCCCCGATCGGTCCACGCGTCGGCTCCTAAGCCTCGATAGGTCCACGCGCGGCCTCCTGAGCCCCGATCGTTCCACGCGCCGTCTCCGAGCCGCGATCGGTCCACGCGCCGTCTCCGAGCCCCGAACGGTTCACGCACCGTCTCCTGATCCCAATCGGTCCACGCGGCGCCTCCGGAGCCCCGATCGATCCACGCGAGTCTCCTGAGCCCCAGTCGGTCCGCGCGCCGTCTCCTGAGCCCTGATTGGTCGACGCGTCGTCTCCTGAGCCCTGATCGATCCACGCGTCGTCTCCTGAGCTCCGTTCGCGCCACACGCCGTTTCCTGAGCCCCGATCGGCCCACGCGTCATCTCCTGATCTCCGATCGGTCCACGCGCCGTCTCCTAAGCCCCGATCGGTCCATGCGCCGTCTCCGAGCGCCGATCGGTTGAGGCGCCGTCTCCTGAGCCCCGATCGTTCCACGCGCCGTCTCCTGATCCCCAATCGGTCCACACGCTATGTCGTGAGCCCCGATATGTACACGCGTCGTCTCCTACACCCGATCGGTCCACGCGTCGTCTCCTGATCCCAATCGGTCCACGCGGCGCCTCCGGAGCCCCGATCGATCCATGCGAGTCTCCTGAGCCCCAGTCGGTCCGCGCGCCGTCTCCGGAGCCCCGATCGGTCCACGCGCCGTCTCCTAAGCCCCGTTCGGTCCAAGCGTCTTCTCCTAAACCCCGGTCGGTCCACGCGCCGTCTCCTAAGCCCCGATCGGTGCACGCGCCGTCTCCGAGCGCCGATCGGTTCACGCGCCGTCTCCGAGCGCCGATCGGTCCACGCGCGGTCTCCAAGCCTCGATCCGTACACGCGCCGTCTCCGAGCCCCGATCGGTCCACGCGTCGTCTCCGAGCACCGTTCGTTCCACGCGCCGTTTCCTGAGCCCCGATCGGTCCATCCGTCGTCTTTTAAGCCCCGATACCTCCACGCGCCGTCTCCGAGCCACGATCGGTCCAGGCGCCGCTTCCTGAGCCCCGATCGTTCCACGCGTCGGCTCCTAAGCCTCGATAGGTCCACGCGCGGCCTCCTTAGCCCCGGTCGGTCCACGCGCCGTCTCCGAGCTGCGATCGGTACCCGCATCGTCTCCTAAGCCCCGATCGGTTAACGCGCCGTCTCCCCGCCCCGATCGGTCCACGCGCCATCTCCTGAGCCCCGATCGGTCCACGCGCCATCGCCGAACCCCGATCGGTCCACGCGCGGTCTCCTGAGCTCCGAACGGTCCACACCCCTTGTCCTGAGCCCCGATCGGCCGACGCGTCGTCTCATAAGCCTCGACCGGTTCACGCGCCGTCTCCTGTGCACCGATCGAATCTCGTGCCGTCGCCTAAGCCCCGATCGGTCCACGCGTCGTCTTCAAAGCCCCGATGCCTCCACGCGCCGTCTCCGAGCCACGATCGGTCCGTGCGCCGCTTCCAAAGCCCTATCAGTCCAGGCGTCCTCTACTGATCTCCGATCGGTCCACGCGCCGTCTCCTAAGCCCCGATCGGTGCACGCGCCGTCTCCGAGCGCCGATCGTTTCACGCGCCGTCTCCTAAGCCCCAATCATTCCACGCGATGTCTCCGAGCCCCGATCGGTCCACGCGCCGTCTCCTAAGCCCCGATCGGTCCGTGTGCCGTCTCCGAGCGCCGATCGGTCCACGCGCGGTCTCCAAGCCTCGATCCGTACACGCGCCGTCTCCGAGCCCCGATCGGTCCACGCGTCGTCTCCGAGCACCGTTCGTTCCACGCGCCGTTTCCTGAGCCCCGATCGGTCCATCCGTCGTCTTTTAAGCCCCGATACCTCCACGCGCCGTCTCCGAGCCACGATCGGTCCAGGCGCCGCTTCCTGAGCCCCGATCGGTCCACGCGTCGGCTCCTAAGCCTCGATAGGTCCACGCGCGGCCTCCTTAGCCCCGGTCGGTCCACGCGCCGTCTTCGAGCGCCGATCGGTCCACGCAACGTCTCCTAAGCCCCAATCGGTTCACGCGCCGTCTCCTGAGCCCCGATCGTTCTACGCGCCGTCTCTGAGCCCCGATCCGTCCACGTGCAGTCGCCGAGCCCCGATCGGTTCACGCGCGGTCTCCTGAGCCCCAGTCGGTACACGCTCTGTCTCCGAGCCCCGATCGGTCCACGCATCGTCTCGTAAGCCCCGCTCGGTTAACCCGTCGTTTGGGAGACCCATCGGTTCACGCGCCGTCTCCTGAGCCCCGATCGGCCGACGCGTCGTCTCATAAGCCTCGACCGGTTCACGCGCCGTCTCCTGTGCACCGATCGAATCTCGTGCCGTCGCCTAAGCCCCGATCGGTCCACGCGTCGTCTTCAAAGCCCCGATGCCTCCACGCGCCGTCTCCGAGCCACGATCGGTCCGTGCGCCGCTTCCAAAGCCCTATCAGTCCAGGCGTCCTCTACTGATCTCCGATCGGTCCACGCGCCGTCTCCTAAGCCCCGATCGGTGCACGCGCCGTCTCCGAGCGCCGATCGTTTCACGCGCCGTCTCCTAAGCCCCAATCATTCCACGCGATGTCTCCGAGCCCCGATCGGTCCACGCGCCGTCTCCTAAGCCCCGATCGGTCCGTGCGCCGTCTCCGAGCGCCGATCGGTCCACGCGCGGTCTCCAAGCCTCGATCCGTACACGCGCCGTCTCCGAGCCCCGATCGGTCCACGCGTCGTCTCCGAGCACCGTTCGTTCCACGCGCCGTTTCCTGAGCCCCGATCGGTCCATCCGTCGTCTTTTAAGCCCCGATACCTCCACGCGCCGTCTCCGAGCCACGATCGGTCCAGGCGCCGCTTCCTGAGCCCCGATCGGTCCACGCGTCGGCTCCTAAGCCTCGATAGGTCCACGCGCGGCCTCCTTAGCCCCGGTCGGTCCACGCGCCGTCTTCGAGCGCCGATCGGTCCACGCAACGTCTCCTAAGCCCCAATCGGTTCACGCGCCGTCTCCTGAGCCCCGATCGTTCTACGCGCCGTCTCTGAGCCCCGATCCGTCCACGTGCAGTCGCCGAGCCCCGATCGGTTCACGCGCGGTCTCCTGAGCCCCAGTCGGTACACGCTCTGTCTCCGAGCCCCGATCGGTCCACGCATCGTCTCGTAAGCCCCGCTCGGTTAACCCGTCGTTTGGGAGACCCATCGGTTCACGCGCCGTCTCCTGAGCCCCGATCGTTCTACGCGCCGTCTCCGAGCCCCGATCCGTCCACGCGCAGTCGCCGAGCCCCGATCTGTCCACGCGCCGTCTCCGTGCCCCGATCGGTTCACGGATCGTCTCCTAAGACCCGACCGGTTCACCCGCCGTCTCCTGAGCCCCGGTCGGTCCACGCGCCGTCTCCGAGCCTCGGTCGATCCACGTACCGTCTCCGAAGCCCCTGTCGGTCCACGCGCCGTCTGCTGAGCCCCGATCGGTCTACGCATCGTCTCCTAAGCCCCGATACGTCCACACGCCGTATCCGAGCCCCGATCGGTCCGCGTGACGCATTCTAAGCCCCGATCGGTCCACGCCCCGTCTCCGAGCACCGATTGGTTCACGCGCCGTCTCCTGAGACTCGATCCGTCCACGCGCTGTCTCCTGAGCCCCGATCGGTCGACGCGTCCTCTGCTAAACCCCCGATCGGTCCACGCCCCGTCTCCGAGCGCCGATCGGTTCACGCGCCGTCTCCTGAGTCCCGATCCGTCCACTCACTGTCTCCTGAGCCCTGATCGGTCGACGCGTCCTCTGCTAAACCTCGATCGGTCCACGCGTCGTCTCCTGAGCCCCGATCGGTCGACGGGTCCTCTCCTAAGCCCCGATCGGTCCACGCGTCTTCTCCTGAGCCCCGATCAGTCCACGCGTCGTCTCCTAAGCCCCGATACATCCACACGTCGTCTCCGAGCCGCGATGGGTCCACGCGTCGCCTCCTGAGCCCCGATCGATCCACGCGAGTCTCCTGAGCCCCGGTCGGTCTGCGCGCCGTCTCCTGAGCCCCGATCGTTCCACGCGTCGTCTCCTAAGCCCCGATCGGTTCACGCGTCGTCTCCTAAGCCCCGATCCGTCGACGCGTCGTCTCCTGAGCCCCGATCAATTGACGCGTCTTCTCCTGACCCCCGATCGCTCCTCGCGCCGTCTCCTGAGCCCCGCTCGGTCCATATGTCGTCTTTTTAGCCCCGATGCCTCCACCCGTCGTCTCCGAGCCACGATCGGTTCAGGCGGCGCTTCCTGAACCCCGATCGACCCACGCGCCGTCTCCTAAGCCCCAATCGGTCCACGCGCCGCCTCCTGAGCCCCGATTGGTCCACACGCCGTCTTCTGAGTCCCAGATCGGTCCACGCGCCGTCTCCTAAGCTCCAATCGCTCCACGCGCCGTCTCCTGAGCCCCGATACGTCGACGCGCCGTCTCCTGAGCCCCAATCGGTCCACACGCTGTCACGTGAGCCCCGATAGGTACACGCGTCGTGTCCTACGCCCCGATCGCTCCACGCGTCGTCTCCTAAGCCCCGATCAGTCCACGCGCCGTCTCCGAGCCCCGATGGGTCCACGAGGCGCCTCCGGAGCCCCGATCGATCCACGGGAGGATCCTGAGCCCCGATCGATCCACGCATCGTCTCCTAAGCCCCAATCGGTTAACGCGCCGTCTCCGAGCCCCAATCGGTCCACGCGCCGTCTCCTGAACCCCGATCGTTCCACGCGCCTTCTCCTAAGCCACGATCGGTCAGCGCCGTCTCCGAGCCCCGATCGGTCCACGCGCCGTATCCTGAGCCCGGATCAGTCCACGCGCCGTCGCCGAACCCCAATTGGTCCACGCTCAACCGTCTGAGCCCCGATCGGTCCACGCGTCGTCTCCTGAGCCCCGATCAATTGACGCGTCTTCTCCTGAGCCCCGATCGCTCCTCGCGCCGTCTCCTGAGCCCCGCTCGGTCCATGCGTCGTCTTCAAAGCCCCGATGCCTCCACGCGCCGTCTCCGAGCCACGATCGGTCCGTGCGCCGCTTCCACAACCCCGATCGGTCCACGCGTCATCTCCTGAGCCCCGATCGCTCCTCGCGCCGTCTCCTGAGCCCCGCTCGGTCCATGCGTCGTCTTCTTAGCCCCGATGCCTCCACGCGCCGTCTCCTAAGCCCCGATCTGCCCACGGGCCGTTTCCGAGCTCCGATCGGTCCACGCGCGGTCTCCAAGCCTCGATCCGTACACGCGCCGTCTCCGAGCCCCGATCGGTCCACGCGCCGTCTCCTGAGCCCCGATCGGTTCACGCATCGTCTCCTAAGCCCCGATACGTCCACACGCCGTATCCGAGCTCCGATCGGTCCGCGTGACGCATTCTAAGTCACGGTCCGTTCACGCGCCGTCTCCGAGCCACGATCGGTCCACCCACCGTCGCCGAACCCCAATTGGTCCACGGGCAACCACCTGAGCCCCAGTCGGTCCACGCGTCGTCTCCGAGCTCCAACCGGTCCACGCGCCGTTTCCTGAGCCCCGATCGATCCATGCGTCGTCTTCTAAGCCCCGATGCCTCCACGCGCCGTCTCCGAGCCAGATCGGTTCAGGCGCCGCTTCCCGCGCCCCGATCAGTCAACGCACCGTCTCCTAAGCCCCTATCGCTCCACGGACCGTCTCCGAGCCCCGATGGGTCCACGCGCCGCATCCTGAGCCCCGATCGGTCGACGCGCCGTCTCCTAAGACCCGATCGGTCCTCGCTCCGTCTCCTAAGCCCCAATCGGTCCACGCGCCGTCTCCTAAGCCCCGATCGATCCACGCGCCGTCTTCGAGCACCGATCGGTCCACGCGTCGTCCCCTAATACCCGATCGGTCCACGCGTCTTCTCCTAAGCCCCGATCCGTCGACGCGTCGCCTCCTGAGCCCCGATTGATCCACGCGCCGCCTCCTGAGCCCCGATCGCTCCACGCTCCGTCTCCGAGCCCCGATGGGTCCACGCGCGGTCTCCTGAGCCCCGGTCGGTCCACGCGCCGTCGCCGAACCCCAATTCGTACACGCGCAACCTCCTGAGCCCCAGTCGGTCCACGCGCCGTCTCCTAAGCCCCAATCTGTCCACGACCCGTCTCTGGGCCCCGATCGGTGCACGCGCCGTCTCCTGAGCCCCGATCGGTCCACGCGCCGTCTCCTGAACCCCGATACGTCCGCACGCAGTCGCCGAGTCCCGATCATTCCACGCCCCGTCTCCGAACCCCGATCGGTCCACGCGTCATCGCCGAATCCACGATCCGTACACAGGCGTGGCCTCCTGAGCCTCCTGAGCCTCGATCGGTCCACGCGCGGTCTCCTGAGCCCCGATCATTCCACGCGCCACCTCCGAGCCCCGATCGATCCACGCGCCGTCTCATAAGCCCCGATCGGACCACGCGCCTTCTCCTCAGCCCCGATCGGTCCACGCGCCGTCTCCGAGCGCCGATTAGTTCACGCGCCGTCTCCTGAGCCCCCATCGCTCCACGCTCCGTCTCCCAGCCCCGATCGGTCCACGCGCCGTCTCCTGAGTCCGGATCGGTCCACGCGCCGTCGCCGAACCCCATTTGGTCCACGCGCCACCGCATGTGCCCCAGTCGGTCCACGCGCTGTCTCCGAGCCCAGATCGGTCCACGCGCGGCCTCCTGAGCCCCGATCGGTCCACGCGCCGTCGCCGAACCGCGATCGGTCCACGCGCCGTCTCCTTAGCCCCGATCGGTCCACGCGCGGCCTCCTGAGCCCCGATCGGTCCACGCGCCGTCTCCGAGCCCCGATCGGTCCACGCGCCGTCTCCTGAACCTCGATCGGTCCACGCGTCGTTCCCGAAGCCCCGATCCATCCACGCGCAGTCTCCCGAGCCCCAATCGGTCCACGCGCCGTCTCCTGAGCCCCGATCGGTCCACGCGCCGTCTCCTGAGCCCCGATCGGTTCACGCATCGTCTCCTAAGCCCCGATACGTCCACACGCCGTATCCGAGCTCCGATCGGTCCGCGTGACGCATTCTAAGTCACGGTCCGTCCACGCGCCGTCTCCGAGCACCGATCGGTCCACGCGCCGCCTCCTAAGCCCCGATCGGTCCACGCGTCGTCTCCTAAGCCCCGATCGGTCCACGCGTCGTCTCCGAGCACCGCTCGGTCCACGCGCCGTTTCCTGAGCCCTGATCGGTCCATCCGTCGTCTCCTAAGCCCCGATCCCTCGCCGCGTCGTCTCCTGAGCCCCGATCAATTGACGCGTCTTCTCCTGAGCCCCGATCGGTCCTCGCGCCGTCTCCTGAGCCCCGCTCGGTCCATGCGTCGTGTTCTTAGCCCCGATGCCTCAACGCGCCGTCTCCGAGCCACGATAGGTCAAGGCGCCGCTTCCTGAGCAACGATCGATCCACGCGCCGTCTCGTAAGCCACAATCGGTCCACGCGCCGTCTCAGAGCGCCGATCATTTCACGCGCCGTTTCCTGAGCCCCGATCGTTCCACGCGCCGTCTCCGAGCCCCGATCGGTCCACGCGGCGTCTCCTGAGCCCCGATCGGTTCACGCATCGTCTCCTAAGCCCCGATACGTCTACACGCCGTCTCCGAGCCCCGATCAGTCCGTGCACCGTCTCCTGATCCCCATCGCTCCACGCGGCGTCTCCGGAGCGCCGATCGATCCCCGCGAGTCTCCTGAGCCCCGGTCGGTCCGCGCACCATCATCTGAGCCCCGATCGGTCGACGCGTCGTCTCCGAGACTCGATCGCTCCACGCCCCGTCGCCGAGCCTCGATCGGTCCACGCGTCGTCTCCTAATCCCCGATCGGTCCACACGCCGTCTCCGAGCCCCGATGGGTCTACGCGTCGCCTCCTGAGCCCCGGTCGGTCCACGCGCAGTCTCCTGAGCCCCGATCGGTCCACGCGTCGTCTCCTAAGCCCCGATCGGTCCACGCGTCGTCTCCTAAGCCTCGATCCGTCGACGCGTCGTCTCCTGAGCCACGATCAATTGACGCGTCTTCTCCTGAGCCCGATCGCTCCTCGCGCCGTCTCCTGAGCCCCGATCGGTCCACGCGTCGTCTCCGAGCTCCGATCGGTCCACACGCCGTTTCCTGAGCCCCGATGGGTCCATGCGTCGTCTTCTTAGCCCCGATGCCTCCACGCGCCGTCTCCGAGCCACGATCGGTCCAGGCGCCGCTTCCTGAGCCCCGATCGGTCCACGCGCCGTATCCTAAGCCCCGATCGGTCCACACGCCGTCTCCGAGCGTCGATAAGTTCAAGCGCCGTCTCCGAGCCCCGATCGGTTAACGCGCCGTCTCCGAGCCCCGATCGGCCCACGCGCCGTCTCCTGAGCCCCGATCCGTCCACGCGCAGTCGCCGAGCACCGTTCGGTCCAGGCGCCGTCTCCTGAGCCCCGATCGGTCCACACCCCTTCCCCTGAGCCCCGATCGGTCGACGCGTCGTCTCCTAAGACCCGACCGGTTCACCCGCCGTCTCCTGTGCACCGATCGATTCAGGTGCCGTCTCCTAAGCCCCGATCGGTCCACACGTCGTCTCCTAAGCCCCAATCGGGCCACGCGTCGTCTCCTAAGCCCCGATCCGTCGGCGCGTCGTCTCCTGAGCCCCGATCAATTGACGCGTCTTCTCCTGAGCCCCGATCGCTCCTCGCGCCGTCTCCTGAGCCCCGCTCGGTCCATGCGTCGTATTCTTAGCCCCGATGCCTCCACGCGCCGTCTCCGAGCCACGATAGGTCGAGGCGCCGCTTCCTGAGCCCCGATCGATCCACGCGCCGTCTCGTAAGCCACAATCGGTCCACGCGCCGTCTCAGAGCGCCGATCATTTCACGCGCCGTTTCCTGAGCCCCGATCGTTCCACGTGCCGTCTCCGAGCCCCGATCGGTCCACGCGGCGTCTCCTGAGCGCCGATACGTCCACGCGCAGTCGCCGAGCCCTGATCGGTCCACGCGCTGTCTCCTGAGCCCCGATAGGTACACGCGTCGTCGCCTACACCCCGATCTGTCCACGAGTCGTCTCCTAAGCCCCGATCGGTCCACGCGCTGTCTCCTGAGCCCCGATAGGTACACGCGTCGTCGCCTACACCCCGATCGATCCACGCGAGGCTCCTGAGCCCCAGTCGGTCCGCGCGCCGTCTCCGAGCGCCGATCGGTTGACGCGCCGTCTCCTGAGCCCCGGTCGGTCCACGCGCCGTCTCCGAGCCCCGATCGGCCCACGCATCGTCTCCTACGCCCCGATCGGCTAACGCGTCGACTCCGAGCCCCGATCGTTCCACGCGCCGTCTCCGAGCACCGATCGGTCCACGCGCCGTCTCAGAGCGCCGATCATTTCACGCCCCGTCTCCTGAGCTCCGATCGTTCCACGCGCCGTCTCCGAGCCCCGATCGGTCCACACGCCGTATCCGAGCCCCGATCGGTCCGCGTGACGCATTCTAAGCCACGGTCCGTCCACGCGCCGTCTCTGAGCACCGATCGGTCCACGCGCCGTCTCCTGAGCCCCGATCGGTCCATGCGTCGTCTTCTTAGCCCCGATGCCTCCACGCGTCGTCTCCTAAGCCCCGATCGGTCCATGCGCCGTCTCCGGGCCCCGATCGATCCACGCTAGGCTCCTGAGCCCCGGCCGGTCCGCGCGCCGTCTCCTGAGCCCCGAACGGTCGACGCGTCGTCTCCTGAGCCCCGATCGATCCACGCGCCGTCTCCTAAGCCCCGATCGGTGCACGCGCCGTCTCCGAGCGCCGATCGGTTCACGCGCCGTCTCCTGAGCCCCGATCATTCCACGCGATGTCTCCGAGCCCCGATCGGTCCACGAGCCGTTTTCTGAGCACCGTACGTTCCACGCGTCGTCTTCAAAGCCCCGATGCCTCCACGCGCCGTCTCCTAAGCCCCGATCGGTGCACGCGCCGTCTCCGAGCGCCGATCGGTTCACGCGCCGTCTCCTGAGCCCCGATCATTCCACGCGATGTCTCCGAGCCCCGATCGGTCCACGCGCCGTCTCCTAAGCCCCGATCGGTCCACGCGCCGTCTCCGAGCGCCGATCGGTCCACGCGCGGTCTCCAAGCCTCGATCCGTACACGCGCCGTCTGCGAGCCCCGATCGGTCCACGCGTCGTCTCCGAGCACCGTTCGGTCCACGCGCCGTTTCCTGAGCCCCGATCGGTCCATCCGTCGTCTTTTAAGCCCCGATACCTCCACGCGCCGTCTTCGAGCCACGATCGGTCCAGGCGCCGCTTCCTGAGCCCCGATCGGTCCACGCGTCGGCTCCTAAGCCTCGATAGGTCCACGCGCGGCCTCCTGAGCCCCGATCGTTCCACGCGCCGTCTCCGAGCCGCGATCGGTCCACGCGTCATCTCCTGATCTCCGATCGGTCCACGCGCCGTCTCCTAAGCCCCGATCGGTCCATGCGCCGTCGCCGAGCGCCGATCGGTTGAGGCGCCGTCTCCTGAGCCCCGATCGTTCCACGCGCCGTCTCCTGAGCCCCAATCGGTCCACACGCTGTGTCGTGAGCCCCGATAGGTACACGCGTCGTCTCCTACGCCCGATCGGTCCACGCGTCGTCTCCTGATCCCAATCGGTCCACGCGGCGCCTCCGGAGCCCCGATCGATCCACGCGAGTCTCCTGAGCCCCAGTCGGTCCGCGCGCCGTCTCCGGAGCCCCGATCGGTCCACGCGCCGTCTCCTAAGCCCCGTTCGGTCCAAGCGTCTTCTCCTAAACCCCGGTCGGTCCACGCGCCGTCTCCTAAGCCCCGATCGGTGCACGCGCCGTCTCCGAGCGCCGATCGGTTCACGCGCCGTCTCCTGAGCCCCGACCATTCCACGCGATGTCTCCGAGCCCCGATCGGTCCACGAGCCGTTTTCTGAGCACCGTTCGGTCCACGCGTCGTCTTCAAAGCCCGGTGCCTCCACGCGCCGTCTCCGAGCCACGATCGGTCCGTGCGCCGCTTCCAAAGCCCTATCAGTCCAGGCGTCCTCTCCTGATCTCCGATCGGTCCACGCGCCGTCTCCTAAGCCCCGATCGGTCCACGCGATGTCTGCGAGCCCCGATCGGTCCACGCGCCGTCTCCTAAGCCCCGATCGGTCCACGCGCCGTCTCCGAGCCCCGATCGGTCCACGCGCGGTCTCCTGAGCCCCGGTCGTCCACGCGCCGTCGCCGAACCCCAATTCGTACACGCGCAACCTCCTGAGCCCCAGTCGGTCCACGCGCCGTCTCCTAAGCCCCAATCTGTCCACGACCCGTCTCTGGGCCCCGATCGGTGCACGCGCCGTCTCCTGAGCCCCGATCGGTCCACGCGCCGTCTTCTGAACCCCGATACGTCCGCACGCAGTCGCCGAGCCCCGACCGGTCCACGCGCCGTCGCCGAGCCTCGATCGGTCCACGTGCGGCCTCCTGAGCCCCGGTCGGTTCACGCGCCGTCTCCGAGCCCCGATCGATCCACGCGTCGTCTTCTAAGACCAGATGCCTCCTCGCGCCGTCTCCGAGCCAGGATCGGTTCAGGCGCCGCTTCGTGAGCCCCGATCGGTCCACACTTCGTCACCAAGCCCCGATCCGTACACGCGTCGTCTCCGAGCCCCGATCGGTCCACGCGCCGTTTCCGAGCCCCGATCGGTCCGCGCGTCGTCTCCGAGCCTCGATCGGTCCTCGCGTCGTCTCCTAAGCCCCGACTGGTCCACGCGCCGTCCCCTGAGCCCTGGTCGGTTCACGCGCCGTCTCCGAGCCCTGATCGATCCACGCGTCGTCTTGTAAGCCCTGATGCCTCCACGCGCCGTCTCCGAGCCACGATCGGTGCAGGCGCCGCTTCCTGAGCCCCGATCGGTCCACGCGCCGTCTCCTAAACCCCAATCGCTCCACGCGCCGTCTCCGAACGCCGATCATTTCACGCGCTGTCTCCTGAGTCCCGATCGTTCCACGCGCCGTATCCGAGCCCCGATCGATCCACGCGCCGTCTCCTGAGCCCCGATCGGTCCACGCGTCGTTCCCCAAGCCCCGATCCATCGACGCGCCGTCTCCTGATGCCCAATCGGTCCACGCGCAGTCTCCTGAGCCCCGATAGGTACACGCGTAGTCTCCTAAGCCCCGATCGGTCCACGCGCCGCCTCCGGAGCCCCAATCGATCAACGTGAGTCTCCTAAGCCCCGATCGGTCCACGTGCCGTCTCCGAGCCCCGATCGGTCCACGCGTCGTCTCCTAATCCCCGATCGGTCCACACGCCGTCTCCGAGCCCCGATGGGTCTACGCGTCGCCTCCTGAGCCCCGGTCGGTCCACGCGCCGTCTCCTGAGCCCCGATCGGTCCACGCGTCGTCTCCTAAGCCCCGATCGGTCCACGCGTCGTCTCCTAAGCCTCGATCCGTCGACGCGTCGTCTCCTGAGCCACGATCAATTGACGCGTCTTCTCCTGAGCCCGATCGCTCCTCGCGCCGTCTCCTGAGCCCCGATCGGTCCACGCGTCGTCTCCGAGCTCCGATCGGTCCACACGCCGTTTCCTGAGCCCCGATCGGTTCATGCGTCGTCTTCTTAGCCCCGATGCCTCCACGCGCCGTCTCCGAGCCACGATCGGTCCAGGCGCCGCTTCCTGAGCCCCGATCGGTCCACGCGCCGTCTCCTAAGCCCCGATCGATCCACGCGCCGTCTCCGAGCGCCGCTCGGTTCACGCGCCGTCTCCTGTGCTCCGATCGTTCCACGCGCCGTCTCCGAGCCCCGATCGGTCCACGCGCCGTCTCCTGAGCCCCGATCGTTCCACGCGCCGCCTCCTAAGCCCCGATCGGTCCACGCGTCGTCTCCTAAGCCACCATTGGTCCACGTGCCGTCTCCCAGCCCCGATCGCTCCACGCGCCGTCTCCTAATCCCCAATCTGTCCACGACCCGTCTCCGGGCCCCGATCGGTGCACGCGCCGTCTCCTAAGCCCCGATCGGTCCACGCCCCGTCGCCGAACCCCAATTGGTCCACGCGAAACCGCCTGAGCCCCAGTCGGTCCACGCGCTGTCTCCGAGCCCCGATCGGTCTGCGCGCCGTCTCCGAGCGCCGATCGGTTGACGCGCCGTCTCCTGAGCCTCGGTCGGTCCACGCGCCGTCTCCGAGCCCCGATCGGCCCACGCATCGTCTCCTACGCCCCGATCGGCTAACGCGTCGACTCCGAGCCCCGATCGTTCCACGCGCCGTCTCCGAGCACCGATCGGTCCACGCGCCGTCTCAGAGCGCCGATCATTTCACGCCCCGTCTCCTGAGCTCCGATCGTTCCACGCGCCGTCTCCGAGCCCCGATCGGCCCACGCATCGTCTCCTACGCCCCGATCGGCTAACGCGTCGACTCCGAGCCCCGATCGTTCCACGCGCCGTCTCCGAGCACCGATCGGTCCACGCGCCGTCTCAGAGCGCCGATCATTTCACGCCCCGTCTCCTGAGCTCCGATCATTCCACGCGATGTCTCCGAGCCCCGATCGGTCCACGAGCCGTTTTCTGAGCACCGTGCGGTCCACGCGTCGTCTTCAAAGCCCCGATGCCTCCACGCGCTGTCTCCGAGCCACGATCGGTCCGTGCGCCGCTTCCAAAGCCCTATCAGTTCAGGCGTCCTCTCCTGATCTCCGATCGGTCCACGCGCCGTCTCCTAAGCCCCGATCGGTGCACGCGCCGTCTCCGAGCGCCGATCGGTCCACGCGCGGTCTCCAAGCCTCGATCCGTACACGCGCCGTCTGCGAGCCCCGATCGGTCCACGCGTCGTCTCCGAACACCGTTCGGTCCACGCGCCGTTTCCTGAGCCCCGATCGGTCCATCCGTCGTCTTTTAAGCCCCGATACCTCCACGCGCCGTCTCCTAGCCACGATCGGTCCAGGCGCCACTTCCTGAGCCCCGATCGGTCCACGCGTCGGCTCCTAAGCCTCGATAGGTCCACGCGCCGTCTCCGAGCCCCGAACGGTTCACGCGCCGTCTCCTGAGCCCTGATTGGTCGACGCGTCGTCTCCTGAGCCCTGATCGATCCACGCGTCGTCTCCTGAGCTCCGATCGCGCCACACGCCGTTTCCTGAGCCCCGATCGGTCCACGCGTCATCTCCTGATCTACGATCGGTCCACGCGCCGTCTCCTAAGCCCCGATCGGTCCATGCGCCGTCTCCGAGCGCCGATCGGTTGAGGCGCCGTCTCCTGAGCCCCGATCGTTCCACGCGCCGTCTCCTGAGCCCCAATCGGTCCACACGCTGTGTCGTGAGCCCCGATAGGTACACGCGTCGTCTCCTACGCCCGATCGGTCCACGCGTCGTCTCCTGATCCCAATCGGTCCACGCGCCGTCTCCGAGCGCCGATCGGTTCACGCGCCGTCTCCTGAGCCCCGATCATTCCACGCGATGTCTCCGAGCCCCGATCGGTCCACGAGCCGTTTTCTGAGCACCGTTCGGTCCACGCGTCGTCTTCAAAGCCCGGTGCCTCCACGCGCCGTCTCCGAGCCACGATCGGTCCGTGCGCCGCTTCCAAAGCCCTATCAGTCCAGGCGTCCTCTCCTGATCTCCGATCGTTCCACGCGCCATCTCCTAAGCCCCGATCGGTGCACGCGCCGTCTCCGAGCGCCGATCGGTTCACGCGCCGTCTCCTGAGCCCCGATCATTCCACGCGATGTCTCCGAGCCCCGATCGGTCCACGCGCCGTCTCCTAAGCCCCGATCGGTCCACGCGCCGTCTCCGAGCGCCGATCGGTCCACGCGCGGTCTCCAAGCCTCGATCCGTACACGCGCCGTCTCCGAGCCCCGATCATTCCACGCGATGTCTCCGAACCCCGATCGGTCCACGAGCCGTTTTCTGAGCACCGTTCGGTCCACGCGTCGTCTTCAAAGCCCGGTGCCTCCACGCGCCGTCTCCGAGCCACGATCGGTCCGTGCGCCGCTTCCAAAGCCCTATCAGTCCAGGCGTCCTCTCCTGATCTCCGATCGTTCCACGCGCCATCTCCTAAGCCCCGATCGGTGCACGCGCCGTCTCCGAGCGCCGATCGGTTCACGCGCCGTCTCCTGAGCCCCGATCATTCCACGCGCAGTCGCCGAGGCCCGATCGGTCCACGCGCCGTCTCCTGAGCCCCGATCGGTCCACGCGTCGTCTCCTAAGCCCTGATTGGTCCACGTGCCGTCTCCGAGCCCCGATGGGTCTACGCGCCGACTCCTGAGCCCCGATCGATCCACGCATCGGCTCCTGAGCCCCGGTCGGTCCACGCGTCGTCTTCGAGCACCGATCGATCCACGCGCCGTTTCCTGGGCCCTAATCAGTCCACGCGCGGCCTCCTGAGCCCCGGTTGGTTCACGCGCCGTCTCCCCGCCCCGATCGGTCCACGCGCCGTCTCCTGAGCCCTGATCCGTCCACGCGCGGCGTCGAGCCGCGATCGGTCCACGCGCGGCCTCCTGAGCCCCAATCGGTCCACGCGTCGTATCCTAAGTCCCGATCCGTCGCCGCGTCGTCTCCTGAGCCCCGATCAATTGACGCGTCTTCTCCTGAGCCCCGATCGCTCCTCGCGCCGTCTCCTGAGCCCCGCTCGGTCCATGCGTCGTGTTCTTAGCCCCGATGCCTCCACGCGCCGTCTCCGAGCCACGATAGGTCGAGGCGCCGCTTCCTGAGCCCCGATCGATCCACGCGCCGTCTCGTAAGCCACAATCGGTCCACGCGCCGTCTCAGAGCGCCGATCATTTCACGCGCCGTTTCCTGAGCCCCGATCGTTCCACGCGCCGTCTCCGAGCCCCGATCGGTCCACGCGGCGTCTCCTGAGCCCCGATCGGTTCACGCATCGTCTCCTAAGCCCCGATACGTCTACACGCCGTATGCGAGCCCCGATCGGTCCGCGTGACGCATTCTAAGCCACGGTCCGTCCACGCGCCGTCTCCGAGCCCCGATCGGTCCACGCGTCGTCTCCTAAGCCCTGATCGGTCCACGTGCCGTCTCCGAGCCCCGATGGATCTACGCGCCGCCTCCTGAGCCCCGATCGATCCACGCATCGTCTCCTGAGCCCCGATCGGTTAACGCGCCGTCTCCGAGCCCCGATCGGTCCACGCGTCGTCTCCGAGCCCCGATCGGTCCACGCGCCGTCGCCGAGTCATGATCTGTCCACGCGCGGCCTCCTGAGACCCGATCGGTCCACGCGCCGTCGCCGAGCCGCGATCGGTCCACGAGCGGCCTCCTGAGCCCCGATTGGTTCACGCGCCGTATCCGAGCCCCAATCGGTCCAAGCGCTGTCTCCGAGCCCTGATCGGTGCACGCGTCGTCTCCGAGCCCCGATCGGTCTATGCGCCGTCGCCGAGCCATGATCGGTCCACGCGCGGCCTCCTGAGCCCCGATCGGTCCACGCGCCGTCGCCGAGCCGCGATCGGTTCTCGCGCGGCCTCCTGAGCCCCGGTCGGTCCACGCGCCGCCTACGGAGCCCCGATCGATCCACGCGAATCTCCTGAGCTCCGGTCGGTCGACGCGCCGTCTCCTGAGCCCCGATCGGTCCACGCGTCGTCTCCTAAGCCCCGATTCGTCGACGCGTCGTCTCCTGAGCCCCGATCAATTGACGCGTCTTCTCCTGAGCCCTGATCGCTTCTCGTGCCGCCTCCTGAGCCCCACTCCGTCGAGGCGTCGTCTCCGGAGCCCCGATCAATTGACGTGTCTTCTCCTGAGCCCCGATCGCTCCTCGCGCCATCTCCTGAACCCCGCTCGGTCCATGCGTCGTCTTCTTAGCCCTGATGCCTCCACGCGCCGTCTCCGAGCCACGATGGGTCCAGGCGCCGCTTCCTACGCCCCGATCGGTCCACACGCCGTCTCCGAGCCCCGATCGGTCCGCGTGCCGTATTCTAAGCCACGGTCCATCCACGCGCCGTCTCCGAGCCCCGCTCGATTCACGCGTCGTCTCCTAAGCCCCGATCGGTCCACGCGCCGTCTCCTAAGTCCCTATTGGTCAACGTGCCGTCTCCCAGTCCCGATCGGTCCTCGCGCCGTCTCCGAGCCCCGATCGGTCCACGCGCCGTCTCCTGAGCGCCGATACGTCCACGCGCAACCGCCTGAGCCCCAGTCGGTCCACGCACTGTCTCCGAGCCCCGATCGGTCCACGCGTCGTCTCCGAGCCACGATCGGTCCACGCGTCGTCTCCTAAGCCCCGATCGGTCCACGCACCGTCTCCTGAGCCCCGATCGATCCACGCGCCGTCTCCTGAGCCCCAATCGCTCCACGCGCCGTTTTCTGAGCACCGTTCGGTCCACGCGTCGTCTTGAAGGCCCCGATGCCTTCACGCGCCGTCTCCGAGCCACGATCGGTCCACGCGTCGTATCCGAAACCCGATCGGTCCACGCGCCGTCGCCGAGCCATGATCGGTCCACGCGCGGCCTCCTGAGCCGCGCTTGGTTCACGCGCCGTATCCGAGCCCCCATCGGTCCACGCGTCGTCTCCGAGCCCCGATCGGTCCACGCGCCGTCGCCGAGCCATGATCGGCCCACGCGAGGCTCCTGAGCCCCGGTCGGTCCGCGAGCCGTCTCCTGAGCCCCGATCGGTCGACGCGCTGTTTCCGAGCCCCGATCGGTCCATGCGTCGTCTTCTAAGCCCCGATGCCTCCACGCGCCGTCTCCGAGCCACGATCGGTGCAGGCGCCGATTCGTGAACCCCGATCGGTCTACGCGTCGTCTCCTAAGCCCCGATCCGTCGCCGCGTCGTCTCCTGAGCCCCGATCGATCCACGCGCCGTCTCCTAAGCCCCGATCGGTGCACGCGCCGTCTCCGAGCGCCGATCGGTTCACGCGCCGTCTCCTGAGCCCCGATCATTCCACGCGATGTCTCGGAGCGCCGATCGGTCCACGCGCGGTCTCCAAGCCTCGATCCGTACACGCGCCGTCTCCGAGCCCCGATCGGTCCACGCGTCGTCTCCGAGCACCGTTCGTTCCACGCGCCGTTTCCTGAGCCCCGATCGGTCCATCCGTCGTCTTTTAAGCCCCGATACCTCCACGCGCCGTCTCCGAGCCACGATCGGTCCATGCGCCGCTTCCTGAGCCCTATCGGTCCACGCATCGTCTCCTGATCTCCGATCGGTCCACGCGCCGTCTCCTAAGCCCCGATCGGTCCACGCGCTGTCTCCAAGCGCCGATCGGTTCACGCGCCGTCTCCTGAGCCCCGATCGGTCCACGCGCCGTCTCCAAGCCCCGATCGGTCCATGCATCGTTTCCTAAGCCCCGATCGGTTAACGCGCTGTCTCCGAGCGCCGATCGGTCCACGCGCCGTCGCCGAACCCCAAATGGTCCACGCGCAACCGCCTGAGCCTCGATCGGTCCACGCGTCGTCTCCGAGCACCGATCGGTCCACGCGCCGTCGCCGAGCCATGATCGGTCCACACGAGGCTCCTGAGCCCCGGTCGGTCCGCGCGCCGTCTCCTAAGCCCCGATCGGTCGACGCGTCGTTTCCTGAGCCCCGATCGATCCACGCGTCGTCTCCTGAGCCCCGATCGCTCCACGCGCCGATTTCTGAACCCCGATCAATTGACGCGTCTTCGCCTGAACCCCGATCGCTCCTCGCGCCGTCGCCTGAGCCCCGCTCGGTCCATGCGTCGTCTTCCTAGCCCCGATGCCTCCACGCGCCGTCTCCGAGCCACGATCGGTCTAGGCGCCACTTCCTGACCCCGATCGGTCCACGCGTCGTCTTCAAAGCCCCGATGCCTCCACGCGCCGTCTCCGAGCCACGATCGGTCCGTGCGCCGCTTCCAGAGCCCCGATCAGTCCACGTGCCGTCTCCTAAGCCCCGATCGCTCCACGGACCGTTTCCTGATCCCCGATCGGTCCACGCGCCGCCTCCTGAGTCCTGATCGGACGACGCGTCGTCTCCTGAGCCTTGATCGATCCACGCGTCGTCTCCTGAACCCCGATTGCTCCACGGGCCGTCTCATACGCCCCGATCGGTCCACGCGCCGTCTCCGAGCGCCGATCGGTTCACGGGCCGTCTCTGAGCCGCGATCGATAAAGCCGCCGTCATCAAGCCCCGATCCGTACACGCGTCGTCTCTGAGCCCCGATGCCTCTACGCGCCGTCTCCGAGCCACGATCGGTTCAGGCGCCGCTTCCCGAGCCCCGATCAGTCCACGTGCCGTCTCCTAAGCCCCGATCGCTCCACGGACCGTTTCCTGATCCCCGATCGGTCCACGCGCCGCCTCCTGAGTCCTGATCGGACGACGCGTCGTCTCCTGAGCCTTGATCGATCCACGCGTCGTCTCCTGAACCCCGATTGCTCCACGGGCCGTTTCCTGAGCCCCGATCGGTCCACGCGTCGTCTTCTAAGCCGAGATGCCTCCTCGCGCCGTCTCCGAGCCACGATGGGTCCAGGCGCCGCTTCCTGAGCCCCGATCGGTCCACGCGTCGTCTCCGAGCGCCGTTCGGTCCACGCGCCGTTTCCTGAGCCCCGATCGGTCTATGCGTCGTCTTTTAAGCCCCGATACCTCCACGCGCTGTCTACGAGCCACGATCGGTCCAGGCGCCGCTTCCTGAGCCCCGATCGGTCCACGAGTCGTCTCCTAAGCCCCGATCGGACCACGCGCCGTCGCCGAACCCCAATTGGTCCACGCGAAACCGCCTGAGCCCCAGACGGTCCACGCGCTGTCTCCAAGCCCCGATCGGTCCACGCGTCGTCTCCGAGCCCCGGTCGGTTCACGCGCCGTCGCCGAGTCATGATCTGTCCACGCGCGGCCTCCTGAGACCCGATCGGTCCACGCGCTATCTCCTGAGCCCCGATAGGTATACGCGTCGTCTCCTACGCCCCGATCGGTCCACGCGCCGCCTCCGGAGCCCCGATCGATCCACGCGAATCTCCTGAACTCCGGTCGATTCACGCGCCGTCTCCTGAGCCCCGATCGGTCCACACGCCGTCTCCTGAGCCGCGATCGGTCGACGCGTCGTCTCCTAAGCCCCGATCGGTCCACGCGCCGTCTCTGAGCCCCGATAGGTCCACGCGTCATCTCCTAAGCCCCGATCGGTTCACGCGCCGTTTCCTGAGCCCCGATCGGTCCACGCGTCGTCTTCTAAGCGCAGATGCCCCCAGGCGCCGTCTCCGAGCCACGATCGGTCCAGGCGCCACTTCCTGAGCACCGATCGGTCCACGCGTCGTGTCCTAAGCCCCGATGGGTCCACGCGCCGTGTCCTGAGCCCCGATCGGTCGACGCGTCCTCTGCTAAACCCCGATCGGTCCACGCGTCGTCTCCTGAGCCCCGATCGGTCCACGCGTCGTTTCCTAAGCCCCGATCGCTCCACGCGCCGTCTCCTTAGCCCCGATCGGTCCACGCGTCGTCTCCTGAGCCCCGATCGGTCCACGCGTCGT
The DNA here is from genome assembly GCA_946811545.1 of Netelia fuscicornis. Taxonomy (NCBI): domain Eukaryota; kingdom Metazoa; phylum Arthropoda; class Insecta; order Hymenoptera; family Ichneumonidae; genus Netelia; species Netelia fuscicornis. Next base: position 31,519,842 of record OX328011.1, read on the forward strand.
TTCCTAAGCCCCGATCGCTCCACGCGCCGTCTCCTCAGCCCCGATCGGTCCACGCGTCGTCTCCGAGCACCGATCGATCCACGCGCCGTCTCCAAGCCCGGGTCGGTCCACGCATCGTCTTCTAAGCCCCGATCGGTAAACTCGCCGTCTCCGAGCCCCGATCGGTCCACGCGTCGTCTCCTGAGCCCCGATCGGTCCACGCGTCGTCTCCTAAGCCCCGATGGGTCCACGCGCCGTGTCCTGAGCCCCGATCGGTCGACGCGTCCTCTGCTAAACCCCGATCGGTCCACGCGTCGTCTCCTGAGCCCCGATCGGTCCACGCGCCGTCACCGAGCCCCAATCGGTCCACGCACCGTCTCCTGATCCCCATCGGTCCACGCGGCGCCTCCGGAGCCCCGTTCGATCCACGCGAGTCTCCTGAGCCCCTGTCGGTCCGCGCGCCGTCTCCTGAGCCCCGATCGGTCGACGCGTCGTCTTCTGAGCCCCGATCGATCCACGCGTCGTCTCCTGAGTCCCGATCGCTCCACACGCCGTTTCCTGAGCCCGGATCGTTCCAGGCGTCGTCCCCGCATTCCCGATCCGTACACGCGTCGTCTCCGAGCCTCGATCGGTCCACGCGCCGTCTCCGAGCCCCGATCGGTCCACGCATCGTCTCCTAAGCCCCGATCGGTTAACGCGCCGACTCCGAGCCCCGATCGTTCCACGCGCCGTCTCCGAGCCCCGATCGGTCCACGCATCGTCTCCTAAGCCCCATCGGTCAACGCGTCGTCTCCTAAGCCCCGATCTGTCCACGCGCCGTCTCCGAGCCCCGGTCGGTCCACGCGCCGTCGCCGAACCCCAATTGGTCCACGCGCGGCCTCGTCAGCCCCGGTTGGACCACGCGCCGTCTCCAAAGCCCCGATCGGTTCACGCGCCGTCTCCGGAGCCCCGATAAATCCACGCGCTGCCTCCTGAGCCCCGATCGGTCCACGCGCCGTGTCCGAGCCTTGATCGGTCCACGTACTGTCTCCGAAGCCCCGATCGGTCCGCGTGACGCATTCTAAGCCACGGTCCGTCCACGCCCCGTCTCCGAGCCCGGATCGGTCCACGCGTCGTCTCCTAAGCCCTAATCGGTCCACGTGTCGTCTCCGAGCCCCGATGGGTCCACGCGCCGCCTCCTGAGCCCCGGTCGGTCCACGCGCCGTCTCCGAGCCTCGATCGGTCCACGTACCGTCTCCGAAGCCCCGATCGATCCACACGCCGTCTTCTGAGCCCCGATCGGTCCACGCATCGTCTCCTAAGCCCCGATACGTCCACACGCCGTCTCCGAGCCCCGACCGGTCCGCGTGACGCATTCTAAGCCACGGTCCGTCCACGCGCCGTCTCCGAGCACTGATCGGTCCACGCGCCGTCTCCTGAGCCCCGATCGGTCCACGCGCCTTCTCCTAAGCCCCGATCGGTCCACGCGCCGTCTCTGAGCCCCGATCGGTCTACGCGCCGTCTCCTAAGCCCCGATCCGTACACGCGTCGTCTCCGAGCCTCGATCGCTACACGCGCCGTCACCGAGCCCCGATCGGTCCACGCGCCGTCGCTGAGCCCCGATCCGTTCACGCGCTGTCTCCTGAGCCAAGATCGTTCCACGCGTCGTCTTCGAGTCCCGATGGGTCCACGCGTCGTCTCCTATGCCCCGATCGGTCGACGCGTCGTCTCCTGAGCCCCGATCGGTCCACACGTCGTCTCCTAAGCCCCGATCGATCGACGCGTCGTCTCGTAAGCCGCGATCGGTCGACGCGTCGTCTCCTGAGCCCCGATCGATCCACGCGTCGTCTCCTGACCCTGATCGCTCCACGTGCCGTTTCCTGAGCCCCGATCGGACCACGCATCGTCTCCGAGCACCGATCGGTCCCCGCGCCGTTTTCTGAGCACCGTTCGGTCCACGCGTCGTCTTCAAAGCCCCGATGCCTCCACGCGCCGTCTCCGAGCCACGATCGGTCCGTGCGCCGCTTCCTGAGCCCCGATCGGTCCACGCGCCGTCTCCTAAGCCCCGATCCGTACACGCGTCGTCTCCGAGCCTCGATCGCTACACGCGCCGTCTCCGACCCCCGATCGATGCACGCGCCGTCTCCTAAGCACTCATCGGTCTACGCGTCGTCTCCTAAGCCCCGATACGTCCACAGCCAGTGTCGGAGCACCGATCGGTCCACGCGCCGTCTCCTGCGCCCCGATCGGCCCACGCGTCGGGTCCTAAGCCCCGATCGGTCCACTCGTCCTCTCCTAAGGCCCGATCCGTCGACACGTCGTCTCCTGATACCCGATCGATCCACGCGCCATCTCCTGAGCCCCGATCGGTCCACGCGGCGCCTCCTAAGCCCCGATCGGTCCAGGCGTCGTCTCCTAAGCCCTGACCGGTCCACGCGCCGTCTCCGAGCCGCGATCGGTTCACGCATCGTCTCCTAAGCCCGATCGGTTAACGCTCCGTCTCCGAGCCGCACACGGTCCACGCGCCGTTTCCTGAGCCCCGATCGGTCGACGCGTCGCCTCCTGAGCCCTGATCGATCCACACGTCGTCTCCTGAGCCCCGATTGCTCCACGGGCCGTTTCCTGAGCCCCGATCGGTCCACGCGTCGTCTTCTAAGCCCAGATGACCCTCGCGCCGTCTCCGAGCCGCGATTGGTCCAGGCGCCGCTTCCTGAGCCCCGATCGGTCCACGCGTTGTCTCCTAAGCCCCGATCGGTCCACGCGCCGTCTCCTAAGCCCCGATCGTTCCACGCGCCCTCTCCGAGCCCCGATCGGTCCACGCGCCGTCTCCTGAGCCCCGATCGGTCCACGCGTCGGCTCCTAAGCCCCGATCGGTCCATGCGTCGTCTCCTAAGCACCGATCCGTCGACGCGTCGTCTCCTGAGCCCCGATCGATCCACGCGTCTTCTCCTGAGCCTCGATCGGTCCACGCGCCGTCTCCTGAGCCCCGATCGATCCACGCGTAGTCTCCTGACCCCGGATCGCTCCACGAGCCGTTTCCTGAGCCCCGATCGGTCCGCGCGTCGTCTTCTAAGCCCAGATACCTCCTCGCGCCGTCTCCGAACCACGATCGGTCCACGCGTTTTCTCCTAAGCCCGGATCGGTCCACGCGTCGTCTCCTAAGCCCTGATCGGTCCACGTGTCGTCTCCGAGCCCCGATGGGTCCACGCGCCGCCTTCTGAGCCCCAATCGGTCGACGCGTCGTCTCCTGAGCCCCGATCGACCCACGCATCGTCTCCTAAGCGCCGATCGGTCCACGCGCGGCCTCCTGAGCCCCGGTCGGTCCACGCGCAGTCTCCAAGCCTCGATCAGCTCACGTACCGCCTCCGAAGCCCCGATCGGTCCACGCGCCGTCTTCTGAGCCCCGATCGGTCCACGCATCGTCTCCTAAGCCCCGATACGTCCAGACGCCCTCTCCGAGCACCGATCGTTCCGCGTGACGCATTCTAAGCCACGGTCCGTCCATGCGCCGTCTCCGAGCACTGATCGGTCCACGCGCCGTCTCCTGAGCCCCGATCGGTCCACGCATCGTCTCCTAAGCCCCGATTCGTTCACACGCCGTCTCCTCAGCTCCGATCGGTCCAGGCGCCGTCTCCGAGCCCCGATCGGTCCACGCATCGTCTCCTAAGCCCCGATCGGTTAACGCGCCCTCTCCGAGCCCCGATCGGTCCACACGCCGTCTCCAAGCCCCGATCGGTCCGCGTACCGCATTCTAAGCCATGGTACATCCACGCGCCGGCTCCGAACACCGATCGGTCCACGCGTCGTCCCCTAATACCCGATCGGTTCACGCGTCGTCTCCTAAGCCCCGATCCGTCGATGCATCGTCTCCTGATCCCCGATCGATCCACGCGCCACCTCCTGAGCCCTGATCGCTCCACGTATCGTCTCCTAGGCCTCGATCGGTCCACGCGCCATCTCCGAGCGCCGATCGGTTCACGCGTCGTCTCCTGAGCCCCAATCGTTCCACGCGGCGCCTCCTAAGCCCCGATCGGTCCAGGCGTCGTCTCCTAAGCCCTGACCGGTCCACGCGCCGTCTCCGAGCCCCGATCGGTTCACGCATCGTCTCCTAAGCCCGATCGGTTAACGCTCCGTCTCCGAGCCGCAATCGGTCCACGCGCCGTTTCCTGAGCCCCGATCGGTCGACGCGTCGTCTCCTGAGCCCTGATCGATGCACGCGTCGTCTCCTGAGTCCCGATTGCTCCACGGGCCGTTTCCTGAGCCCCAATCGATCCACGCGGCGTCTCGTTAGCTCCGATCGCTCCACGGGCCGTCTCCTCAGCCCGGATCGGTCCACGCGTCGGCTCCGAGCACCGATTGGTCCACGGGCCATTTCCGGAGCCCCGATCGGTCCACGCGCCGTCTTTTAAATCCCGAAGCCTCCACGCGCCGTTTCCGAGCCACGATCGGTCCAGGCGCCGCCTTCTGAGCCCCGATCGGCCCACGCGCCGTCTCCGAGCGCCGATCAGTTCACGCGCCGTCGCCTGAGCACCGATCGTTTCACGCGCCGTCGCCGAGCCCCGATCGTTCCACGCGCCGTCTCCAAGCCCCGATCCGTACACGCGTCGTCTCCTAAGCCCCGATCGGTTAACGCGCCGTCTCCGAGCCCCAATCGGTCGACACGCCGTGTCCGAGCCCCGATCAGTCCACGCGCCGTCTCCTAAGCCGCCATCGGTCTGCGCGTCGTCTCCTAAGTCTCGATACGTCCACAGCGAGTGTCCGAGCACCGATCGGTCCACGCGCCGTCTCCTCAGCCCCGATCCGTACACGCTTCGTCTCCGAGCCCCGATCGGTCCTCCCGCCGTCGCGAACCCCGATTGGTTCCCGCGCGGCCGTCTGATCGCCAATCGGTCCACGCGCTGTCTCGTGAGCCCCGCTCGGTCTACGCGTCGTCTCCTAAGCCCCGATCGGTCCACGCGTCGTCTCCTAAGCGCCGATCTGTCCACGCGCCGTCCCCTGATTCCCGATCGGTCCACGTGCCGCCTCCGGAGCCCCGATCTATCTACGCGAGTCTCCTAAGCCCCGATCGGTCCACGCGCCGTCTCCTGAGCCCCGATCGGTCAACGCGCCGTCTCCTGAGCCCCGATCGGTCCACGCGCTGTCTCCTCAGCCCCGATCGGTGCACGCGTCGTCTCCGAGCACCGATTGGTCCATGGGCCATTTCGGGAGCCCCGATCGGTCCACGCGCCGTCTCCTGAGCCCCGATCGGTCCCCGCGCCGTCTCCTCAGCCCCGATCGGTCCACGCGTCGCCTCCTGACCTCCGGTCGGTCGACGCGCCGTCTCCGAGCCGCGATCTGTCCACGCACCGTCCCCTGATTCCCGATCGGTCCACGTGCCGCCTCCGGAGCCCCGATCTATCTACGCGAGTCTCCTAAGCCCCGATCGGTCCACGCGCCGTCTCCTGAGCCCCGATCGGTCATCGCGCCGTCTCCTGAGCCCCGATCGGTCAACGCGCCGTCTCCTGAGCCCCGATCGGTCCCCGCGCCGTCTCCTCAGCCCCGATCGGTCCACGCGTCGCCTCCTGACCTCCGGTCGGTCGAGGCGTCGTCTCCTGAGCCCCGATCGCATCCACGCGCCGTTTCCTGAGCCCCGATCCGTACACGCGTCGTCTCCGAGCCCCGATCGGTCCACGCGTCGTCTCCTAAGCCCCGATTGGTTCACGCATCGGCTCCTGAACCCCGATCGGTCCACGCGCCGTCTCCTGAACCCGGATACGTCCACGCGCAGTCGCCGAGCCCCGATCGGTCCACGGGCCATCGCCGAGCCTCGATCGGTCCACGCGTGGCCTCCTGAGCCCCGGTCGGTTCACGCGCCGTCTCCGAGCCCCGATCGATCCACGCGTCTTTTCTAAGCCCAGCTGCTCCCTCGCACCGTCTCCGAGCCACGATCGGTCCAGGCGCCGCTTCTTGATCCCCGATCGGTCCCGGCGTTGTCTCCTAAGCCCCGACCGGTCCACGCGCCGTCTCTGAGCCCCGATCGGTTCACGCATCGTCTCCTATGCCCCGATCGGTTACCTCGCCGTCTCCGAGCGCCGATCGGTCCACGCGCCGTCGCCGAACCCCAATTGGTCCACGAGCAACCGCCTGAGCTCCAGTCGGCCCACGCGCTGTCTCCCAGCCTCGATCGGTCCACGCGTCGTCTCCTAAGCCCCGATCCGTCCACGGGCCGTCTCCGAGCCGCGATCGGTAAACGCGCCGTCACCAAGCCCCGATCCGTACACGCGTCGTCTCCGAGCCCCGATCGGTCCACGCGCCGTCTCCGAGCCCAGATCGGTCCACGCGCCGTCGCCGAGCCCCGATCGCTCCACGCTCAGTCGCCGAGCCCCGATCGGTCCACGCGCGGTCTTCCGAGCCACGATCGCTCCACGAGCCGTCTCCTGAGCCCCGATCGGTCCAGGAGTCGTCTCCGAGCCCCGATCGGTCCACGCGCCGTCTCCTCATCCCCGATACGTCCACGCGTAGTCGGCGAGCCGCGATTGGTTAACGCGCCGTCTGCGAGCCCCGATCGGTCCACGCGCCGTCTCCTGAGCCCCGATACGTCCACGCGTAGTCGCCGAGCCCCGATCGGTAGAAGCGCGGTCTCCTAAACCCCGATCGGTTTACGCGCCGTCTCCTGAGCCCCGATCGTTCCACGCGTCGTCTCCGAGCGCCGATGGGTCCACGCGCCGTCTCCGGGCCCCCATCGGTTCACGCACCGTCTCCTGATCCCCGATCGGTCCACACCTGGCCTCCTGAGCTCCGTTCGGTCCACGCGCCGACTCCTGAGTTCCGTTCGGTCCACGCGCCGTCTCCTGAGCCCCGGTCGGTCCTCGCGCCGTCTCCTGAGCCCCGATCGTTCCAGGCGCCGTCTCCGAGCCCCGGTCGGTCCACGCACCGTCTCCTGAGCCCCATCCGTCCACGTTGCGCCTCCGCAGCCCCGATCGATCGTCGCGTCGTCACCTGAGCCCCGATCACTCCACGCGCCGTTTCCTGAGCCCCGATACGTCCACGCGTAGTCCCCGAGCCCCGATCGGTCGAAGCGCGGTCTCCTAAACCCCGATCGGTTTACGCGCCGTCTCCTGAGCCCCGATCGTTCCAGGTGCCGTCTCCGAGCCCCGATCGGTCCACGCACCGTCTCCTGAGCCCCATCCGGCCACGTGGCGCCTCCGCAGCCCCGATCGATCCTCGCGTCGTCACCTGAGCCCCGATCGCTCCACGCGCCGTTTCCTGAGCCCCGATCTGTCCACGCATCGTCTCCGAGCACCGATCGGTCCACGCGCCGTTTTCTGAGCACCGTTCGGTCCACGCGTCGTCTTCAAAGCCCCGATGCCTCCACCCGCCGTCTCCGAGCCACCATCGGTCCGTGCGCCGCTGCCAGAGCCCCGATCGGTCCACGCGTCGTCTCCTGATCTCCGATCGGCCCACGCGCCGTCTCCTAAGCCCCGATCGGTCCACGCGCCGTCTCCGAGCCCCGATCGGTCCACGCTCCGTCTCCTGAGCCCCGATCGGCCCACGCGTCGTTCCCTAAGCCCCGATCCATCCACGCCCATTCTCCTGAGCCCCGATCGTTCCACGCGCCGTCTCCCAGCCCCGATCGTTCCACGCGCCGTCTCCTGAGCCCCGATCGCTCCACGCGTCGTTTCCGAAGCCCCGATCCATCCACGCGCCGTCGCCTGAGCCCCGATCGGTCCACGCGTCGTTCCTTAAGCCCTGATCCATCCATGCGCGGTCTCCTGAGCCCCGATCGGTGCACGCATCGTCTCCTAAGCCTCGACAAGTCCACGCGTCGTCTCCGAGCCCCGATCGGTCCACGCGCGATCGCCGAGCTTCGATTGGTCCACGCATCGTGTCCTAAGCCCCGATCGATCCACGCGCAGTCGCCGAACCCCAATTGATCCACGCGCAACCTCCTGTGCCCCAGTCGGTACACGCGCTGTCTCCGAGTCCCGATCGGTCCACACATAGCCTCCTAAGCCCCGCTCGGTTAACGCGCCGTCGCCGAGCCATGATCGGTCCACGCGCGGCCTCCTGAGCCCTGATCGGTCCACGCGCCGTCGCCGAGCCGCGCTCGGTCCACGCGCGGCCTCCTGAGCCCCGATCGGTCCACGCGCCGTCGCCGAGCCGCGTTCAGTCCACGCGCGGCCTCCTGAGCCCCGATCGGTGCACTCGCCGTCTCCAAAGCCCCGATCGGTCCACGCGCCGTCTCCGAGCGGCGATTGGTTCACGCGTCGTCTCCTGAGCCCCGATCGATCCACGCGTCTTCTCCTGAGCCCCGATCGCTCCACGCGCCGTCTCCTGAGCCGCGATCGGTCCACGCGTCGTCTTCGAGCACCGATCGATCCACGCGCCGTCTCCGAGCCCCGATCGGTCTACGCATCGTCTCCTAAGCCCCATCGGTCAACGCGTCGTCTCCTAAGCCCCGATCTGTCCACGCGCCGTCTCCGAGCCCCGGTCGGTCCACGCGCCGTCGCCGAACCCCAATTGGTCCACGCGCGGCCTCCTCAGCCCCGGTTGGACCACGCGCGGTCTCCTAAGCCCCGATCGGTTCACGCGCCGCCTCCGGAGCCCCGATAGATCCACGCGCCGCCTCCTGAGCCCCGGTCGGTCCACGCGCCGTGTCCGAGCCTTGATCGGTCCACGTACTGTCTCCGAAGCCCCGATCGGTCCGCGTGACGCATTCTAAGCCACGGTCCGTCCACGCGCCGTCTCCGAGCACTGATCGGTCCACGCGCCGTCTCCTGAGCCCCGATCGGTCCACGCATCGTCTCCTAAGCCCTGATCGGTCCACGTGTCGTCTCCGAGTCCCGATGGGTCCACGCGCCGCATCCTGAGCCCCGATTGGTCGGCGCGTCGTCTCCTCAGCCCCGATCGATCCACGCGTCGTCTCCTGAGCCCCGATCGCTCCACGCGCCGTCTCCGAGCGCCGATCGGTGCACGCGCCGTCTCCTGAGCCCCGATCGTTCGCCACGCCGCCTCCTAAGCCCCGATTGGTCCAGGCGTCGTCTCCTAAGCCCCGAGCGGTCCACGTGCCGTCTCCTGAGCCCCAATCGGTCCACGCGCTATCTCCTGAGCCCCGATAGGTATACGCGTCGTCTCCTACGCCCCGATCGGTCCACGCGTCGTCTCCTGAGCCCCGATCGCTCCACGCGCCGTCTCCGAGCCCCGATATGTCCACGTACCATCTCCGAAGCCCCGATCGGTCCACGCGCCGTCTCCTAAGCCCCCATCGGTCTACGCGTCGTCTCCTAAGCCCCGATAAGTCCACATCCAGTGTCCGAGCACCGATCGGTCCACGCGCCGTCTCCTCAGCCCCGATCGTACACGCTTCGTCTCCGAGCCCCGATCGGTCCACCCGCCGTCGCCGAACCCCGATTGGTTCCCGCGCCGCCGTCTGACTCCCAATCGGTCCACGCGCTGTCTCGTGAGCCCCGCTCGGTCTACGCGTCGTCTCCTAAGCCCCGATCGGTCCACGCGTCGTCTCTGAGCCCCGATAGGTCCACGCGTCGTCTCCTAAGCCCCGATCGGTTCACGCGCCGTTTCCTGAGCCCCGATCGGTCCACGCGTCGTCTCCTAAGCCCCGATCGGTCCACGCGTCGTCTCCTAAGCGCCGATCTGTCCACGCACCGTCCCCTGATTCCCGATCGGTCCACGTGCCGCCTCCGGAGCCCCGATCTATCTACGCGAGTCTCCTAAGCCCCGATCGGTCCACGCGCCGTCTCCTGAGCCCCGATCGGTCAACGCGCCGTCTCCTGAGCCCCGATCGGTCCACGCGCCGTCTCCTCAGCCCCGATCGGTGCACGCGTCGTCTCCGAGCACCGATTGGTCCATGGGCCATTTCGGGAGCCCCGATCGGTCCACGCGCCGTCTCCTGAGCCCCGATCGGTCCCCGCGCCGTCTCCTCAGCCCCGATCGGTCCACGCGTCGCCTCCTGACCTCCAGTCGGTCGACGCGCCGTCTCCGAACCGCGATCTGTCCACGCACCGTCCCCTGATTCCCGATCGGTCCACGTGCCGCCTCCGGAGCCCCGATCTATCTACGCGAGTCTCCTAAGCCCCGATCGGTCCACGCGCCGTCTCCTGAGCCCCGATCGGTCATCGCGCCGTCTCCTGAGCCCCGATCGGTCAACGCGCCGTCTCCTGAGCCCCGATCGGTCCCCGCGCCGTCTCCTCAGCCCCGATCGGACCACGCGTCGCCTCCTGACCTCCGGTCGGTCGACGCGTCGTCTCCTGAGCCCCGATCGCATCCACGCGCCGTTTCCTGAGCCCCGATCCGTACACGCGTCGTCTCCGAGCCCCGATCGGTCCACGCGTCGTCTTCTAAGCGCAGATGCCCCCAGGCGCCGTCTCCGAGCCACGATCGGTCCAGGCGCCACTTCCTGAGCACCGATCGGTCCACGCGTCGTGTCCTAAGCCCCGATGGGTCCACGCGCCGTGTCCTGAGCCCCGATCGGTCGACGCGTCCTCTCCTAAACCCCGATCGGTCCACGCGTCGTCTCCTGAGCCCCGCTCGGTCCACGCGTTGTCTCCTAAGCCCCGACCGGTCCACTCGCCGTCTCCGAGCCCCGTTCGGTCCACGCACTGTCTCCTAATCCCCATCGGTCCACGCGCCGTTTCCTGAGCCCCGATCGGTCCACGCGCCGTCTCCGAGCCTCGATCGGTCCACGTACCGTCTCCGAAGCCCCGATACGTCCACACGCCGTCTCCGAGCGCCGATCGGTGCACGCGCCGTCTCCTGAGCCCCGATCGTTCGCCACGCCGCCTCCTAAGCCCCGATTGGTCCAGGCGTCTTCTCCTAAGCCCCGAGCGGTCCACGTGCCGTCTCCTGAGCCCCAATCGGTCCACGCGCTATCTCCTGAGCCCCGATGGGTATACGCGTCGTCTCCTACGCCCCGATCGGTCCACGCGTCGTCTCCTGAGCCCCGATCGCTCCACGCGCCGTCTCCGAGCACCGGTCGGTGCACGCGCCGTCTCCTGAGCCCCGATCGTTCCCCACGCCGCCTGCTAAGCCCCGATTGGTCCAGGCATCGTCTCCTAAGCCCCGATCGGTCGACGCGCCGTCTCCGAGCCCCGATATGTCCACGTACCATCTCCGAAGCCCCGATCGGTCCACGCGCCGTCTCCTGAGCTCCGATCGGTCCACGCTTCGTCTCCGAGCCCCGATCGGTCCACCGGCCGTCACCGAACCCCAATTGGTTCCCGCGCCCCCGTCTGACTCCCAATCGGTCCACGCGCTGTCTCGTGAGCCCCGCTCGGTCTACGCGTCGTCTCCTAAGCCCCGATCGGTCCACGCGTCGTCTCCTAAGCGCCGATCGGTCCACGCGCCGTCTCCGAGCCGCGATCTGTCCACGCACCGTCTCTGAGCCCCGATAGGTCCACGCGTCGTCTCCTAAGCCCCGATCGGTTCACGCGCCGTTTCCTGAGCCCCGATCGGTCCACGCGTCGTCTTCTAAGCGCAGATGCCCCCAGGCGCCGTCTCCGAGCCACGATCGGTCCAGGCGCTACTTCCTGAGCACCGATCGGTCCACGCGTCGTGTCCTAAGCCCCGATGGGTCCACGCGCCGTGTCCTGAGCCCCGATCGGTCGACATGTCCTCTGCTAAACCCCGATCGGTCCACGCGTCGTCTCCTGAGCCCCGCTCGGTCCACGCGTTGTCTCCTAAGCCCCGACCGGTCCACTCGCCGTCTCCGAGCCCCGTTCGGTCCACGCACTGTCTCCTAATCCCCATCGGTCCCCGAGCCGTTTCCTGAGCCCCGATCGGTCCACGCGCCGTCTCCGAGTCCCGATCGGTCAATGCGTCGTCTCCTGAGCCCCGGTCGGTCCACGCGTCGTTTCCTAAGCCCCGATTGCTCCACGCGCCGTCTCCTCACCCCCGATCGGTCCACGCGTCGTCTCCGAGCACCGATCGGTCCACGCGCCGTCTCCAAGCCCGGGTCGGTCCACGCATCGTCTTCTAAGCCCCGATCGGTAAACTCGCCGTCTCCGAGCCCCGATCGGTCCACGCGTCGTCTCCTGAGCCCCGATCGGTCTACGCGTCGTCTCCTAAGCCCCGATCGCTCCACGCGCCGTCTCCTCAGCCCCGATCGGTCCACGCGTCGTCTCCGAGCACCGATCGGTTTACGGGCCGTTTCCGGTGCCCCGATCGGTCCACGCGTCGTCTTTTAAGCCCCGAAGCTTCCACGCGCCGTTTCCGAGCCACGATCGGTCCAGGCGCCGCTTTCTGAGCCCCGATCGTTCCACGCGCCGTCTCCAAGCCCCGATCCGTACACGCGTCGTCTCCTAAGCCCTGATCGGTCGACACGCCGTCTCCGAGCCCCAATCGCTCGACACGCCGTCTCCGAGCCCCGATCGGTCGACACGCCGTCTCCGAGCCCCGATCGGTCCACGCGCCGTCTCCTAAGCCCCCATCGGTCTACGCGTCGTCTACTAAGCCCCGATAAGTCCACATCCAGTGTCCGAGCACCGATCGGTCCACGCGCCGTCTCCTCAGCCCCGATCCGTACACGCTTCGTCTCCGAGCCCCGATCGGTCGACCCGCCGTCGCCGAACCCCGATTGGTTCCCGCGCCCCCGTCTGACCTCCAATCGGTCCACGTGCTGTCTCGTGAGCCCCGCTCGGTCTACGCGTCGTCTCCTAAGCCCCGATTGGTCCACGCGTCGTCTCCTAAGCGCCGATCGGTCAACGCGCCGTCTCCGAGCCGCGATCTGTCCACGCACCGTTTCCTGATCCCCGATCGGTCCACGTGCCGCCTCCGGAGCCCCGATCTATCTACGCGAGTCTCCTAAGCCCCGATCGGTCCACGCGCCGTCTCCTGAGCCCCGATCGGTCAACGCCCCGTCTCCTGAGCCCCGATCGGTCCACGCGCCGACTCCTCAGCCCCGATCGGTCCACGCGTTGTCTCCGAGCACCGATTGGTCCATGGGCCGTTTCGGGAGCCCCGATCGGTCCACGCGTCGTCTTTTAAGCCCCGAAGCCTCCACGCGCCGTTTCCGAGCCACGATCGGTCTAGGCGCCGCCTTCTGAGCCCCGATCGGTCCACGTGTCGTCTCCTGATCCCCGATCGATCCATGCGTCGTCGCCTGAGCCCCGATCGCTACACGTGCCGCTTCCTGAGCCCCGACCCGTCCACGCGCCGTCTCCTCAGCCCCGATCGGTCCACGCGTCGCCTCCTGACCTCCGGTCGGTCGACGCGTCGTCTCCTGAGCCCCGATCGCATCCACGCGCCGTTTCCTGAGCCCCGATCCGTACACGCGCCGTCGCCGAACCCCAATTGGTCCACGCTCAACCGCCTGAGCTCCAGTCGGTCCACGCGCTGTCTCCCAGCCCCGATCGGTCCACGCGTCGTCTCGTAAGCCCCGATCCGTCCACGGGCCGTCTCCGAGCCGCGATCGGTAAACGCGCCGTCACCAAGCCCCGATCCGTACACGCGTCGTCTCCGAGCCCCGATCGGTCCACGCAACGTCGCCGAGCCTGGATCGGTCCACGGGCGGCCTCCTGAGCCCCGGTCGGTTCACGCGCCGTCTCCGAGCCCGATTGGTCCACGCATCGTCTCCTAAGCCCCGATCGGTTAACGCGCCGTCTCCGAGCCCCGATCGGTCCACGCGCCGACGCCGAACCCCAATTGGTCCACGCGCAACCGCCTGAGCTCCAGTCGGCCCACGCGCTGTCTCCCAGCCTCGATCGGTCCACGCGTCGTCTCCTAAGCCCCGATCCGTCCACGGGCCGTCTCCGAGCCGCGATCGGTAAACGCGCCGTCACCAAGCCCCGATCCGTACACGCGTCGTCTCCGAGCCCCGATCGTCCACGCGCCGTCTCCTGAGCCCCGATACGTCCACGCGTAGTCGCCGAGTCCAGATCGATCCACGCACGGTCTCCTGAGCCCCGATCGGTCCACGCGCCGTCGCCCAGCCTCGATCGGTCCTCGCGCGGCCTCCTGAGCCCCGGTCGGTCCACTCGTCGTCTCCTAAGCCCCGATCCGTCCACCGGCCGTCTCCGAGCCGCGATCGGTAAACGCGCCGTCACCAAGCACCGATCCGTACACGCGTCGTCTCCGAGCCCCGATCGGTCGGCGCGTCGTCTCCGTGCCCAGATCGGTCCACGCGCCGTCGCCGAGCCCCGATCGGTCCACGCTCAGTCGCCGAGCCCCGATCGGTCCACGCGCGGTCTTCCGAGCCCCGATCGCTCCACGCGCCGTTTCCTGAGCCCCGATCTGTCCACGCATCGTCTCCGTGCACCGATCGGTCCACGCGCCGTTTTCTGAGCACCGTTCGGTCCACGCGTGGTCTTCAAAGCCCCGATGCCTCCACCCGCCGTCTCCGAGCCACCATCGGTCCGTGCGCCGCTGCCAGAGCCCCGATCGGTCCACGCGTCGTCTCCTGATCTCCGATCGGCCCACGCGCCGTGTCCTAAGCCCCGATCGATCCACGCGCAGTCGCCGAGCCCCGATTGGTTCACGCGCGGTCTCCTGAGCCCCGGTCGGTCCACGCGCCGTCGCCGAACCCCAATTGATCCACGCGCAGACTCCTGTGCCCCAGTCGGTACACGCGCTGTCTCCGAGTCCCGATCGGTCCACGCATAGTCTCCTAAGTCCCGCTCGGTTAACGCGCCGTCGCCGAGCCATGATCGGTCCACGCGCGGCCTCCTGAGCCCTGATCGGTCCACGCGCCGTCGCCGAGCCGCGCTCGGTCCACGCGCGGCCTCCTGAGCCCCGGTCGGTCCACGCGCCGTCGCCGAGCCGCGTTCAGTCCACGCGCGGCCTCCTGAGCACCGATCGGTGCACTCGCCGTCTCCTAAGCCCCGATCGGTCCACGCGCCGTCTCCGAGCGGCGATTGGTTCACGCGGCGCCTCCGGAGCCCCGATCGATCCACACTAGGCTCCTGAGCCCCGGCCGGTCCGCTCGCCGTCTCCTGAGCCCCGAACGGTCGACGCGTCGTCTTCTGAGCCCCGATCGATCGACGCGTCGTCTCCTATGCCCCGATCGCTCCACGCGCCGTCTCCTGAGCCCCGATCCGCCCACGCGCAGTCGCAGAGCCCCGATCGGTCCACGCGCGGTCTACTGAGCCCCGGTCGGTCCACGCGCCATCTCCTGAGCCCCGATCCGTCCACGCGCAGTCGCCAAGCCCCGATCGGTCCACACGCCGTCTCCTGAACTCGGATACGTCCTCGCGCAGTCGCCGAGCCCCGGTCGGTTCACGCGCCGTCTCTGAGCCCCGATCGATCCACGCGTCTTTTCTAAGCCGAGCTGCCTCCTCGCACTGTCTCCGAGCCACGATCGGTCCAGGCCCCGCTTCCTGAGCCCCGATCGGTCCAAGCGTTGTCTCCTAAACCCCGATCGGTCCACGCCCCGTCTCTGAGCCCCGATCGGTTCACGCATCGTCTCCTAAACCCGATCGGTTAACCCGCCGTCTCCGAGCGCCGATCGGTCCACGCGCCGTCGCCGAACCCCAATTGGTCCACGCGCAACCGCCTGAGCCCCAGTCGGTCCACGCGCGTCTCCGAGCCCCGATCGATCCACGCGTCGTCTCCTAAGCCCCAATCTGTTCACCCGTCGTCTCCTAAGCCCCGATCCATCGACGCGTCGTCTCCTGAGCCCCGATCGATCCACGCGTCTTCTCCTGAGCCCCGATCGCTCCACGCGCCGTCTCCTGAGCCCCGATACGTCCACGCGTAGTCGCCGAGTCCAGATCGATCCACGCACGGTCTCCTGAGCCCCGATCGGTCCACGCGCCGTCGCCCAGCCTGGACCGGTCCACGCGCGGCCTCCTGAGCCCCGGTCGGTCCACTCGTCGTCTCCTAAGCCCCGATCCGTCCACGGGCCGTCTCCGAGCCGCGATCGGTAAACGCGCCGTCACCAAGCCCCGATCCGTACACGCGTCGTCTCCGAGCCCCGATCGGTCCACGCGTCGTCTCCGAGCCCAGATCGGTCCACGCGCCGTCGCCGAGCCCCGATCGGTCCACGCTCAGTCGCCGAGCCCCGATCGGTCCACGCGCGGTCTTCCGAGCCCCGATCGCTCCACGCGCCGTCTCCTGAGCCCCGATCGGTCCAGGAGTCGGCTCCGAGCCCCGATCGGTCCACGCGCCGTCTCCTGAGCCCCGATACGTCCACGCGTAGTCGGCGAGCCGCGATTGGTTAACGCGCCGTCGACGAGCCCCGATCGGTCCACGCTCTGTCTCCTGAGCCCCGATCGGCCCACGCGTCGTTCCCTAAGCCCCGATCCATCCACGCCCATTCTCCTGAGCCCCGATCGTTCCACGCGCCGTCTCCCAGCCCCGATCGTTCCACGCGCCGTCTCCTGAGCCCCGATCGGTCCACGCGTCGTTTCCGAAGCCCCGATCCATCCACGCACCGTCGCCTGAGCCCCGAACGGTCCACGCGTCGTTCCTTAAGCCCTGATCCATCCATGCGCGGTCTCCTGAGCCCCGATCGGTGCACGCATCGTCTCCTAAGCCTCGACACGTCCACGCGTCGTCTCCGAGCCCCGATCGGTCCACGCGCGATCGCCGAGCCTCGATTGGTCCACGCATCGTGTCCTAAGCCCCGATCGATCCACGCGTCGTCTCCTGAGCCCCGATCGGTCCACGCGCCGTCTCCTGAGCCCCGATCGGTCGACGCGTCGTCTCCAGAGCCCCGATCGATCCACGCGTCGTCTCCTGAGCCCCGACCGCTCCACACGCCCTTTCCTGAGCCCCGATCGGTTCACGCGCCGTCTCCTGAGCCCCAATCGTTCCAAGCGTCGTCCCCTAATACCCGATCCATACACGCGTCGTCTCCGAGCCTCGATCAGTCCACGCGTCGTCGCCGAGTCCCGATCGGTCCACGCGCGGCCTCCTGAGCACCGGTCGGTCCACGCGCCGTCTCCGAGCCTCGATCGGTCCACGTACCATCTCCGAAGCCCCGATCGGTCTACGCGCATTCTCCTGAGCCCCGATCGGTCCACGCGTCGTCTCCTAAGCCCCGATCGGTGTGCGCAGCGTCTCCTGATCCCCATCGGTCCACGCGGCGCCTCCGGAGCCCCGATCGATCCACGCGCCGTCTCCGAGCGCCGATCGGTGCACGCTCCGTCTCCTGAGCCCCGATCGTTCCACACGCCGCCTCCTAAGCCCCGATCGGTCCAGGCGTCGTCTCACAAGCCCCGATCTGTCCACGGGCCGTCTGCGAACCGCGATCGGTAAAACCGCCGTCATCAAGCCCCGATCCGTACACGCGTCGTCTCCTGAGCCCCGATCGGTCCACGCGTCGTCTTCTGAGCCCCGATCGGTCCACGCGCCTTCTCCTCATCCCCGATCGGTCCAAGCGCCGTCTCCTGAGCCCCGATCGTTCCACGCGGCGTCTCCGAGCCTCGATCGATCCACGCGCCGTCTCCTGAGCCTCAACCGCTCCACACGCCGTTTCCTGAGCCCCGATCGGTCCACGCATCGTCTTCGAGCACCGATCGGTCCACGCGCCGTTTTCTGAGCACCGTTCGGTCCACGCGTCGTCTTCTTAGCCCCGATGCCTCCACGCGCCGTCTCCTCAGCCCCGATCGTTCCACGCGCCGTCTCCAAGCCCCGATCGGTCCACGCGCCGTCTCCTGAGCCCGGATCGGTCCACGCGTCATCGCCGAATCCCCGATCCGTACACGCGTCGTCTCCGAGCCTCGATCGGTCCACACGCCGCCTCCTAAGCCCCGATCTGTCCAGGCGTCGTCTCCTAAGCCCCGCTCGGTCCATGCGTCGTCTTCTAAGTCCCCATGCCTCCACGCACCGTCTCCTGAGCCCCGATCGTTCCACGTGCCGTCTCCGAGCCCCGATCGTTCCACGTGCCGTCTCCGAGCCCCGATCGCTCCACGCGCCGTCTCCGAGCGCCGATTGGTGCACGAGCCGTCTCCTGAGCACCGATCGTTCCACACGCCGCCTCCTAAGCCTCGATCTGTCCAGGCGTCGTCTCCTAAGCCCCGACCGGTCCACGCGCCGTCTCCTGAGCCCCGATACGTCCACGCGCAGTCGCCGAGCCCCGATCGGTCCACGCGCGGTCTCCTGAGCCCCGATCTGTCCACGCGTCGTCTCCTAAGCCCCGATCCGTCGACGCGTCGTCTCCTGAGCCACGATCAATTGACGCGTCTTCTCCTGAGCCCGATCGCTCCTCGCGCCGTCTCCTGAGCCCCGATCGGTCCACGCGTCATCCCCGAGCTCCGATCGGTCCAAACGCCGTTTCCTGAGCCCCGATCGGTCCATGCGTCGTCTTCTTAGCCCCGATGCCTCCACGCGCCGTCTCCGAGCGCCGATAAGTCCAAGCGCCGTCTCCTGAGCCCCGATCGTTCCACGCGGCGTCTCCGAGCCTCGATCGATCCACGCGCCGTCTCCTGAGCCCCGATCGGTCGACGCGTCGTCTTCTGAGCCCCGATCGACCCACGCGTCGTCTCCTGAGCCTCAACCGCTCCACACGCCGTTTCCTGAGCCCCGATCGGTCCACGCATCGTCTTCGAGCACCGATCGGTCCACGCGCCGTTTTCTGAGCACCGTTCGGTCCACGCGTCGTCTTCAAAGCCCCGATGCCTCCACGCGCCGTCTCCGAGCCCCGATCGCTCCTCGCGCCGTCTCCTGAGCCCCGCTCGATCCATGCGTCGTCTTCTTAGCCCCGATGCCTCCACGCGCCGTCTCCTCAGCCCCGATCGTTCCACGCGCCGTCTCCGAGCCCCGATCGGTCCACGCGCCGTCTCCTGAGCCCGGATCGGTCCACGCGTCATCGCCGAATCCCCGATCCGTACACGCGTCGTCTCCGAGCCTCGATCGGTCCACACGCCGCCTCCTAAGCCCCGATCTGTCCAGGCGTCGTCTCCTAAGCCCCGCTCGGTCCATGCGTCGTCTTCTAAGCCCCCATGCCTCCACGCACCGTCTCCTGAGCCCCGATCGTTCCACGTGCCGTCTCCGAGCCCCGATCGTTCCACGTGCCGTCTCCGAGCCCCGATCGCTCCACGCGCCGTCTCCGAGCGCCGATTGGTGCACGAGCCGTCTCCTGAGCACCGATCGTTCCACACGCCGCCTCCTAAGCCTCGATCTGTCCAGGCGTCGTCTCCTAAGCCCCGACCGGTCCACGCGCCGTCTCCTGAGCCCCGATACGTCCACGCGCAGTCGCCGAGCCCCGATCGGTCCACGCGCGGTCTCCTGAGCCCCGATCTGTCCACGCGTCGTCTCCTAAGCCCCGATCCGTCGACGCGTCGTCTCCTGAGCCACGATCAATTGACGCGTCTTCTCCTGAGCCCGATCGCTCCTCGCGCCGTCTCCTGAGCCCCGATCGGTCCACGCGTCATCTCCGAGCTCCGATCGGTCCAAACGCCGTTTCCTGAGCCCCGATCGGTCCATGCGTCGTCTTCTTAGCCCCGATGCCTCCACGCGCCGTCTCCGAGCGCCGATAAGTCCAAGCGCCGTCTCCTGAGCCCCGATCGTTCCACGCGGCGTCTCCGAGCCTCGATCGATCCACGCGCCGTCTCCTGAGCCCCGATCGGTCGACGCGTCGTCTTCTGAGCCCCGATCGATCCACGCGTCGTCTCCTGAGCCCCAACCGCTCCACACGCCGTTTCCTGAGCCCCGATCGGTCCACGCATCGTCTTCGAGCACCGATCGGTCCACGCGCCGTTTTCTGAGCACCGTTCGGTCCACGCGTCGTCTTCAAAGCCCCGATGCCTCCACGCGCCGTCTCCGAGCCCCGATCGCTCCTCGCGCCGTCTCCTGAGCCCCGCTCGATCCATGCGTCGTCTTCTTAGCCCCGATGCCTCCACGCGCCGTCTCCTGAGCCCCGATCGTTCCACGCGCCGTCTCCGAGCCCCGATCGGTCCACGCGCCGTCTCCTGAGCCCGGATCGGTCCACGCGTCATCGCCGAATCCCCGATCCGTACACGCGTCGTCTCCGAGCCTCGATCGGTCCACGCGCTGCTTCCTGAGCCCCAATCGGTCCACGCGTTGTCACCTAAGCCCCGATCGGTCCACGCCCCGTCTCCTGAGCCCGGATCGGTCCACCCGTCGTCCTCGAATCCCCGATCCGCACACGCGTCGTCTCCGAGCCTCGACCGGTCCACGCGCCGTCTCCTGAGCACCGATCATTCCACGCGCCGTCTCCTAAGCCGCGATCCGTCCACGGGCCGTCTCCGAGCTGCTATCGGTAAACGCGCCGTCACCAAGCCCTGATCCGTACACGCGTCGTCTCCGAGCCCCGACCGGTCCACGCGCCGTCGCCGAGCCTCGATCGGTCCACGCGCGGCCTCCTGAGCCCCGATCGGTTCACGCCACGTCTCCGAGCTCCGATCGGTCCACGCCGTTTCCGAGCCCCGATCGGTCCATACGTCGTCTCCGAGTTCGGATCGGTCCACGCGCCGTTTCCGAGCCCCGATCGGTCCGCGCGCGGCCTCCGTAGCCCCGGTCGGTCCACACGCCGTGTCCGATCCCCGATCGGTCCACGCTCCGTCTCCTGAGCCCGGATCGTTCCACGCGTCGTCTCCTGATCCCCGATCCGTAAACGCGTCGTCTCCGAGCCTCGATCGGTCCACACGCCGCGTCCGATCCCCGACCGGTCCGCGTGCCGAATTTTAAGCCGCGGTCCGTCTACGCGCCGTCTCCGATCACCGATCAGTCCACGCGCCGTCTCAAAGCGCCGATCATTTCACGCGCCGTCTCCTCAGCCCCGATCGTTCCACACGCCGCCTCCTAAGCCCCGATCGGTCCAGGCGTCGTCTCCCAAGCCCCGATCTGTCCACGGGCCGTCTGCGAGCCGCGATCGGTAAAGCCGCCGTCATCAAGCCCCGATCCGTACACGCGTCGTCTCCGAGCCCCGATGGGTCCACGCGCCGTCGCCGAGCCTCGATCGGTCCACGCGCGACCTCCTGAGCCCCGATCGGTCCACGCGCCGTCTCCTGAGCCCCGATCGGTCCACGCGCCGTCGCCGAACCCCAATTGGTCCACGCGAAACCGCCTGAGCCCCAGTCGGTCCACGCGCTGTCTCCGAGCCCCGATCGGTCCACGTGCCGTCTCCCAGCCCCGATCAGTCCGTGCACCGTCTCCTGATCCCCATCGCTCCACGCGGCGTCTCCGGAGCCCCGATCGATCCACGCGAGTCTCCTGAGCCCCGGTCGGTCCGCGCACCGTCATCTGAGCCCCGATCGGTCGACGCGTCGTCTCCGAGACTCGATCGGTCCACGCCCCGTTGCCGAGCCTCGATCGGTCCAAGCGCGGCCTCCTGAGCCCCGGTCGGTTCACACACCGTCTCCGAGCCGCGATCGGTCCACGCATGGTCTCCTAAGCCCCGATCGGTTAACGTGCCGTCTCCGAACCCCGATCGGTCCACGCGCCGTCTCCTGGGCCCCGATGCGTCCACGCGCAGTCGCCGAGCCCCGATCGGTCCACGCGGGATCTCCTGAGCCCCAATCGGTCCACGCGCCTTCTCCTAAGCCCCGATCGGTCCACGCGCCGTCTCCGAGCGCCGATCGGTTCACGCGCCGTCTCCTAAGCCCCGATCGTTCCACACGCCGCTTCCGATCCCCGATCGGTCCACGCGCCGTCTCCTGAGCCCGGATCGGTCCACGCGTCGTGCTCGAATCCCCGATCCTCACACGCGTCGTCTCCGAGCCTCGATCGGTCCTCGCGTCGTCTCCTAAGCCCCGACTGGTCCACGCGCCGTATCCTGAGCCCTGGTCGGTTCACGCGCCGTCTCCGAGCCCCGATCGATCCACGCGTCGTCTTGTAAGCCCAGATGCCTCCACGCGCCGTCTCCGAGCCACGATCGGTCCAGGCGCCGCTTCCTGAGCCCCGGTCGGTCCACGCGCCGTCTCCTAAGCCCCAATCGCTCCACGCGCCCTCTCCGAGCGCCGATCATTTCACGCGCTGTCTCCTGAGTCCCGATCGTTCCACGCGCCGTATCCGAACCCCGATCGATCCACGCGCCGTCTCCTGAGCCCCGATCGGTCCACGCGTCGTTCCCCAAGCCCCGATCAATCGACGCGCCGTCTCCTGATGCCCAATCGGTCCACGCGCAGTCTCCTGAGCCCCGATAGGTACACGCGTAGTCTCCTAAGCCCCGATCGGTCCACGCGCCGCCTCCGGGGCCCCAATCGATCAACGTGAGTCTCCTAAGCCCCGATCGGTCCACGTGCCGTCTCCGAGCCCCGGTCGGTCCACGCGTCGTCTCCTAAGCCCCGATCGGTCCACGCGCCGTCTCCTGTGCCCCGATCGGTCGACGCGTCCTCTCCTAAACCCCGATCGGTCCACGCGTCGTCTCCTAATCCCCGATCGGTCCACACGCCGTCTCCGAGCCCCGATGGGTCTACGCGTCGCCTCCTGAGCCCCGGTCGGTCCACGCGCCGTCTCCTGAGCCCCGATCGGTCCACCCGTCGTCTCCTAAGCACCGATCGGTCCACGCGTCGTCTCCTAAGCCTCGATCCGTCGACGCGTCGTCTCCTGAGCCACGATCAATTGACGCGTCTTCTCCTGAGCCCGATCGCTCCTCGCGCCGTCTCCTGAGCCCCGATCGGTCTACGCGTCGTCTCCGAGCTCTGATCGGTCCACACGCCGTTTCCTGAGCCCCGATCGGTCCATGCGTCGTCTTCTTAGCCCTGATGCCTCCACGCGCCGTCTCCGAGCCAAGATCGGTCCAGGCGCCGCTTCCTGAGCCCCGATCGGTCCACGCGCCGTATCCTCAGCCCCGATCGGTCCACGCGCCGTCTCCGAGCGCCGATAAGTTCAAGCGCCGTCTCCTGAGCCCCGATCGTCCCACGCGCCGTCTCCTACGCCCCGATCGGTCCAAGCGCCTTCTGCTAAGCCCCGATCGGTCCACGCGCCGTCTCCGAGCGCCGATCGGTTCACGCGCCGTCACCTGAGCCCCGATCGTTCCACGCGCCGTCTCCGAGCCCCGATCGGTCCACGCGCCGTCTCCTAAGCCCCGATCGGTCCACGCGCATTTTCCTCATCCCCGATCGGTCCACGCGCCGTCTCGGAGCGCCGGTTGGTTCACGCGCCGTCTCCTGAGCCCCGATCGCTCGACGCGTCGTCTCCTGAGCCCCGATCGGTCCACACCCCTTCTCCTGAGCCCCGATCGGTCGACGCGTCGTCTCCTAAGCCCCGACCGGTTCACGCGCCGTCTCGTAAGCCCCAATCGGTCCACGCACCGTCTCAGAGCGCCGTTTATTTCACGCGCCGTCTCCTGAGCCCGGATCGTTCCACGCGTCGTCCCCGAATCCTCGATCCGTACACGCGTCGTCTCCGAGCCACGATGGGTCTATGCGTCGCTTCCTGAGCCCCGATCGGTCCTCGTGCCGTCTCCTAAGCCCCAATCGGTCCACGCGCCGTCTCCTAAGCCCCGATTTGATCCACGTGCCGTCTCCGAGCGTCGATCGGTTCACGCGCCGTCTCCTTTGCTCCGATCGTGCCACGCGCCTTCTACGAGGCCCGATCGGTCCACGCATCGTCTCCTAAGCCCCGATCGGTTAACGCGCGGTCTCCGAGCCCCGATTGGTCCACACACCGTCTCCGAGCCCCGATCGGTCCGCATGCCGCATTCTAAACCACGGTCCATCCACGCGCCGTCTTCGAGCACCGATCGGTTCACGCGTCGTCCCCTAATACCCGATCGGTCCACGCGTCTTCTCCTAAGCCCCGATCCGTCGACGCGTCGCCTCCTGAGCCCCGATTGATCCACGGGCCGCCTCCTGAGCCCCGATCGCTCCACGTGCCGTTTCCTGATCCCCGATCGGTCCACACGCCGTCTCCGAACCCCGATCGGTCCGCGTGCCGGATTCTAAGCCACGGTCCTTCCACGCGCCGTCTCCTGAGCCCCGGTCGGTCCACGCGCCGTCGCCGAACCCCAATTGGTCCACGCGCAACCTCCTAAGCCCCAGTCGGTACACGCGCTGTCTCCGAGCCCCGATCGGTCTACGTATCGTCGCCTAAGCCCCGCTCGGTTAACGCGTCGTTTCCGAGCTCCGATCGGTCTACGCGCCGTCTCCTGAGCCCCGATCGGTCCACGCGTCGTTCCCTAAGCCCCGATCCATCCACGCGCAGTCTGCTGAGCCCCGATCGGTCCACGCATCGTCTCCTAAGCCCCAGACGGTCCTCGTGCCGTCTCCGAACCCCGATCGGTCGACGCGCCGTCTCCGAGCGCCGATCGGTTCACGCGCCGTATTCTGAGCCCCGATCGTTCCACACGCCGCCTCCTAAGCCCCGATCGGTCCAGGCTTCGTCTCCTAAGCCCCGACCGGTCGTCGCGTCGTCTCCTGAGCCCCGGTCGGTTAACGCGCCGTCTCCGAGCCCAGATCGGTCCACGCGCAACCGCCTGAGCCCCAGTCGGTCCACGCGCTGTCTCCGAGCCCCGATCGGTCCACGCGTCGTCTCCGAGCACCGATTGGTCCACGCGCCGTCGCCGAGCCATGATCGGTCCACGCGCGGCCTCCTGAGCCCCGATCGGTCCACGCGCCGTCGCCGAGCCGCGATCGGTCCACGCGCGGCCTCCTGAACCCCGATCGGTCCACGCGCCGTCACCGAGCCGCGATCGGTCCACGCGCGACCTCCTGAGCCACGGTTGGTTCACGCGCCGTATCCGAGCCCCCATCGGTCCACGCGTCGTCTCCGAGCCCCGATCCGTCCACGCGCCGTCGCCGAGCCATGATCGGCCCACGCGAGGCTCCTGAGCCCCGGTCGATGCGCGCGCCGTCTCCTGAGCCCCGATCGGTCGACGCGTCGTTTCCTGAGCCGCGATCGATCCACGCGTCGTCTCCTGAGCCCCGATCGCTCCACGCGCCAATTTCTGAGCCCCGATCAATTGACGCGTCTTCTCCTGAGCCCCAATCGGTCCACGCGCCGTTTCCGAGCCCCGATCGGTCCACGCCCCGTCTCCTGACCCCGGATCGGTCCACCCGTCGTCCTCGAATCCCCGATCCGCACACGCGTCGTCTACGAGCCTCGATCATTCCACGAGCCGTCTCCTAAGCCGCGATCCGTCCACGGGCCGTCTCCGAGCTGCTATCGGTAAACGCGCCGTCACCAAGCCCTGATCCGTACACGCGTCGTCTCCGAGCCCCGATCGGTCCACGCGCGGTCGCCGAGCCTCGATCGGTCCACGCGCGGCCTCCTGAGCCCCAATCGGTTCACGCGCCGGCTCCGAGCCCGATCGGACCACGTGCCGTCTCCTGAGCCCCGGTCGGTTCACGCGGCATCTCCGAGCCCCGATGGGTCCACGCGCGGTCTCCTGAGCCCCGGTCGGTCCACGCGCCGTCGCCGAACCCCAATTCGTCCACGCGCAACCTCCTGAGCCCCAGTCGGTCCACGCTCCGTCTCCTGAGACCCGATCGGTCCACGTATCGTCTCCTACGCCCCGATCGTTCCACGCGTCGTCTCCTAAGCCCCGAACGGTCCACGCGCCGTCTCCGAGCCCCGATCGGTCCACGCACCGTCTCCTGATCCCCATCGATCCACGCGGCGCCTCCGGAGCCCCAATCGATCAACGTGAGTCTCCTAAGCCCCGATCGGTCCACGTGCCGTCTCCGAGCCCCGATCGGTCCACGCGTCGTCTCCTAAGCCCCGATCGGTCCACGCGCCGTCTCCTGTGCCCCGATCGGTCGACGCGTCCTCTCCTAAACCCCGATCGGTCCACGCGTCGTCTCCTAATCCCCGATCGGTCCACACGCCGTCTCCGAGCCCCGATGGGTCTACGCGTCGCCTCCTGAGCCCCGGTAGGTCCACGCGCCGTCTCCTGAGCCCCGATCGGTCCACGCGTCGTCTCCTAAGCCCCGATCGGTCCACTCGTCGTCTCCTAAGCCTCGATCCGTCGACGCGTCGTCTCCTGAGCCACGATCAATTGACGCGTCTTCTCCTGAGCCCGATCGCTCCTCGCGCCGTTTCCTGAGTCCCGATCGATCCACGCGTCGTCTCCGAGCTCCGATCAGTCCACACGCCGTTTCCTGAGCCCCGATCGGTCCATGCGTCGTCTTCTTAGCCCCGATGCCTCCACGTGCCGTCTCCGAGCCACGATCGGTCCAGGCGCCGCTTCCTGAGCCCCGATCGGTCCACGCGCCGTATCCTAAGCCCCGATCGGTCCACGCGCCGTCTCCGAGCGCCGATAAGTTCAAGCGCCGTCTCCGAGCCCCGATCGGTCCACGCGCCGTCTCCTAAGCCCCGATCGGTCCACGCGCCGTCTCCTGAGCCCGGATCGGTCCACCCGTCGTCCTCGAATCCCCGATCCGCACACGCGTCGTCTCCGAGCCTCGACCGGTCCACGCGCCGTCTCCTGAGCCCCGATCATTCCACGCGCCGTCTCCTAAGCGGCGACCCGTCCACAGGCCGTCTCCGAGCTGCTATCGGTAAACGCGCCGTCACCAAGCCCTGATCCGTACACGCGTCGTCTCCGAGCCCCGACCGGTCCACGCGCCGTCGCCGAGCCTCGATCGGTCCACGCGCGGCCTCCTGAGCCCCGATCGGTTCACGCGCCGCCTCCGAGCCCGATCGGACCACGTGCCGTCTCCTGAGCCCCGGTCGGTTCACGCGCCGTCTCCGAGCCCCGATGGGTCCACGCGCCGTCTCCTGAGCCCGGATCGGTCCACCCGTCGTCCTCGAATCCCCGATCCGCACACGCGCCGTCTCCTGAGCCCCGATCGGTCCACGTATCGTCTCCTACGCCCCGATCGGTCCACGCGTCGTCTCCTAAGCCCCGAACGGTCCACGCGCCGGCTCCGAGCCCCGATCGCTCCTCGCGCCGTCTCATGAGCCCCGATCGATCCATGCGTCGTCTTCTTAGCCCCGATGCCTCCACGCGCCGTCTCCGAGCCACGATCGGTCCAGGCGCGGCTTCCTGAGCCCCGATCGGTCCACGCGCTGTCTCGTAAGCCCCAATCGGTCTACGCGCCGTCGCAGAGCGCCGATCATTTCACGCGCCGTCTCCTGAGCCCCGATCATTCCACGCCCTCTCTCCGAGACCCGATCGGTCCACGCGCCGTCGCGGAGCCCCGATCGGTCCAGGCGTGGCCTGCTGAGCCTCGATCGGTCCACGCGCGGCCTCCTGAGCCGCGGTCAGTTCACGCGCCGTCTCCGAGCCCCGATCGATCCACGCGTCGTCTTCCAAGCCCAGATGCCTCCTCGCGCCGTCTCCGAGCCACGATCGTTCCAGGGGCTGCTTCCTGAGCCCCCATCGGTCCACGCGTTGTCTCCTAAGCCCCGATCGGTCCACGCGCCGTCTCCGAGCCCCGATCATTTCACGCGCCGTCTCCTGAGCCCCGATCATTCCACGCCCCGTCTCCGAGCCCCGATCGGTCGACGCGCCGTCTCCTCAGCCCCGATCGGTCCACGCGCCGTCTCCGAGCGCCGATTAGTTCACGCGCCGTCTCCTGAGCCCCGATCGCTCCACGCTCCGTCTCCGAGCCCGGATCGGTCCACGCGCCGTCTCCTGAGCCCGGATCGGTCCACGTGCCGTCTCCGAGCGCCGATCATTTCACGCGCCGTCTCCTGAGCCCCGATCGTTCCACGCGCCGTCTCCGAGCGCCGATCGGTTCACGCGCCGTCTCCTGAGCCCCGATCGTTCCACGCGGCGTCTTCGAGCCTCGATCGATCCACGCGCCGTCTCCTGAACCCCGATCGGTCGACGCGTCGTCTTCTGAGCCCCGATCGATCCACGCGTCGTCTTCTGAGCCACGATCAATTGACGCGTCTTCTCCTGAGCCCGATCGCTCCTCGCGCCGTTTCCTGAGCCCCGATCGGTCCACGCGTCGTCTCCGAGCTCTGATCGGTCCACACGCCGTCTCCGAGCGCCGATAAGTTCAAGCGCCGTCTCCTGAGCCCCGATCGTTCCACGCGGCGTGTCCGAGCCTCGATCGGTCCACGCGCGGCCTCCTGAGCCCCGATCGGTTCACGCGCCGGCTCCGAGCCCGATCGGACCACGTGCCGTCTCCTGAGCCCCGGTCGGTTCACGCGCCGTCTCCGAGCCCCGATGGGTCCACGCGCGGTCTCCTGAGCCCCGGTCGGTCCACGCGCCGTCGCCGAACCCCAATTCGTCCACGCGCAACCTCCTGAGCCCCAGTCGGTCCACGCGCCGTCTCCTAAGCCCCAATCTGTCCACGACGCGTCTCTGGGCCCCGATCGGTGCACGCGCCGTCTCCTGAGCCCCGATCGGTCCACGCGCCGTCTACTGAACCCCGATACGTCCACACGCAGTCGCCGAACCCCGATCGGTCCACGCGCCGTCGCCGAGCCTCGATCGGTCCACGCGCGGCCTCCTGAGCCCCGGTCGGTTCACGCACCGTCTCCGAGCCCCGATCGATCCACGCGTCGTCTTCTAAGACCAGATGCCTCCTCTCGCCGTCTCCGAGCCAGGATCGGTTCAGGCGCCGCTTCGTGAGCCCCGATCGGTCCGCACTCCGTCACCAAGCCCCGATCCGTACACGCGTCGTCTCCGAGCCCCGATCGGTCCACGCGCCGTTTCCGAGCCCCGATAGGTCCGCGCGTCGTCTCCGAGCCTCGATCGGTCCTCGCGTCGTCTCCTAAGCCCCGACTGGTCCACGCGCCGTCTCCTGAGCCCTGGTCGGTTCACGCGCCGTCTCCGAGCCCCGATCGATCGACGCGTCGTCTTGTAAGCCCAGATGCCTCCACGCGCCGTTTCCGAGCCACGATCGGTCCAGGCGCCGCTTCATTAGCCCCGATCGGTCCACGCGCCGCCTCCTAAGCCCCAATCGCTCCACGCGCCGTCTCCGAGCGCCGATCATTTCACGCGCTGTCTCCTGAGTCCCGATCGTTCCACGCGCCGTATCCGAGCCCCGATCGATCCACGCGCAGTCTCCTGAGCCCCGATAGGTACACGCGTAGTCTCCTAGGCCCCGATCGGTCCACGAGCCGCCTCCGGAGCCCCAATCGATCAACGTGAGTCTCCTAAGCCCCGATCGGTCCACGCGTCGTCTCCTAATCCCCGATCGGTCCACACGCCGTCTCCGAGCCCTGATGGGTCTACGCTTCGCCTCCTGAGCCCCGGTCGGTCCAAGCGCCGTCTCCTGAGCCCCGATCGGTCCACGCGTCGTCTCCTAAGCCCCGATCGGTCCACGCGCCGTCTCCTGTGCCCCGATCGGTCGACGCGTCCTCTCCTAAACCCCGATCGGTCCACGCGTCGTCTCCTAATCCCCGATCGGTCCACACGCCGTCTCCGAGCCCCGATGGGTCTACGCTTCGCCTCCTGAGCCCCGGTCGGTCCAAGCGCCGTCTCCTGAGCCCCGATCGGTCCACGCGTCGTCTCCTAAGCCCCGATCGGTCCACGCGTCGTCTCCTAAGCCTCGATCCGTCGACGTGTCGTCTCCTGAGCCACGATCAATTGACGCGTCTTCTCCTGAGCCCGATCGCTCCTCGCGCCGTCTCCTGAGCCCCGATCGTTCCACGCGCCGTATCCGAGCCCCGATCGATCCACGCGCCGTCTCCTGAGCCCCGATCGGTCCACGCGTCGTTCCCCAAGCCCCGATCCATCGACGCGCCGTCTCCTGATGGCCAATCGGTCCACGCGCAGTCTCCTGAGCCCCGATCGGTCGACGCGTCCTCTCCTAAACCCCGATCGGTCTACGCGTCGTCTCCTAAGCCCCGATCGGTCCACGCGTCGTCTCCTAAGCCCCGATCCGTCGACGCGTCGTCTCCTGAGCCACGATCAATTGACGCGTCTTCTCCTGAGCCCGATCGCTCCACGCGCCGTCTCCTGAGCCCCGATCGGTCCACGCATCGTCTCCGAGCACCGATCGGTCCACGCGCCGTTTTCTGAGCACCGTTCGGTCCACGCACCGTTTTCTGAGCACCGTTTGGTCCACGCGTCGTCTTCAAAGCCCCGATGCCTCCACGCGCCGTCTCCGAGCCACGATCCGTCCGTGCGCCGCTTCCAGAGCCCTCTCGGTCCACGCGTCGTCTCCTGATCTCCGATCGGTCCACACGCCATCTCCTAAGCCCCGATCATTCCACGCGCCATCTCCGAGCCCCAATCGGTCCACGCGCCTTCTCCTCAGCCCCGATCGGTCCACGAGCCGTCTCCGAGCGCCGATTAGTTCACGCGCCGTCTCCTGAGCCCCGATCGCTCCACGCTCCGTCTCCCAGCCCCGATCGGTCCACGCGCCGTGTCCTGAGCCCCGCTCGATCCATGCGTCGTCTTCTTAGCCCCGATGCCTCCACGCGCTGTCTTCGAGCCACGATCGGTCCAGGCGCCGCTTCCTGAGCCCCGATCGGTCCACGCGCCGTCTCGTAAGCCCCAATCGGTCTACGCGCCGTCTCAGAGCGCCGATCATTTCACGCGCCGTCTCGTGAGCCCCGATCATTCCACGCGCCGTCTCCGAGCCCCGGTCGGTTCACGCGCCGTCTCCGAGCCCCGATCGATCCACGCGTCGTCTTCCAAGCCCAGATGCCTCCTCGCGCCGTCTCCGAGCCACGATCGGTCCAGGCGCTGCTTCCTGAGCCCCAATCGGTCCACGCATCGTCACCTAAGCCCCGATCGGTCCACGCGCCGTCACCGAGCCATGATCGGTCCACGCGCGGCTCCCGAGCCCCCATCGGTCCACGCGCCGTCGCCGAGCCGGGATCGGTCCACGCGCGGGCTTCTGAGTCCCGGTTGGTTCACGCGCCGTATCCGAGCCCCAATCGGTCCACGCGCCGGCTCCTGAGCACCGATCGGTCCACGCGCCGTCTCCTGAGCCCCGATCGCTCCACGCACCGTTTTCTGAGCACCGTTTGGTCCACGCGTCGTCTTCAAAGCCCCGATGCCTCCACGCGCCGCCTCCGGAGCCCCGATCGATCCACGCGAATCTCCTGAGCTCCGGTCGGTCGACGCGCCGTCTCCTGAGCCCCGATCGGTCCAGGCGCCGCTTCCTGCGCCCCGATCGGTCCACGCGCCGTCTGTTAAGCCCCAATCGGTCCACGCGGCGTCTCCGAGCGCCGATCATTTCACGCGCCGTCTGCTGAGACCCGATCGTTCCACGCGCCGTCTCCGAGCCCCGATCGATCCACGCGCCGCCTCCTGAGCCCCGATCGGTCCACGCGCTGTCTCCTGAGCCCCGATAGGTACACGCGTCGTCTCCGAGCTCTGATCGGTCCACACGCCGTTTCCTGAGCCCCGATCGGTCCATGCGTCGTCTTCTTAGCCCCGATGCCTCCACGCGTCGTCTCCGAGCCACGATCGGTCCAGGCGCCGTCTCCTGAGCCCCGATCGGTCCACGCGTCGTCTCCGAACCCGGATCGGTCGACGCGCCGTCGCCGAGCTGCGATCGGTCCACGCGCGGCCTCCTGAGCCCCGGTCGGTTCACGCGCCGTCTCGTGACTCCCAATCGGTCCACGCGCCGCCTCCTGAGCCCCGATCGGTCGACGCGTCGTCTCCTGAGCCCCGATCGATCCACGCGTCGTCTCCTGAGCCCCGATCGCTCCACGCGCCGTCTCCGAGCGCCGGTCGGTGCACGCGCCGTCTCCTGAGCCCCAATCGTTCCAAGCGTCGTCCCCTAATATCCGACCCATACACGCGTCGTCTCCGAGGCTCGATCAGTCCACGCGTCGTCGCCGAGTCCCGATCGGTCCACCCGCGGCCTCCTCAGCGCCGGTCGGTCCACGCGCCGTCTCCGAGCGTCGATCGGTCCACGTACCGTCTCCGAAGCCCCGATCGGTCTACGCGCCGTCTCCTGAGCCACGATCGGTCCACGCGCCGTATCCTAAGCCCCGATCGGTCCATGGGCCGTCTCTGAGCGCCGATAAGTTCAAGCGCCGTCTCCTGAGCCCCGATCGTTCCACGCGGCGTCTCCGAGCCCCGATCGATCCACGCGCCGTCTCCTGAGCCCCGATCGGTCGACGCGTCGTCTTTTGAGCCTCGATCGATCCACCCGTCGTCTCCTGAGCCCCAACCGCTCCACACGCCGTTACCTGAGCCCCGATCGGTCCACGCATCGTCTCCGAGCACCGATCGGTCCACGCGCCGTTTTCTGAGCACCGTTCGGTCCACGCACCGTTTTCTGAGCACCGTTTGGTCCACGCGTCGTCTTCAAAGCCCCGATGCCTCCACGCGCCGTCTCCGAGCCACGATCCGTCCGTGCGCCGCTTCCAGAGCCCTCTCGGTCCACGCGTCGTCTCCTGATCTCCGATCGGTCCACACGCCATCTCCTAAGCCCCGATCATTCCATGCGCCATCTCCGAGCCCCAATCGGTCCACGCGCCTTCTCCTCAGCCCCGATCGGTCCACGAGCCGTCTCCGAGCGCCGATTAGTTCACGCGCCGTCTCCTGAGCCCCGATCGCTCCACGCTCCGTCTCCCAGCCCCGATCGGTCCACGCGCCGTGTCCTGAGCCCCGCTCGATCCATGCGTCGTCTTCTTAGCCCCGATGCCTCCACGCGCTGTCTTCGAGCCACGATCGGTCCAGGCGCCGCTTCCTGAGCCCCGATCGGTCCACGCGCCGTCTCGTAAGCCCCAATCGGTCTACGCGCCGTCTCAGAGCGCCGATCATTTCACGCGCCGTCTCGTGAGCCCCGATCATTCCACGCGCCGTCTCCGAGCGCCGATCGGTTCACGCGCCGTCTCCTGAGCCCCGATCGTTCCACGCGCCGTCTCCGAGCTCCGATCCGTCCACGCGCCGTCTCCTGAGCCCGGATCGTTCCACGCGTCATCGCCGAATCCCCGATCCGTACACGCGTCGTCTCCGAGCCTCGATCGGTCCACGCGCCGTCGCGGAGCCCCGATCGGTCCAGGCGTGGCCTCCTGAGCCTCGATCGGTCCACGCGCGGCCTTCTGAGCCCCGGTCGGTTCACGCGCCGTCTCCGAGCCCCGATCGATCCACGCGTCGTCTTCCAAGCCCAGATGCCTCCTCGCGCCGTCTCCGAGCCACGATCGGTCCAGGCGCTGCTTCCTGAGCCCCAATCGGTCCACGCATCGTCACCTAAGCCCCGATCGGTCCACGCGCCGTCACCGAGCCATGATCGGTCCACGCGCGGCTCCCGAGCCCCCATCGGTCCACGCGCCGTCGCCGAGCCGGGATCGGTCCACGCGCGGGCTTCTGAGTCCCGGTTGGTTCACGCGCCGTAACCGAGCCCCAATCGGTCCACGCGCCGGCTCCTGAGCACCGATCGGTCCACGCGCCGTCTCCTGAGCCCCGATCGCTCCACGCACCGTTTTCTGAGCACCGTTTGGTCCACGCGTCGTCTTCAAAGCACCGATGCCTCCACGCGCCGCCTCCGGAGCCCCGATCGATCCACGCGAATCTCCTGAGCTCCGGTCGGTTGACGCGCCGTCTCCTGAGCCCCGATCGGTCCAGGCGCCGCTTCCTGCGCCCCGATCGGTCCACGCGCCGTCTGTTAAGCCCCAATCGGTCCACGCGGCGTCTCCGAGCGCCGATCATTTCACGCGCCGTCTGCTGAGACCCGATCGTTCCACGCGCCGTCTCCGAGCCCCGATCGATCCACGCGCCGCCTCCTGAGCCCCGATCGGTCCACGCGCTGTCTCCTGAGCCCCGATCGGTCGACGCGTCGTCTCCGAGACTCGATCGGTCCACGCCCCGTCGCCGAGCCCCGATCGGTCCAGGCGTGGCCTCCTGAGCCGCGGTCGGTCCACGCGCCGTTTCCTGAGCCCCGATCGGTCCACGCGTCGTCTTCTAAGCCCAGATGCCTCCTTGCGCCGTCTCCCCACCACGATCGGTGCAGCCGCCGCTTCCTGAGCCCCGATCGGTCCACGCGTCGTCTCCTGAGCCCCGATCCGTCCACGCGCCGTCTCCTGAGCCTCGATCGGTCCACGCACCGTCGCCGAACCCCAATTGGTCGACGCGAAACCGCCTGAGCCCCAGTCGGTCCAAGCGCTGTCTCCTGAGCCCCGATCTGTCCACGCGCCGTCTCCGAGCCCCGATCGGTCCACGCGCCGTCTCCGAGCGCCGATCGGTTCACACGCCGTCTCCTGAGCCCCGATCGTTCCACGCGCCGTCTCCGAGCTCCGATCGGCCCACGCGCCGTCTCCTAAGCCCCGATCGGTCCAAGCGCCTTCTCCTAAGCCCCGATCGGTCCACGCGCCGTCTCCGAGCCCCGATCGGTCCACGCGCCGTCTCCTGAGCCCCGATCGTTCCACGCATCGTCTCCGAACCCCGATGGGTCCACGCGTCGTCTCTTAAGACCCGATCGGTCCACGTATCGTCTCCTAAGCCCCGATCGGTCCACACGCCGTCTCCGAGCCCCGATGGGTCCACGCGTCGCCTCCTGAGCCCCGGTCGGTCCACGCGCCGTCTCCTGAGCCCCGATCGGTCCACGCGTCGTCTTCTAAGCCCCGATCGGTCCACGCGTCGTCTCCTAAGCCCCGATCGGTCCACGCGCCGTCTCCGAGCGCCGATAACTTTACGCGCCGTCTCCTGAGCCCCGATCGTTCGACGCGCCGTCTCCGAGGCCCGATCGATCCACGCGCCGTCTCCTGAGGCCAAATCGGTCCACACGCTGTCTCGTGAGCCCCGATAGGTACACGCGTCGTCTCCTACGCCCCGATCGGTCCACGCGTAGTCTCCTAAGCCCCGCTCGGTTAACGCGTCGGTTCCGAGTCCCGATCGGTCCACGCGTCGTCTCCTGAGCCCCAATTAGTCCATGCGCCGTCTCCTAAGCCCCGATCCGTCCAAGGGCCGTGTCCGAGCTCCGATCGGTCCACGCGTCGTCTCCGAGCCCTGATTGGTCCACGCGCCATCGCCGAGACCCGATCGGTCCACACCCCTTCTCCTGAGCCCCGATCTGTCGACGCGTCGTCTCCTAAGCCCCGACCGGTGCACGCGCCGTCTCCTGTGCCCCGATGGATTCACGTGCCGTCTCCTAAGCCCCGATCGGTTCACCCGTCGTCTCTTAAGCCCCAATCGGTCCACGCGCCCACTCCGAGCGCCGATCATTTCACGCGCCGTCTCCTGAGCCCCGGTCGGTCCGCGCGCCGTCACCTGAGCCCCGATCGGTCGACGCGTCGTCTTCTGAGCCCCGATCGGTCCACGCGCCATCTCCGAGCGCCGATCGGTTCACGCGCCGTCTCCTGAGCCCCGATCGTTCCACGCGCCGTCTCCGAGCTCCGATCGGCCCACGCGCCGTCTCCTAAGCCCCGATCGGTCCAAGCGCCTTCTCCTAAGCCCCGATCGGTCCACGCGCCGTCTCCGAGCCCCGATCGGTCCACGCGCCGTCTCCTCAGCCCGGATCGTTCCACGCGTCGTCCCCGAATCCCCGATTCGTACACGCGTCATCTCCGAGCCACGATCGGTCCGTGCGCCGCTTCCAGAGCCCCGATCGGTCCACGCGTCATCTCCCGATCTCCGGTCGGTCGACGCGCCGTCTCCTACGCCCCGATCGGTCCACGCGCCGTCGCCTGAGCCCCGATCGTTCCACGCGCCGTCTCCGAGCTCTGATCGGGCCACGCGCCGTCTCCTAAGGCCCGATCGGTCCAAGCGCCTTCTCCAAAGCCCCGATCGGTCCACGCGCCGTCTCCGAGCGCCGATCGGTTCACGCCCCGTCACCTGAGCCCCGATCATTCGAAGCGCCGTCTCCGAGCCCCGATCGGTCCACGCGCCGTCGCCGAACCCCAATTGGTCCACGCGAAACCGCCTGAGCCCCAGTCGGTCCACGCGCTGTCTCCGAGCCCCGATCGGTCCACGCGTCGTCTCCGAGCCCCGATCGGTCTACGCGCCGTCGCCGAGTCATGATCTGTCCACGCGCGGCCTCCTGAGACCCGATCGGTCCACGCGCCGTCTTCGAGCCCCGATCGGTCCACGCATGGTCTCCTAACCCCAATCGGTTAACGCGCCGTCCCCGAGCCCCGATCGGTCCACGCGCCGTCTCCTGAGCCCCAATACGTCCACGCGCAGTCGCCGAGCCCTGATCGGTCCACGCGCTGTCTCCTGAGCCCCGATAGGTACACGCGTCGTCGCCTACACCCCAATCGGTCCACGCGCCGTCTCCGAGCCCCGATCGGTCCACGCACTGTCTCCTGATCCCCATGGGTCCACGCGGCGCCTCCGGGGCCCCGATCGATCCACGCGAGGCTCCTAAGCCCCGATCGGTCCACGTGCCGTCTCCTGAGCCCCAATCGTTACACGCGCCGTCTTCGAGCCCCGATCGGTCCACGCGCCGTCTCCGAGCCCCGATGGGTCCACGCGTCGCCTCCTGAGCCCCGGTCGGTCCACGCGCCGTCTCCTGAGCCCCGATCGGTCCACGCGTCGTCTTCCAAGCCCCGATCGGTCCACGCGTAGTCTCCTAAGCCCCGCTCGGTTAACGCGTCGTTTCCGAGCTCCGATCGGTCCACGCGTTGTCTCCTGAGCTCCAATGAGTCCATGCGCCGTCTCCTAAGCCCCGATCCGTCCACGGGCCGTCTCCGAGCCCCGATCGGTCCACGTATCGTCTCCTAAGCCCCGATCGGTCCACACGCCGTCTCCGAGCCCCGATGGGTCCACGCGTCGCCTCCTGAGCCCCGGTCGGTCCACGCGCCGTCTCCTGAGCCCCGATCGGTCCACGCGTCGTCTTCTAAGCCCCGATCGGTCCACGCGTCGTCTCCTAAGCCCCGATCGGTCCACGCGCCGTCTCCGAGCGCCGATAACTTTACGCGCCGTCTCCTGAGCCCCGATCGTTCCACGCGCCGTCTCCGAGCCCCGATCGATCCACGCGCCGTCTCCTGAGCCCAAATCGGTCCACACGCTGTCTCGTGAGCCCCGATAGGTACACGCGTCGTCTCCTACGCCCCGAGCAGTCCACGCGTAGTCTCCTAAGCCCCGCTCGGTTAACGCGTCGTTTCCGAGCCCCGATCGGTCCACGCGTTGTCTCCTGAGCCCCAATGAGTCCATGCGCCGTCTCCTAAGCCCTGATCCGTCCACGGGCCGTGTCCGAGCTCCGATCGTTTACGCGCCGTCTCCAAACCTCGATCCGTACACGCGTCGTCTCCGAGCCCTGATCGGTCCACGCGCCATCGCCGAGCGCCGATCGGTCCACGCGCCATCGCCGAGCCCCGATCGGTCCACGCGTCGTCTCTTAAGCCCCGATCGGTACACGCGCCGTCTCCGAGCCCCGATCGGTCCTCGCACTGTCTCCTGATCCCCATGGGTCCACGCGGCGCCTCCGGGGCCCCGATCGATCCACGCGAAGCTCCTAAGCCCTGATCGGTCCACGTGCCGTCTCCGAGCCCCGATGTGTCCACGCGCCGCCTCCTGAGCCCCGATCGATCCACGCATCGGCTCCTGAGCCCCGATCGGTCCACGCGTCGTCTTTGAGCACCGATCGATCCACGCGCCGTTTCCTGGGCCCCGATCGGTCCACCCGTCGCCGCCTGAGCCCCGATCGGTCTACACGCCGTCTCATGACCCCCGATCGTTCAACGCATCGTCTCCTAAGCCCCGATACGTTCACACGCCGTCTCCGAGTCCCGATCGGTCCACGCGCCGTCGCCGAGCCTCGATCGGTCCACGCGTCGTCTCCTGAGCCCCAATTAGTCCATGCGCCGTCTCCTAAGCCCCGATCCGTCCACGGGCCGTGTCCGAGCTCCGATCGGTCCACGCGTCGTCTCCGAGCCCTGATTGGTCCACGCGCCATCGCCGAGACCCGATCGGTCCACACCCCTTCTCCTGAGCCCCGATCTGTCGACGCGTCGTCTCCTAAGCCCCGACCGGTGCACGCGCCGTCTCCTGTGCCCCGATGGATTCACGTGCCGTCTCCTAAGCCCCGATCGGTTCACCCGTCGTCTCTTAAGCCCCAATCGGTCCACGCGCCCACTCCGAGCGCCGATCATTTCACGCGCCGTCTCCTGAGCCCCGGTCGGTCCGCGCGCCGTCACCTGAGCCCCGATCGGTCGACGCGTCGTCTTCTGAGCCCCGATCGGTCCACGCGTCATCTCCGAGCGCCGATCGGTTCACGCGCCGTCTCCTGAGCCCCGATCGTTCCACGCGCCGTCTCCGAGCTCCGATCGGCCCACGCGCCGTCTCCTAAGCCCCGATCCGTCCACGGGCCGTGTCCGAGCTCCGATCGGTCCACGCGTCGTCTCCGAGCCCTGATCGGTCCACGCGCCATCGCCGAGACCCGATCGGTCCACACCCCTTCTCCTGAGCCCCGATCTGTCGACGCGTCGTCTCCTAAGCCCCGACCGGTGCACGCGCCGTCTCCTGTGCCCCGATCGATTCACGTGCCGTCTCCTAAGCCCCGATCGGTTCACCCGTCGTCTCTTAAGCCCCAATCGGTCCACGCGCCCTCTCCGAGCGCCGATCATTTCACGCGCCGTCTCCTGAGCCCCGGTCGGTCCGCGCGCCGTCACCTGAGCCCCGATCGGTCGACGCGCCGTTGCCTGAGCCCCGATCGGTCCACGCGTCGTCTTCTAACCCCAGACGCCTCCTCGCACCGTCTCCGAGGGCCGATCGGTTCACGCGCCGTCTCCTGAGCCCCGATCGTTCCACGCATCGTCTCCGAACCCCGATATGTCCACGCGTCGGCTCCTAAGCCCCGATCGGTCCACGC
Source organism: Netelia fuscicornis (assembly GCA_946811545.1). Classification (NCBI taxonomy): domain Eukaryota; kingdom Metazoa; phylum Arthropoda; class Insecta; order Hymenoptera; family Ichneumonidae; genus Netelia; species Netelia fuscicornis. The sequence continues at coordinate 31,558,247 of OX328011.1, forward strand.
GCCGTCTCCGAGCCCCGATGGGTCCACGCGTCGCACCCTGAGCCCCGGTCGGTCCACGCGCCGTCTCCGAGCCCCAGTCGGTCCACGCGCTGTCTCCGAGCCCCGATCGGTCCACGCGTCGTCTCCGAGCCCCGATCGGTCTACGCGCCGTCGCCGAGTCATGATCTGTCCACGCGCGGCCTCCTGAGACCCGATCGGTCCACGCGCCGTCTTCGAGCCCCGATCGGTCCACGCATGGTCTCCTAACCCCAATCGGTTAACGCGCCGTCCCCGAGCACCGATCGGTCCACGCGCCGTCTCCTGAGCCCCAATACGTCCACGCGCAGTCGCCGAGCCCCGATCGGTCCACGCGTCGTCTCCGAGCCCCGATCGGTCTACGCGCCGTCGCCGAGTCATGATCTGTCCACGCGTCGCCTCCTGAGCCCCGGTCGGTCCACGCGCCGTCTCCTGAGCCCCGATCGGTCCACGCGTCGTCTTCTAAGCCCCGATCGGTCCACGCGTAGTCTCCTAAGCCCCGCTCGGTTAACGCGTCGTTTCCGAGCTCCGATCGGTCCACGCGTTGTCTCCTGAGCCCCAATGAGTCCATGCGCCGTCTCCTAAGCCCCGATCCGTCCACGGGCCGTCTCCGAGCCCCGATCGGTCCACGTATCGTCTCCTAAGCCCCGATCGGTCCACACGCCGTCTCCGAGCCCCGATGGGTCCACGCGTCGCCTCCTGAGCCCCGGTCGGTCCACGCGCCGTCTCCTGAGCCCCGATCGGTCCACGCGTCGTCTTCTAAGCCCCGATCGGTCCACGCGTCGCCTCCTGAGCCCCGGTCGGTCCACACGTCGTCTCCTAAGCCCCAATCGGTCCACGCGTCGTCTCCTATGCCCCGATCCGTCGCCGCGTCGTCTCCTGAGCCCCGATCAATTGACGCGTCTTCTCCAGAGCCCCGATGGCTCCTCGCGCCGTCTCGTGAGCCCTGCTCGGTCCATGCGTCGTCTTCTTAGCCCCGATCGGTCCACGCGCCGTCTCCTGAGCCCCGATCGGTCCACGCGCCGTCTCCGGGCCCCGATCGTTCCACGCACCATCTCCTGCTCTCCAATCGGTCCACGCGCCGCCTCCGGAGCCCCGATCGATCCACGCTAGGCTCCTGAGCCCCGGCCGGTCCGCGCGCCATCTCCTGAGCCCAGAACGGTCGACGCGTCGTCTCCTGAGCCCCGATCGATCCACGCGCCGTCTCCTAATCCCCAATCTGTCCACGACCCGTCTCCGGGCCCCGATCGGTGCACGCGCCGTCTCCTAAGCCCCGATCGGGCCACGCGCCGTCGCCGAACACCAATTGGTCCACGCGAAACCGCCTGAGCCCCAGTCGGTCCACGCGCTGTCTCCGAGCCCCGATCGGTCCACGCGTCGTCTCCGAGCCCCGATCGGTCCACGCGCCGTCGCCGAGTTATGATCTGTCCACGCGCGGCCTCCTGAGACCCGATCGGTCCACGCGCGGTCGCGAGCCGCGATCGGTCCACGCGCGGCCTCCTGAGCCCCGATTGGTTCACGCGCCGTATCCGAGCCCCAATCGGTCCACGCGCTGTCTCCGAGCCCTGATCGGTCCACGCGTCGTCTCCGAGCCCCGATCGGTCTAAGCACCGTCGCCGAGCCATGATCGGTCCACGCGCGGCCTCCTGAGCCCCGATCGGTCCACGCGCCGTCGCCGAGCCGCGATCGGTTCTCGCGCGGCCTCCTGAGCCCCGGTCGGTCCACGCGCCGCCTACGGAGCCCCGATCGATCCACGCGATTCTCCTGAGCTCCGGTCGGTCGACGCGCCGTCTCCTGAGCCCCGATCGGTCCACGCGTCGTCTCCTAAGCCCCGATTCGTCGACGCGTCGTCCCCTGAGCCCCGATCAATTGACGCGTCTTCTCCTGAGCCCCGATCGCTTCTCGTGCCGCCTCCTGAGCCCCACTCCGTCGAGGCGTCGTCTCCGGAGCCCCGATCAATTGACGTGTCTTGTCCTGAGCCCCGATCGCTCCTCGCGCCGTCTCCTGAACCCCGCTCGGTCAATGCGTGGTCTTCTTAGCACGGATGCCTCTACGCGCCGTCTCCGAGCCACGATGGGTCCAGGCGCCGCTTCCTGCGTCCCGATCGGTCCACGCGCCGTCTCCTAAGCCCCAATCGGTCCACGCGGCGTCTCCGAGCGCCGATCATTTAACGCGCCGTCTCCTGAGACCCGATCGTCCCACGCGCCGTCTCCGAGCCCCGATCGGTCCGCGTGCCGCATTCTAAGCCACGGTCGATCCACGCGTCGTCTCCGAGCCCCGCTCCATCCACGCGTCGTCTCCTAAGCCCCGAACGGTCCACGCGCCGTCTCCTAAGCCCCGATTGATCCACGCGCCCTCTCCCAGCCCCGATCGATCCACGCGCCGTCTCATGAGCCCCAATCGGTCCACGCGTCGGCTCCTAAGCCCCGATCCATCAACGCGTCGTCTCCTGAGCCCCGATCGATCCACGCGCCGCCTCCTGAGCCCCGATCGCTCCACGCACCGTTTCCTGATCCCCGATCGGTCCACACGCCGTCTCCGAGCCCCGATCGATCCGCGTGCCGCATTCTAAGCCACGGTCCATCCACGCGATGTCTCCGAGCCCCGATCGGTGCACGCGCCGTCTCCTAAGCCCCGATCGGTCCACGCGCCGCCTCCTAAGCCCCGATCGGTCCAGGCGCCGACTCCAGAGCCCCGATCGGTCCACGCGCCGTCTCCTAAGCCCCGATTGATCTACGCGCCGTCTCCGAGCGCCGACCGCTTCACGCGCCGTCTCCTGTGGTCCGATCGTTCCACGCGCCGTCTCCTGAGCCCCGATACGTCCACGCGCAGTCGCCGAGCCCCGATCGGTCCACGCATCGTCTCCGAGCGCCGATCGGTTCACGCGCCGTCTTTTGAGCCCCGATCATTCCACGCGATGTCTCCGAGCCCCGATCGGTCCACGCGTCGTCTCCTGAGCCCCGATCGCTCCACGTGCCGTTTTCTGAGCACCGTTCGGTCCACGCGTCGTCTTCAAAGCCCAGATGCCTCCACGCGCCGTCTCCGAGCCACGATCGGTCCGTGCGCCGCTTCCAGAGCACTATCAATCCACGCGTCGTCTCCTGATCTCCGATCGGTCCACGCGCTGTCTGGGAGCGCCGATCGGTTCACGCGCCGTCTCCTGAGCCCCGATCGGTCCACGCGGCGCCTCCGGAGCTCCGATCGATCCACACGAGTCTCCTGAGCCCCGGTCGGTCCGCCCGCCGTCTCCTGAGCCCCGATCGGCCCACGAGCCGTCTCCTGAGCGCCGATCCGTCCACGCGCCGTCTCCTGAGCCCCGATCGTCCAACGCGCCGTCTCCGAGCACTGATCGGTCCACGCGCCGTCTCCTGAGCCCCGATCGGTCCACGCGTCGTCTCCAAAGCCCTGATCGGTCCACGTGCCGTCTCCGAGCCCCGATCGGTCCACGCGCCGTCTCCTGAACCCCGATACGTCCACACGCAGTCGCCGAGCCCCGATCGGTCCACGCGCCGTCGCCGAGCCTCGATCGGTCCACGCGCGGCCTCCTAAGCCCCGACCGGTTCACGCGCCGTCTCGTAAGCCCCGATCGTTCCACGCGCCGTCTCCAAGCCGCCATCGGTCCACGCGCCATCTTCTGAGGCCTAATCGGTCCACACGCTGTCTCGTGAGCTCCGATAGGTACACGCGTCGTCTCCTACGCCCCGAACGGTCCACGCGCCGTCTCCGAGCACCGATTGGTCCACGCGCCGTCGCCCGAACCCCAATTGGTCGACGCGCCGTCGCCCGAACCCCAATTGGTCCACGAGCAACCTCCTGAGCTCCAGTCGGTCCACGCGCAGTTGCCGAGCCCCGATCGATCCCCGCATCGTCTCCTAAGCCCCGATCGGTTGACGCGTCATTTACGAGCCCCGATCGGTCTACGCGCCGTCTCCTGAGCCCCGATCCGTCCACGCGCAGTCGCCGAGCCCCGGTCGGTCCAGGCGCCGTCTCCTGAGCCCCGATCGGTCCACACCCCTTCCCCTGAGCCCCGATCGGTAGACGCGTCGTCTCCTAAGACCCGACCGGTTCACCCGCCATCTCCTGTGCACCGATCGATTCACGTGCCGTCTCCTAAGCCCCGATCGGTCCACACGCCGTCTCCTAAGCCCCAATCGGGCCACGCGTTGTCTCCTAAGCCCCGATCCGTCGCCGCGTCGTCTCCTGAGCCCCGATCAATTGACGCGACTTCTCCTGAGCCCCGATCGCTCCTCGCGCCGTCTCCTGAGCCCCGCTCGGTCCATGCGTCGTCTTCTAAGCCCCCATGCCCCCACGCACCATCTCCTGAGCCCCGATCGTTCCACGTGCCGTCTCCGAGCCCCGATCGGTCCACGCGCCGTCACCTGAGCCCCGATCGTTCCACGCCCCGTCTCCGAGCCCCGATCGGTCCACGCGCCGTCTCCTAAGCCCCGATCGGTCCACGCGCCTTCTCCTCATCCCCGATCGGTCCACGCGCCGTCTCGGAGCGCCGATTGGTTCACGCGCAGTCTCCTGAGCCCCGATCGCTCCACGCGCCGTCTCCTGAGCCCCGATCGTTCCACGCGCCTTCTCCTAAGCCCCGATCGATCCACGCGAGTCTCCTGAGCCCCGGTCGGTCCGCGCACCGTCATCTGAGCCCCGATCGGTCGACGCGTCGTCTCCGAGACTCGATCGGTCCACGCCCCGTCGCCGAGCCCCGATCGGTCCAGGCGTGGCCTCCCGAGCCGCGGTCGGTCCACGCGCCGTTTCCTGAGCCCCGATCGGTCCACGCGTCGTCTCCTGAGCCCCGATCGGTCCACGCGCCGTCTCCTGAGCCTCGATCGGTCCACGCGCCGTCGCCGAACCCCAATTGGTCCACGCGAAACCGCCTGAGCCCCAGTCGGTCCAAGCGCTGTCTCCTGAGCCCCGATCTGTCCACGCGCCGTCTCCTGAGCCCCGATCTGTCCACGCGCCGTCTCCTGAGCCTCGATCGGTCCACGCGCCGTCGCCGAACCCCAATTGGTCCACGCGAAACCGCCTGAGCCCCAGTCGGTCCAAGCGCTGTCTCCTGAGCCCCGATCTGTCCACGCGCCGTCTCCGAGCCCCGATCGGTCCACGCGCAGTCTCCGAGCGCCGATCGGTTCACACGCCGTCTCCTGAGCCCCGATCGTTCCACGCATCGTCTCCGAACCCCGATGGGTCCGCGCGTCGTCTCCTAAGACCCGATCGGTCCACGTATCGTCTCCTAAGCCCCGATCGGTCCACACGCCGTCTCCGAGCCCCGATGGGTCCACGCGTCGCCTCCTGAGCCCCGGTCGGTCCACGCGCCGTCTCCTGAGCCCCGATCGGTCCACGCGTCGTCTTCTAAGCCCCGATCGGTCCACGCGTCGTCTCCTAAGCCCCGATCGGTCCACGCGCCGTCTCCGAGCGCCGCTAACTTTACGCGCCGTCTCCTGAGCCCCGATCGTTCGACGCGCCGTCTCCGAGGCCCGATCGATCCACGCGCCGTCTCCTGAGGCCAAATCGGTCCACACGCTGTCTCGTGAGCCCCGATAGGTACACGCGTCGTCTCCTACGCCCCGATCGGTCCACGCGTAGTCTCCTAAGCCCCGCTCGGTTAACGCGTCGTTTCCGAGTCCCGATCGGTCCACGCGTCGTCTCCTGAGCCCCAATTAGTCCATGCGCCGTCTCCTAAGCCCCGATCCGTCCACGGGCCGTGTCCGAGCTCCGATCGGTCCACGCGTCGTCTCCGAGCCCTGATCGGTCCACGCGTCGTCTCCGAGCCCCGACCGGTCCACGCGCCGTCGCCGAGCCTCGATCGGTCCACGCGCGGCCTCCTGAGCCCCGATCGGTTCACGCCACGTCTCCGAGCTCCGATCGGTCCACGCCGTTTCCGAGCCCCGATCGGTCCATACGTCGTCTCCGAGTTCGGATCGGTCCACGCGCCGTTTCCGAGCCCCGATCGGTCCGCGCGCGGCCTCCGTAGCCCCGGTCGGTCCACACGCCGTGTCCGATCCCCGATCGGTCCACGCTCCGTCTCCTGAGCCCGGATCGTTCCACGCGTCGTCTCCTGATCCCCGATCCGTAAACGCGTCGTCTCCGAGCCTCGATCGGTCCACACGCCGCGTCCGATCCCCGACCGGTCCGCGTGCCGAATTTTAAGCCGCGGTCCGTCTACGCGCCGTCTCCGATCACCGATCAGTCCACGCGCCGTCTCAAAGCGCCGATCATTTCACGCGCCGTCTCCTCAGCCCCGATCGTTCCACACGCCGCCTCCTAAGCCCCGATCGGTCCAGGCGTCGTCTCCCAAGCCCCGATCTGTCCACGGGCCGTCTGCGAGCCGCGATCGGTAAAGCCGCCGTCATCAAGCCCCGATCCGTACACGCGTCGTCTCCGAGCCCCGATGGGTCCACGCGCCGTCGCCGAGCCTCGATCGGTCCACGCGCGACCTCCTGAGCCCCGATCGGTCCACGCGCCGTCTCCTGAGCCCCGATCGGTCCACGCGCCGTCGCCGAACCCCAATTGGTCCACGCGAAACCGCCTGAGCCCCAGTCGGTCCACGCGCTGTCTCCGAGCCCCGATCGGTCCACGTGCCGTCTCCCAGCCCCGATCAGTCCGTGCACCGTCTCCTGATCCCCATCGCTCCACGCGGCGTCTCCGGAGCCCCGATCGATCCACGCGAGTCTCCTGAGCCCCGGTCGGTCCGCGCACCGTCATCTGAGCCCCGATCGGTCGACGCGTCGTCTCCGAGACTCGATCGGTCCACGCCCCGTTGCCGAGCCTCGATCGGTCCAAGCGCGGCCTCCTGAGCCCCGGTCGGTTCACACACCGTCTCCGAGCCGCGATCGGTCCACGCATGGTCTCCTAAGCCCCGATCGGTTAACGTGCCGTCTCCGAACCCCGATCGGTCCACGCGCCGTCTCCTGGGCCCCGATGCGTCCACGCGCAGTCGCCGAGCCCCGATCGGTCCACGCGGGATCTCCTGAGCCCCAATCGGTCCACGCGCCTTCTCCTAAGCCCCGATCGGTCCACGCGCCGTCTCCGAGCGCCGATCGGTTCACGCGCCGTCTCCTAAGCCCCGATCGTTCCACACGCCGCTTCCGATCCCCGATCGGTCCACGCGCCGTCTCCTGAGCCCGGATCGGTCCACGCGTCGTGCTCGAATCCCCGATCCTCACACGCGTCGTCTCCGAGCCTCGATCGGTCCTCGCGTCGTCTCCTAAGCCCCGACTGGTCCACGCGCCGTATCCTGAGCCCTGGTCGGTTCACGCGCCGTCTCCGAGCCCCGATCGATCCACGCGTCGTCTTGTAAGCCCAGATGCCTCCACGCGCCGTCTCCGAGCCACGATCGGTCCAGGCGCCGCTTCCTGAGCCCCGGTCGGTCCACGCGCCGTCTCCTAAGCCCCAATCGCTCCACGCGCCCTCTCCGAGCGCCGATCATTTCACGCGCTGTCTCCTGAGTCCCGATCGTTCCACGCGCCGTATCCGAACCCCGATCGATCCACGCGCCGTCTCCTGAGCCCCGATCGGTCCACGCGTCGTTCCCCAAGCCCCGATCAATCGACGCGCCGTCTCCTGATGCCCAATCGGTCCACGCGCAGTCTCCTGAGCCCCGATAGGTACACGCGTAGTCTCCTAAGCCCCGATCGGTCCACGCGCCGCCTCCGGGGCCCCAATCGATCAACGTGAGTCTCCTAAGCCCCGATCGGTCCACGTGCCGTCTCCGAGCCCCGGTCGGTCCACGCGTCGTCTCCTAAGCCCCGATCGGTCCACGCGCCGTCTCCTGTGCCCCGATCGGTCGACGCGTCCTCTCCTAAACCCCGATCGGTCCACGCGTCGTCTCCTAATCCCCGATCGGTCCACACGCCGTCTCCGAGCCCCGATGGGTCTACGCGTCGCCTCCTGAGCCCCGGTCGGTCCACGCGCCGTCTCCTGAGCCCCGATCGGTCCACCCGTCGTCTCCTAAGCACCGATCGGTCCACGCGTCGTCTCCTAAGCCTCGATCCGTCGACGCGTCGTCTCCTGAGCCACGATCAATTGACGCGTCTTCTCCTGAGCCCGATCGCTCCTCGCGCCGTCTCCTGAGCCCCGATCGGTCTACGCGTCGTCTCCGAGCTCTGATCGGTCCACACGCCGTTTCCTGAGCCCCGATCGGTCCATGCGTCGTCTTCTTAGCCCCGATGCCTCCACGCGCCGTCTCCGAGCCAAGATCGGTCCAGGCGCCGCTTCCTGAGCCCCGATCGGTCCACGCGCCGTATCCTCAGCCCCGATCGGTCCACGCGCCGTCTCCGAGCGCCGATAAGTTCAAGCGCCGTCTCCTGAGCCCCGATCGTCCCACGCGCCGTCTCCTACGCCCCGATCGGTCCAAGCGCCTTCTGCTAAGCCCCGATCGGTCCACGCGCCGTCTCCGAGCGCCGATCGGTTCACGCGCCGTCACCTGAGCCCCGATCGTTCCACGCGCCGTCTCCGAGCCCCGATCGGTCCACGCGCCGTCTCCTAAGCCCCGATCGGTCCACGCGCATTTTCCTCATCCCCGATCGGTCCACGCGCCGTCTCGGAGCGCCGGTTGGTTCACGCGCCGTCTCCTGAGCCCCGATCGCTCGACGCGTCGTCTCCTGAGCCCCGATCGGTCCACACCCCTTCTCCTGAGCCCCGATCGGTCGACGCGTCGTCTCCTAAGCCCCGACCGGTTCACGCGCCGTCTCGTAAGCCCCAATCGGTCCACGCACCGTCTCAGAGCGCCGTTTATTTCACGCGCCGTCTCCTGAGCCCGGATCGTTCCACGCGTCGTCCCCGAATCCTCGATCCGTACACGCGTCGTCTCCGAGCCACGATGGGTCTATGCGTCGCTTCCTGAGCCCCGATCGGTCCTCGTGCCGTCTCCTAAGCCCCAATCGGTCCACGCGCCGTCTCCTAAGCCCCGATTTGATCCACGTGCCGTCTCCGAGCGTCGATCGGTTCACGCGCCGTCTCCTTTGCTCCGATCGTGCCACGCGCCTTCTACGAGGCCCGATCGGTCCACGCATCGTCTCCTAAGCCCCGATCGGTTAACGCGCGGTCTCCGAGCCCCGATTGGTCCACACACCGTCTCCGAGCCCCGATCGGTCCGCATGCCGCATTCTAAACCACGGTCCATCCACGCGCCGTCTTCGAGCACCGATCGGTTCACGCGTCGTCCCCTAATACCCGATCGGTCCACGCGTCTTCTCCTAAGCCCCGATCCGTCGACGCGTCGCCTCCTGAGCCCCGATTGATCCACGGGCCGCCTCCTGAGCCCCGATCGCTCCACGTGCCGTTTCCTGATCCCCGATCGGTCCACACGCCGTCTCCGAACCCCGATCGGTCCGCGTGCCGGATTCTAAGCCACGGTCCTTCCACGCGCCGTCTCCTGAGCCCCGGTCGGTCCACGCGCCGTCGCCGAACCCCAATTGGTCCACGCGCAACCTCCTAAGCCCCAGTCGGTACACGCGCTGTCTCCGAGCCCCGATCGGTCTACGTATCGTCGCCTAAGCCCCGCTCGGTTAACGCGTCGTTTCCGAGCTCCGATCGGTCTACGCGCCGTCTCCTGAGCCCCGATCGGTCCACGCGTCGTTCCCTAAGCCCCGATCCATCCACGCGCAGTCTGCTGAGCCCCGATCGGTCCACGCATCGTCTCCTAAGCCCCAGACGGTCCTCGTGCCGTCTCCGAACCCCGATCGGTCGACGCGCCGTCTCCGAGCGCCGATCGGTTCACGCGCCGTATTCTGAGCCCCGATCGTTCCACACGCCGCCTCCTAAGCCCCGATCGGTCCAGGCTTCGTCTCCTAAGCCCCGACCGGTCGTCGCGTCGTCTCCTGAGCCCCGGTCGGTTAACGCGCCGTCTCCGAGCCCAGATCGGTCCACGCGCAACCGCCTGAGCCCCAGTCGGTCCACGCGCTGTCTCCGAGCCCCGATCGGTCCACGCGTCGTCTCCGAGCACCGATTGGTCCACGCGCCGTCGCCGAGCCATGATCGGTCCACGCGCGGCCTCCTGAGCCCCGATCGGTCCACGCGCCGTCGCCGAGCCGCGATCGGTCCACGCGCGGCCTCCTGAACCCCGATCGGTCCACGCGCCGTCACCGAGCCGCGATCGGTCCACGCGCGACCTCCTGAGCCACGGTTGGTTCACGCGCCGTATCCGAGCCCCCATCGGTCCACGCGTCGTCTCCGAGCCCCGATCCGTCCACGCGCCGTCGCCGAGCCATGATCGGCCCACGCGAGGCTCCTGAGCCCCGGTCGATGCGCGCGCCGTCTCCTGAGCCCCGATCGGTCGACGCGTCGTTTCCTGAGCCGCGATCGATCCACGCGTCGTCTCCTGAGCCCCGATCGCTCCACGCGCCAATTTCTGAGCCCCGATCAATTGACGCGTCTTCTCCTGAGCCCCAATCGGTCCACGCGCCGTTTCCGAGCCCCGATCGGTCCACGCCCCGTCTCCTGACCCCGGATCGGTCCACCCGTCGTCCTCGAATCCCCGATCCGCACACGCGTCGTCTACGAGCCTCGATCATTCCACGAGCCGTCTCCTAAGCCGCGATCCGTCCACGGGCCGTCTCCGAGCTGCTATCGGTAAACGCGCCGTCACCAAGCCCTGATCCGTACACGCGTCGTCTCCGAGCCCCGATCGGTCCACGCGCGGTCGCCGAGCCTCGATCGGTCCACGCGCGGCCTCCTGAGCCCCAATCGGTTCACGCGCCGGCTCCGAGCCCGATCGGACCACGTGCCGTCTCCTGAGCCCCGGTCGGTTCACGCGGCATCTCCGAGCCCCGATGGGTCCACGCGCGGTCTCCTGAGCCCCGGTCGGTCCACGCGCCGTCGCCGAACCCCAATTCGTCCACGCGCAACCTCCTGAGCCCCAGTCGGTCCACGCTCCGTCTCCTGAGACCCGATCGGTCCACGTATCGTCTCCTACGCCCCGATCGTTCCACGCGTCGTCTCCTAAGCCCCGAACGGTCCACGCGCCGTCTCCGAGCCCCGATCGGTCCACGCACCGTCTCCTGATCCCCATCGATCCACGCGGCGCCTCCGGAGCCCCAATCGATCAACGTGAGTCTCCTAAGCCCCGATCGGTCCACGTGCCGTCTCCGAGCCCCGATCGGTCCACGCGTCGTCTCCTAAGCCCCGATCGGTCCACGCGCCGTCTCCTGTGCCCCGATCGGTCGACGCGTCCTCTCCTAAACCCCGATCGGTCCACGCGTCGTCTCCTAATCCCCGATCGGTCCACACGCCGTCTCCGAGCCCCGATGGGTCTACGCGTCGCCTCCTGAGCCCCGGTAGGTCCACGCGCCGTCTCCTGAGCCCCGATCGGTCCACGCGTCGTCTCCTAAGCCCCGATCGGTCCACTCGTCGTCTCCTAAGCCTCGATCCGTCGACGCGTCGTCTCCTGAGCCACGATCAATTGACGCGTCTTCTCCTGAGCCCGATCGCTCCTCGCGCCGTTTCCTGAGTCCCGATCGATCCACGCGTCGTCTCCGAGCTCCGATCAGTCCACACGCCGTTTCCTGAGCCCCGATCGGTCCATGCGTCGTCTTCTTAGCCCCGATGCCTCCACGTGCCGTCTCCGAGCCACGATCGGTCCAGGCGCCGCTTCCTGAGCCCCGATCGGTCCACGCGCCGTATCCTAAGCCCCGATCGGTCCACGCGCCGTCTCCGAGCGCCGATAAGTTCAAGCGCCGTCTCCGAGCCCCGATCGGTCCACGCGCCGTCTCCTAAGCCCCGATCGGTCCACGCGCCGTCTCCTGAGCCCGGATCGGTCCACCCGTCGTCCTCGAATCCCCGATCCGCACACGCGTCGTCTCCGAGCCTCGACCGGTCCACGCGCCGTCTCCTGAGCCCCGATCATTCCACGCGCCGTCTCCTAAGCGGCGACCCGTCCACAGGCCGTCTCCGAGCTGCTATCGGTAAACGCGCCGTCACCAAGCCCTGATCCGTACACGCGTCGTCTCCGAGCCCCGACCGGTCCACGCGCCGTCGCCGAGCCTCGATCGGTCCACGCGCGGCCTCCTGAGCCCCGATCGGTTCACGCGCCGCCTCCGAGCCCGATCGGACCACGTGCCGTCTCCTGAGCCCCGGTCGGTTCACGCGCCGTCTCCGAGCCCCGATGGGTCCACGCGCCGTCTCCTGAGCCCGGATCGGTCCACCCGTCGTCCTCGAATCCCCGATCCGCACACGCGCCGTCTCCTGAGCCCCGATCGGTCCACGTATCGTCTCCTACGCCCCGATCGGTCCACGCGTCGTCTCCTAAGCCCCGAACGGTCCACGCGCCGGCTCCGAGCCCCGATCGCTCCTCGCGCCGTCTCATGAGCCCCGATCGATCCATGCGTCGTCTTCTTAGCCCCGATGCCTCCACGCGCCGTCTCCGAGCCACGATCGGTCCAGGCGCGGCTTCCTGAGCCCCGATCGGTCCACGCGCTGTCTCGTAAGCCCCAATCGGTCTACGCGCCGTCGCAGAGCGCCGATCATTTCACGCGCCGTCTCCTGAGCCCCGATCATTCCACGCCCTCTCTCCGAGACCCGATCGGTCCACGCGCCGTCGCGGAGCCCCGATCGGTCCAGGCGTGGCCTGCTGAGCCTCGATCGGTCCACGCGCGGCCTCCTGAGCCGCGGTCAGTTCACGCGCCGTCTCCGAGCCCCGATCGATCCACGCGTCGTCTTCCAAGCCCAGATGCCTCCTCGCGCCGTCTCCGAGCCACGATCGTTCCAGGGGCTGCTTCCTGAGCCCCCATCGGTCCACGCGTTGTCTCCTAAGCCCCGATCGGTCCACGCGCCGTCTCCGAGCCCCGATCATTTCACGCGCCGTCTCCTGAGCCCCGATCATTCCACGCCCCGTCTCCGAGCCCCGATCGGTCGACGCGCCGTCTCCTCAGCCCCGATCGGTCCACGCGCCGTCTCCGAGCGCCGATTAGTTCACGCGCCGTCTCCTGAGCCCCGATCGCTCCACGCTCCGTCTCCGAACCCGGATCGGTCCACGCGCCGTCTCCTGAGCCCGGATCGGTCCACGTGCCGTCTCCGAGCGCCGATCATTTCACGCGCCGTCTCCTGAGCCCCGATCGTTCCACGCGCCGTCTCCGAGCGCCGATCGGTTCACGCGCCGTCTCCTGAGCCCCGATCGTTCCACGCGGCGTCTTCGAGCCTCGATCGATCCACGCGCCGTCTCCTGAACCCCGATCGGTCGACGCGTCGTCTTCTGAGCCCCGATCGATCCACGCGTCGTCTTCTGAGCCACGATCAATTGACGCGTCTTCTCCTGAGCCCGATCGCTCCTCGCGCCGTTTCCTGAGCCCCGATCGGTCCACGCGTCGTCTCCGAGCTCTGATCGGTCCACACGCCGTCTCCGAGCGCCGATAAGTTCAAGCGCCGTCTCCTGAGCCCCGATCGTTCCACGCGGCGTGTCCGAGCCTCGATCGGTCCACGCGCGGCCTCCTGAGCCCCGATCGGTTCACGCGCCGGCTCCGAGCCCGATCGGACCACGTGCCGTCTCCTGAGCCCCGGTCGGTTCACGCGCCGTCTCCGAGCCCCGATGGGTCCACGCGCGGTCTCCTGAGCCCCGGTCGGTCCACGCGCCGTCGCCGAACCCCAATTCGTCCACGCGCAACCTCCTGAGCCCCAGTCGGTCCACGCGCCGTCTCCTAAGCCCCAATCTGTCCACGACGCGTCTCTGGGCCCCGATCGGTGCACGCGCCGTCTCCTGAGCCCCGATCGGTCCACGCGCCGTCTACTGAACCCCGATACGTCCACACGCAGTCGCCGAACCCCGATCGGTCCACGCGCCGTCGCCGAGCCTCGATCGGTCCACGCGCGGCCTCCTGAGCCCCGGTCGGTTCACGCACCGTCTCCGAGCCCCGATCGATCCACGCGTCGTCTTCTAAGACCAGATGCCTCCTCTCGCCGTCTCCGAGCCAGGATCGGTTCAGGCGCCGCTTCGTGAGCCCCGATCGGTCCGCACTCCGTCACCAAGCCCCGATCCGTACACGCGTCGTCTCCGAGCCCCGATCGGTCCACGCGCCGTTTCCGAGCCCCGATAGGTCCGCGCGTCGTCTCCGAGCCTCGATCGGTCCTCGCGTCGTCTCCTAAGCCCCGACTGGTCCACGCGCCGTCTCCTGAGCCCTGGTCGGTTCACGCGCCGTCTCCGAGCCCCGATCGATCGACGCGTCGTCTTGTAAGCCCAGATGCCTCCACGCGCCGTTTCCGAGCCACGATCGGTCCAGGCGCCGCTTCATTAGCCCCGATCGGTCCACGCGCCGCCTCCTAAGCCCCAATCGCTCCACGCGCCGTCTCCGAGCGCCGATCATTTCACGCGCTGTCTCCTGAGTCCCGATCGTTCCACGCGCCGTATCCGAGCCCCGATCGATCCACGCGCAGTCTCCTGAGCCCCGATAGGTACACGCGTAGTCTCCTAGGCCCCGATCGGTCCACGAGCCGCCTCCGGAGCCCCAATCGATCAACGTGAGTCTCCTAAGCCCCGATCGGTCCACGCGTCGTCTCCTAATCCCCGATCGGTCCACACGCCGTCTCCGAGCCCTGATGGGTCTACGCTTCGCCTCCTGAGCCCCGGTCGGTCCAAGCGCCGTCTCCTGAGCCCCGATCGGTCCACGCGTCGTCTCCTAAGCCCCGATCGGTCCACGCGCCGTCTCCTGTGCCCCGATCGGTCGACGCGTCCTCTCCTAAACCCCGATCGGTCCACGCGTCGTCTCCTAATCCCCGATCGGTCCACACGCCGTCTCCGAGCCCCGATGGGTCTACGCTTCGCCTCCTGAGCCCCGGTCGGTCCAAGCGCCGTCTCCTGAGCCCCGATCGGTCCACGCGTCGTCTCCTAAGCCCCGATCGGTCCACGCGTCGTCTCCTAAGCCTCGATCCGTCGACGTGTCGTCTCCTGAGCCACGATCAATTGACGCGTCTTCTCCTGAGCCCGATCGCTCCTCGCGCCGTCTCCTGAGCCCCGATCGTTCCACGCGCCGTATCCGAGCCCCGATCGATCCACGCGCCGTCTCCTGAGCCCCGATCGGTCCACGCGTCGTTCCCCAAGCCCCGATCCATCGACGCGCCGTCTCCTGATGGCCAATCGGTCCACGCGCAGTCTCCTGAGCCCCGATCGGTCGACGCGTCCTCTCCTAAACCCCGATCGGTCTACGCGTCGTCTCCTAAGCCCCGATCGGTCCACGCGTCGTCTCCTAAGCCCCGATCCGTCGACGCGTCGTCTCCTGAGCCACGATCAATTGACGCGTCTTCTCCTGAGCCCGATCGCTCCACGCGCCGTCTCCTGAGCCCCGATCGGTCCACGCATCGTCTCCGAGCACCGATCGGTCCACGCGCCGTTTTCTGAGCACCGTTCGGTCCACGCACCGTTTTCTGAGCACCGTTTGGTCCACGCGTCGTCTTCAAAGCCCCGATGCCTCCACGCGCCGTCTCCGAGCCACGATCCGTCCGTGCGCCGCTTCCAGAGCCCTCTCGGTCCACGCGTCGTCTCCTGATCTCCGATCGGTCCACACGCCATCTCCTAAGCCCCGATCATTCCACGCGCCATCTCCGAGCCCCAATCGGTCCACGCGCCTTCTCCTCAGCCCCGATCGGTCCACGAGCCGTCTCCGAGCGCCGATTAGTTCACGCGCCGTCTCCTGAGCCCCGATCGCTCCACGCTCCGTCTCCCAGCCCCGATCGGTCCACGCGCCGTGTCCTGAGCCCCGCTCGATCCATGCGTCGTCTTCTTAGCCCCGATGCCTCCACGCGCTGTCTTCGAGCCACGATCGGTCCAGGCGCCGCTTCCTGAGCCCCGATCGGTCCACGCGCCGTCTCGTAAGCCCCAATCGGTCTACGCGCCGTCTCAGAGCGCCGATCATTTCACGCGCCGTCTCGTGAGCCCCGATCATTCCACGCGCCGTCTCCGAGCCCCGGTCGGTTCACGCGCCGTCTCCGAGCCCCGATCGATCCACGCGTCGTCTTCCAAGCCCAGATGCCTCCTCGCGCCGTCTCCGAGCCACGATCGGTCCAGGCGCTGCTTCCTGAGCCCCAATCGGTCCACGCATCGTCACCTAAGCCCCGATCGGTCCACGCGCCGTCACCGAGCCATGATCGGTCCACGCGCGGCTCCCGAGCCCCCATCGGTCCACGCGCCGTCGCCGAGCCGGGATCGGTCCACGCGCGGGCTTCTGAGTCCCGGTTGGTTCACGCGCCGTATCCGAGCCCCAATCGGTCCACGCGCCGGCTCCTGAGCACCGATCGGTCCACGCGCCGTCTCCTGAGCCCCGATCGCTCCACGCACCGTTTTCTGAGCACCGTTTGGTCCACGCGTCGTCTTCAAAGCCCCGATGCCTCCACGCGCCGCCTCCGGAGCCCCGATCGATCCACGCGAATCTCCTGAGCTCCGGTCGGTCGACGCGCCGTCTCCTGAGCCCCGATCGGTCCAGGCGCCGCTTCCTGCGCCCCGATCGGTCCACGCGCCGTCTGTTAAGCCCCAATCGGTCCACGCGGCGTCTCCGAGCGCCGATCATTTCACGCGCCGTCTGCTGAGACCCGATCGTTCCACGCGCCGTCTCCGAGCCCCGATCGATCCACGCGCCGCCTCCTGAGCCCCGATCGGTCCACGCGCTGTCTCCTGAGCCCCGATAGGTACACGCGTCGTCTCCGAGCTCTGATCGGTCCACACGCCGTTTCCTGAGCCCCGATCGGTCCATGCGTCGTCTTCTTAGCCCCGATGCCTCCACGCGTCGTCTCCGAGCCACGATCGGTCCAGGCGCCGTCTCCTGAGCCCCGATCGGTCCACGCGTCGTCTCCGAACCCGGATCGGTCGACGCGCCGTCGCCGAGCTGCGATCGGTCCACGCGCGGCCTCCTGAGCCCCGGTCGGTTCACGCGCCGTATCCGAGCCCCACTCGGTCCACGCGCCGTCTCGTGACTCCCAATCGGTCCACGCGCCGCCTCCTGAGCCCCGATCGGTCGACGCGTCGTCTCCTGAGCCCCGATCGATCCACGCGTCGTCTCCTGAGCCCCGATCGCTCCACGCGCCGTCTCCGAGCGCCGGTCGGTGCACGCGCCGTCTCCTGAGCCCCAATCGTTCCAAGCGTCGTCCCCTAATATCCGACCCATACACGCGTCGTCTCCGAGGCTCGATCAGTCCACGCGTCGTCGCCGAGTCCCGATCGGTCCACCCGCGGCCTCCTCAGCGCCGGTCGGTCCACGCGCCGTCTCCGAGCGTCGATCGGTCCACGTACCGTCTCCGAAGCCCCGATCGGTCTACGCGCCGTCTCCTGAGCCACGATCGGTCCACGCGCCGTATCCTAAGCCCCGATCGGTCCATGGGCCGTCTCTGAGCGCCGATAAGTTCAAGCGCCGTCTCCTGAGCCCCGATCGTTCCACGCGGCGTCTCCGAGCCCCGATCGATCCACGCGCCGTCTCCTGAGCCCCGATCGGTCGACGCGTCGTCTTTTGAGCCTCGATCGATCCACCCGTCGTCTCCTGAGCCCCAACCGCTCCACACGCCGTTACCTGAGCCCCGATCGGTCCACGCATCGTCTCCGAGCACCGATCGGTCCACGCGCCGTTTTCTGAGCACCGTTCGGTCCACGCACCGTTTTCTGAGCACCGTTTGGTCCACGCGTCGTCTTCAAAGCCCCGATGCCTCCATGCGCCGTCTCCGAGCCACGATCCGTCCGTGCGCCGCTTCCAGAGCCCTCTCGGTCCACGCGTCGTCTCCTGATCTCCGATCGGTCCACACGCCATCTCCTAAGCCCCGATCATTCCATGCGCCATCTCCGAGCCCCAATCGGTCCACGCGCCTTCTCCTCAGCCCCGATCGGTCCACGAGCCGTCTCCGAGCGCCGATTAGTTCACGCGCCGTCTCCTGAGCCCCGATCGCTCCACGCTCCGTCTCCCAGCCCCGATCGGTCCACGCGCCGTGTCCTGAGCCCCGCTCGATCCATGCGTCGTCTTCTTAGCCCCGATGCCTCCACGCGCTGTCTTCGAGCCACGATCGGTCCAGGCGCCGCTTCCTGAGCCCCGATCGGTCCACGCGCCGTCTCGTAAGCCCCAATCGGTCTACGCGCCGTCTCAGAGCGCCGATCATTTCACGCGCCGTCTCGTGAGCCCCGATCATTCCACGCGCCGTCTCCGAGCGCCGATCGGTTCACGCGCCGTCTCCTGAGCCCCGATCGTTCCACGCGCCGTCTCCGAGCTCCGATCCGTCCACGCGCCGTCTCCTGAGCCCGGATCGTTCCACGCGTCATCGCCGAATCCCCGATCCGTACACGCGTCGTCTCCGAGCCTCGATCGGTCCACGCGCCGTCGCGGAGCCCCGATCGGTCCAGGCGTGGCCTCCTGAGCCTCGATCGGTCCACGCGCGGCCTTCTGAGCCCCGGTCGGTTCACGCGCCGTCTCCGAGCCCCGATCGATCCACGCGTCGTCTTCCAAGCCCAGATGCCTCCTCGCGCCGTCTCCGAGCCACGATCGGTCCAGGCGCTGCTTCCTGAGCCCCAATCGGTCCACGCATCGTCACCTAAGCCCCGATCGGTCCACGCGCCGTCACCGAGCCATGATCGGTCCACGCGCGGCTCCCGAGCCCCCATCGGTCCACGCGCCGTCGCCGAGCCGGGATCGGTCCACGCGCGGGCTTCTGAGTCCCGGTTGGTTCACGCGCCGTAACCGAGCCCCAATCGGTCCACGCGCCGGCTCCTGAGCACCGATCGGTCCACGCGCCGTCTCCTGAGCCCCGATCGCTCCACGCACCGTTTTCTGAGCACCGTTTGGTCCACGCGTCGTCTTCAAAGCACCGATGCCTCCACGCGCCGCCTCCGGAGCCCCGATCGATCCACGCGAATCTCCTGAGCTCCGGTCGGTTGACGCGCCGTCTCCTGAGCCCCGATCGGTCCAGGCGCCGCTTCCTGCGCCCCGATCGGTCCACGCGCCGTCTGTTAAGCCCCAATCGGTCCACGCGGCGTCTCCGAGCGCCGATCATTTCACGCGCCGTCTGCTGAGACCCGATCGTTCCACGCGCCGTCTCCGAGCCCCGATCGATCCACGCGCCGCCTCCTGAGCCCCGATCGGTCCACGCGCTGTCTCCTGAGCCCCGATCGGTCGACGCGTCGTCTCCGAGACTCGATCGGTCCACGCCCCGTCGCCGAGCCCCGATCGGTCCAGGCGTGGCCTCCTGAGCCGCGGTCGGTCCACGCGCCGTTTCCTGAGCCCCGATCGGTCCACGCGTCGTCTTCTAAGCCCAGATGCCTCCTTGCGCCGTCTCCCCACCACGATCGGTGCAGCCGCCGCTTCCTGAGCCCCGATCGGTCCACGCGTCGTCTCCTGAGCCCCGATCCGTCCACGCGCCGTCTCCTGAGCCTCGATCGGTCCACGCGCCGTCGCCGAACCCCAATTGGTCGACGCGAAACCGCCTGAGCCCCAGTCGGTCCAAGCGCTGTCTCCTGAGCCCCGATCTGTCCACGCGCCGTCTCCGAGCCCCGATCGGTCCACGCGCCGTCTCCGAGCGCCGATCGGTTCACACGCCGTCTCCTGAGCCCCGATCGTTCCACGCGCCGTCTCCGAGCTCCGATCGGCCCACGCGCCGTCTCCTAAGCCCCGATCGGTCCAAGCGCCTTCTCCTAAGCCCCGATCGGTCCACGCGCCGTCTCCGAGCCCCGATCGGTCCACGCGCCGTCTCCTGAGCCCCGATCGTTCCACGCATCGTCTCCGAACCCCGATGGGTCCACGCGTCGTCTCTTAAGACCCGATCGGTCCACGTATCGTCTCCTAAGCCCCGATCGGTCCACACGCCGTCTCCGAGCCCCGATGGGTCCACGCGTCGCCTCCTGAGCCCCGGTCGGTCCACGCGCCGTCTCCTGAGCCCCGATCGGTCCACGCGTCGTCTTCTAAGCCCCGATCGGTCCACGCGTCGTCTCCTAAGCCCCGATCGGTCCACGCGCCGTCTCCGAGCGCCGATAACTTTACGCGCCGTCTCCTGAGCCCCGATCGTTCGACGCGCCGTCTCCGAGGCCCGATCGATCCACGCGCCGTCTCCTGAGGCCAAATCGGTCCACACGCTGTCTCGTGAGCCCCGATAGGTACACGCGTCGTCTCCTACGCCCCGATCGGTCCACGCGTAGTCTCCTAAGCCCCGCTCGGTTAACGCGTCGGTTCCGAGTCCCGATCGGTCCACGCGTCGTCTCCTGAGCCCCAATTAGTCCATGCGCCGTCTCCTAAGCCCCGATCCGTCCAAGGGCCGTGTCCGAGCTCCGATCGGTCCACGCGTCGTCTCCGAGCCCTGATTGGTCCACGCGCCATCGCCGAGACCCGATCGGTCCACACCCCTTCTCCTGAGCCCCGATCTGTCGACGCGTCGTCTCCTAAGCCCCGACCGGTGCACGCGCCGTCTCCTGTGCCCCGATGGATTCACGTGCCGTCTCCTAAGCCCCGATCGGTTCACCCGTCGTCTCTTAAGCCCCAATCGGTCCACGCGCCCACTCCGAGCGCCGATCATTTCACGCGCCGTCTCCTGAGCCCCGGTCGGTCCGCGCGCCGTCACCTGAGCCCCGATCGGTCGACGCGTCGTCTTCTGAGCCCCGATCGGTCCACGCGCCATCTCCGAGCGCCGATCGGTTCACGCGCCGTCTCCTGAGCCCCGATCGTTCCACGCGCCGTCTCCGAGCTCCGATCGGCCCACGCGCCGTCTCCTAAGCCCCGATCGGTCCAAGCGCCTTCTCCTAAGCCCCGATCGGTCCACGCGCCGTCTCCGAGCCCCGATCGGTCCACGCGCCGTCTCCTCAGCCCGGATCGTTCCACGCGTCGTCCCCGAATCCCCGATTCGTACACGCGTCATCTCCGAGCCACGATCGGTCCGTGCGCCGCTTCCAGAGCCCCGATCGGTCCACGCGTCATCTCCCGATCTCCGGTCGGTCGACGCGCCGTCTCCTACGCCCCGATCGGTCCACGCGCCGTCGCCTGAGCCCCGATCGTTCCACGCGCCGTCTCCGAGCTCTGATCGGGCCACGCGCCGTCTCCTAAGGCCCGATCGGTCCAAGCGCCTTCTCCAAAGCCCCGATCGGTCCACGCGCCGTCTCCGAGCGCCGATCGGTTCACGCCCCGTCACCTGAGCCCCGATCATTCGAAGCGCCGTCTCCGAGCCCCGATCGGTCCACGCGCCGTCGCCGAACCCCAATTGGTCCACGCGAAACCGCCTGAGCCCCAGTCGGTCCACGCGCTGTCTCCGAGCCCCGATCGGTCCACGCGTCGTCTCCGAGCCCCGATCGGTCTACGCGCCGTCGCCGAGTCATGATCTGTCCACGCGCGGCCTCCTGAGACCCGATCGGTCCACGCGCCGTCTTCGAGCCCCGATCGGTCCACGCATGGTCTCCTAACCCCAATCGGTTAACGCGCCGTCCCCGAGCCCCGATCGGTCCACGCGCCGTCTCCTGAGCCCCAATACGTCCACGCGCAGTCGCCGAGCCCTGATCGGTCCACGCGCTGTCTCCTGAGCCCCGATAGGTACACGCGTCGTCGCCTACACCCCAATCGGTCCACGCGCCGTCTCCGAGCCCCGATCGGTCCACGCACTGTCTCCTGATCCCCATGGGTCCACGCGGCGCCTCCGGGGCCCCGATCGATCCACGCGAGGCTCCTAAGCCCCGATCGGTCCACGTGCCGTCTCCTGAGCCCCAATCGTTACACGCGCCGTCTTCGAGCCCCGATCGGTCCACGCGCCGTCTCCGAGCCCCGATGGGTCCACGCGTCGCCTCCTGAGCCCCGGTCGGTCCACGCGCCGTCTCCTGAGCCCCGATCGGTCCACGCGTCGTCTTCCAAGCCCCGATCGGTCCACGCGTAGTCTCCTAAGCCCCGCTCGGTTAACGCGTCGTTTCCGAGCTCCGATCGGTCCACGCGTTGTCTCCTGAGCTCCAATGAGTCCATGCGCCGTCTCCTAAGCCCCGATCCGTCCACGGGCCGTCTCCGAGCCCCGATCGGTCCACGTATCGTCTCCTAAGCCCCGATCGGTCCACACGCCGTCTCCGAGCCCCGATGGGTCCACGCGTCGCCTCCTGAGCCCCGGTCGGTCCACGCGCCGTCTCCTGAGCCCCGATCGGTCCACGCGTCGTCTTCTAAGCCCCGATCGGTCCACGCGTCGTCTCCTAAGCCCCGATCGGTCCACGCGCCGTCTCCGAGCGCCGATAACTTTACGCGCCGTCTCCTGAGCCCCGATCGTTCCACGCGCCGTCTCCGAGCCCCGATCGATCCACGCGCCGTCTCCTGAGCCCAAATCGGTCCACACGCTGTCTCGTGAGCCCCGATAGGTACACGCGTCGTCTCCTACGCCCCGAGCAGTCCACGCGTAGTCTCCTAAGCCCCGCTCGGTTAACGCGTCGTTTCCGAGCCCCGATCGGTCCACGCGTTGTCTCCTGAGCCCCAATGAGTCCATGCGCCGTCTCCTAAGCCCTGATCCGTCCACGGGCCGTGTCCGAGCTCCGATCGTTTACGCGCCGTCTCCAAACCTCGATCCGTACACGCGTCGTCTCCGAGCCCTGATCGGTCCACGCGCCATCGCCGAGCGCCGATCGGTCCACGCGCCATCGCCGAGCCCCGATCGGTCCACGCGTCGTCTCTTAAGCCCCGATCGGTACACGCGCCGTCTCCGAGCCCCGATCGGTCCTCGCACTGTCTCCTGATCCCCATGGGTCCACGCGGCGCCTCCGGGGCCCCGATCGATCCACGCGAAGCTCCTAAGCCCTGATCGGTCCACGTGCCGTCTCCGAGCCCCGATGTGTCCACGCGCCGCCTCCTGAGCCCCGATCGATCCACGCATCGGCTCCTGAGCCCCGATCGGTCCACGCGTCGTCTTTGAGCACCGATCGATCCACGCGCCGTTTCCTGGGCCCCGATCGGTCCACCCGTCGCCGCCTGAGCCCCGATCGGTCTACACGCCGTCTCATGACCCCCGATCGTTCAACGCATCGTCTCCTAAGCCCCGATACGTTCACACGCCGTCTCCGAGTCCCGATCGGTCCACGCGCCGTCGCCGAGCCTCGATCGGTCCACGCGTCGTCTCCTGAGCCCCAATTAGTCCATGCGCCGTCTCCTAAGCCCCGATCCGTCCACGGGCCGTGTCCGAGCTCCGATCGGTCCACGCGTCGTCTCCGAGCCCTGATTGGTCCACGCGCCATCGCCGAGACCCGATCGGTCCACACCCCTTCTCCTGAGCCCCGATCTGTCGACGCGTCGTCTCCTAAGCCCCGACCGGTGCACGCGCCGTCTCCTGTGCCCCGATGGATTCACGTGCCGTCTCCTAAGCCCCGATCGGTTCACCCGTCGTCTCTTAAGCCCCAATCGGTCCACGCGCCCACTCCGAGCGCCGATCATTTCACGCGCCGTCTCCTGAGCCCCGGTCGGTCCGCGCGCCGTCACCTGAGCCCCGATCGGTCGACGCGTCGTCTTCTGAGCCCCGATCGGTCCACGCGTCATCTCCGAGCGCCGATCGGTTCACGCGCCGTCTCCTGAGCCCCGATCGTTCCACGCGCCGTCTCCGAGCTCCGATCGGCCCACGCGCCGTCTCCTAAGCCCCGATCCGTCCACGGGCCGTGTCCGAGCTCCGATCGGTCCACGCGTCGTCTCCGAGCCCTGATCGGTCCACGCGCCATCGCCGAGACCCGATCGGTCCACACCCCTTCTCCTGAGCCCCGATCTGTCGACGCGTCGTCTCCTAAGCCCCGACCGGTGCACGCGCCGTCTCCTGTGCCCCGATCGATTCACGTGCCGTCTCCTAAGCCCCGATCGGTTCACCCGTCGTCTCTTAAGCCCCAATCGGTCCACGCGCCCTCTCCGAGCGCCGATCATTTCACGCGCCGTCTCCTGAGCCCCGGTCGGTCCGCGCGCCGTCACCTGAGCCCCGATCGGTCGACGCGCCGTTGCCTGAGCCCCGATCGGTCCACGCGTCGTCTTCTAACCCCAGACGCCTCCTCGCACCGTCTCCGAGGGCCGATCGGTTCACGCGCCGTCTCCTGAGCCCCGATCGTTCCACGCATCGTCTCCGAACCCCGATATGTCCACGCGTCGGCTCCTAAGCCCCGATCGGTCCACGCGCCGTCTCCGAGCCCCGATGGGTCCACGCGTCGCACCCTGAGCCCCGGTCGGTCCACGCGCCGTCTCCGAGCCCCAGTCGGTCCACGCGCTGTCTCCGAGCCCCGATCGGTCCACGCGTCGTCTCCGAGCCCCGATCGGTCTACGCGCCGTCGCCGAGTCATGATCTGTCCACGCGCGGCCTCCTGAGACCCGATCGGTCCACGCGCCGTCTTCGAGCCCCGATCGGTCCACGCATGGTCTCCTAACCCCAATCGGTTAACGCGCCGTCCCCGAGCACCGATCGGTCCACGCGCCGTCTCCTGAGCCCCAATACGTCCACGCGCAGTCGCCGAGCCCCGATCGGTCCACGCGTCGTCTCCGAGCCCCGATCGGTCTACGCGCCGTCGCCGAGTCATGATCTGTCCACGCGTCGCCTCCTGAGCCCCGGTCGGTCCACGCGCCGTCTCCTGAGCCCCGATCGGTCCACGCGTCGTCTTCTAAGCCCCGATCGGTCCACGCGTAGTCTCCTAAGCCCCGCTCGGTTAACGCGTCGTTTCCGAGCTCCGATCGGTCCACGCGTTGTCTCCTGAGCCCCAATGAGTCCATGCGCCGTCTCCTAAGCCCCGATCCGTCCACGGGCCGTCTCCGAGCCCCGATCGGTCCACGTATCGTCTCCTAAGCCCCGATCGGTCCACACGCCGTCTCCGAGCCCCGATGGGTCCACGCGTCGCCTCCTGAGCCCCGGTCGGTCCACGCGCCGTCTCCTGAGCCCCGATCGGTCCACGCGTCGTCTTCTAAGCCCCGATCGGTCCACGCGTCGCCTCCTGAGCCCCGGTCGGTCCACACGTCGTCTCCTAAGCCCCAATCGGTCCACGCGTCGTCTCCTATGCCCCGATCCGTCGCCGCGTCGTCTCCTGAGCCCCGATCAATTGACGCGTCTTCTCCAGAGCCCCGATGGCTCCTCGCGCCGTCTCGTGAGCCCTGCTCGGTCCATGCGTCGTCTTCTTAGCCCCGATCGGTCCACGCGCCGTCTCCTGAGCCCCGATCGGTCCACGCGCCGTCTCCGGGCCCCGATCGTTCCACGCACCATCTCCTGCTCTCCAATCGGTCCACGCGCCGCCTCCGGAGCCCCGATCGATCCACGCTAGGCTCCTGAGCCCCGGCCGGTCCGCGCGCCATCTCCTGAACCCAGAACGGTCGACGCGTCGTCTCCTGAGCCCCGATCGATCCACGCGCCGTCTCCTAATCCCCAATCTGTCCACGACCCGTCTCCGGGCCCCGATCGGTGCACGCGCCGTCTCCTAAGCCCCGATCGGGCCACGCGCCGTCGCCGAACACCAATTGGTCCACGCGAAACCGCCTGAGCCCCAGTCGGTCCACGCGCTGTCTCCGAGCCCCGATCGGTCCACGCGTCGTCTCCGAGCCCCGATCGGTCCACGCGCCGTCGCCGAGTTATGATCTGTCCACGCGCGGCCTCCTGAGACCCGATCGGTCCACGCGCGGTCGCGAGCCGCGATCGGTCCACGCGCGGCCTCCTGAGCCCCGATTGGTTCACGCGCCGTATCCGAGCCCCAATCGGTCCACGCGCTGTCTCCGAGCCCTGATCGGTCCACGCGTCGTCTCCGAGCCCCGATCGGTCTAAGCACCGTCGCCGAGCCATGATCGGTCCACGCGCGGCCTCCTGAGCCCCGATCGGTCCACGCGCCGTCGCCGAGCCGCGATCGGTTCTCGCGCGGCCTCCTGAGCCCCGGTCGGTCCACGCGCCGCCTACGGAGCCCCGATCGATCCACGCGATTCTCCTGAGCTCCGGTCGGTCGACGCGCCGTCTCCTGAGCCCCGATCGGTCCACGCGTCGTCTCCTAAGCCCCGATTCGTCGACGCGTCGTCCCCTGAGCCCCGATCAATTGACGCGTCTTCTCCTGAGCCCCGATCGCTTCTCGTGCCGCCTCCTGAGCCCCACTCCGTCGAGGCGTCGTCTCCGGAGCCCCGATCAATTGACGTGTCTTGTCCTGAGCCCCGATCGCTCCTCGCGCCGTCTCCTGAACCCCGCTCGGTCAATGCGTGGTCTTCTTAGCACGGATGCCTCTACGCGCCGTCTCCGAGCCACGATGGGTCCAGGCGCCGCTTCCTGCGTCCCGATCGGTCCACGCGCCGTCTCCTAAGCCCCAATCGGTCCACGCGGCGTCTCCGAGCGCCGATCATTTAACGCGCCGTCTCCTGAGACCCGATCGTCCCACGCGCCGTCTCCGAGCCCCGATCGGTCCGCGTGCCGCATTCTAAGCCACGGTCGATCCACGCGTCGTCTCCGAGCCCCGCTCCATCCACGCGTCGTCTCCTAAGCCCCGAACGGTCCACGCGCCGTCTCCTAAGCCCCGATTGATCCACGCGCCCTCTCCCAGCCCCGATCGATCCACGCGCCGTCTCATGAGCCCCAATCGGTCCACGCGTCGGCTCCTAAGCCCCGATCCATCAACGCGTCGTCTCCTGAGCCCCGATCGATCCACGCGCCGCCTCCTGAGCCCCGATCGCTCCACGCACCGTTTCCTGATCCCCGATCGGTCCACACGCCGTCTCCGAGCCCCGATCGATCCGCGTGCCGCATTCTAAGCCACGGTCCATCCACGCGATGTCTCCGAGCCCCGATCGGTGCACGCGCCGTCTCCTAAGCCCCGATCGGTCCACGCGCCGCCTCCTAAGCCCCGATCGGTCCAGGCGCCGACTCCAGAGCCCCGATCGGTCCACGCGCCGTCTCCTAAGCCCCGATTGATCTACGCGCCGTCTCCGAGCGCCGACCGCTTCACGCGCCGTCTCCTGTGGTCCGATCGTTCCACGCGCCGTCTCCTGAGCCCCGATACGTCCACGCGCAGTCGCCGAGCCCCGATCGGTCCACGCATCGTCTCCGAGCGCCGATCGGTTCACGCGCCGTCTTTTGAGCCCCGATCATTCCACGCGATGTCTCCGAGCCCCGATCGGTCCACGCGTCGTCTCCTGAGCCCCGATCGCTCCACGTGCCGTTTTCTGAGCACCGTTCGGTCCACGCGTCGTCTTCAAAGCCCAGATGCCTCCACGCGCCGTCTCCGAGCCACGATCGGTCCGTGCGCCGCTTCCAGAGCACTATCAATCCACGCGTCGTCTCCTGATCTCCGATCGGTCCACGCGCTGTCTGGGAGCGCCGATCGGTTCACGCGCCGTCTCCTGAGCCCCGATCGGTCCACGCGGCGCCTCCGGAGCTCCGATCGATCCACACGAGTCTCCTGAGCCCCGGTCGGTCCGCCCGCCGTCTCCTGAGCCCCGATCGGCCCACGAGCCGTCTCCTGAGCGCCGATCCGTCCACGCGCCGTCTCCTGAGCCCCGATCGTCCAACGCGCCGTCTCCGAGCACTGATCGGTCCACGCGCCGTCTCCTGAGCCCCGATCGGTCCACGCGTCGTCTCCAAAGCCCTGATCGGTCCACGTGCCGTCTCCGAGCCCCGATCGGTCCACGCGCCGTCTCCTGAACCCCGATACGTCCACACGCAGTCGCCGAGCCCCGATCGGTCCACGCGCCGTCGCCGAGCCTCGATCGGTCCACGCGCGGCCTCCTAAGCCCCGACCGGTTCACGCGCCGTCTCGTAAGCCCCAATCGGTCCACGCGCCGTCTCAGAGCGCCGTTCATTTCACGCGCCGTCTCCTGAGCCCCGATCGTTCCACGCGCCGTCTCCAAGCCGCCATCGGTCCACGCGCCATCTTCTGAGGCCTAATCGGTCCACACGCTGTCTCGTGAGCTCCGATAGGTACACGCGTCGTCTCCTACGCCCCGAACGGTCCACGCGCCGTCTCCGAGCACCGATTGGTCCACGCGCCGTCGCCCGAACCCCAATTGGTCGACGCGCCGTCGCCCGAACCCCAATTGGTCCACGAGCAACCTCCTGAGCTCCAGTCGGTCCACGCGCAGTTGCCGAGCCCCGATCGATCCCCGCATCGTCTCCTAAGCCCCGATCGGTTGACGCGTCATTTACGAGCCCCGATCGGTCTACGCGCCGTCTCCTGAGCCCCGATCCGTCCACGCGCAGTCGCCGAGCCCCGGTCGGTCCAGGCGCCGTCTCCTGAGCCCCGATCGGTCCACACCCCTTCCCCTGAGCCCCGATCGGTAGACGCGTCGTCTCCTAAGACCCGACCGGTTCACCCGCCATCTCCTGTGCACCGATCGATTCACGTGCCGTCTCCTAAGCCCCGATCGGTCCACACGCCGTCTCCTAAGCCCCAATCGGGCCACGCGTTGTCTCCTAAGCCCCGATCCGTCGCCGCGTCGTCTCCTGAGCCCCGATCAATTGACGCGACTTCTCCTGAGCCCCGATCGCTCCTCGCGCCGTCTCCTGAGCCCCGCTCGGTCCATGCGTCGTCTTCTAAGCCCCCATGCCCCCACGCACCATCTCCTGAGCCCCGATCGTTCCACGTGCCGTCTCCGAGCCCCGATCGGTCCACGCGCCGTCACCTGAGCCCCGATCGTTCCACGCCCCGTCTCCGAGCCCCGATCGGTCCACGCGCCGTCTCCTAAGCCCCGATCGGTCCACGCGCCTTCTCCTCATCCCCGATCGGTCCACGCGGCGTCTCGGAGCGCCGATTGGTTCACGCGCAGTCTCCTGAGCCCCGATCGCTCCACGCGCCGTCTCCTGAGCCCCGATCGTTCCACGCGCCTTCTCCTAAGCCCCGATCGATCCACGCGAGTCTCCTGAGCCCCGGTCGGTCCGCGCACCGTCATCTGAGCCCCGATCGGTCGACGCGTCGTCTCCGAGACTCGATCGGTCCACGCCCCGTCGCCGAGCCCCGATCGGTCCAGGCGTGGCCTCCCGAGCCGCGGTCGGTCCACGCGCCGTTTCCTGAGCCCCGATCGGTCCACGCGTCGTCTCCTGAGCCCCGATCGGTCCACGCGCCGTCTCCTGAGCCTCGATCGGTCCACGCGCCGTCGCCGAACCCCAATTGGTCCACGCGAAACCGCCTGAGCCCCAGTCGGTCCAAGCGCTGTCTCCTGAGCCCCGATCTGTCCACGCGCCGTCTCCTGAGCCCCGATCTGTCCACGCGCCGTCTCCTGAGCCTCGATCGGTCCACGCGCCGTCGCCGAACCCCAATTGGTCCACGCGAAACCGCCTGAGCCCCAGTCGGTCCAAGCGCTGTCTCCTGAGCCCCGATCTGTCCACGCGCCGTCTCCGAGCCCCGATCGGTCCACGCGCAGTCTCCGAGCGCCGATCGGTTCACACGCCGTCTCCTGAGCCCCGATCGTTCCACGCATCGTCTCCGAACCCCGATGGGTCCGCGCGTCGTCTCCTAAGACCCGATCGGTCCACGTATCGTCTCCTAAGCCCCGATCGGTCCACACGCCGTCTCCGAGCCCCGATGGGTCCACGCGTCGCCTCCTGAGCCCCGGTCGGTCCACGCGCCGTCTCCTGAGCCCCGATCGGTCCACGCGTCGTCTTCTAAGCCCCGATCGGTCCACGCGTCGTCTCCTAAGCCCCGATCGGTCCACGCGCCGTCTCCGAGCGCCGCTAACTTTACGCGCCGTCTCCTGAGCCCCGATCGTTCGACGCGCCGTCTCCGAGGCCCGATCGATCCACGCGCCGTCTCCTGAGGCCAAATCGGTCCACACGCTGTCTCGTGAGCCCCGATAGGTACACGCGTCGTCTCCTACGCCCCGATCGGTCCACGCGTAGTCTCCTAAGCCCCGCTCGGTTAACGCGTCGTTTCCGAGTCCCGATCGGTCCACGCGTCGTCTCCTGAGCCCCAATTAGTCCATGCGCCGTCTCCTAAGCCCCGATCCGTCCACGGGCCGTGTCCGAGCTCCGATCGGTCCACGCGTCGTCTCCGAGCCCTGATCGGTCCACGCGCCATCGCCGAGACCCGATCGGTCCACACCCCTTCTCCTGAGCCCCGATCTGTCGACGCGTCGTCTCCTAGGCCCCGACCGGTGCACGCGCCGTCTCCTGTGCCCCGATCGATTCACGTGCCGTCTCCTAAGCCCCGATCGGTTCACCCGTCGTCTCTTAAGCCCCAATCGGTCCACGCGCCCACTCCGAGCGCCGATCATTTCACGCGCCGTCTCCTGAGCCCCGGTCGGTCCGCGCGCCGTCACCTGAGCCCCGATCGGTCCACGCGTCGTCTTCAAACCCCAGACGCCTCCTCGCACCGTCTCCAAGGGCCGATCGGTTCACGCGCCGTCTCCTGAGCCCCGATCGTTCCCCGCATCGTCTCCGAACCCCGATGGGTCCACGCGTCGGCTCCTAAGCCCCGATCAGTCCACGCGCCGTCTCCGAGCCCCGATCGGTCCACGCGTCGTCTCCTAAGACCCGATCGGTCCACGTATCGTCTCCTAAGCCCCGATCGGTCCACACGCCGTCTCCGAGCCCCGATGGGTCCACGCGTCGCCTCCTGAGCCCCGGTCGGTCCACGCGCCGTCTCCTGAGCCCCGATCGGTCCACGCGTCGTCTTCTAAGCCCCGATAGGTCCACGCGACGTCTCCTAAGCCCCGATCGGTCCACGCGCCGTCTCCGAGCGCCGATAACTTTACGCGCCGTCTCCTGAGCCCCGATCGGTCCACGCGTCGTCTTCTAAGCCCCGATAGGTCCACGCGACGTCTCCTAAGCCCCGATCGGTCCACGCGCCGTCTCCGAGCGCCGATAACTTTACGCGCCGTCTCCTGAGCCCCGATCGGTCCACGCGTAGTCTCCTAAGCCCCGCTCGGTTAACGCGTCGTTTCCGAGCCCCGATCGGTCCACGCGTCGTCTCCTAAGCCCCGATCGGTCCACGCGCCGTCTCCGAGCGCCGATAACTTTACGCGCCGTCTACTGAGCCCCGATCGTTCCACGCGTCGTCCCCGAATCCCCGATCCGTACACGCGTCGTCTCCGAGCCTCGATCGGTCCACGCGCCGTCGCCGAACCCCAATTGGTCCACGCGAAACCGCCTGAGCCCCAGTCGGTCCACGCGCTGTCTCCGAGCCCCGATCGGTCCACGCATGCTCTCCTAAGCCCCAATCGGTTAACGCGCCGTCCCCGAGCCCCGATCGGTCCACGCGCCGCCTCCTGAGCCCCGATACGTCCACGCGCAGTCGCCGAGCCCTGATCGGTCCACGCGCTGTCTCCTGAGCCCCGATAGGTACACGCGTCGTCGCCTACACCCCAATCGGTCCACGCGCCGTCTCCGAGCCCCGATCGGTCCACGCACTGTTTCCTGATCCCCATGGGTCAACGCGGCGCCTCCGGAGCGCCGATCGATCCACGCGAGGCTCCTGAGCCCCGATCGGACCACGCATCGTCTCCTAAGCCCTGATCGGTCCTCGTGCCTTCTGCGAGCCCCGAAGGGTCCACGCGCAGCCTCCTGAGCCCCGATCGGTCGACGCGTCGTCTTCTGAGCCCCGATCGGTCCACGCGCCGTCGCCGAACCCCAATTGGTCCACGCGCGACCGCCTGAGCCCCAGTCGGTCCACGCGCTGTCTCCGAGCCCCGATCGGTCCACGCGTCGTCTCCGAGCCCCTATCGATCCACGCGCAGTCTCCAGAGGCGCGATCGGTCCACGCATCCCCTCCTGAGCCCCGGACGGTCCACGCGCCGTCACCGAACCCCGATGGGTCGACGCGCCGTCTCCGAGCGCCGATCGGTTAACGCGCCCTCTCCCCGCCCAGATCAGTCCACGCGCTGTCTCCTGAGCCCCAATCGGTCTACGCGTCGTCTTCTAAGCTCCGATCGGTCCACGCGCCATCTTCTGCTCCCCAATCGGTCCACGCGCCGCCTCCGGAGCCCCAATTGGTCCAGCGCAACCGCCTGAGCCCCAGTCGGTCCACACGCTGTCTCCGAGCCCCGATCGGTCCACGCGTCGTCTCCGAGCCCCGATCGGTCTACGCGCCGTCGCCGAGCCATGATGGGTCCACGCGCGGCCTCCTGAGCCCCGATCGGTCCACGCGCCGTCTCCTAAGCCCCGATCGGTCCACGTGCCGTCTCCTGAGCCCCGATCGGTCCACGCGTCGTCTCCTAAGCCCCGATCGGTCCACGCGTCGTCTCCTAAGCCTCGATCCGTCGACGCGTCGTCTCCTGAGCCACGATCAATTGACGCGTCTTCTCCTGAGCCCGATCGCTCCTCGCGCCGTCTCCTGAGCCCCGATCGTTCCACGCGCCGTATCCGAGCCCCGATCGATCCACGCGCCGTCTCCTGAGCCCCGATCGGTCCACGTGTCGTTCCCCAAGCCCCGATCCATCGACGCGCCGTCTCCTGATGCCCAATCGGTCCACGCGCAGTCTCTTGAGCCCCGATCGGTTCACGCGCCGGCTCCGAGCCCGATCGGTCCACGCATCGTCTCCTAAGCCCCGATCGGTTAACGTGCCGTCTCCGAGCCCCGATCGGTCCACGTGCCGTCTCCTGAGCCCCGGTCGGTTCACGCGCCGTCTCCGAGCCCCGATCGATCCACGCGTCGTCTTGTAAACCCAGATGCCTCCTCGCATCGTCTCCTAAGCCGCGATCGGTTAACGCGCCGTCTCCGAGCCCCGATCGGTCCACGCGCCGTCGCGGAACCCCAATTGGTCCACGCGCAACCGCCTGAGCCCCAGTCGGTCCACGCGCCGTTTCCTGAGCCCCGATCGGTCCACGCGCCGTCTCCTGGGCCCCGATCGGTCCACGCGCCGTCTCCTAAGCGCTGAACGGCCCACGCGCCGTCTCCGAGCGCCGATCGGTTCACGCGCCGTCTCCTGAGCGCCGATCGTTCCACGCGCTGTCTCCGAGCTCCGATCGGCCCACGCGCCGTCTCCTAAGCCACGATCGGTCCAAGCGCCTTCTCCTAAGCCCCGATCGGTCCAGGCGCCGTCTCCGAGCGCGGATCGGTTCACGCGCCGTCACCTGAGCCCCGATCGCTCCACGCACCGTTTTCTGAGCACCGTTTGGTCCACGCGTCGTCTTCAAAGCCCCGATGCCTCCACGCGCCGCCTCCGGAGCCCCGATCGATCCACGCGAATCTCCTGAGCTCCGGTCGGTCGACGCGCCGTCTCCTCAGCCCCGATCCGTCCACGCGTCGTCTCCTAAGCCCCGATTCGTCGACGCGTCGTCTCCTGAGCCCCGATCAATTGACGTGTGTTCTCCTGAGCCCCGATAGCTCCTCGCGCCGTCTCCTGAACCCCGCTCGGTCCATGCGTCGTCTTCTTAGCCCGGATGCCTCCACGCGCCGTCTCCGAGCCACGATCGGTCCAGGCGCCGCTTCCTGCGCCCCGATGCCTCCACACGCCGTCTCCGAGCCACGATCGGTCTAGGCGCCACTTCCTGAGCCCCGATCGGTCCAGGCTCCGCTTCCTGAGCCCCGATCGGTCCACGCGGCGTTTCCTAAGCCCCAATCGGTCCACGCGCCGTCTCCTAAGCCCCGATCGCTCCAAGCGGCGTCTCCGAGCCTCGATCGGTCCACGCGCCGTCGCCGAGCCCCGATCGGTCCAGGCGTATCCTCCTGAGCGCCGGTCGGTCCGCGCGCCGTCTCCTGAGCCCCGATCGGTCGACGCGTCGTTTTCTGAGCCCCGATCGATCCACGCGTCGTCTCCTGAGCCACGATCGCTCCACGCGCCGATTTCTGAGCCCCGATCAATTGACGCGTCTTCTCCTGAGCCCCGATCTTTCCTCGCGCCGTCTCCTGAGCCCCGCTCGGTCCCTGCGCCGTCTTCTTAGCCCCGATGCCTCCACGCGCCGTCTCCGAGCCACGATCGGTCTATGCGTCGCTTCCTGATCCCCGATCGGGCCTCGCGCCGTCTCCTAAGCCCCAATCGGTCCACGCGCTGTCTCCTAAGCCCCGATCGATCCACGCGCCGTCTGCGAGCGCCGATCTGTTCACGCGCCGTCTCCTTTGCTCCGATCGTTACACGCGCCGTCTCCGAGGCCCGATCGGTCCACGCATCGTCTCCTAAGCCCCGATCGGTTAACGCGCCGTCTCCGAGCCCCGATTGGTCCACACGCCGTCTCCGAGCCCCGATCGGTCCGCATGCCGCATTGTAAGTGACGGTCCATCCACGCGCCGTCTCCTGAGCCCCGGTCGTTCCACGCGCCGTCGCCGAACCCCAATTGGTCCACGCGCAACCTCCTAAGCCCCAGTCGGTACACGCGTTGTCTCCGAGCCCCGATCGGTCCACGCGCCGTATTCTGAGCCCCGATCGTTCCACGCGCCGCCTCCTAAGCCCCGATCGGTCCAGGCTTCGTCTCCTAAGCCCCGACCGGTCGACGCGTCGCCTCCCGAGCCCCGGTCGGTTAACGCGCCGTCTCCAAGCCCCGATCGGTCCACGCGCAACCGCCTGAGCCCCAGTCGGTCCACGCGCTGTCTCCGAGCCCCGATCGGTCCCCGCGCCGTCTCCTGAGCCCCGATCGCTCCACGCGCCGTCTCCTAAGTCCCGATCGGTCCAAGCGCCTTCTCTTAAGCCCCGATCGGTCCAGGCGCCGTCTCCGAGCGCGGATCGGTTCACGCGCCGTCACCTGAGCCCCGATCGTTCCACGCGCCGTCTCCGAGCCCCGATCGGTCCACGCGCCGTCGCCGAGCCCCGATCGGTCCAGGCGTATCCTCCTGAGCCCCGGTCGGTCCACGCGCCGTCTCCAAGCCCCGTTCGGTCCACGCATCGTCTCCTAAGCCCCGATCGGTTAACGCGCCGACTCGGAGCCCCGATCGTTCCACGCGCCGTCTCCGAGCCCCGATCGTTCCCCGCGCCTTCTCCTAAGCCACGATCGGTCAGCGCCGTCTCCGAGCGCCGTTCGGTGCACGCGCCATCGCACGTGCCGCGATCGGTCCACGCGCGGCCTCCTGAGCCCCGGTTGGTTCACGCGCCGTATCCGAGCCCCAATCGGTCCACGCACCGTCTCCTGAGCCCCGATCGGTCCACGCGCCGTCGCCGAGCCCCGATCGGTCCAGGCGTATCCTCCTGAGCCCCGATCGGTCCACGCGCCGTCTCCGTGCGCCGATCGGTTCGCGCGCCGTCTCCTGAGCCCCGATCGCTCCACGCGCCGTCTCCGAGCCCCGATCGGTCCACGCGCCGTCTCTTGAGCCCGGATCAGTCCACGCGCCGTCGACGAACCCAAATTGGTCCACGCGCAACCGTCTGAGCTCCGGTTGGTCCACGCGCTGTTTCCGAGCCCCGATCGGTCCACGCGTCGTATTCGAACCCCGATCGGTCCACGCGCCGTCGCCGAGCCATGATCGGTCCACGCGCGGCCTCCTGAGCCCCGGTTGCTTCACGCACCGTATCCGAGCCCCCATCGGTCCACGCGTCGTCTCCGAGCCCCGATCGGTCCACGCGCCGTCGCCGAGCCATGATCGGCCCATGCGAGGCTCCTGAGCCCCGGTCGGTCCGCGCGCCGTCTCCTGATCCCCGATCCGTCGACGCGTCGTTTCCTGAGCCCCGATCGATCCACGCGTCGTCTCCTGAGCCCCGATCGCTCCACGCGCCGATTTCTGAGCCCTGATCAATTGACGCGTCTTCTCCTGAGCCCCGATCGCTCCTCGCGCCGTCACCTGAGCCCCGCTCGGTCCCTGCGTCGTCTTCTTAGCCGCGATGCCTCCACGCGCCGTATCCGAGCCACGATCGGTCTAGGCGTCGCTTCCTGAGCCCCGATCGGTCCACGCGCCGTCTCCTAAGCCCCAATCGGTCCACGCGCCGTCTCCTAAGCCCCGATCGGTCCACGCGCCGTCTCCGAGCGCCGATCGGTTCACGCGCCGTCTCCTGAGCCCCGATCGTTCCCCGCGCCATCTCCGAGCCCCGATCGGTCCACGCGCCGTCTCCTAAGCCCCGATCGGTCCACGTGCCGTCTCCTGAGCCCCGATCGGTCCACGCGTCGTCTCCTAAGCCCCGATCGGTCCACGCGTCGTCTCCTAAGCCTCGATCCGTCGACGCGTCGTCTCCTGAGCCACGATCAATTGACGCGTCTTCTCCTGAGCCCGATCGCTCCTCGGCCGTCTCCTGAGCCCCAATCGTTCCACGCGCCGTATCCGAGCCCCGATCGATCCACGCGCCATCTCCTGAGCCCCGATCGGTCCACGTGTCGTTCCCCAAGCCCCGATCCATCGACGCGCCGTCTCCTGATGCCCAATCGGTCCACGCGCAATCTCCTGAGCCCCGATAGGTACACGCGTAGTCTCCTAAGCCCCGATCGGTCCACGCGTCGCCTCCGGAGCCCCAATCGATCAACGTGAGTCTCCTAAGCCCCGATCGGTCCACGTGCCGTCTCCGAGCCCCGATCGGTCCACGCGCCGTCTCCGGAGCCCCAATCGATCAACGTGAGTCTCCTAAGCCCCGACCGGTCCACGCGCCGTCTCCGAGCCCCGATCGGTCCACGCGTCGTCTCCTAAACCCCGATCGGTCCACGCGCCGTCTCCTGTGCCCCGATCGGTCGACGCGTCCTCTCCTAAACCCCGATCGGTCCACGGGTCGTCTCCTAAGCCCCGATCGGTCCACGCGTCGTCTCCTAAGCCGCGATCCGTCGACGCGTCGTCTCCTGAGCCACGATCTATTGACGCGTCTTCTCCTGAGCCCGATCGCTCCACGCGCCGTCTCCTGAGCCCCGATCGGTCCACGCGCCGTCTCCGAGCTCCGATCGGTCCACGCGCCGTCTCCTAAGACCCAATCGGTCCACGCGCCGTCTCCTAAGCCCCGATCGGTCCACGCGCCGTCTCCGAGCGCCGATCGGTTCACGCGCCGTCTCCTGAGCCCCGATCGTTCCCCGCGCCATCTCCGAGCCCCGATCGGTCCACGCGCCGTCTCCTAAGCCCCGATCGGTCCACGTGCCGTCTCCTGAGCCCCGATCGTTCCACGCGCCGTCTCCTAAGCTGCGATCCGACCACGAGCCGTCTCCGAGCTGCTATCGGTAAACGCGCCGTCACCAAGCCCTGATCCGTACACGCGTCGTCTCCGAGCCCCGATCGGTCCACGCGCCGTCGCCGAGCCTCGATCGGTCCACGCGCGGCCTCTTGAGCCCCGATCGGTTCACGCGCCGGCTCCGAGCCCGATCGGTCCACGCATCGTCTCCTAAGCCCCGATCGGTTAACGTGCCGTCTCCGAGCCCCGATCGGTCCACGTGCCGTCTCCTGAGCCCCGGTCGGTTCACGCGCCGTCTCCGAGCCCCGATCGATCCACGCGTCGTCTTGTAAACCCAGATGCCTCCTCGCATCGTCTCCTAAGCCGCGATCGGTTAACGCGCCGTCTCCGAGCCCCGATCGGTCCACGCGCCGTCGCGGAACCCCAATTGGTCCACGCGCAACCGCCTGAGCCCCAGTCGGTCCACGCGCCGTTTCCTGAGCCCCGATCGGTCCACGCGCCGTCTCCTGGGCCCCGATCGGTCCACGCGCCGTCTCCTAAGCCCTGAACGGCCCACGCGCCGTCTCCGAGCGCCGATCGGTTCACGCGCCGTCTCCTGAGCGCCGATCGTTCCACGCGCTGTCTCCGAGCTCCGATCGGCCCACGCGCCGTCTCCTAAGCCACGATCGGTCCAAGCGCCTTCTCCTAAGCCCCGATCGGTCCAGGCGCCGTCTCCGAGCGCGGATCGGTTCACGCGCCGTCACCTGAGCCCCGATCGCTCCACGCACCGTTTTCTGAGCACCGTTTGGTCCACGCGTCGTCTTCAAAGCCCCGAGGCCTCCACGCGCCGCCTCCGGAGCCCCGATCGATCCACGCGAATCTCCTGAGCTCCGGTCGGTCGACGCGCCGTCTCCTCAGCCCCGATCCGTCCACGCGTCGTCTCCTAAGCCCCGATTCGTCGACGCGTCGTCTCCTGAGCCCCGATCAATTGACGTGTGTTCTCCTGAGCCCCGATAGCTCCTCGCGCCGTCTCCTGAACCCCGCTCGGTCCATGCGTCGTCTTCTTAGCCCGGATGCCTCCACGCGCCGTCTCCGAGCCACGATCGGTCCAGGCGCCGCTTCCTGCGCCCCGATGCCTCCACACGCCGTCTCCGAACCACGATCGGTCTAGGCGCCACTTCCTGAGCCCCGATCGGTCCAGGCGCCGCTTCCTGAGCCCCGATCGGTCCACGCGGCGTTTCCTAAGCCCCAATCGGTCCACGCGCCGTCTCCTAAGCCCCGATCGCTCCAAGCGGCGTCTCCGAGCCTCGATCGGTCCACGCGCCGTCGCCGAGCCCCGATCGGTCCAGGCGTATCCTCCTGAGCGCCGGTCGGTCCGCGCGCCGTCTCCTGAGCCCCGATCGGTCGACGCGTCGTTTTCTGAGCCCCGATCGATCCACGCGTCGTCTCCTGAGCCACGATCGCTCCACGCGCCGATTTCTGAGCCCCGATCAATTGACGCGTCTTCTCCTGAGCCCCGATCTTTCCTCGCGCCGTCTCCTGAGCCCCGCTCGGTCCCTGCGCCGTCTTCTTAGCCCCGATGCCTCCACGCGCCGTCTCCGAGCCACGATCGGTCTATGCGTCGCTTCCTGATCCCCGATCGGGCCTCGCGCCGTCTCCTAAGCCCCAATCGGTCCACGCGCTGTCTCCTAAGCCCCGATCGATCCACGCGCCGTCTGCGAGCGCCGATCTGTTCACGCGCCGTCTCCTTTGCTCCGATCTTTCCACGCGCCGTCTCCGAGGCCCGATCGGTCCACGCATCGTCTCCTAAGCCCCGATCGGTTAACGCGCCGTCTCCGAGCCCCGATTGGTCCACACGCCGTCTCCGAGCCCCGATCGGTCCGCATGCCGCATTGTAAGTGACGGTGCATCCACGCGCCGTCTCCTGAGCCCCGGTCGTTCCACGCGCCGTCGCCGAACCCCAATTGGTCCACGCGCAACCTCCTAAGCCCCAGTCGGTACACGCGCTGTCTCCGAGCCCCGATCGGTCCACGCGCCGTATTCTGAGCCCCGATCGTTCCACGCGCCGCCTCCTAAGCCCCGATCGGTCTAGGCTTCGTCTCCTAAGCCCCGACCGGTCGACGCGTCGCCTCCCGAGCCCCGGTCGGTTAACGCGCCGTCTCCAAGCCCCGATCGGTCCACGCGCAACCGCCTGAGCCCCAGTCGGTCCACGCGCTGTCTCCGAGCCCCGATCGGTCCCCGCGTCGTCTCCGAGCCCCGATCGGTCCACGCGCCGTCGCCGAGCCATGATCGCTCCACGCGCGGCCTCCTGAACCCCGGTCGCGTCACGCGCCGTATCCACGCCCCAATCGATCCACGCGCCGTCTCCTGAGTCCCGATCGGTCCACGCGCCGTCTCCTGAGCCCCGATCGGTCCACGCGTCGTCTCCTAAGCCCCAATCGGTCCACGCGCCGTCTCCAAGCCCCGATCCGTCGCCGCGTCGTGTCCTAAGCCCCGATCAATTGAGGCGTCTTCTCCTAAACCACGATCGGTCCACGCGCCGTCTCCGAGCCCCAGTCGGTCCACGCGCTGTCTCCGAGCACCGATCGGTCTACGCGTCGTCTCCGAGCCCCGATCGGTCCACGCGCCGTCTCCGAGCCCCGAACGGTTCACGCACCGTCTCCTGGTCCCAATCGGTCCACGCGGCGCCTCTGGAGCCCCGATCGATCCTCGCGAGTCTCCTGAGCCCCAGTCGGTTCGCGCGCCGTCTCCTGAGCCCCGATTGTTCGACGCGTCGTCTCCTGAGCCCCGATCGATCCACACGTCGTCTCCTGAGCCCCGATCGTACCACACGCCGTCTCCTAAGCCCCGATCGGTTAACGCGCCGTCTCCCCGCCCCGATCGGTCCACGCGCCGTCTCCTGAGCCCCGATCATTCCACGCGCCGTCTCCGAGCCCGGATTGGTCCACGCGCGGCCTCCTGAGCCCCGGTTGCTTCACGTGCCGTATCCGAGCCCCAATCGGTCCACGCACCGTCTCCTGAGCCCCGATCGATCCACGCGCCGTCTCCTGAGCTCCGATCGCTCCACGCGCCGTTTTCTGAGCACCGTTCGGTCCACGCGTCGTCTTGAAAGCCCCGATGCCTCCACGCGCCGTCTCCGAGCCCCGATCGGTCCACGCGCCGTCTCCTAAGCCGCGATCGGTCAACGCGCCTTCTTCTCAGCCCCGATTGGTCCACGCGCCGTCTCCGAGCGCCGATCGGTGCACGCGCCGTCTCCTGATCTCCGATCGGTCCACGCGCCGTCTCCTGAGCCCCGATTGCTCCACGCGCCGTTTTCTGAGCACCGTTCGGTCCATGCGTCGTCTTCTAAGCCCCGATGCCTCCACGCGCCGTCTCCGAGCCACGATCGGTGCAGACGCCGCTTCCTGAGCACCCATCGGTTCACGCGATGTCTCCTGAGCCCCGATACATCCACGCGCAGTCGCCGAGCCCCGATCGGTCCACGCGCCGTCTCCGAGCCCCGATCATTCCACGCGCCGTCTCCTGAGCGCCGATCCGTCCACGCGCCGTCTCCTGAGCCCCGATCGTCCAACGCGCCGTCTCCGAGCACCGATCGGTCCACGCGCCGTCTCCTGAGCCCCGATCGGTCCACGCGTCGTCTCCAAAGCCCTGATCGGTCCACGTGCCGTCTCCTGAACCCCGATACGTCCACACACAGTCGCCGAGCCCTGATTGGTCCACGCGCCGTCGCCGAGCCTCGATCGGTCCACGCGCGGCCTCCTGAGCCGCGGTCGGTTCACGCGCCGTCTCCGAGCCCCGATCGATCCACGCGTCGTCTTCTAAGCCCAGATGCCTCCTCGCGCCGTCTCCGAGCCACGATCGGTTCAGGCGCCGCTTCGTGAGCCCCGATCGGTCCACGCTCCGTCACCAAGCCCCGATACGTACACGCGTCGTCTCCGAGCCCCGGTCGGTTCACGCGCCGTCGCCGAGCCCCGATGGGTCCACGCGCGGTCTCCTGAGCCCCGGTCGGTCCACTCGCCGTCGCCGAACCCCAATTCGTCCACGGGCAACCTCCTGAGACCCAGTCGGTCCACGCGCCGTCTCCTGAGCCCCAATCGGTCCACGCGCCGTCTCCAAGCCCCGATCGGTCCACGCGCCATCTCCTGAGGCCTAATCGGTCCACACGCTGTCTCGTGAGCCCCGATAGGTACACGCGTCGTCTCCTACGCCCCGATCGGTCCACGCGCCGTCTCCGAGCACCGATTGGTCCACGCGCCGTCGCCCGAACCCCAATTGGTCGACGCGCCGTCGCCCGAACCCCAATTGGTCCACGAGCAACCTCCTGAGCTCCAGTCGGTCCACGCGCAGTTGCCGAGCCCCGATCGATCCCCGCATCGTCTCCTAAGCCCCGATCGGTTGACGCGTCATTTACGAGCCCCGATCGGTCTACGCGCCGTCTCCTGAGCCCCGATCCGTCCACGCGCAGTCGCCGAGCCCCGGTCGGTCCAGGCGCCGTCTCCTGAGCCCCGATCGGTCCACACACCTTCCCCTGAGCCCCGAACGGTCGACGCGTCGTCTCCTAAGACCCGACCGGTTCACCCGCCATCTCCTGTGCACCGATCGATTCACGTGCCGTCTCCTAAGCCCCGATCGGTCCACACGCCGTCTCCTAAGCGCCAATCGGGCCACGCGTTGTCTCCTAAGCCCCGATCCGTCGCCGCGTCGTCTCCTGAGCCCCGATCAATTGACGCGACTTCTCCTGAGCCCCGATCGCTCCTCGCGCCGTCTCCTGAGCCCCGCTCGGTCCATGCGTCGTCTTCTAAGCCCCCATGCCTCCACGCACCATCTCCTGAGCCCCGATCGTTCCACGTGCCGTCTCCGAGCCCCGATCGCTCCACGCGCCGTCTCCGAGCCCCGATCGGTCCACGCGTCGTCTCCTAAGCCCTGATCGGTCCTCGTGCCTTCTTCGAGCCCCGAAGGGTCCACGCGCAGCCTCCTGAGCCCCGATCGGTCGACGCGTCGTCTTCTGAGCCCCGATCGACCCACGCGTCGTCTCCTGAGCCCCGACCGCTCCACACGCCCTTTCCTGAGCCCCGATCGTTCCACGCATCGTCTCCGAACCCCGATGGGTCC
This sequence comes from Netelia fuscicornis, assembly GCA_946811545.1. NCBI lineage: Eukaryota > Metazoa > Arthropoda > Insecta > Hymenoptera > Ichneumonidae > Netelia > Netelia fuscicornis. Next base: position 31,600,177 of record OX328011.1, read on the forward strand.
ACGCGTCGGCTCCTAAGCCCCGATCAGTCCACGCGCCGTCTCCTGAGCCCCGATCGATCCACGCGAGGCTCCTAAGCCCCGATCGGTCCACGTGACGTCTCCTGAGCCCCGATCGTTACACGCGCCGTCTCCGAGCCCCGATCGGTCCACGCGCCGTCTCCGAGCCCCGATGGGTCCACGCGTCGCCTCCTGAGCCCCGGTCGGTCCACGCGCCGTCTCCTGAGCCCCGATCGGTCCACGCGTCGTCTTCTAAGCCCCGATCGGTCCACGCGTAGTCTCCTAAGCCCCGCTCGGTTAACGCGTCGTTTCCGAGCTCCGATCGGTCCACGCGTTGTCTCCTGAGCCCCAATGAGTCCATGCGCCGTCTCCTAAGCCCCGATCCGTCCACGGGCCGTCTCAGAGCCCCGATCGGTCCACGCGTCGTCTCCTAAGACCCGATCGGTCCACGTATTGTCTCCTAAGCCCCGATCGGTCCACACGCCATCTCCGAGCCCCGATGGGTCCACGCGTCGCCTCCTGAGCCCCGGTCGGTCCACGCGCCGTCTCCTGAGCCCCGATCGGTCCACGCGTCGTCTTCTAAGCCCCGATCGGTCCACGCGTCGTCTCCTAAGCCCCGATCGGTCCACGCGCCGTCTCCGAGCGCCGATAACTTTACGCGCCGTCTCCTGAGCCCCGATCGTTCCACGCGCCGTCTCCGAGCCCCGATCGATCCACGCGCCGTCTCCTGAGCCCAAATCGGTCCACACGCTGTCTCGTGAGCCCCGATAGGTACACGCGTCGTCTCCTACGCCCCGAGCAGTCCACGCGTAGTCTCCTAAGCCCCGCTCGGTTAACGCGTCGTTTCCGAGCCCCGATCGGTCCACGCGTCGTCTCCTGAGCCCCAATTAGTCCATGCGCCGTCTCCTACGCTCCGATCCGTCCACGGGCCGTGTCCGAGCTCCGATCGGTCCACGCGTCGTCTCCGAGCCCTGATCGGTCCACGCGCCATCGCCGAGACCTGATCGGTCCACGCGCCATCGCCGAGCCCCGATCGGTCCACGCGCCGTCTCCTGAGCCCCGATCTGTCCACACCCCTTCTCCTGTGCCCCGATCTGTCGACGCGTCGTCTCCTAAGCCCCGACCGGTGCACGCGCCGTCTCCTAAGCCCTGCTTGGTTAACGCGTCGTTTCCGAGCCCCGATCGGTCCACGCTTCGTCTCCTGAGCCCCAATTAGTCCACGCGCCGTCTCCTAAGCCCTGATCCGTCCACGGGCCGTGTCCGAGCTCCGATCGGTTCACGCGCCGTCTCCAAACCTCGATCCGTACACGTGTCGTCTCCGAGCCCTGATCGGTCCACGCGCCATCGCCGAGCCCCGATCGGTCCACGCGCCCTCTCCGAGCGCCGATCATTTCACGCGCCGTCTCCTGAGCCCCGATCGGTCCACACCCCTTCTCCTGAGCCCCGATCGGTCCACACCCCTTCTCCTGAGCCCCGATCGATTCACGTGCCGTCTCCTAAGCCCCGATCGGTTCACCGGTCGTCTCTAAAGTCCCAATCGGTCCACGCGCCCTCTCCGAGCGCCGATCATTTCACGCGCCGTCTCCTGAGCCCCGGTCGGTCCGCGCGCCGTCACCTGAGCCCCGATCGGTCAACGCATCGTCTTCTGAGCCCCGATCGACCCACGCGTCGTCTCCTGAGCCCCGATCGGTCCACGCGCCGTCTCCGAGCGCCGATCGGTTCACGCGCCGTCTCCTGAGCCCCGATCGTTCCACGCGCCGTCTCCGAGCTCCGATCGGCCCACGCGCCGTCTCCTAAGCCCCGATCGGTCCAAGCGCCTTCTCCTAAGCCCCGATCGGTCCACGCGCCGTCTCCGAGCCCCGATCGGTCCACACCCCTTCTCCTGAGCCCCGATCGGTCCACACCCCTTCACCTGAGCCCCGATCGATTCACGTGCCGTCTCCTAAGCCCCGATCGGTTCACCCGTCGTCTCTTAAGTCCCAATCGGTCCACGCGCCCTCTCCGAGCGCCGATCATTTCACGCGCCGTCTCCTGAGCCCCGGTCGGTCCGCGCGCCGTCACCTGAGCCCCGATCGGTCGACGCATCGTCTTCTGAGCCCCGATCGACCCACGCGTCGTCTCCTGAGCCCCGATCGGTCCACGCGCCGTCTCCGAGCGCCGATCGGTTCAGGCGCCGTCTCCTGAGCCCCGATCGTTCCACGCGCCGTCTCCGAGCTCCGATCGGCCCACGCGCCGTCTCCTAAGCCCCGATCGGTCCAAGCGCCTTCTCCTAAGCCCCGATCGGTCCACGCGCCGTCTCCGAGCCCCGATCGGTCAATGCACCGTCTCCTGAGCCCGGATCGTTCCACGCGTCGTCCCCGAATCCCCGATCCGTACACGCGTCGTCTCCGAGCCTCGATCGGTCCACGCGCCGTCGCCGAACCCCAATTGGTCCACGCGAACCCGCCTGAGCCCCAGTCGGTCCACGCGCTGTCTCCGAGCCCCGATCGGTCCACGCGTCGTCTCCGAGCCCCGATCGGTCCACGCGGCGTCGCCGAGTCATGATCTGTCCACGCGCGGCCTCCTGAGACCCCATCGGTCCACGCGCCGTCTTCGAGCCCCGATCGGTCCACGCATGCTCTCCTAAGCCCCAATCGGTTAACGCGCCGTCCCCGAGCCCCGATCGGTCCACGCGCCGTCTCCTGAGCCCCGATACGTCCACGCGCAGTCGCCGAGCCCTGATCGGTCCACGCGCCGTCTCCGAGCCCAGATCGGTCAACGCACCGTCTCCTGAGCCCCGATCCGTCCACGCGCAGTCGCCGAGCCCCGATCTGTCCACGTGCCGTCTCCGAGCCCCGATCGGTTCACGGATCGTCTCCTAAGACCCGACCGGTTCACCCGCCGTCTCCTGAGCCCCGGTCGGTCCACGACACGTCTCCGGGCCCCGATCGGTGCACGCGCCGTCTCCTAACCCCCGATCGGTCCACGCCCCGTCTCCGAGTGCCGATCGGTTCACGCGCCGTGTCCTGAGACCGATCCGTCCACGCGCCGTCTCCTGAGCCCCGATCGGTCGACGGGTCCTCTCCTGAGCCCCGATCGGTCCACGCGTCTTCTCCTGAGCCCCGATCAGTCCACGCGTCGTCTCCTAAGCCCCGATACATCCACACGTCGTCTCCGAGCCGCGATGGGTCCACGCGTCGCCTCCTGAGCCCCGATCGATCCACGCGAGTCTCCTGAGCCCCGGTCGGTCTGCGCGCCGTCTCCTGAGCCCCGATCGTTCCACGCGTCGTCTCCTAAGCCCCGATCGGTTCACGCGTCGTCTCCTAAGCCCCGATCCGTCGACGCGTCGTCTCCTGAGCCCCGATCAATTGACGCGTCTTCTCCTGAGCCCCGATCGCTCCTCGCGCCGTCTCCTGAGCCCCGCTCGGTCCATATGTCGTCTTTTTAGCCCCGATGCCTCCACGCGCCGTCTCCGAGCCACGATCGGTTCAGGCGCCGCTTCCTGAACCCCGATCGACCCACGCGCCGTCTCCTAAGCCCCAATCGGTCCACGCGCCGCCTCCTGAGCCCCGATTGGTCCACACGCCGTCTCCTGAGCCTCGATCGGTCCACGCGCGGCCTCCTTAGCCCCGGTCGGTCCACGCGCCGTCTCCGAGCCCCGATCGGTCCACGCATCGTCTCCTGAGCGCCGATCGGTTAACGCGCCGTCTCCGAGCCCCGATCAGTCCAGGCGTGGCGTCCTGAGCCGTGGTCGGTCCACGCGCCGTTTCCTGAGCCCCGATCGGTCCACACGTCGTCTTCTAAGCCCAGATGCCTCCTTGCGCCGTCTCCCAACCACGATCGGTGCAGGCGCCGCTTCCTGAGCCCCGATCGGTCCACGCGTTTTCTCCTAAGCCCCGATCGGTCCACGCGTCGTCTCCTCAGCCCCGATCGGTCGACGCGTCGTCTCCTGATCCCCGATCGATCCACGCGCCGTCTCCTCAGCCCCGACCGCTCCACGCGCCGTCTCCGAGCGCCGATCGGTGCACGCGCCGTCTCCTGAGCCCCGAACGTCCCACACGCCGCCTCCTAAGCCCCGATCGGTCCAGGCGTCGTCTCCTAAGCCCCGACCGGTCCACGCGCCGTCTCCTGAGCCCCGATCGGTCCACGCGCCGTCTCCTAAGCCCCGATCTGTCCACGGGCCGTCTCCGAGCCGCGATCGGTAAAGCCGCCGTCATCAAGCCCCGATCCGTACACTCGCCGTCTCCGGGCCCCGATCAGTTCACGCATCGTCTCCTAAGCCCCGATCGGTTAACACGCCGTCTCCGATCCGCGATCGGTCCACGCGCCGTCGCCGAGCCATGATCGGTCCACGCGCGGCCTCCTGAGCCCCGGTTGGTTCACGCGCCGTATCCGAGCCCCCATCGGTCCACGCGTCGTCTCCGAGCCCCGATCGGTCCACGCGCCGTCGCCGAGCCATGATCGGCCCACGCGAGGCTCCTGAGCCCCGATCGCTCCACGCGCCGATTTCTGAGCCCCGATCAATTGACGCGTCTTCTCCTGAGCCCCGATCGCTCCTCGCGCCGTCTCCTGAGCCCCGCTCGGTCCATGCGTCGTCTTCTTAGCCCCGATGCCTCCACGCGCCGTCTCCGAGCCACGATCGGTCTAGGCGCCGCTTCCTGAGCCCCGATCGGTCCAGACGCCTCTTCCTGAGCACCGATCAGTCCACGCGCCGTCTCCTAAGCCCCAATCGGTCCACGCGCCGTCTCCTAAGCCCCGATCGGTCCAAGCGGCGTCTCCGAGCCCCCATCGGTCCACGTGGCGTTTTCTGAGCACCGTTCGGTCCACGCGTCGTCTTCAAAGCCCCGATGCCTCCACGCGCCGTCTCCGAGCCACGATCGGTCCGTGCGCCGCTTCCAGAGCCCCGAACGGTGCACGCGTCTTCTCCTGATCTCCGATCGGTCCACGCGCCTTCTCATATGCCCTGATCGGTCCACGCGCCGTCTCATAAGCCCCGATCGGTCCACTCGCCGTCTCCGAGCGCCGTTCGGTTGACGCGCCGTCTCCTGAGCCCCGATCGTTCCACGCACCGTTTCCGAGCCCCCATCGGTCCACGCGCTGTCTCCTGAGCCCGGATCGGTCCACCCGTCATCCGCGAATCCCCGATCCGTATACGCGTCGTCTCCGAGCCTCGATCGGTCCACGCGTCGTCTCCTAAGCCCCGACCGGTCCACGCGCCGTCTCCTGAGCCCCGATCGTTCCACGCGCCGTCTCCTATGCCGCGATCCGTCCACGGGCCCTCTCCGAGCTGCTATCGGTAAACGCGCCGTCACAAACCCCTGATCCGTAAACGCGGCGTCTCCGTGCCCCGATCGGTCCACGCGTCGCCTCCTGAGCCCCGGTCGGTCCACGCGCCGTCTCCTGAGCCCCTATCGGTCCACGCGTCGTCTTCTAAGCCCCGATCGGTCCACGCGTCGTCTCCTAAGCCCCGATCGGTCCACGCGCCGTCTCCGAGCGCCGATAACTTTACGCGCCGTCTCCTGAGCCCCGATCGTTCCACGCGCCGTCTCCGAGCCCCGATCGATCCACGCGCCGTCTCCTGAGCCCAAATCGGTCCACACGCTGTCTCGTGAGCCCCGATAGGTACACGCGTCGTCTCCTACGCCCCGAGCAGTCCACGCGTAGTCTCCTAAGCCCCGCTCGGTTAACGCGTCGTTTCCGAGCCCCGATCGGTCCACGCGTCGTCTCCTGAGCCCCAATTAGTCCATGCGCCGTCTCCTACGCTCCGATCCGTCCACGGGCCGTGTCCGAGCTCCGATCGGTCCACGCGTCGTCTCCGAGCCCTGATCGGTCCACGCGCCATCGCCGAGACCTGATCGGTCCACGCGCCATCGCCGAGCCCCGATCGGTCCACGCGCCGTCTCCTGAGCCCCGATCTGTCCACACCCCTTCTCCTGTGCCCCGATCTGTCGACGCGTCGTCTCCTAAGCCCCGACCGGTGCACGCGCCGTCTCCTAAGCCCTGCTTGGTTAACGCGTCGTTTCCGAGCCCCGATCGGTCCACGCTTCGTCTCCTGAGCCCCAATTAGTCCACGCGCCGTCTCCTAAGCCCTGATCCGTCCACGGGCCGTGTCCGAGCTCCGATCGGTTCACGCGCCGTCTCCAAACCTCGATCCGTACACGTGTCGTCTCCGAGCCCTGATCGGTCCACGCGCCATCGCCGAGCCCCGATCGGTCCACGCGCCCTCTCCGAGCGCCGATCATTTCACGCGCCGTCTCCTGAGCCCCGATCGGTCCACACCCCTTCTCCTGAGCCCCGATCGGTCCACACCCCTTCTCCTGAGCCCCGATCGATTCACGTGCCGTCTCCTAAGCCCCGATCGGTTCACCGGTCGTCTCTAAAGTCCCAATCGGTCCACGCGCCCTCTCCGAGCGCCGATCATTTCACGCGCCGTCTCCTGAGCCCCGGTCGGTCCGCGCGCCGTCACCTGAGCCCCGATCGGTCAACGCATCGTCTTCTGAGCCCCGATCGACCCACGCGTCGTCTCCTGAGCCCCGATCGGTCCACGCGCCGTCTCCGAGCGCCGATCGGTTCACGCGCCGTCTCCTGAGCCCCGATCGGTTCACGCGCTGTCTCCTGAGCCCCGATAGGTACACGCGTAGTCTCCTAAGCCCCGATCGGTCCACGCGTCGTCTCCGAGCTCTGATCGGTCCACACGCCGTTTCCTGAGCCCCGATCGGTCCATACGTCGTCTTCTAAACCCCGATGCCTCCACGCGCCGTCTCCGAGCCAGATCGGTTCTGGCGCCGCTTCTCGAGCCCCGATCAGTCCACGCGCCGTCTCCTAAGCCCGGATCGCTCCACGGGCCGTCTTCTGAGCCCCGATTGCTCCACGGGCAGTTTCCTGAGCCCCGATCGTTCCACACGCCGCGCCCTAAGTCTCGATCGGTCCAGGCGTCGTCTCCTAAGCCCCGACCGGCTCACGCGCCGTCTCCTGTGCCCCGATCGAATCACCTGCCGTCTCCTAAGCCCCGATCGGTCCACCTGTCGTCTCTTAAGCCCCAATCGGTCCACGCGCCATCTCCGAGCCCCGATCATTTCACGCGCTGTCTCCTGAGCCCCGGTCGGTCCACGCGCCGTCACCTGAGCCCTGATCGGTCGACGCGTCGTCTCCTGAGCCCCAATCGTTCCACACGCCGTTTCTTGAGCCACGATCGGTCCACGCGTCGTCTTCAAAGCCCCGATCCGTACACGCGTCGTCTCCAAGCCTCGATCTGTCCACGCGCCGTCGCCGAGCCCCGATCGGTCCACGCGTCGTCTCCAAGCCCCGATCGGTTCACGCATCGTCTCCTAAGCCCCGATCGGTCCACGCGTCGTCTCCTAAGCCCCGATCCGTTGACGTGTCGTCTCCTGAGGCCCGATGGATCCACCCGTCTTCTCCTGAGCCCCGACCGCTCCACGCCTCGTCTCCGAGCTCCGATCGGTCCACGCGCCGTTTCCCAGGCCCGATCGGTGCAGGCGCCGCTTCCTGAGCCCCGATCGGCCCACGCGCAGTCTCCTGAGCCCCGATCGTTCCACGCATCGCCTCCTGAGCACCGGACGGTCCAGGCGCCGTCTCCGAACCCCGATCGGTCGACGCGCCATCTCCGAGCCTCGATCGGTCCACGCGCCGTCGCCGAACCCCAATTGGTCCACGCGCAACCGCCTGAGCCCCAGTCGGTCCACGCGCCGTTTCCTGAGCCCCGATCGGTCAACGTCCCGTCTCCGGGCCCCGATCGATGCACGCGCCGTCTCCTAAGCCCCGATCGATCCACGCGCCGTCGCCGAACCCCAATTGGTCCACGCGCAACCGCCGAGCCCCGATCGGTTCACGCGCGGTCTCCTGAGCCCCAGTCGGTACACGCGCTGTCTCCGAGCCCCGATCGGTCCACGCATCGTCTCCTAAGCCCCGCTCGGTTAACGCGTCGTTTCGGAGCGCCGATCGGTCCACGCGTCGGCTCCTAAGCCCCGATCGGCCCACGCACCGTCTCCTGAGCCCCGTTCGTTCCACGCGCCGTCTCCGAGCCGCGATCGGTCCACGCGCCGTCGCCGAGCCATGATCGGAGCACGCGCAGCCTCCTGAGCCCCGATCCGTCCACGTGCTGGCGCCGAGCCGCGATCGGCCCACGCGCGGGCTCCTGAGCCCCAATCGGTCCACCCAACGTTTCCGAGCCCCGACCGCTCCACGCGTCGTCTCCTGAGCCGCACGCGGTCAATGCGTCGTCTTCTTAGCCCCGATCGCTCCACGCGCCGTCTCCTGAGCTCCAATCGGTCCACTTATCGTCTCCTAAGCCCCGGTCACTCCACGCGCCGTCTCCTGAGCCCCGATCGGTCCACGCGCCGTCTCGGAGTCCCGATCGGTCCACGCGCCGATTCCTAAGCCCCAATCTGTCCACGCGCCGTTTCCTAAGCCCCAATCTGTCCACGCGTCGTCTCCTAAGCCCCGATCGGTCCACGCGCCGTGTCCGAGCCCCGACCGCTCCACGCGTCGTCTCCTGAGCCGCACGCGGTCAATGCGTCGTCTTCTTAGCCCCGATCGCTCCACGCGCCGTCTCCTGAGCCCCGATCGGTCCACGCGCTGTCTCGGAGTCCCGATCGGTCCACGCGCCGATTCCTAAGCCCCAATCTGTCCACGCGCCGTTTCCTAAGCCCCAATCTGTCCACGCGTCGTCTCCTAAGCCCCGATCGGTCCACGCGCCGTGTCCGAGCCCCGATCGCTCCACGCGCCGTCTCCGGAGCCCCGATCGGTCCACGCGCCGTCTCCGAGCCCCCATCGATCCAAGCGCCGTGTCCTGAGCCCCGATCGGACCAAGCGCCGTCTCCTGAGCCCCGAACGTTCTACCCGCCTTCTCCTAAGCCACGACCGGTCCACGCGTTGTCTCCGAGCACCGATTGGTTCACGCACCGTCTCCTAAGCCCCGATCGGTCCACGCGCCGTGTCCGAGCGCCGATTGGTTCACGCGCCATCTCCTGAGCCCCGATCGGTCCACGCGTCGTCTCCGAGCTCCGATCGGTCCACGCGCCGTTTCCTGAGCCCCGATCGGTCCATACGTCGTCTTCGAAACCCCGATGCCTCCACGCGCCGACTCCAAGCCACGATCGGTCCAGGCGCCGCTTCACCAGCCCCGATCGGTCCACGCGCCGTCTCCTACGCCCCGATCGCTCCACGCACCGTCTCCTACTCCCCAATCGGTTCACACGCCGCCTCCGAAGGTCCGTTAGATCCACGCGAGTCTCCTAAGCCCCGACCGGTCCACGCGCTATCTCCTGAGCCCCGATCGGTCCACGAGTCGTCTCCTAAGCCCCGATCGGTCCGCGCGTCGTCTCCTAAGCCACGATCGGTCCACGCGTCGTCTCCGAGCCCCGATGCCTCCACGCGCCGTCTCCGAGCCACTATCGGTCCGTGCGCCGCTTCCAGAGCCCCGATCGGTCCAGGCGCCGCTTCCTGCGCCCCGATCGGTCCACGCGCCGTCTCTTAAGCCCCAATCGGTCCACGCGGCGTCTCCGTGCGCCGATCATTTCACGCGCCGTTTCCTGAGACCCGATAGTTCCACGCACCGTCTCCGAGCCCCGATCGATCCACGCGCCGCCTCCTGAGCCCCGATCGGTCCACGCGCTGTCTCCTGAGCCCCGATAGGTACACGCGTAGTCTCCTAAGCCCCGATCGGTCCACGCGTCGTCTCCGAGCTCTGATCGGTCCACACGCCGTTTCCTGAGCCCCGATCGGTCCATACGTCGTCTTCTAAACCCCGATGCCTCCACGCGCCGTCTCCGAGCCAGATCGGTTCTGGCGCCGCTTCTCGAGCCCCGATCAGTCCACGCGCCGTCTCCTAAGCCCGGATCGCTCCACGGGCCGTCTCCTGAGCCCCGATTGCTCCACGGGCAGTTTCCTGAGCCCCGATCGTTCCACACGCTGTCTCCTGAGCCCCGGTCGGTCCACGCGCCGTCACCTGAGCCCTGATCGGTCGACGCGTCGTCTCCTGAGCCCCGATCGTTCCACACGCCGTTTCTTGAGCCACGATCGGTCCACGCGTCGTCTTCAAAGCCCCGATCCGTACACGCGTCGTCTCCAAGCCTCGATCTGTCCACGCGCCGTCGCCGAGCCCCGATCGGTCCACGCGTCGTCTCCAAGCCCCGATCGGTTCACGCATCGTCTCCTAAGCCCCGATCGGTCCACGCGTCGTCTCCTAAGCCCCGATCCGTTGACGTGTCGTCTCCTGAGTCCCGATGGATCCACCCGTCTTCTCCTGAGCCCCGACCGCTCCACGCCTCGTCTGCGAGCTCCGATCGGTCCACGCGCCGTTTCCCAGGCCCGATCGGTGCAGGCGCCGCTTCCTGAGCCCCGATCGGCCCACGCGCAGTCTCCTGAGCCCCGATCGTTCCACGCATCGCCTCCTGAGCACCGGACGGTCCAGGCGCCGTCTCCGAACCCCGATCGGTCGACGCGCCATCTCCGAGCCCCGATCGGTCCACGCGCCGTCGCCGAACCCCAATTGGTCCACGCGCAACCGCCTGAGCCCCAGTCGGTCCACGCGCCGTTTCCTGAGCCCCGATCGGTCAACGTCCCGTCTCCGGGCCCCGATCGATGCACGCGCCGTGTCCTAAGCCCCGATCGATCCACGCGCCGTCGCCGAACCCCAATTGGTCCACGCGCAACCGCCGAGCCCCGATCGGTTCACGCGCGGTCTCCTGAGCCCCAGTCGGTACACGCGCTGTCTCCGAGCCCCGATCGGTCCACGCATCGTCTCCTAAGCCCCGCTCGGTTAACGCGTCGTTTCGGAGCGCCGATCGGTCCACGCGTCGGCTCCTAAGCCCCGATCGGCCCACGCACCGTCTCCTGAGCCCCGTTCGTTCCACGCGCCGTCTCCGAGCCGCGATCGGTCCACGCGCCGTCGCCGAGCCATGATCGGACCACGCGCAGCCTCCTGAGCCCCGATCCGTCCACGTGCTGGCGCCGAGCCGCGATCGGCCCACGCGCGGGCTCCTGAGCCCCAATCGGTCCACCCAACGTTTCCGAGCCCCGACCGCTCCACGCGTCGTCTCCTGAGCCGCACGCGGTCAATGCGTCGTCTTCTTAGCCCCGATCGCTCCACGCGCCGTCTCCTGAGCTCCAATCGGTCCACTTATCGTCTCCTAAGCCCCGGTCACTCCACGCGCCGTCTCCTGAGCCCCGATCGGTCCACGCGCCGTCTCGGAGTCCCGATCGGTCCACGCGCCGATTCCTAAGCCCCAATCTGTCCACGCGCCGTTTCCTAAGCCCCAATCTGTCCACGCGTCGTCTCCTAAGCCCCGATCGGTCCACGCGCCGTGTCCGAGCCCCGACCGCTCCACGCGTCGTCTCCTGAGCCGCACGCGGTCAATGCGTCGTCTTCTTAGCCCCGATCGCTCCACGCGCCGTCTCCTGAGCCCCGATCGGTCCACGCGCTGTCTCGGAGTCCCGATCGGTCCACGCGCCGATTCCTAAGCCCCAATCTGTCCACGCGCCGTTTCCTAAGCCCCAATCTGTCCACGCGTCGTCTCCTAAGCCCCGATCGGTCCACGCGCCGTGTCCGAGCCCCGATCGCTCCACGCGCCGTCTCCGGAGCCCCGATCGGTCCACGCGCCGTCTCCGAGCCCCCATCGATCCAAGCGCCGTGTCCTGAGCCCCGATCGGACCAAGCGCCGTCTCCTGAGCCCCGAACGTTCTACCCGCCTTCTCCTAAGCCACGACCGGTCCACGCGTTGTCTCCGAGCACCGATTGGTTCACGCACCGTCTCCTAAGCCCCGATCGGTCCACGCGCCGTGTCCGAGCGCCGATCGGTCCACGCGTCGTCTCCGAGCTCCGATCGGTCCACGCGCCGTTTCCTGAGCCCCGATCGGTCCATACGTCGTCTTCGAAACCCCGATGCCTCCACGCGCCGACTCCAAGCCACGATCGGTCCAGGCGCCGCTTCACCAGCCCCGATCGGTCCACGCGCCGTCTCCTACGCCCCGATCGCTCCACGCACCGTCTCCTACTCCCCAATCGGTTCACACGCCGCCTCCGAAGGTCCGTTAGATCCACGCGAGTCTCCTAAGCCCCGACCGGTCCACGCGCTATCTCCTGAGCCCCGATCGGTCCACGAGTCGTCTCCTAAGCCCCGATCGGTCCGCGCGTCGTCTCCTAAGCCACGATCGGTCCACGCGTCGTCTCCGAGCCCCGATGCCTCCACGCGCCGTCTCCGAGCCACTATCGGTCCGTGCGCCGCTTCCAGAGCCCCGATCGGTCCAGGCGCCGCTTCCTGCGCCCCGATCGGTCCACGCGCCGTCTCTTAAGCCCCAATCGGTCCACGCGGCGTCTCCGTGCGCCGATCATTTCACGCGCCGTTTCCTGAGACCCGATAGTTCCACGCACCGTCTCCGAGCCCCGATCGATCCACGCGCCGCCTCCTGAGCCCCGATCGGTCCACGCGCTGTCTCCTGAGCCCCGATAGGTACACGCGTAGTCTCCTAAGCCCCGATCGGTCCACGCGTCGTCTCCGAGCTCTGATCGGTCCACACGCCGTTTCCTGAGCCCCGATCGGTCCATACGTCGTCTTCTAAACCCCGATGCCTCCACGCGCCGTCTCCGAGCCAGATCGGTTCTGGCGCCGCTTCTCGAGCCCCGATCAGTCCACGCGCCGTCTGCTAAGCCCGGATCGCTCCACGGGCCGTCTCCTGAGCCCCGATTGCTCCACGGGCAGTTTCCTGAGCCCCGATCGTTCCACACGCCGCGCCCTAAGTCTCGATCGGTCCAGGCGTCGTCTCCTAAGCCCCGACCGGCTCACGCGTCGTCTCCAAGCCCCGATCGGTTCACGCATCGTCTCCTAAGCCCCGATCGGTCCACGCGTCGTCTCCTAAGCCCCGATCCGTTGACGTGTCGTCTCCTGAGTCCCGATGGATCCACCCGTCTTCTCCTGAGCCCCGACCGCTCCACGCCTCGTCTCCGAGCTCCGATCGGTCCACGCGCCGTTTCCCAGGCCCGATCGGTGCAGGCGCCGCTTCCTGAGCCCCGATCGGCCCACGCGCAGTCTCCTGAGCCCCGATCGTTCCACGCATCGCCTCCTGAGCACCGGACGGTCCAGGCGCCGTCTCCGAACCCCGATCGGTCGACGCGCCATCTCCGAGCCCCGATCGGTCCACGCGCCGTCGCCGAACCCCAATTGGTCCACGCGCAACCGCCTGAGCCCCAGTCGGGCCACGCGCCGTTTCCTGAGCCCCGATCGGTCAACGTCCCGTCTCCGGGCCCCGATCGATGCACGCGCCGTGTCCTAAGCCCCGATCGATCCACGCGCCGTCGCCGAACCCCAATTGGTCCACGCGCAACCGCCGAGCCCCGATCGGTTCACGCGCGGTCTCCTGAGCCCCAGTCGGTACACGCGCTGTCTCCGAGCCCCGATCGGTCCACGCATCGTCTCCTAAGCCCCGCTCGGTTAACGCGTCGTTTCGGAGCGCCGATCGGTCCACGCGTCGGCTCCTAAGCCCCGATCGGCCCACGCACCGTCTCCTGAGCCCCGTTCGTTCCACGCGCCGTCTCCGAGCCGCGATCGGTCCACGCGCCGTCGCCGAGCCATGATCGGACCACGCACAGCCTCCTGAGCCCCGATCCGTCCACGTGCTGGCGCCGAGACGCGATCGGCCCACGCGCGGGCTCCTGAGCCCCAATCGGTCCACCCGCCGTTTCCGAGCCCCGACCGCTCCACGCGTCGTCTCCTGAGCCGCACGCGGTCAATGCGTCGTCTTCTTAGCCCCGATCGCTCCACGCGCCGTCTCCTGAGCTCCAATCGGTCCACTTATCGTCTCCTAAGCCCCGGTCACTCCACGCGCCGTCTCCTGAGCCCCGATCGGTCCACGCGCCGTCTCGGAGTCCCGATCGGTCCACGCGCCGATTCCTAAGCCCCAATCTGTCCACGCGCCGTTTCCTAAGCCCCAATCTGTCCACGCGTCGTCTCCTAAGCCCCGATCGGTCCACGCGCCGTGTCCGAGCCCCGACCGCTCCACGCGTCGTCTCCTGAGCCGCACGCGGTCAATGCGTCGTCTTCTTAGCCCCGATCGCTCCACGCGCCGTCTCCTGAGCCCCGATCGGTCCACGCGCTGTCTCGGAGTCCCGATCGGTCCACGCGCCGATTCCTAAGCCCCAATCTGTCCACGCGCCGTTTCCTAAGCCCCAATCTGTCCACGCGTCGTCTCCTAAGCCCCGATCGGTCCACGTGCCGTGTCCGAGCCCCGATCGCTCCACGCGCCGTCTCCGGAGCCCCGATCGGTCCACGCGCCGTCTCCGAGCCCCCATCGATCCAAGCGCCGTGTCCTGAGCCCCGATCGGACCAAGCGCCGTCTCCTGAGCCCCGAACGTTCTACCCGCCTTCTCCTAAGCCACGACCGGTCCACGCGTTGTCTCCGAGCACCGATTGGTTCACGCACCGTCTCCTAAGCCCCGATCGGTCCACGCGCCGTGTCCGAGCGCCGATTGGTTCACGCGCCATCTCCTGAGCCCCGATCGGTCCACGCGTCGTCTCCGAGCTCCGATCGGTCCACGCGCCGTTTCCTGAGCCCCGATCGGTCCATACGTCGTCTTCGAAACCCCGATGCCTCCACGCGCCGACTCCAAGCCACGATCGGTCCAGGCGCCGCTTCACCAGCCCCGATCGGTCCACGCGCCGTCTCCTACGCCCCGATCGCTCCACGCACCGTCTCCTACTCCCCAATCGGTTCACACGCCGCCTCCGAAGGTCCGTTAGATCCACGCGAGTCTCCTAAGCCCCGACCGGTCCACGCGCTATCTCCTGAGCCCCGATCGGTCCACGAGTCGTCTCCTAAGCCCCGATCGGTCCGCGCGTCGTCTCCTAAGCCACGATCGGTCCACGCGTCGTCTCCGAGCCCCGATGCCTCCACGCGCCGTCTCCGAGCCACTATCGGTCCGTGCGCCGCTTCCAGAGCCCCGATCGGTCCAGGCGCCGCTTCCTGCGCCCCGATCGGTCCACGCGCCGTCTCTTAAGCCCCAATCGGTCCACGCGGCGTCTCCGTGCGCCGATCATTTCACGCGCCGTTTCCTGAGACCCGATAGTTCCACGCACCGTCTCCGAGCCCCGATCGATCCACGCGCCGCCTCCTGAGCCCCGATCGGTCCACGCGCTGTCTCCTGAGCCCCGATAGGTACACGCGTAGTCTCCTAAGCCCCGATCGGTCCACGCGTCGTCTCCGAGCTCTGATCGGTCCACACGCCGTTTCCTGAGCCCCGATCGGTCCATACGTCGTCTTCTAAACCCCGATGCCTCCACGCGCCGTCTCCGAGCCAGATCGGTTCTGGCGCCGCTTCTCGAGCCCCGATCAGTCCACGCGCCGTCTCCTAAGCCCGAGTCGCTCCACGGGCCGTCTCCTGAGCCCCGATTGCTCCACGGGCAGTTTCCTGAGCCCCGATCGTTCCACACGCCGCGCCCTAAGTCTCGATCGGTCCAGGCGTCGTCTCCTAAGCCCCGACCGGCTCATGCGCCGTCTCCTGTGCCCCGATCGATTCACGTGCCGTCTCCTAAGCCCCGATCGGTCCACCTGTCGTCTCTTAAGCCCCAATCCGTCCACGCGCCATCTCCGAGCCCCGATCATTTCACGCGCTGTCTCCTGAGCCCCGGTCGGTCCACGCGCCGTCACCTGAGCCCTGATCGGTCGACGCGTCGTCTCCTGAGCCCCGATCGTTCCACACGCCGTTTCTTGAGCCACGATCGGTCCACGCGTCGTCTTCAAAGCCCCGATCCGTACACGCGTCGTCTCCAAGCCTCGATCTGTCCACGCACCGTCGCCGAGCCCCGATCGGTCCACGCGTCGTCTCGAAGCCCCGATCGGTTCACGCATCGTCTCCTAAGCCCCGATCGGTCCACGCGTCGTCTCCTAAGCCCCGATCCGTTGACGTGTCGTCTCCTGAGTCCCGATGGATCCACCCGTCTTCTCCTGAGCCCCGACCGCTCCACGCCTCGTCTCCGAGCTCCGATCGGTCCACGCGCCGTTTCCCAGGCCCGATCGGTGCAGGCGCCGCTTCCTGAGCCCCGATCGGCCCACGCGCAGTCTCCTGAGCCCCGATCGTTCCACGCATCGCCTCCTGAGCACCGGACGGTCCAGGCGCCGTCTCCGAACCCCGATCGGTCGACGCGCCATCTCCGAGCCCCGATCGGTCCACGCGCCGTCGCCGAACCCCAATTGGTCCACGCGCAACCGCCTGAGCCCCAGTCGGTCCACGCGCCGTTTCCTGAGCCCCGATCGGTCAACGTCCCGTCTCCGGGCCCCGATCGATGCACGCGCCGTGTCCTAAGCCCCGATCAATCCACGCGCCGTCGCCGAACCCCAATTGGTCCACGCGCAACCGCCGAGCCCCGATCGGTCCACGCGCCGTTTCCGAGCCCCGATCGATCCACGCTCTGTCTCCTGAGCCGCGATCGGTCCACGCGTCGTCTTCGAGCACCGATCGATCCACGCGCCGTCTCCTGAGCCCCGATCGTTCCACGCGCCTTCTCCTAAGCCACGATCGGTCCACGCGCCGTGTCCGAGCGCCGATTGGTTCACGCGCCATCTCCTGAGCCCCGATCGGTCCACGCGTCGTCTCCGAGCTCCGATCGGTCCACGCGCCGTTTCCTGAGCCCCGATCGGTCCATACGTCGTCTTCGAAACCCCGATGCCTCCACGCGCCGACTCCAAGCCACGATCGGTCCAGGCGCCGCTTCACCAGCCCCGATCGGTCCACGCGCCGTCTCCTACGCCCCGATCGCTCCACGCACCGTCTCCTACTCCCCAATCGGTTCGCACGCCGCCTCCGAAGGTCCGTTAGATCCACGCGAGTCTCCTAAGCCCCGACCGGTCCACGCGCTATCTCCTGAGCCCCGATCGGTCCACGAGTCGTCTCCTAAGCCCTGATCGGTCCACGTGCCGTCTCCGAGCCCCGATGGGTCCACGCGCCGCCTCCTGACCTCCGATCGGTCGACGCGTCGTCTCCTGAGCCCCCATCGTTCCCCGCGCCGTCTCCGAGCCCCGATCGGTCCACGCGCTGTCTCCGAGCCCCGATCGGTCCACGCGCTGTCTCCGAGCCCCTATCGGTCCACGCGTCGGCTCCTAAGCCCCGATCGGTCCACGCGCCGTCTCCTGAGCCCCGATCGGTCCACGCGCCGTTTCCGAGCCCCGATCGGTCCATGCTTCGTCTTCTAAGCCCCGATGCCTCCACGCGTCGTCTCCGAGCCACGATCGGTGTAGGCGCCGCTGCCTGAGCCCCGATCGATCCACACGTCGTCTTCTTAGCCCAGATGCCTCCTCGCGCCGTCTCCGAACCACGATCGGTCCAGGCGCCGCTTCCTGAGCGCCAATCCGTCCACGGATTTTCTCCTAAGCCCCGATAGGAACATGCGTCGTCTCCTAAGCCCCGATCGGTCCACGCGTCGTCCCCGAATCCCCGATCCGTACACGCGTCATCTCCTAAGCCCCGATCGGTCTACGCGCCGTCTCCGAGCCCTGATCGGTCCACGCACCGTCTCCTGATCCCCATCGGTCCACACGGCGCCTCCGGAGCCCCGATCGGTCCACGGCCCATCTCCTGCTCCCCAATCGGTCCACGCGCCGTCTCCGGAGCCCCGATCGATCCACACGAATCTCCTGAGCTCCGGTCGGTCCACGCGCCGTCTCCTGAGCCCCGATCGGTCCACGCGCCGTATCCTCAGCCTCGATCGGTCCACGCGCCGTCTCTGATCGCTGATAACTTCACGCGCCGTCTCCTGAGGACCGATCGGTCGACGCGTCGTCTCCTAAGCCCCGCTCGGCTAACGCGTCGTTTCCGAGCCCCGATCGATCTACGCGTCGTCTCCTGAGCCCCAATTAGTCCACGCGCCGTCTCCTAAGCCCCGATCCGTCCACGGGCCGTGTCCGAGCTCCGGTCGGTCCACGCGCCGTCTACAAGCCTCGATCCGTACACGCGTCGTCTCCGAGCCCCGATCGATCCACGCGCCATCGCCGAGCCCCGATCGGTCCACCCATCGTCTCTTAAGCCCCAATCGGTCCACGCGCCGTCTCCGAGCGCCGATCGGTTCACGCGCCGTCTCCTGAGCCCCGATCGTTCCACGCGCCGTCTCCGAGCTCCGATCGGCCCACGCGCCGTCTCCTAAGCCCCGATCGGTCGAAGCGCCTTCTCCTAAGCCCCGATCGGTCCACGGGCCGTCTCCGAGCGCGGATCGGTCCACGCGCCGTCTCCGAACCCCGATCGGTCCACGCATCGTCTCCTAAGCCCCGATCGGTTAACGCGCCGACTCGGAGCCCCGATCGTTCCACGCGCCGTCTCCGAGCCCCGATCGTTCCACGCGCCTTCTCCTAAGCCACGATCGGTCAGCGCCGTCTCCGAGCGCCGATCGGTGCACGCGCCGTCGCACATGCCGCGATCGGTCCACGCGCGGCCTCCTGAGCCCCGGTTGGTTCACGCGCCGTATCCGAGCCCCAATCGGTCCACGCACCGTCTCCTGAGCCCCGATCGGTCCACGCGCCGTCGCCGAGCCCCGATCGGTCCAGGCGTATCCTCCTGAGCCCCGATCGGTCCACGCGCCTTCTCCGTGCGCCGATCGGTTCACGCGCCGTCTCCTGAGCCCCGATCGCTCCACGCCCCGTCTCCGAGCCCCGATCGGTCCACGCGCCGTCTCCTGAGCCCGGATCGGTCCACGCGCCGTCGCCGAACCCCAATTGGTCCTCGCGCAACCGTCTGAGCCCCGATTGGTCCACGCGCTGTTTCCGAGCCCCGATCGGTCCACGCGTCGTATCCGAACCCCGATCGGTCCACGCGCCGTCGCCGAGCCATGATCGGTCCACGCGCGGCCTCCTGAGCCCCGGTTGCTTCACGCGCCGTATCCGAGCCCCCATCGGTCCACGCGTCGTCTCCGAGCCCCGATCGGTCCACGCGCCGTCTCCGAGCGCCGTTCGGTTCACGCGCCGTCTCCTGAGCCCCGATCGTTCCCCGCACCATCTCCGAGCCACGATCGATCCACGCGCCGTCTCTTAAGCCCCGATCGGTCCACGCGCCTTCTCCTAAGCCCCGATCGGTCCACGTGCCGTCTCCGAGCCTCGACCGGTCCACGCGCCGTCTCCTGAGCCCCGATCGTTCCACGCGCCGTCTCCTAAGCTGCGATCCGTCCACGCGTCGTCTCCGAGCCCCGATCGGTCCACGCGCCGTCGCCGAGCCTCGATCGGTCCACGCGCGGCCTCCTGAGCCCCGATCGGTTCACGCGCCGGCTCCGAGCCCGATCGGTCCACGCATCGTCTCCTAAGCCCCGATCAGTTAACGTGCCGTCTCCGAGCCCCGATCGGTCCACGCGCCGTCGCGGAACCCCAATTGGTCCACGCGCAAGCGCCTGAGCCCCAGTCGGTCCACGCGCCGTTTCCTGGGCCCCGATCGGTCCACGCGCCGTCGCCGAGCCCCGATCGGTCCAGGCGTATCCTCCTGAGCCACGGTCGGTCCACGCGCCGTCTTCGAGCCCCGATCGATCCACGCATCGTATCCTAAGCCCCGATCGGTTAACGCGCCGACTCGGAGCCCCGATCGTTCCACGCGCCGTCTCCTGAGCCCCGGTCGGTTCACGCGCCGTCTCCGAGCCCGTTCGGTCCACGCATCGTCTCCTAAGCCCCTATCGGTTAACGCGCCGTCTCCGAGCCCCGATCGGTCCACGCGCAACCGCCTGCGCCCCAGTCGGTCCACGCGCGGTCTCCGAGCCCCGATCGGTCCACGCGTCGTCTCCGAGCCCCGGTCGGTCCACGCGCCGTCTCCGAGCCCCGATCGGTTCACGCATCGTCTCCTAAGCCCCGATCGGTTAACGTGCCGTCTCCGAGCCGCGATCGGTCCACGCGCCGTCGCCGAACCCCAATTGGTCTACGCGCAACCGCCTGAGCCCCAGTCGGTCCACGCGTTGTCTCCGAGCTCCAATCGGTCCACGCGCCGTTTCCTGAGCCCCGAACGGTCCATACGTCGTCTTCTAAGCCCCGATGCCTCCACGCGCCGTCTCCGAGCCAGATCGGTTCAGGCGCCGCTTCCCGAGCTCCGACCCGTCCACGGGCCGTCTCCTGAGCCCCGATTGCTCCACGGGCCGTTTCCTGAGCCCCGATCGTTCCACACGCCGTCTCCGAGCTCCGATCGGCCCACGCATCGTCTCCTAAGCTCCAATCGGTTAACGCGCCGTCTCCTGAGCCCCGATCGTTCTACGCGCCGTCTCCGAGCCCCGATCCGTCCACGCGCAGTCGCCGAGCCCCGATCGGTTCACGCACGGTCTCCTGAGCCCCAGTCGGTACACGCGCTGTCTCCGAGCCCTGATGGGTCCACGCATCGTCTCGTAAGCCCCGCTCGGTTAACGCGTCGTTTCGGAGCCCCGATCGGTCTACGCGCCGTCTTCTGAGCCCCGATCGGTCCAGGCATCGTCTCCTAAGCCCCGGACGGTCCACCCGCCGTTTCCGAGCCCCGATCGCTCCACGCGCCGTCTCCTGAGCCCCGATCGGTCCACGCATCGTCTCCTAAGCCCCGATCCGTCGCCGCGTCGTGTCCTGAGCCCCGATCAATTGACGCGTCATCTCCTGAGCCCCGATCGCTCCTCGCGCCGTCTCCTGAACCCCGATCATTCCACGCGCCTTCTCCTAAGCCACGATCGGTCCACGCGCCGTCTCCGAGCCCCAGTCGGTCCACGCGCTGTCTCCGAGCACCGATCGGTCTACGCGTCGTCTCCGAGCCCCGATCGGTCCACGCGCCGTCTCCTAAGCCCCGTTCGGTCCAAGCGCCTTCTCCTAAACCCCGGTCGGTCCACACGCCGTGCCCGATCCCCGATCGGTCCGCGCTTCGTCTCCTGAGCCCGGATCGTTCCACGCGTCGTCTACTGATTCCCGATCCTTAAACGCGTCGTCTCCGAGCCTCGATCGGTCCACACGCCGTGTCCGATCCCCGATCGGTCCGCGTACCGCATTCTGAGTCGCGGTCCGTCCACGCGCCGTCTCCGAGCACCGATCGGTCGACGCGCCGTCTTCTAAGCCCCGATCGGTCCATGCGTTGTCTCCTAAGACCCGATCGGTCCACGCGTCGTCTCCTAAGCGCCGATCCGTCGACGCGTCGTCTCCTGAGCCCCGATCGATCCACGCGTCTTCTCCTGAGCCCCGACCGCTCCACCCGTCGTCTCCGAGCTCCGATCGGTCCAGGTGCCGTTTCCGAGCCCCGATTGGTGCATGCGTCGTCTTCGAAGCCCCGATGCCTCCACGCGCCGTCTCCGAGCCACGATCGGTGCAGGCACCGCTTCCTGAGCCCCGATCGGTCCACGCGCTGTCTCCTGAGCCCCGATCCATCCACGCGCAGTCGCCGAGCTGCGATCGGTCCACGCGCGGTCTACTGAGCTCCGGTCGGTCCACACGCCGCGGCGAACCCCAATTGGTCCACGCGCAACCTCTCGAGCCCCAGTCAGTAAACGCGCTGTCTCCGAGCCCCGATCGGTCCACGTATGTTCTCCTAAGCCCCAATTAGTCCACGCGCCGTCTCCTAAGCTCCGATCTGCCCACGGGCCGTCTCCGAGCTCCGATCGGTCCACGCGCCGTCTCCAAACCTCGATCCGTACACGCGTCGTCTCCGAGCCCCGATGGGTCCACGCGCCATCGCCGAACCCCGATCGGTCCACGCGCCGTCTCCTGAGCTCCGAACGGTCCACACCCCTTGTCCTGAGCCCCGCTCGGTCCATGCGTCGTCTTCTTAGCCCCGATCGGTTAACGCACCGTCTCCCCGCCCCGATCGGTCCACGCGCCGTCTCCTGAGCCCCGATACGTCGACGCGCAGTCGCCGAGCCCCGATCAGTCCACGCGCGGCCTCCTGAGCCCCGGTCGGTTCACGCGCCATCTCCCCACCCCGATCGGTCCACGCGCCGTCTCCTGAGCCCTGATCCGTCCACGCGCGGCGTCGAGCCGCGATCGGTCCACGCGCGGCCTCCTGAGCCCCAATGGGCCCACGCGTCGACTCCTAAGCCCCGATCGGTTCACGCGCCGTATCCGAGCCCCAATCGGTCCACGCGCCGTCTCCTAAGCTCCAATCGGTCCACGCGCCATCTCCTGAGCCCCGATACGTCGACGCGCAGTCGCCGAGCCCCGATCGGTCCACGCGCTGTCTCCTGAGCCCCGATAGGTACACGCGTCGTCTCCTACACCCCGAACGGTCCACGCGTTGTCTCCTAAGCCCCGATGGGTCCACGTTCTGTCTCCTGATCCCCATGGGTCCACGAGGCGCCTCCGGAGCCCCGATCGATCCACGCATCGTCTCCTAAGCCCCAATCGGTTAACGCGCCGTCTCCGAGCCCCAATCGGTCCACGCGCCGTCTCCTGAACCCCGATCGTTCCACGCGCCTTCTCCTAAGCCACGATCGGTCAGCGCCGTCTCCGAGCGCCGATCGGTGTACGCGCCGTCGCACGAGCCGCGATCGGTCCACGCGCGGCCTCCTGAGCCCCGGATGCTTCACGCGCCGTATCCGAGGCCCAATCGGTCCACGCACCGTCTCCTAAGCCCGGATCGTTTCACGCGCCGTCCTCGAGCCCCGATCGGTTCACGCGCCGTCTCCTGAGCCCGGATCGGTCCACGCGTCGGCTCCTAAGCCCCGATCGGTCCACGCGTCGTCTCCTAAGCCCCGATCCGTCGTCGCGTCGTCTCCTGAGCCCCGATCGATCCACGCGTCTTCTCCTGAGCCCCGACCGCTCCACGCGTCGTCTCCGAGCTCCGATCGGTGCAGGCGCCGCTTCGTGAACCCCGATCGGTCCACGCGCTGTCTCCTGAGCCCCGATCCATCCACGCGCAGACGCCGAGCCCCGATCGGTCTACGCGCCATCGCCGAACCCCGATCGGTAAACGCGCTGTCTCCGATCCCCGATCGGTCCAAGCGTCGTCTCCAAGCCTCGATCCGTACACGCGTCGTCTCCGAGCCCCGATCGCTCCACGCGCCATCGCCGAACCCCGATCGGTCCACGCGCCGTCTCCTGAGCCGGGATCGGTCGACGCGTCGTCTCCTAAGCCCCGACCGGTTCACGCGCCGTCTCCTGTGCACCGATCGAATCACGGGCCGTCTCCTAAGCCCCGATCGGTCCACACGTCGCCTCCTAAGCCCCAATCGGTCAACGCGTCGTCTCCTAAGCCCCGATCCGTCGCCGCGTCGTCTCCTGAGCCCAGATCAATTGACGCGTCTTCTTCTGTGCCCCGATCGCTCCTCGCGCCGTCTCCTGTGCCCCGCTCGGTCCATGCGTCGTCTTCTTAGCCCCGATGCCACCACGCGCCGTATCCTAAGCCCCGATCTGCCCACGGGCCGTTTCCGAGCTCCGATCGGTCCACGCGCCGTCTCCTAAGCCCCGATACGTCCACATGCCGTATCCGAGCCCCGATCGGTCCGCGTGACGCATTCTAAGTCACGGTCTGTCCGCGCGCCGTCCCCGAGCACCGATCGGTCCACGCGCCGTCTCCTGAGCCCCGATCGGTCCACGCGTCGTCTCCTAAGCCCCGATCGGTTAACGCGCCGTCTCCGAGCCCCGATGGGTCCACGCGCCGCCTCCTAAGCCCCGATCGGTCCACGCGTCGTCTCCTAAGCCCCGATCGGTCGACGGGTCGTCTCCTAAGCCCCGATCGGTCAACGCGTCGTCTCCTAAGCCCCGATCCGTCGCCGCGTCGTCTCCTGAGCCCCGATCAATTGACGCGTCTTCTCCTGTGCCCCGATCGCTCCACGCGCCGTCTCCTGAGCGCCGATCGGTCCACGCGTCGTCTCCGAGCACCGCTCGGTCCACGCGCCGTTTCCTGGGCCCCGATCGGTCCATCCGTCGTCTTTTAAGCCCCGATACCTCCACGCGCCGTCGCCGAGCCTCGATCGGTCCACGCGCGGCCTCCTAAGCCCCGATCGGTTAACGCGCCGTCTCCGAGCCCCGATCAGTCCACGCGCCGTCTCCTGAGCCCCGGTCGGTTCATGCGCCGTCTCCGAGCCCCGATCAGTCCACGCGCCGTCGCCGAGCTATGATCGGTCCACGCGCGGCCTCCTGAGCCCCGATCGGTCCACGCGCCGTCGCCGAGCCGCGATCGGTCCACGCGCGGCCTCCTGAGGCCCGATTGGTTCACGCGCCGTATCCGAGCCCCAATCGGTCCACGCGCCGTCTCCTGAGCCCCGATCGGTCCACGCGCGGCCTCCTGAGCCCCGATCGGTCCACGCGCCGTCGCCGAACCGCGATCGGTCCACGCGCCGTCTCCGAGCCACGATCGGTCCGTGCGCCGCTTCCACAGCCCTATCGGTCCACGCGTCCTCTCCTGATCTCCTATTAGTCCACGCGCCGTCTCCTAAGCCCCGATCGTTCCACGTGCCATCTCCGCGCGCCGATCGTTTCACGCGCCGTCTCCTGAGCCCCGATCGGTCCACGCGTCGTTCCCGAAGCTCCGATCCATCAACGCGCAGTCTCCTGAGCCCCGATCGGTCCACGCATCGCCTCCTGACCCCGGACGGTCCAGGCGCCGTCTCCAAACCCCGAGCGGTCGACGCGCCGTCTCCGAGCCCCGATCGGTCCACGCGCCCTCGCCGAACCCCAATTGGTCCACGCGCAACCGCCTGAGCCCCAATCGGTTCACGCGAGTCTCCTAAGCCCCGACCGGTCCACGCGCCGTCTCCTGAGCCCCGATCGGTCCACGCGTCGTCTCCTAAGCCCCGATCGCTCCTCGCGCCGTCTCCTGAACCCCGCTCGGTCGATGCGTCGTCTTCTTAACCCCGATGCCTCCACGCGCCGTCTCCGAGCCACGATCGGTCCACGCGCCGTCTCCTGAGCCCCGATCATTCCACGCGCCTTCTCCTAAGCCACGATCGGTCCACGCGCCGTCTCCCAGCCCCAGTCGGTCCACGCGCTGTCTCCGAGCACCGATTGGTCTACGCGTCGTCTCCGAGCCCCGATCGGTCCACGCGCTGTCTCCGAGCACCGAACGGTTCACGCACCGTCTCCTGATCCCAATCGGTCCACGCGGCGCCTCCGGAGCCCCGATCGATCCACGCGAGTCTCCTGAGCCCCAGTCGGTCCGCGCGCCGTCTCCTGAGCCCTGATTGGTCCACGCGCCGTCTCCTGAGTCCCGATCGGTCCACGCGTCGTCTCCTAAGCCCCGATCGCTCCTCGCGCCGTCTCCTGAACCCCGCTCGGTCGATGCGTCGTCTTCTTAACCCCGATGCCTCCACGCGCCGTCTCCGAGCCACGATCGGTCCACGCGCCGTCTCCTGAGCCCCGATCATTCCACGCGCCTTCTCCTAAGCCACGATCGGTCCACGCGCCGTCTCCTGAGCCCCGATCGTTCCACGCGCCGTCTCCGAGCCCCGATCGTTCCACGCGGCGTCTCCTGAGCCCCAATCAGTCCACACGCTGTGTCGTGAGCCCCGATAGGTACACGCGTCGTCTCCTAAGCCACGATCGGTCCACGCGCCGTCTCCTGAGCCCCGATCGTTCCACGCGCCGTCTCCGAGCCCCGATCGTTCCACGCGGCGTCTCCTGAGCCCCAATCAGTCCACACGCTGTGTCGTGAGCCCCGATAGGTACACGCGTCGTCTCCTACGCCCGATCGGTCCACGCGCCGTCTCCTGAGCCCCGATCGTTCCACGCGCCGTCTCCGAGCCCCGATCGTTCCACGCGGCGTCTCCTGAGCCCCAATCAGTCCACACGCTGTGTCGTGAGCCCCGATAGGTACACGCGTCGTCTCCTACGCCCGATCGGTCCACGCGTCGTCTCCTGAGCCCCGATCGTTCCACGCGCCGTCTCCGAGCCGCGATCGGTCCACGCGCCGTCTCCTGAGCCCCGATCGGTCCACGCGCCGTCTCCGAGCCCCGAACGGTTCACGCACCGTCTCCTGATCCCAATGGGTCCACGCGGCGCCTCCGGAGCCCCGATCGATCCACGCGAGTCTCCTGAGCCCCAGTCGGTCCGCGCGCCGTCTCCTGAGCCCTGATTGGTCGACGCGTCGTCTCCTGAGCCCTGATCGATCCACGCGTCGTCTCCTGAGCTCCGATCGCGCCACACGCCGTTTCCTGAGCCCCGATCGGTCCACGCGTCGTCTTCAACGCCCCGATGCCTCCACGCGCCGTCTCCGAGCCACGATCGGTCCGTGCGCCGCTTCCACAACCGCGATTGTTCCACGCGTCATCTCCTGATCTCCGATCGGCCCACGCATCGTCTCCTAAGCCCCGATCGGTTAACGCGCCGTCTCCCCGCCCCGATCGGTCCACGCGCCATCTCCTGAGCCCCGATACGTCCACGCGCAGTCGCCGAGCCCCAATCAGTCCACGCGCGGCCTCCTAAGCCCCGGTCGGGTCACGCGCCGTCTCCCCGCCCCGATCGGTCCACGCGCCGTCTCCTGAGCCCTGATCCGTCGCCGCGTCGTCTCCTGAGCCCCGATCAATTGACGCGTCTTCTCCTGAGCCCCGATCGCTCCTCGCGCTGTCTCCTGAGCCCCGCTCGGTCCATGCGTCGTGTTCTTAGCCCCGATGCCTCCACGCGCCGTCTCCGAGCCACGATAGGTCGAGGCGCCGCTTCCTACGCCCCGATCGATCCACGCGCCGTCTCGTAAGCCACAATCGGTCCACGCGCCGTCTCAGAGCGCCGATCATTTCACGCGCCGTCTCCTGAGCCCCGATCGTTCCACGCGCCGTCTCCGAGCCCCGATCGGTCCACGCGGCGTCTCCTGAGCCCCGATCGGTCGACGCGTCGTCTTCTGAGCCTCGATCGATCCACGCGTCGTCTTCAAAGCCCCGATGCCTCCACGCGCCGTCTCCGAGCCACGATCCGTCCGTGCGCCAGTTCCAGAGCCCTCTCGGTCCACGCGTCGTCTCCTGATCTCCGATCGGTCCACACGCCATCTGCTAAGCCCCGATCATTCCACGCGCCATCTCCGAGCCCCGATCGGTCCACGCGCCGTCTCCTGAACCCCGATACGTCCACACACAGGCGCCGAGCCCCGATCGATCCACGGGTCGTCTTCTAAGCCCAGATGCCTCCACGCGCCGTCTCCTGAGCCCCGTTCGGTCCACGCGTCGGCTCCTAAGCCCCGATCGGTCCACGCGCCGTCTCCTGAGCCCCGATCGGTCCAGGCGTCGTCTCCGAGCCCCGATCGGTCGACGCGTCGTCTCCTAAGCCCCGACCGGTTCACGCGCCGTCTCCTGGGCACTGACCGGTTCACGCGCCGTCTCCTGGGCACCGATCGATTCACGTGCCGTCTCCTAAGCCCCGATCGGTCCACACGTCGTCTCCTAAGCCCCAATCGGTCCACGCGTCGTCTCCTAATCCCCGATCCATCGCCGCGTCGTCTCCTGAGCCCCGATCAATTGACGCGTCTTCTCCTGAGCCCCGATCGCTCCTCGCGCCGTCTCCTGAGCCCCGCTCGGTCCATGCGTTGTCTTCTCAGCCCCGATGCCTCCACGCGTCGTCTCCGAGCCACGATCCGTCCAAGCGCCGCTTCCTGAGCCCCGATCGGTCCACGCGCCGTCTCGTAACCCCCAATCGGTCCACGCGCCGTCTCCGAGCCCCGATCGCTCCACGCGCCGATTTCTGAGCCCCGATCAATTGACGCGTCTTCTCCTGAGCCCCGATCGCTCCTCGCGCCGTCTCCTGAGCCCCGCTCGGTCCCTGCGTCGTCTTCTTAGCCCCGATGCCTCCACGCGCCGTCTCCGAGCCGTGATCGGTCTACGCGTCGCTTCCAGATCCCCGATCGGTCCTCGCGCCGTCTCCTAAGCCCCAATCGGTCCACGCGCCGTCTCCTAAGCCCCGATCGATCCACGCGCCGTCTCCGAGCGCCGATCTGTTCACGCGCCGTCTCCTTTGCTCCGATCGTTCCACGCGCCGTCTCCGAGCCCCGATTGGTCCACACGCCGTCTCCGAGCCCCGATCGGTCCGCATACCGTATTCTAAGCCACGGTCCATCCACGCGCCGTCTCCGAGCCCCGATCCGTCCACGCGCAGTCGCCGAGCCCCGATCTGTCCACGCGCCGTCTCCGAGCCCCGATCGGTTCACGGATCGTCTCCTAAGACCCGACCGGTTCACCCGCCGTCTCCTGAGCCCCGGTCGGTCCATGTGTCGTCTTCTTAGCCCGGATGAGTCTACGCGCCGTCTCCGATCCACGACCGGTTCAGGCGCCGCTTCCTGAGCCCCGATCGGTCCACGCGCCGTCTCCTAAGCCCCAATCGGTCCACGCACCGCCTCCTGCGCCCCGATCGGTCTGCGCTCCGTCTCCTGAGCCCCGATCGGTCCACGCGCCGTCTCGTGAGCCCCGATCGGTCCACGCGCCGTCTCCTAAGCCCCAATCTGTCCACGACACGTCTCCGGGCCCCGATCGGTGCACGCGCCGTCTCCTAACCCCCGATCGGTCCACGCCCCGTCACCGAGTGCCGATCGGTTCACGCGCCGTCTCCTGAGACCGATCCGTCCACGCGCCGTCTCCTGAGCCCCGATCGGTCGACGGGTCCTCTCCTAAGCCCCGATCGGTCCACGCGTCTTCTCCTGAGCCCCGATCAGTCCACGCGTCGTCTCCTAAGCCCCGATACATCCACACGTCGTCTCCGAGCCGCGATGGGTCCACGCGTCGCCTCCTGAGCCCCGATCGTTCCACGCGTCGTCTCCTAAGCCCCGATCGGTTCACGCGTCGTCTCCTAAGCCCCGATCCGTCGACGCGTCGTCTCCTGAGCCCCGATCAATTGACGCGTCTTCTCCTGAGCCCCGATCGCTCCTCGCGCCGTCTCCTAAGCCCCAATCGGTCCACGCACCGCCTCCTGCGCCCCGATCGGTCTGCGTTCCGTCTCCGAGCCACGATCGGTTCAGGCGCCGCTTCCTGAACCCCGATCGACCCACGCGCCGTCTCCTAAGCCCCAATCGGTCCACGCGCCGCCTCCTGAGCCCCGATTGGTCCACACGCCGTCTCCTGAGTCCCGATCGGTCCACGCGCGGCCTCCTATGCCCCGATCGTTCCACGCGCCGTCTCCTGAGCCCCGATCGGTCCACGCGCCGTCTCCTCAGCCCCGATCGGTCCACGCGTCGTCTCCGAGCACCGAACGGTCCACGCGCCGTCTCAGAGCGCCGATCATTTCACGCCCCGTCTCCTGAGCTCCGATCGTTCCACGCGCCGTCTCCGAGCCCCGATCGGTCCACGCGCCGTCTCCTGAGCCCCAATCGGTCCACACGCTGTCTCGTGAGCCCCGATAGGTACACGCGTCGTGTCCTACGCCCCGATCGGTCCACGCGTCGTCTCCTAAGCCCCGATCGGTCCACGCGCTGTCTCCGAGCGCCGATCGGTTCACGCGCCGTCTCCTGAGCCCCGATCGGTCCACGCGCTGTCTCCGAGCGCCGATCGGTTCACGCGCCGTCTCCTGAGCCCCGATCGGTCCACGCGCTGTCTCCGAGCGCCGATCGGTTCACGCGCCGTCTCCTGAGCCCCGATCATTCCTCGTACCGTCTCCGACCCCCGATCGGTCCACGTACCGTCTCCGAAGCCCCGATCGGTCCACGCGCCGTCTCCTGAGCCCCGATCGCTCCACGCGTCGACTCCTAAGCCCCGATCGGTTCACGCGCCGTATCCGAGCCCCAATCGGTCCACGCGCCGTCTCCTAAGCACCAATCGGTCCACGCGCCGTCTCCTGAGCCCCGATACGTCGACGCGCAGTCGCCGAGCCCCGACCGGTCTACGCGCTGTCTCCTGAGCCCCGATAGGTACACGCGTCGTCTCCTACACCCCGAACGGTCCACGCGTCGTCTCCTAAGCCCCGATCAGTCCACGCGCCGTGTCCGAGCCCCGATGGGTCCACGCACTGTCTCCTGATCCCCATGGGTCCACGAGGCGCCTCCGGAGCCCCGATCGATCCACGCGAGGATCCTGAGCCCCGATCGATCCACGCATCGTCTCCTAAGCCCCAATCGGTTAACGCGCCGTCTCCGAGCCCCAATCGGTCCACGCGCCGTCTCCTGAACCCCGATCGTTCCACGCGCCTTCGCCTAAGCCACGATCGGTCAGCGCCGTCTCCGAGCGCCGATCGGTGTACGCGCCGTCGCACGAGCCGCGATCGGTCCACGCGCGGCCTCCTGAGCCCCGGTTGCTTCACGCGCCGTATCCGAGGCCCAATCGGTCCACGCACCGTCTCCTGAGCCCCGATCGCTCCACGCGCCGTCTCCGAGCCCCGATCGGTCCACGTGCCGTATCCTGAGCCCGGATCGGTCCACGCGCCGTCGCCGAACCCCAATTGGTCCACACTCAACCGTCTGAGCCCCGATCGGTCCACGCGTCGTCTCCTGAGCCCCGATCAATTGACGCGTCTTCTCCTGAGCCCCGATCGCTCCTCGCGCCGTCTCCTGGGCTCCGCTCGGTCCATGCGTCGTCTTCAAAGCCCCGATGCCTCCACGCGCCGTCTCCGAGCCACGATCGGTCCGTGCGCCGCTTCCACAACCCCGATCGGTCCACGCGTCATCTCCTGATCTCCGATCGGTCCACGCGCCGTCTCCTAAGCCCCGATCGGTCCACGCATCGTCTCCTAAGCCCCGATCGGTTAACGCACCGTCTCCCCGCCCCGATCAGTCCACGCGCGGCCTCCTGAGCCCCGGTCGGTTCACGCGCCGTCTCCCCGCCCCGATCGGTTCACGCGCCGTCGCCGAGCCTCGATCGGTCCACGCGCGGCCTCCTTAGCCCCGGTCGGTCCACGCGCCGTCTCCGAGCCCCGATCGGTCCACGCATCGTCTCCTGAGCCCCGATCGGTTAACGCGCCGTCTCCGAGCCCCGATCAGTCCACGCGCCGTCTCCTGAGCCCCGGTCGGTTCATGCGCCGTCTCCGAGCCCCGGTCGATCCACGCGTCGTCTTGTAAGCCCAGATGCCTTCTCGCGCCGTCTCCGGCCCACGATCGGTCCAGGCGCCGCTTCGTGAGCCACGATCGGTCCACGCGCCTTCTCCGAGCCCCGATCGGTGCACGCGCCGTCTCCTGAGCCCCGATCTGTCCACGCGCCGTCTCCGAGCCGCGATCAGTTCACGGATCGTCTCCTAGGCCCCGATCGGTTAACGTGCCGTCTCCGATCCCCGATCGGTCCACGCGCGGCCTCCTTAGCCCCGGTCGGTCCACGCGCCGTCTCCGAGCCCCGATCGGTCCACGCATCGCCGCCGGAGCCCCGATCGGTCTACGCGCCGTCTCATAAGCCCCGGTCGGTTCACGCGCCGTCCCCGAGCCGCGATCGGTCCACCCGCCGTCGCCGAACCCCAATTGGTCCACGGGCAACCACCTGAGCCCCAGTCGGTCCACGCGTCGTCTCCGAGCTCCAATCGGTCCACGCGCCGTTTCCTGAGCCCCGATCGATCCATGCGTCGTCTTCTAAGCCCCGATGCCTCCACGCGCCGTCTCCGAGCCAGATCGGTTCAGGCGCCGCTTCCCGAGCCCCGATCAGTCAACGCGCCGTCTCCTAAGCCCCTATCGCTCCACGGACCGTCTCCGAGCCCCGATGGGTCTACGCACCGCATCCTGAGCCCCGATCGGTCGACGCGCCGTCTCCTAAGACCCGATCGGTCCACGCGCCGTCTCCGAGCTCCGATCGGCCCACGCGCCGTCTCCTAAGCCCCGATCGGTCGACGCGTCGTTTCCTGAGCCCCGATCGATCCACGCGTCGCCTCCTGAGCCCCGGTCGGTCCACGCGCCGTCTCCTGAGCCCCGATCGGTCCACGCGTCGTCTCCTAAGCCCCGATCGGTCCACGCGTCGTCTCCTAAGCCTCGATCCGCCGACGCGTCGTCTCCTGAGCCACGATCAATTGACGCGTCTTCTCCTGAGCCCGATCGCTCCTCGCGCCGTCTCCTGAGCCCCGATCGGTCCACGCGTCGTCTCCGAGCTCCGATCGGTCCACACGCCGTTTCCTGAGCCCCGATCGGTCCATGCGTCGTCTTCTTAGCCCCGATGCCTCCACGCGCCGTCTCCGAGCCACGATCGGTCCAGGCGCCGCTTCCTGAGCCCCGATCGGTCCACGCGCCGTATCCTAAGCCCCGATCGGTCCACGCGCCGTCTCCGAGCGCCGATAAGTTCAAGCGCCGTCTCCGAGCCCCGATCGGTTAACGCGCCGTCTCCGAGCCCCGATCGGCCCACGCGCCGTCTCCTGAGCCCCGATCCGTCCACGCGCAGTCGCCGAGCACCGTTCGGACCAGGCGTCGTATCCTAAGCCCCGACCGGTCCACGCGCCGTCTCCTGAGCCCCGTTCGGCCCACGCGCCGTCTCCGAGCCCCGATACGTCCACGCGCAGTCGCCGAGCCCTGATCGGTCCACGCGCTGTCTCCTGAGCCCCGATAGGTACACGCGTCGTCGCCTACACCCCGATCGGTCCACGCGTCGTCTCCTAAGCCCCGATCGGTCCACGCGTCGTCTCCTAAGCCCCGATCGGTCCACGCGCTGTCTCCGAGCCCCGATCGGTCCACGCACTGTCTCCTGATCCCCATGGGTCAACGCGGCGCCTCCGGAGCCCCGATCGATCCACGCGAGGCTCCTGAGCCCCGATCGGACCACGCATCGTCTCCTAAGCCCCAATCGGTTAACGCGCCGTCTCCGAGCCCCGATCGGTCCACGCGCCGTCGCCGAACCCCAATTGGTCCACGCGCAACCGCCTGAGCCCCAGTCGGTCCACGAACTGTCTCCGAGCCCCGATCGGTCCACGCGTCGTCTCCGAGCCCCGATCGGTCCACGCGTCGTCTCCTAAGCCCCGATCGGTCCACGCACCGTCTCCTGAGCCCCGATCGGTCCACGCGCCGTCTCCTGAGCCCCAATCGCTCCACACGCCGTTTTCTGAGCACCGTTCGGTCCACGCGTCGTCTTGAAAGCCCCGATGCCTCCACGCGCCGTCTCCGAGCCAGGATCGGTCCGTGCGCCGCTTCCAGAGGCCGATCGATCCACGCGTCGTCTCCTGATCTCCGATCGGTCCACGCGCCGTCTCCTAAGCCCCGATCATTCCACGCGCCGTCTCCGAGCCCCGATCGATCCACGCCCGTCTCCTAAGCCCCGATCGGTCAACGCGCCTTCTCCTCCGCCCCGATTGGTCCAGGCGCCGTTGCCGAACCCCAATTGGTCCACGCTCAACCGCCTGAGCCCCGGTTGGTCCCCGCGCTGTCTCCGAGCCCCGATCGGTCCACGCGTCGTATCCAAACCCCGATCGGTCCACGCGCCGTCGCCGAGCCATGATCGGTCCACGCGCCGTCTCCTAAGCCCAGATCGGTCCACGCGCCGTCTCCGAGCGCCGATCGGTTCACGCGCCGTCTCCTGAGCCCCGGCCGGTCCGCGCGCCGCCTCCTGAGCCCCGAACGGTCGACGCGTCGTCTCCTGAGCCCCAATCGGCCCACACGCAGTCTCGTGAGCCCCGATAGGTACACGCGCCGTCTCCTAAGCCCCGATCGGTCCACTCGTCGTCTCCTAAGCCCCGATCGGTCCACGCGCTGTCTCCGAGCCCCGATCGGTCCACGCACTGTCTCCTGATCCCCATGGGTCAACGCGGCGCCTCCGGAGCCCCGATCGATCCACGCGAGGCTCCTGAGCCCCGATCGGACCACGCATCGTCTCCTAAGCCCCAATCGGTTAACGCGCCGTCTCCGAGCCCCGATCGGTCCACGCGCCGTCGCCGAACCCCAATTGGTCCACGCGCAACCGCCTGAGCCCCAGTCGGTCCACGAACTGTCTCCGAGCCCCGATAGGTCCACGCGTCGTCTCCGAGCCCCGATCGGTCCACGCGTCGTCTCCTAAGCCCCGATCGGTCCACGCACCGTCTCCTGAGCCCCGATCGGTCCACGCGCCGTCTCCTGAGCCCCAATCGCTCCACACGCCGTTTTCTGAGCACCGTTCGGTCCACGCGTCGTCTTGAAAGCCCCGATGCCTCCACGCGCCGTCTCCGAGCCAGGATCGGTCCGTGCGCCGCTTCCAGAGGCCTATCGATCCACGCGTCGTCTCCTGATCTCCGATCGGTCCACGCGCCGTCTCCTAAGCCCCGATCATTCCACGCGCCGTCTCCGAGCCCCGATCGATCCACGCCCGTCTCCTAAGCCCCGATCGGTCAACGCGCCTTCTCCTCCGCCCCGATTGGTCCACGCGCCGTTGCCGAACCCCAATTGGTCCACGCTCAACCGCCTGAGCCCCGGTTGGTCCCCGCGCTGTCTCCGAGCCCCGATCGGTCCACGCGTCGTATCCAAACCCCGATCGGTCCACGCGCCGTCGCCGAGCCTTGATCGGTCCACGCGCCGTCTCCTAAGCCCAGATCGGTCCACGCGCCGTCTCCGAGCGCCGATCGGTTCACGCGCCGTCTCCTGAGCCCCAATCGGTCCACGCGCCGTCTCCGGGCCCCGATCGGTCGACGCACCATCTCCTGCTCTCCAATCGGTCCACGCGCCGCCTCCGGAACCCCGATCGATCCACGCTAGGCACCTGAGCCCCGGCCGGTCCGCGCGCCGCCTCCTGAGCCCCGAACGGTCGACGCGTCGTCTCCTGAGCCCCAATCGGCCCACACGCAGTCTCGTGAGCCCCGATAGGTACACGCGCCGTCTCCTGAGCTCCGATCGTTCCACGCGCCGTCTCCGAGCCCCGATCGGTCCTCGCGCCGTCTCCGAGCCCCGATCAGTCCGCGCACCGTCTCCTGATCCCCATCGCTCCACGCGGCGTCTCCGGAGCCCCGATCGATCCACGCGAGTCTCCTGAGCCCCGGTCGGTCCGCGCACCGTCATCTGAGCCCCGATTCGTCGCCGCGTCGTCTCCTGAGCCCCGATCGTTCCACGCGCCGTCTCCTGAGCCCCGATCGTTCCACGCGCCGTCTCCTATGCCGCGATCCGTCCACGGGCCGTCTCCGAGCTGCTATCGGTAAACGCGCCGTCACAAACCCCTGATCCGTAAACGCGGCGTCTCCGTGCCCCGATCGGTCCACGCGCCGTCGCCGAGCCCGATCGGTCCACGCATCGTCTCCTAAGCCCCGATCGGTTAACATGGCGTCTCCGAGCCCCGATCGGTCCACGCGCCGTCTCCTGAGCCCCGGTCAGTTCACGCGCCGTCTCCGAGCCCCGATCGACCCACGCGACGTCTTGTAAAGCCCAGATGCCTCCTCGCATCGTCTCCTAAGCCCCGATCGGTCCACGCGCCGATTCCGAGCCCCGATCGGTCCATGCGTCGTCTTCTAAGCCCCGATGCCTCCACGCGCCGTCTCCGAGCCCCGATCGGTGCAGGCGCCGCTTCCTGAGCCCGGATCGGTCCACGCGTCGTCCCCTAATCCCCGATCCGTAAACTTGTCGTGTCTGAGCCTCGATCGGTCCACGCGCCGTCGCCCAGCCCCGATCGGTCCGCCCGCCATCTCCTGAGCCCCGATCCGTCCACGCGCAACCTCCTGAGCCCCAGTCGGTCCACGCGCCATCTCCTGAGCCCCGATCGGTCCACGCATCGTCTTCTAAGCCCCGATACGTCCACACGGCGTCTCTGATCCCCGATCGGTCCGCGTGCCGCATTCTAAGCCGCTGTCCGTCCATGCGCAGTCTCCGATCACCGATCGGTCCACGCGCCGTCTCCTGGGCCCCGATCGGTCCACGCGTCATCTCCTAAGCCCCGATCGGTTCACGCGCCGTCTCCGGGGCCCCGGTAGATCCACGCGAGTCTCCTAAGCCTCGATCGGTCCACGCGCCGTCGCCGAGCCCCGATCGATCCAGGCGTATCCTCCTGAGCCTCGGTCGGTCCACGCGCCATCTCCGAGCCCCGATCAGTCCACGCATCGTCTCCTAAGCCCCGATCGGTTAACGTGCCGTCTCCGAGCCCCGATGGTTCCACGCGCCGTCTCCGAGCCCTGATCGGTCCACGCGCCGTCTCCTGAGCCCGGATCGGTCCACGCGTCGTCCCCTAATCCCCGATCCGTATACTCGTCGTCTCCGAGCCTCGATCGGTCTACGCGCCGTCGCCGAGCCGCGATCGGTCCACGCGCCGTCTCCTGAAACCCGATCCGTCCACGCGCAGTCGCCGAGCCCCGATCGGTCCACGCGCGGTCTCCTGAGCCTCGGTCCGTCCACGCGCCGTCGCCGAACCCCAATTGGTCCACGCGCAACCTCCTGAGCCCCAGTCGGTCCACGCGCCATCTCCTGAGCCCCGATCGGTCCACGTATCGTCTTCTAAGCCCCGATACGTCCACACGCCGTCTCCGATCCCCGATCGGTCCGCGTGCCGCATTCTAAGCCGCGGCCCGTCCACGCGCTGTCTGCGAGCACCGCTCAGTCCACGCGCCGTCTCCTGAGCCCCGATCGGTTCACGCGTCGTCTCCGAGCCCCGATCGGTCCACGCGCCGTCGCCGAGTCCCGATCGGTCCACGCGCGGCCTCCTGAGCCTCGGTCGGTCCACGCGCCGTCTCCGAGCCCCGATCGGTCCACGTACCCTATCCGAAGCACCGATCGGTCCACGCGCCGTCTCCTGAGCCCCGACCGGTTCACGCATCGTCTCCTAAGCCCCGATCTGTCCACGCGCTGGCGCCGAGCCGCGATCGGTCCACGCGCGGCCTCCTGAGCCCCAATCGGTCCACGCGCCGTCTCCCGAGCCCCGATGAGTCAACGCGTCGCTTCCTAAGCCCCATCGGTCCACGCGTCGTCTCCTAACCCCGGACGGTCCACGCGTCGTCTCCTAAGCCCCGATCGGCCCACGCGCCGTCTTCGAGCCCCGCTCGGTCCACGCACCATCTCCTGCTGCCCAATCGGTCCACTCGCCGCCTCCGGAGCCCCGATCGATCCATGCGAATCTCCTGAGCTCCGATCGGTCCACGCGCCGTCGCCGATCCACGATCGGTCCGTGCGCCGCTTCCAGAGCCCTATCGGTCCACGCATCGTCTCCTGATCTCCGATCGGTCCACGCGCCGTCTCCTAAGCCCCGATCGGTCCACGCGCGGCCTCCTGAGCCCAGATCGGTCCATGCGCCGTCGCCGAGCCGCGATCGGTCCACGCGCGGCCTCCTGAGCCCCAGTTGGTTCACGCGCCGTATCTGAGCCCCCATCGGTCCACGCGCCGTCTCCGAGCCCCAATCGGTTCACGCATCGACTCCTAAGCCCCGATCGGTTAACGCGGCGTCTTCGAGCGCCGAGCGGTCCACGCGCCGTCGCCGATCTCCAATTGGTCCACGCGCAACCGCCTGAGCCCCAGTCGGTCCACGCGCCGTCTCCGAGCCCCGATTGGTCCACACGCCGTCGCCGAGCCATGATCGGTCCACGCGCGGCCTCCTGAGCCCCGATCGGTCCACGCGCCGTCGCCGATCCACGATCGGTCCGTGCGCCGCTTCCAGAGCCCTAGCGGTCCACGCATCGTCTCCTCATCTCCGATCGATCCACGCGCCGTCCGCTAAGCCCCGATCGGTCCACCCGGGGCCTCCTGAGCCCCGATCGGTCCACGCGCCGTCGCCGAGCCGCGATCGGTCCACGCGCGGCCACCTGAGCCCCAGTTGGTTCACGCGACGTATCTGAGCCCCCATCGGTCGACGCGTCGTCTCCGAGCCCCGATCGGTCCACGCGTGGTCTTCGAGTACCGATCGATCCACGCGCCGTTTCCTGGGCCTCGATCGGTCCACGCGTCGCCGCCGGAGCCCCGATCGGTCTACGCGCCGTCTCCGAGCCCCGATCGGTCCACGCGCCGCCTCCTAAGCTCCGATCTGTCCAGGCGTCGTCTCCTAAGCCCCGACCGGTCCACGCGCCGTCTCCTGAGCCCCGTTCGGCCCACGTGCCGTCTCCTAGCCCCGATCGGTTCACGCATCGTCTCCTAAGCCCCGATAGGTTAACGCGCGGCCTCCTGAGCCCCGATCGGTCCACGCGCCGTCACCGAGCCGCGATCGGTCCACGCGCCGTCTCCTGAGCCCCAATCGGTCCACTCGCTGTCTCCTGATCCCCGATAGGTATACGCGGCGTCTCCTACGCCCCGATCGGTCCACGCGCCGCCTTCGTGCCCCGATCGGTCCACGCACCGCCTCCTGATCCCCATCGGTCCACGCGCCGTCTCCTGAGCCACGATCGATCCACATGCCGTCTCCGAGCCCCGATCGGTCCGCGTGCCGCATTCTAAGCCACGGTCCATCCACGCGCCGTCTCCGAGCCCCGATCGGTCCACGCGTCGTCTCCTAAGCCCTGATCGGTCCTCGTGCCTTCTGCGAGCCCCGATGGGTCCACGCGCAGCCTCCTGAGCCCCGATAGGTCCACGCGCCGTCCCCGAGCCCCGATCGGTCCACGCGCCGTTTCCTGAGCCCCGATACGTCCACGCGCAGTCGCCGAGCCCCGATCGTTCCACGCGCCGTCTCCGAGCCCCGATCGTTCCACGCGGCGCCTCCGGAGCCCCGATCGATCCACGCGAATCTCCTGAGCCCCAGTCGGTCCGTGCGCCGTCTCCTGCGCCCCGATTGTTCGACGCGTCGTCTCCTGAGCCCCGATCGATCCACGCGTCGTCTCCTGAGCCCCGATCGCGCCACACGCCGTTTCCTGAGCCCCGATCGGTCCACGCGCCGTCTCCGAGCCGCGATCGGTAAACGCGCCGTCACCAAGCCCCGATCCGTACACGCGTCGTCTCCGAGCCCCGATGGGTCCACGCGCCGTCGCCGAGCCTCGATCGGTCCACGCGCAGCCTCCTAAGCCCCGGTCGGTTCACGCGCTATCTCCGAGCCGCGATCGGTCCACGCGCCGTCTCCTGAGCCCCGATACGTCCACGCGCAGTCGCCGAGCCCCGATCGGTCCACGCACCGCCTCCTGATCCCCATCGGTCCACGCGCCGTCTCCTGAGCCACGATCGATCCACATGCCGTCTCCGAGCCCCGATCGGTCCGCGTGCCGCATTCTAAGCCACGGTCCATCCACGCGCCGTCTCCGAGCCCCGATCGGTCCACGCGTCGTCTCCTAAGCCCTGATCGGTCCTCGTGCCTTCTGCGAGCCCCGATGGGTCCACGCGCAGCCTCCTGAGCCCCGATCGGTCCACGCGCCGTCCCCGAGCCCCGATCGGTCCACGCGCCGTTTCCTGAGCCCCGATCGCTCCACGCGCCGTTTTCTGAGCACCGTTCGGTCCACGCGTCGTCTTCAAAGCCCAGATGCCTCCACGCGCCGTCTCCGAGCCACGATCGGTCCGTGGGCCGCTTCCAG
Organism: Netelia fuscicornis; assembly: GCA_946811545.1. Lineage (NCBI taxonomy): Eukaryota > Metazoa > Arthropoda > Insecta > Hymenoptera > Ichneumonidae > Netelia > Netelia fuscicornis. The sequence continues at coordinate 31,639,297 of OX328011.1, forward strand.
AGCACTATCAATCCACGCGTCGTCTCCTTATCTCCGATCGGTCCACGCGCTGTCTCGGAGCGCCGATCGGTTCACGCGCCGTCTCCTGAGCCCCGATCGGTCCACGCGGCGCCTCCGGAGCTCCGATCGATCCACACGAGTCTCCTGAGCCCCGGTCGGTCCGCCCGCCGTCTCCTGAGCCCCGATCGGCCAACGCGCCGTCTCCTGAGCGCCGATCCGTGCACGCGCCGTCTCCTGAGCCCCGATCGTCCAACGCGCCGTCTCCGAGCACTGATCGGTCCACGCGCCGTCTCCTGAGCCCCGATCGGTCCACGCGCCGTCTCCAAAGCCCTGATCGGTCCACGTGCCGTCTCCGAGCCCCGATCGGTCCACGCGCCGTCTCCTGAACCCCGATACGTCCACACGCAGTCGCCGAGCCCCGATCGGTCCACGCGCCGTCGCCGAGCCTCGATCGGTCCACCCGCGGCCTCCTAAGCCCCGACCGGTTCACGCGCCGTCTCGTAAGCCCCAATCGGTCCACGCGCCGTCTCAGAGCGCCGTTCATTTCACGCGCCGTGTCCTGAGCCCCGATCGTTCCACGCGCCGTCTCCAAGCCGCGATCGGTCCACGCGCCATCTCCTGAGGCCTAATCGGTCCACACGCTGTCTCGTGAACTCCGATAGGTACACGCGTCGTCTCCTACGCCCCGATCGGTCCACGCGCCGTCGCCCGAACCCCAATTGGTCGACGCGCCGTCGCCCGAACCCCAATTGGTCCACGAGCAACCTCCTGAGCTCCAGTCGGTCCACGCGCAGTTGCCGAGCCCCGATCGATCCCCGCATCGTCTCGTAAGCCCCGATCGGTTGACGCGTCATTTACGAGCCCCGATCGGTCTACGCGCCGTCTCCTGAGCCCCGATCAGTCCACGCGCAGTCGCCGAGCCCCGGTCGGTCCAGGCGCCGTCTCCTGAGCCCCGATCGGTCCACACCCCTTCCCCTGAGCCCCGATCGGTCGACGCGTCGTCTCCTAAGACCCGACCGGTTCACCCGCCATCTCCTGTGCACCGATCGATTCACGTGCCGTCTCCTAAGCCCCGATCGGTCCACACGCCGTCTCCTAAGCCCCAATCGGGCCACGCGTTGTCTCCTAAGCCCCGATCCGTCGCCGCGTCGTCTCCTGAGCCAAGATCAATTGACGCGACTTCTCCTGAGCCCCGATCGCTCCTCGCGCCGTCTCCTGAGCCCCGCTCGGTCCATGCGTCGTCTTCTAAGCCCCCATGCCTCCACGCACCATCTCCTGAGCCCCGATCGTTCCACGTGCCGTCTCCGAGCCCCGATCGCTCCACGCGCCGTCTCCGAGCCCCGATCGGTCCACGCGCCGTCACCTGAGCCCCGATCGTTCCACGCCCCGTCTCCGAGCCCCGATCGGTCCACGCGCCGTCTCCTAAGCCCCGATCGGTCCACGCGCCTTCTCCTCATCCCCGATCGGTCCACGCGCCGTCTCGGAGCGCCGATTGGTTCACGCGCAGTCTCCTGAGCCCTGATCGCTCCACGCGCCGTCTCCTGAGCCCCGATCGTTCCACGCGCCTTCTCCTAAGCCCCGATCGATCCACGCGAGTCTCCTGAGCCCCGGTCGGTCCGCGCACCGTCATCTGAGCCCCGATCGGTCGACGCGTCGTCTCCGAGACTCGATCGGTCCACGCCCCGTCGCCGAGCCCCGATCGGTCCAGGCGTGGCCTCCTGAGCCGCGGTCGGTCCACGCGCCGTTTCCTGAGCCCCGATCGGTCCACGCGTCGTCTTCTAAGCCCAGATGCCTCCTTGCGCCGTCTCCCCACCACGATCGGTGCAGGCGCCGCTTCCTGAGCCCCGATCGGTCCACGCGTCGTCTCCTGAGCCCCGATCGGTCCAGGCGTGGCCTCCTGAGCCGCGGTCGGTCCACGCGCCGTTTCCTGAGCCCCGATCGGTCCACGCGTCGTCTTCTAAGCCCAGATGCCTCCTTGCGCCGTCTCCCCACCACGATCGGTGCAGGCGCCGCTTCCTGAGCCCCGATCGGTCCACGCGTCGTCTCCTGAGCCCCGATCGGTCCACGCGCCGTCTCCTGAGCCCCGATCGGTCCACGCGCCGTCGCCGAACCCCAATTGGTCGACGCGAAACCGCCTGAGCCCCAGTCGGTCCACGCGCTGTCTCCTGAGCCCCAATCTGTCCACGCGCCGTCTCCGAGCCCCGATCGGTCCACGCGCCGTCTCCGAGCGCCGATCGGTTCACACGCCGTCTCCTGAGCCCCGATCGTTCCACGCGCCGTCTCCGAACTCCGATCGGCCCACGCGCCGTCTCCTCATCCCCGATCGGTCCACGCGCCGTCTCGGAGCGCCGATTGGTTCACGCGCCGCTTCCTGAGCCCCGATCGGACCACGCGTTTTGTCCTAAGCCCCGATCGGTCCACGCGTCGTCTCCTCAGCCCCGATCGGTCGACGCGTCGTCTCCTGAGCCCCGATCGATCCACGCGTCGTCTCCTCAGCCCCGATCGCTCCACGCGCCGTCTCCGAGCGCCGATCGGTCCACGCGTCGTCTCCTGAGCCCCGATCGGTCCACGCGCCGTCTCCTGAGCCCCGATCTGTCCACGCGCCGTCTCCGAGCTCCGATCGGTCCACGCGCCGTCTCCGAGCGCCGATCGGTTCACACGCCGTCTCCTGAGCCCCGATCGTTCCACGCGCCGTCTCCGAGCTCCGATCGGCCGACGCGCCGTCTCCTAAGCCCCGATCGGTCCAAGCGCCTTCTCCTAAGCCCCGATCGGTCCACGCGCCGTCTCCGAGCCCCGATCGGTCCACGCGCCGTCTCCTGAGCCCCGATCGTTCCACGCATCGTCTCCGAACCCCGATGGGTCCACGCGTCGTCTCCTAAGACCCGATCGGTCCACGTATCGTCTCCTAAGCCCCGATCGGTCCACACGCCGTCTCCGAGCCCCGATGGGTCCACGCGTCGCCTCCTGAGCCCCGGTCGGTCCACGCGCCGTCTCCTGAGCCCCGATCGGTCCACGCGTCGTCTTCTAAGCCCCGATCGGTCCACGCGTCGTCTCCTAAGCCCCGATCGGTCCACGCGCCGTCTCCGAGCGCCGATAACTTTACGCGCCGTCTCCTGAGCCCCGATCGTTCGACGCGCCGTCTCCGAGGCCCGATCGATCCACGCGCCGTCTCCTGAGGCCAAATCGGTCCACACGCTGTCTCGTGAGCCCCGATAGGTACACGCGTCGTCTCCTACGCCCCGATCGGTCCACGCGTAGTCTCCTAAGCCCCGCTCGGTTAACGCGTCGTTTCCGAGCCCCGATCGGTCCACGTTTCGTCTCCTGAGCCCCAATTAGTCCATGCGCCGTCTCCTAAGCCCCGATCCGTCCACGGGCCGTGTCCGAGCTCCGATCGGTCCACGCGTCGTCTCCGAGCCCTGATCGGTCCACGCGCCATCGCCGAGACCCGATCGGTCCACACCCCTTCTCCTGAGCCCCGATCTGTCGACGCGTCGTCTCCTAAGCCCCGACCGGTACACGCGCCGTCTCCTGTGCCCCGATCGATTCACGTGCCGTCTCCTAAGCCCCGATCGGTTCACCCGTCGTCTCTTAAGCCCCAATCGGTCCACGCGCCCACTCCGAGCGCCGATCATTTCACGCGCCGTCTCCTGAGCCCCGGTCGGTCCGCGCGCCGTCACCTGAGCCCCGATCGGTCGACGCGTCGTCTTCTGAGCCCCGATCGGTCCACGCGCCATCTCCGAGCGCCGATCGGTTCACGCGCCGTCTCCTGAGCCCCGATCGTTCCACGCGCCGTCTCCGAGCTCCGATCGGCCCACGCGCCTTCTCCTAAGCCCCGATCGGTCCAAGCGCCGTCGCCGAACCCCAATTGGTCCACGCGAAACCGCCTGAGCCCCAGTCGGTCCACGCGCTGTCTCCGAGCCCCGATCGGTCCACGCGTCGTCTCCGAGCCCCGATCGGTCTACGCGCCGTCGCCGAGTCATGATCTGTCCACGCGCGGCCTCCTGAGACCCGATCGGTCCACGCGCCGCTTCGAGCCCCGATCGGTCCACGCATGGTCTCCTAACCCCAATCGGTTAACGCGCCGTCCCCGAGCCCCGATCGGTCCACGCGCCGTCTCCTGAGCCCCGATACGTCCACGCGCAGTCGCCGAGCCCTGATCGGTCCACGCGCTGTCTCCTGAGCCCCGATAGGTACACGCGTCGTCGCCTACACCCCAATCGGTCCACGCGCCGTCTCCGAGCCCCGATCGGTCCACGCACTGTCTCCTGATCCCCATGGGTCCACGCGGCGCCTCCGGGGCCCCGATCGATCCACGCGAGGCTCCTAAGCCCCGGTCGGTACACGCGCCGTCTCCTGAGCCCCGATCGGTCCACGCGTCGTCTTCTAAGCCCCGATCGGTCCACACGCCGTCTCCGAGCCCCGATGGGTCCACGCGTCGCCTCCTGAGCCCCGGTCGGTCCACGCGCCGTCTCCTGAGCCCCGATCGGTCCACGCGTCGTCTTCTAAGCCCCGATCGGTCCACGCGTCGTCTCCTAAGCCCCGATCGGTCCACGCGCCGTCTCCGAGCGCCGATAACTTTACGCGCCGTCTCCTGAGCCCCGATCGTTCCACGCGCCGTCTCCGAGCCCCGATCGATCCACGCGCCGTCTCCTGAGCCCAAATCGGTCCACACGCTGTCTCGTGAGCCCCGATAACTACACGCGTCGTCTCCTACGCCCCGAGCAGTCCACGCGTAGTCTCCTAAGCCCCGCTCGGTTAACGCGTCGTTTCCGAGCCCCGATCGGTCCACGCGTCGTCTCCTGAGCCCCAATTAGTCCATGCGCCGTCTCCTAAGCCCTGATCGGTCCACGCGCCATCGCCGAGACCTGATCGGTCCACGCGCCATCGCCGAGCCCCGATCGGTCCACGCGCCGTCTCCTGAGCCCCGATCTGTCCACACCCCTTCTCCTGTGCCCCGATCTGTCGACGCGTCGTCTCCTAAGCCCCGACCGGTGCACGCGCCGTCTCCTAAGCCCTGCTCGGTTAACGCGTCGTTTCCGAGCCCCGATCGGTCCACGCGTCGTCTCCTGAGCCCCAATTAGTCCACGCGCCGTCTCCTAAGCCCTGATCCGTCCACGGGCCGTGTCCAAGCTCCGATCGGTTCACGCGCCGTCTCCAAACCTCGATCCGTACACGTGTCGTCTCCGAGCCCTGATCGGTCCACGCGCCATCGCCGAGCCCCGATCGGTCCACGCGCCCTCTCCGAGCGCCGATCATTTCACGCGCCGTCTCCTGAGCCCCGATCGGTCCACACCCCTTCTCCTGAGCCCCGATCGATTCACGTGCCGTCTCCTAAGCCCCGATCGGTTCACCCGTCGTCTCTTAAGTCCCAATCGGTCCACGCGCCCTCTCCGAGCGCCGATCATTTCACGCGCCGTCTCCTGAGCCCCGGTCGGTCCGCGCGCCGTCACCTGAGCCCCGATCGGTGCACGCGCCGTCTCCTGAGCCCCGATCGTTCCACGCGTCGTCTCCTGAGCCCCGATCGGTCCACGCGCCGTCTTCTGAGCCCCGATCGGTCCACGCGCCGTCGCCGAACCCCAATTGGTCCTCGCGAAACCGCCTGAGCCCCAATCTGTCCACGCGCCGTCTCTGAGCGCCGATTGGTTCACGCGCAGCCTCCTGAGCCCTGATCCGTCCACGCGCGGCGTCGCGCCGCGATCGGTCCACGCGCGGCCTCTTGAGCCCCAATCGGTCCACGAGTCGTCTCCTAAGCCCCGATCGGCCCACGCGCCGTCTCCGAGCTCCGATCGGTCCACGCACCATCTCCTGCTCTCCAATCGGTCCACGCGCCGCCTCCGGAGCCCCGATCGATCCACGCGAATCTTCTGAGCTCCGGTCGGTCCACGCACCGCCTCCTGATCCCCCTCGGTCCAGGCGGCACCTCCGGAGCCCCGAACAGTCGACGCGTCGTCTCCTGAGGCCCGATCGATCCACGCTAGGCTCCTGAGTCCCGGCCGGTCCGCGCGCCGTCTCCTGATCCCCGAACGGTCGACGCGTCGTCTCCTGAGCCCCGATCGATCGACGCGCCGTCTCCTGAGCCCCGATCGTTCCACACGCCGCCTCCTAAGCCCCGATCGGTCCAGGCGTCGTCTCCTAAGCCCCGACCGTACCACGCGCCGTCTCCTGAGCCCCGATCGGTCCACGCGCCGTCTCCTAAGCCCCGATCTGTCCACGGGCCGTCTCCGAGCCACGATCGGTAAAGCCGCCGTCATCAAGCCCCGATCCGTACTCGCGTCGTCTCCGAGCCCCGATGGGTCCACTCGCCGTCTCCGAGCCCCGATCGGTTCACGCATCGTCTCCTAAGCCCCGATCGGTTAACGCGCCGTCTCCGATCCGCGATCGGTCCACGCGCCGTCGCCGAACCCCAATTGGTCCACGCGCAACCGCCTGAGCCCCAGTCGGTCCACGCGTCGTCTCCGAGCCCCGATCGATCCACGCGTCTTCTTGTAAACCCAGATGCCTCTTCGCATCGTCTCCTAAGCCCCGATCGGTTAACGCGCCGTCTCCGAGCCCCGATCGGTCCACGCGCCGTCGCCGAACCCCAATTGGTCCACGCGGAACCACCTGAGCCCCAGTCGGTCCACGCGCGGCCTCCTGAGCCATGGTCGGTTCACGCGCCGTCTCCTGAACCCCGATGGGTCCACGCGTCGTTCCCTAAGCCCCGATCCATCCACGCGCAGTCTCCTGAGCCCCGATCGGTCCACGCATCGTCTCCTGATCTCCGAACGGTCCACGCGCCGTCTCCTAAGCCCCGATCGGTCCACGCACCGTCTCCGAGCGCCGATCGGTTCACGCGCCGTCTCCTGAGCCCCGATCAGTCCACGCGCTGTCTCCGAGCCCCGATCGGTCCACACGTTGTCGCCTTAGCCCCGATCGGTCCACGCGCCGTCTCCGAGCGCCGAGCCGTCCACGCGCCGTCGCCGAACCCCAATTGGTCCACGCGCAACCGCCTGAGCCCCAGTCGGTCCACGCGCTGTCTCCGAGCCCCGATCTGTCCACGCGCCGTTGCGCGAACTATGATCGGTCCACGCGCGGTCTCCTGAGCCCCGATCGGTCCACGCGCCGTCGCCGATCCACGATCGGTCCGTGCGCCGCTTCCAGAGCCCTATCGGTCCACGCATCGTCTCCTGATCTCCGATCGGTCCACGCGCCGTCTCCTAAGCCTCGATCGGTCCACGCGCTGTCTCCAAGCGCCGATCGGTTCACGCGCCGTCTCCTGAGCCCCGATCATTCCACGCGCCGTCTCCGAGCCCTAATCGGTCCACGCTCGTCTCCTGAGCCCCGATCGGTCCACGCGCCGTCTCCAAGCCCCGATCGGTCCATGCATCGTTTCCGAAGCCCCGATCGGTTAACGCGCTGTCTCCGAGCGCCGATCGGTCCACGCGCCGTCGCCGAACCCCAAATGGTCCACGCGCAACCGCCTGAGCCCCGATCGGTCCACGCGTCGTCTCCGAGCACCGATCGGTCCACGCACCGTCGCCCAGCCATGATCGGTCCACCCGCGGCCTCCTGAGCCCCGATCGGTCCACGCGCCGCCGCCGAGCCGCGATCGGTCCACGCGCGGCCTCCTGAGCCCCGATCGGTCCATGCGCCGTCACCGAGCCGCGATCGGTCCACGCGCGACCTCCTGAGCCCCGGTTGGTTCACGCACCGTATCCGAGCCCCCATCGGTCCACGCGTTGTCTCCGAGCCCCGATCCGTCCATGCGCCGTCGCCGAGCCATGATCGGTCCACACGAGGCTCCTGACCGCCGGTCGGTCCGCGCGCCGTCTCCTAAGCCCCGATCGGTCGACGCGTCGTTTCCTGAGCCCCGATCGATCCACGCGTCGTCTCCTGAGCCCCGATCGCTCCACGCGCCGATTTCTGAGCCCCGATCAATTGACGCGTCTTCTCCTGAACCCCGATCGCTCCTCGCGCCGTCTTCTGAGCCCCGCTCGGTCCATGCGTCGTCTTCTTAGCCCCGATGCCTCCACGCGCCGTCTCCGAGCCACGATCGGTCTAGGCGCCGCTTCCTGAACCCGATCGGTCCACGCGCCGTCTCCTAAGCCCCAATCGGTCCACGCGCCGTCTCCTAAGCCCCAATCGGTCCACGCGCCGTCTCCTAAGCCGCGATCGGTCCAAGCGGCGTCTCCGAGCCCCGATCGGTCCACGCACCGTCTCCTAATCCCCATCGGTCCACGCGGCGTTTTCTGAGCACCGTTCGGTCCACGTGTCGTCTTCAAAGCCCCGATGCCTCCACGCGCCGTCTCCGAGCCACGATAGGTCCGTACGCCGCTTCCAGAGCCCCGATCTGTGCACGCGTCTTCTCCTGATCTCCGATCGTTCCACGCGCCGTCTCATAAGCCCCGATCGGTCCACGCGCCGTCTCCGAGCGCCGATCGGTTCACGGGCCGTCTCTGAGCCGCGATTGACAAAGCCGCCGTCATCAAGCCCCGATCCGTACACGCGTCGTCTCCGAGCCCCGATGCCTCTACGCGCCGTCTCCGAGCTACGATCGGTTCAGGCGCCGCATCCCGAGCCCCGATCAGTCCACGTGCCGTCTTCTAAGCCCCGATCGCTCCACGGACCGTTTCCTGATCCCCGATCGGTCCACGCGCCGCCTCCTGAGTCCTGATCGGCCAACGCGTCGTGTCCTAAGCCCTGATCGGTCCACGTGCCGTCTCCGAGCCCCGATGGGTCCACGCGCCACATCCTGAGCCCCGATCGGACGACGCGTCGTCTCCTGAGCCTTGATCGATCCACGCGTCGTCTCCTGAACCCCGATTGCTCCACGGGCCGTTTCCTGAGCCCCGATCGGTCCACGCGTCGTCTTCTAAGCCCGGATGCCTCCTCTCGCCGTCTCCGAGCCACGATGGGTCCAGGCGCCGCTTCCTGAGCCCCGATCGGTCCACGCGTTGACTCCTAAGCCTCGTTCGACCCACGTGCCGTCTCCTAAGCCCCGATCATTCCATGCGCCGTCTCCGAGCCCCGATCGGTCCACGCGCCGTCTCCCGAGCCCCGATCGGTCCACGCGTTGTTTCCTAAGCCCCGATCGGTCCACGCGTAGTCTCCTAAGCCCCGATCCGTCGACGCGTCGTCTCCTGAGCCCCGATCGATCCACGCGCCGTCTCCGAGCCCCGATCGGTCCAGGCGCCGTTTCCGAGCCCCGTTGGTCCATGCGTCGTCTTCGAAGCCCCGATGCCTCCACGCGCCGTCTCCGAGCCACGATCGGTGCAGGCGCCGCTTCCTGAGCCCCGATCGGTCCACGCGCCGTCTCCTGAGCCCCGATCGGTCCACGCGTCGTCTCCGAGCACCGTTCGGTCCACGCGCCGTTTCCTGAGCCCCGATCGGTCTATGCGTCGTCTTTTAAGCCCCGATACCTCCACGCGCCGTCTACGAGCCACGATCGGTCCAGGCGCCGCTTCCTGAGCCCCGATCGGTCCACGCGTTGTCTCCTAACCCCCGATCGGTCCACGCGCCGTCTCCTAAGCCCCGATCGATCCACGCGCCGTCTCCGAGCCCCGATCGGTCCACGCATCGTCTCCTAAGCCCCGATCGGTTAACGCGCCGTCTCCCCGCCCCGATCGGTCCACGCGCCGTCTCCTGAGCCCTGATCCGTCCACGCACGGCGTCGAGCCGCGATCGGTCCACGCGCGGCCTCCTGAGCCCCAATCGGTCTACGCGTCGTCTCCTAAGCCCCGATCGGTCCGTGCGCCGTCTCCGAGCCCCGATCGGTCCACGCACCATCTCATGCTCCCCAATCGGTCCATGCGCCGCCTCCGGAGCCCTGATCGATCCACGCGAATCTCCTGAGCTCCGGTCGGTCCTCGTACCGTCTCCGAGCCCCGATCGGTGCATGTACCGTCTCCGAAGCCCCGATCGGTCCACGCGCCGTCTCCTAAGCCCCGATCGGTTCACGCGCCGTATCCGAGCCCCAATCGGTCCACGCGCCGTCTCCTAAGCTCCAATCGGTCCGCGCGCCGTCCCCTGAGCCCCGATACGTCGACGCGCAGACGCCGAGCCCCGATCGGTCCACGCGTCGTCTCCGAGCACCGTTCGGTCCACGCGCCGTTTCCTGAGCCCCGATCGGTCTATGCGTCGTCTTTTAAGCCCCGATACCTCCACGCGCCGTCTACGAGCCACGATCGGTCCAGGCGCCGCTTCCTGAGCCCCGATCGGTCCACGCGTTGTCTCCTAACCCCCGATCGGTCCACGCGCCGTCTCCTAAGCCCCGATCGATCCACGCGCCGTCTCCGAGCCCCGATCGGTCCACGCATCGTCTCCTAAGCCCCGATCGGTTAACGCGCCGTCTCCGAAGCCCCGATCGGTCCACGCGCCGTCCCCTGAGCCCCGATCGGTCCACGCGTCGTCTCCTAAGCCCCGATCGGTCCACGCGCCGTCTCCGAGCCCCGATGGGTCCACGCACTGTCTCCTGATCCCCATGGGTCCACGCGGCGCCTCCGGAGCCCCGAACGATCCACGCGAGGATCCTGAGCCCCGATCGATCCACGCATCGTCTCCTAAGCCCCAATCGGTTAACGCGCCGTCTCCGAGCCCCAATCGGTCCACGCGCCGTCTCCTGAACCCCGATCGTTCCACGCGCCTTCTCCTAAGCCACGATCGGTCAGCGCCGTCTCCGAGCGCCGATCGGTGCACGCGTCGTCGCACGAGCCGCGATCGGTCCACGCGCGGCCTCCTGAGCCCCGGTTGCTTCACGTGCCGTATCCGAGCCCCAATCGGTCCACGCACCGTCTCCTGAGCCCCGATCGGTCCACGCGCCGTCTCCTGAGCTCCGATCGCTCCACGCGCCGTTTTCTGAGCACCGTTCGGTCCACGCGTCGTCTTGAAAGCCCCGATGCCTCCACGCGCCGTCTCCGAGCCCCGATCGGTCCACGCGCCGTCTCCAGAGCCCCGATTGCTCCACGCGCCGTTTTCTGAGCACCGTTCGGTCCATGCGTCGTCTTCTAAGCCCCGATGCCTCCACGCACCGTCTCCGAGCCACGATCGGTGCAGGCGCCGCTTCCTGAGCACCGATCGGTCCACGCGCTGTCTCCTGAGCCCCGATACATCCACGCGCAGTCGCCGAGCCCCGATCGGTCCACGCGCCGTCTCCGAGCCCCGATCGGTCCACCCATCGTCTCCTAAGCCCCGATCGGTTAACGCGCCGTCTCCCCGCCCCGATCGGTCCACGCGCCGTCTCCTGAGCCCCGATCATTCCACGCGCCGTCTCCGAGCCCGGATCGGTCCACGCGCGGCCTCCTGAGCCCCGGTCGGTTCACGCGCCGTATCCGAGCCCCAATCGGTCCACGCGCCGTCTCCTGAGCCCCGATCGTTCCAAGCGCCGTCTCCGAGCCCCGATCGTTCCACGCGGCGCCTCCGGAGCCCCGATCGATCCACGCGAGTCTCCTGAGCCCCAGTCGGTCCGCGCGCCGTCTCCTGCGCCTCGATTGTTCGACGCGTCGTCTCCTGAGCCCCGATCGATCCACGCGTCGTCTCCTGAGCCCCGATCGCGCCACACGCCGTTTCCTGAGCCCCGATCGGTCCACGCGCCGTCTCCGAGCCGCGATCGGTAAACGCGCCGTCACCAAGCCCCGATCCGTACACGCGTCGTCTCCGAGCCCCGATGGGTCCACGCGCCGTCGCCGAGCCTCGAACGGTCCACGCGCAGCCTCCTAAGCCCCGGTCGGTTCACGCGCTATCTCCGAGCCGCGATCGGTCCACGCGCCGTCTCCTGAGCCCCGATACGTCCACGCGCAGTCGCCGAGCCCCGATCGGTCCACGCGCGGTCTCCTGAGCCCCGATCTGTCCACGCGTCGTCTCCGAGCCCCGATCGGTCCACGCCCCGTCTCCGAGCCCTGATCGGTCCACGCGCCGTCTCCTGAGCCCCAATCGGTCCACTCGCTGTCTCCTGATCCCCGATAGGTATACGCGTCGTCTCCTACGCCCCGATCGGTCCACGCGCCGCCTTCGTGCCCCGATCGGTCCACGCACCGCCTTCTGATCCCCATCGGTCCACGCGCCGTCTCCTGAGCCACGATCGATCCACATGCCGTCTCCGAGACTCGATCGGTCCACGCGCCGTCGCCGAGCCCCGATCGGTCCACGCGCGTCCTCCTGAGCCCCGGTCGGTCCACGCGCCGTCTCCGAGCCCCCATCGGTCCACGCGTTGTCTCCTAAGCCCCGATCGGCCCACGCGCCGTCTCCGTGCCCCGCTCGGTTCACGCATCGTCTCCTAAGCCCCGATCGGTTAACGCGCCGTCTCCGAGCGCCGAGCGGTCCACGCGCCGTCCCCGAACCCCAATTGGTCCACGCGCAACCGCCTGAGCCCCAATCGGTTCACGGGCCGTCGCCGATCCACGATCGGTCCGTGCGCCGTTTCCAGAGCCCTATCGGTCCACGCATCGTCTCCTGATCTCCGATCGGTCCACGCGCCGTCTCCTAAGCTTCGATCGGTCCACGCGCTGTCTCCGAGCGCCGATCGGTTCACGCGCCGTCTCCTGAGCCCCGATCGGTCCACGCGCCGTCTCCTGAGCCCGGATCGGTCCACGCGTCATCGCCGAATCCCCCATCCGTACACGCGTCGTCTCCGAGCCTCGATCGGTCCAGGCGCTGCTTCCTGAGCCCCAATCGGTCCACGCGTTGTCACCTAAGCCCCGATCGGTCCACGCGCCGTCTCCGAGCCCAGATCGGTTCACGCATCGTCAACTAAGCCCCGATCGGACCACGCGCCGTCTCCTGAGCCCCGATCGCTCCACGCTCCGTCTCCGAGCCCCGATCGGTCCACGCGCCGGCACCTGAGCCCGGATCGGTCCACGCGCCGTCGCCGAATCCCAATTGGTCCACGCGCAACCGCCTGAGCCCCAGTCGGTCCACGCGCTGTCTCCGAGCCCCGATCGGTCCACGCGCCGTCTCCGAGCGCCGATCGGTTCACGCGCCGTCTCCTGAGCCCCGATCGGTCCACGCGGCGCCTCCGGAGCCCCGATCGATCCACAAGAGTCTCCTGAGCCCCGGTCGGTCCGCCCGCCGTCTCCTGAGCCTCGATCGGCCCACGCGCCGTCTCCTGAGCCCCGATCGTTCCACACGCCGCCTCCTAAGCCCCGATCTGTCCAGGCGTCGTCTCCTAAGCCCCGATCCGTACACGCGTCGTCTCCGAGCCCCGATGGGTCCACGCGCCGTCGCCGAGCCTCGATCGGTCCACGCGCAGCCTCCTAAGCCCCGGTCGGTTCACGCGCTATCTCCGAGCCGCGATCGGTCCACGCGCCGTCTCTTGAGCCCCGATACGTCCACGCGCAGTCGCCGAGCCCCGATCGGTCTACGCGCGGTCTCCTGAGCCCCGATCTGTCCACGCGCCGTCTCCGAGCCCCGATCGGTCCACGCGCCGTCTCCGAGCCCTGATCGGTCCACGCGCCGTCTCCTGAGCCCCAATCGGTCCGCTCGCTGTCTCCTGATCCCGATCGGTCCACGCATCGTCTCCTAAGCCGCGATCGGTTAACGCGCCGTCTCCGAGCCCCGATCGGTCCACGCGCCGTCGCGGAACCCCAATTGGTCCACGCGCAACCGCCTGAGCCCCAGTCGGTCCACGCGCCGTTTCCTGAGCCCCGATCGGTCCACGCGCCGTCTCCTGGGCCCCGATCGGTCCACGCGCCGTCTCCTAAGCCCCGAACGGCCCACGCGCCGTCTCCGAGCGCCGATCGGTTCACGCGCCGTCTCCTGAGCGCCGATCGTTCCACGCGCCGTCTCCGAGCTCCGATCGGCCCACGCGCCGTCTCCTAAGCCACGATCGGTCCAAGCGCCTTCTCCTAAGCCCCGATCGGTCCAGGCGCCGTCTCCGAGCGCGGATCGGTTCACGCGCCGTCACCTGAGCCCCGATCGCTCCACGCACCGTTTTCTGAGCACCGTTTGGTCCACGCGTCGTCTTCAAAGCCCCGATGCCTCCACGCGCCGCCTCCGGAGCCCCGATCGATCCACGCGAATCTCCTGAGCTCCGGTCGGTCGACGCGCCGTCTCCTCAGCCCCGATCCGTCCACGCGTCATCTCCTAAGCCCCGATTCGTCGACGCGTCGTCTCCTGAGCCCCGATCAATTGACGTGTGTTCTCCTGAGCCCCGATCGCTCCTCGCGCCGTCTCCTGAACCCCGCTCGGTCCATGCGTCGTCTTCTTAGCCCGGATGCCTCCACGCGCCGTCTCCGAGCCACGATCGGTCCAGGCGCCGCTTCCTGCGCCCCGATCGGTCCACGCGCCGTCTCCTAAGCCCCAATCGGTCCACGCGGCGTCTCCGAGCGCCGATCATTTCACGCGCCGTCTGCTGAGACCCGATCGTTTCACGCGCCGTCTCCGAGCCCCGATCGATCCACGCGCCGCCTCCTGAGCCCCGATCGGTCCACGCGCTGTCTCCTGAGCCCCGATAGGTACACGCGTAGTCTCCTAAGCCCCGATCGGTCCACGCGTCGTCTCCGAGCTCTGATCGGTCCACACGCCGTTTCCTGAGCCCCGATCGGTCCATGCGTCGTCTTCTTAGCCCCGATGCCTCCACGCGTCGTCTCCGAGCCACGATCGGTCCAGGCGCCGCTTCCTGAGCCCCGATCGGTCCACGCGCCGTATCCTAAGCCCCGATCGGTCCCCGTGCCGTCTCTGAGCGCTGATAACTTCACGCGCCGTCTCCTAAGCCCCGATCGGTCCACCCGTCGTCTCTTAAGCCCCAATCGGTCCACGCGCCATCTCCGGGCGCCGATCATTTTACGCGCCGTCTCCTGAGCCCCGGTCGGTCCGCGCGCCGTCACCTGAGCCCCGATCGGTCAACGCGTAGTCTCCTAAGCCCCGATCGGTCCACGCGCCGTCTCCGAGCGCCGATCGGTTCACGCGCCGTCTCCTGAGCCCCGATCGTTCCACGCGCCGTCTCCGAGCCCCGGTCGGTCCACGCGCCGTCTCCGAGCCCCGATCGGTTCACGCATCGTCTCCTAAGCCCCGATCGGTTAACGCGCCGTCTCCGAGCCGCGATCCGTCCACGCGCCGTCGCCGAACCCCAATTGGTCCACGCGCAACCGCCTGAGCCCCAGTCCGTCCACGCGTTGTGTCCGAGCTCCAATCGGTCCACGCGCCGTTTCCTGAGCCCCGAACGGTCCATACGTCGTCTTCTAAGCCCCGATGCCTCCACGCGCCGTCTCCGAGCCAGATCGGTTCAGGCGCCGCTTCCCGAGCTCCGATCAGTCCACGCGCCGTCTCCTAAGCCCCGATCGTTCCACACGCCGCCCCCTAAACCTCGATCGGTCCAGGCGTCGTCTCCTAAGCCCCGACCGGCTCACGCGCCGTCTCCAGTGCCCCGATCGATTCACGTGCCGTCTCCTAAGCCCCGATCGGTCCACCCGTCGTCTCTTAAGCCCCAATCGGTCCACGCACCATCTCAGAGCGCCGATCACTTCACGCGCTGTCTCCTGAGCCCCGATCGGTCGACGCGTCGTCTCCTAAGCCCTGAACGGCCCACGCGCCGTCTCCGAGCGCCGATCGGTTCACGCGCCGTCTCCTGAGCCCCGATCGTTCTACGCGCCGTCTCCGAGCTCCGATCGGCCCACGCGCCGTCTCCTAAGCCCCGATCGGTCCAAGCGCCTTCTCCTAAGCCCCGATCAGTCCACGGGCCGTCTCCGAGCAGGGATCGGTTCACGCGCCGTCACCTGAGCCCCGATCGTTCCACGCGCCGTTTCCGAGCCCCGATCGGTCCACGCGTCGTCTCCTGAGCCCGGATCGTTCCACGCGTCGTCCCCGAATCCTCGATCCGTACACGCGTCGTCTCCGAGCCTCGATCGGTCCACGCGCCGTCGCCGAGCCCCGATCGGTCCAGGCGTATCCTCCTGAGCCCCGGTCGGTCCACGCGCCGTCTCCGAGCCCCGATCGGTCCACGCATCGTCTCCTAAGCCCCGATCGGTTAACGCGCCGACTCGGAGCCCCGATCGTTCCACGCGCCGTCGCCGAACCCCAATTGGTCCACGCGCAACCGTCTAAGCCCCGGTTGGTCCACGCGCTGTTTCCGAGCCCCGATCGGTCCACGCGTCGTATCCGAACCCCGATCGGTCCACGCGCCGTCGCCGAGCCATGATCGGTCCACGCGCGGCCTCCTGAGCCCCGGTTGCTTCACGCGCCGTATCCGAGCCCCCATCGGTCCACGCGTCGTCTCCGAGCCCCGATCGGTCCACGCGCCGTCGCCGAGCCATGATCGGGCCATGCGAGGCTCCTGAGCCCCGGTCGGTCCGCGCGCCGTCTCCTGATCCCCGATCGGTCGACGCGTCGTTTCCTGAGCCCCGATCGATCCACGCGTCGTCTCCTGAGCCCCGATCGCTCCAGGCGCCGTTTTCTGAGCACCATTCGGTCCACGCGTCGTCTTCAAAGCCCCGATGCCTCCACGCGCCGTCTCCGAGCCACGATCGGTTCGTGCGCCGCTTCCAGAGCCCTATCGGTCCACGCGTCCTCTCCTGATCTCCTATTGGTATACGCGCCGTCTCCTAAGCCCCGATCGGTCCACGTGCCGTCTCCGAGCGCCGATCGGTTCACGCGCCGTCTCCTGAGCCCCGATCATTCCACGCGCCGTCTCCGAGCCCCAGTCCGTCCACGCCCCGTCGCCGAACCCCAATTGGTCCACGCGCAATCTCCTGAGCCCCAGTCGGTCAACGCGCGGCCTCCTGAGCCATGCTCGGTCCACGCACCGTCTCCAGAGCCCCGATTGGTCAACGCGCCGTTCCCTAAGCTCCGATCCATCCACGCGCAGTCTCCTGAGCCCCGATCGGTCCACGCGCCGTCTTCGAGCGCCGATCGGTCCACGAAACGTCTCCTAAGCCCCAATCGGTTAACGCGCCGTCTCCTGAGCCCCGATCGTTCCACGCGCCGTCTCCGAGCCCCGATCGGTCCCTGCGCCGTCTCGTAAGCCCCAATCGGTCCACTCGCTGTCTCCTGAGCCCCGATAGGTACACGCGTCGTCTCCTACGCCCCGATCTGTCCACGCGTCGTCTCCTAGGCCCCGATCGGTCCCTGCGCCGTCTCCGAGCCCCGATCGGTCCACGCACCTTGTCCTGATCCCCATCGGTCCACGCGGCGCCTCCGGAGTCCCGATCGATCCACGCGAGGCTTCTGAGCCCCGGTCGGTCCGCGCGCCGTCTCCTGAGCCCCGATCGGTCCACGCACCTTGTCCTGATCCCCATCGATCCACGCGACGTCTCCTGAGCCCCGATCGCTCCAGGCGCCGTTTTCTGAGCACCGTTCGGTCCACTCGTCGTCTTCAAAGCCCCGATGCCTCCACGCGCCGTCTCCGAACCACGATCGGTTCGTGCGCCGCTTCCAGAGCCCTATCGGTCCACGCGTCCTCTCCTGATCTCCTATTGGTATACGCGCCGTCTCCTAAGCCCCGATCGGTCCACGTGCCGTCTCCGAGCGCCGATCGGTTCACGCGCCGTCTCCTGAGCCCCGATCATTCCACGCGCCGTCTCTGAGCCCCGGTCGGTCCACGCCCCGTCGCCGAACCCCAATTGGTCCACAGGCAATCTCCTGAGCCCCAGTCGGTCCACGCGCGGCCTCCTGAGCCATGCTCGGTCCACGCACCGTCTCCTGAGCCCCGATCGGTCAACGCGCCGTTCCCTAAGCTCCGATCCATCCACGCGCAGTCTCCTGAGCCCCGATCGGTCCACGCGCCGTCTTCGAGCGCCGATCGGTGCACACAACGTCTCCTAAGCCCCAATCGGTTCACGCGCCGTCTCCTGAGCCCCGATCGTTCTACGCGCCGTCTCCGAGCCCCGATTCGTCCACGTGCAGTCGCCGAGCCCCGATCGGTTCACGCGCGGTCTCCTGAGCCCCAGTCGGTACACGCTCTGTCTCCGAGCCCCGATCGGTCCACGCATCGTCTCGTAAGCCCCGCTCGGTTAACGCGTCGTTTCGGAGACCCATCGGTCTACGCGCCATCTCCGAGCCGCGATCGGCCCACGCATCGTCTCCTGAGCCCCGATCTGTCCACGCGCCGTCTCCGAGCCCCGATCGGTTCACGGATCGTCTCCTAAGACCCGACCGGTTCACCCGCCGTCTCCTGAGCCCCGGTCGGTCCACGCGCCGTCTCCGAGCCTCGATCGATCCACGTACCGTCTCCGAAGCCCCTATCGGTCCATGCGCCGTCTGCTGAGCCCCGATCGGTCCACGCATCGTCTCCTAAGCCCCGATACGTCCACACGCCGTATCCGAGCCCCGATCGGTCCGCGTGACGCATTCTAAGCCCCGATCGGTCCTCGCGCCGTCTCCGAGCTACGATCGGTCCAGGCGCCGCTTCCTGAGCCCCCATCGGTCCACGCGCCGTCACCCGAGCCCCGATCGTTCCACGCGCCGTCTCCGAGCCCCGATCGGTCCACGGGCTGTCTCCTGAGCCCGGATCGTTCCACGCGTCGTCCCCGAATCTCCGATCCGTACACGCGTCGTCTCCGAGCCTCGATCGATCCACGCGCCGTCGCCGAGCCCCGATCGGTCCAGGCGTATCCTCCTGAGCCCCGGTCGGTCCACGCGCCGTCTCCGAGCCCCGATCGGTCCACGCATCGTCTCCTAAGCCGCGATCGGATAACGCGCCGACTCCGAGCCCCGATCGTTCCACGCGCCGTCTCCGAGCCCCGATGGGTCCACGCGCGGTGTCCTGAGCCCCGGTCGGTCCAGGCCCCGTCTCCGAGCGCCGATCGGTTCACGCGCCGTCTCCTGAGAACGATCCGTCCACGCGCTGTCTCCTGAGCCCCGATCGGTCGACGCGTCCTCTGCTAAACCTCAATCGGTCCACGCCCCGTCTCCGAGCGCCGATCGGTTCACGCGCCGTCTCCTGAGCCCGGATCGCTCCACGCGTCGTCTCCTGATTCCCGATCCTTAAACGCGTCGTCTCCGAGCCTCGATCGGTCCACGCATCGTCTCCGAGCCCCGATCGGTCCACGCGCCGTCGCCGAGCCATGATCGGTCCACGTGCGGCCTCCTGAGCCCCGATCGGTCCACGCGCCGTCGCCGAGCCGCGATCGGTCCACGAGCGGCCTCCTGAGCCCCGATTGGTTCACGCGCCGTATCCGAGCCCCAATCGGTCCACGCGCCGTCTCCTGAGCCCCGATCGTTCCACGCGCCGTCTCCGAGCTCTGATCGGCCCACGCGCCGTCTCCTAAGCCCCGATCGGTCCAAGCGCCTTCTCATAAGCCCCGATCGGTCCACGCGCCGTCCCCGAGCGCCGATCGGTTCACGCCCCGTCACCTGAGCCCCGATCATTCGAAGCGCCGTCTCCGAGCCCCGATCGGTCCACGCGCCGTCTCGCGAGCCCGGATCGTTCCACGCGTCGTCCCCGAATCCCCGATCCGTACACGCGTCGTCTCCGAGCCTCGATCGGTCCACGCGCCGTCGCCGAACCCCAATTGGTCCACGCGCAGTCGCCGAGCCCTGATCGGTACACGCGCTGTCTCCTGAGCCCCGATAGGTACACGCGTCGTCGCCTACACCCCAATCGGTCCACGCGTCGTCTCCTAAGCCCCGATCGGTCCACGCGCCGTCTCCGAGCCCCGATCGGTCCACGCACTGTCTCCTGATGCCCATGGGTCCACGCGGCGCCTCCGGGGCCCCGATCGATCCACGCGAGGCTCCTAAGCCCCGATCGGTCCACGTGCCGTCTCCTGAGCCCCGATCGTTACACGCGCCGTCTCCGAGCCCCGATCGGTCCATGCGCCGTCTCTGAGCCCCGATCGGTCCACGCACTGTCTCCTGATCCCTATGGGTCAACGCGGCGCCTCCGGAGCCCCGATCGATCCACGCGAGGCTCCTGAGCCCCGATCGGACCACGCATCGTCTCCTAAGCCCCAATGGGTTAACGCGCCGTTGCCTGAGCCCCGATCGGTCCACGCGTCGTCTTCTAACCCCAGACGCCTCCTCGCACCGTCTCCGAGGGCCGATCGGTTCACGCGCCGTCTCCTGAGCCCCGATCGTTCCACGCATCGTCTCCGAACCCCGATATGTCCACGCGTCGGCTCCTAAGCCCCGATCAGTCCACGCGCCGTCTCCGAGCCCCGATCGGTCCACGCGTCGTCTCCTAAGACCCGATCGGTCCACGTATCGTCTCCTAAGCCCCGATCGGTCCACACGCCGTCTCCGAGCCCCGATGGGTCCACGCGTCGCCTCCTGAGCCCCGGTCGGTCCACGCGCC
The DNA here is from genome assembly GCA_946811545.1 of Netelia fuscicornis. Lineage (NCBI taxonomy): Eukaryota > Metazoa > Arthropoda > Insecta > Hymenoptera > Ichneumonidae > Netelia > Netelia fuscicornis. Next base: position 31,659,497 of record OX328011.1, read on the forward strand.
GTCTCCTGAGCCCCGATCGGTCCACGCGTCGTCTTCTAAGCCCCGATCGGTCCACGCGTCGTCTCCTAAGCCCCGATCGGTCCAGGCGCCGTCTCCGAGCGCCGATAACTTCACGCGCCGTCTCCTGAGCCCCGATCGTTCCACGCGACGTCTCCGAGCCCCGATCGATCCACGCGTCGTCTCCTGAGCCCAAATCGGTTCACACGCTGTCTCGTGAGCCCCGATAGGTACACGCGTCGTCTCCTACTCCCCGATCGGTCCACGCGTAGTCTCCTAAGCCCCGCTCGGTTAACGCGTCGTTTCCAAGCCCCGATCGGTCCACGCGTCGTCTCCTGAGCCCCAATTAGTCCATGCGCCGTCTCCTAAGCCCCGATCCGTCCACTGGCCGTGTCCGAGCTCCGATCGGTCCTCGCGTCGTCTCCGAGCCCTGATCGGTCCACGCGCCATCGCCGAGCCCCGATCGGTCCACGCGCCATCGCCGAGCCCCGATCGGTCCACACCCCTTCTCCTGAGCCCCGATCTGTCGACGCGTCGTCTCCTAAGCCCCGGCCGGTGCACGCGCCGTCTCCTGTGCCCCGATCGATTCACGTGCCGTCTTCTAAGCCCCGATCGGTCCACCCGTCGTCTCTTAAGCCCCAATCGGTCCACGCGCCATCGCCGAGCGCCGATCGGTCCACGCGCCATCGCCGAGCCCCGATCGGTCCACGTGCCGTCTCCTGAGCCCCGATCGGTCCAAACCCCTTCTCCTGAGCCCCGATCGGTGGACGCGTCGTCTCCTAAGCCCCGACCGGTGCACGCGCCGTCTCCTAAGCTCCGATCGGTCGACGCGCCGTCTCCGAGCGCCGATCGGTTCACGCGCCGTCTCCGAGCTCCGATAGGTCGACGCGTCGTCGCCTACACCCCAATCCGTCCAGGCGTCGTCTCCTAAGCCCCGATCGGTCCACCCGTCGTCTCTTAAGCCGCAATCGGTCCACGCGTCACCTCCTGATCTCCGATCGGTCCACGCGCCGTCTCCTAAGCCCCGATCGGTCCACGCGCCGTCTCCGAGCGCCGATCGGTTGACGCGCCGTCTCCTGAGCCCCGATCGTTCCACGCGCCGTCTCCTGAGCCCCAATCGGTCCACACGCTGTGTCGTGAGCCCCGATAGGTACACGCGTCGTCTCCTACGCCCGATCGGTCCACGCGTCGTCTCCTGATCCCAATCGGTCCACGCGGCGCCTCCGGAGCCCCGATCGATCCACGCGAGTCTCCTGAGCTCCAGTCGGTCCGCGCGCGGTCTCCTGAGCCCCGATCGGTCCACGCGCCGTCTCCTAAGCCCCGTTCGGTCCACGCGCCGTCTCCTGAGCCCCGATCGGTCCACGCGCCGCGGCGAACCCCAATTGGTCCACGCGCAACCTCTCGAGCCCCAGTCGGTAAACGCCCTGTCTCCGAGCCCCGATCGGTCCACGTATGTTCTCCTAAGCCCCAATTAGTCCCCGCGCCGTCTCTTAAGCCCCGATCTGCCCACGGGCCGTCTCCGAGCTCCGATCGGTCCACGCGCCGTCTCCAAGCCTCGATCCGTACACGCGTCGTCTCCGAGCCCCGATCGGTCCACGCGCCTTCTCCGAGCCCCGATCGGTTCACGCATCGTCTCCTAAGCCCCGATCGGTTAACGCGCCGTCTCCGAGCCCCGAACGGTCCACGCGCCGTCGCCGAACCCCAATTGGTCCACGCGCAACCGCCTGAGCCCCAGTCGGTTCACGCGCTGTCGCCGAACCCCGATCGGTCCACGCGTCGTCTCCGAGCCCCGATCGATCCACGCGCCGTCGCCGAGCCATGATCGGTCCACGCGCGGCCTCCTGAGCCCCGATCGGTCCACGCGTGGTCTCCGAGCCCCGATCGGTCCACGCGCCGTCGCCGAGCCATGATCGGTCCACACGCGGCCTCCTGAGCCCCGGTCGGTCCACGCGCCGTCTCCTGAGCCCCGATCGGTCCACGCGCGACCTCCTGAGCCCCGATTGGTTCACGCGCCGTATCCGAGCCCCAATTGGTCCACGCGCCGTCTCCTGAGCCCCGATCGGTCCACGCGCCGTCTCCTGAACCCCGATCGGTCCACGCGTCGTCTCCTAAGCCCCCATTGGTCCACATGCCGTCTCCCAGCCCCGATCGGTCCACGCGCCGTCTCCTAATTCCCAATCTGTCCACGACCCGTCTGCGGGCCCCGATCGGTGCACGTGCCGTCTCCTAAGCCCCGATCGGTCCACGTGCCGTCGCCGAACCCCAATTGGTCCACGCGAAACCGCCTGAGCCCCAGTCGGTCCACGCGCTGTCTCCGAGCCTCGATCGGTCCACGCGCCGCCTCCGGAGCCCCGATCGATCCACGCGAATCTCCTGAACTCCGGTCGGTTCACGCGCCGTCTCCTGAGCCCCGATCGGTCCACACGCCGTCTCCTGAGCCGCGATCGGTCGACGCGTCGTCTCCTAAGCCCCGATTGGTCCACGCGCCGTCTCTGAGCCCCGATAGGTCCACGCGTCATCTCCTAAGCCCCGATCGGTTCACGCGCCGTTTCCTGAGCCCCGATCGGTCCACGCGTCGTCTCCGAGCCCCGATCGATCCACGCGCCGTCGCCGAGCCATGATCGGTCCACGCGCAACCGCCTGAGCCCCAGTCGGTTCCCGCGCTGTCGCCGAACCCCGATCGGTCCACGCGTCGTCTCCGAGCCCCGACCGATCCACGCGCCGTCGCCGAGCCAGGATCGGTCCACGCGCGGCCTCCTGAGCCCCGATCGGTCCACGCGTGGTCTCCGAGCCCCGATCGGTCCACGCGCCGTCGCCGAGCCATGATCGGTCCACACGCGGCCTCCTGAGCCCCGGTCGGTCCACGCGCCGTCTCCTGAGCCCCGATCGGTCCACGCGCGACCTCCTGAGCCCCGATTGGTTCACGCGCCGTATCCGAGCCCCAATTGGTCCACGCGCCGTCTCCTGAGCCCCGATCGGTCCACGCGCCGTCTCCTGAACCCCGATCGGTCCACGCGTCGTCTCCTAAGCCCCCATTGGTCCACATGCCGTCTCCCAGCCCCGATCGGTCCACGCGCCATCTCCTAATTCCCAATCTGTCCACGACCCGTCTGCGGGCCCCGATCGGTGCACGTGCCGTCTCCTAAGCCCCGATCGGTCCACGTGCCGTCGCCGAACCCCAATTGGTCCACGCGAAACCGCCTGAGCCCCAGTCGCTCCACGCGCTGTCTCCGAGCCCCGATCGGTCCACGCGCCGCCTCCGGAGCCCCGATCGATCCACGCGAATCTCCTGAACTCCGGTCGGTTCACGCGCCGTCTCCTGAGCCCCGATCGGTCCACACGCCGTCTCCTGAGCCGCGATCGGTCGACGCGTCGTCTCCTAAGCCCCGATCGGTCCACGCGCCGTCTCTGAGCCCCGATAGGTCCACGCGTCATCTCCTAAGCCCCGATCGGTTCACGCGCCGTTTCCTGAGCCCCGATCGGTCCACGCGTCGTCTTCTAAGCGCAGATGCCCCCAGGCGCCGTCTCCGAGCCACGATCGGTCCAGGCGCCACTTCCTGAGCACCGATCGGTCCAAGCGTCGTGTCCTAAGCCCCGATGGGTCCACGCGCCGTGTCCTTAGCCCCGATCGGTCGACGCGTCCTCTGCTAAACCCCGATCGGTCCACGCGTCGTCTCCTGAGCCCCGCTCGGTCCACGCGTTGTCTCCTAAGCCCCGACCGGTCCACTCGCTGTCTCCGAGCCCCGTTCGGTCCACGCACTGTCTCCTGATCCCCATCGGTCCGCGCGCCGTTTCCTGAGCCCCGATCGGTCCACGCGCCGTCTCCGAGTCCCGATCGGTCCACGCATCGTCTCCTAAGCCCCATCGGTCAACGCGTCGTCTCCTAAGCCCCGATCTGTCCACGCGCCGTCTCCGAGCCCCGGTCGGTCCACGCGCCGTCGCCGAACCCCAATTGGTCCACGCGCGGCCTCCTCAGCCCCGGTTGGACCACGCCCCGTCTCCTAAGCCCCGATCGGTTCACGCGCCGTCTCCGGAGCCCCGATAGATCCACGCGCTGCCTCCTGTGAGCCCCGGTCGGTCCACGCGCCGGGTCCGAGCCTTGATCGGTCCACGTACTGTCTCCGAAGCCCCAATCGGTCCGCGTGACGCATTCTAAGCTACGGTCCGTCCACGCCCCGTCTCCGAGCACCGATCGGTTCACGCGCCGTATCCTGAGCCCGGATCGGTCCACGCGTCGTCTCCTAAGCCCTAATCGGTCCACGTGTCGTCTCCGAGCCCCGATGGGTCCACGCGCCGCCTCCTGAGCCCCGGTCGGTCCACGCGCCGTCTCCGAGCCTCGATCGGTCCACGTACCGTCTCCTAAGCCCTGATCGGTCCACGTGTCGTCTCCGAGCCCCGATGGGTCCACGCGCCGTCTCCTCAGCCCCGATCGGTCCACGCGTCGTCTCCTGAGCCCCGATCGACCCACGCGTCGTTTCCTAAGCCCCGATCGCTCCACGCGCCGTCTCCTCAGCCCCGATCGGTCCACGCGTCGTCTCCGAGCACCGATCGGTCCACGCGCCGTCTCCAAGCCCGGGTCGGTCCACGCATCGTCTTCTAAGGCCCGATCGGTAAACTCGCCGTCTCCGAGCCCCGATCGGTCCACGCGTCGTCTCCTGAGCCCCGATCGGTCCACGCGTTGTCTCCTAAGCCCCGATCGCTCCACGCGCCGTCTCCTCAGCCCCGATCGGTCCACGCGTCGTCTCCGAGCACCGATCGGTTTACGGGCCGTTTCCGGTGCCCCGATCGGTCCATGCGTGGTCTTTTAAGCCCCGAAGCCTCCACGCGCCGTTTCCGAGCCACGATCGGTCCAGGCGCCGCATCCTGAGCACCGATCGGTTCACGCGTCGTGTCCTAAGCCCCGATCGGTCCACGCGTCGTCTCGGAAGCCCCGATCGGTCCACGCGCCGTCACCGAGCCCCAATCGGTCCACGCACCGTCTCCTGATCCCCATCGGTCCACGCGGCGCCTCCGGAGCCCCGTTCGATCCACGCGAGTCTCCTGAGCCCCGATCGGTCCACGCGCCGTCTCTGAGCCCCGATAGGTCCACGCGTCATCTCCTAAGCCCCGATCGGTTCACGCGCCGTTTCCTGAGCCCCGATCGGTCCACGCGTCGTCTCCGAGCCCCGATCGATCCACGCGCCGTCGCCGAGCCATGATCGGTCCACGCGCAACCGCCTGAGCCCCAGTCGGTTCACGCGCTGTCGCCGAACCCCGATCGGTCCACGCGTCGTCTCCGAGCCCCGACCGATCCACGCGCCGTCGCCGAGCCAGGATCGGTCCACGCGCGGCCTCCTGAGCCCCGATCGGTCCACGCGTGGTCTCCGAGCCCCGATCGGTCCACGCGCCGTCGCCGAGCCATGATCGGTCCACACGCGGCCTCCTGAGCCCCGGTCGGTCCACGCGCCGTCTCCTGAGCCCCGATCGGTCCACGCGCGACCTCCTGAGCCCCGATTGGTTCACGCGCCGTATCCGAGCCCCAATTGGTCCACGCGCCGTCTCCTGAGCCCCGATCGGTCCACGCGCCGTCTCCTGAACCCCGATCGGTCCACGCGTCGTCTCCTAAGCCCCCATTGGTCCACATGCCGTCTCCCAGCCCCGATCGGTCCACGCGCCGTCTCCTAATTCCCAATCTGTCCACGACCCGTCTGCGGGCCCCGATCGGTGCACGTGCCGTCTCCTAAGCCCCGATCGGTCCACGTGCCGTCGCCGAACCCCAATTGGTCCACGCGAAACCGCCTGAGCCCCAGTCGGTCCACGCGCTGTCTCCGAGCCCCGATCGGTCCACGCGCCGCCTCCGGAGCCCCGATCGATCCACGCGAATCTCCTGAACTCCGGTCGGTTCACGCGCCGTCTCCTGAGCCCCGATCGGTCCACACGCCGTCTCCGAGCCCCGATCGATCCACGCGCCGTCGCCGAGCCATGATCGGTCCACACGCGGCCTCCTGAGCCCCGGTCGGTCCACGCGCCGTCTCCTGAGCCCCGATCGGTCCACGCGCGACCTCCTGAGCCCCGATTGGTTCACGCGCCGTATCCGAGCCCCAATTGGTCCACGCGCCGTCTCCTGAGCCCCGATCGGTCCACGCGCCGTCTCCTGAACCCCGATCGGTCCACGCGTCGTCTCCTAAGCCCCCATTGGTCCACATGCCGTCTCCCAGCCCCGATCGGTCCACGCGCCGTCTCCTAATTCCCAATCTGTCCACGACCCGTCTGCGGGCCCCGATCGGTGCACGTGCCGTCTCCTAAGCCCCGATCGGTCCACGTGCCGTCGCCGAACCCCAATTGGTCCACGCGAAACCGCCTGAGCCCCAGTCGGTCCACGCGCTGTCTCCGAGCCTCGATCGGTCCACGCGCCGCCTCCGGAGCCCCGATCGATCCACGCGAATCTCCTGAACTCCGGTCGGTTCACGCGCCGTCTCCTGAGCCCCGATCGGTCCACACGCCGTCTCCTGAGCCGCGATCGGTCGACGCGTCGTCTCCTAAGCCCCGATCGGTCCACGCGCCGTCTCTGAGCCCCGATAGGTCCACGCGTCATCTCCTAAGCCCCGATCGGTTCACGCGCCGTTTCCTGAGCCCCGATCGGTCCACGCGTCGTCTTCTAAGCGCAGATGCCCCCAGGCGCCGTCTCCGAGCCACGATCGGTCCAGGCGCCACTTCCTGAGCACCGATCGGTCCAAGCGTCGTGTCCTAAGCCCCGATGGGTCCACGCGCCGTGTCCTGAGCCCCGATCGGTCGACGCGTCCTCTGCTAAACCCCGATCGGTCCACGCGTCGTCTCCTGAGCCCCGCTCGGTCCACGCGTTGTCTCCTAAGCCCCGACCGGTCCACTCGCTGTCTCCGAGCCCCGTTCGGTCCACGCACTGTCTCCTGATCCCCATCGGTCCGCGCGCCGTTTCCTGAGCCCCGATCGGTCCACGCGCCGTCTCCGAGTCCCGATCGGTCAATGCGTCGTCTCCTGAGCGCCGATCGGTCCACGCGCCGTCTCCGAGCCGCGATCTGTCCACGCACCGTCTCCTCAGCCTCGATCGGTCCACGCGCCGTCTCCTCAGCCCCGATCGTACACGCTTCGTCTCCGAGCCCCGATCGGTCCACCCGCCGTCGCCGAACCCCGATTGGTTCCCGCGCCCCCGTCTGACTCCCAATCGGTCCACGCGCTGTCTCGTGAGCCCCGCTCGGTCTACGCGTCGTCTCCTAAGCCCCGATCGGTCCACGCGTCGTCTCCTAAGCGCCGATCGGTCCACGCGCCGTCTCCGAGCCGCGATCTGTCCACGCACCGTCTCCTGATCCCCGATCGGTCCACGTGCCGCCTCCGGAGCCCCGATCTATCTACGCGAGTCTCCTAAGCCCCAATCGGTCCACGCGCCGTCTCCTGAGCCCCGATCGGTCAAAGCGCCGTCTCCTGAGCCCCGATCGGTCCGCGCCGTCTCCTCAGCCCCGATCGGTCCACGCGCCGTCTCCGAGCACCGATTGATCCATGGGCCATTTCGGGAGCCCCGATCGGTCCACGCGCCGTCTCTGAGCCCCGATAGGTCCACGCGTCGTCTCCTAAGCCCCGATCCGTACACGCTTCGTCTCCGAGCCCCGATCGGTCGACCCGCCGTCGCCGAACCCCGATTGGTTCCCGCGCCCCCGTCTGACCACCAATCGGTCCACGCGCTGTCTCGTGAGCCCCGCTCGGTGTCCGCGTCGTCTCCTAAGCCCCGATCGGTCCACGCGTCGTCTCCTAAGCGCCGATCGGTCCACGCGCCGTCTCCGAGCCGCGATCTGTCCACGCACCGTCTCCTGATCCCCGATCGGTCCACGTGCCGCCTCCGGAGCCCCGATCTATCTACGCGAGTCTCCTAAGCCCCGATCGGTCCACGTGCCGTCTCCTGAGCCCCGATCGGTCCACGCATCGTCTCCTAAGCCCCATCGGTCAACGCGTCGTCTCCTAAGCCCCGATCTGTCCACGCGCCGTCTCCGAGCCCCGGTCGGTCCACGCGCCGTCGCCGAACCCCAATTGGTCCACGCGCGGCCTCCTCAGCCCCGGTTGGACCACGCCCCGTCTCCTAAGCCCCGATCGGTTCACGCGCCGTCTCCGGAGCCCCGATAGATCCACGCGCTGCCTCCTGTGAGCCCCGGTCGGTCCACGCGCCGGGTCCGAGCCTTGATCGGTCCACGTACTGTCTCCGAAGCCCCAATCGGTCCGCGTGACGCATTCTAAGCTACGGTCCGTCCACGCCCCGTCTCCGAGCACCGATCGGTTCACGCGCCGTATCCTGAGCCCGGATCGGTCCACGCGTCGTCTCCTAAGCCCTAATCGGTCCACGTGTCGTCTCCGAGCCCCGATGGGTCCACGCACCGCCTCCTGAGCCCCGGTCGGTCCACGCGCCGTCTCCGAGCCTCGATCGGTCCACGTACCGTCTCCTAAGCCCTGATCGGTCCACGTGTCGTCTCCGAGCCCCGATGGGTCCACGCGCCGTCTCCTCAGCCCCGATCGGTCCACGCGTCGTCTCCTGAGCCCCGATCGACCCACGCGTCGTTTCCTAAGCCCCGATCGCTCCACGCGCCGTCTCCTCAGCCCCGATCGGTCCACGCGTCGTCTCCGAGCACCGATCGGTCCACGCGCCGTCTCCAAGCCCGGGTCGGTCCACGCATCGTCTTCTAAGGCCCGATCGGTAAACTCGCCGTCTCCGAGCCCCGATCGGTCCACGCGTCGTCTCCTGAGCCCCGATCGGTCCACGCGTCGTCTCCTAAGCCCCGATCGCTCCACGCGCCGTCTCCTCAGCCCCGATCGGTCCACGCGTCGTCTCCGAGCACCGATCGGTTTACGGGCCGTTTCCGGTGCCCCGATCGGTCCATGCGTGGTCTTTTAAGCCCCGAAGCCTCCACGCGCCGTTTCCGAGCCACGATCGGTCCAGGCGCCGCATCCCGAGCACCGATCGGTTCACGCGTCGTGTCCTAAGCCCCGATCGGTCCACGCGTCGTCTCGGAAGCCCCGATCGGTCCACGCGCCGTCACCGAGCCCCAATCGGTCCACGCACCGTCTCCTGATCCCCATCGGTCCACGCGGCGCCTCCGGAGCCCCGTTCGATCCACGCGAGTCTCCTGAGCCCCTGTCGGTCCGCGCGCCGTCTCCTGAGCCCCGATCGGTCGACGCGTCGTCTTCTGAGCCCCGATCGATCCACGCGTCGTCTCCTGAGTCCCGATCGCTCCACACGCCGTTTCCTGAGCCCGGATCGTTCCAGGCGTCGTCCCCGAATTCCCGATCCGTACACGCGTCGTCTCCGAGCCTCGATCGGTCCACGCGCCGTCTCCGAGCCCCGATCGGTCCACGCATCGTCTCCTAAGCCCCGATCGGTTAACACGCCGACTCCGAGCCCCGATCGTTCCACGCGCCGTCTCCGAGCCCCGGTCGGTCCACGCGCCGTCGCCGAACCCCAATTGGTCCACGCGCGGCCTCGTCAGCCCCGGTTGGACCACGCGCCGTCTCCTAAGCCCCGATCGGTTCACGCGCCGTCTCCGGAGCCCCGATAAATCCACGCGCTGCCTCCTGAGCCCCGATCGGTCCACGCGCCGTGTCCGAGCCTTGATCGGTCCACGTACTGTCTCCGAAGCCCCGATCGGTCCGCGTGACGCATTCTAAGCCACGGTCCGTCCACGCCCCGTCTGCGAGCACCGATCGGTTCGCGCGCCGTCTCCTGAGCCCGGATCGGTCCACGCGTCGTCTCCGAGCCCCGATGGGTCCACGCGCCGCCTCCTGAGCCCCGGTCGGTCCACGCATCGTCTCCTAAGCCCCGATACGTCCACACGCCGTCTCCGAGCCCCGATCGGTCCGCGTGACGCATTCTAAGCCACGGTCCGTCCACGCGCCGTCTCCGAGCACTGATCGGTCCACGCGCCGTCTCCTGAGCCCCGATCGGTCCACGCGCCTTCTCCTAAGCCCCGATCGGTCCACGCGCCGTCTCTGAGTCCCGGTCGGTCTACGCGCCGTCTCCTAAGCCCCGATCCGTACACGCGTCGTCTCCGAGCCTTGATCGCTACACGCGCCGTCGCCGAGCCCCGATCGGTCCACGCGCCGTCGCTGAGCCCCGATCCGTTCACGCGCTGTCTCCTGAGCCAAGATCGTTCCACGCGTCGTCTTCGAGTCCCGATGGGTCCACGCGTCGTCTCCTATGCCCCGATCGGTCGACGCGTCGTCTCCTGAGCCCCGATCGGTCCACACGTCGTCTCCTAAGCCCCGATCGATCGACGCGTCGTCTCGTAAGCCGCGATCGGTCGACGCGTCGTCTCCTGAGCCCCGATCGATCCACGCGTCGTCTCCTGACCCTGATCGCTCCACGCGCCGTTTCCTGAGCCCCGATCGGACCACGCATCGTCCTCCGAGCACCGATCGGTCCCCGCGCCGTTTTCTGAGCACCGTTCGGTCCACGCGTCGTCTTCAAAGCCCCGATGCCTCCACGCGCCGTCTCCGAGCCACGATCGGTCCGTGCGCCGCTTCCTGAGCCCCGATCGGTCCACGCGCCTTCTCCTAAGCCCCGATCGGTCCACGCGCCTTCTCCTAAGCCCCGATCGGTCCACACGCCGTCTCCGAGCCCCGATCGATGCACGCGCCGTCTCCTAAGCACTCATCGGTCTACGCGTCGTCTCCTAAGCCCCGATACGTCCACAGCCAGTGTCGGAGCACCGATCGGTCCACGCGCCGTCTCCTCAGCCCCGTTCCGTACACGCTTCGTCTCCGAGCCCCGATCGGTCCACCCGCCGTCGCCGAACCCTGATTGATCCCCGCGCGGCCGTCTGATCCCCAATCGGTCCACGCGCTGTCTCGTGAGCCCCGATCGGTCTACGCGTCGTCTCCTAAGCCCCGATCGGTCCCCGCGCCGTCTCCGAGCCGCGATCGGTCCACGCATCGTCTTTTAAGCCCCGAAGCCTCCACGCGCCGTTTCGGAGCCACGATCGGTCCAGGCGCCGCCTTCTGAGCCCCGATCGGTCCACGTGTCGGCTCCTAAGCCCCGGTCGGTCTACGCGCCGTCTCCTAAGCCCCGATCCGTACACGCGTCGTCTCCGAGCCTTGATCGCTACACGCGCCGTCGCCGAGCCCCGATCGGTCCACGCGCCGTCGCTGAGCCCCGATCCGTTCACGCGCTGTCTCCTGAGCCAAGATCGTTCCACGCGTCGTCTTCGAGTCCCGATGGGTCCACGCGCCGTCTCCTGCGCCCCGAACGGCCCACGCGTCGGGTCCCAAGCCCCGATCGGTCCACTCGTCCTCTCCTAAGGCCCGATCCGTCGACACGTCGTCTCCTGATACCCGATCGATCCACGCGCCATCTCCTGGGCCCCGATCGGTCCACGCGTCGTCTCCGAGCTCCGATCGGTCCACGCGCCATCTCCTGAGCCCCGATCGGTCCACGCGTCGTCTCCGAGCTCCGATCGGTCCACGCGCCATCTCCTGAGCCCCGATCGGTCCACGCGTCGTCTCCGAGCCCCGATCGGTCCACGCGTCGTCTCCTAATCCCCGATCGGTTCACGCATCGGCTCCGAGCCCCGATCGGTCCACCCGCCGTCGCCGAACCCCGATTGATCCCCGCGCGGCCGTCTGATCCCCAATCGGTCCACGCGCTGTCTCGTGAGCCCCGATCGGTCTACGCATCGTCTCCTAAGCCCCGATCGGTCCACACGCCGTCTCCGAGCCACGATCGGTCCAAGCGCCGCTTCACCAGCCCCGATCGGTCCACGCGCCATCTTCTAAGCCTCGATCGCTCCACGCACCGTCTCCTAATCCCCGATCGGTTCACACGCCGCCTCCGAAGCCTCGATAGATCCACGCGAGTCTCCTAAGCCCCGACCGGTCCACGTACCGTCTCCGAGCCCCGATGAGTCCACGCGTCGCCTCCTGACCTCCGGTCGGTCGACGCGTCGTCTCCTGAGCCGTGATCGCATCCACGCGCCGTTTCCTGAACTCCGATCCGTACACGCGTCGTCTCCGAGCCCCTATCGGTCCACGCGTCGTCTCCTAATCCCCGATCGGTTCACGCATCGGCTCCTGAGCCCCGATCGGTCCACGCGTCGTCTTCCAGCACCGATCGATCCACGCGCCGTTTCCTGGGCCCCGATCGGTCGACGCGTCACCGCCGGAGCCCCGATCGGTCTACGCGCCGTCTCATGAGCCCCGATCGTTCCACGCGGCGCCTCCTAAGCCCCGATCGGTCCAGGCGTCGTCTCCTAAGCCCTGACCGGTCCACGCGCCGTCTCCGAGCCGCGATCGGTTCACGCATCGTCTTCTAAGCCCGATCGGTTAACGCTCCGTCTCCGAGCCGCACACGGTCCACGCGCCGTTTCCTGAGCCCCGATCGGTCGACGCGTCGCCTCCTGAGCCCTGATCGATCCACGCGTCGTCTCCTGAGCCCCGATTGCTCCACGGGCCGTTTCCTGAGCCCCGATCGGTCCACGCGTCGTCTTCTAAGCCCAGATGACCCTCGCGCCGTCTCCGAGCCGCCATTGGTCCAGGCGCCGCTTCCTGAGCCCCGATCGGTCCACGCGTTGTGTCCTAAGCCCCGATCGGTCTACGCGCCGTCTCCTAAGCCCCGATCGTTCCACGCGCCCTCTCCGAGCCCCGATCGGTCCACGCGCCATCTCCTGAGCCCCGATCGGTCCACGCGTCGGCTCCTACGCCCCGATCGGTCCATGCGTCGTCTCCTAAGCCCCGATCCGTCGATGCGTCGTCTCCTGAGCCCCGATCGATCCACGCGTCTTCTCCTGAGCCTCGATCGGTCCACGCGCCGTCTCCTGAGCCCCGATCGATCCACGCGTCGTCTCCTGACCCCGGATCGCTCCACGAGCCGTTTCCTGAGCCCCGATCGGTCCGCGCGTCGTCTTCTAAGCCCAGATACCTCCTCGCGCCGTCTCCGAACCACGATCGGTCCACGCGTTTTCTCCTAAGCCCGGATCGGTCAACGCGTCGTCTCCTAAGCCCTGATCGGTCCACGTGTCGTCTCCGAGCCCCGATGGGTCCACGCGCCGCCTTCTGAGCCCCGATCGGTCGACGCGTCGTCTCCTGAGCCCCGATCGACCCACGCATCGTCTCCTAAGCGCCGATCGGTCCACGCGCGGCCTCCTGAGCCCCGGTCGGTCCACGCGCAGTCTCCAAGCCTCGATCGGCTCACGTACCGTCTCCGAAGCCCCGATCGGTCCACGCGCCGTCTTCTGAGCCCCGATCGGTCCACGCATCGTCTCCTAAGCCCCGATACGTCCAGACGCCCTCTCCGAGCACCGATCGTTCCGCGTGACGCATTCTAAGCCACGGTCCGTCCACGCGCCGTCTCCGAGCACCGATCGGTCCACGCGCCGTCTCCTGAGCCCCGGTCGGTCCACGCGCCGTCTCCGAGCCTCGATCGGTCCACATACCGTCTCCGAAGACCCGATCGATGCACGCGCCGTCTTCTGAGCCCCAATCGGTCCACGCATCATCTCCTAAGCCCCGATACGTCCACACGCCATCTCGGAGCCCCGATCGGTCCGCGTGACGCATTCTAAGCCACGGTCCGTCCATGCGCCGTCTCCGAGCACTGATCGGTCCACGCGCCGTCTCCTGAGCCCCGATCGGTCCACGCATCGTCTCCTAAGCCCCGATTCGTTCACACGCCGTCTCCTCAGCCCCGATCGGTCCAGGCGCCGTCTGCGAGCCCCGATCGGTCCACGCATCGTCTCCTAAGCCCCGATCGGTTAACGCGCCGTCTCCGAGCCCCAATCGGTCGACACGCCGTGTCCGAGCCCCGATCAGTCCACGCGCCGTCTCCTAAGCCGCCATCGGTCTACGCGTCGTCTCCTAAGTCTCGATACGTCCACAGCGAGTGTCCGAGCACCGATCGGTCCACGCGCCGTCTCCTCAGCCCCGATCCGTACACGCTTCGTCTCCGAGCCCCGATCGGTCCTCCCGCCGTCTCCGAGCCGCGATCTGTCCACGCACCGTCCCCTGATTCCCGATCGGTCCACGTGCCGCCTCCGGAGCCCCGATCTATCTACGCGAGTCTCCTAAGCCCCGATCGGTCCACGCGCCGTCTCCGAGCACCGATTGGTCCATGGGCCATTTCGGGAGCCCCGATCGGTCCACGCGCCGTCTCCTGAGCCCCGATCGGTCCCCGCGCCGTCTCCTCAGCCCCGATCGGTCCACGCGTCGCCTCCTGACCTCCGGTCGGTCGACGCGCCGTCTCCGAGCCGCGATCTGTCCACGCACCGTCCCCTGATTCCCGATCGGTCCACGTGCCGCCTCCGGAGCCCCGATCTATCTACGCGAGTCTCCTAAGCCCCGATCGGTCCACGCGCCGTCTCCTGAGCCCCGATCGGTCAACGCGCCGTCTCCTGAGCCCCGATCGGTCAACGCGCCGTCTCCTGAGCCCCGATCAGTCCCCGCGCCGTCTCCTCAGCCCCGATCGCTTCACGCGTCGCCTCCTGACCTCCGGTCGGTCGACGCGTCGTCTCCTGAGCCCCGATCGCATCCACGCGCCGTTTCCTGAGCCCCGATCCGTACACGCGTCGTCTCCGAGCCCCGATCGGTCCACGCGTCGTCTCCTAAGCCCCGATTGGTTCACGCATCGGCTCCTGAACCCCGATCGGTCCACGCGCCGTCTCCTGAACCCGGATACGTCCACGCGCAGTCGCCGAGCCCCGATTGGTCCCCGCGCGGCCGTCTGATCACCAATCGGTCCACGCGCTGTCTCGTGAGCCCCGATCGGTCTACGCATCGTCTCCTAAGCCCCGATCGGTCCACGCGCCGTTTCCGAGCCACGATCGGTCCAGGCGCCGCCTTCTGAGCCCGGATCGCTCCACGTATCGTCTCCTAAGCCTCGATCGGTCCACGCGCCGTCTCCTGCGCCCCGATCGGCCCACGCGTCGGGTCTTAAGCCCCGATCGGTCCACTCGTCCTCTCCTAAGGCCCGATCCGTCGACGCGTCGTCTCCTGATACCCGATCGATCCACGCGTCTTCTCCTGAGCCCCGATCGCTCCACGCGCCATCTCCTGAGCCCCGATCGGTCCACGCGCCGTCGCCGAACCCCAATTCGTCCACGCGCAACCGCCTGAGCCCCAGTCGGTCCACGCGCGTCTCCGAGCCCCGATCGGTCCACGCGTCGTCTCCGAGCCCTGATCGGTCCACGCGCCGTCGTCGAGCCATGATCGGTCCACGGGCGACCTCCTCAGCCCCGGTCGGTTCACGCGTCGTCTCCTAAGCCTCGATCGGTCCACGCGCCATCTCCGAGCGCCGATCGGTTCACGCGTCGCCTCCTAAGCCCGATCGGTTAACGCTCCGTCTCCGAGCCGCAATCGGTCCACGCGCCGTTTCCTGAGCCCCGATCGGTCGACGCGTCGTCTCCTGAGCCCTGATCGATCCACGTGTCGTCTCCTGAGCCCCGATTGCTCCACGGGCCGTTTCCTGAGCCCCCATCGGTCCACGCGTCGTCTTCTAAGCCCAGATGCCTGCTCGCGCCGTCTCCGAGCCGCGATTGGTCCAGGCGCCGCTTCCTGAGCCCCGATCGGTCCACGCGTTGTCTCCTAAGCCCCGATCGGTCCACGCGCCGTCTCCAAAGCCCCGATCATTCCACGCGCCGTCTCCGAGCCCCGATCGGTCCACGCGCCGCCTCCTAAGCCCCGATCGGTCCACGCGTCGGCTCCTAATCCCCGATCGGTCCATGCCTAGTCTCCTAAGCCCCGATCCGTCGACGCGTCGTCTCCTGAGCCCCGATCGATCCACGCGTCTTCTCCTGAGCCCCGACAGCTCCACGCGCCGTCTCCTGAGCCCCGATGCCTCCACGCGCCGTCTCCGATCCACGATCGGTGCAGGCGCCGCTTCCTGAGCCCCGATCGGTCCACGCGCCGTCTCCTAAGCCCCGATCGGTTCACGCGCCTTCTCCGGAGCCCCGATAGATCCAGGCGAGTCCCTGAGCCCCGATCGGTCCACGCGCCGTCTCCTAAGCCTCGATCGGTCCACGCGCCGTCTCCTGAGCCCCGATCGATCCACGCGTCGTCTCCTGAGCCCCGATCGATCCACGCGAATCTCCTGAACTCCGGTCGGTTCACGCGCCGTCTCCTGAGCCCCGATCGGTCCACACGCCGTCTCCTGAGCCGCGATCGGTCGACGCGTCGTCTCCTAAGCCCCGAACGGTCCACGCGCCGTCTCTGAGCCCCGATAGGTCCACGCGTCATCTCCTAAGCCCCGATCGGTTCACGCGCCGTTTCCTGAGCCCCGATCGGTCCACGCGTCGTCTTCTAAGCGCAGATGCCCCCAGGCGCCGTCTCCGAGCCACGATCGGTCCAGGCGCCACTTCCTGAGCACCGATCGGTCCACGCGTCGTGTCCTAAGCCCCGATGGGTCCACGCGCCGTGTCCTGAGCCCCGATCGGTCGACGCGCCCTCTGCTAAACCCCGATCGGTCCACGCGTCGTCTCCTGAGCCCCGATCGGTCCACGCGTTGTCTCCTAAGCCCCGACCGGTCCACTCGCTGTCTCCGAGCCCCGTTCGGTCCACGCACTGTCTCCTGATCCCCATCGGTCCACGCGCCATTTCCTGAGCCCCGATCGGTCCACGCGACGTCTCCGAGTCCCGATCGGTCAATGCGTCGTCTCCTGAGCCCCGATCGGTCCACGCGTCGTTTCCTAAGCCCCGATCGCTCCACGCGCCGTCTCCTCAGCCCCGATCGGTCCACGCGTCGTCTCCTGAGCCCCGATCGGTCCACGCGTCGTTTCCTAAGCCCCGATCGCTCCACGCGCCGTCTCCTCAGCCCCGATCGGTCCAGGCGTCGTCTCCGAGCACCGATCGGTCCACGCGCCGTCTCCAAGCCCGGGTCGGTCCACGCATCGTCTTCTAAGCCCCGATCGGTAAACTCGCCGTCTCCGAGCCCCGATCGGTCCACGCGTCGTCTCCTGAGCCCCGATCGGTCCACGCGTCGTGTCCTAAGCCCCGATCGGTCCACGCGTCGTCTCCGAAGCCCCGATCGGTCCACGCGCCGTCACCGAGCCCCAATCGGTCCACGCACCGTCTCCTGATCCCCATCGGTCCACGCGGCGCCTCCGGAGCCCCGTTCGATCCACGCGAGTCTCCTGAGCCCCTGTCGGTCCGCGCGCCGTCTCCTGAGCCCCGATCGGTCGACGCGTCGTCTTCTGAGCCCCGATCGATCCACGCGTCGTCTCCTGAGTCCCGATCGCTCCACACGCCGGTTCCTGAGCCCGGATCGTTCCAGGCGTCGTCCCCGAATTCCCGATCCGTACACGCGTCGTCTCCGAGAGTCGATCGGTCCACGCGCCGTCTCCGAGCCCCGATCGGTCCACGCATCGTCTCCTAAGCCCCGATCGGTTAACGCGCCGACTCCGAGCCCCGATCGTTCCACGCGCCGTCTCCGAGCCCCGATCGGTCCACGCATCGTCTCCTAAGCCCCATCGGTCAACGCGTCGTCTCCTAAGCCCCGATCTGTCCACGCGCCGTCTCCGAGCCCCGGTCGGTCCACGCGCCGTCGCCGAACCCCAATTGGTCCACGCGCGGCCTCGTCAGCCCCGGTTGGACCACGCGCCGTCTCCTAAGCCCCGATCGGTTCACGCGCCGTCTCCGGAGCCCCGATAAATCCACGCGCTGTCTCCTGAGCCCCGATCGGTCCACGCGCCGTGTCCGAGCCTTGATCGGTCCACGTACTGTCTCCGAAGCCCCGATCGGTCCGCGTGACGCATTCTAAGCCACGGTCCGTCCACGCCCCGTCTCCGAGCACCGATCGGTTCGCGCGCCGTCTCCTGAGCCCGGATCGGTCCACGCGTCGTCTCCGAGCCCCGATGGGTCCACGCGCCGCCTCCTGAGCCCCGGTCGGTCCACGCGCCGTCTCCGAGCCTCGATCGGTCCACGTAGAGTCTCCGAAGCCCCGATCGATCCACACGCCGTCTTCTGAGCCCCGATCGGTCCACGCATCGTCTCCTAAGCCCCGATACGTCCACACGCCGTCTCCGAGCCCCGATCGGTCCGCGTGACGCATTCTAAGCCACGGTCCGTCCACGCGCCGTCTCCGAGCACTGATCGGTCCACGCGCCGTCTCCTGAGCCCCGATCGGTGCACGCGCCTTCTCCTAAGCCCCGATCGGTCCACGCGCCGTCTCTGAGCCCCGATCGGTCGACGCGTCGTCTCCTGAGCCCCGATCGATCGACGCGTCGTCTCCTGAGCCTCGATCGCTCTACGCACCGTTTTCTGAGTATCGTTCGGTCCACGCGTCGTCTTCAAAGCTCCGATGCCTCCCCGCGCCGTCTCCGAGCCACGATCGGGCTGTGCGCCGCTTCCAGAGCCCTATCAGTCCACGCGTCGTCTCCTGATCTCCGATCGGTCCACGCGCCGTTTCCTGAGCCCCGATCCGCCCACGCGCAGTCGCAGAGCCCCGATCGGTCGACGCGTCGTCTCCTAAGCCCCAATCCGTTCACGCGTCGTCTCCTAAGCCCCGATCCGTCGACGCGTCGTCTCCTGAGCCCCGATCGATCCACGCGTCTTCTCCTGAGCCCCGATCGCTCCACGCGCCGTCTCCTGAGCCGCGATCGGTCCACGCGTCGTCTTCGAGCACCGATCGATCCACGCGCCGGCTCCTGAGCCCCGATCGCTCCACACGCCGTTTCCTGAGCCACGATCGGTCCACGCGCCGTCGCCGAGCCCCGATCGGTCCACGCGCGGCCTCCTCAGCCCCGGTCGGTCCACGCGCCGTCTCCGAGCCCCGATCGGTCCACGCGCCGTCCCCGAGCGCCGATCGGTTCACGCGCTGTCACCCGAGTCTCGATCGTTCCACACGCCGTCTCCAAGCCCCGATCGGTCCACGCTCCGTCTCCTGAGCCCGGATCGTTCCACGCGTCGTCTCCTGATCCCCGATCCGTAAACGCGTCGTCTCCTGAGCCCCAATCGGCCCACACGCAGTCTCGTGAACCCCGATAGGTACCCGCGCCGTCTACTGAGCTCCGATCGTTCCACGCGCCGTCTCCGAGCCCCGATCGGTCCAGGCGCCGTCTCCTGAGCCCCAATCGGTCCACACGCTGTCTCGTCAGCCCCGATAGGTACACGCGTCGCGTCCTACGCCCCGATCGATCCACGCGTCGTCTCCTAAGCCCCGATCGGTCCACGCGCCGTCTCCGAGCCCCGATCGGTCCGCGCACCGTCTCCTGATCCCCATCGCTCCACGTGGCGTCTCCGGAGCCCCGATCGATCCACGCGAGTCTCCTGAGCCGCGGTCGGTCTGCGCGCCGTCATCTGAGCCCCGATCGGTCGACGCGTCGTCTCCGAGACTAGATCGGTCGACGCGCCGTCACCGAGCCGCGATCGGTCCAGGCGTGGCCTCCTGAGCCGCGGTCGGTCCACGCGCAGTTTCCTGAGCCCCGATCGGTCCACACGTCGTCTTCTAAGCCCAGATGCCTCCTTGCGCCGTCTCCCAACCACGATCGGTGCAGGCGCCGCTTCCTGAGCCCCGATCGGTCCACGCGTTTTCTCCTAAGCCCCGATCGGACCACGCGTCGTCTCGTCAGCCCCGATCGGTCCACGCGTCGTCTCCTGTGCCCCG
The DNA here is from genome assembly GCA_946811545.1 of Netelia fuscicornis. Lineage (NCBI taxonomy): Eukaryota > Metazoa > Arthropoda > Insecta > Hymenoptera > Ichneumonidae > Netelia > Netelia fuscicornis. The sequence goes on from OX328011.1 coordinate 31,679,073, forward strand.
ATCGATCCACGCGTCGTCTCCTCAGCCCCGATCGCTCCACGCGCCGTCTCCGAGCGCCGATCGGTGCACGCGCCGTCTCCTGAGCCCCGATCGTTCCACACGCCGCCTCCTAAGCCCCGATCGGTCCAGGCGTCGTCTCCTAAGCCACGACCGGTCCAGGCGCCGCCTCCTGAGCCCCGATCGGTCCACGCGCCGTCTCCTAAGCCCCGATTGATCCACGCGCCGTCTCCGAGCGCCGATCGCTTCACGGGCCGTCTCCTGTGTTCCGATCGTTCCACGCGCCGTCTCCTGAGCCCCGATACGTCCACGCGCAGTCGCCGAGCCCCGATCGGTCCACGCATCGTCTCCTAAGCCCCGATCCATCGACGCGTCATTTCCTGAGCCCCGATCGCTCCACGCGCCGTTTTCTGAGCACCGTTCTGTCCACGCGTCGTCTTCAAAGCCCCGATGCCTCCACGCGCCGTCTCCGAGCCACGATCGGTCCGTTCGCCGCTTCCAGAGCCCTATCAGTCCAGGCGTCCTCTGCTGATCTCCGATCGGTCGACGCGCCGTCTCCGAGCGCCGATCGGTCCACGCGTTGTCTCCTAAGCCCCGATCGGTCCACGCGCCTCCTCCGAGCGCCGAGCGGTCCACGCGCCGTCGCCGAACCCGAATTGGTCCACGCGCAGCCGCCTGAGCACCAGTCGGTCCACACGCTGTCTCCGAGCGCCGATCGGTCCACGCGCCGTTGCCGAGCTATGATCGGTCCACGCGCGGTCTCCTGAGCCCCGATCGGTCCACGCGCCGTCGCCGATCCACGATCGGTCCGTGCGCCGCTTCCAGAGCCCTATCGGACCACGCATCGTCTCCTGATCTCCGATCGGTCCACGCGCCGTCTCCTAAGCCCCGATCGGTCCACGCGCTGTCTCCGAGCGCCGATCGGTTCACGCGCCGTCTCCTGAGCCCCGATCATTCCACGCGCCATCTCCGAGCCCGGATCGGTCCACGCGTCGTCTCCTGAGCCCCGATCGGTCCACGCGCCGTCTCCAAGCCCCGATCGGTCCATGCATCGTTTCCTAAACCCCGATCGGTTAACGCGCTGTCTCCGAGCCCCGATCGGTCCACGCGCCGTCTCCTGAGCCCCGATGCGTCCACGCGCAGTCGCCGAGCCCCGATCGGTCCACGCGGGGTCTCCTGAGCCCCGATCGGTCCACGCGCCATCTCCTAAGTCCCGATCGATCCACGCGCCGTCTCCGAGCGCCGCTCGGTTCACGCGCCGTCTCCTATGCTCCGATCGTTCCACGCGCCGTCTCCGAGCCCCGATCGGTCCACGCGCCGTCTCCTAAACCCCGCTCTGTTAACGCGTCGTCTCCTGTGCCCCGATCGCTCCACGCGTCGGCTCCTAAGCCTCGATCGGTCCACGCGCGGCCTGCTTAGCCCCGGTCGGTCCACGCGCCGTCTCCGAGCCCCGATCGGTCCACGCATCGTCTCCTAAGCCTCGATCGGTCCACGCGCCTTCTCCTAAGCCCCGATCGATCCACGCGCCGTCTCCGAGCGCCGATCGGTTCACGCGCCGTCTCCTGTGCTCCGATCGTTCCACGCGCCGTCTCCCCGCCCCGATCGGTCCACGCACCGTCTCCTGAGCCCCGATACCTCCACGCGCAGTCGCCGAGCCCCGATCAGTCCACGCGCGGCCTCCTGACCCCGGTCGGTTCACGCGCCGTCTCCCCGCCCCGATCGGTCCACGCGCCGTCTCCTAAACCCCGCTCTGTTAACGCGTCGTCTCCTGTGCCCCGATCGCTCCACGCGCCGTCTCCTGAGCCCCGATCGGTCCACGCGTCGTCTCCGAGCACCGTTCGGTCCACGCACCGTTTCCTGAGCCCCGATCGGTCTATGCGTCGTCTTTTAAGCCCCGATACCTCCACGCGCCGTCTCCGAGCCACGATCGGTCCAGGCGCCGCTTCCTGAGCCCCGATCGGTCCAAGCGTCCTCTCGTAAGCCCCGATCGGTCCACGCGTCGTCTCCTAAGCCCCGATCGGTCCGTGCGCCGTCTCCGAGCCCCGATCGGTCCACGCACCATCTCATGCTCCCCAATCGGTCCATGCGCCGCCTCCGGAGCCCTGATCGATCCACGCGAATCTCCTGAGCCCCGGTCGGTCCGCGCACCGTCATCTGAGCCCCGATCGGTCGATGCGTCGTCTCCGAGACTCGATCGGTCCACGCCCCGTCGCCGAGCCCCGATCGGTCCAGGCGTGGCCTCCTGAGCCGCGGCCGGTCCACGCGCCGTTTCCTGAGCCCCGATCGGTCCACGCGTCGTTTTCTAAGCCCAGATGCCTCCTTGCGCCGTCTCCCAACCACGATCGGTGCAGGCGCCGCTTCCTGAGCCCCGATCGGTAAACGCGTTTTCTCCTAAGCCCCGATCGGTGCACGCGCCGTTTCCTGAGCCCCGATCGTTCCACACGCCGCCTCCTAAGCCCCGATCGGTCCAGGCGTCGTCTCCTAAGCCCCGACCGGTCCACGCGCCGTCTCCTGAGCCCCGACCGGTCGATGCGTCGTCTCCTGAGCCCCGGTCGGTTAACGCGCCGTCTCCAAGCCCCGATCGGTCCACGCGCAACCGCCTGAGCCCCAGTCGGTCCACGCGCTGTCTCCGAGCCCCGATCGGTCCACGCGTCGTCTCGGAGCACCGATTGGTCCACGCACAGTCGCCGAGCCATGATCGGTCCACGCGCGGCCTCCTGAGCCCCGATCGGTCCACGCGCCGTCGCCGAGCCGCGATCGGTCCACGCGCGGCCTCCTGAACCCCGATCGGTCCACGCGCCGTCACCGAGCCGCGACCGGTCCACGCGCGACCTCCTGAGCCCCGGTTGGTTCACGCGCCGTCGCCGAGCCCCGATCGGTCCACGCGCGGCCTCCTGAGCCCCGGTCGGTTCACGCGTCGTCTCCGAGCCCCGATCCGTCCACGCGCCGTCGCCGAGCCATGATCGGCCCACGCGAGGCTCCTGAGCGCCGGTCGATCTGCGCGCCGTCTCGTGAGCCCCGATCGGTCGACGCGTCGTTTCCTGAGCCGCGATCGATCCACGCGTCGTCTCCTGAACCCCGATCGGTCCACGCGCCGTCACCGAGCCGCGACCGGTCCACGCGCGACCTCCTGAGCCCCGGTTGGTTCACGCGCCGTCGCCGAGCCCCGATCGGTCCACGCGCGGCCTCCTGAGCCCCGGTCGGTTCACGCGTCGTCTCCGAGCCCCGATCCGTCCACGCGCCGTCGCCGAGCCATGATCGGCCCACGCGAGGCTCCTGAGCCCCGATCGGTCATCGCGCCGTCTCCTAAGCCCCGATCCGTCGACGCGTCGCCTCCTGAGCCCCGATCGATCCACGCGCCGCCTCCTCAACCCCGATCGCTCCACGTGCCGTTTCCTGATCCCCGATCGGTCCACACGCCTTCTCCGAGCCCCGATCGGTCCGCGTGCCGCATTCTAAGCCACGGTCCATCCACTCGCCATCTCCGAGCCCCGCTCGATCCACGCGTCGTCTCCTAAGCCTCGATCGGTCCACGCGCCGTCTCCGAGCGCCGATCGGGTCACGCGCCGTCTTCTGAGCCCCGATCGTTCCACGCGCCGCCTCCTAAACACCGATTGGTCCAGGCTTCCTCTCCTAAGCACCGACCGGTCGACGCGTCGTCTCCTGAGCCCCGGTCGGTTCACGCGCCGTCTCCGATCCCCGATCGGTCCACGCGCAACCGCCTGAGCCCCTGTCGGTCCACGCGCTGTCTCCGAGCCCCGATCGGTCCACGCGTCGTCTCCGAGCACCGATCGGTCCACGCGCCGTCGCCGAGCCATGATCGGTCCATGCGCGGCCTCCTGAGCCCCGATCGGTCTACGCGCCGTCGCCGAGCCGCGATCGGTCCACGCGCGGCCTCCTGAGCCCCGATTGGTCCACGCGCCGTCACCGAGCCGCGATCGGTCCACGCGCGACCTCCTGAGCCCCGGTTGGTTCACGCGCCGTATCCGAGCCCCCATCGGTCCACGCGTCGTCTCCGAGCCCCGATCCGTCCACGCGCTGTCTCCGAGCCCCGATCGGTCCCCGCGTCGTCTCCGAGCCCCGATCGGTCCACGCGCCGTCGCCGAGCCATGATCGCTCCACGCGCGGCCTCCTGAACCCCGGTCGCGTCACGCGCCGTATCCACGCCCCAATCGATCCACGCGCCGTCTCCTGAGTCCCGATCGGTCCACGCGCCGTCTCCTGAGCCCCGATCGGTCCATGCGTCGTCTCCGAAGCCCCAATCGGTCCACGCGCCGTCTCCAAGCCCCGATCCGTCGCCGCGTCGTGTCCTAAGCCCCGATCAATTGACGCGTCTTCTCCTGAGCCCCGATCGCTCCTCGCGCCGTCTCCTGAACCCCGATCATTCCACGCGCCTTCTCCTAAACCACGATCGGTCCACGCGCCGTCTCCGAGCCCCAGTCGGTCCACGCGCTGTCTCCGAGCACCGATCGGTCTACGCGTCGTCTCCGAGCCCCGATCGGTCCACGCGCCGTCTCCTAGCCCCGAACGGTTCACGCACCGTCTCCTGGTCCCAATCGGTCCACGCGGCGCCTCTGGAGCCCCGATCGATCCTCGCGAGTCTCCTGAGCCCCAGGCGGTTCGCGCGCCGTCTCCTGAGCCCCGATTGTTCGACGCGTCGTCTCCTGAGCCCCGATCGATCCACGCGTCGTCTCCTGAGCCCCGATCGTACCACACGCCGTCTCCTAAGCCCCGATCGGTTAACGCGCCGTCTCCCCGCCCCGATCGGTCCACGCGCCGTCTCCTGAGCCCCGATCATTCCACGCGCCGTCTCCGAGCCCGGATCGGTCCACGCGCGGCCTCCTGAGCCCCGGTCGGTTCACGCGCCGTATCCGAGCTCCAATCGGTCCACGCGCCGTCTCCTGAGCCCCGATCGTTCCACGTGTCGTCTCCGAGCCCCGATCGGTCCACGCGGCGCCTCCGGAGCCCCGACCGATCCACACGAGTCTCCTGAGCCCCGGTCGCTCCACGCGCCGTCTCCGAGCGCCGATTGGTGCACGCGCCGTCTCCTGAGCACCGATCGTTCCACACGCCGCCTCCTAAGCCCCGATCTGTCCAGGCGTCGTCTCCTAAGCCCCGACCAGTCCACGCGCCGTCTCCTGAGCCCCGTTCGGCCCACGCGCCGTCTCCTCAGCCCCGATCTGTCCATGGGCCGTCTCCGAGCCGCGATCGGTAAACGCGCCGTCACCAAGCCCCGATCCGTACACGCGTCGTCTCCGAGCCCCGATGGGTCCACGCGCCGTCGCCGAGCCTCGATCGGTCCACGCGCAGTCGCCGAGCCCCGATCGGTCTACGCGCGGTCTCCTGAGCCCCGATCTGTCCACGCGCCGTCTCCGAGCCCCGATCGGTCCACGCGCCGTGTCCGAGCCCTGATCGGTCCACGCGCCGTCTCCTGAGCCCCAATCGGTCCACTCGCTGTCTCCTGATCCCCGATAGGTACACGCGTCGTCTCCTACGCCCCGATCGGTCCACGCGCCGCCTTCGTGCCCCGATCGGTCCACGCACCGCCTCCTCATCCCCATCGGTCCACGCGCCGTCTCCTGAGCCACGATCGATCCACATGCCGTCTCCGAGCCCCGATCGGTCCGCGTGCCGCATTCTAAGCCACGGTCCATCCACGCGCCGTCTCCGAGCCCCGATCGGTCGACGCGTCGTCTCCTGAGCCCCGATCGATCCACGGGTCTTCCCCTGAGCCCCGACCGCTCCACGCGCCGTCTCCTGAGCCCGGATCGGTCCACGCGTCGTCTCCGAGCCCCGATCGGTCCACGCGCCGTCCCCGAGCCCCGATCGGTCCACGCGCCATCTCCGAGCCCCGATGGGTCCACGCACTGTCTCCTGATCCCCATGGGTCCACGCGGCGCCTCCGGAGCCCCGAACGATCCACGCGAGGATCCTGAGCCCCGATCGATCCACGCATCGTCTCCTAAGCCCCAATCGGTTAACGCGCCGTCTCCGAGCCCCAATCGGTCCACGCGCCGTCTCCTGAACCCCGATCGTTCCACGCGCCTTCTCCTAAGCCACGATCGGTCAGCGCCGCCTCCGAGCGCCGATCGGTGCACGCGCCGTCGCACGAGCCGCGATCGGTCCACGCGCGGCCTCCTGAGCCCCGGTTGCGTCACGTGCCGTATCCGAGCCCCAATCGGTCCACGCACCGTCTACTGAGCCCCGATCGGTCCACGCGCCGTCTCCTGAGCTCCGATCGCTCCACGCGCCGTTTTCTGAGCACCGTTCGGTCCACGCGTCGTCTTGAAAGCCCCGATGCCTCCACGCGCCGTCTCCGAGCCCCGATCGGTCCACGCGCCGTCTCCTAAGCCGCGATCGGTCAACGCGCCTTCTTCTCAGCCCCGATTGGTCCACGCGCCGTCTCCGAGCCCCGATCGGTCCACGCATCGTCTCCTAAGCCCCAGACGGTCCTCGTGCCGTCTCCGAACCCCGATCGGTCGACGCGCCGCCTCCGAGCGCCGATCGGTTCACGCGCCGTATTCTGAGCCCCGATCGTTCCACGCGCCGCCTCCTAAGCCTCGATCGGTCCAGGCTTCGTCTCCTAAGCCCCGACCGGTCGACGCGTCGTCTCCTGAGCCCCGGTCGGTTAACGCGCCGTCTCCAAGCCCCGATCGGTCCACGCGCAACCGCCTGAGCCCCAGTCGGTCCACGCGCTGTCTCCGAGCCCCGATCGGTCCACGCGTCGTCTCGGAGCGCCGATCGGTTCACGCGCCGTCACCTGAGCCCCGATCGTTCCACGCCCCGTCTCCGGGCCCCGATCGGTCCACGCGCCGTTTCCTAAGCGCCGACCGGTCCACACGCCTTCTCCTCATCCCCGATCGGTCCACGCGCCGTCTCGGAGCGCCGATTGGTTCACGCGCCGTCTCCTGAGCCCCGATCGCTCCACGCGCCGTCTCCTGAGCCCTGATCGTTCCACGCGCCTTCTCCTAAGCCACGATCGGTCCACGCGCCGTCTCCGAGCGCCGATCATTTCACGCGCCGTCTCCTGAGGCCCGATCGTTCCACGCGCCGTCTCCGAGCCCCGATCGATCCACGCGCCGTCTCCTGAGCCCCGATCGTTCCACGCGGCGTCTTCGAGCCTCGATCGATCCACGCGCCGTCTCCTGAGCCCCTATCGGTCGACGCGTCGTCTTCTGAGCCCCGATCGATCCACGCGTCGTCTCCTGAGCCACGATCAATTGACGCGTCTTCTCCTGAGCCCGATCGCTCTTCGCGCCGTCTCCTGAGCCCCGATCGGTCCACGCGTCGTCTCCGAGCTCCGATCGGTCCACACGCCGTCTCCGAGCGCCGATAAGTTCAAGCGCCGTCTCCTGAGCCCCGATCGTTCCACGCGCAACCTCCTGAGCCCCAGTCGGTCCACGCGCCGTCTCCTAAGCCCCAATCTGTCCACGACCCGTCTCTGGGCCCCGATCGGTGCACGCGCCGTCTCCTGAGCCCCAATCGGTCCACGCGCCGTCTCCTGAACCCCGATACGTTCACACGCAGTCGCCGAGCCCCGATCGGTACACGCGCCGTCGCCGAGCCTCGATCGGTCCACGCGCGGCCTCCTGAGCCCCGGTCGGTCCACGCGCCGTCTCCTGAGCCCCGATCGTTCCACGCGCCGTCTCCTAAGCCGCGATCCGTCCACGGGCCGTCTCCGAGCTGCTATCGGTAAACGCGCCGTCACCAAGCCCTGATCCGTACACGCGTCGTCTCCGAGCCCCGATCGGTCCACGCGCCGTCGCCGAGCCTCGATCAGTCCACGCGCGGCCTCCTAAGCCGCGATCGGTTAACGCGCCGTCTCCGAGCCCCGATCGGTCCACGCGCCGCCTCCTTAGCCCTGATCGGTCCACGTGCCGTCTCCGAGCCCCGATCGGTCCACCCGCCGTCGCCGAGCCTCGATAGGTCCACGCGCGGCCTCCTGAGCCCCGGTCGGTTCACGCGCCGTCTCCGAGCCCCGATCGATCCACGCGTCGTCTTCTAAGCCCAGATGCCTCCTCGCGCCGTCTCCGAGCCACGATCGGTCCAGGCGCCGCTTCCTGAGCCCCGATCGGTCCACGCGCCGTCACCCGAGCCCCGATCGTTCCACGCGCCGTCTCCGAGCCCCGATCGGTCCACGCGCCGTCTCCTGAGCCCCGATCGTTCCACGCGTCGTCCCCGAATCTCCGATCCGTACACGCGTCGTCTCCGAGCCTCGATCGGTCCACGCGCCGTCGCCGAGCCCCGATCGGTCCAGGCGTATCCTCCTGAGCCCCGGTCGGTCCACGCGCCGTCTCCGAGCCCCGATCGGTCCACGCATCGTCTCCTAAGCGCCGATCGGTTAACGCGCCGACTCCGAGCCCCGATCGTTCCACGCGCCGTCTCCGAGCCCCGATGAGTCCACGCGCGGTGTCCTGAGCCCCGGTCGGTCCAGGCCCCGTCTCCGAGCGCCGATCGGTTCACGCGCCGTCTCCTGAGAACGATCCGTCCACGCGCTGTCTCCTGAGCCCCGATCGGTCGACGCGTCCTCTGCTAAACCTCAATCGGTCCACGCCCCGTCTCCGAGCGCCGATCGGTCGACGCGCCGTCTCGTGAGCCCCGATCGGTCCACGCGCCGTCTCCTAAGCCCCGATCGGTTCACGCATCGTCTCCTAAGCCCCGATACGTCCACGCGCCGTCTCCTGAGCCCCAATCGGTCCACGCGCCGCCTCCTGAGCCCCGATCGGCCCACACGCCGTCTCCTGAGTCCCGATCGGTCGACGCGCGGCCTCCTAAGCCCCGATCGTTCCACGCGCCGTCTCCGAGCCCCGATCGGTCCACGCGCCGTCTCCTGAACCTCGATCGGTCCACGCGTCGTTCCCGAAGCCCCGATCCATCCACGCGCAGTCTCCCGAGCCCCAATCGGTCCACGCGCCGTCTCCTGAGCCCCAATCGGTCCACGCGCCGTCTTTTCAGCCCCGATCGGTCCACGCGTCGTCTCCTAAGCCCCGATCGGTCCACGCGCCGTCTCCGAGCCCCGATCGGTCCACGCGCCGTCTCCTAAGCCCCAATCTGTACACGCCCCGTCTCCGAGCGCCGACGGGTTCACGCGCCGTCTCCTGAGACACGATCCGTCCACGCGCCGTCTCCTGAGCCCCGATCGGTCGACGCGTCCTCTGCTACACCTCGATCGATCCACGCGCTGTCTCCTGAGCCCCGATCGGTTGACGCGTCCTCTGCTAAACCTCAATCGGTCCACGCCCCGTCTCCGAGCGCCGATCGGTTCACGCGCCGTCTCCTGAGTCCCGATCCGTCCACTCACTGTCTCCTGAGCCCCGATCGGTCGACGCGTCCTCTGCTAAACCTCGATCGGTCCACGCGTCGTCTCCTGAGCCCCGATCGGTCGACGGGTCCTCTCCTAAGCCCCGATCGGTCCACGCGTCTTCTCCTGAGCTCCGATCAGTCCACGCGTCGTCTCCTAAGCCCCGATACGTCCACACGCCGTCTCCGAGCCCCGATGGGTCCCCGCGTTGCCTCCTGAGCCCCGATCGATCCGCGCGAGTCTCCTGAGCCCCGATCGGTCCACGCGCCGTCTCCTAAGCCCCAATCGGTCCACGCACCGCCTCCTGCGCCCCAATCGGTCCACGCGCCGCCTCCTGCGCCCCGATCGGTCTGCGCGCCGTCTCCTGAGCCCCGATCAGTCCACGCGCCGTCTCCGAGCCCCGATGGGTCCACGCACTGTCTCCTGATCCCCATGGGTCCACGAGGCGCCTCCGGAGCCCCGATCGATCCACGCGAGGATCCTGAGCCCCGATCGATCTACGCATCGTCTCCTAAGCCCCAATCGGTTAACGCGCCGTCTCCGAGCCCCAATCGGTCCACGCGCCGTCTCCTGAACCCCGATCGTTCCACGCGCCTTCTCCTAAGCCACGATCGGTCAGCGCCGTCTCCGAGCGCCGATCGGTGTACGCGCCGTCGCACGAGCCGCGATCGGTCCACGCGCGGCCTCCTGAGCCCCGGTTGCTTCACGCGCCGTATCCGAGGCCCAATCGGTCCACGCACCGTCTCCTGAGCCCCGATCGCTCCACGCGCCGTCTCCGAGCCCCGATCGGTCCACGCGCCGTATCCTGAGCCCGGATCGGTCCACGCGCCGTCGCCGAACCCCAATTGGTCCACGCTCAACCGTCTGAGCCCCGATCGGTCCACGCGTCGTCTCCTGAGCCCCGATCAATTGACGCGTCTTCTCCTGAGCCCCGATCGCTCCTCGCGCCGTCTTCTGAGCCCCGCTCGGTCCATGCGTCGTCTTCAAAGCCCCGATGCCTCCACGCGCCGTCTCCGAGCCACGATCGGTCCGTGCGCCGCTTCCACAACCCCGATCGGTCCACGCGTCATCTCCTGATCTCCGATCGGTCCACGCGCCGTCTCCTAAGCCCCGATCGGTCCACGCGCCGTCTCCGAGCGCCGATCGGTTGACGCTCCGTCTCCTGAGCCCCGATCGGTCCACGCACCGTCTCCGAGCCCCGATCGGTCCACGCGTCGGCTCCTAAGCCTCTATCGGTCCACGCGCGGCCTGCTTAGCCCCGGTCGGTCCACGCGCCGTCTCCGAGCCCCGATCGGTCCACGAATCGTCTCCTAAGCCCCGATCGGTCCACGCCCCTTCTCCTAAGCCCCGATCGATCCACGCGCCGTCTCCGAGCGCCGATCGGTTCACGCGCCGTCTCCTGTGCTCCGATCGTTCCACGCGTCGTCTCCGAGCCCCGTTCGGTCCACGCGCCATCTCCTTAGTCCCGATCGGTCCACGCGTCGGCTCCTAAGCCTCGATAGGTCCACGCGCGGCCTCCTTAGCCCCGGTCGGTCCACGCGCCGTCTCCGAGCCCCGATCGGTCCACGCATCGTCTCCTAAGCCCCGATCGGTTAACGCACCGTCTCCCCGCCCCGATCAGTCCACGCGCGGCCTCCTGAGCCTCGGTCGGTCCACACGCCGTTTCGTGAGCCCCGATCGGTCCACGCGTCGTCTTCTAAGCCCAGATGCCTCCATACGCCGTCTCCCAATCACGATCGGTGCAGGCGCCGCTTACTGAGCCCCGATCGGTCCACGCGTTTTCTCCTAAGCCCCGATCGGTCCACGCGTCGTCTCCTCAGCCCCGATCGGTCGACGCGTCGTCTCCGAGCGCCGATCGGTGCACGCGCCGTCTCCTGATCCCCGATCGTTCCACACGCCGCCTCCTAAGCCCCGATCGGTCTAGGCGTCGTCTCCTAAGCCCCGACCGGTCCAGGCGCCGTCTCCTGAGCCCCGATCGTTCCACGCGCCGTCTCGTGAGCCCCGATAGGTACACGCGTCGCGTCCTACGCCCCAATCGGTCCACGCGTCGTCTCCTAAGCCCCGATCGGTCCACGCGCCGTCTCCGAGCCCCGATCGCACCTCACGCCGTCTCCTGAGCCCCGATCGATCCACGCGCCGTCTCGTAAGCCACAATCGGTCCACGCGCCGTCTCCGAGCACCGATCGGTCCACGCGCCGTCTCCTGAGCCCCGATCGGTCCACGCGTCGTCTCCTAAGCCCTGATCGGTCCACGTGCCGTCTCCGAGCCCCGATGGGTCTACGCGCCGCCTCCTGAGCCCCGATCGATCCACGCGCGGCCTCCTTAGCCCCGGTCGGTCCACGCGCCGTCTCCGAGCCCCGATCGGTCCACGCATCGTCTCCTGAGCCCCGATCGGTTAACGCGCCGTCTCCGAGCCCCGATCAGTCCACGCGCCGTCTCCTGAGCCCCGGTCGGTTCATGCGCCGTCTCCGAGCCCCGATCGATCCACGCGTCGTCTTGTAAGCCCAGATGCCTTCTCGCGCCGTCGCCGGCCCACGATCGGTCCAGGCGCCGCTTCCTGAGCCACGATCGGTCCACGCGCCTTCTCCGAGCCCCGATCGGTGCACGCGCCGTCTCCTAAGCCCCGATCGGTCCACGCGCCTCCTCCTAAGCCCCGATCGGTCCACGCGCCGTCTCCGAGCGCCGATCGGTTCACGCGCCGTCTCCTAAGCCCCGATCGTTCCACACGCCGCTTCCGATCCCCGATCGGTCCACGCGCCGTCTCCTGAGCCCGGATCGGTCCACGCGTCGTCCTCGAATCCCCGATCCTCACACGCGTCGTCTCCGAGCCTCGATCGGTCCTCGCGTCGTCTCCTAAGCCCCGACTGGTCCACGCGCCGTATCCTGAGCCCTGGTCGGTTCACGCGCCGTCTCCGAGCCCCGATCGATCCACGCGTCGTCTTGTAAGCCCAGATGCCTCCACGCGCCGTCTCCGAGCCACGATCGGTCCAGGCGTCGTCTCCTAAGCCTCGATCCGTCGACGCGTCGTCTCCTGAGCCACGATCAATTGACGCGTCTTCTCCTGAGCCCGATCGCTCCTCGCGCCGTCTCCTGAGCCCCGATCGTTCCACGCGCCGTCTCCGAGCTCCGATCGGTCCACGCGCCGTCTCCTAAGCCCCGATCGATCCACGTGCCGTCTCCGAGCGCCGATCGGTTCACGCGCCGTCTCCTTTGCTCCGATCGTTCCACGCGCCGTCTACGAGGCCCGATCGGTCCACGCATCGTCTCCTAAGCCCCGATCGGTTAACGCGCCGTCTCCGAGCCCCGATCGGTCCGCATGCCGCATTCTAAGCCACGGTCCATCCACGCGCCGTCTTCGAGCACCGATCGGTCCACGCGTCGTCCCCTAATACCCGATCGGTCCACGCGTCTTCTCCTAAGCCCCGATCGGTCCACACGCCGTCTCCGAGCCCCGATGGGTCTACGCGTCGCCTCCTGAGCCCCGGTCGGTCCACGCGCCGTCTCCTGAGCCCCGATCGGTCCACCCGTCGTCTCCTAAGCACCGATCGGTCCACGCGTCGTCTCCTAAGCCTCGATCCGTCGACGCGTCGTCTCCTGAGCCACGATCAATTGACGCGTCTTTTCCTGAGCCCGATCGCTCCTCGCGCCGTCTCCTGAGCCCCGAACGGTCCACGCGTCGTCTCCGAGCTCCGATGGGTCCACACGCCGTTTCCTGAGCCCCGATCGGTCCATGCGTCGTCTTCTTAGCCCCGATGCCTCCACGCGCCGTCTCCAAGCCACGATCGGTCCAGGCGCCGCTTCCTGAGCCCCGATCGGTCCACGCGCCGTATCCTAATACCCGATCGGTCCACGCGTCTTCTCCTAAGCCCCGATCCGTCGACGCGTCGCCTCCTGAGCCCCGATTGATCCACGGGCCGCCTCCTGAGCCCCGATCGCTCCACGTGCCGTTTCCTGATCCCCGATCGGTCCACACGCCGTCTCCGAGCCCCGATCGGTCCGCGTGCCGCATTCTAAGCCACGGTCCATCCACGCGCCATCTCCTGAGCCCCGGTCGGTCCACGCGCCGTCGCCGAACCCCAATTGGTCCACGCGCAACCTCCTAAGCCCCAGTCGGTACACGCGCTGTCTCCGAGCCCCGATCGGTCTACGTATCGTCTCCTAAGCCCCGCTCGGTTAACGCGTCGTTTCCGAGCTCCGATCGGTCTATGCGCCGTCTCCTGAGCCCCGATCGGTCCACGCGTCCTTCCCTAAGCCCCGATCCATCCACGCGCAGTCTCCTGAGCCACGATTGGTCCACGCATCGTCTCCTAAGCCCCAGACGGTCCTCGTGCCGTCTCCGAACCCCGATCGGTCGACGCGCCGTCTCCGAGCCCCGATCGGTCCGCGCACCGTCTCCTGATCCCCATCGGTCCACGCGCCGTCGCCCGAACCCCAATTGGTTCACGAGCAACCTCCTGAGCTCCAGTCGGTCCACGCGCAGTCGCCGAGCCCCGATCGATCCCCGCATCGTCTCCTAAGCCCCGATCGGTTGACGCGTCATTTACGAGCCTCGATCGGTCTATGCGCCGTCTCCTGAGCCCCGATCGGTCCACACGCCGTCTCCTAAGCCCCGATCCGTCCACGGGCCGTCTGTAAACCGCGATCGGTCAACGCTCCGTCACCAAGCCCCGATCCGTACAAGCGTCGTGTCCGAGCCCCGATCGGTTAACGCGCCGTCTCCGAGCCCCGATCGGCCCTCGCGCCGTCTCCTGAGCCCCGATCCGTCCACGCGCAGTCGCCGAGCCGCGGTCGGTCCAGGCGTCGTCTCCTGAGCCCGGATCGTTCCACGCGTCGTTCCCGAATCCCCGATCCGTACACGCGTCGTCTCCGAGCCTCGATCGGTCCACACGCCGTCGCCGAGCGTCGATCGGTCCAGGCGTATCCTCCTGATCCCCGGTCGGTCCGCGCGCCGTCTTCTGAGCCCCGATCGGTCGACGCGTCGTTTCCTGAGCCCCGATCGATCCACGCGTCGTCTCCTGAGCCCCGATATCTCCACGCGCCGATTTCTGAGCCCCGATCAATTGACGCGTCTTCTCCTGAGCGCCTATCGCTCCTCGCGCCGTCTCCTGAGCCCCGCTCGGTCCCTGCGTCGTCTTCTTAGCCCCGATGCCTCCACGCGCCGTCTCCGAGCCACGATCGGTCTATGCGTCGCTTCCTGAGCCCCGATCGGTCCTCGCGCTGTGTCCTAAGCTCCAATTGGTCCACGCGCCGTCTCCTAAGCCCCGATCGATCCACGCGCCGTCTCCGAGCGCCGATCGGTTCACGCGCCGTCTCCTTTGCTCCGATCGTTCCACGCGCCGTCTACGAGGCCCGATCGGTCCACGCATCGTCTCCTAAGCCCCGATCGGTTAACGCGCCGTCTCCGAGCCCCGATCGGCCCTCGCGCCGTCTCCTGAGCCCCGATCCGTCCACGCGCAGTCGCCGAGCCGCGGTCGGTCCAGGCGCCGTCTCCTGAGCCCGGATCGTTCCACGCGTCGTCCCCGAATCCCCGATCCGTCGACGCGTCGCCTCCTGAGCCCCGATTGATCCACGCGCCGCCTCCTGAACCCCGATCGCTCCACGTACCGTTTCCTGATCCCCGATCGGTCCACACGCCGTCTCGGAGCCCCGATCGGTCCGTGTGCCGCATTCTAAGCCACGGTTCATCCACGCGCCGTCTCCTGAGCGCCGGTCGGTCCACGCGCCGTCGCCGAACCCCAATTGGTCCACGCGCAACCTCCTAAGCCCCAGTCGGTACACGCGCTGTCTCCGAGCCCCGATCGGTCCACATATCGTCTCCTAAGCCCCGCTCGGTTAACGCGTCGTTTCCGAGCCCCGATCGGTCTACGCGCCGTCTCCTGAGCCCCGATCGGTCCACGCGTCGTTCCCTAAGCCCCGATCCATCCACGCGCAGTCTGCTGAGCCCCGATCGGCCCACGCATCGTCTCCTAAGCCCCACACGGTCCTCGTGCCGTCTCCGAACCCCGATCGGTCGACGCGCCGTCTCCGAGCGCCGATCGGTTCACGCGCCGTATTCTGAGCCCCGATCGTTCCACACGCCGCCTCCTAAGCCCCGATCGGTCCAGGCTTCGTCTCCTAAGCCCCGACCGGTCGACGCGTCGTCTCCTGAGCCCCGGTCGGTTAACGCGCCGTCTCCGCGCCCTGATCGGTCCACGCGCAACCGCCTGAGCCCCAGTCGGTCCACGCGCTGTCTCCGAGCCCCGATCGGTCTACGCGTCGTCTCCGAGCACCGATTGGTCCACGCGCCGTCGCCGAGCCATGATCGGTCCACGCGCGGCCTCCTGAGCCCCGATCGGTCCACGCGCCGTCGCCGAGCCGCGATCGGTCCACGCGCGGCCTCCTGAACCCCGATCGGTCCACGCGCCGTCACCGAGCCGCGATCGGTCCACGCGCGACCTCCTGAGCCCCGGTTGGTTCACGCGCCGTATCCGAGCCCCCATCGGTCCACGCGTCGTCTCCGAGCCCCGATCCGTCCACGCGCCGTCGCCGAGCCATGATCGGCCCACGCAAGGCTCCTGAGCCCCGGTCGATGCGCGCGCCGTCTCCTGAGCCCCGATCGGTCCACGCGCGGTCGCCGAGCCTCGATCGGTCCACGCGCGGCCTCGTGAGCCCCGGTCGGTCCACGCGCCGTAGCCGAACCCCAATTCGTCCACGCGCAACCTCCTGAGCCCCAGTCGGTTCACGCGCCGTCTCCGAGCCCCGATGGGTCCACGCGCGGTGTCCTAAGCCCCGAACGGTCCACGCGCCGTCTCCGAGCCCCGATCGGTCCACGCACCGTCTCCTGATCCCCATCGATCCACGCGGCGCCTCCGGAGCCCCGATCGATCCACACGAGTCTCCTGAGCCCCGGTCGGTCCGCCCGCCGTCTCCTGAGCCCCGATCGGCCCACGCGCTGTCTCCTGAGCCCCGATCCGTCCACGCGCCGTCTCCTGAGCCCCGATCGTCCAACGCGCCGTCTCCGAGCACCGATCGGTCCACGCGCCGTCTCCTGAGCCCCGATCGGTCCACGCGTCGTCTCCAAAGCCCCGATCGGTCCACACGCCGTCTCCGAGCCCCGATGGGTCTACGCGTCGCCTCCTGAGCCCCGGTAGGTCCACGCGCCGTCTCCTGAGCCCCGATCGGTCCACGCGTCGTCTCCTAAGCCCCGATCGGTCCACGCGTCGTCTCCTAAGCCTCGATCCGTCGACGCGTCGTCTCCTGAGCCACGATCAATTGACGCGTCTTCTCCTGAGCCCGATCACTCCTCGCGCCGTCTCCTGAGCCCCGATCGATCCACGCGTCGTCTCCGAGCTCCGATCAGTCCACACGCCGTTTCCTGAGCCCCGATCGGTCCATGCGTCGTCTTCTTAGCCCCGATGCCTCCACGCGCCGTCTCCGAGCCACGATCGGTCCAGGCGCCGCTTCCTGAGCCCCGATCGGTCCACGCGCCGTATCCTAAGCCCCGATCGGTCCACGCGCCGTCTCCGAGCGCCGATAAGTTCAAGCGCCGTCTCCGAGCCCCGATCGGTCCAAGCGCCGTCTCCTAAGCCCCGATCGGTCCACGCGCCGTCTCCTAAGCCGCGATCCGTCCACGGGCCGTCTCCGAGCTGCTATCGGTAAACGCGCCGTCACCAAGCCCTGATCCGTACACGCGTCGTCTCCGAGCCCCGACCGGTCCACGCGCCGTCGCCGAGCCTCGATCGGTCCACGCGTGGCCTCCTGAGCCTCGATCGGTCCACGCGTCATCTTCTAAGCCCAGATGCCTCCTCGCGCCGTCTCCGAGCCACGATCGGTTCAGGCGCCTCTTCGTGAGCCCCGATCGGTCCACGCTCCGTCACCAAGCCCCGATCCGTACACGCGTCGTCTCCGAGCCCCGGTCGGTTCACGCCCCGTCTCCGAGCACTGATGGGTCCACGCGCGGTCTCCTGAGCCCCGGTCGGTCCCCCCGCCGTCGCCGAACCCCAATTCGTCCACGGGCATCCTCCTGAGCCCCAGTCGGTCCACGCGCCGTCTCCTGAGCCCCGATCAGTCCACGTATCGTCTCCTACGCCCCGATCGGTCCACGCGTCGTCTCCTAAGCCCCGAACGGTCCACGCGCCGTCTCCGAGCCCCGATCGCTCCTCGCGCCGTCTCCTGAGCCCCGCTCGATCCATGCGTCGTCTTCTTAGCCCCGATGCCTCCACGCGCCGTCTCCGAGCCACGATCGGTCCAGGTGCGGCTTCTTGAGCCCCGATCGGTCCACGCGCTGTCTCGTAAGCCCCAATCGGTCTACGCGCCGTCTCAGAGCGCCGATCATTTCACGCGCCGTCTCCTGAGCCCCGATCATTCCACGCCCTGTCTCCGAGACCCGATAGGTCCACGCGCCGTCTCCTAAGCCCCTATCGGTCCACGCGACGTCTCCGAGCGCTGATCGGTTCACGCGCCGTCTCCTGAGCCCCGATCGTTCCACGCGCCGTCTCCTGAGCCCGGATCGGTCCACGCGTCATCGCCGAATCCCCGATCCGTACACGCGTCGTCTCCGAGCCTCGATCGGACCACGCGCCGTCGCGGAGCCCCGATCGGTCCAGGCGTGGCCTGCTGAGCCTCGATCGGTCCACGCGCGGCCTCCTGAGCCGCGGTCAGCTCACGCGCCGTCTCCGAGCCCCGATCGGTCCACGCGCCGTCTCCTGAGCCCGGATCGGTCCACGCGCCGTCTCCTGAGCCCGGATCGGTCCACGCGCCGTCTCCGAGCGCCGATCATTTCACGCGCCGTCTCCTGAGCCCCGATCGTTCCACGCGCCGTCTCCGAGCGCCGATCGGTTCACGCGCCGTCTCCTAAGCCCCGATCGTTCCACGCGGCGTCTTCGAGCCTCGATCGATCCACGCGCCGTCTCCTGAGCCCCGATCGGTCGACGCGTCGTCTTCTGAGCCTCGATCGATCCACGCGTCGTCTCCTGAGCCACGATCAATTGACGCGTCTTCTCCTGAGCCCGATCGCTCCTCGCGCCGTCTTCTGAGCCCCGATCGGTCCACGCGTCGTCTCCGAGCTCTGATCGGTCCACACGCCGTCTCCGAGCGCCGATAAGTTCAAGCGCCGTCTCCTGAGCCCCGATCGTTCCACGCGGCGTGTCCGAGCCTCGATCGGTCCACGCGCGGCCTCCTGAGCCCCGATCGGTTCACGCGCCGGCTCCGAGCCCGATCGGACCACGTGCCGTCTCCTGAGCCCCGGTCGGTTCACGCGCCGTCTCCGCGCCCCGATGGGTCCACGCGCGGTCTCCTGAGCCCCGGCGGTCCACGCGCCGTCGCCGAACCCCAATTCGTCCACGCGCAACCTCCTGAGCCCCAGTCGGTCCACGCGCCGTCTCCTAAGCCCCAATCTGTCCACGACCCGTCTCTGGGCCCCGATCGGTGCACGCGCCGTCTCCTGAGCCCCGATCGGTCCACGCGCCGTCTACTGAACCCCGATACGTCCACACGCAGTCGCCGAGCCCCGATCGGTCCACGCGCCGTCGCCGAGCCTGGATCGGTCCACGCGCGGCCTCCTGAGCCCCGGTCGGTTCACGCGCCGTCTCCGAGCCCCGATCGATCCACGCGTCGTCTTCTAAGACCAGATGCCTCCTCTCGCCGTCTCCGAGCCAGGATCGGTTCAGGCGCCGCTTCGTGAGCCCCGATCGGTCCACACTCCGTCACCAAGCCCCGATCCGTACACGCGTCGTCTCCGAGCCCCGATCGGTCCACGCGCCGTTTCCGAGCCCCGATAGGTCCGCGCGTCGTCTCCGAGCCTCGATCGGTCCTCGCGTCGTCTCCTAAGCCCCGACTGGTTCACGCGCCGTCTCCGAGCCCCGATCGATCCACGCGTCGTCTTGTAAGCCCAGATGCCTCCACGCGCCGTTTCCGAGCCACGATCGGTCCAGGCGCCGCTTCATTAGCCCCGATCGGTCCACGCGCCGCCTCCTAAGCCCCAATCGCTCCACGCGCCGTCTCCGAGCGCCGATCATTTCACGCGCTGTCTCCTGAGTCCCGATCGTTCCACGCGCCGTATCCGAGCCCCGATCGATCCACGCGCCGTCTCCTGAGCCCCGATCGGTCCACGCGTCGTTCCCCAAGCCCCGATCCATCGACGCGCCGTCTCCTGATGCCCAATCGGTCAGCGCGCAGTCTCCTTAGCCCCGATAGGTACACGCGTAGTCTCCTAAGCCCCGATCGGTCCACGCGCCGCCTCCGGAGCCCCAATCGATCAACGTGAGTCTCCTAAGCCCCGATCGGTCCACGTGCCGTCTCCGAGCCCCGATCGGTCCACGCGTCGTCTCCTACGCCCCGATCGGTCCACGCGTCGTCTCCTAAGCCCCGATCCGTCGACGCGTCGTCTCCTGAGCCACGATCAATTGACGCGTCTTCTCCTGAGCCCGATCGCTCCTCGCGCCGTCTCCTGAGCCCCGATCGGTCCACGCGCCGTCTCCGAGCTCCGATCGGTCCACGCGCCGTGTCCTAAGCCCCGATCGGTCCAAGCGCCTCCTGCTAAGCCCCGATCGGTCCACGCGCCGTCTCCGAGCGCCGATCGGTTCACGCGCCGTCACCTGAGCCCCGATCGTTCCACGCCCCGTCTCCGGGCCCCGATCGGTCCACGCGCCGTTTCCTAAGCCCCGACCGGTCCACACGCCTTCTCCTCATCCCCGATCGGTCCACGCGCCGTCTCGGAGCGCCGATTGGTTCACGCGCCGTCTCCTGAGCCCCGATCGCTCCACGCGCCGTCTCCTGAGCCCTGATCGTTCCACGCGCCTTCTCCTAAGCCACGATCGGTCCACGCGCCGTCTCCGAGCGCCGATCATTTCACGCGCCGTCTCCTGAGGCCCGATCGTTCCACGCGCCGTCTCCAAGCCCCGATCGATCCACGCGCCGTCTCCTGAGCCCCGATCGGTCCACGCGTCGTTCCCCAAGCCCCGATCCATCGACGCGCCGTCTCCTGATGCCCAATCGGTCCACGCGCTGTCTCCTGAGCCCCAATAGGTACACGCGTAGTCTCCTAAGCCCCGATCGGTCCACGCGCCGCCTCCGGAGCCCCATCGATCAACGTGAGTCTCCTAAGCCCCGACCGGTCCACGCGCCGTCTCCTGAGCCCCGATCGGTCCACGTATCGTCTCCTAAGCCCCGATCGGTCCACTCGTCGTCTCCTAAGTCCCGATCGGTCCACGCGCCGTCTCCGAGCCCCGATCCGTCCACGCGTCGTCTCCTAAACCCCGATCGGTCCACACGCCGTTTCCTGAGCCCCGATCGGTCCATGCGTCGTCTTCTTAGCCCCGATGCCTCCACGCGCCGACTCCGAGCCACGATCGGTCCAGGCGCCGCTTCCTGAGCCCCGATCGGTCCATGCGCCGTATCCTAAGCCCCGATCGGTCCACGCGCCGTCTCCGAGCGCCGATAAGTTCAAGCGCCGTCTCCTGAGCCCCGATCGTTCCACGCGGCGTCTTCGAGCCGCGAACGATCCACGCGCCGTCTCCTGAGCCCCGATCGGTCGACGCGTCGTCTTCTGAGCCCCGATCGATCCACGCGTCGTCTCCTGAGCCACGATCAATTGACGCGTCTTCTCCTGAGCCCGATCGCTCTTCGCGCCGTCTCCTGAGCCCCGATCGGTCCACGCGTCGTCTCCGAGCTCCGATCGGTCCACACGCCGTCTCCGAGCGCCGATAAGTTCAAGCGCCGTCTCCTGAGCCCCGATCGTTCCACGCGCAACCTCCTGAGCCCCAGTCGGTCCACGCGCCGTCTCCTAAGCCCCAATCTGTCCACGACCCGTCTCTGGGCCCCGATCGGTGCACGCGCCGTCTCCTGAGCCCCAATCGGTCCACGCGCCGTCTCCTGAACCCCGATACGTCCACACGCAGTCGCCGAGCCCCGATCGGTACACGCGCCGTCGCCGAGCCTCGATCGGTCCACGCGCGGCCTCCTGAGCCCCGGTCGGTTCACGCGCCGTCTCCGAGCCCCGATCGATCCACGCGTCGTCTTCTAAGCCCAGATGCCTCCTCACGCCGTCTCCGAGCCACGATCGGTCCACGCGTCGTCTCCTAAGCCCCGATCGGTCCACGCGCCGTCTCCTGTGCCCCGATCGGTCGACGCGTCCTCTCCTAAACCCCGATCGGTCCACGCGTCGTCTCCTAAGCCCCGATCGGTCCACACGCCGTCTCCGAGCCCCGATGGGTCCACGCGTCGCCTCCTGAGCCCCGGTCGGTCCACGCGCCGTCTCCTGAGCCCCGATCCGTCCACGCGTCGTCTCCTAAGCCCCGATCGGTCCACGCGTCGTCTCCTAAGCCCCGATCCGTCGACGCGTCGTCTCCTGAGCCACGATCAATTGACGCGTCTTCTCCTGAGCCCGATCGCTCCTCGCGCCGTCTCCTGAGCCCCGATCGGTCCACGCGTCGTGTCCGAGCTCCGATCGGTCCATACGCCGTCTCCGAGCCACGATCGGTCCAGGCATCGCTTCCTGAGCCACGATCGGTCCACGCGCCGTATCCTAAGCCCCGATCGGTCCATGGGCCGTATCTGAACGCCGATAAGTTCAAGCGCCGTCTCCTGAGCCCCGATCGGTCCACGCGTCGTTCCCCAAGCCCCGATCCATCGACGCGCCGTCTCCTGATGCCCAATCGGTCCACGCGCAGTCTCCTGAGCCCCGATAGGTACACGCGTAGTCTCCTAAGCCCCGATCGGTCCACGCGCCGCCTCCGGAGCCCCAATCGATCAACGTGAGTCTCCTAAGCCCCGATCGGTCCACGTGCCGTCTCCGAGCCCCGATCGGTCCACGCGTCGTCCCCTAAGCCCCGATCGGTCCACGCGCCGTCTCCGGAGCCCCAATCGATCAACGTGAGTCTCCTAAGCCCCGACCGGTCCACGCGCCGTCTCCTGAGCCCCGATCGGTCCACGTATCGTCTCCTAAGCCCCGATCGGTCCACTCGTCGTCTCCTAAGTCCCGATCGGTCCACGCGCCGTCTCCGAGCCCCGATCGGTCCACGCGTCGTCTCCTAAACCCCGATCGGTCCACGCGTCGTCTCCTGTGCCCCGATCGGTCCACGTATCGTCTCCTAAGCCCCGATCGTTCCACGCGCCTTCTCCTAAGCCACGATCGGTCCACGCGCCGTCTCCGAGCGCCGATCCGTACACGCGCCGTCACCTGAGCCCCGATCGTTCCACGCGCGGTCTCCGAGCCCCGATCGGTCCACGCGCCGTCTCCTGAGCCCGGATCGTTCCACGCGTCGTCCCCGAATCCTCGATTCGTACACGCGTCGTCTCCGAGCCTCGATCGGTCCACGGGCCGTCGCCGAGCCCCGATCGGTCCAGGCGTATCCTCCTGAGCCCCGGTCGGTCCACGCGCCGTCTCCGAGCCCCGATCGGTCCACGCATCGTCTCCTAAGCCCCGATCGGTTAACACGCCGACTCGGAGCCCCGATCGTTCCACGCGCCGTCTCCGAGCCCCGATCGTTCCACGCGCCTTCTCCTAAGCCACGATCGGTCAGCGCCGTCTCCGAGCGCCGATCGTAGCACGCGCCGTCGCACGAGCCGCGATCGGTCCACGCGCGGCCTCCTGAGCCCCGGTTGGTTCACGCGCAGTACCCGAACCCCAATCGGTCCACGCACCGTCTCCTGAGCCCCGATCGGGCCACGCGCCGTCGCCGAGCCCCGATCGGTCCAGGCGTATCCTCCTGAGCCCCGATCGGTCCACGCGCCGTCTCCGTTCGCCGATCGGTTCACGCGCCGTCTCCTGAGCCCCGATCGCTCCACGCGCCGTCTCCGAGCCCCGATCGGTCCACGCGCCGTCTCCTGAGCCCGGATCGGTCCACGCGCCGTCGCCGAACCCCAATTGGTCCACGCGCAACCGCCTCAGCCCCGGTTGGTCCACGCGCTGTTTCCGAGCCCTGATCGGTCCACGCGTCGTATCCGAACCCCGATCGGTCCACGCGCCGTCGCCGAGCCATGATCTGTCCACGCGCGGCCTCCTGAGCCCCGGTTGCTTCACGCGCCGTATCCGAGCCCCCATCGGTCCACGCGTCGTCTCCGAGCCCCGATCGGTCCACGCGCCGTCGCCGAGCGCCGATAAGTTCAAGCGCCGTCTCCTGAGCCCCGATCGTTCCACGCGCAACCTCCTGATCCCCGATCGGTCGACGCGTCGTTTCCTGAGCCCTGATCGATCCACGCGTCGTCTCCTAAGCCCCGATCGCTCCACGCGCCGATTTCTGAGCCCCGATCAATTGACGCGTCTTCTCCTGAGCCCCGATCGCTCCTCGCGCCGTCACCTGAGCCCCGCTCGGTCCCTGCGTGGTCTTCTTAGCCCCGATGCCTCCACGCGCCGTATCCGAGCCACGATCGGTCTAGGCGTCGCTTCCTGAGCCCCGATCGGTCCACGCGCTGTCTCCTAAGCCCCAATCGGTCCACGCGCCGTCTCCTAAGCCCCGATCGGTCCACGCGCCGTCTCCGAGCGCCGATCGGTTCACGCGCCGTCTCCTGAGCCCCGATCGTTCCACGCGCCATCTCCGAGCCCCGATCGGTCCACGCGCCGTCTCCTAAGCCCCGATCGGTCCACGCGCCTTCTCCTAAGCCGCGATCGGTCCACGTGCCGTCTCCGAGCCTCGACCGGTCCACGCGCCGTCTCCTGAGCCCCGATCGTTCCACGCGCCGTCTCCTAAGCCGCGATCCGTCCACGGGCCGTCTCCGAGCTGCTATCGGTAAACGCGCCGTCACCAAGCCCTGATCCGTACACGCGTCGTCTCCGAGCCCCGATCGGTCCACGCGCCGTCGCCGAGCCTCGATAGGTCCACGCGCGGCCTCCTGAGCCCCGGTCGGTTCACGCGCCGTCTCCGAGCCCCGATCGATCCACGCGTCGTCTTCTAAGCCCAGATGCCTCCTCGCGCCGTCTCCGAGCCACGATCGGTCCAGGCGCCGCTTCCTGAGCCCCGATCGGTCCACGCGCCGTCACCCGAGCCCCGATCGTTCCACGCGCCGTCTCCGAGCCCCGATCGGTCCACGCGCGGTCTCCTGAGCCCCGATCGTTCCACGCGTCGTCCCCGAATCTCCGATCCGTACACGCGTCGTCTCCGAGCCTCGATCGGTCCACGCGCCGTCGCCGAGCCCCGATCGGTCCAGGCGTATCCTCCTGAGCCCCGGTCGGTCCACGCGCCGTCTCCGAGCCCCGATCGGTCCACGCATCGTCTCCTAAGCGCCGATCGGTTAACGCGCCGACTCCGAGCCCCGATCGTTCCACGCGCCGTCTCCGAGCCCCGATGAGTCCACGCGCGGTGTCCTGAGCCCCGGTCGGTCCAGGCCCCGTCTCCGAGCGCCGATCGGTTCACGCGCCGTCTCCTGAGAACGATCCGTCCACGCGCTGTCTCCTGAGCCCCGATCGGTCGACGCGTCCTCTGCTAAACCTCAATCGGTCCACGCCCCGTCTCCGAGCGCCGATCGGTCGACGCGCCGTCTCGTGAGCCCCGATCGGTCCACGCGCCGTCTCCTAAGCCCCGATCGGTTCACGCATCGTCTCCTAAGCCCCGATACGTCCACGCGCCGTCTCCTGAGCTCCAATCGGTCCACGTGCCGCCTCCTGAGCCCCGATCGGCCCACACGCCGTCTCCTGAGTCCCGATCGGTCGACGCGCGGCCTCCTAAGCCCCGATCGTTCCACGCGCCGTCTCCGAGCCCCGATCGGTCCACGCGCCATCTCCTGAACCTCGATCGGTCCACGCGTCGTTCCCGAAGCCCCGATCCATCCACGCGCAGTCTCCCGAGCCCCAATCGGTCCACGCGCCGTCTCCTGAGCCCCAATCGGTCCACGCGCCGTCTTTTCAGCCCCGATCGGTCCACGCGTCGTCTCCTAAGCCCCGATCGGTCCACGCGCCGTCTCCGAGCCCCGATCGGTCCACGCGCCGTCTCCTAAGCCCCAATCTGTACACGCCCCGACTCCGAGCGCCGACGGGTTCACGCGCCGTCTCCTGAGACACGATCCGTCCACGCGCCGTCTCCTGAGCCCCGATCGGTCGACGCGTCCTCTGCTAAACCTCAATCGGTCCACGCCCCGTCTCCGAGCGCCGATCGGTCGACGCGCCGTCTCGTGAGCCCCGATCGGTCCACGCGCCGTCTCCTAAGCCCCGATCGGTTCACGCATCGTCTCCTAAGCCCCGATACGTCCACGCGCCGTCTCCTGAGCCCCAATCGGTCCACGCGCCGCCTCCTGAGCCCCGATCGGCCCACACGCCGTCTCCTGAGTCCCGATCGGTCGACGCGCGGCCTCCTAAGCCCCGATCGTTCCACGCGCCGTCTCCGAGCCCCGATCGGTCCACGCGCCGTCTCCTGAACCTCGATCGGTCCACCCGTCGTTCCCGAAGCCCCGATCCATCCACGCGCAGTCTCCCGAGCCCCAATCGGTCCACGCGCCGTCTCCTGAGCCCCAATCGGTCCACGCGCCGTCTTTTCAGCCCCGATCGGTCCACGCGTCGTCTCCTAAGCCCCGATCGGTCCACGCGCCGTCTCCGAGCCCCGATCGGTCCACGCGCCGTCTCCTAAGCCCCAATCTGTACACGCCCCGTCGCCGAGCGCCGACGGGTTCACGCGCCGTCTCCTGAGACACGATCCGTCCACGCGCCGTCTCCTGAGCCCCGATCGGTCGACGCGTCCTCTGCTACACCTCGATCGATCCACGCGCTGTCTCCTGAGCCCCGATCGGTCGACGCGTCCTCTGCTAAACCTCAATCGGTCCACGCCCCGTCTCCGAGCGCCGATCGGTTCACGCGCCGTCTCCTGAGTCCCGATCCGTCCACTCACTGTCTCCTGAGCCCCGATCGGTCGACGCGTCCTCTGCTAAACCTCGATCGGTCCACGCGTCGTCTCCTGAGCCCCGATCGGTCGACGGGTCCTCTCCTAAGCCCCGATCGGTCCACGCGTCTTCTCCTGAGCTCCGATCAGTCCACGCGTCGTCTCCTAAGCCCCGATACGTCCACACGCCGTCTCCGAGCCCCGATGGGTCCCCGCGTTGCCTCCTGAGCCCCGATCGATCCGCGCGAGTCTCCTGAGCCCCGATCGGTCCACGCGCCGTCTCCTAAGCCGCAATCGGTCCACGCACCGCCTCCTGCGCCCCAATCGGTCCACGCGCCGCCTCCTGCGCCCCGATCGGTCTGCGCGCCGTCTCCTGAGCCCCGATCAGTCCACGCGGCGTCTCCGAGCCCCGATGGGTCCACGCACTGTCTCCTGATCCCCATGGGTCCACGAGGCGCATCCGGAGCCCCGATCGATCCACGCGAGGATCCTGAGCCCCGATCGATCCACGCATCGTCTCCTAAGCCCCAATCGGTTAACGCGCCGTCTCCGAGCCCCAATCGGTCCACGCGCCGTCTCCTGAACCCCGATCGTTCCACGCGCCTTCTCCTAAGCCACGATCGGTCAGCGCCGTCTCCGAGCGCCGATCGGTGTACGCGCCGTCGCACGAGCCGCGATCGGTCCACGCGCGGCCTCCTGAGCCCCGGTTGCTTCACGCGCCGTATCCGAGGCCCAATCGGTCCACGCACCGTCTCCTGAGCCCCGATCGCTCCACGCGCCGTCTCCGAGCCCCGATCGGTCCACGCGCCGTATATTGAGCCCGGATCGGTCC
The DNA here is from genome assembly GCA_946811545.1 of Netelia fuscicornis. Lineage (NCBI taxonomy): Eukaryota > Metazoa > Arthropoda > Insecta > Hymenoptera > Ichneumonidae > Netelia > Netelia fuscicornis. Next base: position 31,705,987 of record OX328011.1, read on the forward strand.
ACGCGCCGTCGCCGAACCCCAATTGGTCCACGCTCAACCGTCTGAGCCCCGATCGGTCCACGCGTCGTCTCCTGAGCCCCGATCAATTGACGCGTCTTCTCCTGAGCCCCGATCGCTCCTCGCGCCGTCTCCTGAGCCCCGCTCGGTCCATGCGTCGTCTTCAAAGCCCCGATGCCTCCACGCGCCGTCTCCGAGCCACGATCGGTCCGTGCGCCGCTTCCACAACCCCGATCGGTCCACGCGTCATCTCCTGATCTCCGATCGGTCCACGCGCTGTCTCCTAAGTCCCGATCGGTCCACGCGCCGTCTCCGAGCGCCGATCGGTTAACGCACCGTCTCCCCGCCCCGATCAGTCCACGCGTGGCCTCCTGAGCCCCGGTCGGTTCACGCGCCGTCTCCCCGCCGCGATCGGTCAACGCGCCGTCTCCTGAGCCCTGATCCGTCCACGCGCGGCGTCGAGCCGCGATCGGTCCACGCGCGGCCTCCTGAGCCCCAATCGGTCCACGCGTCGTCTCCTAAGCCCCGATCGGTCCGTGCGCCGTCTCCGAGCCCCGATCGGTCCACGCACCATCGCATGCTCCCCAATCGGTCCATGCGCCGCCTCCGGAGCCCTGATCGATCCACGCGAATCTCCTGAGCTCCGGTCGGTCCTCGTACCGTCTCCGAGCCCCGATCGGTCCACGTACCGTCTCCGAAGCCCCGATCGGTCCACGCGCCGTCACCTGAGCCCCGATCGGTCCACGCATCGTCTCCTAAGCCCCGATCGGTTCACGCGCCGTATCCGAGCCCCAATCGGTCCACGCGCCGTCTCCTAAGCTCCAATCGGTCCACGCGCCGTCTCCTGAGCCCCGATACGTCGACGCGGAGTCACCGAGCCCCGATCGGTCCACGCGTCGTATCCGAACCCCGATCGGTCCACGCGCCATCTCCTGAGCCTGGATCGGTCCACGCGTCGTCTCCTAAGCCCCGATCCGTCGTCGCGCTGTCTCCTGAGCCCCAATCGATCCACGCGTCTTCTCCTGAGCCCCGACCGCTCCACGCGTCGTCTCCGAGCTCCGATCGGTGCACGCGCCGTCTCCTAACCCCCGATCGGTCCACGCCCCGTCTCCGAGTGCCGATCGGTTCACGCGCCGTCTCCTGAGACCGATCCGTCCACGCGCCGTCTCCTGAGCCCCGATCGGTCGACGGGTCCTCTCCTAAGCCCCGATCGGTCCACGCGTCTTCTCCTGAGCCCCGATCAGTCCACGCGTCGTCTCCTAAGCCCCGATACATCCACACGTCGTCTCCGAGCCGCGATGGGTCCACGCGTCGCCTCATGAGCCCCGATCGATCCACGCGAGTCTCCTGAGCCCCGGTCGGTCTGCGCGCCTTCTCCTGAGCCCCGATCGTTCCACGCGTCGTCTCCTAAGCCCCGATCGGTTCACGCGTCGTCTCCTAAGCCCCGATCCGTCGACGCGTCGTCTCCTGAGCCCCGATCAATTGACGCGTCTTCTCCTGAGCCCCGATCGCTCCTCGCGCCGTCTCCTGAGCCCCGCTCGGTCCATATGTCGTCTTTTTAGCCCCGATGCCTCCACGCGCCGTCTCCGAGCCACGATCGGTTCAGGCGCCGCTTCCTGAACCCCGATCGACCCACGCGCCGTCTCCTAAGCCCCAATCGGTCCACGCGCCGCCTCCTGAGCCCCGATTGGTCCACACGCCGTCTCCTGAGTCCCGATCGGTCCACGCGTCGTCTCCTAAGCCCCGATCGGTCCACGCGTCGTCTCCTAAGCCTCGATCCGTCGACGCGTCGTCTCCTGAGCCACGATCAATTGACGCGTCTTCTCCTGAGCCCGATCACTCCTCGCGCCGTTTCCTGAGCCCCGATCGGTCCATGCGTCGTCTTCTTAGCCCCGATGCCTCCACGCGCCGTCTCCGAGCCACGATCGGTCCAGGCGCCGCTTCCTGAGCCCCGATCGGTCCACGCGCCGTATCCTAAGCCCCGATCGGTCCACGCGCCGTCTCCGAGCGCCGATAAGTTCAAGCGCCGTCTCCGAGCCCCGATCGGTCCAAGCGCCGTCTCCTAAGCCCCGATCGGTCCACGCGCCGTCTCCTAAGCCGCGATCCGTCCACGGGCCGTCTCCGAGCTGCTATCGGTAAACGCGCCGTTACCAAGCCCTGATCCGTACACGCGTCGTCTCCGAGCCCCGACCGGTCCACGCGCCGTCGCCGAGCCTCGATCGGTCCACGCGTGGCCTCCTGAGCCTCGATCGGTCCACGCGTCGTCTTCTAAGCCCAGATGCCTCCTCGCGCCGTCTCCGAGCCACGATCGGTTCAGGCGCCTCTTCGTGAGCCCCGATCGGTCCACGCTCCGTCACCAAGCCCCGATCGCTCCTCGCGCCGTCTCCTGAGCCCCGCTCGATCCATGCGTCGTCTTCTTAGCCCCGATGCCTCCACGCGCCGTCTCCGAGCCACGATCGGTCCAGGTGCGGCTTCTTGAGCCCCGATCGGTCCACGCGCTGTCTCGTAAGCCCCTATCGGTCCACGCGACGTCTCCGAGCGCTGATCGGTTCACGCGCCGTCTCCTGAGCCCCGATCGTTCCACGCGCCGTCTCCTGAGCCCGGATCGGTCCACGCGTCATCGCCGAATCCCCGATCCGTACACGCGTCGTCTCCGAGCCTCGATCGGACCACGCGCCGTCGCGGAGCCCCGATCGGTCCAGGCGTGGCCTGCTGAGCCTCGATCGGTCCACGCGCGGCCTCCTGAGCCGCGGTCAGTTCACGCGCCGTCTCCGAGCCCCGATCGGTCCACGCGCCGTCTCCTGAGCCCGGATCGGTCCACGCGCCGTCTCCTGAGCCCGGATCGGTCCACGCGCCGTCTCCGAGCGCCGATCATTTCACGCGCCGTCTCCTGAGCCCCGATCGTTCCACGCGCCGTCTCCGAGCGCCGATCGGTTCACGCGCCGTCTCCTGAGCCCCGATCGTTCCACGCGGCGTCTTCGAGCCTCGATCGATCCACGCGCCGTCTCCTGAGCCCCGATCGTTCCACGCGGCGTCTTCGAGCCTCGATCGATCCACGCGCCGTCTCCTGAGCCCCGATCGGTCGACGCGTCGTCTTCTGAGCCTCGATCGATCCACGCGTCTTCTCCTGAGCCACGATCAATTGACGCGTCTTCTCCTGAGCCCGATCGCTCCTCGCGCCGTCTCCTGAGCCCCGATCGGTCCACGCGTCGTCTCCGAGCTCTGATCGGTCCACACGCCGTCTCCGAGCGCCGATAAGTTCAAGCGCCGTCTCCTGAGCCCCGATCGGTCCACGCGCCGTCTACTGAACACCGATACGTCCACACGCAGTCGCCGAGCCCCGATCGGTCCACGCGCCGTCGCCGAGCCTGGATCGGTCCACGCGCGGCCTCCTGAGCCCCGGTCGGTTCACGCGCCGTCTCCGAGCCCCGATCGATCCACGCGTCGTCTTCTAAGACCAGATGCCTCCTCTCGCCGCCTCCGAGCCAGGATCGGTTCAGGCGCCGCTTCGTGAGCCCCGATCGGTCCACACTCCGTCACCAAGCCCCGATCCGTACACGCGTCGTCTCCGAGCCCCGATCGGTCCACGCGCCGTTTCCGAGCCCCGATAGGTCCGCGCGTCGTCTCCGAGCCTCGATCGGTCCTCGCGTCGTCTCCTAAGCCCCGACTGGTTCACGCGCCGTCTCCGAGCCCCGATCGATCCACGCGTCGTCTTGTAAGCCCAGATGCCTCCACGCGCCGTTTCCGAGCCACGATCGGTCCAGGCGCCGCTTCATTAGCCCCGATCGGTCCACGCGCCGCCTCCTAAGCCCCAATCGCTCCACGCGCCGTCTCCGAGCGCCGATCATTTCACGCGCTGTCTCCTGAGTCCCGATCGTTCCACGCGTCGTCTCCTAAGCCCCGATCCGTCGACGCGTCGTCTCCTGAGCCACGATCAATTGACGCGTCTTCTCCTGAGCCCGATCGCTCCTCGCGCCGTCTCCTGAGCCCCGATCGGTCCACGCGCCATCTCCGAGCTCCGATCGGTCCACGCGCCGTGTCCTAAGCCCCGATCGGTCCAAGCGCCTCCTGCTAAGCCCCGATCGGTCCACGCGCCGTCTCCGAGCGCCGATCGGTTCACGCGCCGTCACCTGAGCCCCGATCGTTCCACGCCCCGTCTCCGGGCCCCGATCGGTCCACGCGCCGTTTCCTAAGCCCCTACCGGTCCACACGCCTTCTCCTCATCCCCGATCGGTCCACGCGCCGTCTCGGAGGGCCGATTGGTTCACGCGCCGTCTCCTGAGCCCCGATCGCTCCACGCGCCGTCTCCTGAGCCCTGATCGTTCCACGCGCCTTCTCCTAAGCCACGATCGGTCCACGCGCCGTCTCCGAGCCCCGATCGATCCACGCGTCGTCTTCTAAGACCAGATGCCTCCTCGCCCCG